>CM033437.1:343134888-344447388 GCA_019425775.1 Rafetus swinhoei | reverse complement strand
TTAGGAAGAGCTCTTCTGCTTTAAATCCACACTCTACCATATTCCAGATTAATTTTCATGCCCTGAGGCACGCAGAAGGGGAATGACAGGCCCACGGGCACATGGTAAGCCAGTCTCAGAGTCAAAGCATGACCCAGAGGTTCTGTCTGGCTTCTGGTGCCAAATCCCTAACGCAGACTATGAGGGCAGACAGAAATACTAGGAAATGCAAAGCCTGGTGCACAAGGACCATGCGGTGCTTGTCTCAGCTTAACCACCGGGAGCTCCCTTTTCACTCACTGAGCAGAACTTTGGGTCCTTCTTTGGGTATGTCTACACTGGAGCTGGGAGCAAGCCACACAGCTACTCCAGCAGTGCTAACAGCAGCGTGGTTATCACAGCACAAATGGCAGCTCTGGCTCGCTGCCCAAGCACAAGCTCACCTGAGCCCAAGTCCGTACTGGGGACGGACAGAGCTAGCACACGTCTGTCTGTCCAGGCAGGGAGGCATGCTGCCAACTGCAGCTCAGATGTGTCCTTACAGCAGGGGCGGGCAACATGCAACCTGCAGGCTGGATCTGGCCCACCAAGCTGCCCCACCAAGCCGCCCCACCAGGGCCCTCAGCCATAGCGCAGCCTTAAGCGGCTGGCTGTTCCCCATGGCTCTGCTCCAAATGCTGGGGGGAGGGGAAGGCTTTGCATGCTGCCCCTGCCCCCAGCACAATTTCTCAGCTCCTATTGGCTGGTTTCCTGAGGCAGGTGTGGGGTGATCTGGGGCAGGGAGTTGGGGTGTGGGAAGGAGTGGGATGCCAGAGGCAGGCTCTGGCCAGGAGACATTACCTAGAAGTTGAGAAACATTACGTTAGTTGTGCTGAGGGGGGAACAGTGCGCCCTGCCCCCCTGATGCCTGGAGCAGAGAGCCACAGGGAGCAGCCAGCTACTTTGAGTGGTCTGGGGCTGCTGACAGGCAGGGACCCTGCCTTGGGGTCCTGCAGAGCCACTGGCCAGGAGCCACCTAGGTAAGCACCTCAATCCCGGAGCCTGCCTCTGGCACCCCACCCCTCCCACACCCAACTCTCTGCCCCAGGTCACCCCCCCTCCTGCCCCAGGTCACCACCCAAACCCTCTGCACGCCCCATCCTCCAGGACACAATTCCCTCATAGACCGTGCACCTCCTCCTACACCCTTCCGCCAGGCCAGAATCCTCTCCTGCACCCAGACCCCCTTATGGACCCTGCACCCCAATCCCCTGCCCCAGATCACAACCCCCTCTTCATTCAAACTCCCTCTCAGACCCCACACCCTCTCCTGAACGCCAGTCCCCTATCCTGAGCCCTCTTCTGCACCCAACCTCTGTCCCAGACCCCACACCCCTCCATAGAAAAGGGCAGTCCTGCACCCAAACTGTGGTCCTGTACCAGGCCTCCCTCCAAAGCCCACCCTTGCACCCCCCCCCAACACTCCACTCCTGCACCTCCTCTTCCCCCAAGCTCCTGCTCCCATGCCACCTCTTTCCCAAGACCCTGCCCCAGCTGCTCCTCTCCATCCCCTCCTTCCCAGGGCTCACTGTGATAAAAGGGGGAGGTGAGTGAGGGAGGGAGGATAGTCCCCTGGACCCCCTGGCTGGGAGTCTCCACTGATTAGCCAAGTCTCCTCCAGCTTCCAGCCAGCTGCTAGCTGGCCCAGCACACTGGTGGTCTGACAGCCCCACATTCCCCAGAATTCGACATGCTGTTTGCTTATGAATTGGGATCGGGAAGAGGATCCTCAGCACTGCTCACTATTCAGCTCCACCATGGCCGAACTCTGGCGCACGCGCCGCAGCAGACAGACCCAGCGGCGAGCAAAGCCCCAGAGCGGGGAGAGGGGAGGGCAAAACAACCTGGCCAGAACAGCCCTTTTACCAGCAACCTCTGTGACCCTGATGCCCGCACTCAGCTAAACGGGAGATTTACACCAACACGAAGGGGCACAAACTGGAGCCAGGATGTAAATCTGGTTTGTTTTGCTTGACCCGTAGCTTAGCGCACTGGAAATCTCAGCTCAGAAACAGCAGCTGGGTGGCTGGAAGGTTCCTGCTTTTTTACTCCGTTTTCCAGCACAAGCGACTGATGCAAAAGGCACCTCAGTGTCCCACCCAGGGTTAAACAAGTAAGTACCTAGGAAGGCCCTGGGTTTTATTTCTTGGCACAACAGCTGGATCACAGGCATCCGCATGCCACGAGAAAGGAGGACAAGGAGAGAACGCCCTCCTGTGCCCAGGGGAGCAAGAAGAACACACATAAGGGGACATGAGGGGCCCATTGCAGCTAGGGATCTCAAAACGTAGCGTAGTAAGGCTAGGGATGTAAATATCGGTTAATTGAATAGTCGAGTAACCTCATGAATTCTTTTCGGTTAGTCGACTGTTCTATAGTCCCCGGGGGTGAGTCTGGCAGGCAGTGCTCTCCGACCTCATTCCCGAGGAGCCCCTTGCCACTCCACGCTGCTGCCTCTGCATCAGAGGCAGCAGCGTGGGGTGCCAGGCAGGAGCTGGTCCGTGAGGGGAGCCAGTTTAAAAACCAGCTCCCCTCGCAGATTGGCTGACTATTGCCTCGCACTGCTGCCTCTGATACAGAGGAGGGGTTTCTGAGCTCCTGGACCTGACGCAAGCTGGAACTGAGCTGGGCTGCCTGGCTGCTTGGCTCCTAATACACTTTAAATGCAGAGCTGCAGCGGGGGTAGGTCCCGGACCTGGCAAAACACAGGACTGAGCCAGGCTGCTGGCCAGCCTGCTAAAAAAATGTACTGGAAAGGAGGGGTTAATCAGCTTATCAGTTAATCGACTCTACTATTACATCCCTAATTAATGCCAAATCAAAATACTAGCCTCTGTTCATTGCATAGGGCAGGGCTGAATTCTAGGCTTGTCCCTTTCTGAAGCAGCTCTTTAAAAGAAGCAAAAAGTGGGTGTCTGGCATGCAAAGTGGCTGCCGTACTGGGCCAAGGAGACAGCCCAATCTCATGTTTCAGCCATTGCTAACAAGGGAACGCCTCGACACGGTCAGAACACAGTTTGGTCTGGTGTACACCCAGGCCAAACCAAACCCTGTTAGGATGCAAAGACGAGAGTCTCGAACGCTTTAACTCCTTAGAGTCCCTACCTAACTAGTTTAGAAACAGCCTTGTTGGGTCTGGCTAGTCCCACTCCCGGCAGGGGGAAAGAAAACTTCTCCCCTCAGGCTAAATGTTTAGGATCCCACTAAGTTTCGGTCCCCGTGGAATATTCACACGAGGCTGCCAAGGGAACTGCAGACACAGCCTTGCAGAAGTGACCTGAACACATTCACAGCCACTTCTCCTGGGCTAACAACGCTGAAGGGCTATGCTTTGGGGCTGACGATCGCCTCTGCGGCAGGCCAGGCCCGGGTGAGGTAGCCAGGGGATCTCTCTCGGGTAACACTAAACACTTCTGCCTCACGAAGCGCCTAGCGACGGCCTTCTCCTTCCCCGCTCACCTGGTAGATGTGGTTGAGTTTGAAATGCTTCAGCAGCAGCAGCAGCGAGGCCGAAATGCCCTTCACGAATGATCTCCTTGTGCCTGTTTACATCGACCCCCAACTTCATGCTCTGAAGAACCGTGATGCTGGTTGGGAAGGAGAAAGGGAGGGTCAGATCAACATCCGATTTTTGTTCTGATTGGTTTATATTCATCTGCTTGGGCTCTATGAACAGGGGATTCTCCATTGAACCTGCCACACAGAAAGGAGCCTGTGCTTATCCCTGGATCTCTTGCTTCCAGTGTGCCCTGCCAAGGGCCACCACAGTGGGATGGACCACACTGCACAAGGAGAGTCTGGGGCATGTGCTACAGCAGTTGAATTAGAAAGCAAAGGGCCCTTTCAGCAACACACTCTTCCCAAAGTTTTATTCCTGGCACTGGTTGGTTTAATTTTGACCCCTGAGCATGAGCAGCCTTCTCTTTTGTGCTGTGTTCTGTCCACAACAGCTGTACTTTGAACCTGCGAGAGGAGAACAACCGTGGGCCGCACCTGCTAGAGTTCAGTGGGGACACAGTTATAGAATCGTAGCACGCTAGAACCGAAAGACACCTCAAGAGATTATCAAGTCCAGTCTCCTGCCCTCCTGGCAGGACCAAGCATCCTCTAGATCGGAGTGGGGAACCTCAGGCCCAGGGGCCGGATGCGGCCCTCGGCTTGTCTGGATCCGGCCCTCGGGGCTCAGAGCTCCCCCCAGCATTGGGGAGCCCGCTCTGGCATTCCAGCTCCCCCACCATCTCCCCACTGGGCCGGAGCACACAAAATCTGCTAGCCTGGGCCCCCCCCAACCTCTAGTGTGTGAGAAGAACGTGGGGAGTGTCTTTCTCGTTCTCAATCAATTTTTGTTTTTTTCTTTGCTTCTCACTTGTGTTCAGCCCCGACTGATTTTTCTGTGGGCCAGCAGCCCCTGATCCGAAAAAGGTTCCCCACCCCTGATCTAGACTATCCCTGACAGGTGTCTGTCTAACCTGCTCTTAAATATCCCCAGTGATGGAGATTCCACAACCTCCCTAGGCAACTTATTCCAGTGTTTAACCACCCTGACAGTTAGGAAGTTTTTCCTAATGTCCAACCTAAACCTCCCTTGCTGCAGTTTAAGCCCATTGCTTCTTGTCCTATCATCAGAGGCCAAGGAGAACAATTTTTCTCCCTCCTTCTTGTAACACCCTTTTAGATACTTGAAAACTGCTATCATGTCCCCTCTCAGTCTTCTCTTCTAAACTAAACAAGCCCAGTTCTTTCAGTCTTCCCTCATCGCTCACGTTTTCTAGACGTTTAATCATTTTTGTTGCTCTTCTCTGGACCTTCTCCAGTTTCTCCACATCTTTCTTGAAATGTGGTGCCCAAAACTGGACACAAGACTCCAACTGAGGCCTAAGTTGTGCAACTTAACAGAGCACAAGGACTGGTCTTGGACAGCCAACAGCACCGAAAGGCAGCACCAGATTAACCTTTTGTGGCGCCAAACATATTTGTGGGCACCCATGAAGTCATTGTGGGCCCCTTCCAAGAGTGGACACAGTGTGATGAGGACATGAAATCTTGGACATTTTTCATTTTGATCACACACCTCTGCAAGGCTATACGTACTGCCATACCCAGCTTCCCCAGTTTTTCTCATGGAGCTGTACCCGTGTGGGTTTACCCTTATCCTGGGTGAGCAGAACTTCCACAGTGACCAGGGAAACTCCCCACAGATTTATCTCCTTCCTCATTCTGACGTCCTACAGCCATGTTTCCTGGACCACCCTGTTTCGCCAGCCATGGTAAGTGGCCCTACCTTCAGCTCAGTAAAGTTCCACAGCCAGCAGCTACCTGATCAATGTTGACAAATTCCTCCCCCCCCCAGCGCCCATCCTGGCTTTTGAGCCAGTCACTTGCAAACGCCATTTCCCCAAAGTGGTGGGCAATAGTTTTTGACGGGGATGGGGGGGGGCCACTCCAAGATTGTGGAGAGTGTTCGAGGGCCGCACTCTTCCAGGGTATTAATGGAGGAGATGCGGGGTCTGGGATGGAGGTTGGGTGCAGAAGGGAGCTTGGGGTAAGGGGGGGGGGGAATTTGGGTGAAGGACGCAGTTGTGACCTGGGGCACTGGACTGGGGTGCAGGGGTTTGGGTTGTGAGGTAGGGCAGGAAGGGATTGCGATCTGGGGCAGGGGATTGGAGTGCCAGAGCTGGGAGGGCATATGGGTACAGGAGGGGGACAGAGGATTTGGGTATGTGGAGTAGGGGGGCAGGAGTGGGAGAACGAAGGTTGGGGAAGAGAGGGGCTGAGGTTCCAGAGGCAGGGTCTGGCCAGGAGACTTACCAACCAGCAGCCCATTCCTGAATCAGCCTCCCTGCCTGCCCCACCCCTGCACAGGTTGCAGCCATGTGCTCTGTGAATAATTAGGAGCCCCTTGTGTTTCGTGGCTGCCTGTTATTAAAACAGACAGCTCCCATTGGCCAGTTTCTGGCCAGAAGCCAGCCAATAGGATTGTGCTGGGGTCGGGAGCAGCTCCTAAAGCTTTCCCCCCCTCTCCTCCGGGCTCAGTTTTTAAAGTGAAACCGCCCCGCAGCCGCGTTTCTGAGTGATGTATGGGTGGGGCAAGGCAAGTGGGGAGCCTGCCTGGGGCTCCCTGCAGCATCCGCGGGCCAGATCTGGTGGCTTGGCAGGCTGGATCCGACCCACAGGCCGTATTTTGCCCAGGCCTGATTTAGCCCTGGGAACCTGAAGTCACCTGCCTTCTTTTTCCCCCTGCTCCCATCTATATGCTATTCTGCTCCCTGGTCACCACCACCTCTCCCCATGCTTGCTTCCCTTCTGCCTTGGACCACATGCCCCAACCAGCTGGTCTTGTTCTCCCCCCACACACCTGATCTGCTTCCTCTTTCCCCTACCACCCTTTCCCACAGGCGACCTCTGTTCCTTGAGATTAACTCCAGTTTCTTTATCTGCTCCTAGCTCAACGGCCCTTGGTAGTCACAGAGTCACCTGTAGTTCTCTGGTTGCAGCCATACGGCCAATTGCCAGAGGCCAGCCCTAGACAGGGGCCCCTATGAGCTGTGAGAAGGGTGGCAACTCCAAGGCTGAACATGCAAGGACAGCACTAGGGACTCCCAATCCTCAGGGCTGGCCTTAGGCAGCTTTAGATGCTGCAGTGTGGTGCTTCCCTACTCCAGGCCCTGGCTGTAAGTACCCGAGATGCCCATCACCTGCAGCAGGGACCCCCAATTCCCATGACCCAATGGCTAACACAGAGTCATGCAGAAGGTGCAGTCTGGATGATTTTGGAAGCTGGGGCACCAGGAGGCTCCCATCCCTGAACAGCAGCTCTGCAACAAGCTTACATGAACCTCCCTCCGCTGTGGGGCTGCAATCCTATGAAGATACCCCGTATATAGCCCGTGTATAGCAGCACCAGGAAGGACCATTCACTCCCATGGATCCCTTTTTTCCGTGGAAACAGTAGCTCAGATCTCCAAAGGGACAGGTGGATTCTGCCCTCCCAGAAATGGGAAATCGCTGCGTGACCTACGTCAGCCAGGAGACTGCGCTGCTGCTGAAACAGCCCGCACTCAGCTTCCTCTCACTCACGCACACTTACGGCATCTCCTCGGGCAACACGTCTGCCAGGATGTTGATAGAGTCGGTCTTGGCTTTGGAGGTGGGCGCTGCCGCCAGGAGAATCTTCAGCAAAGCAATCTGCGGGAGGTGGGGGGGGAGGGGGGGAGAGAGATCCCCGCAAATACATTTAGAACAAGCAGGAATTGTGACCCACAGTCTGAGAACCACTGGTCTAGACCATCCCCGACAAAAGGTTTATCTAACCTGCTCTGAAATATCTCCAGTGATGGAGATTCCACAACCCCGCTAGGCAATTTATTCCAGTGTTTCACCACCCTGACAGGTAGGAAGTTTTTCCTAATGTCCAACCTAAACCTCCCTTGCTGAAATTTAAAACCCATTGCGTCTTGTCCTATCATCAGAGGTTAAGGAGAACAATTTTTCTCCCTCCTCCTTGTGACACCCTTTTAGATACTTCAAAACTGCTGTCGTGTCCCCTCTCAGTCTTCTCTTTTCTAAACTAAACACACCCAATTATTTCAATTTTCCACAAGAGGTCATGTTTTCTAGACCTTTCATCATTTTTGTTGCTCTTCTCCAGACTTTCTCCAATTTCTCTACATCTTCCTTGAAATGTGGTGGCCAGAACTGGACACAATACTCCAACCGAGGCCTAATCAGCACAGAATAGAGCAGAAGAATGACTTCTCGTGTCTTGCTCATAACACTTCTGCTAATACATCCCAGAATGACATTTGCTTTGCTTTTCAACAGCATTACCCTATTGACTCATATTTAAGCTGGGATCCACTACGATCCCTAGATCCTTTTCCAGAGTACTCCTTCCTAGGCAGCCATTTCCCATTTTATATCTATGCAACTGATGGTTCCTTCCTAAGTCGAGTACTTTGCATTTGTCCTTGTTGAATTTCATCCTCCTGACTTCAAGCCCATTTCTCCAGTTTGCCTAGGTGATTCTGAATTTTAATCCTATCCTCCAAAGCACTTGCAACTCCTCCAAGCTTGGGATTGTCCACAAATGTTGTAAGTGTACTCTCTGTACCATTATCTAAATCACTGATGAAGACTTTGAACAGAACTGGACCCAGAACTGATACCTGCAAGACCCCACTAAGATCCCTTCCAGTTTGACTGTGAACTACTCTCTGGGAAGAGTTTTCCAGCCAGTTCTCCACCCATTTTACAGTAGCTCCATCTAGGTTGTATTTCCCTAGCTTGTTTATCAGAAGGCCATGCAAGACTGTATCAAAAGCCTTACTGAAGTCAAGTTATACCACATCTACCACTTCCCCTGTACCCATAAGGCCTGGTACCCTGCGATAGTGTCAGCAGAGAGGACAAGAGAAGGTGGGCCAATGAAATGGAGCCCCCTCTCTCCCCTGTGGGTAACCCCACCAGCTCAGGGCACGGATGATCTAAGTCTCCAGGGCGCGCAGCCTCACGTGTTTTGAGAGACAGGCTTACCATATACTGGGGGAGATTGTATAACATTGCCTGATAGAGCATCTCACAAGGGGTCTCCTGGACTTTCTCCTCCCCCTAGTAGGCAACAGACAGATGCAGGAAAGAAATCACAGAGCTGTCACTCAATCACTGAGGAATGTCAGAGATGTACTCCCTGTCTCCTCATTCCCCCTCCCCCTCCCCGAGCCTCGCTTGATTGTGGAGCGGCACCACATCTGCTTCTGGGGCAGGTGCAATCTGGATCAAAGCCCAAGAATGGTGCTGCCTTAGCGAAGGGCAGGCCAGGATAGGCTAGTGTATGTCCTGAGGACCAAGGCAAATCTATGGAGTTTGGTGACACAGCCGTCATCTTGAAGCACAAACACACAGCCTCCAATGACTACAAGTCCCAGCATGCCATGCTTCATCTTACGTGACCCAACCACTCACATCCAAGAGTACGTCTAGACTACAGACTTTTGTCGACAGAGGCTTTGTTGGCAGATACTGTCGACAAAGTCTCTGTCGAAAAAGAGCATCTAGACTACAGCCAGTTCTGTCGACAAAGCAAGCCGCTTTTTCGACAGTCTAGACCAGGGGTTCCCAACCTGGGGTACGCATACCCCTAGGGGGTACGAGAAGCTTGTCAAAGGGGTACGGGGAATATTTGGTAAATAACTAGATTATCCTAATTGAAATAGTCCAAAAGTAGTAGTGTTAGTGAAAAAGTTGTGGATTCTAGAGTCTAGAATTTATTTCCTTTCATATTGAATAGAGGTACAGGAAGGTTTACTAAAAGCCAAGGAGAGTGCGGGGACCGAAAAGGTTGGGAACCCCTGGTCTGTGGATGCAATAGCGCCTTTTTTCGACATAACTCTGTCAAAAAAAGGCGTTGTTCCTCATAGAATGCGGTTTACCGCTGTTGACAAAACTGCCGTGTTCTGTTGACTTACTGTCGTCAGAACTCAGAGGCAGTGTAGACACAGGTATAGTTTTGTCGACAAAAGTCCACTTTTGTCGACAAAACCCTGTAGTCTAGACACACCCCAAGTGCTGCATTGCATTTTGGAACATGTAGTCCGACGACGGTGGCTGCTCTGTTCTGCTACATATGACTTAGACGGCGCTCTCAGGCTCCTGGCAAATGGGTAGCGACGTCCCGCTCCCTAGAATCAAGCTATTTCCAATCCCCTTGGGCATCTCCACTGAAGCCCTGCCCCCCATGGACACACACAGCAATCAGCATGCCATAGTAACGCTCTACATTGACATACTCCTTAGTACAGGGGTGCGGAACCTACGGGCCGGATGCAGCCCCTGACTTGCCTGGATCCGCCCCTGGGGCTCGGGGCTCCCCCCAGCATCGAGGCCCATGCTGGTGAGAGGTGGGGTTTTTTTTTGTTTCTCACTTGCGTGCAGCCCTCGACTGATTTTTCTGTGGGTCAGTGGCCCCCACCACAAAAAAGGTTGCCCACCCCATCTTAGAAAATGCTCCATGAGAAACAGTCTAGCTATGGAAGCTACTGATTTCTTACCAGTGACATCGGACACTTCTCCAATTCCTCTTCGTTCTTGATCTGCACATCCGAGATAGAGACATACTTGTGCTGGGGAAACACAAACCAGAGAGGCACGGTAACACCGGGAGCGAAACAGAAGGCGCACACCATGCAATGAAAAACAGGCCAATCTTCCTCTCCTGGTCAGTCAGGGCAGGGTTAGATTACAGTCCCCACTACAAAAGATCTTCACAGAGGCATGAAAATTCATCCCTGCATGGGATACTCTATGGCTGTCACATGCATTACAAATGATCTATGCGGAAATCACTTCAACCGGTACTGAAATGCAGTAGCCTCTGGAGCACAACCCAGCAAGTGCTTAACAGTGCACTGCAACATTACTCATCAACGAAGGAGAAGAGAACATCCTCCTAATGTCAGGCTAGCACTAGGGGTAACAACCCTAACCAATGCTCCCTCTAATCTTTTCCATCCATGTGCGGAATAATTTCATGTGCACCAAGGCATGTGCGAATGTGCACCGGTGAGAGAGACACAAGCCAAGCGGTGGGTGCTTTGCTCATTATCTGGGCGGCACTGGAATCTCTCCTGAGCGGCCACACAAGCTTACAGGGAACACTGACCCCCGCCCTTGCAAAAGATTCCATGGCAGATTTAATGCCCACGAGTGGTAAAACTTAACGACTTCATCACTTATTTGTATTGCAATAGCAGCCAGGGGCACCAGTCAGGGACAGACTGTTAACAGAGACCCAGAGGGCTGAGTAAAAAGGGCTGGGTGGGGAGAGTTTCTTTCCTTTAAGTTTCCTGTATCCAGTCGTCTTCAGCCAGGGTGCCGTAAAACAATATGGACTGGGCCGTACGTACTGGCTTTCATTTTTCCTGGTGCGTCCACCCTAAGGCCCGCCCCCATCCCCGCCTCTGCCAACTCGTCCTCTGTCCCTCCCCCAAAAAACCCTGCTCACCCACCTCTCGCTGCTCTCTGCCCTCCCCCCCGCACCTCCTGCCAGCTGCCAAACAGCTGATCTGGCAGCAACTATGGCTGGTGGGTGCTGAGCGTGCCTTATTTTTTCCCCATAGGTGCTTGGACTGGGATATTAAGTACGGGTCATGGGGGCACATTCAGGCTTCAGGAATAACGTGAATTCCCTTGGGGAAGCAATCCTAGCCGGACAGGGTGGCACAGGAGTCCAGGATAAGAATTCCTTGACCCCCCTCGCGCAAAGAAATTCAAATTCCAACAGGGTCACTCTGCTTTGTCAAGCGCCGAAGGCAGAGAGCTGGAGCTGCAAGGGGAGCATGCACGAGAGGCTATGCTGCACACCTTGTCTGCTCTGCGCTTGCACGGACATTCTCCCCTGCCCCAATGGAACGTACTATGCACCGGTTTCATCCCAGAGGTGGCTGCCTCTCAGTGCTGCTGGGTGGAAGTAAGAACCAGTTGTGTGGCAGCAGTATGGCAGACAAGCCGTCCCCTACAGCAGGGTGCCACAGGCCAGAACCACCACGTAAAGCCTCTGCGTTACCTGCTTTAGCGTCTTCACGCTTTCGTGGATGGGCCGGGGCAACCCTACCAAGGTATCCGTGTCTCTGCGGGAGGGAAAGAAAGAAAATCCGTACGAGCCCAAACGGGAGAGCTGGGAAGAAAACTTTCCATTTCGGATTTGGAGCAGAAGTCAGACAGGCCGTCTGTTGTCGGAGGAACAAAACCCAGATGTGCCAGGAACTCAATGTCTAAATGCCACGATCCCCTGCCCCTGTCTCCATTCCACTGGAGGTGCAGACGCACCTAGGACGCGCGGCCATGACTCTGATACGCTGCCCTCTCACAACAGCAACACAGAAAGGGGAAATCGGCAGCCAGTGCTTCCCAGCTCTGCTCCAAAGGGCACAGGTTCATTCCCCACCCACAGAGCCGAACGCTCAGTGAATCACCAACATACCTCCCTGCGTCTGGTTGTTCTCCGAAGCGCCCACGCCACCCACAGCCTGTCCCACGCCTGCGCACTACCGCTAGCTCGCAGTGAGGATGTTAAGAGGTGGGTAATTCACTAATGGTGTATTCGATAACATTTTTAATGACTACATGATTAGTCAATAAGGGAAGGCTCGCTCAGTCCCAGCTCACTCCGGCTCCAGGACCTACCCCCACTGCGGCTGTGCAGTTTAAATGCAGTAAGAGCTGGGTGTGAACGAGGCAGCAGCGTGGGGGGCAGGTGGCACTGTGAAGACAGTGCTGGGGGGAACCGCCTTTTAAACCGTCTCCTGCTCCCTCACCCTTGCTGCCTCTGATACAGAGGCAGCAAGGGGGCAGTGGCAAGTAGTTGAGAAGTCAGCTCGACTACTCGCTGACATCCCTGGCTTGCAGCTCAAGGTGGCAGAGCTCAGCAACACCTGGTCAGCTCCTTCCCGCCTTCCCAGCCCCACGAGACCAGACTCAGCCCCAGCCACCGTCCTCGCCACCCGCATCAGCTAACGGAGTTTCCAAAATAGCCGGTGAAAAGCCTCTGTCCTGCCAGCCCTTCCACACCCTCACCAGCAGCTTTCAGGGATGCCACAATGTGAGGTTTGGACAAGGGAATCCTCTCCAGCCACAAGTCTGCCCTCCCACTGCCCCACCCCCTCCTGCTCTCGATGCCCCCTGCCCCCGGCTCCTCTCATTCTCTCCTCCCCCCTGCCAGCAAACCCAGTCAGACCTGTGGAATAAGACCCAGGCCGCCTATAGCCCTGACCCCTTGCTGGCATGATGTGTCCATTCTTCCAGGCTTCCTCTGTTTTTGGCCGTAAGCTCTTTGGAGCAAGCACTGTCCATCAGATCAGTGTTTCTCAACCTTTTTTTATTTTTTTATAAAGTACCCCCTTTAAAAAAAAATTATAAGTACCCCCCCCAGTACCTACAGTTTTCAGACACACAATTTTTTTTTTCTACCATTGCAACACATTTGTTTAAACAATGTAATTGTAGCCGGGTGGGCGATGAAATTTTTGGGTGTAAAAAGTACAAAAATAAAGCAGCGCTATAAAACTTAAAACAAAAATTCAGTTTTCTCCCAATGTCAGTTGCGTTGACGTACCCCCCAGACGTCTTTCGAGTACCCCTAAGGGTACTCGTACCACTGGTGGAGAAACACTGCCTTAGAACACGTCTTTACATCGCAACGTGGTCCGGAGACAGCCTGAGAACTGCCACGCAGCTTCCTGCGCATTCAGCACGAGCTAACACCTCCCAGCCGCCAGCTAATGTTGCAATGACAGACTAGACACTTTGTTTGCGGGCAAAAGCCAAACCAACTCTCCACTCCCAGATGCTAAATACTCACTGTCCAAGGGTGAATCCAATGAATTTGTTCCTACTTGCCTCCAGGAAATGCTCAATGTCCTTCTGTCTGGTAGAGTGGCAGGAGGAAAACCAGGGAGAGAGGGGAAAAAAACAACACACTTTCTATCAGTACCAAGTTTGCTTGGAAACTGAACACTAGACCCTCAGCAGCCTACAACCCACCAGCGTTGCTTAGTGGTGTTGTTATGGCCTCCGACAAAGGCCTGTGTTGCTTCACCCAGGAGCCATATACACGAGATGATCTGAAATTATTTTAAACCTCCAGAGTCATGTAACATGGGGGTAGAGTTGAGAAAGCGATTCTAAAAACAGCACCTTCTTATTCAACCTCTCTGCTCCCTGCAAGTCATCAAGGGCCATCTGCTCATTTAACAAAAAAAAGTCCAACCCATGGGGCAGTGGTAGGCAACCTGCAGCCCGGGCGTACCCCCCCCATGTCCCTCATGTGCTGGGGGCTCCACACCTACCTACTCTTCCCCATCCCTCCCAGAGCACCATGAATCAACTGATTTGCACCGCTCCCCACTGCTCCCCCTCCTTCTCAGAGCTTGAATGCTGCAAATCAGCTGATTCACAGCACTCCAGAAATGCTGGGAGGGGGAGAAGCAGGGATAGGACACGCTTGGGAGAGGAGGTGGGGAAAAGCCTGGCCAGGGATTTAAATGGATGGAAACCTCAGTGCCGAACTGCAAAGCGCCTACACATCCCTTACTCCTAATCAGAGATCCAACCAGAAGTCGCGCTGAGTATGATGTATTGTCAAGCAAGCACAAAGGGTGCTTTTTCTTATTATTTGGACTTGATGACAGCTCTACTCGTTCATGAACGATTGAAGCACTTCCACGTGTTTTAAATACGACACACGGGATATTTCAATCTTATTCTTGGGGTCATGGTTAGGGCCGATTTCAATCTTGCGGCCACTGAAATGAAGGAGGGCCAACTCACGCACCCCACTCGCTAGCCTTGGCTGCCCATCACTGCCATGGGCCCTACAGGTGTCAGAGAGCACGCTAGCGTCTCTTCGGCCTTGGGCATCCTTTCCAAGCACTGATCGTTTCATGCCACTCGTGGGACTTTCACGACTGGGAAAAGCTGCAAGAGGCGAAAAGAACCCAGCTGAATTCCAGAGTCTATGGGGAGTCGGCAGCCAAAACAAACGCCGCTCAACTTGCAGAGAGAACACACGCGGGGCCGTGCAGTAGGGTGTGTGCAGAGACGGACACATCAGCGCACCTTGGGAAACAGGGTCCTGCCCAGTTTAATGAGCCGTGCAGTGAATAGGCCTGGCTGCGGATTCATTTATCCCAGGTGATCAGCTTTACACGGGCTCCTGCATTTTTAAATCCACATCTAATCCTGGCTCGACCCAAGTCAGTGTCCAAGCTCTCACTGACTTCAGCAGGCCAGGATCCCAGCCATGTTGCATGGCGCTGCCTCCACATCTCACGGACCGAGCCCTGACAGAGGCGCATCCCCCAGCCACTGGAGGACGCTCACCCTCCTGGCAAGGATGAGACGCACCACAACCGGAGAGAGGTGAGCTCATCAAACAGCTCATAAGGCTAGTTTCCCCAAGATCACAGCCAGGGATGGACCCCGCTCTGGACCACCAGTACTGGCTGGTCACACTGGTCTCCATCCCTCCCCATAAGTAAGGAGCAAGCCAAGGGGTCTTGACCATGGATCATTATGGAAGAACCAACCCTACGTCCTGCAACGTCCGGGATTTCCACGGTGGCCTCCCACCTAACGATGGGCCTGATTGGACCACACGTGGCTTGCAAAGTCTTGGGAGATCCCAGCCAAAGGTAGCGTGAGGAGGGCCAATGAGGGAAAAGAGGGCAGTCTTTCCAGTCTAACAGGCAAACGGGCAACCCAGAACGCACTGAAAAGCAAGGGGAGCTGGGGTGGATGGCGGTGAAAACGAGATGGCTCTACCTGACTTTGGGTGCCCATGGAAGCCCTTTGGGGAAGGACACCCGCTCAATGGGTGGGCGCTGAGCTGGCCCCGCTGGCATGATCGCATCCCGCTCCATCAGGTCCAGCTCCCCTTCCACCCCGCTGTCCCCCTCGTCGCTTTCCTCTTCATCCGCGGCAGCCTCGTCGTTCTTGAAAGGGTCCCTCTCGTTGTAGATATCCAGGCTGTCTTGCTTCACGAGGGGCTATCACGCATGGAAACAGAGGAGAAACAGGCAAGGAGGAGGAAGGATTTTACAAACCCTTAGGCTCCACTTCCCTAGAGGGGGACATGGGTGAAACCCGACGTTTCTCCTGAGCAAGGACTTCCATCCTGCGGCCTCGTCTCTTAATTTGGCATCTCAGCCTGGATGACGAACCATCTCCCTGCCTTCAAAACAGAACCCCTGACTGCAGGGCTTGCTGCCTGCCCTGGAGAAAGGGGCGGAAGGCATCCTGCCCCCTAAGAATCTCACTTTTTTCTGGTTTCATCAGCAGCCTGCTCGTGAGCAAGATGCAAATGTTGAAACCACTGAGCGTAATTCATCAGCTCAAGCAGCCGAACGCCAAGGAGAACCACCGTAATTCGGTACGGAGCGCACAGTCAATCTGTGGAACTCCTTGCCAGAGGATGTGGTGAAGGCTAGGACTTGAAGAGGGTTCAAAAAAGAGCTAGATAGATTCATGGAGGTTAGGTCCATCAATGGCTATTAGCCAGGATGGGGAGGAATGGTATCCCTGGCCTCTGTTTGTCTGGAGGTGGGTGACAGGGGAGGGATCACGTGAGGATTCCATGTTGTGTTCCCTCCCGCTGTGGCACCTGGTACTGGCTGCTGTCGGCAGACAGGACACTGGGCTGGATGGACCTTTGGTCTGACCCAGTCTGGCCGTTCTTATGTTCACTCCCCTATGCTGGTGACTCGGCATTTGGGATGCTCTCTCACTTTCCCAATAGGAAACCAAACCTGCCGTCTCCAGGACACGCCTGGGCCAGGCCAACCCCTCCCACTTGGAAGCGGGCAAAGAGATGGGCGCTACCGGACGCAGCCCCTCCTGTCGGAGAGAAGGTCCCCCTTCGAAGGAAGGGCACGCGCTGCCTCCCAGGAGCCTCTATGGTCGTGGGCTCTTACCCGCCGGCTCCGGTGCCCGCGTTTCGACGACTGCTGGTCCAGCAGCTCGATGGTGTAGGTGGGAGGCGAGGCAGCCCGCATGCGGCGCATCACCTGGATGCTGTCCTCCGGGAGCGGCGGCAGGCCCAGCTCCTCCCGCTTCTTTACTTTCATGGCCTGGAGGGCTTCGAATCCCCCCAGTGTGAACTGCAGGCCAGGCGTGAGCAGGGAAAGAAGGGAAAAGAGACTGTGCCATCCAGCAGGGATGGACTCAGCGCGGCTCAGCCCTGCCTCCGTGGCCGCTCCCCACAGCCTCCCTGCTATTTACACCTTCCCTAGCACAAGGAGAGAAATCACACCCTTAGCTCGCAGTCTGGCCATGGCACTGGCTCCTCTTGTGCTTCCCTAAATAATCTCTGCTGCAAATGCCGGTAGGGTCGTGCCCATCCTTCATGAGCAAAACTAGATCTTCCCTCTCTGAGGAACGCCAGCGCAGCCAGGCAAAACGAGGACTGTTCCCCCCGGCTCCAGAGCCAAAATTCTCAGCGGGGCCGATTTCGTTTCCCTAGCAAGTCGCAAACCCACGTCTAACTGCCCACTGGCATCCTCCTTCAACACCTCGGCTTCATAGTCTCTGGCCAGCATCCGACAGGCCAGGCTAGATGGTTTTAACGATCCCTACTGGGCCTATAAAACAAAATAGGAACATTTCTGCCTCCCAGACATTTCCCTCTCATTTATTTATGGGTGTTTCCAAATTACTTTCCCACAGACATTTTTCACATTCAGTTTTGTGTTATTTCTTACTCAGCTTTCTAAAGGCCTGGTTGCCTCCGGCCTCCCTAGCATTTCCATCTCCGTTTGGGTAACACATCAGTCCCTCCCTCTTCCAGGTATTTATGGATGGTATTTAATGAGCCAGGACCTAACACAAACCCATGGGGTACCCCACGCCTGCAATTTTCTCCAGCCCGTATTTAACTCATGGACAGAAATCTTGCCTGTATGATTCTTCAACAAGTTTGCATTCCAAATTGTGCTCTGTGTCCCCAAGCCAACCTGAATTCAATTCTCCTGTGAGATTTCCTGGGACACCGTAACAAATGCTTCTGTCCTCTCCAAATGTCCCATCCAGCCAGGAGCAGCCCGAGGCCAGCTGTGGCAGCTGGAGCCCTAGGCGGAAGGTGCGATCGGCGCCCCCGCCCGCACGGCCGTCAATGGCTGTGACGTAATCATTGGGCGCCCGGGCGCCCCATGACAATCATGGGGCACCCGGGCCGGCAGCGCCCTAGGCAACCGCCGAGTCTGCCTAGGCTCACGGGCCACCCCTGCATCCAGCGCTATTCCCTTCATTCGCTAACCATGGCAAACTTTAGTGTTTATCAACTCCCAACGCAGCCTGCTGTTCATGGACCCGTGGTGCGCTAGGCACACACAGATCCTTCTCGCTCAGAAGTTTTGGTTACAAAAGCCGGTGGTAAAAGTCACCCAAACCAGCCGGTATCTACCACTATCCCCTTGGATGCTCTTGCATGTTTTCTAGGGTTGGTCCTGCTTTGGGCAGGGGGCTGGACCGGATGACCTCCTGAGGCCTCCGCCAGCCCTCGGATTCTATGGTTCTAGTCCCTTTTTCAGCCTTGCCTTAAAAGTGGTTTGAGTGATGAATGCACTTGGCTACTAGACCTCGCCAAGGTTGAGTTAATTAGCCAAGGGAGTCCAGGTGGTGGCCTCCCAATGCCCAGCCCCCTCTGAGATCCAGGAGATTCTTGGACAGAAAAAGGGTCTCACCCACCAGCAGCACCTTCCACAGCAAAAGCAGGACCTTCTTCATGGGAAAGTGGGGGGCGTGCCCACTGCAGAACTTGGTCACCATGGTGAAGAGCAGCAGAGCAAACGGCTCTTCGCTGTGCACGGGAAAGCCTGCGAGGGAGGGGACCAAAACCAAAAAATAAAGAGATTCTCCCCCGGCCCCTACGCTCTCGCCACTAGAGCACAGTTTTTTAGCACGTAGCCCATGCCCTGTCGGGGAGTCTGACACAAGCAGCGGCCAACAAGCCCCCCGACCTACCACCCCCGTCTCCACGGCCTTGAGCCCAAACTTGGTTTGATCTCGGGCTGGTGCAATAAGGAGGATCCCACTATCGGTTTGTTCCCTCTGGTTTGGTAGCTATGAGACAGGGCCCTTCGGAGGGGGGCCGGCTACTCACTCAGCTCCGTCCTGAAAGTCTCCCGGGAGCTCTTCCACTCGGGCGGGTCGTTTTCCGCCTCCACGCGGATGTTCTCCACCATCAGGTACATAACGCTCAGCAGCACCCTGGAGAGAAGGATATGAGGGGGGTCACCAACCGCTCCATTCCCAGCCTCCACTTATTCCTCTCCCCTAGAGGTGGTCAGAGGGCTGCCTTGTCCCCCCACCACTAAGGCAGGGCCAAGATATGGGGAGAGTCTGGGAGAAGGGGGGCTGAGGTTGTCTCGGAACAAGCCAGTGATCTTTGCTCTCCCTCTACAGCCAGGCAGCAGGAGAGCATGCGGGCCCTACGCTACAACCCCGACGTTTTCCACAAACAGTTCCCCCTGCATCAGAGGGGTCTCTGCAGGTCTCAAAAGACCCTGCAGTTCTCAAAAGCTGGCTCTTCCATCTCATTGCATTGCAATGGCTCAGGGTGCAACCAGCGGGCAATGCCTTGGCACAATCCCCCAGGGCCAGCAAGGGGACAAAAAGGAGAACTAAAATACACGGCCTTTTCCTAGCCGAGCGACTGCTCCCAGCTTGGATTATGGGTTGTATCCCCCTGTTTCTGGCCCCCCAGCTCGCCTCAACTCTTTCTTCAGATACATCAGACCCAGGTAACCTCCCTAGAGCCAAGGGCTTGCTACCGTCCTCTGGGGAATCCATCCATGCCCAAGGAGGCTGGGACAATTCGTACAGTGCGGGCGCTGAGAGCCACTGACCCAAACCGCGTCCCCTGTACATGATGGAACCCCCTTCAAGCCGGGGGGCGCTGCAGAATCCCTGCCCCAGCACCTATGTCAATGCCTCTCCAAGGCCAGCGCGGGAGCAGGGGCACAAGGAGACCTGAGGTTTCCGCTGCTTTTCTCCCAGGAGCCGAATGTGCAGCCGCAGATGCTGCCGGCCCAGAGAGTGGAAGCCCCTCGCTTCTCTATGCAGGGCACCAGCCGCCCTCGCTGGACTTAGCCTGAAGACTAAAGAACAAGTCTGGCGACCTCCCTGGCGCTTTAGCCCAGGCAGCAGGCACTGGGTACGCCCACTGAGCGCACAGCTCCTGCCCATCTCTCGTTGGACTCAAGGGCGGGGAGGGTCTAGAATGGACCCAACCGACCAGGTCCTGAGGGTTCCGGACTAGAGAGGTTCAACCTGTAATAACTAGACCATTCCTGACCGGTGTTTGCCTAACTTGTGCTTAAAACCCTCTAATGATGGAGTTTCCACAAGCTCCCCTAAATTGTCCCTTCTACACTAAACCACAGGGTCTAGAATGAACGACACGGGATGAAAAAAATACAAGGTACCTGAGGTCCGTGCTATCCGCTAAGGAGATGGCTGGTTTCCTCAGGGCACTGCTGCAGGCCTGACTGTTGCTGCAGCGAAGAAAGAGGACAGATGTTCACGGCCAACTCTCCAGTCAGTCCGTTGCAGCGCAGGGCAGAGAGAGACTCCATCACTCAAACCACACAAGGCCCGCATCTCGGGCCCATTTACACTACAGACAGCCATGGAATCATAGAAGCGAGGGACTGGAAGGGACCTTGCCAAGCCATCTCGTCCAGTCCCCTGCCCTCAAGGCAGGATGTGTGAGGAACGGTCTCGTTATTATGGGTTGAACCTCTCTAATCCAGAACTCTCTCGTCCAGAAACATCTGTCATCCAGAATGATTTTAGTTCGCCGGATGTCCACTTTTCAGGGCCGTGGCCAAGTTTCCCGCAATCCCCAAAAGTTTGTTTACCGCCGCTAGTCCTGGCTCTCAGAGTTCTGTGCTGTTATTTAGCTCTAATTTACCCCTAAATGTCTTCTAAGAGCCCAGTAAGCAGTGGAAGTGTTGGTCATGCTGCTAGACAATACTGACCTCCCGTGGTCCAGAAAATTCTCTCAGTCGGAAGTGGTCAGGTCCCAAGGGTTCCGGAGTAGAGAGGTTCAACCTGTAATAACTAGACCATTGCTGACTGGCATTTGCCTAGTTTGTGCTTAAAACCCTCTCATAATGGAGTTCCCACAAAGCTCCTCTAAATTGTCCCTTCTACACTAAACCATCCTCCCCTCACAGAGTAACAGGTGACTAGAGGGTTGTTCAACCCTCCCCCAACTCTACTTATGGCTATTAGCAAGTAGCCAAAACCAAACGGGGGCATCCAGTGGATGTCTCCATCACGAAGACGAGAGCCGATCAGATGACGCTAGACCCCTCTCACTCTATCTCCATGTTCAGCAGCTCCAGGAAGGCGGTGAAAGTCCCCATCTGATACAACAGGAAGTTATTGTGCCGAGACCAGCGCAGAACCTCCGCTTCCATGTCACACTCTCCAAACACACCTGGGGGAAGAAAGAGAGGCCCATGGAGCACGCTGCGTGAACAGGAGGCTTTAAGGTGAAGTGAGTGCCGGTGAAAGGTACAGGCAGCGGGACGGGAGTATGGAAAACCAGTGCGGCAATAGTGCAACCTTCCTCCATCCCAATATGGAGGGACCACTTATTGGAGCAAGAGGGAAACTTCATCTCAGCTTCCCCTCCAACCACTGGCTTCTCTCCAGCATGGGAGCCAGCATGCTCAGGGTCTAACCGATCACATTTGTGAGGTTAGGAGGGAATATTTCCTTCCTCCAGTCAGATTGGGATTGACGGAGTTGGGGGGGGGGGGTTCACCCTTCTCTGCAATGGGAGACGTGGGTTGCCTGCCAGCGTTGTGCAGGTAGAACTCGTTAAATCGATTCTCTGCCATTGCATGGGCCCAGTAGTTCTCTGCTTTTGGCACTTTATAGCTCAGTCTCGTGAGGGCTGATTGGTTTGATTTCACTTTGTTGGGTTCGGTGCACGGGTGGTGGCTGGCGCTGGTGGCTTGTATGATGGGAGAGGTCAGACTACATGGTCTTGTCCCTTCCAAGCTTAAATTCTACGACTCTAATGGTGACCAGCGGCCTTTGTAGCTGCCAACGCTCCAGGAGAAGTTGCATCAAGAACCACGCCCCCCCATCTCACCCACCTTCACCCTCCCCAGATGGCTCTTTTTAAAAGAACCGCCCAAGAGCCAATGCCCCGTGAAAGAAGCAAGGAAGGGCAAACACTTCAAGTTTCCATTTTGTCTAAGGTAGGTCATGATTCGGGAGGAGGAGAAGAGAAATTAACTCAGAAAGCGAGGGTCCCATGGTGCCAAAAATCAGCCTGACAATAGCCAGTTACCAGGCTGACCAGCGGGACATGAAAGCAGAGGAGGAACAGAAGAAAACACAGGGAGGAAGGGGAGACGGAGAAGCCAAGTGTGGGGGAATGGGAGATGCTTAGTGAGGACCCACCTATCTGGGCAACACTGTAAACTGTGATCATAAAGCATCTCTTACGGGACTCTTTTCAATCAGACCAAGCACCTTGCAGGTGGTAACTTTAGTCGCTGTGGTGACCCGGCTGGATTTATTCAAGCTATCTCCACGTTAGGTGTTTCTAATGCCCCACCATGGCAGAATCCTATCAGTACCTTTCAGCATCCAGATCTACAGAGTAAAGTCTTCAATTTCTCTTCGCAATCCCATGAACCATTCAGTCTCCAAAGAGATTCACTTCTTAGCCATTACATTAGCCCTGCGTCGGCATGTGCTACAGCTTCCGGGCAGCTCCCACGTACGACAGAAATGCCTTACAGGCTTGTGTAAATGTAGATTCCACTGTTCACATCCAGCAGAGGCAAAACCTAACCCATGTTAGCCTCCTACGCACTGAGGCTATGTCTAGACTGCAGGCTTCTTTCGGAAGAGATCTTCCGGAAAAACATCTTTCGAAAGAGAGCGTCTACCCAGCAAAAGCACAACGAAAAAGTGACGTGTTTTTTTCAAAGATAGCGTCCACATTCATTGGAGGCTCTCTCGCATTTAAGTTCTGATTGCTGTGGACGGAGTGGCCACCAGGGCACCTGTGCTTTTTCCTGGAGGCCTCTTCTTTCGAAAAAAAACCCCTCTTCCCCGTCCACCCACGCCGTTTTCTGAAAGAGCTCTTTCGGAAAAAGGCTTCTTCCTCGTAGAAAGAGGTTTACTGCTGTCGGAAAACCGCGGTGTTCTTTCGACTTTCTGTGGAAAGAACGCAATTGCAGTGTGGACGTAAGTGTCGTTTTTCCGGAAAAACTCTGCCGTTTCGACATACCCCGAGTGTCCACGTGGCCCTGCTATCCTGCACTCAGTTTCTTAGCATGCTTTGATCTACTCCCATTTCAAAGCGGGGCCGAGCAAAGTACGCTCAAGTACACCCCAGCTTGCCTGGAACTAAGTGTTCAAACAAACCCTTCGACAATGCAGGGCTGGGAGAGTTGACCCACCAAGTAGGGGGAGCAAATCATTCCTCCCTGCCTTAAGAGCAACTACCGTGCACCCAACCTTTCCAAGTAAGCCGGCAGTGCAAATGCCACCCGGAGTGCAGCCGTCGGCTGGACGTGGGCAGTTACCTTGTGCCAGATAAAGGACAGCTCGGGCTGCTTTCAGTCTCTTGTCCCTGTGGACCACCTCCAGCCCATCCAGCAAGTGCATCACATAGGCCTTTTGCTGAGCCCGGTCCAGCTCCGGCCACCTCTTGCCCTGCACTGGAGACGAAAGGCGAGAATGAGCCAGAATCTTGACCCGCCAGTTGTCCGGTCCCTTTTCCTGCAGGGATCCCGCTCCAGCCTCTCTCAAGCGCTGAGGGGATGAGCGTCAAAGTGGATGGAAGGAAGCCAAGAGGAACAGCGTCCAGTGTCACTGGCATGCTGGAGGAGGCCACAGACTTCTCTGCGTGCTAGACCAATTCTTAGCACCAGCCTTCCAACCGAGAACGTTTTTAGGGAGGCCCATGGGCGGTCGGCGAAGGTAGGGCTGGGGGCTTGCTCTTCCGCTGGAGCCAAACCACCTCCCCCACCATGGGGAGGCGGGGCAGCATGCTGTGTGCCCTCCACCACTTCAGGGAGGGGAGGAGGGCATGCGTGTCCCAACTTCCCTGCCCCCGGAGCAAGGGGAAGGGCAGGCACTGGGGGCAGCAACACTCCATCCCCAGAACACCTACAGCAGCATTCTGGGGGCAGAGAGTGGGCAGGGCCAGGCTAGCGGTTTGGGAAAGCTGTGTCCTCCCCCGGCTAGCATGGGGAGGCCCCACAGCTGGACTCAGAAGGAAAATCACTTCATAGGCCCACTTCTCGCAACCCCACCTCAAACCCTGAGCCAGCCCAGACGCTGACTGCCACAACGTACGGATCCAACGCTGCAAAGCTTATCGGCCCAGTAAGCCCCTCTCCTATCTGGGCAGTCCTACTGGGGTCTGTTCACCCAGGTCAGGTCTCCTTGTGAGGCCAGGTTTGCAGGGCTGGGCCCTGTCTTGCCACGGACGGGGATACCTTGGCTTTGAAAGTCCTCTTCGAAGCACTTCCTGTTGATGGAGAACTCCGGTTCCTCCGTGTAGCTGTACAGTTCTGTTGGGGATGAAAAACGTTTGAGAGCGGGGCTGAGCAGTGAGACACAGAGAGGCCCGCTTGACTGTACTCCCAAATGGGCAACGCGGGCCGATCGATTCATTTGAGCGCATGCGTGGGAAATGGATGCCTACATTAAATAGTTTGGAGGGGGGGGGCAGCGTGACCTAGTGGTAAGCACTGGACTGAGACTCAAGAGACCTAGATTCTGTTCCAAGCTCTGCTCCTGGCCTGTGGGTGACCTTAGGCATGTCATGGCCCTGCTCTGTGCCTCAGTTTCCCCATCTGGAACATGTGGATAATGATCCTGACCTCCTCTATAAAGCACT
This sequence comes from Rafetus swinhoei, assembly GCA_019425775.1. NCBI lineage: Eukaryota > Metazoa > Chordata > Testudines > Trionychidae > Rafetus > Rafetus swinhoei. The sequence continues at coordinate 344,422,943 of CM033437.1, read as the reverse complement.
TTGAGATCCAGAGCTGAAAAGTGCTATATATAACAGCAAGGTGTTATTATTAATAGGTTTTTTTCTGTCGCCATGGTACCCAAGTGCCTCACAAGAATTAATTAATGTACCCTAACCACACACCCCAGTGAGGTGGGAAAGCATTCTCCCCTTTTTACAGATGGGAAATGGAAAGACAGAAAGGTCCAGACAGACCAGTTCCTTAATAAGACATGCATCCTTCCTCCCTCTGAGGCGTCCAAGTTTAAAAATTATGCTCACAGTATAAATGGAAAAAATGCTGCCAAGGTGAGGATGAGACACGGTGGGCCGGTTTCGACAGCTCTGACAGAGCCTGGAAAATACTTTGTTCACTTTAATGCCACACTTTTAAGTTGGGATCCATAATTATTGCTGCATTAAAATAATACAATACACATAAAGACCCACAATGTGTGTTATCAGCACCGCTGCCATTTGCTACAGCCGCTTTTTAAAAAGCTAGCTGACTTAACACCATTTATGCCAGCTGCTTACTTTTTAGCATTTCACCATTTCTAGTCAATTTCCCCCTCAGGTTGTCTGTCACTAGCTCGTAAGAATTGTGGACAGTGCAGAGAATGTTCCCTTGGAATTATTTTTCAAGTTATTTCTATTGCTGATGAGCAAAAGGGGTGGCAAAAGTACAGGGAGAGATACAAACAAGGATCAGATTCCCCCACTGTATGAGGTACTGAAACAGAGGCAATGTCACAACTGGGATGCGGGCCCTCTGGCCTAGTGGGTAGGACTGTCAGGCCTAGTGGTTGGAGCAGAAGCAGGCATCAGAAGTCAAGCTACGGGTCAGAGAGAGTTGGAAACCAAGAGTCGAGCCTACGGTCAAAGTCAGGAAACCGGAGTCTAGCCAGGAGCTAGAGCCAAAGTCCAAAGTAGGCAACAAGAGCAGGTTCTGTTGTACCATCAGGCTGGGTAATGCCAGACTGCAAAGACAGGTCCCCTTGTAATATAATAATAATATATGGAGATATACCATCTCATAGAGCTGGAAGGGACCTTGAAAGGTCATTGAGTCCAGTCCCCTGCCCTCACAGCAGGACCAAGTACCATCCCTGACAGATCTGCCCCAGATCCCTAAATGGCCCCCTCAAGGATTGAACTCACAATCCTGGGTTTAGCAGGCCAATGCTCAAACCACGGAGCTATCCCTCCCCCCAGCTGGACTGCCACACAGCTATGATTGCCTCCACTAGGAGAGTATCCTCAATGTCATGTACCTTGCAAGACACTGAATTCTGCGCACTGACTATTGCGGTTTAATAAAAATATGCTCAAAGAAAGAAAGTTCATCTTTATTTTTCTTCCACGCACGGGGGCTGCTACTGGACTTCATACACAGTAGCAGGAGGCACAGCTGCAGACTACAAATCATGCTCAGGAAGCAATCATTACAAGGGTCATTCCAGGCAACAAGTATGCAGAGCCTGGCTGAATGCATGATCGAAAGACACACTACTGAGGCTCATTGTGAAAATGCTGCTTCAAAGCCTCCCTAATTTGAATAGCCCCCCACTGAATCCCTCTAAGAGCTCTGCCATCTGGCTGCTCAAAATCAGCCACTAGGCAAGCCACTTCAATGCTCTACCCCTGGGGAAACTCCCCGCCCCTCCTGGCCTCCCAAATGTTGTGCAGAACACAGCAGGCTGCTATGACCAGGGAATATTTTCCTCCCTTAGGGCGAAACCTGCCAGAAAGGCAGAGCAAGCGAGCTTCTAATCTGCCAACGTACACACCATGAGCACGTGGAAGGCACATAACTCTGTAGACTCAATACGATGCCAGTTTGCTGATTTCTGTCGCAGAGCAGGTCCTTTTTGACCACGGCCTCGTGCGTGCATTGCCCATTCTGCCACACAAAGGCCCCTCACAGAAAATGTAGGCCGCTGACACACTCTGAGAAAGCATAACTTGTAAGCGCACAATGCAGCTTTCTGTGAATGGAATTTAACCTTGTAGACATCTAAGAACAGGGAGGTAGGCATAGGGAGATAAGACGCAACTGCCATGCACACTGACCATGCCCGCACCCGGCACTGTCCACGGGGCCATCAGGCAGGCATCATGAAAAATCCTATAGGGCAATATTGCACATTACCTCATTACCAGCCTATCAGGCCCGGCCAGGGAACAGACCCTAATAAGGTACCAGACATCAGGTTATGTTATCAAACTCCCTCAACCCCTTTGTTCAGGGAGGTTCCGTGTATTGAGGGCACGTGTCTTTTTGCCCAGCTGAAGTATTGATCGCCCTGAGGCTGCCTCCCCACCCTTCGAGTCAAAGATAGGGGTGCGCGCGAGTCCTGAGCATGCTCCGAGTTCTCGTGTGTCTTTGCGCTGTTATCGTTGCTGGATTTGTAAGTATTGCTTAAATATATTAGTTATTGGTTTAGTTAATAGTTGAATCGTGTTAATTTCACTGTGTAATTCTGTAGAGTGTAACTGACTTCTTTTAACCACACTGTGTAAATTGTATAATCTTGTGTTGTGTAGTGGTGTTGTATTTAGGCCAAGTATAAGCATTAGAAATAGAAACCCAGGAGTTGTTAAGTTGTAGAGGTAGATTAATGACTAACTCAACCAGCTGCCCTAAAATAACCATAGAGGGGCTGGCTGTGGACCGAGTTTTTATCATCATTATATTGGCTTTGTTTTTGTATTTTTTGCTTGCACGCTGCGTTGCCTTAAGTGAATTAGAGATAGTGATTTAATATAATCGAATTATAATCACAAAGTTTGTAATCAGTTAAGTGCAGTTTAGTTCAGTTTTTCCCTCCTGTAAAAGCACTAGGCAATTACTTGTTAAAAAACTCATTTTAAAGTCATTTAGTTTTAATAAAATAATTGTTTTGCTTAATAAAAAATCATTTGTTTCACCATCATCCAGTAGTTTTCACTGGGTAGTCGGCTTTCACCCCTGGGGGCTCTCATCACATCATCGAACCAAGCTGCATCAATTTCCACTTTCTTTTTTAAAAAAGGTGGATTTTACAGAACCTGTATTCGGGGTCCAATTTCGGGGCTCCCCTTGGCTGCAAAGGCCACGAGGCTCCGTGGTCACGGCGCTGGTAAACAAACAAACCGGGGTGGCCAGTTAATGTGTTTCTGAGAGTGATTCCGTGGAACACTAGTCTAGATCAGCCCTGACAGGTGTTTGTCTAACCTGCTCTTAAATATCCCCAGTGATGGAGATACCACAACCTCCCTAGGCAACTTATTCCAGTGTTTAACCACCCTGACGTCTAGGAAGTTTTTCCCAGTGTCCAACCTAAACCTCCCTTGCTGCAGTTTAAGCCCATTGCTTCTTGTTCTATCCTCAGAGGCCAAGGAGAACAATTTTTCTCCCTCCTCCTCGTGACATCCTTTTAGATACCTGAAAACTGCTCTCATGTCCCCTCTCAGTCTTCTCCTTTCCAAACTAAACAAACCCAATTCTCAGTCTTCCCTCTTAGCTCATGTTCTCTAGACCTTTCATCATTTGTGTCGCTCTTCACTGAACCTCCTCCAATTTCTCCACATCTCTCTTGAAATGTGGCGCCCAGAACTGGACCCAAGACTCCACGGGACAAACTCTGATATTGCTCAGAGGCGCGTCCTGAGTCACACTCACTTTTGCATCACGTGATCAAGTTGCGATGCCGCAGAACGACGTTTCACGGGCTCTAAACGCCATTCCGGTACTGCAAGTGCTTGGGAAGCTGAACATCACTGGAGGGGGCTATCCCTCCACCTCCTCTCACTCTGGGTGGCTGTGTCGGCCTATTCACCGTCCGTCGGTACAAGGTCTAAGCGGCCTCCACCACTAATCTGGCGACCCTATTCCGCCGCCGCAACACACGGTTTACGTGGTCCCCCCTCACTCGGGGCTGTCCACAAAATAAACGGTAGGGTGGTGGGGGGCCCGGACCTGCCCTCTCTCACGGGCCCCAGCCCAGGGCCCTAAGGACAGGTTCCACTACGGTCCTGTCCGACTGGTGGGGCTTCCGGCCGTAACTCACCAGCCCGCAGGCCACCTTCAGGGAAGCCCCACCCTGGGCTACTTCCTCCCCTCCCCGCCTTTAGTTCGGAGCAGGAGTGTCCTTCTCTCCCCTCCGTGGCCCCTTTGAATATGGCGCCCGCCCGCCCACGCCGACGCCCCACTGCCTGACGTCCGTGATGCACGCTCCCTGGGGCTCCACCCTCTCCCCATGCGTCATGCCCCGGACATCTCCCCCTGCTGTGGCGCTCGTTGCCGGTTGGTGTCTGCGCCGCTCAGCTGAGCCGCAGCCCAGGAGCAGGCGGCGCAAATGGCTGTTTCACTTCCGCGCTCCCTGTGCAGCACGGGGACTGGCGCGGTTCTAGTGCGGGGTGGGTCGGCGCCGCCACCACAGTGCGACTCCGCCCCATCACAATCTCTCAGAAAAAAAAAAAAATCGAGATGGTCCAGATAGTCACAAAATAGGGTGAAAACTCCAGGAAAAGTTACCCGCCAGATAAGCGGTGCTCATTTAAACGTCTTTGGGATCACACAAAGGATAGCCAGAGCTACCTTCTCCTCTCCCCAGCAGTGGAAGGACACCTCACCGACAAAACATGCTGCAACTCCATCTCCACCGGCATATCCTATGCTTGGAAGTGCAGAGCTAAAAATAGTGACCCCCGTTATAGTTTGCTGGCTGGAGTAGGCTCAAGTCCCCCCGACAATGACACCACAAAAATAGCCTGAGTCATTCCACTTGTAAGAGGATGTGAACACAGAGCCGGACCTCCTGCGGCCCTCCCTCGACCCCAGCTAATCCCGACCCCAGAGCACGACACCGTGCAGCGACAAAGGAGAACGACAGCGGAGTCCCTCTCACTGCAAAGTTATTCCTGCCCTGGAAAGAAACACCCAACAACTCGCCCCTCCTGCTGCTTGCCACCAGTCACCGGGGTTATTTTGAGCACCCTGCCAGCTCCGCTTGACGTCTGGAATGCGGGTGTGAGAAAGCCCAGCACGGCTGTTGAACACAGACGTACTCACAGCCCGCACGTTGTCGGCTAGGAGCACAGCACGCAGCTTGGTGACTGGGGAGACTGGGGACGGGACAGGAAGCCCACGCGGACGGCTATTCGGTGGTCTAGGGAAGTGAGCCGATGAGTTTCACAGTCTAGATCCCAATTACGGCATCTTCCTGGTCTGCAGGCCAAGAGGTCAAGAGGGAAGGACCTGGACGAGGTCTTTCTGAGCCAGCAGGATGGGCACATATTTCAGAGGGAGGGTGTGGAGAGGCCTCCGCTGCCTTTTGCTGTGCTCCGGGATCTCCCCGAGTGCCTCCAAGTCAGCCTTTCTGCTCTCCAGAGCCGCGCTCGGTTTCCAAGGGCCACAGGTGGCTCGCACCGAATGCGGATTTGCGCCCCCAGCCCATAAGGCAGGTAATCGCACAGACTGATGCTTACTGCACCGAAGGGATGGGCCCCCGCTCTGCTGCAGGATTTCGGCTGGCATTCTTCCTACCCTTCTGGGGGTAACTGAGCCAGATTTAGAGAGAGTCAGGAGCATCTGACTCTCACACGCCCTCTCCCCACCCTTCACTGAGCTCCCCGGTTCGGGTAGGAGTTGGCTTGTTAAGCCCCTGTTTGACCTGACTTAGCCCTGCCCCCTTGGCACGGGTCACACAGCGCCTCCTTCATCTGGAGCTCTCCCTTCCCAACCCCCCATTCGCTGCTCCTGTTTGCTAGGAGAGGGGGCGAGTAAACAGGACTAAAAGGTGTCGGTCCCAACACGAGGGTTGGTTTTGTTTCCTCCATTTAAAGCCAAAGGATTTTTTTTTTTAACGCTTGCCGAGAGTGTTGATTCAGCAAACATGCCAACAGGGGGAGCTTTTGCAAAAACCAAACCAAAACAAAAAGATGCTACCTCCCATCGGTTTGATTGCTCAGATAAACCTCTGAATCGCATGCACTCCGTTCCCGCTAGGGATTTGAATCCCGCCCACCTCCTCCGCAGAGCGGCGCAGTGGCTGCTCAGCTGCTCTCAGGGTGGGGCCGTGGGGCGGGTGGCTGCCCCTGGGCAGGGGGTGGAGCCAGGGTGCCAGCTCCAGCCCTGGCACATGGGGTAGCCGCTCACCCCACAGCCCACTCTGGGAGCAGCCAGGCAGCCACCACACGACCCAGGCCGCAGCTCCAGCCCCGGGGAAGAGATGAAGCCAGAGCCAGGGCCGCATGGTGGCTGCCCAGCTGCTCCTGGGGCGGGCCGTGTGGACCCACACCGCTGGTACTTACCACCGGAGTCCCATTCCCTACCCTTGCCCACCACCCATTCCCTATCTGCCTGCTGGTGACGATGCTCTCCCCCTGACAACGCAGGTAGTCTGTGCAAGGGACCCAGGTGTTCCTTGCGCCCTTTATGCCGTTGTGCCGGCGCACCGCAATGCTCTAAATTTAGCCCCCCTCCCACCCTTTTTTGTTTAATTTAAAAATACGTGACTCATGAGAAAGTGGGTATTATTATTACTTGCCGAGAAAACCTGAAAGCAAGCAACCAACACAAGTATCAACCATTCAGCGCCCAGCTTCCTTCTGACCCAAAGGAAGGACCAGAATGTAACACTCAGGCTTTGTCTACACTGCAGGGTTTTTGCGCAAGAAGCCTTTTGCAGAAGAGATCTTCCGCAAAAACTTCTTGTGCAAAAGCGCGTCTGCACCTCAAAAGCACATCGCAAAAGCAATGCGCTTTTGCGCAAGAGAGCGTCCACACTGCATGGACAATCTTGCGCAAGAAAGTTCTGATGGCCATTCACAGAATGGCCATCAGAGCATCTGTGCTTTTTGTGATAGGCTCTTTTTGCGCAAGAAACCCCTGCTGAGCGTCCACACACACCTTTTTGCGCAAGAACTTTTGTGCAAAAAGGAGTTATGCCTCGTAGAAGGAGGTCTACCTACACCGCAAAAAACCCTCTGTTCTGTCAACTGACTAGATTTTCTTGCGCAAAAACGCGCTTCAGGTGTGGATGCTCCGCAGGTTTTTGCGCAAAACCCTGTAGTGTAGACATAGCCTTAAAGAAACAATCTTGTTTCCCTCCCGTTTGCTGGGCAGCACAGCTCCCTCGGTCCTTGCTCTGGCTGGATTGTACAGTTACAATCACTACCACTTGAGTTTCATAGATATTCCCAGAGCCCAGGTCTACACTGGGGAGTTATTTCGAGGTAACAAGTGGAGCGTCCACATGACCAAGCCTGTTATTTCGAAATAAGGGGCTCGGCTATTTCAAAATAACAACTCCTGCTTTCCATGAGGAATGACTCATTTCGAAATAGCTGCCGTGTGGACGTTCCGCTGCTGCTATTTCGAAATAACGACTCCCAGAGTCCTTCAAAGTGATGACTCCCCAGTGCTTCCTGGGGCTCTAAGTCGAGGTAGCGCGTCCATATTAAGGGAGCCTGCCTCGGGCTCATTTTGAGGCTTCCCCGTAGCGTGGACGCGCTATTTTGAAGTAGTTATTTCAGGAGTTGTTATTCTGAAATAATTTCCTAGTGTAGACACGGGCTCTGGGACTATCTATGAAACTGATACCCTGAGGCGCATTGCGTATCACAGAGGCATCTCTGACTTGAGTATGACTATTCGGGGGGAACATTACTCCGTGTGAGTAAGAAAATCCCAATCTGCTAGGGAGAGGGGGAGGCAGGAAAGAATCATAAGCGTTTACCCTCATCCCAACTGGCATCAACGAGATCTTTGCCTTTGACTTTAACAGGAGCAGGTTAAAGCACCCAATGAAAGTGAAGAGTTAAAATGAAGAACGCAGATCCCAGAATCGCACTGAGACCTCCTAAAGCATCTCTCTCTGTATTTCCAGAGACAAGTAAATTTACCATCGTATCCCTTCACCCTGGACAGTCCCAAAACTGGACATTACATCGTTGGAAATGCCAGCCTGTGCGTTGTGCATTTGTACCGTGCACTTAATGGGTAGCGCTGTAGGCACGTAAAGCTTTCGAAATCATTTTTAAACACACAGTAATTGTTTAACCCAGTGCAAATAATCCGTCCATTAAACGGCCTGCTCTCAGCTCAGACTTTCAGAAAGAGGCTGAGTGGATGGACCCCGCACCACGCCTGCTGAGACTGGCACAATTTGGCCGGTTCAGTGGCATTTAGCAGGGAACGGCGTTGTTTTCTCCCACTGGCAGCTTCCCGAAGTGGGGGCCTCTCCCCACTCTGGAGCATGGGCCCTCTGCCCTCTCTCCATGGGAACGAAATTGAAGTTCTCATGCTTTAGGGCAGAGCCAGGGCCTCTTTTAGAGTGAACCAGCTCTACCCCCCTTGGCGTTATACGTCCTCCTCCCCAGCGCCTGCCCTGTGCGCGCCAACGGGGGGAGACAGATCGAACTGGCAGAAGACGTCGGGGTACAGGTTGGACCTCCCTGGTCCAGCACCGTCGGGACCTGACCGGCCCCGAACAAGAGAATCTGCCGGACCAGGGGAAGTCCCCCTCCATCGGCCCCCAAGTCCATCACCTGTTGCCAGCAGGCCGCCCCAGCAGGCAACCTGCCTCGCCCCCCCCCGACCCAGCTGAGCTGCTGTTGCTGGCTCCGGCTTTTACAGTGAAGCCCGAGCCCCACACTCCATGGGGCTGTTGTGGGACTCTGGCTCTGGCACTCCGTGGGGCTCCAGCCCCGCACTCCATAGGGCTGCCGTGGGGCTCCAGCCCCGGACCCATGCTCCCCTAGGCTGCCAACCCTTTTGCCCCCAGAGCCTGCTGGCCCTCCAGCCCTTAGGCTCCTGGGCTCTCTGGTCCAGGAGCAGGACCACGGATGTTGCCAAACCAGAGAGCCAGTTTTCGGAGGTGCAACCTGTACTAGAAAGGTAGCCTGGGCTGTGAGCATGTCTGCAAATATTACCTAAGGGAAGAAACCTGGAGGACTCGGGAGGGATGTCCCCTAGGATCCAAAATAAAACGGAGCCCTGCGATGCAAGGAGAACGGGGAGACTGATCCAATCAGCTGTAGTCTGGGTGTGCAGTGGAGAGGGCATCCCGCACGCGCTCAGAAATGTGAGTCGGAAGGTCAATGAACACAGAGAGAGCCAGAGTTAATGGAGGAGGAAGCCCAGCGGGGGAGGGCTATAAAACAGAGGAAGTTGGCTACTGAAAAATTTGCAATATTCAGTTTCTTTTTATTTGACTTATTAAACGTGGAAAGCCACGCCCCTGGTTCACCATCCCTTGCTTTAGTATTCTTCCTCCGTAACATTTTAAAATATCTAGAGATTTGTTAATAACGTGGTGCCCTGGTGGCACCCATCCGCAGACACGCACATGGACCTCAGCATGGGTGCACAGGGCCAAACTCCTTCCGCTCACGGATGGAAAATCTTAGCGGGGGCACCGAGGGATCCCATGGCAAGAAAAGCAACGTGACTCTCAGCTCACGAGCGGCCTGAGCAGATGATCAAGAGCCGCCAGAACCTGGATTCTCGTCGCGGGGGCAGCTGCTTGGTCCACGCGATCACTGTCAGGGGGTTACAGGTCACTCCCGTACTGAGTGCAGGGGTGATAAAATCGGTACCCTTAAGGGCTGAGCAAAGGGCAGCAGAACCACAATCAGCCTGCCCTCCCTGAGTGGGTCACCCTAAACTGGGGGGGGGGGCACTCCAAGAATGTGGAAAGCGATCGAGGGCTGCGCTCTTTCAGGGTATGAATGGAGGAGGTGCAGGGTCTGTGATGGATGGCGGGTGCAGAAGGGAGCGTGGGGGTAAGGGATTAGGGTGCAGGAGAGAGTGTGTGGGGTCTGGGAGGGAGTTTGGGTAAAGGAGGCAGCTGTGGCCTGGGTGAGGGGACAAGGGTGTAGGGGTCTGGGCTGTGACCTTTAGCAAGAGGGGGGTTGTGACCTAGGGAAGGGGACTGGAGGGCAGGAGGAAGTGCAGGGTTTGGGTTGTGACCTGGGGCAGGGATTGGGGTGCAAGATCTGGGCGGGGATATGGGGCGTACAAGGGGGCAAAGGGGTTGGGTTATGTGAGGTAGGAGTTCGGGGGGCAGAGGGGTTGGGTTGTGACCTAGGGCGGGGGTTGTGACATGGGGCAGGAGATAGGGGTGCAGGACCTGGGAGGGGATATGGGGCAGGAGGAGGCAGAGGGGTTGGGTTATGTGAGGTAGGAGTGCAGGGGACAGAGGGGTTGAGTTGTGACATGGGGCAGGGATTGGGGGCAGGATCTGGGAGGGGGTATCGGGGCAGGAGGGGAAGAGGGGTTGGGTTATGTGGGGTAGGCATGTGGGGGCAGAGGGGTTGGGTTGTGACCTAGGGCGGGGGGTTATGACATGGGGCAGGAGATAGGGGTGCAGGATCTGGGAGCGGATATGGGGGCAGGAGGGGGCAGAGGGGTTGGTTTATGTGGGTAGGCATGCGGGGGCAGAGGGGTTGGGTTGTGACATGGGGCAGGGGATTGGGGCAGGATCTGGGAGGGATATCGGGGCAGAGGGTTGGGTTGTGACCTAGGGTGGGGAGGGGGTTGACACGGGGCAGGGGATTGCAGGGCAGGATCTGGGAGGGGGCACGGGGGCAGGAGGGGGGCAGAGGGTTTGGGTTCTGTGGGGTAGGGCAGCATAGGGCTGGGGTGCCAGAGGCAGGCTCTGGCTGGGAGACTTACCTGCTTGACTCCCAGCCAGCAGCCTTCTCAAGAAGACTCCCTGCCTGCCCCGCCCCCGCACTGGCTGCAGGGGCCGTGCGGTTTTTGAACAGCTGCGAGCCTGAGGGGAGGGGAACTGGCCAACGGGATCGTGCTGGGGGCAGGAGCCGCGCCGGGCGTCCCTTTCCCATCCCCCCGGCTCACAGCTGTTCAAACAGAGCCCCGCGAGTTCACAGCGGCTGCTTTTCTCAGCAGTGTGTGTGTGGGGGGGGACAGGCAGGGAATCTGCCGGAGGCTCCCCACTGAGTCTGCAGGCCGGATCCAGTGGCTTGGTGGGCCGCAGCCCGTGAAGGGTATTTTGCCCAGACCTGCCCTAACCTTAACCTTGCCTGTTAACCAGGCAGCAGAGATGCCACATCCCACTGTGCGCGAGAACGAGGGTGCACACAGGTGTTCCCGCTGCCCAGAGGCATCCTAGCCATGTTTTGACCTTCCCTGTTGCCCAGGATTTTAGGGGGACGTCCACCCCAGAATTTGAGCAAGCTAACAGCAATGCTAGCGGGTGCCTTCGGCCACCGCACATGAATACAACAGCACACCACCTCTTAAGGGTTTATTTGAACAAGCTGTGCTCCTGAAGGCAAGATCAAAACTAGCTGTGGGCTTGTGGGTTTTGCTAATCAGAATGAGAGGTGGGGAGAAAGAAAGTCAAACAAACTGAGACCAAAAGAAAACAAGAGGCTGGAAACCTTCCGTGGGGGGCACCTTTGATGCAGAAGGTGAAGGTAACTAGGGTTATTAGGAATACTTGTTGCAAAGGCATTTAGTGAAGTTAGGAGAGGCGAGGACCCAGCGTGGGTTATAAAAGGGTGTTATCAAGGAATAAATAGTGTACTTTGGAGCAGTCCTCCAAAACTATCCCAAGAGACCTTTTTCCTGGCACCTTCCTCCCCCGTGGGGACGTGACCGGCCAGCGTGGATCTGCCATTAATTACTCAATACGTGTAGGAGGGTTGCCAGGTGTCCGGTATTGAACTGGACAGACTGGTATTTGCGCCTTTCGTCCGGTAAAAAAATTCAGAAAAATACTGGACACCTAAAATGTCCGGTATTTTCTGCTTTCCCCCGAGGCCTGGCTCAGACACCTGAAGAAAAGCAGCTTGGGGACATGCTGGGGCAGAGGAGGGGGAGTGGCTGGGGAATTAAAGGGGCCATGACTGCATTTCAGCCCTGGTCCCTTTTTTTTTTCCCCCTTCAACAGAATTTTTTCCCGGTGTTTTGGGTTCAGTATTTTTTGTGAAACCATCTGGCAACCCTACGAGTATGTTCCTCTTCTCGATATTTTTTAGCAGGTTTTATGTCCCTCTGGGGTCTTGTATTTTACATGTTTATATATATTTGTATTGTGTTTAAAACATGTTCGTAAGCCCCGTCTCGAATACTTTAAATAGAGAGCGGGTAAAAATATTTAAATAAATTAAAAAAATCAATAAAATACACTCTCAGATTCTAGGTAATTGTTTGGGATGCCCTAAACCTAGTGCTTATGTCTGGGTATGTGCTCGCATCCAGGCCTGCCCATGGGGGGAGAAGGGACAGTGATTCTATAGGGCAGTGCCCTGGAGCTGCGGGCCCTTTAAATCTCTGCTGGAGTGCAGCACAGCATGCTCCCGGCAGCTCCAAAGGCTGGGGAGGGCGGCCAGGGCTCCGTGATGCGGGCGTCGCAAAGTGCTGGTTGCCCCAAACCCGCCCATTCTGGGAGCGCGGAGCCAGCCCCCTCCCGTTTGCCCAGGCGATGCTGCCAGCGCCGCTGCTTACATCTCATAAACGGCCGTTTCAGGCCACCGCATGCGCTCTCTGCGTTAATCTTTCGTCCGAGCGAATTGCTCCGCCCCCCCGTGATTTACTCCTGACGCCGCCTGCAGTGAGAGAGTTGAGCTGCCCCTGCTTTGGGTTGTGGGGTAACAGCCCAGCCGCAGCGTTTAAAGACCGAGCTGATTAGACTCGCCGGAGAGTCCCCGTGACTGGCCAGTGATTAGCTAAGGTGAGTCGCTGACAGGCGGGTCTGAGGCCAGGCCGTACGCTCAGCACAGCGGTGGAAGGAAAAACGAGGCAGAGGCTGCACTGGCTGTGAGGGTTCCTGCTCCCCAGAAAATCACTAAGAGCTGAAATCAGTAAAGATCTGGATTAAGCAGCGGGACCGTAGCACAGGGCATCCCAGAAGGGGCAGGGAGCAGCCAACGGAGGCAGCATGTGGCCAGCAGCGGAAGAGTAAAGCAGCAGCAAACAGCCAAGTGCGGAGGTGCACAGCGACCAGAGACGCTGCCCGACGCCTCCTCGCGGGGTGGAAGGTGCATCCCTTGCAAACACACCTCTGGGTCTTTGCTACCCAATACAGCCAGCTGTGAGCTGAGAGCAGCCGAGGGGGAGGGGAGTGATTTGTAAAAGGGACATTTGTTCATCGGACCTTCCCACTGGAGAGTAGGAAACTGAGGGAAAGAACCCTGCCTTGTGCCCTTCACGATCAGGTTTTTGCTCACGGCTACTTGATCTGAACGGGGGTTGTGGTGTTTCCCCAAACGAACGCTCGCTTCCCCTTTCCCTTTTATGGAAAGTTCCCTTGTCACACACAGGCTCAGCGCTTACAAGAGGGGGAAGTTATGCTGTCTCTTGGAGGAGCCCTGGGGGGTGGTAAAGTTTTTGCAGATGACTGAGTGGGAACACGAGCTGGTTCTGTTTTGCATTGCTAAGAGGAACTCCTTGATGTTGAACTTGGCCCTTGCTGCTGCCACCGACTCCATCTGGCAGAAGGGTTACACACAACAAACAAAAAAGCAGATTTTGTCACATTTATTGCAACTTCTAAGATTTTTGGAAAAAATTCTCACATTCCAAAAGAAGAAACAAAGCAAGCCAGGCCGTACGTGAGTCCACACTCTTCTCAGAGGGATGCTCTGAGGATTAAGTAGCTCGTGTGCGCAAAGCAGTTGAGAAAGCTGAAAAGCAGTAGATTTAAACATGACAAGCCGTCTCCTTAATTATCATCAGCACTCATCAAGCTATTGATATTCTCCTGCTACTGCCACTCAAAACGAGAACCTGAAGAAAACGGGAAGCCACAGCCACTGACACCTAAATAAGTTGGGCAGAATCGGATTTTTTGTACAATATAATTTCGTCAGCTGTTTTGTCAAATTTTCAAGCTTTTAAAATGTGTGTGTCAAGGTAAATGTTCAGATAAATGTTCCTAGCTGCAGGAAATGACAGAGGGGAGGATCAAACAATTGTTTAACGAGAGTAGATGCTGAGATTCAACAAGTTAAAGCGTTATGCTGCTAAAAGCACAATCCGTAAACATCACATGCAAACTATACCATGGAAATAGTCCTCAATTAAAGTTCGCAAGCAGCATTTTTCTAACTCGACCGATCTATAAATTACAGATACTGATGAACGTTTTTTCAATAATTTTTGGGTCTGGTGAAATCGACAGTTACAGACTTTTACTAGTAAAAATCTAATCCTCCCACCACTACATGTAAAAAATCTGCAGCACTTTATTTTGGAAGAGATCCTATTGGCAAACCCCAGGGTTAGATATTCTTTGCACATGTTCCTCCACCTCCCATCTAATTTTTCTAGGTGACAGATCTTTAGGTTATCGACTCCATCTTAATTATTTACTCAAGTAAATCTTGCCGGGCATAAACAAATACATATGAAGACTTATACATGATGATACAGGTGGAACCTCTCTCATCCGGGACTCCCTAGTCCGGTAGGCCATGTTGCTGGACCAGAGAGACCCGGTGGAGGGCTAGAGGCAGGAGCCCTGCAGGGGCCGCGAACCCAGGCAGGCTGGCTGCATGGAGGCCAGCAGCTGGGCACCCTGCCACAGGAGTCCAGCTGAGTCCGTGGCGGGGCAGCTGGAATGCCAGCAGGCTCCAGTGGGGTAGTGGTCTGTGGCGGTGGAGGCAGGAGCCCCGGTTGCAGACCACGGGGCTGCCATAGTAGGGCTAGCGAGACCAGAAGCCCCAGCAGCGGGGTGGGGCTGGTGCTGCCTTGGTAGGGCTGGCTGGGCCGGCAACCCTGGAGGCTGGGCAGCAGTCTGTTGGGGGGAGGGAGCAGGAGTCCAGGATGCGGGACTGCAGGCTGGCAGGGCCAGGAGCACCGACAGTGGGGCAGTGGTTTGCTGCGGTGAAGCTGAAAGCCCCAGCGGTGAGACCGTGGGCTGCTGTGGCAGGGCAGCAGGACTGGACGTATGTGAGGAGCCCGCAGGGAGGCCAGGCAAGGAGCGGAGCCAGGCTGGGGGGAAGGGGGCAGAAATGACCACCCCTGGTCCGGCAAAATCCCTCCTTCAAGACCACTCAGGTCCTTAGGGTGCCGGACCAGGGAAGTCCTGAGGGTGCCAGACCACGGAGGTCCCACCTGTATATCTATATTACAGGAAAGGCCAAATCTCCTGGTATATACCAACCTCACCACAGAGAGTCACGTCGCTCAGTATTCCAGCTCCCGAGGGCACGACTACACAGCAGGGCTAAAGCCAAAATACGCGACGCAACTTCAGCAACATCAATTGCGTAGCCGAAGTCGAAATAGCCTAAATCGGCTTTCGGCGCTGTCTGCACGAAAGGGAGTCCGAGTTAGACACGCCTCCTCCGACTTCCCTTACTCCTCGTGAAATGAGGGTTCCAGGAGTCGGAGTAAGAAGTCCTCCAGCTCGACATTCTGTCGACATAACGGCTTGTAGTGTCGACATGGACTCTTATTTCGGAACAAACGAGAGTTATTCCGAAATAACACTGCTGTGTAGACGTGCCCTAAGAGACCACTTGGCATGGAGCACCTAGCTCTACAAGCCAATATAAGCAAGAGGAAAAATCTTTGCTGAAGGGGCTTTGTGGCATTACGATAGGGGGTCCTAGGGCCCTCCCCATGGGAACACATGGCATTCCACGAGTACTGGACCTCACGGGCTGTGTGCATCACCAACGAAAGGAAGGCTTGGCCATTGGCCATCTGTGTATGCCGACCTCCGGACTACCCCAGAAGAGGACCAAGCATGTTCCGGATGCAAGGGGTAAGGCATGGAAGGCTGCACAGATCCAGTCCCATGAACACATAAGCCATGATGGAGGCAGATCTCTTGCTCAAATCCTTCTGGGGCAAGATCAGCACTCCCCTCCATTCAAGGTGATGCAGATGCCACCTGGCAGGCCCATCGTCACAGACGCTCGGGAGAAGAGGCAATACCCAGCCCCTCCCCTGCGCGACAGCCGGAAAGGCATTGTGAACGTGATCCCCCCCGGAGTGAACGTGGAGAGTTACAGGTCGGGCTCAGGGCACGTGTTGCGTTCGCCAAGGAAGTACGCGCAAACTTTCAGAAGGGACGTCAGTGCATCTCTGCAGATTTCCAACGGCACCTGTCTCATTCGGCAAGTGATTTTCTACCCAAAAGATGCCAACTTTAATAGTTAAGTAGAACCAACGGGCTGCAAAAAACCGCCTCTCACCTCCATTTTCCACGTGTTTCTTTACCTGATAATTCAGCAGCGTAGCTGTCGGCATCCCCATATTCAAACTCCACATTGGGGCAGTCCACGGAGCCCTGCAGGAGAGAGATTCCTTCGTCAGCACACAGACAAGGCGCACCCGGCAGCAGTGGAACAGTAACACGCACATGGACCGCACAGCCCAGCGAAGAGCGGTCCGAGCGTAACCAGGCACGTCACGTTTGCTGCAGCTTTTATTCAGAGCCTCAGAGTCGTCTGCTTCAAATCTGTCAAGTATGGGTTCTCTTGGCCAGGCCTCACGCGCATAGCCGAGATCTACCTCAGCAACCTCACTACGTCACATGGATAGCAACAAGGCTTATCTACCAATAAAATGGAGCTTGTCAGAGTCCAGCACTCAACACCATATATGGGCATCACACCACACCCGGACCACACCCATGCCACTCCCAGAGCACAAACAATACCAAATATGGTGATAGGCAATAACATAAAAAACCCCTGAGCCCTAAGCTGGGGAGGACTCCCGAATACTGGAAGACAGAATCTGAGTCTGGCTTAGGACTGATCACCCAAAGGCCGCCTCCCACCCACCGAATCTACAAAGGATGCACGAATCTCTCGAGCATGCTCCGATTCCTTGTATGTCTTTGTGCTGTTGTTCTTCGAGCATGCTCCGATTCCTTGTATGTCTTTGTGCTGTTGTTCTTTGTGCTGTTGTCGTGGCAGAGTTTGTAAGTATTTAATTTACCCCATTGTTTGTTAAGAGGTTTAAAAGGGACAGGTTAGAAAATACATTGCTCTGTGGTAACTTTTACCCTTGCTATTGTCAGTGTTAAAGAAACAGTTGTTTTTTTTTTGAAATGTGTATATATTTGACTTAGCTGTAACTTAGGTAGAGTTTAAAAATTGTTGTGGTTTAACTGTTTTGTGGCAAATATTAGGTAATTGCTCATTTAAGTTGTTCAGTGTAATAAATCATTCCTTCTTTGATAAAACTTGTTGTCTTGCCATCATTCGGTATTTTCACTGGGTATTTGGTCTTAAGCCTCTGGGACTCCTGCCATTTTACCAAACCGAGAACCAACAAAATCAAGAGAGCTGGGGGAGACGGGCTGTTTCCACCAGGACCACGCAGGAGCCGTTGGGTTTCCACCAGGACCACGCAGGAGCCGTTGGATTCTTCCACGCTGCAAGAATCAAGGCAGCCCCGGCTCAGGGGCTGGGAAAATGTTGGGAGGATGCCAGGGGTTTCGCGGCACATATTTCCCAGCAAGGTTTCCATTAAGGCTTATCAGGAGCGTGTCAAATTAAACCACACCAGGGCCTTCCAATCAGGAGACAGTTACCCAAGCATACACGAGCCTCATTACTGCCACCGTTCTCCAGAGCCGGGTGGAAGGACTTTTGCCGCCTGCTTAAAATACAGGGTCAATTGGGAAGAGCTATTTTTAGCATCTTCCCAAAGCCATATTTGGGCACCGCTGCAATGTGATAACAGGAGGCAGAAGACAAGGCTTCCAGTGGTATCGCAGCCGCCCCCAACCTACCTCGGAGGCTGGCTCCTACGGAAGGAACCCTGCCTTTTATTAAGCAACATCGTTTCCCATCTGATCACATTCTGGCCCATGCAAATGTATTTTGTTCCTAAGGGAAAGCTCTGGTACGATACAGTGACATGACGACTCCCTCCCCCCACACACACTTAAGCCATCAAAGAAGAAAAAGACCCTCCTACCCATATGGGAATCCAAATACAAATGGAAAATCTCTCATTGGGGTGTTTTCCTGAACTGGGGCCTTAGACCAGCAACTTGATACCTGAGTAATTTCAGCACTAGGCTACTCCTGGAGCAAGGTACTATAAAAGGGGAATAACAGTGACAAAATCAGGCACTGAAATTTTGTGGTTGTTGTTTAGATCGTCTCACACCAGCTGATAAAGGTATAAAATGCAATGTGATTTGGAGCGAACAATCTCATTTTTCCTCCTGCAAATTCCTCCCCCTTTTACGAAACGTGACATTATCTGTCTTTGTTTCCACTATGTTGCAACAGAATTGTACAAAGCATCTTTCACGTTTCCTGGGAGCCAACAAACCGTATCACTAGTGTTACCCATCTGCTCACTTTTCCAGCCACGTAACACTGTCCCATGGCTATATTTAGTCCTATATGGAATACAGTTTCTTTGGCTACGCGTGTGCTTTTACTCTATGGAAAATGTGAGCTCTGAAATTGGTTATTGGGGCATGAACCTTTTGTAAATAATTATCCTAAAGAAAAAAATAACTGGAGTGAACACATGCAATGTCTTCAACGAAAGACACACAACACACTGGAGAACTACAAGTATTCCAAGTATTGACAAAATGAAGAGAGTTTAGAACCTTGATATATCCGGTACAGGTTTAAAAATATCCACCAGAGCTAAAATTCTGTCTTAGTGCGAGCAGGTGGCCAAAAGTAAGAGTTTGCATCACCAATATTCATAATCAGGAACAGCAGAGATGGTCAGAACGGAACTAATCCAAAACCCACCGACACCAGCGACAAGACTAGTGGACTTCAAGAGGCTTTGGATCAAGCCCAAAATGAGCATCCACCACAAAATGGCACAAACATTTTCAAGACTTTTGATTTTCCTCCACATTTTCAAACCACTCTCAATGGTCAGGTAGTTTCAGTAGAGCCTCAGAATTACGAACACCAGCGTTATGAACTGACCACACTCGCACACCTCAGATGGAACCAGAAGTCTGCAATCAAGCAGCAAAAGAGACAAAACAAAACAAGGAAATAAAAGTACAGTACGGTGCTAAGTGTAAACTACACAAACATAAAGGGAAAGCAGCATTTTTCTTCTGCCTAGCAAAATTTCAAAGCCATATTAAGTCACTGCACAGCTGTAAATGTCTGCAAGAGCAGCCATGTTCTGTTGAGACTGACGAACATTTCATAGTTAACGAACAACCTCCGTTCCGGAGGCATTTGTAAATCTGAGGTTCTGCTGTACCCAGGACACACAGTAAAACCTTCCTTCTCAACAAGGCCCATGGAACAATTTGTGGTTCCAAAACTCAGTCATTTGAGAGCTTTCACGAGCCAAACGGGAAAGTCTGGCTGTGATCGACAAGCACCACGGGATTAAAACTGCCCCGCCATTACCAAAAGTCATAGAAGAACATATCCCAGGCTAGAATTGGCAGGTGATGGTACAGAGTGGTGAGTCTGTTTCTGAAGAACCTTAAACACCCACCCCCTTTAAGTTGCATTGAGAAGATTGGTTTCGCCGGTACATTTTGAGCGCTAGGTATGCGTGTCACAAATTGCTGGATTCCAGATTCACGAGAAACAAGCAAATATGGCAAACTTAAAACGTGATAAACTTCACAGCCTTATTCATGAGCTGTCACAGTGGTCATGGATTCTGGGATGTCCCAGGATCTCTGAGACTTCAGTGGCTGTTAGCCAGGATGGGTAGGGACGGTGTCCCTCGCCTCTGTTTGTCAGAGGCTGGATATGGATGACAAAGGTGGGATCACTTGATGATTCCCTGTCCTGTTCACTCCCTGTGGGGCATCTGGCATTGGCCACTGTCGGCAGACAGGATACTGGGCCAGATGGACCTTTTGTCTGACCCAGTGTGGCCGTTCTTATGGCTAGGGCAGCTGGCATGGGGGCCACCAGAGTAGCTCGGGCAGCCCCTGGACTCGCCATGCCAGCTGTTGCTCAGGCACTCTCGGGCCACTGCAGCAGGAGTTTGGGGGTGGGAACGGGCGCAGGGCTAAGAATTGGGGCACGGAAGGGGGTGAGGGCTCCAGGTGGTGCTGATCTCAGGGTGCTCCACAGAGGCAATGACACGTCCCACCCTGAACTGCTAGAGGGAGGTGTGGCCAGCCAGCTCTGCATGTTGCCTCCACCCACAGGTGTCACCTCCGCAGCTCCCATTGGCCACAGTTCTCAGCCAATGGGAGCTGCAGAGCCGGCAGAGGCAGAGCACTGAGCCCCCCTGGCTGTGCCTCCGTCTAGGAGCTGAGGGAGGGACGTGTTGCCGCGTCCACGGAGCAGGATGGAGCCAGCCCCACCAGGTCCTCCCCCATCAGCAGCCGCAGCGCCCTCCAGGGCGCATCCCCTCCCCCAAGCACGTGGGGTATCCCCCCCCTCCCCCCGAGCACCCAAGATTTAGTCAGCGGTACATAGTACGAGTCACGGACAGGTCACAGGCTGTGAATTTTGGTTTACTGCCTGTGACCGGTCCATGACTTTTACTAACACCACCCGGGACTAAAACGCGGCCTTACTTCTGAACTGCTCAGGGCACTGCGCACCTCCCGGAGCCTGGCTTCCCAATGCGAAAGTGCCTTTATCGCCACTAGGTCACGAGATCCCAGTTCTTACAGGCTCGCCATTCTGATGTGCAACCTGATTTTCCTCTCTGCACTCCAGCATGATCCAAGCAGACATTATGTGAAGAACTGCTGGAGGGACAAACCAACGCTTTCCCGCATCTCCGCAAGGGATGTAAGCGACTAGTCGATACCGGATAAGCACATGCTTATCGGGTAGCTGAGTAGTGACTCAACCAGTTGTCCCCCCCCGCCACTGCCTCTATCAGAGAGAAGCAGCAAAGGGGGAGGGAGGAAGCAGGAGCTGGTGCTGGGGGGAGCCAGGTTAAAAGCCGGTTTCCCCGCAGCACTGTCTCTGGGCGGGAGGGGGGTGCAGAGGCATAGTGGGGAGGACTGGCCGCGAGCTGGGAATCAGCTGATTTCCAGCTCGCGCTCAGTCCCTGTCACTGCGCCTCTGCCTTTTAAATATATTGAGACTACGTTTACACTACAAGTTTTCTCGGCAAAAAATATGCTAATGAGGGACTCATTTGCAGGAGTCAATCTCATTTGCATATTTTCTGCCGATCCGTTTTTGTGGAAAAACAAGCAGCGTGGACGTTTCCTTTTTGCGCAAAAAAACCCTTTTTCCGCAAGATCCTTATGCCCCAAAAAAGGAGATTCACCGAACTTGTGGAAAAAGGGTTTTTTGTGCAAAAAGAAAATATCCACACTGCTTATTTTTGCGCAAAAACCCCTGGCGCAAAAACGGATTGGCAGAAAATATGCAAATGAGATCACGACTCATGCAAATGAGTCCCTCATTAGCATATTTTTTGCCGAGAAAACTCATAGCGTAGACGTAGCCTAAGAGCCTGGCAGCTCTTAATACCGTACATTTAAAAGGCAGAGCTGCAGCGGGGTTAGCTTCCGAGGCCAGGAGCTAACCCTGCTGCGGCTCTGCAGCTTCCCCCCCTTATCGACTAGCCAATGGAAATTCCATCGACTACTCGATTAGCAGATTAAACGCAATTTAACATCCCTGCTCTCCACCCTGGAGCCCGGCTTTCAAATGCCCTACGCCATTCCCTAATTCCAACGGCTCATAAAGATCATGCCAAATTCTATCCTACCTTAGGGGGGAGAAATTCCATGGAAGCCAATGGATGTGCCTGTGATACATTGCTCGAAGGCTGAGTCTGGCCAAGTGCCTGTTTCAGTCACATAGGAGGCCAAGTGCAGCGGGAGGGGAGAAGACCGAATGGCAGCGTTTTAAGACCCAGTATCCATTACCGGGCTGTACTAGAAAGCAGACACTGGCCCGTGTAAACACCCGCAGGACCAGTCAACATTATCAAGCCCTTGTTCTGGGTTTAAAAGGAAATGAGTCCAGCAAGGAGCATTCCCCACGTAGTTGGGACAAACAGCCGGTTTTACCCTCCGCACCCGCAGTGGTCACGGGACCTGGTCTCTAAAGTCCCAAAGCAGGTCAGTAACCGAACCAAAAACAGAACCGAGATGTCTTTCCCCACCCCCCGTCCACAGCTCTGCCCGACCCTCCCTTCCAGCTCTGACTTTTGATCTCACGCCATCAGGGAGCCTCGACAGCACACAACCAACGCAGGGGCCAAATCCAGCGTGCTGACCAACTACGGTCGGCGCACTAAAGCCTTGGAGGAATTCAGCTAAGTAGTGGCGCCTGCGAACGTTAATCCCCCCCCGGCAGAGACGGCTAAACCAAAACGACCGCTGCACTTCTGACCCGAAAACGGATTGAACGGTTGTGTCCCGAGGCCAGAATTCCAGCGTCTGCCCAGGCCACCGGGGTGCGCCTTGGAAAGAGACTGCCTCTCCTGCATCTTGGTCAGGGCCACGCCGAGGAGCAGCGATGGTTAAACTAAAGTTTCCAACCCGTACCTCCAGAGAACAGATAGGGCAGGTTTTTACAGCCGAAGGAACGAGACTATTCACAGAGACCGCTTCCTATCGTCCACCAATGCTCTCCACACCGAGCTCTCGCTACACAGGTCTACTCAGCGGGATCACCCCGGCGTGTCCGGCATCTCTCGTCCATCACATTCATACCCAGATCTAATCTGAGCAGCGGCTGAGCTCTGCTCTGGCTCAGTGCTGGCTTCGAAGAGAAGCTGCGGAGATGAGATGCCCCCAATCAGCGCTAGAGAGCCCCCGAAGAGCGGCAGAAACAAAGGGTCTGGAAATGGCAGGGCGTTAAAGAGAAGTCACAGCAGGTGTCGGCGGAGAGAAACGAACTGAAAAGGGGCTTCAGAGAAGACCGTGCAGCAGGGCCTTCTTTAACCAGCCTGGCGGGAACTCGAATCCTCCATCCCAGGCTCCGGAGGTTGCTGACTTACCCGTGAGGCCCCTGGAGAACCCGCCCCACTGCTACCTTCAGCCAGCCCAGGCTGGCTTGTGGGGGGGTGGGAATAGGACGTTGGTGCTGCACTACTAGACATACAGTCCCTTTCTACACCTGTGAAATCAACCTTTCATCACCTTCAGCGAGACCCTGCCCTCTGCCATTCCAGCCTCCCTCTCCGCCCTCCTGCTCTTTCCCCCACGAGCGCCTTGCCGCTTTCCCCCATGCTGGAAGAGGGACCCACCTTTGATCCCACATAATGGCCGTCAAATCCCCGGCACCCCTTCCCAGAATCCTTCCCACAGCAACCCCCTCTTGTTAACACGATACCGGTTCCTTTTAAAATCTATGCCCCAGCACGACACGCGTCCGGCTGGTCTTGCGAGCCCCAACGCTGGTCTGTGCATCCTTCCAATGCACATCTCCCCCGTGCCCTGTCAGCAGCATAAACTCTTCGACTGTCTCTCCACCTGCCATGCATCCACCGGGCTCCATCAAGCACAAGGGAAGGGAGGGGGTGCAGGGAGGGCCAGCCAGAGGAACAAGGAGGGGGCATGAGGGAACACCCCGGTTAGCAATCAGAATTTTGGCAGGGGCCTGGGGGGAGGGGGAGGCAGTGCCCCTCCTGGGTGCTACCACGAGTCGCCCATGCAGCCAAGTGTGAATGCTGCTAACGATCTCAGCAGGAATTGCCCAACCTGTGGCTTGCCAGCATCCATCTACTCAGCAGCCTCGCTCCAAGTGCCCCAGCCCGACGCTTCGGAGGAAGGTGGAAGAAATCCCGTAATGAACAATTATGAAGTCACCGGAGGACGGCAGGTTCCCAGTGCCTGGCAGTTAAGGGCTGGTTTCTGGTGCTCCAGGGAACCAGCTGATTGCTGCAAAGTGGGGGTTCGGTTCCCCTCTGTACAGTCTGGGCCGGCTCCCCGAGGCCGCTCCAGGAACGCCGGCGCAGGTGGGGCTCAGGGACTTGCACAGAACTCCCCAGCGGCGAAGGCGCCCCGAGTGCAGGCCTGGTGAGAGGCAGCACCCCGAGCTGGCGGAAGACTGACAGTCCCCCCCTGCCATCTCCAATTCCTGGGGGCTCATTACGCAGCAGGCACCAACCAGCCAGGTGCATCTCTAGAGCCAGCGTGCACCCACCACCCCGGCGCCAGCTCACGGCCGTGCCACTAGGTGAGGGAGGAGAAAACCTGCCTCCTCCAGCACCCTCCGATCTGGGGGTGCAGCGCTGGTTCCTGGGGGCTGACAAGTCCCTCCCCACTTCAGTCCTCTGCTGTCTGAGCCCCCTCCCCCTCCAGGTCCCTCCAGGCTGGGGAGGCTGCCAGGAGCGGGCAACGAGGCTGCAATAAGACGCCGCCCTTCGCCCGGGGGGTTCCTTGGTCGCTCCCCCCCCCGGCCCGTGAGCCCCAGCTGCTCCTGTACGTCCCGGCCCGGCCGCGCCTCCGGGCGGGGGCTGTAAACCGAGCCGGGCAGGGGAGCCCGCGGGCGGCAGCGAGCAAAGGGCAGGAGGCGCAGAACAGCCACGGGACCCCCCAGCAGCTCCCCGGGGCGGGCCCCCTCCCGGGGGTCTTCTGGGGTTCCCAAGGACGGGGCGGGGGCTGGGTCCCCAGGAGCCTGCTGGGTGCCCTCGGGGGCGGGCTGGGGGTGCCTGGGGTCCCCAGAGGACGGGGGGGCTGGGTGCCCCAGGGGCCTGCTGGGTGCCCTCGGGGGCGGGCTGGGGGTGCCTGGGGTCCCCAGAGGGACGGGGGCTGGGTCCCCCAGGGGCCTGCTGGGTGCCCTCGGGGGGGGCAGGCTGGGGGGTGCCCCGGGGGGGGTTCCCCAGAGGGACGGGGGGGGCTGGGTGCCCCCTCTCTCACCTCGGACTCCTTCCGCTGGCTCCTGAACAGCTCCCGCCCCTTGGCCTGCAGCGGCCTCCCCCTGCCGGGCGCCCCGTCCCCGGGCAGGGCGCTGCCGGCAGCCCCGGTCTCCTCCATGCGCCCCTCTGCCCTGCCCGCGCCAGCACGTGTAGGCTGAACCCCCCCCCGCCTCCACCCAGGGACTCGCCACGCCCCCGCGCTGCCATTGGCTGGCTGTCTCCGCCAGAACACACCCCTAGGCGCTGATTGGCTGCGTGAGCCGCTGCTAGGGCGGGGCTGGGGGGGGGAGAGGGACACTGCGGGGTTCCCCCTGGGGCCATGTGGTCTGGCCCTGGGGCGGGGGAGAAGCTGCTGCCAGCCAGGGGAGGGGTGAAGGAGCAGCGGGGGACGTGTCGCAGGGGACAGAGACGAGCCTGTGGCCTCTGTATTAACCCCTGGTTCGCCCGCAGCTTGAAGGCTGCCTGCAGCTGTGTGGGCGCCTCTCCTCGCACAAAGGGGGTCTTGGGTCAGAGCAGGGGGACGAAAATGAGGAGGGGTCGGAACAGGTGCCATGAGGAGAGAGAAAGACTGGGACTTTTCAGCTTAGAAAAGAGAAGACCAAGGGGGAAGAGGATAGAGGGCTGTGAAATCATGACAGGTGTAGAGAAAGTGAATAAGGCAAAGTTATTTACGTGTTCCTAGCACATCAGAACGAAGGGGTCACCAAAGAAATAAATAGGTAGCAGGTTTAAAACAAAAGGAAGCTTTTTTTTTTTTTTTTTTTTTGGGCACAGCGCACAACCGGTGGAACTCCTTGCCAGAGGATGTTGTGAAGACCAGGACTTGAACAGGGTTCAACAAAGAGCTAGATAAATTCCTGGAGGTTAGGTTCATTAATGGCTATTAGCCAGGATGCGTAGGGATGGTGTCCCTAGCCTCTGTTTGTCAGAAGATGGGAATGGGCAACCGGAGAGGGATCACTTAATGATTCCCTGTTCTGTTCACACACCCCCAGCGCACCTGGCATTGGCCACTGTCAGCAGACAGGACACTGGGCTAGATGGACCTTTGGTCTGACCCAGTGTGGCTCTTCTCATGGGAGAGGCTGGGGCCTCAGCTGGGACGGTGTGAAAAGGCCGCTGGCACTAAGGGGAAGGAGGGAGGCTGCTGCCCCCAGGGACAGAAGGCCTGTGGCAGCAGGTGGGATGTGGCAGGGAGTTAGAGACAGGGCCACTGCAGAACAGGATTCGCTCTCAGGGCAGTGGTGGAAACGAGGCAGACGCCAGGGCGTGTGAAAGGGGAGACAGGGCATCACAGTGTTAGGCTTTTTCTCCCTTGTGGCCACAGCACTTTTCCTCAGGCCGGGTTCCCATGCCCTTTGTGAACCAGAGGGACTCAGTCTGTCCCATCACAACAGCTGCCTCTGGGTGGAAGCTGAAAGCCAGAAGGGCATCGCAGAAGTGGATGGGCAGAAATTTCAGTCCAAATGGCCAAGGTGGCTCCCTCTGCTGATAAAAACACCGAGCAGAGGGGATCTCAGTTTTTTAACTTCTCAACTGGCCCCCCCAAGAAACACAGTAGGACTCGCTGTATCTGCCTCTCTCACTGTCCATGGATCTTGGATCCCGCCTTCATGCTGATGGAGATGTTGTGCATGTCTTTGGGCAACCCCTAGATTTTAAGGCCAGAAAGGAGCAACAGGTTATGTGAAGTCACCTCCACAGCACCAGCCACAGTCCCTCCACTTGTGTTTGACAAAAGCACCTTCCAGTCTTGATTGGAAAACACAGAGAGACGGAGAACCCACCACTTCCCTAATCACCCCCCATTAGCATTGTTTGCATCTCTTTCCTTACCCATTGAGCACTGTTATAGACCCCACATCACACTAGCCCAGTTTGCCACAGCATCGCTGCCCTGTACAGCTTTTTCAAAGGCACAGCTTTCCGGAATCATAGAATCATAGAATACTAGGACTGGAAGGGACCTCGAGAGGTCATCGAGTCCAGTCCCCTGCCCTCATGGCAGGACCAAATACTGTCTAGACCATCCCTGATAGACATTTATCTAACCTACATCCGCCATGGTCTCCATGCCTTGTTCCAAGAGTAATAGCCACGTTAGTCTAGTGTAGCTGAAACAAAAAACAGGACTATGTAGCACTTCAAAGACTAACAAGATGGTTTATTAGGTGATGAGCTTTCGTGGGCCAGACCCACTTCCTCAGATCAAATTGTGGAAGAAAATTGGACTATGTAGCACTTCAAAGACTAACAAGATGGTTTATTAGGTGATGAGCTTTCATGGCCAGACTCACTTCCTCAGATCAAATTGTGGAAGAAAATTGGCATGACCATATATACCAAAGGGATACAATCAAAAAAAGTGAACACATATAAAAAGGACTAATCAAATTTCAGAACAGAGGGGGTGGGGAGGTTAATGTCTGTGAGCTAATGATATTAGAGGTAATAATTGGGGAAGCTATCTTTGTAATGGGTAAGGTAATTAGCATCTTTGTTGAGACCCAGGCAAATTGCATTTGGCTCCGTAAGAATTCCTGTCCTCTTGTGCTACTGGCCAGTCTGTGTGTCATCCACTGATTTTATCAGCAGCACTTTTACACTGCTTCCAGCCCATTGCTGAAAATATTGCACAGCAGCCGGCCAAATACCGATCTCTGCAACCTCCCCCCCAAAACACCCCAGCAGGTGATTCTCCAGTGACAGCTACAGAGTGAGCTCTGTTAGCCAGTTCTCACTCCAGTTGACATGTGCTCTCTTACTACAGGGGAGTGCCAATTTTGATAAGACTCTTGTGGGGTACTAAGTCAAACCCCTTTCAAAAGCCTTTGTATGTTGCATCTAATTTCAAATCCCCAAGCATTAAATCAGGGTTGTTTGACAAGACCTGTTTTCCATAAAACAATGTTGACTGCCATTAATTATATTCCTGTTCCTTAATTCTTTATCCAGAGTCCTGTATCGGCTTTTCCGTTATTTTGCTCAGGCTAGAAGTCTGGCTCACCAGCCTACGTCTTGTTTGTCCTTCCTGAATACCGACACAGCATTAGCATTCTACCAGTGTTCTGGAATTGCTCTGGCTCCAATACTTATTAAAAATGAATAGCAGCCAGCGAGATCTCCCCAACTCATTTTGAGCATTTGGGGGCAAGTTATCTGGGCGGATTTAAAAGTGTTTATTGCCAGTAGTTGTCTACCATCTTCCTTAGCTAGGAATGGACTGCAAGCGCCATAGGGAAGCGAACTGCCCCTTGCGTCTTTCCACAGACAGAGCAGTAATAGCGACTGAAGAAATATAAAACAGAATTAGACTATTTGCCAAAGTCACTGTGTGGCTCTGTGCCTCAGTTTCCCCAGCTGTAAAAGGAGACCACGCTTTCTTCATAGTGCTGCAAAGCACTCTGGGAGCAGGACGGGAAGTTCTGTAGCGGGAAAAGCAGCATCCATGGTGACAGAGCACCTCTCTGGTGGAGGAATGAGACTATTCAGCATCATGTCACATTCCAGACATTTCCAAATGAGTTCACTGGGGCTCTGCAGGATTCTGCCTGAGCGGACAGGGGACCTGATCCTGCCCTCATGAGTCTTCCAGGGGTCTCTGGCTTCCTGCCCGTTGCCAAAATGAAATGTTCTTCCAGTGCTCAGAGAAAGGACAAACCCCAACCCGCACCTCGCTCCAGGCTTCCAGAGCTTAGCGCAGTGGCGGGCAACCTGCGGCCCATCGGGGCTCTACGTGCAGCCTACGAGACATTTTGTTTACTGTTGTCCACACGCAGGGCTGCCAGATTCTGCTGGTTTTCGTCAGTGTCGTTTTTTCCCTACCACTATTACTGAAGTGACCCGCCTGTGCATGTCGAGTGAGGGGCAGGCTGATAGCTACAACACTTGAATGTGAGCGCCGGGCGCTCCCTCTGCAGCCAATCCCAGGGCTGCTACGGTGCAATCGGCACCCCCCGCACATTCTAGGTACGCAAGTGCAGTGAGCAAAACTACCCGATCCTGGGAGAGCGTCTTGGTTACAACAATCTTGCAGCCCACTCACCAGCCTCGGTTGCCCATCGCTGGCTCAGCTTGTTCCCGGGAGGGACTAGTCCTAGGCCTTTATAGATCAGCGCTGCTGGGGACTACATCACACTCACATTCATCATCCGTTTCCTACGGCCCAGCAGCAGCGGAATTAAACCCTTCCTTTCCTGTCAGCACACCATGCAGATCCCCGTCTAACTGCTTGCATAGGCGGGGCTATCTAACTGCGACCTTTATCTGAAGCAGCCCTCAACAGCTGTGTGGAAAGAAACCCACAGACAGGGGCCAGCAGGTTTTAAGTGGGATGAAGGGAGGAAGTGATGGGGGTGTGTGTGTGTAGATCCTTAGAACAGAAACAGTAACATTCCCCAGGGCGGTTGTTTCACTGGCAGCTTGGTCTCACAGACTGGGTGGAAGTAGATAAGTCCTGCTATTAATATAGCCTCTTAGCTTGTCCCACAGAGAGCCAGGGGCTTGAATCCAAGGAGGAGAGCGTGCCTGGTGCTGGTATCTTTAGTTAACCTTAAAATGCTGCCACTTCACCTTCCGTCCTGCCTCCGCACACACTTGATTGTCCGGTAGCACCAGCCAACCGGAAATCAGCACAAATGGTCGCTCCCAAGGGTGTTTGGAATTTGTCAGCAATCGGAAAAGGCCATTTGGAGTCTGATGAAATGTTTAATTCCAGGAAACATTATTGGGGTTGCCTTACAACCCTCAGCCCGGTGGTTGGAGCACATGCCTAGGATGTGGTAGCCCTACATTGGAATCGCCCCTCTGGAGCACGGAATTGACCTCTGATATCTCCCATGCCCAGGTGACCTGCTAGTCTGCACCCAATCTTTCCTGCTAAAGTTCTCCAGTCTCGTCTGCCTACGTAACCAAGCTATGGCCCGGAGCTTAAGGGATTCAGCTGGCACGTAGGAGGTGGGCTTTAAAATTCATCCACAGAATCAGAGCGTAAGGGGATGTCAACTTTGCAGAGCCAAGGAGCCACGTTTTCTCACGCATAGCAGGGCTGTATGTTCATTCTAGTGATTGGTCACTTCCAGGCAGTTTGGGACAGTGTTGGGAGTATGTTCAACACTCCTGCTTTTGAGGGTGCTAAAGCGACTGCGGACATAAGATTAAAATTACAACAACCCGGGTAAAGAGTTTATTACCTGTCCACCTTGGTAATGATTTGGGACAGTGTTTGAAAGTCAGGCCTCATGGAGAAGATGGATGGCTGCAGAGGATTTTCTACACATCTGAAACCACGGTTATCTGGGGCTAGATTTGGAATCAGAGATAGTGGAAAGGCATCACCCCTTCCAGAGACATAATGGAGTTCACCCATAACTTAATCAGCAGCATGTAGGAAAAGAGACAGAGATCCCAGAACAAAATGAACACAGCAGGAGGGAGGTAGAAGCTCTTCACTGCATGCTCCTCGCTGAGATTCTAAGGAGGGATATGATAGAGGGCTATAAAATCATGACTGGTGTGGAGAAAGTAAATAAGGAAAAGTTATTTGCCTGTTCTCATAACATAAGAACTAGGGGTCACCAAAAGAAATTAATAGGTAGCAGGTTAAAAACAAAGGAAGCACTTCTTCACAATCAACCTGTGGAACTCCTTGCCAGAGGATGTTGTGAAGGCTAAGTCTTTTACAGGGTTCAACAAAGAAAATTCATGGAGGTTAGGTCCATCAGTGGCTATTAGCCAGGATGGGTAGGAATGGTGTCCCTGGCCTCTGTTGTTAGAAGCTGGAAATGGAGGACAGGAGAGGGATCATGTGAGGATTCCCTGTTCTGTTCATTCTCTCTGGGGCATCTGGCATTGGGCCACTGTCGGCAGACTTTTGGTCTGACCCAGTATGTCTGTTCCTATGTTCTAAACATAGCAACTGATTCTCAAGACCAAGAGGTGGCTCACAAACACAATGGGTAACAAACCCTTTAGTCAGCTGACCAGCCCCAGTGACTTCCACAGGAAGAGCTGGAAGAACCGGGTGTATGGGGGAAGGGCTGGAAGAAATTTCATCCTTTTTAATCTGTATTTTCCTCTTATCTTTCTGGGTCTTGTGTCAACACTGAGTGTTTTGCAAAAGGCCTGCTAAGGGAGGTGACAGAATGGGCGCCAAACAAGATAGTGTGATTTTTTCAGACACAATTTAGCTTGTTTTCACCAAGGACAGAACAGGAACAGGGGAAGACCCAAGAGCCATCTAAGCAAAACAATTTCCAGCTCCACTCAGACAGCTTCTCCAGCGAATTATTCCAATCTCTCCGCACAACATACAGGGGATGGGAAACTTGGTAGCCAGAATCATAGAGCTGGAAGAGACCTCAGGAATCTGCCCAAAGCAGGACCAACCCCAACTCAATCATCCCAGCCAGGGCTTGGTCAAGCTGGGACAAACACCTCTAGGGATGGAGATTCCAGCACCTCCCCAAGCAACCCATCTCAGTGCTTCCCCACCCTTCTAGGGAAATAGTTTTTCCTAATATCCAACCTAGACCTCCCCCACTGCAACTTGAGCCCATTGCTCCTCGTTCTGCCATCTGTCCCCACTGAGAACAGCCTCTCTCCTTCCTCTCTGGAACCCCCCTTCAAGGATTCAAATCCTGGCTCACGGGCCATTGCAAACAGCTGTGGGCTGCTGTGCTGTGCGGAGGGGTGGACGTGTGACCAGCATGCAGCCTGCAACCCACGGTTCAGTATAGAACATTGTAAGTCTGGCTTGGAGAAGTGGTTTGGCCTGAGAATTGTCACACCCACCCTGATGGCCGAGAAGACTGTTGCTGCAAATCTTGAAGCAAATCTGCCCCGCAGGTTTCAAGTGACAAGGACACAAAGATTTCCCGGATTTGTACTGTGCCTTTTCCAATGAGGTGACAACCTTCTCCAGGAAAAGCAAGACAATTACGAAAACTGTCCGTTGCCCTCCTCTGCAGCTCTACCTGCAGCACCCAGCACCTTCTATAAACAATGAACCACCAAGGCACCGGGGCGGCTTTCTCCCTGACCTGGCTGCTGTTACCCTCGTCTTCTCCCACCCCACATCTTTTGTTCAGGATGATCTAACGTAGATTGCAGCCTCCTCGGAGCAGGCAGCCGTTGCTTTTGTTTGCAAAGCGCCCTGCGCACCCAGGATGCTGTCTACATGATAGAGGTGGCATTAGGGGGTAGGGACCCCCTGAGCAAAGGGGCTGGGAGGAAAGCACAGAAGGGTCTGAGACAATGAAAATTAGGGAGCAGGGCTGTGATTGGAAGCCTGATCCTGCTAACCCAGGAGAGGAATCTGCAATTTCTAGCAGCTGAAGTTTTTATAAACCCACTAGTACTGGCTAGGGATGTTTGCGTGTAGTCGTTCACATGATTAACGGATAAGCCTGGGCTCATCAGTTAATCCTAACGACTACACACAGCACCCCTTCCCCGCTGCCTCTCTATCAGAGGCAGCAAGTGGGGGGGGAGGAGTGAGGGGGGAGCCAGTGCCCGTGAGGAGCTGGCTTTTAAGCTGGCTCCCGCAGAGCCGCCTGCCCCCCCCCGCCTCCACGCTGCTGCCTCTTTATCCCGCCTGCCCCTCCCCCTTTGCGTGTAAACGTGTCACCACTACAAATTCCAGCGGTGACACATTGACACAAACACACGTTCGTTAACATCCCTCGTAGTGGCACTGCAAGGTGTGGCTAGCACACAGCTTCACCCCCGGCTGAGACCAGGGTGAACTGACCGTTACATTTAGAAACAAGCGAACCCCGGCCAGCCCTTTAAGCAACTGACTGGCACTGGACATACTTACAGGCCAGAAGAGAACATTAGTGGCCAACATAGGCATTGAGCCTATCAGTGCTGCCCTGACCTTCAGCTTGCCGTGTGACAAGTACCAAATAGAAACTTCAGAGACGAGGACAGGTACATCTCGTTTCCCGGCGGTCACAAGAGCCAGGAGGTTAGTAAGCGCCTCTGCACCAGCCCCTCCTGTTCCCAGCCCTCTCCAAGGCCTACTGCAGGGACACATGCTGGAGGCCAAGATCATTTTGCAACATTTTATTTGTGTGTTGAGATTACAGAGTCTTTATTGCTGATCTAATACAATCACTCAGACATTAATATTTAAAACAGCCTTTTGAAAATGTTATATTCTCGGTTTCACTGTAGAATTATGACAGATGATTGGTTTTTTTTTTTCCTCCTGGTTTCTAAAGTTCAGAGCAATTATTTTTCTTATAAGATTTTGCTGGTGTTGCCTATCTCCGTTTTCTAATATTAAAAAAAAAATTGGTTACATTTAATAAACCCATTACACTTAATGTAGAGATGATCATGGAGTATGATTCCAGACTGATTAGGAAAAGCCAAGCAAGCAAAAAAGCTTACGGAAAAGGCATAGCAACATGGAGAAAATCTGTAAAAGATCAGAGGAGGGAAAACGTCATTCAGAATGATTTCTTCTTCTTCTAGCTACACTGAAGATAAAAGGAGTTTAAAAATCAGCACAAACAAACAAATTCACCGATGAGGACACCAACCCCAAATGCTACGCTAGTGACAGACACAAGAGGCAAGCGACCCTTACAGATGCACCAGCGGGTCACCCGATGGAATGGTTATTTTCCCGGGGGGCAGATTTAGCCTGAGTTCTGAGCCCGTTTTTCCAAAGCGTGCCTGGCTCAACACAGGACCCTCAGCTGCATTTCCAAATTGGCGACACTCCAGAAAGTGGCGACAGGGTAACGTCGCCGCCTTCCCCACAGAGGAAAAGGGAAGAGAAGGCTGGGACCGCTGCTGTGCTAGTCTGGAAGGCCAGTCTGCTGCCCGCAGTCTGGCCAGCTCTCGGGGAAAACGAGGAGCTATTTTCCATGGGAAATTAGGGGGTGCCCACGTGACGCACGACAGCGCTGGCCGCTTGGGACTGACCACTAGGCTCCTTTTCCCTAAAGCACAGGGACTGCACCTCCCAGCTTGCAACGCTCCCCCTTGATCTGAGCCGAAACGCATGCCGGGACCTGCCGTCTCTGAGGCTGCATCTCTGCTTACAGGGAACGAGTGGCCGGAGGCCACCCTTCGCAGTGCGCTGTTCTCCTGGGCCCTCCCCCGGAGGTGCAAGCGAGGAGCCAGATCATGTTAAGCAGCAACTGCCTCGGCCTGGACAGGGCATGCCTGGCCACGCATCTCATTTCTGCCGCGCTCACTCACTAAGCAGTGCACAGGTCTTGATTCCACGGTCTCCAGTCAGGGCTGGCCCACAACATTTTGGCACCTGAGGCTGGGAGCTCAAATGATGCCCCCATGCCCCTCGCTTGGGCCAAAACTTTGAAAGGTGTCAATTCTCTGGGTCCTAGTGGCACCCCCGCCCCACAGTCTGGCACCTGAGGCGGCCACCTCAGTTCGCCTCATGGTAAGGGCAGCCCTGTCTCCAGTGCGCAAAGGAGGCCCTCGTTTGGAACATCTGCGTTCCAGCGCGGCGACAGGCGTGCGAATGGAAAAACAAAAGACCCGAGGGTCTCCTCAGATACCCTTAGCTAAGGCAGCACTTTGCTATCAATTTTCAAACCAACATCGCGGTGAGAGCCCAGGAACTTCCCGGTAAATTTACAACCGTTTTGGGAATCCTGCCCTGCTCCATATGGGACTGTACTCAGGTCACGGAGCTGAGATGCAAGCTCACAGACAGTCCAGCCAAAGCCGGTGTCAAGCATTTGTCTAACAAGCAGCTTCACATTCCGGGCGTAAGCACGGGAGAGAAAGAGCAGACTGATGCGTCGGATGCAAGCATCCTCTCTACACACACGAAGACAGATCTCACAAGAACTCCAAGGTACTGTTCCCGATTCAAAGACACACGTTGCACATTCCCCAAATCCTGGTGGCTGGGAAGTGGTTCTGTGACTACACAGAAGAGAGAAGCCTCCCTCTAAGAAATTCTTTCCCTTTTTACCTTTGGCCACTTGTGCTGCCCATGGAACTGCAGCCAAGATCTTAAAGAGCTCCATGAGTGGATCAATTCCCGGGGCTTCAGCCCAGACAGAGACACTATTCAGGCAGAGCAGCCCGAGCATGAAATCCTGACACCCCCCCGCCCCGAAGTCAAAGGGAATTTCGCCATTGAGTTCCGTGGGCCAGGATTTCACCCCCCCCGTATCTATACACAACCCAAGGGATTCCAGGACAAAGCCGGGTAGCTGCAGAATAAGGTTAGTCAAACAATGTAAGTATTACAAGCAATGCACCCGACTTGCATCTCCACCATAATTCAGTGGTCTCTTGCGAAAAATCTCAGGACCTGAATAAAATCCACAAAGGGTGAAAGATGATTTGTTACATGACTGGGGATTATTCTACATTGCCTCTCTCAGACACAGCTTCATAAACCTGCCAGTAGCTTGCCTACAGCTTTCTGCCGAGGGCTCCATCCCCTGGGAAGCTGAAAATTGAACTGAGCAGGTTACTAGAAAATTGGCTGTAAGGAGGAATCGTGACACCGGGCAAGCTGGCCCAGGAGGTGATCTTCCTCTCTAACTTGGATGATTCTGCAACTTACCAGTCGACCACCATTTCTGTCTTTTGTGTGCGAGAACACAACGCCACAACAAAACTGCTCCCATGTGTACGGACCCCAGATCCAGAGAGGGCAAAACACCCTTGTGATCAGGTACCACAGTGGCGAGCACGGTCTACAAAAGGCAAGGCTGCTAGGACCATGCCTCTAGTGGAAGTCTGGTAAGTGCCACTTGAAGTACCTTGAAGTTTACACAAGGGAGATGTCTCTAATGACTATGAGGAGAAATGGCGACTTTAAACATCACCTTGACACACGTGTCTGCACTGTATGCAGCATCCAGACGGGACATTTTGGGCTACAACAAGTAACGGAGGCATGTTTATCAGTTCCGACTAATACAACAAGACTAGACAAGATACTCATGTGACAGTGATTCTGAACTCTACTTATAACAGCTAGATCTCAGGACAGAGCATACTCTCTGGTAAGGGCTCAGGATAATTACTGGTGCTTATAAATCCAAATAAGGTTCCCTAGAATTCATTCACTGAACAGATGAATCTATGAAAATAAGCCTTGAACAGCTCCGGCCCTGGGAATCTGGGCAATCTTTCCCAGGCCTGGTGCTTTTGGACACAGAAGTGACATCCAGAGAGGACTGAAATGCCAACTGGAGAAGGACCGTGTCAAGAGCGGTCCTCAGGTCTGAACTGCGTTACTGCTTCATTCTGCAGCAGTGTGAACAGCGAGTTGCTGAGATTCCTCTCAAAGAGCTGCCTCTGAACGTGAGCAGCACGTCGGCAAAGTTGCCAGGCCGTCCCACAAGCGGGAGCAGAAGGGGACGCGCATCTGCCCCCCCGGGGAAGAGAGCTTTGCTTGGCCTGGAAAACGTTGGCACATCTCAAAACCTGCAGAAAGAGGCTGCTAAAGAATGGCGCGTAATTGGGTCTTAGCGCGCGCTGGTGTGAACTTTGCCGCGTTGTCCCCAACTGCTTTAGCAATGGGAGCATCTCCACCTCCTGGGTCCTAACTCGGGCTACGGAGTGTGCTCCGGTGATGCTATCAACTAGGCTCTTGGTTACAGCTTCCCACTGTGCTGAGGCAAAGTTCATTTTGGCTTGTTGCCAAAGCCTGTCTTTGCGCAGTCAGCAGAATGAGAGAGTTTTCCCCGGTGGCTGCTGGCAAGATTTAATGTTTCACTACTAAGGCAGCACCAGTCTTGTCCGCAATGTCTAGAGCAAACAGGCTTGTGCTCAGTTCCTTTTAAAATGGCCTGGAAACAAAATAACAAAAAGCCTCCTGTCCCGGCAAACCGACAGACCCTTTTGGGGACTGCCCCCCGATTCTGCTTCCACTGAAGAAATGTTAAGGTACAAAGGAAATGTGCAACCTTGAACGTAAGTTCCTAGACATTAAGGTACTAAAGTAACGTGCAAGCTTGAAGTCTGATCTCAAATCTCGCCGCATGCATTGTCCTCCACCCCCTGTATATTAGAATAGACATACAGCGATAATGGATTACTTGAAGCTAACAGATACTTTGCAACAAAATAATTCCGCCAAATTCTTCTTCCCCCCTTACTTCCCGCCCCCCTGAAACAAAAATCAACTGTCTCTCAGTCCCCTGGCAGTAAAAAACACCATTGGCAAAGGCCGCACGTACAGTACTCTAGTTTAATAAATAAATAACCTAACACACTGTCTACTATGGGAGCAAGTCCAGTTCTGATTGAAGAAGCTTGTATACGGTTTCATCCTGTACTCCAGTTGAGAAGAGGCTTGGATTCTTGTTCCTTACTTCTGATTACAGCTGCTGAAACCTAATACCTGCAGAGGGATGAGAAATACGAGTCTCAGTTAGTCGTGGTGCATATAACCGTGCATGGTTCCTGAGCGCTGCCAGGATAAGACAAGGGCTACGTCTACACTGCAGGCTTCTTGCGCAAGAACGGTTTTGCACAAGAGTTTCTGTGCAAAAATTCTTGCGCAAGAGCACATCCACACTGCCATGTGCTTTTGGGCAAGAGATGTGCTTTTGCACAAGAGCCTCCATGGCTGTGTGGATGCTCTCTTGCGCAAGAAAGCTCTGATGGCCATTTTAGCACAAGAAACCCCTGTTGCCCGTCCACACTGCCTTCTTGCAAGACGGCTTATTCCTCATGGGGAGAGGAATAACTCTTGCGAAAGAAGCCCTCTCTTCTGATGCTTTACTATAAATGTACTTGCGCAAGAACGCACGTGTAGTGTAGACGCTCTGCAAGTTTTTGCGCAAGAACAATTGTTCTTGCGCAAAAAGCCTGCAGTGTAGACGTAGCCAGAGGGTATGGGCTTAAAGGGCATAAACACAAAGGAGGAAGGAGAGTGTTTAGGAGGGGTAACCTCTTTCTCTCGGAAACACCACATCAAATTTAGACACCTCGTGCTCCCCCACAAAGCTCTTCAACTTTGCCCCACTATCCCAGATCTCTGGTACAATTTTCAAAAGCACCTAAGTCCCATTGACTTTTAATAGCCTGGCTGAAAAGCTTGAAGAACGGATGGTTTACACATTGGGAACAATGCAGAAGAGAACAAAAATGATTTCGGAGTTGGCGGAAACGCCTTCCACCGAGAGACGGAAAGAGCTCAGTCTGCTTATCACACAGAAGACTGAGCGGTGACTTGATTGCCATGCAGAAGTACATTTATGGGGAGACCACACCAGATACTAAAGGGCTGCATCATACAGCGGAGAAAGGCAAACATGAGCCAGTGGCTGAAAGCTTGCCAGATTTAGGCATTCCTACATTCAAGCAGGAAATCAGGCAGAGTTTTAACAGTGAGAGTGATTAACTAGAGAACCAAAGGAAGTGGTGGATTCTATCCTCAGGCTTTGTCTACACTGCGAGTTTTTGCGGCAGAAAATATGCTAATGAGGGACTCATTAGCATATTTTCTGTTGTTTCTTTTTGCGCAAAGGATTTTTGTGCAAAAAGACGCAGTGTAGCTGCTTCTGTTTTGCACAAGATCCTTATGCCTCTCCTTTGCGCAAAAAGAAATGGCAGAAAATATGCTAATGAGTCTCCATTAGCATATTTTCTGCCACAAAAACTTGCAGAGTAGACAAAGCCCCAGTGTCTTCAAATCAAGGCTGGCTGTCTTTCTGGAAGATAGGCTCCATTCCAACACAAGTTATTGGACTCATTACAGGTGTAACGGGATGCAATGTAATGGCCTGGGTCATGCAGGATCTAATGGTCCTTTCTGGCTATAAACTCTACAAATCTAAGTGCTTAAGTTACTGCAGAACATGGGATGTAGAAGTTTCTGAAAATGTCACCCCTTGTCTTTTATGCGTAACCCCCATGTACCCTAACGTCCCTATAGCCAAGGTGCCGTAAGCACTTTGAGGCTGAGACTGTGTCTGGTACAATGCCCAGCACACTGTTGGTGCTCAACAATCAGTATGGGACACGGAGCAAAGGGAAATTTAGACTGAACAGCAGGAAATGGTCCCTGCTAAGACCGAGAAATGGTCTAGCTTGTGACACTAACGTCGGATGGGAACACACGCAGAGCGGGAGGAAGACTGGCTGGCGAGCTGTAGGTCGTTCCACCTCTAACTCTGAAGAGAATCTTTTAAGTGTTTAGGGGCCGAGGGTCCAAAGCTCGCGTCAGCACGGAAGTGCTGGTACTGTACGTTACTGGGGTTCATACGGCAAAGAAGCACGTGCCGGCCCAGCCCCAGTCCGCAAGCTCAAACTCATCTGTGGGGGCGCAACCCCATTCTCAGCCCACCTGTAAACAGGAGCATAGGACCTTAAATGCTTGAGCAGACTGATGAGTAGTTTGACCTGGGAGAGGACCTGAGGTCTCTTAAGGAAACCTTTAATTTTCACTGAGCACTGCCAACCTTCCCAGACCCGCAGCCTCTGATAACAACGGTGCTTGTCCCGAGTGATCACAATCGCAGGCTGACAGGAACAAGTGTTTAAACACACCGAGGTGAGTTTTCAAAGGCACAAACAGGAGTTATGCATGGAAGTCTAACCCACAGGGCAAGAGATGATATTCCAGGGCTGAGGTCTGGACTGTCCCAAGAATCTTGCCACTAGAAATCCTCCCCCAGGGTCACTAGCAATAATGCTGCTTGGTACCATATTGTGCGTGTCGGATTTTTAAAAAAATTGTCATTTGAGTTGAGTTGGTGTCACTGAGATTTGCCACTTGATTGAATCGGACGGAAGCCGTCACTCTAGCCTGCCTCCTTCCACGCAAAGGGTTGTGTGTGTCAGAGGTGATTGTGCATTGTCGGTTTTCCTTCATTCTGTACCCCCACCATTTCATATCGGGTCACGATTTCTGGGGAATGGGTAATTACCAGCCCCCCAGGAACTGTTCTCAGGGTACCAGTGGAATCAGATGCTTAATCACGGCGATTATTCTTGCTCCCATAGGTAGAGCTGAGCTGATATCCACATACCCAGGCGTGTGTGTGCGTTTATTACATTAGAGAGAAAGGCTGAGAGAGAGACAGACAGAAAGAAGATGTTTAAAACCAGCACCTGTAGTAGTTTGGTTTGAAAGGCCCATTTTTATTTAGTCCCAGGTATTTTGCTTGTTCATCTGTTAGTTCTGTCAGATGGGCATCGAACGTTGGAAGATGAAGACTTGCCACATATTCATCTGCAACAGATTCAAGGGAGATTAGCTTGAACGTGGCAAATCCCCTAGGTTCCCCCCGCACTGCTGGAGCCCAACTATGGGTCTGTCTACATGGCAATGTAAGCCCTAGCCTGGCCTTCCTTGTGTCCACACAGCAATTCTGTTAACCTAGGGCTTGAACTTAGGGTTCCACGACCCTCCAGGGCTAGAGGGTCCAAGCCCATGTTAAGCTGGGACCTAGGGTCTGAGCCTTATTGCTTTCCTGTGTGCACACAGTCCTAGCTTTAACCTGGTCTCAGAAGTCTTCTGAATGTAGCCCAGAGTTCCTTGGGGCAACTCCCTTAGTCCTCTCTCTGCCAACGATCGGTGGTACTCTATTGCGAATGGAAGCCACACCGCCCTTTGCAACCGGCAGCAGCTCAGGTCAGCATTAACCCACTGTCTGCTGAAAGGGTCTGCAAGCCCCTTATCGGAGAGCCTGCAGGCTTCTGAAAGGGGACCAATCAGCAGACACTTTCTTGGTCAAAAGAGCACGGCTAGATTTGGGGGCCTGCTGCCTGGGAGGGAGGGAGCACGAGCCAGAGAGCAGAGAACAGTCGGGGAAGGAGGGCTCCCAACACCTCTGCTGCTTCTCCTCCTGGCAGGGCAGCCACTTCCTCCTGCTCACTCTCTGTGCCTTGCTCCCAGGTCCCCCTGCCCTCCCAGGCGCCTGAGCAGTGAGTGGGAGCCAGCCCCCAAACTTCCCCACAGCCACCCAGGTATCCCTTCTCTCTGCCTCCAGGCGGGATGGGGGGCAGGACTAAGGGATCCTTCGGGGGTGCCAAGCACTCTGTACCCGTTTTGTTCTGAAAGCTACAGTGTATGTCAAACGTCAGGACAGCCCGAAATGAACAAACGGAACCAGACAAAACCATTTCCCCTGAACGCTGCATTTCCGAAATGAAGAATCGCAAAATTCCATTTCAATACTTTGACAGCCCGGGAGGCTTGTGTCCTGATTACCCTCAGGATGGCTGCCCGTGGGAATTTTCCTGCCCATGGACTCAGCCTAGAGGTGAGGAGCCCAGTTCTCAGATCTGATGGAAGTTCAGGATAAGCCTTCTCCAGCTGCAGCCATTCCGCGGAGACAGCCACCAAGGGAGCGATTCTGCAGGTCAGGTGCTCAGGTGGGAGCCTAAGGCCCATCAATAGCACCCTCACACTTAGGAAAGCAGGTGGGCACTAGTTTCTCCACACAGTGCAGCACATTGGTAGGGCTAGAGTGTCGATGGGGAGCCAAGGCGCTATGCACCCTGGGCTAGGGCTACTTCACGCGGGTCTGTGCACTGCAATTTGGACGCTAGAGCCCTAGGGTCAAGCCTGGGTCAGACAAGCCTTTGTCTAGAGTTAAAATGCAGCTGCTCAAGCCCAGAGTTCCTGACACAGATCAGCTGATTCGAGTCCCACTAACCCTAGGCTTATATTGCTGTGGAGACATACCCTATATGCCCCCTCCTGACCTCCAGGGGAGTTTTGTCCCTATAGGGAGTGCAGGGTCTAGCCATGTAGATGTTCCCCTATCACATGCAAACACAAAGCCAGAGAGTGGTTTTAAAGAGTTTCTTTCTATAGTTACTGGCTGAGTCAACTTTAAAAGGTGCATCAAGCATTAGAGGAGAAAGACGGGATCCAGGGAAGTCAAGGCTGTTCACCTTTATAGGGCGAAGGGCTGTGTCGTTTCTATAGATCTTGACCTCAATACAAATGACCTCTAAGCCGAATACAACTTATTATCCCGGAGAAAAAGATGAGATTCTTCTAAACACTGTTAGAAGAGAACTATACCCGCCTAGCCCAGCATAAGGAAGAGAGTAAAAAAAATAGCTGCTGCAACCCTTTACGGTTACAGAGTATGTTCACTGGCAACAGCAGGGGAATGGAGGCTGGACTCCTGGGGTCTACCACTGAATCACTGAGTGGCTCTCTGCAAGTCATTTGCCTGCCTGCCTCAGTTTCCCCATGTGTAAAACAGAGATAATGTGTCCCCACTTCACAGGGGTGAGGCAGCCTGAT
This sequence comes from Rafetus swinhoei, assembly GCA_019425775.1. Lineage (NCBI taxonomy): Eukaryota > Metazoa > Chordata > Testudines > Trionychidae > Rafetus > Rafetus swinhoei. The sequence continues at coordinate 344,381,025 of CM033437.1, read as the reverse complement.
TAACACCTGGAACGTTCTCGGGCTTTCAGATGGTAGGGGCCAGGCTCTCAGATGGTAGGGGCCAGGCTCTCAGATGGTAGGGGCCAGGCTCTCAGATGGTAGGGGCTAGGCTCTCAGATGGTAGGGGCCAGGCTCTCAGATGGTAGGGGCCAGGCTTTCAGATGGTAGGGGCTACTAAAATGCAAGGTACCTCACCCCTCGCTAACTCTCAAGCCTCCTAGTAATCCACACACGGGATTCCTACTGAGATTATCTTATTCCTGCACCAACTCATTAGCATCTCAACGCCTTTCAGGTGACAGCAAACGTTCGTATCAAAACAAGGTACGTTCTGGTACCAGGAGACTCAAGTAATGATGGGGACCGGCTCTGGGATTTCTAATTGCATAAACTGTAGGACTGTGCCATGAAGAATGCAGATGTGGCGGAATTTGGAAACCAGAAGAGTCCCTTAGGGAGAATGAATCCCACCCTGAAACGGAGCAGCTGCACGGCAACGAATGGGAATTCATTAGGTCCGACTCACTATTAGTCAACCAAGAACCTCACGCTGGTGTCTAAAGATGCCCCTGTGAGTAAGGGAAGTGAGATACCGTTTTATGGAAGGCAGAGCAACTTGCCAAAATCACAGCAGCCGAGCCAAGAACAGGACCCCTCTGGCTGCCTCCCTGTACCTGCTCTCACCACTAGACAATCCTCAGCCCAATTTAGGGGGAAACTACGACTCCAACCCCACCAGAATGGGAAAGGATGAAGGCAGGTCCCAAAAGCCAGTGAGAGGCCCCACCCTGTTCCACCTCAGTGAAGGCAAAGACAAGGCGATGGGGATACCCTTACCCATTTTCTTAGGCAGCAGGTAGACATCCTGTTTGTAGCGCCCTTCTGGGGCATTGTAGAGCTCTATCAAAGCCAGAGCCTGGGAATAAAACAACACATCTGGCTGAGCAACCCACATGTACCGTGGAGCAAGACGTCCTCTCGCTAGCCCCGAACACGGCTCACCTGAGTGGTTGCGGTGATGGACAATACAAAGGTGGGCACAGTGGAACAGCTCAGGTTCAACAGACGGCCCTGAGAAAGGAAATAAACAAACCCCTTAATCCACATGGTGCCTTTTAGCCCGGAGGATCCCAAGAGAAGCTGACTGTCTATAAAAAGGACACACACTGCTTCAAACCATCAGTGAAATGCAGCCTCGCTGGGGTGGAGCAGAGTACACAGCCACACACAACGGCCGCGAGGAGCCCTGTTCCCAATGGAACCTGCAGGGGGCGGGACATAGGAAGGAGCAAACTCAAACGGGATTTTCGAGCCCGGGGCCAAGCCCTGTATTGGTGTGAAAAGGGCCATGGAATTAGTCAGCAGCCCGCACCCTCCAGGAACACAGCACCTTCCCAGCCCCATGCTGGGGCACCAGCTCAGCTCCCAGAAGAGGGCCACGTGATGGATCATCCACACCCTGTGGAGCTGCCAGAGCTTTCCCATCCAAGCACGGCCTGGCCAGGCCCAGGTTAGCGTGTGGGAGCTGATGAGATCACAGCCCGGAGAGGCAGCGTGAGGAAGTGAGACAGACATGCCTGGCAATGCCGCCAACGGTTCCTCTGAGAAAGCCCCAGGAAATACTCGGCAGCCTTTCTTAACAGCAGGCAGTGGCCCTACGGAAGCCGCCTCTCTCCAGCTCGTCGGCCTCCCTCCGTCTCTGCAGCGGAGCCGCCAGCGCAGGGGGAAGCTAAGTCGCACGGTTCCAGAAGAACGCAAGCAGAGGCCGTCCCAGCGGGTGCAGAAGACAACAGAGCGGCTCAGGCCATGCAGCCCACCAGAGGGACAGGCACAGCTTTTGAGGTGGACAAATGCAGAGCCCCTGGCGAGCTGCTTGGGCCCCGGCAGCCATCTTGAGAGGTTTCTGAGCACTGTGGCCCATTCAACCCTGGGCCTCTTTACTGAGGCGGCCCCTAGTGAGACAGAGCCTGCCTTTCATGTGCTACTTACCTCTGCCAGCAGCACTATCCTCTTCCCGTCTGGCCAGATGACATGGTCAACCTGAGACCTCACCCTCTCCCAGGTCAGCTCAGGTGTACGTAAGCTTGCCTGAAACACAGCATTTAAACAGCTCCAACGCTGGCAAACCAGACCGTGGCAGCTACAGCACAGCCAGGGCAAGTAACACAGCCCCTCCACTCCCACCGTTCTGGGCTCTCAGACTCCTCCAGGCCTGATCTCTGGCTCCACTGAAGTGAGACACTATGAATCATGTATGGCTCACTTATTCATTTATTATAGGCTGGCGCTCTAACCTCAGCTGTAGTTTGAATTCTTCTGACTGCACAGCTAGCTCAAAGGCAGGCTGAAAACTGATTTATAGTCACGGACATTAGACCCTCTGGCTGCTGGTTTCACCTTTCTTTCCAGGAACAGGGTGGCTGGCACCAAGGCACAGGCTACGTCTAGACTGCAAGCCTCTTTCGAAAGAGGCTTTTTTGAAAGTCTAGATTCCAACCAGTACTTTCGAAAAAGCAAGCCGCTTTTTCAAAAGAGAGCACCCTGGCAGTCTGGATGCTCTCTTTCGAAAAAGCACAGTTTGCATTACATAGCGCCTTTTTTTGAATGAGCACTTTCGAAAAAAGACGTTATTCCTCGTAAAACGAGGTTTGCCGCAGTCGAAAAAAACTGCCGCATTCTTTCGATTGACTTCCGAAAGAACACGGCTGCAGTCTAGACGCAGGGGAAGTTTTTTCGGAAAAAGGCCAATTTTTTTTTTTGAAAAAACCTTGCAGTCTAGACACACCCACAGAGAACTGCTGTCTGTAACCATGGGTTGTTGATGGGCAAAACAAGCCTCTTTCCTCTGGGACTGCTTCCAGCAACAAACCCCTTCTGGCCTGGCACTGCAAGGAAGAGCCAGTCCTCTTTTCCTGCTTATCTCCAAACCCAGATGAGCAGATTTAAAGTCCTGTGCAGTAATTGGCATCACTTGCCCCTAGGTTACAAGCAGTGCGCTGAATTCCACTCCGAAGTCTCAACAAGACCCTCCATGGTTTAATAATGGGAAAGTCACCAAACGTGTAGCAAACTAGCCTGCTGCTGGGAAGGAGGAAAAGGGCCTTTATACTCTTCCAGGTTTTATTTCTGAAGCTAAGCTAGTGCAGGTGCAGCTCTTTGAGGATGTCTTAGGCATTTTTTGCAGTACAAAACAGATGGTGGGGTAGAGGTCTAGTTTATTATTCAGTCCCCTCAGGCCAGCCAGTCAGAAAAACTGGCCAGCCAGGAAACACTACAGATTGGACCTCCCTGGTCCAGCACCTGACCCGTCCTGGTTGAGGGATTTTGCGGGACTTGGGGAGGTAATTTCTGGCCCCCTTGTCCTGCCTGACAGCCCTGCTGGGGTGCACCGGGCTCCCAGCACTGCTATCAACTCACTGCCAGCAGTCCACTGCCCTGCCGGCCCACAGGGCACCCAGCCGCCAGCCCTCCACTGGGACTCTCTGGTCCTGGAACATCCGTGGTCCTGCCAGACCAGAGAGTCCTGGCTTAGAGAGGTTCAATCTGTACTGATGACTGACTGACTGATCTCAGAAGCTTTCAACACTCCTGAGCATGAGAACTAGGTGGGATGAGGGGAACCAATGAAATGAACAGAAGAAACCCTCTCCCAGATACCCACCAGAGAACACACCAGTGCTTACCACGTCAATTTCAGTGTTAGAATGGCCCATGTTGCACACAATACAACTGTTCTTCATTCTGTCCAGATGCTCTCTCGTCACTACGTTCTTGTTACCTTTAAACCCAGACATATATGGTAATACACAGGAGTGATGACACAGCCACAGTAAGTTCACCAGTGCAGCCCACTCCAACCAACCGGGTTTCACTTGATGAGTTTTAGAAACAGGCATTCCTTTTTTCACAATTTTTTTCAAAAAGCTAGAATGAAAACTGAATTTCTCTCTCACACACACACACTGAATGACGTGTGAACCTGGCTCTTTGGCCAGCAAATCAGAGGGATGCACAAACCCATTTAGATAACCCCCCTGCTTGCTAAGGACTGCCCACCCCCAAACTCAAATGAAATCTCTCTGGGGTTTGAATGAGCTCCCCCGCTCAGATCTGCTCACACTATATTCTGTTCTGCTGAACCATGGGATTTCTGGGCTCTGGCTTGGAACAGGAAGGACTAAAATAGCTTGAGCGTCCTCACAGTGCTTCTGCCATGAGGAAGTTCTGGGAACCGCCCGAGAAGAGGATGACCGTGAGCCTGGTCTCTCAAAAGGTCTAGCTCAGACGAGCTTGTTCTAACGAGCATCTGAGCTCTTAGGTGCATACGGAAGACCAGTTTTGTGAAGGTCTAGACACAAGCAGGTCTCCTGTACCGTAGCTGCTTGTCACCTCATGTGAACTAAGGTGTTCGCCATACGAGACACACAAGGACCCTGGCTGTAGGTGGAGCGGGACGTGGACTTGGCAGCCTTCTTCAGTATTTATTGGGTGCAGGTAGCTGTGCTCTGCCCTTTCCCTAACTCCACTGGCTGCTGGCCCACAAGCTAAACATGACAGAATAAGCATGTTCCTGCCAGTGGCAGCGCATGGGACTGGCCAGCGACTAATGTAAAAGTGCCTCCTTGTTTGGAGGACTATCATTGGCTGCTGGGAGTTAGCAACTTTACAAGTATCCTACCAGGGCCGCTTATTTGAATTGTATCGCTGCCCCACTCCAAAGACAGGGGTTTGACCAGCACATCTAGCCCATGTGACCTTGCAGCTCCTCCCATTACCCCTGGACACACCAACCTGTGCAGGTGATGACAATGTCGACCTGTCTGATCACCTCGTTGAGTTTCACAAGGCGGAATCCGTCCATGCTGAGAGAAAACAGAGAAAAACCTACAGAATCAGAGGGCTGGCTGAAACACACCACACACCCCGATGCGAGGCTGAGCTGCCAAGAGGAACCCTTTGGGGCCAGACTGGGACTCCCTGGTGCCGCACACTGATGGGTTTGTAGCAGCACCAAGAACAATGTTGGCTCAGAGGATCTTATATGGGGTTTTAGTGGGGAAAGTGACGTGGTGGGGTTCCTTGTTTTCTATCAATCATTCTAGATCAAAGAGTCTCAAGTATACTGCAGGTATACGGCACTTCTAGCGGTCAGCCCTGAAAACTGCACCTGGGATCTGAAAATCCATCTCCACCAATTACAGAGAAATTAGGGCAACATTTTCAACCCTGGCTGCCTAACTCCATACTTAGGCACCAAGATTAGTGGCCTAAACAGCTCCTACTGACTTCAGTGGGCATTGCAGGTGTCAGCACATCCAAAATCAAGGCTATATTTTTTAGGGTCCTAAATATGGATTTATGCATGTAAATCTAGGCCCTCTGACTTGAAATATTTGGGGTTAGATTTTTTCCCCATGGTGACCACCAGTGTTCCCTCCATTTTTCCCCACACACACGCAGAATGAATTTTATTTTGGGTGACACACCACCTCCATATTGGTGCACATAACAACATTCATGTAGTGAGGGTGGGGCAGGGGAGTTCAGAGTGTGGGAAGGGGCTCAGGGCTGGGCCGAGGACTGAGGTGCAGAGGTGGTGAGTACTCCACGATGGGGCCAGTGACACGGGGCTCAGGGCCGGTGTGTGTGAGGTGTGTGTGTGCAGGGTTTGGGGTGCAGGCTGCCCAGAGGCCACCACAGTGAGACAAGACTCCCCCCAGCCCTCTCTTGCTGCAGCAGCAGCTGGGCTGGGCGGGGAGAGGCACCTCTTCTCCCGGCTGCAGCAGGTCCATGCCGAGGCTGGGGTGTCTCTCCCCTGGCCACAGCAGGTCTGTTCTGGGGAAGAGGCATCGCTCCCCCCTGCACCCTGAGGGTGGGGCTTAATGGGAACTTAAGTGACCACCCAATATCAGTTTCCAAAGTCAGCCCCCCCATGAAAATCCTCCTGCAATATCACTTCTGTAGTGCCTACGAGGAGCATGGCCATAATTACAATACAAAACAAATGCAAGTGGTTCCCTCCTCTTTTTGACTCTGGGTATCCCATCTCCTCTATGCCTGTCTTTCACGGAGAGAAATCGTCAAGGAAAGGGCTGCCTATCTTTGTGACTTGTACAGTGCTGGGTATACGGTTGGTACAAAGCAATCACATTGACAGTCAATTAGTCCTGAGGGAATTCTGCAACTGATGCGCTTGGAGCCATAGTCAAAGTACAGAATTCCCCCAGGACTGACAAACGGATGCATGAGGTGGAAAGGTCTCCAGTTGACTCCCTTATAGCTGGATTGTCTCTTGCAGTTTTGTGCATGTTACCAAGCAGACAGAACCACAGAGGCGTGGATCAGTTCTGCTGAGCAAGCAAAGCCAAGTTGTTAGTGTTCTGACCAGAGCTGCAGTTTGGAAGTTTGATGTCAGCAAGAAAGAGGCTGGTGTGTTTAACAAGGCCCTAAAGCAAAATGACTCTCTGACCTTCCAACCCCTTTTTGCTGCAGTTCTTATGCGTAAGTGGTATCTCCGCTATAAGCCAGATTTCATTTGGAGAAAATGAGGCCAGAGAGAATTGCAGCACCGGTGTGTGAGGGGATAGCTGTGTGCTGTCAGTCCCAGTTACAGCACCAGGATCTGCAATGTGGATGGTCTGAGAAACTGACATGTTCCTTCAGTGGACCCCCCACGGAACACAAGCAGGGCAAAGTGTGATATTCGGGGTGAAAATTCTATCATCTTGACAAGCTGTAACACACTGACCATCTCACAGTCACTAAAACCTTCAACTGCCTCTTAAAACCACCGCTGTCACTCCGAGTTGAGCTGGCTTATCCATGGCTACAGATCAGCAGGCTGTTCCTCAGGAGAGTGACGCAGGACTGATAGCAGCTACGAGCAAGGGATCACCCTGAACCTGTGGCACTGGGACAAAGCTAGTAAAATCCCGTTTAATTGGTTAACCAGTTCAATGTGAAGTTTAACCAGTTAACTGATTGAGGGGGGGCACTGGAGCAGCCCCCTGGGCCCGTTGCAGACAGGGACTGGTCCGGATGCCCAGAGCAGCCCCTGTCTGCGGCAGACCCTGTAGGGCGGAGCAGCCCTTGTCTCACTTCCCTAGACAAAGCGCTTTTCAGCGCTACTCCGGAGAGCGACTGATGCTGACAGGATCCTGCTCTCAGTCTTACTGTGCCCGAGTAAGACCTATGGAAGGACCCAGATTCCCCACTGCCCCTTACCAGGCTTGCAGAGCACAGATGGGATCGATCTCGGTCACATACACTATGGAGCCCATGGCCTTCAAAGCAGCGCAGCAGCCCTTTCCAACCTGCAGAGCGAGCAGAGCACAAGGACAGAGGATGAGAAGTCAGAGCGCACAGTAAGCACCGTCTGCTCTCTACAGAAAGGGGAAAATCTCCCCTTTGCAAATCTAAGATCAAATTTACTTCTCTTCTCCGCATTCAGCCCAGGCACACCCCTCTGCTGTAAACTGTATGAACACAATGCACATGGGGCGGGAGGGGGGAAAAAGCCCTTGAAATATGAAGCATAACTAACCAGAGCTACTTTGCTACCAGTAAGAGGACCCAAAGCAAAACCCCAAAGCCAAATTCAACCCAACTTTAGATGAGGCTGGATCCGCCCCAAACTTTGTGGCTAGTACTAAAGAGTATTGCATTAAAATCCTAGATTCAATTTAACTCCAGGAATTTGTGGGATCTGGATCGGGCCCCAACTTTAGTAACGGCACAACCAGATGTTTGAAAAATTCCATTCTGTTACCGCACAGTTCCTTTTCTTCTTACCTCCCATGCCTAGAAAGCCAGACTGGTGCATTAAAAAACAAACTTCTTACTTTGGGGGGGGTCTAAAGCTATGTCTGTCTACACTACTGATGCTTCAGTTGCATAGCTACATGGCTGCTGCAATGCTACTGTAACCCTGAGGAATATAGATGCACACTTCAGTGACCAAAAAGGTTTTCTCTATTGAGAGAAAACCAGCTCCTCGAGTGATAGTAATGGGGCAATGGAAGCAATCTTTCATACACCTCACTGTGTCTATACCAGGGATTAGGCTAACACAGCTACAATGCTCAGGGTGTTGATTTTTTACACCCCTGAGCTCTGTGGCTACGTCACCCTAAGGTTTAAGTGTAGACCAGACCTTAGGGTTTCTTGTAATCATTAATCTATTTGGACAGCTCAGTATCAATGTTTTACCCATGACACACTCAGTAAACCTGATGGGGAATTCAAGGGCATGGCTGACTGGATAAGAATTCCCCCACATGTGATCACCACATGCATTCAACTCTTAAATCACAGTGGAACCACCGCATGTTTGTGCTGTGGCTTGTGTGAAATGATTTGGGGGTGCTCAGTCCAGATCAGAACACTCCCCACCATAACTGCTACTAACAAGTCCCCAAGTTGGCAGCCCGAGCTGAGGGAGGGTGTGTGTGTGTGTGTGGAATATGGAGACTGAATTTCCCACTTTTACCTACTCAGATGATCCCTCCAGAAAACTCATTGGCAGGTCAGCATTAAGACGGATTGACGATTTCAGTGGGCAATGCTACAGCAAACCTTCACACCCCCCCACCCCACCCCTGAAGCATCAGACTTCTCTGTTCTTTTGAAATCTATTGGTACAAGAAATAAAAATGCAGAGAAATTATAGCAGGGGAAACACCCCTTCATTTTTGCCAAATTGCACTCATTACTTTTAGAAGCAGGATTTAAGATAACTGCAGATGGCGAGAGACGCCACAGAGACACAAAGCATCCGAGGACCAAGCTACGTGAAGAGAATCTCTAATTCTATAAGCAGCAGCCACCAGACAGCACACAAAGCACATTCTGTGTGATGAAATATTGAAGTGTTACCTCTCCATAGCCACAGACCACCACTTGCTTTCCTCCAAACATCATGTCTGTCGTCCTTTTAAGGCTAAAGTGCAAGAATCAAAACAACTGCTATTATATGCAACCGTCAATATCAAGGCATACATAAAAGTAAACGCATGCCAGTATTTAATGGGTAATCATAATCTCTTAAAATTAGTGCTGCTAACACTTTTTTTTGCTCAGCTGAGGTGAAATTCCCTCCATTGACAACTATCCCACCCCGGAGACAACACTCCATTTGGTGGGCTGATCATGCTCCTTTTCAACAGGACCACTGGGGAAAAAAAACATTTTTCTTCCCCTATGGGCAAAATGGACACAGGTGTAAATCACTTTGGAATTACATGTGAGTATTTCAAGGGCAAAATCTGGCCCCTTGTTTCTTCTTCGGGTGGGGGTATCTCAGAATGGGAACCTCCAGAACCCGTCTTCCCCATGGCAGTGCAAAATGCTGCCGTCCAAGACATGGGTTACAGTGGAGAGTCTTCCACACAGTGGCCCCCCAGAAGATCTTATGAATCTTGGGAAGGGCCCCCAGAAGAGATGCTGCAGAAGACAAACGATGGTTTCCTGGCACGATCTTGATGGTTTGTACAAATAAGACTCTTCCTTCCAGTCTGTTTCCTCTTAGCATCTCCCTAACAGTGTCCTACATTACAGTCTATTTTTAGCTTGAAAGTAAATAGGTTAGCAGTGTGGGGAAGGCAAAATTCCCTTCCTTTCCAAATGAATTTAGACAGAAATCCCTGCAGATTTAGCTGCACTTTTGCACCCATTTTCTCTTGCTCTGTTTAAGAGGTTGGAGTGAGGCTTTATCTTAGAGCTCAACTTACTTGCATCTATTACTATTCAACAGGACACAGCAAGATAAGGAGGCGATTTTGAATTTCTACATTGAAAATCGTCACTGGTAATTAACACGTTGCATACACATGCACCCAACTTTGCATCATGCTGAAAATCTGGAAGCAATTCTACCTTCAGTTGTAAGATTTCTGGGGTAGGGACTGTGTTTTCATTACACACGTGTGCTTTATTCAGCACACTGAGACCTTGATCCCTGACTGGGATGCCTTGGTGCTGCTACAGTGTAAGGAAGAGTAGTTCAACAATGCAGTTGCATTAGCCCTCAGAGCCATCTAGTTTCACAAAACTTCTGTACAAACCCCCAAGAGACTTTGAGATAAGCCAGTCTATACCTAGCTACATCTCTGCCCTGTATCACTAGAGTCTGCACAGGACTCAGGATAGAGTAGGATTGTATCTGAACACCCTATGGAGGCAGGAAAATACCATCCTGTTTGTGCAGATGGTGGATTAAGCAACCTGCCCAGGGCCACACAGCGAGTGTGTGGCCAAGCTAAGTGCTGAACTCGATTTTTGGAGTCCAAGCTAGTGCCCGAATCACAAGACCATCAATCTCATAGTATCTAAAGAAAAGAAGAAAATAAAAAAGCAAGTAGACAGGTCAGAGTCTACTGCTGAGGCTGGATTTGCCGCCCTATCCCTTCAAACTGATGGGAACCAATCTTCTGATTGAAGGCATCAGCTGATCACCACAAGTTCATTAGTGTCTTTCCTCCAGTTCCCCTCCACAACATGAGCACTACTGATAAGGTTCAATATTGGGGAATCTGCCTTCCACTGAAACATTAGGGACTAGGCAAAGAAGGACACAGGATGTCAGATTAGGATGGTCTGAGTCACTAACGCAAATCCTGTGTTTTCACAAGAAATTAACCTTTAATATTTCCATATGGCCCTTTAGAACATACGACTTCTACACTGGGTCAGACCAATGGTCCATTTAGCCCAGGATTCTCGCTCAAAGCAGACTTTCAGGGGGTGTACACATCAGAGAAATTTTGTAGCATCTACTCCTGTCTTCTCTTCCAGGCTTCCGGCAGTCAGAGGTTTAGGGTCATCATGAGCATCTTGGCTAATAGCACTGATGGACCTACCCCCATGAACATAGCTAGCTCACTTCTGAATCCAGTTATATTTTTGGATCGCACAATGATCTATGCAATGAGTTCCACAGATAGTTGAGAGCTGTGTGAAAAAATATTTCCCCATGTTTGTATTAAACCTAATGCCTATTCATTTCTTTGGATGACTCCTGGTTTTTGTATTGTGGGAAAGGGTAATTTACACTTGCCTACTCACTTTTTCCGTTCCATTCCTGATTTTAGAAATCATCATCACATCTCTCTCTAATCACTTCTTTTCTAAGTGAAACCGCCCCCATCTTCTTAATTTCTCTTCACGTGGAGACCATCTTGCATCACTGACGGCATTTACTGTCCTTTCTGAACGTTTTCCAGTTCTACTACATCCTTTTTGAATGGGGTGGCCAAAACTGGATACAGCGTTCAAGTTGTACCGTGGATTTATATAGTGGCAACATTATAATATTTTCTCATTTTCTATCCCTTTCCCAATAATTCCTAACACATCAGCCTTTTTCTCAGTTACTATGTGTTGAGCTGAGGTTTTCAGAGAACTATCCACGACCCCAAGATTTCTTTCTTGAATGGTAACAGCAAATTTAAACCCATCATTCTCTAGGTATAGTTGGGATTATTTTTTGCAGTGTTTGCATTTACCCATTGTGAATTTCATCTGGCAGTTTGTTGCCCAGTCACCCAATTTAGTGTGCCCGTGTCTAGTCTAAACACACCCAAGCCTGGAAGTCATGTAGAGTGCTCTGTTTGGTCAGGAAGCTACGTACCCATCAAGAATGGATTCTCTGCAGCAGTAGAGGTTATCAAACTTCTGTTTGGTGACAGAGTCATTGACGTTCATAGCTGGGACACAGAGTTTCCCAGCTTTAGACAACTGGTACAACCTGTTAGGAATAAGGGAGAGAACTTAAAAAATGAACGGAGACAGGTTTTCCTATGTTCTGCCAACATACTCTCCCTTATCTCTCTTGATTAGCAGGCAAGGAGAGGCACATACCTCTAAAATCAAAGTTATCATCTACCTATGGACAGCCTACTAATTCCAGCATGGGAGGTGTGTCCCTCATTTAAAAAACATTTATGCTTGTCCCCTCCAGAAAAAATTGCCACTATAAAATTAGAATCTAGGCTAGCATGTTCTGAACTTTACCACTTCACGTTTTTATCTAGTGCACCATAGCATGCTTCTTGCAATTTCAGATCAGTACCCCTGAGATGTCCTTTCTAGGGATGTAGGCGACTAGTCGAGTAGTCAACTAGTTGCTCCCTCCCCCCCGCTGCCTCTATCAGAGGCAGCAAGGGGGAGGAGCAGGAGCTGGTGCTGGGTGGAGCCGGCTTAAAAGCCGGTTCCCCCCAGCACTATCTCCGAGGGGTGAAGGGCAGAGGTGCAGTGGGGGACTGCCGTGAGTCAGAATCAGCTGTCCCGGCCCGCACCTGGTCTCAGACACTGTGCCTCTGCTTTTAAAATGAGCTGGCTGGTATCCTGCAAGCCAGAATTTGATCAGCTCTCTCACAAACACACACAGTACAATTGTGTTCTCCAGACCTTCTTGCTCTCTGCTGTTTGCCACTACCTGGATAACTCTTCTGTGCAAAACTACCCAACTGTGTATTTCCTTCCTCACACCCTCTGACCCCCCTACAAGCCTGAAATGTTAGCTCCCAGATACACTGATTTCCCACATCTAATGCTTCAAAAGCTAAAGGTGTCCTCTTTGTGTTTTCTGCGTGCCCCCATCAGCATCCTTAATTCAGACCTTAGCCCCAGTCTTGAAAGAACGCAGGGAGTTATCTTTAACCTTACTTTGCTCTTTACACTATGCCTTGCCCATACATCTCTGACTGCCATTGCTAGAACACTGTCAAATCAGGCCCTTTTCTGCATTTTGCCTGCTGAAATCTTAATAAGCTTTCAGCCACTACTTCCTGTCTCGAGTCTCGATTCCCTTTTTTGCAGCATGCCGAAATCCCAATGCTGAACTCCAGTCAGGCTAAGAGCTGCTGCCACACTATGCTCTCACTGCAACAGCAAGAGACTTTCGTCCTCAACCTCGGTCACTTGGCTAGTTCCCTACCCATCTCTACTGTTCAGAGGCAACCCACGCCTTCCCTCCACCTGAAACTGACTTGCTCAAACCGCACCCAGGCTCAGACCTTCCTTCTGACCTAATCACGCCTCCCACCACTTCCTCTGCTGGGCTATGGGTGTCACTCATTTGGGCTGCCTCGCCTATCTGGAATTCTACCCCTCCCTCAAGCAATGGAGTCACTTCCTCTTACAATATTACTGCTGGGTGGGACTGGCTCTAAGCTTCTCACTTTCCTCAAGGCCTATGATGCTTTCCCCTTTGCACTACAACACCAATCCTCACTCCTCGTCTCACTGTCCCTGCCCCTCGCAATGTGGGCAAGCATGACCCCCATTTTACAGATGGGCGAGCAAGAGCTTAGATGCTTTCTCAACGTCACCCCAGGGTCAATGGCAGAATCAGAGCGAGAACTCAGTAGTTCCTACATCCTACTCTCAGGTTCAGCTCATTAGTTGTTTTAAGATTATTTTTATATAGCAGAGAAAAAATATGATTTTTTATTTTTAAGACCTAGTCCAAACCAATGGGAAACTACTCCAAGGCTGGATCAAAATCCAGGCAACTGTCCGAGATTCTAGTGTGTACTGAGCTGAGCATATGCTAACATACACATGACCCTCTGCACAGAGGGGGCTAAGTGCTCGCTGCAGATACAGCTCCATTACCTGTGCACACCGGTCACACTCTCTTCTACTATCCCCTTGATCTTCTTAAACATGTTGGGATATTTCTTATAAATCCAGTGGGTCAGGTCCCCTCCATCATCCAAGATCTGAAATGAGAACGTTGCACCAAGTCACTGTACCGAAATCCAGCAAAGCCACCGACCTCTTTCATGAATAACACGAGGAGTAAATTAGTCACTGAATTCCAGCTTCAGACACAACTCCTTGTCTTGGTATCACGGGGGCCATTACAAGCCCATAGACAAAACCAAGCCCAGGGTTATTCAGCGCAGCAATGACACTTGGGTTACATTTCTGTTTAACGAGGCAGGAGAGGCACTATAGGTCTTCTGTATTTATCCCCGGACTAGGGACAGCGCCAATAGCAGTAGTGCAAGTCCCCCCTCCCCACTTGCTCCAGCAAGAGGAACCGGCTTTGGAAGTGACAGAGAAGTATTTGTTGGCCATAGCTCAGTCTCTGGCCTTTCTGCCTGACTCCCTCTGGTAAGGCCAACGAACGAGGGGCCATTGAACATCCTTTAGGCAGCAACGTTGCATCACATTCCCAGGTGGGTTTGAACTTAGAACCTAGAAGTACAAGGCTCCAGAGCAGATTACCAATCCCCTGAACTCTCCATCCCTCCTAATGGACCACTTTGCCAACGGAGATAAAAGCCACAGTGTGCAAGACATTCCTTTGGGTCGAAAATTAATAGGCCAACTTACTGCTTTATTAAAACAGTTAAAAATGAACCAATCTGCTGATGTGGGTTCTATGCTCAACACAAATGCTCACTGAAAAATTAACACCTTATTAAGGACCATAATTCAGCCTAGGATCCTAGAAATCAGAGATGGGAAAAGATCTCAAACTTTCTAGTCCAGTGAGCTAGCGGTCCCTGGGGACTCACAAAGTGTTCACAGGGGAGCGCTGGGGACAATTTTTAATGGATATGCCCGTTTTTGCTTTTTTTCCTAATTAAGAAGCCAATAAAATCAGCTTAACAATGACCTGATTTCCCTAGGGGTCTGCGTCTTATGCGGCAGCTGTGGTGGGGCTGGCAGCCTCTCTGTGCCCTCCACTCCTACAGGGCGTTTCCAGTCCAGTGAGCTAGGGCACCCTAGGGACCCACGGCTCTTGTCTGAAAGCCCCCTGCTGGAGAAGAGCAAAAAGAGACAGCACCACTAAGATAGCACTGCCTATGGCACCGGCCAGCAGGGGCAGGGGCAGGGGCAGGGGCAGGGGCAGGGGCAGGGGCAGACAAGTGCATTTCACTTTGTAATGGAACAATTTTTACTGAGGACTAAGTCTACACGTCACAAACGTCGGGCTGAAGATGATGATTTTAATGAAGTTAAGCAGAGCAGCAGGAACAAAGGCGACAGCACCATTCCAGGTACAAGATGTTTGGATTTTCATGACTTGTGTTCAGGGTAGGGTCGGCAATCCTCCCAGCTCTCGCTCCATCTCCAAGGGGCTCCTGAACCCAATCCAGGACATGAGCTACTAAAAGTCTGGGGTGCATTGGGGCTAAGGCAGGTTTCTTGCCTGCACTGGCCCTGCGCTGCTCCCAGAAATGGCTGGCATGTCTCTTCCCATGGCCCCTACACAGGAGAAGGGAGGTTGATGGGGGAATCTCTGCTGCTGGCTCCACCCTGCAATGACTGTAGCTCCCACTGGCGCTGTGGAGACGTGCCTACAGATGCAGCATGCAGAGCCACCTGGTCAGGGCTGCAAGGACATGCTGGATACTTCCAGAGGGGTGCAGGGCTAGGGTAGGCAGGGAGCCTGCCTTAGTTCTGCTGTGCTGTCAAGCAGGACTCACCCAAGGTAATCACCGCCTGTCCACAGCCTGCGCCCTGACCTCCTTCCACAAGCCAACTTCCTGCCCCAACACTGAGCCCCATCCCAGAGCCCACACCCCAAACTCCTCCTGCCCCCACCCTCTGCCCCTCCACCCAAACTCCCTTCCTAGAGCCTGCACCCCTCACCCACTTCTGTACCCAAATCCCCTGGCCCAGCCCTGAACTCCCTCCCAGAGCCTGTATTTCCCTCCTGCACCCACACCGCTGTCCCAGCTCAGCCCAGAGCCCCCTCTCTCACTCTGAACCCTGCCTCCCCCAGGTGCAAGTGAGCATGGAGGAGAGCAAGGGGTGGAGAGAGGAAGGACAGACTGAGCAGAAATGGAGAGGGAGGGAAGGGCCGCAGAGAAGGGCCGAGGCAGAGATATTTGGGTTTGTGTGGTTAGATAACTATAGCTCAGGGCCAGTTGACAGAACAAGCTATGAAGAAGCAATATTTTTCACTGCAGCTTAGTGAATCCAGACCCAGCAAATATGGCTCAGTTTCAGTGCCATGTGAGATTTCTTAAGGCAGGTACAAGAATGGAAGAATGCTTATTTAAACAGACCCATTCTTCTCACTAAAATCTTAGGCAGTGTCCAAGCACATCAAAATCTGCATTTTTAAATTACAGTTAAAAAAACAACCACCAATGAGATTCTAGAATTAAACAAAAGTTGCAAAACTCTTCAAACTCTAATGACCCTCTGGAAACCAGAGTCCAGAGCTCTTCTAGCATTCTGAAGCTTTTTTTAAACAAAAAGCTATTTGGTGGTAGAGAGCCACGACAGTTTAACTCTCTGTAGAGAAACTGGGCCCTCCGCACTGAAAGTCTGGAAACACAGTTCTAATCTATCCATTGTCAGTGTTTTATCACCCAACAAAAGGCAGTACATGAAAGAGCGGTTACCAGGCCGTTACTAAACACATTTAATCGATAAGAAAGATGCAGCACATGCTACAATAAACTACTGTGTGGCATTAGTTGATTTTATCGTTTGGGTTTTCTGCAGCATACAATAGCATCTGCAGGATGGATTGGGGATTTTCAGCCACAGATTTTGTCTACCACAATGGGAGTAAATTCACTGCATGCTGTCATAGCTGGGACATGACTGGTGTGACCTAGTGGTCAAAGTAGGAGTCAGGCTGTGTCTGAGACCAGGAGATCAGGGTCAGAGATAGGCCAGCAAGCATAGTCCAGCGTCAGTTGGCCGGCAGGATCAGGGTACCAGGAGACCAGAAGGAGACAAACTTCAGAGCAGAACCACAGATTGATAACCGGAGTCAGATCAGTAGAGGGTACCAGGAAGTGAAGCCAGGGAGCAGGAAGCACAAGACCAACATGGATCCAGTTGCTTGAACAACTTCCTGTTCTCCTGTGCCGATTTAAATAAGGGCGGTAGACCAAACATGGCCCCCAGTGTTCTGCCAATCAGCTCCCAGGACTGGGTATCTCTGTCTGAATCCAACTCCTATTCTAACAGACCCCTGGGTGGCAGGTTGGACCCTACAAGCACCAAAGAGCTCTAGGACCAGAGTTCAAGACCCACCTCACTAACATACATTGACTGAAGACCCATGGAAAGGATCAGAAAAACTTCTGACAGAGATCGTTAAGTGGCAGATGCCTGTTTTGGTTCCCTTCCCCTGGCCCCAATCCTCACTACCTCCAATTACTCCCTCCCAGAAAAGCCCAACATGCAAAGAAAAGGCAGGGAGCTCTGCACCCGACTCTGAACTCTTCTGTTGGGGTGTCTAAGGGATTCAGTATGTTCCAGAAGTGCCCCGCACTGCTCTGCTCTGTGCTGAATGCTCCATGTGACTTACAGCATGTCAAACACTCATCTCAGCATCCCCACAGCCAGGCAATGAAGAGCACTTCTCACCTTGCTGCCACAAAACTCTGCTTTGCGTGAGTCTCAAGATAGGCAGCTGCACTCAGCCGTCAGGCCCTTGCGTGATACTCCTGTGCGGACTGTGCCTGGATGGAATACAGAGCCATCCTAAAGGGTATCCAGGTAAAAGTCTTTTATTCCCACAATTACACTGCACAGGATTTCACAAGGTTCCCTCGTCCCACTGGGATATAATAAAAACCCACTGCAGACAAAATGTGCACCTCCTTAACTCCCTCACTTCCCATGGCTGGCTCCAGGTGGGTAGTGGAAGTGACACCCCAAACACAGTGCACAATGAGTTCTCACATCAGAGCAGGAGACAGCAGCAGGTCCCAGAGGAAACCTGAAGTGGGTTTGGCTGAACAGTAGCTGATGTGCAGATGGCCGGAAAGCCTAGCTCTTTGCACCCTCTACTGGCTTAGCAGTAGCCGTTTGCCCAAAGCAGTGTTGCTCTCAGAGAACTCTACCAGGCCCAGATGTTCTGGTGCTACCCTGCACTGTATCACATTATTGCTCTGTTCCAAACTCTGTTTTAGCTCCATTCCAAACGCAAAATTCACTCCCAGATTCCCAGGCACACTGCACAATGGAACATCAGCCGAGTACTTGGCAATATCCAGCTGAGTTTTCGTGCTTGCAGTGTGTGCACTGAGCCAGAATGCTGCCAGCATTCGCTGTTTATACAGTGATTTGGAAATGTGAGGTGTTGTTTATTATTGAAGCCCATACCCATAATCTCTATTTGTCCTTTGAGGATGAGCTCCTCAGCAGGGACCAACTGCTCCTTTCTGAATGTTTGGCAAAAGCTTAGCTCACTGTGAGTACTTCACAAAATAATAAACACACCTCCTTTTCCTCCAAGTACTTTACAAGCAAACAAACTCCTGTGTGTGCAGATATAATCCCCATTTAACTCATGGGGAAACGGAGGCACTGAGCAGTTAATGACTTGCCCAAACCCACACAGAGCAGTGGCATTGCTCAGCAGTTCCTGGCTCCCCAATCTGTGCTCAGAGCACACTTTTCACATCAAATCGAGAGCTCTAATAGAATGAAGACAGTGAGATGATTGTGAAATATGAGAGATGAGACCCATTCTCCCCTCCTGATTCCTTTCAAACTACCCATATACTTGGAGTACGCACAAACTACTGAAAATCTTGGTTTCATTAATCCTCATTTAATTGATAGGGCAGAAAGTCCTCTTGTGAAAATACCTAAACAGGACAGATTTCTGGGTTTTAGTCAGTTTCTCCTTCTAGGAGAATATAAGATAAAAGGACATTAAGATTTGAAAAAACTTAAAAAACAATGAATAGTCTAGTAACACCTTAAAGACTAACAAAACATGTAGATGGTATCATGAGCTTTTGTGGGCACAGCCCACTTCTTCAGATGACTGGAGTATTAGAAGTCCAGATCCAAGAAAAAATAACTTGAACAATCTAATTCACTATTTTTTTCCATTTTTTCCTTTTTCTCCCCTCCTTTTCACCCCCCGCCTTCCCTTATTTATTCTTGGATCTGGACTTCTAATACTCCAGTCATCTGAAGAAGTGGGTTGTGCCCACGAAAGCTCATGATACCATCTACATGTTTTGTTAGTCTTTAAGGTGCTGCAGGACTGTTCGTTGTTTTTTAAGTTTTTCCAGTTACAGACTAACTCAGCTACCCCTCTGAAGATTAAGGTTTGAGAGCGAGTTCCCGGAACACGTCAATAGATGACCACCTGCTCATTTTCCATTAGTTTCCTCATACACCCACTTGATATGGGTCTTTCTTTAGAACCTTTCCAGTTATTTTAGGAAACCAATCTTCACCTGCATGACCAAGCTAGGGACATTTTTTCATCAAATCAGCCTCTCTGAACATTAGCCATACCTTGCCTTTCTGTTGCTACTTGCAGTCAGACTTTTTGTTAGACCAGAGTGCTAGTATAACTGCATTGTATCAATCCCCTACTGGTTTTACTGCATGCAGCTTGGTTCAGAGAACTCTGAGGGGCCAAAACATGGTAACAGAAACAAAACTGCATTTTCACTCTGCACCCTCCTCAAAAGGGACATTTATATCCTCTGGCACACACCTGCTGTGTCTATTATCCCAGAAGAGATATCATCCACCCTCTGCACAGAAATACTTTCTCCTTTGATTTGCACGTTATTCCTCCAACAATGCAAACCTGGAATCTCGACAGTCTCTCACTGCAGCTGCTAGTCAGACTATAAGGTTCTTTTTAAAATAGTAATTCTCAAATCCCCCCCAGATCAGTTTGCCGGATCCTTCCTGTTTCGCAGCTATTTCCCCTTCACAGGTCTGTCCCCAGATAACTTATTTCACTTTGCTTCAAGCACAGAACAGAGCCACTCTTGGCTGGAGACTGTGAATAGCAGTGTCCATGGCTGCACGCTGACACCGGGCAGCATCTCGTGTGCCCATGTGAGGACACAGTAGGAGGTGCAGACTTACGGCCACTCCAATTCCTTGAAGTGAAGGACCGTAGCAGAAAGGAAGAAGGATGAGAGGTGGGAGCCCATAGAGACAAAACATCTCAAAGAACTTAAGTTACTGTGCAAGTAATCTTTCCTTCTGCCTACATCTGTCCCTATGAGCACTTCACTCTAAGGATATGTCTAGACTACATGCCTCTGTCGGCATACCCTAACAGTGGAGGTGGGTGCTGAAGAGATAAATCCAAGGCAGCTCAGAGGACGACATCACCAAAGGTTGTGTCAGCCCTTGAAGGAGGTAAGTTTACGTAGCTCATGGTGTAAGTGTGAATGAAAGGCCATGTTGCAGTCCCATTCTGGGATGTGAAGTCCCCCCAAGAATTAGCTTTGTAAGGTAAGCTACCCTCTTTCTAGAGCTGGGTAGGTGAGAGGAATGTCTTCCTTTTAGAGGACTTTATCTCTAGAACTACCTGCAAGGTTCTGGATACCACCGGAGCAGCATGAGAGAGAGACTGACACATGGTGGGGAAGGAGGAAGCAGACCCCGATGGAGTTAGGGAGTGTTCTACTAAGACGTAGGGATGTTAAATTTAGATTAATCAGCTAATCGAATAGTCAATGCAATTTGCATAGACTATTCGATTAGTCGATAAGGGCACCTCCGCCTTTGAAGTGTAGCAACAGCCTCAGGGCTGCTGCTACACTTCAAAGGCAAAAGCACTGCTGGGAGCACAATTCCCGGGCTGCATGCTGCTTTCAAGCACCCCCCACTCTTCCCCCACCTTGCTGCCTCTTTCTGATAGAGGCAGCAAGAAGGAGGGAAGCAACTAGTCGCTCACGTCCCTACTAAGAGGAGCTTCAACCTAGCCCCTCTATCTTTACAAGACCTGTCTTTGAACCCCATGCAGAATGGTCTGTTCTATGGACCACATGAAAGAGCTCTACAGATCCCCAATGCTATCCTCAAAAAAGGAATTCTGAGAAGACACCAGTCATCCGAACACATTTCACAGAACCAAGATGACGAGTCAGACTATCACAGCATAAACGTGCCAGATGCAGGCAGGGTTTTGATTTCTCTATCACCACCAACTCAGCGTCACTACTGATGGGAGCTCATTCTCCAACATAAGCGGTTTATCAGTTCTTTGATTGAATTTTCCATATGCAGATTTATGGATACAGGGATGGATTATCTGAATATTCCTCAAACCTTCTAAAGGGGATAGTTTTCTTTCTTACACATTTTATCTAACACATCCCAAATAATTCAATATGAGGAAACGGAAGCAATAGAAATACATCCCAATATCCACCATCCTTTAGGCATGCAAGCGCCAGCACAAAGGACCACTCTCAAGTGTTGCAGGAAAAAACCAAGAGAGAACTGAAAACTATTCCATTTGCCAAGTCCCAAGTTCCGGGCTCTATGAGCAAGGCGGTCACAAGCCATTAAAGCAAGGAGCTACACGTCTAACTTGTTTGCAGTATGATATAATGAGACCAGGACTAGTTCTCAAGGTGTCTGGAGTCCTAATCCTGGCTCTAAAATTGAGGCCTTGTCTGAAGGCTTGTCTGCACTGCCACTTTTCTGCGCTGTAACTTTCTTGCTCAAGAGTGTGAAACACACACCACCTGAACACAGCAAGTCAAAGTGCTGTAAAGCACCAGTGTAAAGAGGCTCCCAGAGCCGGGAGCAGCCCTACCTATACTGATAGCTACTCCCCTTATGGAGCTGGTTTACCTACAGAGCTGGGAGAGCCCTGCCCACACTTGTGTGTTAAAGCCACAGCAGCACTTTAGACAGAGAAGTGTAGACAAAGCCCAAATGGAAAAGTTGCACGGGCAGAACCTAAGGTGTGAACTTAAGATGATCTATTTAAGCTGATGCAAACTGCTATGTGGGCTAGGGATGTTAGATATCATGTAACTGAATAGTCGTGTACAATGAAATCTTAGTGATTATACAACTATTCGATAGTCCCTGGTGTGCGCCCAGCCCCACTCCTGGGAAGCCTCCTGCCACCCCGCGCTGCTGCCTCTGTATCAGAAGAAGCAGCGCGGAGTGGCAGGCAGAGCTGGTCCACGAGGGGAGTCAGTTTAAAAACAAGCGCCCTGCGCAGACCAGTTGCTTGCCACCCTGCACTGCTGCCTCTGATACAGGGGCAGCAGTGCGGCGTGGCAGCAGCTCCTGTCTGTGGAGGCTACGAGTACCCCACAGACAGAGGCTGCTCAGTGGGATACAGAGAAGCCTCTGTGTGTGGAGAGCTCGGACCCCACAGACAGGGGCTGCTGCTGCGAAGCAGCCTCTGTCCGCTATGGGTCCAGGCTCGCCATGGACAGAGGCTGCTCTGTGGGATGCGGAGCAGCCTCGGTCTGCGGAGAGCTCGGGTCCGCTGGAGGCAGAGTCTGCTTTGAGGCAGCCTCCTCTGATAGAGGCAGCAATGCGGGGGGAGGGGCAGATGGCACTGCGGATCTGGTGATGGGGGGAAACCAGCTTTTAAGTCAGGTCCCCCCAGCACCAGCTCCTGCCTGCCCCCTCGCCTCTGTAGGCTCCGTGCGCTTATCAGCTCCAGCCTGCCCCCCTTACCTTTTAAGCCAGCTCCTCCCGCCACCTTGTTTGCTGCCTCTGTTACAGAGGCAGCAAGTGGGGGGGGAGGGAAATGCGTGTAGTCCAGTGGCGCTGAACCTCAAGCATACGGACCCCTTCTCAATCTATTAAAACGTTACAGACCCCCTGAACAATATAGCTGTGCCTGCAGCCTGTGTGCCCCTCAGCCCACGCTGCTTCCTGAGCCACATCCCTCAGCTCGCTCGGGAAGCAGCGCGGGCTGAGGGACTTGCTGGCTGTTGGCACACAGCCTCCCAGCTCCCAGCCATGGGAGCAGAGAGGCTCCATGCTGACAACCAGTATGTCCCTCAGCCTGCGCGGCTTCCCAAGCTGAGGGAAGCAACGCAGGTTGAAGGATGTGCGGCTGCGAGAGGCTCCATACATTTGTTTTAATTTCTATTTTAAACTTTCCGTGGAACCCCTACAGTACCGTCGCCGAGGCTTATCTGTTAATCGTATAGTCGACTATACATTGACAACCCCAGTGTGGACGCTTATTTGGCTTTGAGTGTTTTTCTGCAGCTTTAGGAACAGGTTTAAAAGTTAGAGTGAAATAAACTGCTCAAACTGAACTAAGAGCATTTACACAGGGCTTTGCACCAGTTCAGCTACACTGGCTTAAAACCTGACCTAAGTAAAACTAGTGCAATCTTCTTGTATGGATAAGAATTGGACTGGCTCTGTGCAAGGTCTCTTGCAAGCGTTTCAACCACCTTCTCCAATTCCCTACGTGTCAGACAGCGATGAGTTAGTTCCCCATGTTGTGAGGATCAGTTCAGAATTGTAAAGCACTCTGAAGATAAGTGTTATGTAGGTGGCAAGCAGTATAATAAGTGGTTGATGACAGATAGAACGCTACATTCAGGATTTAATAGGGAACACAATTTTAATAATTCCAAACCTTTTGTGAACCCTATTCCACCCTTAGTCTCTTTAGACTATAGCGGAGACACCCGCCTTTCTAACTGCTACTACATGTGCCAGATATTTTAGATCCTACCATGTTTGAGACCCACCATATTAGGTTGCCATCCCTCGTCGTTGACACAGCGATCGATACACCACCAGAAGTCATCTTCAGATTCCCCCTTCCAGGCAAAGACAGGAAACCCTGACAGAGACAGGAAGGAAGTTCAATGCTAATGTGATCTATGAAAGTGTCGCCCGAGTGCTCCACTAGCCGGGCAAAGGTGGGACGGTCAGGGTGATGCGCAGCTACCCGTTACCGTGAGAGCACCCATACTGACAGACTCTGGCTGGAAGCAGCACTTGCTCTGATGGAGGTCTGGTTCTTGCCACCAGTTGTGAAGGTGCTTACATGGTACCACCGGCAGGAATGAGCTTTACTGAAAGGGCCTTTCAGAAAGTTATCAAGCGAAGAGTTCGGACCCTTTTGCTAGATCTGTTCATTGTTGTTCTACCCAAAGGGTGGGCAATAATTTTTCATGGAGGGGGCCACTCCAAGTGGTCAAGGGGCACGCTCTTCCATGATATTAACAGAGGCGGTGTGGGGTCTGGGATTGGAGGTTGAGTGAAGACAGGAGCTTGGGGATAGGGATTTGGGGAGCAGAACAGAGTGTGGGCTGAGAAGGAGTTTGAGCAAAGAAAGAAACACCAGAGATTTCAAGCTGCAAAAGGGTTATTGTACGCTGAGGGGGAAGCTATTTGAAAAAGAACATAATACGCTTGCACGGTGTCCTCTTTTAAAAGTATTAATATTGAAAAGTTGACAGGAGTCTCTCGAAAGCACACAGAAGGTGACAAAATCCCTTACCACTCTCCGCCAGGGCAGCAGCCACTTCATTGAGAGTAGAGTAGATGTTGCATGCAGCCCATCGGCATTGAGCACCCAAGGCACCAAGAGTCTCCATTAGTACCTGGATGAGAGAAAACAAGAACAGCCACGCTGGGTCAGAGCACTGTTTCATCTAGCCCAGGATCCCATCCGAAGGGCCAATGCCAGATGGCTCAAAGGGAATGAACAGAACAGGGCAATTACCATGTGATCTATCCTGTCAGCCAGCCCAGCATCAGACGGGAATGAAGGATGCTGCCTTCCCATGAATTGCACTGAATTAGAATGCCTCTATGTAAATTGACTTCCACATGAAGCTAAATACTGAGCCCTGTGTCTGCTGTGAAATGCAGATTTCTATGGGCTCAATGGAGTTTCTTTAAACCCAAGAGCTTGTCTACACAGTACACGAGCGGATGGTGGAGGAGTATAAATTCCAGTGCTCACTACTATGTCATGCTAGACCCTTGCTGGCATGCACTGAAAGCTCCCTAGCAGGCACTAGTGAACTTTAGTGCATGCCAGCAGGGGTCACACGGATAAAGTTATGTAGAAATGCCAGCGTGCCCTGGTCTAATGCAGTGCTGTGTAGACAAGCCCTAACAGTGTGGTCAGTGCTGTATGAAACAGGGAGGAACAGATCATGCATCAGAGAACCTATCATTTCAAACGAATGAATACAAAAAATAAAACAGTCCGTTTCATCCAGAGATAGCAAATCCTCTAACCCTAATCCCCTGCTCTAGTCGTTAGAGGGCATTCCCTATCAGTGCTGGGAACCCCCAAAATCCAAGAGCCCTGAATCACAGTGCCTTCACCTGCCTTAACCACTTCCCCCTCTTGTTGGATTCTAAACTTTTTAAAAAACATTGTTACTCATAGGAGCAGCTCACAGACACATGCACCACTCAGACCTTAACATGCACAGTCTAAAGAGAGATAGACAGGCATGAGCCTTATTAAACAGGCCTCTCAGAAGATGGCAATTTTCCTTTTTACAAAGTGATTTGGGAGACATGTGTTGGATTGACATCTCTGGAGACTGAAATCCTCTTTGTCCCCAAGAGCAGCTGCAGTGCAGACAAAGGAAATGCAGGATTCCCTTACACTGCCTCACTAATATGCTCCTGCCCCAGAAGGACTGAGAATAGGTTTCAGTCTTCATGGCCTATTGATTCTTTGGCCTGCCTGCTCAGACTGCCAACAAGGGTATGATTTAGTGCCTACTGTCTTGGTGTTTTCTGAGCTGTGGACTGCCATTGTCTGGGAACTGGATCGAGTCCCACCAACCCAGCTCAGGCAGGTCACTGAACATCCAACAATAGATAGCATTACAGTCACTACCATCCCGGGCCAGACTCAGACAGGGCACTTAGGAGTCACTAGCAGCATATCCCCTCAGCTATCCACCAAGTCATCCAATCTCTGGGAAACCTATTTTCCTCCAAACATGGCATTACGCAATGAGGACTATTTCAGGGAGACGATTTCCTAGGAGCACATGCTTTGTATGCCAACGGAGTCACCCTACAGTGGAATGCAAAGAGGCTTTGTGCTGAAATACTCTTTGCAAAGGGAAAAGAACTGAATAAATAAAGCAGGGCCTTACAGCAGTCTGTGCAGTAATGTGCGTGCAGCCCACAATCTTGGCCCCAGCCAATGGCTTCTCTCCCTGAGCTCGCTTCCTTAAAGCCATTAGTGCAGGCATTTCTGGAAGGGAAGAAAAATCCATCAGTAAAAAGCAAAGAAGATTCAGCACAAGGAAGCAGACACTCAGCACCACTACTCTGTCTCAACTTCGCCCCAAAGACCTACTGTAATAAGTCTGTGCAGTGTTGCCAATCCCATGCCCCCAACAGGCAGGACTCTGGCCTCCCAAACCATTAAATCGGCTTAAAAATATTAAGATTTTTAAAAATTAATATGTTGCAGATTCTTGCCTCCTGGGTGTTTAAGTCTTCAGGGTACAGTCTAGTCACATTTTCAAGCTGTTCTCTGCAACCAAAACAGCTAGAAACTTGCCACCCCCTCCCCAAAGAAAGCTGAAATTTTCACATAATCACTTGTCTACTTGAGTTGGTGCTTGAAGAAATCCAAATATCACAAGACTCATGGTAAAATCCAATTGTTGGCACTACTACTATGGCTGGGTAAGAATTTCAGGTTTGTTATTATGCCTTCAGCACACGCGTAGCAAGCCGGGACTTGCATAAGCCCACATTATTTGTGACCACTGTAATCCTTGCGAACAATCTAGTAATTGGATTTGGTCCCTTTTCACAAGTGGTCTGAACTAATCAGAATTTTTACAACTTTGCCTGTTATTTGTGAATTGTCCGACAACCCTCTTCTGTTTGTATAACAGGTCTTTGAAAAGTCAAGATTTTCTGTTTGGTGGATTACTTAGAACACATGGTATGTTTTTTTCTGTTCTCCAGTAGGTTAACCTAACTTTTATTAGCAGGAACAATGCTTGAAGAAATCAGTGAGATGCTGAAAGTCCCAGAAAAAGGCTGGGGAACTCTTTAAGGAGACGTACAGAGAGAAGGTTAAGGTAGCCTAAGAAATGTTAGGACACAAATATTTCCCTATTTTGTGTTAGCCACTGGAGCCTCTTGCCTCATACACCTGTTTAAAGGTACATCATATAGCTCTCTTGTAACAGGGCAAAGAAAAGTTTCAGGTCATCCCCTGGAACTCTTAAGTATAAAAGGTTATAAGTAGAACTAGTCAAAAAATGGACATAGTCCCTCCCTCCCCCTGGAAAATTTCAACAAATATGAAAAATCAGTTGGTCAAAAGTTTTCCATGGAAAAATTAAGACTTTCAGGGGAAAATGCTTTGTCCAAAAACTTAAATACTTTATTTTCAGAAACACTTCTGTGGTGCCATAGGCTTTTACTCTCCATGGTTCCTGGTCAGACTCCATTTCCCATCATGCACCATGCTCTCCCCTTATGGTGAAAAGAGGCAACTGCACTATAAGTGCATTATGGGAGGCAGTGTCTGACTGGCCCATAATGGAGGATAAGGACCCGAGGAAACACAAAAACTCGCATGAGGCACCACATTGGAATTTCCAAACTGAAATAGTTGAATTTTTGGCTGAAATGTTTTGGGTTTAGAACATTTTTTTTTAAACAAAAACAGACACTTCTCTGGGCAAGTCAAAAACCCAATTTGCTGCTGAAGAACAGTTTCAACAAGCCCTTGTTAAAAGCTCTGCGGGATGGGAAGGTCTGAGGGACTCAGGATTTAAAGCTATTTAGGTGAGAAGTCCAGCTCGCAATATCAAACGTGAGGAGCCTCCCTCCTTTTACCTTGTTCAGCAATTTCAATCTCTCGGCGCCCAAACTCCGCCTGCTTTATGTTTTTCACACAGAAATCGCTGCTGCCTTTGGAGTTCTTCTGCTGCTTGTCTCGGGGGGAAGTCTCATCATCAGAGCTGTCGGTGTATGAGGCAGCTGGAGAATGAGAGAATGAGGACACATCAGGCAGAATAAAATATCCCGACCCCACCAACAAGCAAAGGAATGGAATTAGTGCTGTGGAAGTAGTCCAATAACCTGAAATAAAAAGGGGATGCATGTTTGAGTTACAGTCAATGACCCAATACCTGATCACCTGAGGGTAAAAATACTTTGCAATTACACATCGCTCACAGACATGCCCTTGAATTCGTGTTCTTTACAATTTTGAGATGATCAACTAAATAGCTCAGATGCATTTCTCCTGGGCAACAAGAGCATCTTCAGGTGCTACTCCATATCCTACCTCCTCTATGACCTCCCCTTTTCCTTCTACTGTCTGCACCTTGAGGATGAGTCTTCTTCACTCTGAATTGCCCTCCCTTCCACATTTCCTACATCTGTCAACCTGTCTATACTACTTCAGCAGCACCTTTTCCTTGACCATACCAGTCTCCATTCATGCCTGCATCTTGTCTCATCTTGTCCACGGAAACTCCTATAGACTATGGCCGCTCCATGACCCATCTGCCTACATTCTCCACCCACTTAAGTCACTGGTCCCTCACACTGCCTACAAGCATGTCTATTATATCGGGAATTGCACAGCAGGATATGGATAAAGATCCAATCTTATTTTATGTTATTCACTAACAGCTAGCAGTTTGATAGTAAAACTACCTAGTCACGACTCATGGTTTTTACATCTAGTCCCTGGACTCACTCAGTTTCTACAGCCTGCTTTACACTATGAAGTTAGGCCAACATAAATTTCCTTGTGTAGGCCTATTTCTGCCTGTGTCTACACTCAAATTAATCTCTGTCCAGCATAGGGATATAACCGACTAGTCAACTATCTGATAAGCATAATCTTATCAGATAATTGAGTAGTCACTCGACTAGATGCTCCCCCCCAACCGCTGCCTCTATCAAAGAGAGGCAGCAAGTGGGGAGGAGCAGAGCCCGTGCTGGTGGGAGCCAGCTTAAATGTTGGTTCCCCCCAGCACAGTCTTTGCGGGGGGCAGGAGAGGCATCCCTGCTGTTGCACCAATCTCTTTGAAATGTACAGGGAACCCCCGGGGACCAAAGCGGGTCCTACTTGTGTGGGGTCCCAACTGCTGCGCCTCTCTCTCTGAAATGTACAAGAGCCATGGGCAGCTCTTGTACATTTCAAAGAGAGAAGCGCAGTGGGATAGTGAGTGCCCCCCTTATCAACTAATCAAGTAGTCAATGGAAGTTCCATCGACTATTCGATTAGTTTATTAATCGAAATTTAACATCCCTAGTCCAACAAAATCACCCTATTACGATGACACAGTAAAACCACCTCCCCAAATGCCATTGAGGAATGGTCAATCTATTGAGGTTGGCACAGTGTGAGTGCAAACATTGCATGATCTATATCAACCTTAGCGATTCTTAGCGGCAGGCCAACAATGCTGCATTTCCTGCAACAGTGACGGTTTTTGTCTCAACTGTGAAGGCACTGCCCAGAGTCATGCAGGCCAGAATCAAGCCTTCCTCACCTCGAACCTCCCTCCTACATGTTTTTGAAATGCCTTTTCCCAATTTTCCACCATGGCAAGCACAACTAGCAGCTCTCTTGTTCCATGCAATGACCCAACTGACCATTCCAACTCCCACTAGATGCACTACTTCCTGGAATAGACTGGAAGTACTGGATCTCCAGGACCTATGGGCAGAAGAGGTTGTGCCAGCACAACTATGGACCAGCCCCAGAAACACTGATATCTATCAAAAGACTGCATGGGGATTGCAGGCACAGGATACAACAGGAATCAGGTGCAATGACACATGAGGAACTATGCCAGCACACCACAAGGTCAGGAAACTCACAATCATTCTGGTGTGGAGCTGCAGGCCTGCCACTTTTACAACAAACTGCATGCCATATTTGGTGAAGGCCACATCAGCACCCCACAAAGCACCTTGGAAGAGTCCAAGACAGAGACTCCTGCAGTGAACAGTGTGGAGCAAGAGATGCCGTCGGGAAGGGGGGCCGGGACAGGCAAGGGTTCCAGCTATGACACGAGCCACACCCTATCTGAGAATCTCCTAGTCTTGCCAGTCCAGCCTGCCAAACCCGGACAGACCCAATGAAGGGGAATGGACCTCTGTGTCCATGCATTTTCCCTCACCATTCCTAAATTTAAAGATGGCACGTGGCCCATCACCAAGTTAACGTGACAAAGATCCAACTTTTCACAGTTTTACTCGTGCAAGAAGAGGTAGTGGGCCAACCAATAGAGGCAGAGCTGGTATCTGCGCTTCATTTCCCTGTAGCGTTAGGCATGAAGAGAGAGAGGAGAAAGAATCGGATCAAATGTATAAAAGTTCAGCAAGCACTGCATAAAATAGGTCCAGTACAACTCACAATCACAGATATGAATGTATCTGACTAGGGATGTAGAATCCTGTTTAATCAGTTAGCTGGTTAAATGTTATGTTTAACTAGTTAACTGATTAAACAGGGATTAGTGGGGGGAGGGCACTCCAGCCCAGCTGGGCTTGAGTAGCCCTTCCTCCCACTGTGGCCAGGCTGGAGCACTGCCCCCTCCTCCGTTGCAGGCAGAGGCTGCTCCAGCCTGGCCCTGTCTGCGGCAGGCCCGGGGAACATTGCAGACAGGGCCTCCCCCAGATGATCAGACTCGCCCCTGCCTGTGACAAGCCTCCGCTGGCCAGAGCAGCCCCTGCCACGGTGGGCCCCCTGAGGGGCTGAAGCAGTCCCCTGCCCATGGCACACAGGAAGCTGTTCCAGCTCCCACCAATTAATTGCAATCCGTAAGCAACACCCATTAACCCAGTTAACTGGTTAACCTTTCACATCCCTAGGAAGGACGACACAATTCCTAAGAGCACCCAAACCTTCAGCCCAGAAAACACTCCAGCACAGAACACTGCGGTGACTGACCATGGAAGTGCTCCTTCTAAGCCTCTCTCAATTGCATAGCTCCATGCTGAGCTCTTGCAATGGCCCTGCTAAACTCAGTTTCACCTCCATTCTGGCAGCAGCTTTTCCTCCTTTGCCTTACAGATACTATGCAGTTCCCAATAGGTAGCTATAACTTTTCTACTATACATCTACTTGTCTCACTGAGAACAGATCTGGTCAGCAAACAATGCCAGCATCCCTTCAATCTACAAAAAGCACTTTCAACGATCAATGCTCCCTCTAATCTTTTCTAGCCATGTACAGATTTTTTCCATCCATGTGCGCAATAATTGTTTTCTGTGCATCAAGGCATGTATGAATGTGCACCCCCAGGAGAAACAAAAAGCATAGCTGTGGGCACTCTGCTAATCAGCTGGGCGGCATCTGAATCTCTCCTGAGTGGCCGCACAAGCGCACAGGAAACAGTCGACTATCATTCAACACCTGGTGAGCCATGAATTTCCTTGGTGCTGTCCAGATGGCCAGAATATGGTTTCCTGAGCCAGGGGAACAAGGGATAGGCTGAGTCCCTCCCAGACTCATCACTGGCATTTCATTTCACTAATGGCAATTTGCCAGTCAGGAATGTCCCTGTTTGCAGCTTTTTTTAACAACCCTCTGTTTTTAAAGATACAAGGGAATTGCATCTTCCCTGACCAGCCTACACTGATGCCAGGAAAGTATCCCTGGTGGTCCAACACCACTTGCATAACCACTGAAAAGTAGCCCTTTCTGCTGATGTTCTCATTGCATGGTGGGCTGGTGACACAACAGAGATGTGTGTGCTATTGGCCCACCTCAGCTCAGGAACCCCACTGCTGTTCCATCATTCTGGCCATGTGCAGGACAAGAGCCACAGTCCTGCGTAGCAAGGGACAATGAACAGCCCTACACACATACATGACAGCAACCCCCACTATGGACTTTCCAACTTCAGAATCATTCCCCTCTGACCAGCAAGCAATTCGGAGTTGCACGCTTTCAGAGTGCGAGCATCACCCACTTCTCCTGTCAAAGTAGCTCTCATACGGGTGTCCTGCGCTAGAGGGCTGGGCCAAGCTCATTACACAGATCTAGAAATGGGGCCTTCCAAAATGGCCACCGCCTCTGCTCACTGTTCCAAATCTGCATCATGATGCGCTCTCACCAGTCAGTTCACCAATGAGCTCACCAGAGCTCATTCCTCGGTCCCAGAAGTGGCACTCCCAGCTTTGAAACTGCCCCAGGAACGCTACTAACAACCTTGAATGTTTTCACTGCAGCCCTTAGCAGACTATCTTTTAAAGAAATCATGACACCTGTTGTTAGGGTTGCCAGATGGTTGAAACAAAAAATACCAAATCCCTCATTCCTCCCCCCCAAAAAATAAAACACCGGGAAAAAATTCTGTTGGGGGGGGGGAAGGTGGGGGGAACCAAAGTTGTTGAGAGAGAGAAAAAAAAAGGACTCCAAGACTTATTAAGCCAAAAAAAAAAAAAAAAAAAAAAAAAATTAAAATAAAACGGCATTAAAACAGCATGTCCCCTTTAAGAGTGAGTACAGTGATAGGAACAGGGGAGCGGTTGAGCACTAAGACCCAGGGGAAGCATTGCTTCCCCTAGGTCTTTTGGCCGGTAGCCATTATGTGCCGGTAGCGGTAAGCATGGGGGCTTGGGTCAGGGGAGTGGGGGGCTTGGGCGGGGGAGAAGCCGGGCGCTGAGTGTTTGTAGGGTTGCCAGGTGCCCGGCATTTTCGCCTCCTGGCTGGGGAAAAATTCAGAGAATATCGGACATCTCAGGTGTCCGGTATTCTCTGAATTTTTTTTTTTTATTGGACAGGAGGCGAAAATAATGGACTGTCCAGGTGAATACCGGACACCTGGCAACCCTACCTGTTGTTAAAGCAGTGGAGAGCTCTTCAGGCCCTATGCACCTACAAGGGATGATGGACATGAAAAGTGCCCAGCCCATTTATGGGATTTTGAATGAAAGGCATGAAAATTACAGAATATGGATGGTATTATGGGATGGAGAACACTGCATTCTAGAAACCTGACCCACAGCTTCCAGAGATTGCTGTGCAACTCATTTCTACCTTCCAGCTTGTGAAAACTCCCCCCCCAAAGGCATTGCACTGGATGGTGGTGTGTGGCACACTGGGATACCTACCCATGGTGCATCACACTTTGCATTGACCCAGGCACTCCTAGGAAGTACATAAGCAGCCAAGTACGCATGCACATGAGCAATATATTCTTTTCAGTGGCTGTACACCAATGTAGCCGGCTTCAACCCAAGTTTGTGGTGGAGACGTGGGAATGTGTTATCTGGAAGATGAATCCTCAATTAAGATTTAAGTCTGGAACAATGGGCAAGATGGTGGTTGGATGTACAAGGGGGTCCCATATGGGTTTTAAAGTATGGTCAAAAAAGCATTTAAAAATGGCACCCTCTTACTCTGTAGCTCTGCCCCCTGGGTCACAGTCTCAGCTGCCACTTTACGGACATAGACAAGTGATTCCTTTCTTTAGCTCTGCACAACATTATTCTGCCTTGCACATTAACAGAACTGCCAGCCCATTGGTGGGACTTTGTGTAAGCGTAGTAAGAGGCAGAAAGTCCCCACCAGATTTCCAGATGCCAGGGGAATCTGATGTTATTAAAAACACTTTTTGTATTACAGGAAGAAAACCTGATCTGGTACCACTGAAAGAGAATCGCTGCATTGGTACAGAATTCCATTAGCAAAATCTCCAAGGACTGCTAAGAGTGAGTGAGAAGTGTTTCTCCTTTCTATTTAATTATAAATACTATACACCTGGCGACAAACGTGTCACGTGCTTCTTCTTTGCATCGTTTATACGTGTTCTTTACTTGTTTTTCATTCTCCCTCTCCCACCCCAGTCCTGTTTTTTTTCTGCATCCAAGTCATTTTCCTCCTCTTAAGTATTTTCAGTGTCGATCCCCCCCACCTAGAAATGTACCTGTATTCTTCACAGAAGCGTAGAGCCCTGTGGAAAACTCTGGCTTTGTAAGGTCAGATGGCTTTGACCCTGCCTGGAGCTCTGGGATATTTCACAAAAGGCTAAATAATGGGTCATGGCCCCTTAAAGTGCACACAGCTCTTTCTAGCTATTGAAGCAGCAAGTTGGAACTCCCTCTCCGCAACTCACTGAATACTGCTAGGCTACTTCCAGCATGGGTATGGGGTCAGAACTGGTTCCTGGTCCTTCCTGCCACTCCCGAATGCGGGAGTAGGCAAAAAATCCAATGCCAAGAAATGCTCAATGCTGACAAAGTCTGGCCACTCAGGTGGGCTGAATGGTACCCCATGTTCAGTTTGAGACAGGGTTTCTTGGGGGCCAAGAGACAGAAGAAGAAAGGTGACACCACATTTTCCCTTCTTCTCACTCTCAGAGGACTAACTGGGACAGAAGACATACAATCTCTGGTGCAAGAGATGCTGGAGCTCAGATGCATCTGGTACATAAAAGATTCAGTTCTCCAGTGCCAAGGAACAAATCTTCTCCCCCAGTGACAAAATTCAAGCCAGGATGGTGAAGAAACCATTATGACTGGTGCCAATGGCAGAGCCTCTTTCTTCAAAGGTAGCTAGTATTCTGAACCCAGTTCCATGTTTGGCCTCTAAGAGCTTTATTTTTGGTAACCCAGCTGGATCTTCCCATCAAGGACAGATTTCTAAGATGGTTCAGTAGAAGTCTCTCCCACCCCACCACAATTACTAAAGCAAAACAGAGTACCATTGGCATCAAGGACTAAGATCTGCACTCACTCAGAGTGACCCTGCTGGCATCTGAGGTGAAGTTTGAAACCTGTGACAAGATCTCTGCTTCACAAGCCTCACCCCGAATTCTTTTTGGATCCAACCTCGATGATGAAGCAGATCTGGTACAATTATCATAGTCGTCTGAGGAGACCCTTGCTATCATCTTCTCTTTATGGAGCTAGCTCCCTTCTGGGATGCCAGGCTCCTTGAGCCCCTCAGGACTGGTTTCAAAAGGCAAAGAAATGTTCAGGGACCGGAGACCAACTGGACGCCATCCTCCCACCGATTCCATTCCAAAGACAAATCAGCTAGAACTTAGAATGATGGAACCTCCCCACCTCATCTGCTTGGTTCATAGTCAATAGAGAGTTCTCTGCTGGGGAGACTGTCCTGGAGAGTATGCCTACACTTCAGTGAAAGACTTGCAGCCAAGCCATGGTTGGCTTCTAATTACAGGATCTGGGGCTAAAAACTGCAGCGGAGAACTCAGGCTTGGATTGAAACCCAGGCTCTGAGATCCCATGAATGGGATGGGTCTCAAAGTATGAGGCTCTAGCCTAAGCCCAAATGTCTTCAGTGAAATTCTTAGCTCGGTGAGCCTCAGTCAACTGAACCGAGCTCAGAGACTCCGTGCCACAGGGTTTTTATTGCAATGTAGACATTCCTGATATGGACTTCTCAAGAACCTGAGCCACGTGGTTTGCCCTCCTCCCTTGATGGAATTCGCTACAGTTTCCTTCCAGGGATCTTTAAATCCATTCAAGATATTTCAACAAGAATTACAAACAGACTGAACTGAGGTTCCGGGCAGCCACGGGGAACTCACTGTGGGGGCTGAGAGCCGCAGTGAGTTCCCCGTGGCACCCACCCCCAGACAAGGACAGGAGACCCACAAATAGTGTGTCCACGAATTGCGAGAGTCTTTTGTATTTCCTTTGCCAGATAACAAATGAGATCTCTAAAACGTAAAGAATACGTACTTGAGAAAGATAAACCATCACCCTGCACGGTTTCTTTCATGCCTCCAACTCCTGCCTTAGCTATCAACTAAAGAAGAAAGCAGACTGCACATATATATGCTGGAACACAGATGGATCAGACTAGCATAAAAACATTCCTGCCATATATACAAATCAATACTACAATAAACCATATAAACCACCCTTCTGTGTCAGGAGGAAGTGTATTCACCAACACATCACGTCAAGGATTCAGCTCCCAGACAAGGAGAATACTTTGGCAGACAAACTCAGAAACACGAGCAGCCTGCCACACAAATAACCCCAAGAGACACACTACAGGCTTGTCCACATGACAGCTTAGCATGTGGCAAACTAGCGCACTGCACAGTCACACCCTGGCTTGCTGTGCATCGAGGTGTGTCTAGATTGCAATCAAACCCCTACAGCTGTCCCATGTTAGTTGGCGTGGGTAATGGGGCTCCAAAACCGCAGTGTAGACATTCAGGCTCAGGCTGGGGCTCAAGCTCTGGAACCCTAAGTTTCCAAGACTTGTTCACTATTTCCCCTTCCCCCAAGCTGTGGCACACGACAAACGGACCTTGACCCAGCACAAGAGCACTCCAATGATGCAGAACAGTGCTCCTGAGGAGGATAAAGTTGGGGTTCCCTAATGGTTCTCTTCCCCCTGAACGGAAGCCATTGGTTGCTATAGGCCTTTCCTCCCCATCTCCTTGATTCAAGTGTCATTGGAAACATAAATGACAAGGCATATGGTTCTGCAGATAGCATTGACCCCAACCAGATAATCTGGGAATTCAGTGGAGTCGAGCCAAAATTTTCTCTTTCAGTGGTTCTGGATCTTTTAACATAACTGAGGTCTCATGCGTCACCTAGATGCTAAATCTCAGCAATGGGAGTTTTCATCAAATGTCTATGAACATGAAACTTTCTTCCGAGGAGTCCAAGAGTTGCTAGTGCAAAGTCTTCAACGAGAATGTAGCCAAGTGGAAAAGAGTCTCAGCTTTGGGGATCTATCACAACGTATCTGAACCGGCACCTCTCTGACAGTGTTTCCCACAACTGGGGAGCTGCACTGACCAAGGCAGAAAAGGAATCACCTTAACTGAAAGTTAAGAGCCATATTCTACACTCCCAAAATGCTGAACTTAACTGGTCTAAGGAGGATCTCAAGTGACACAGGGGATCCCCTTCTGACTGCAGCATCAGTCAAAAAAGCAAACAGACTGTTAGGAATCATTTAAAAAGGGATAGAGAATAAGACAGAAAATATCTTATTGCCTCTATATAAAACCATGTTACGCCCACATCCTGAATACTGCATATAGATGTGGTCGCCTCATCTCAAAAAAGATATATTGGCAGACAAACCAAATTGGAAAAGGTTCAGAAAAAGGCAACAAAAATTATTAGAGGTTTGGAACAGGTCCCATATGAAGAGAGATTAAAAAGAGTTGGACTTTTCATCTTAGAAAAGAGGAGACTAAGGGGGGATATGAGATAGAGGTCCATAAAATCATGACTGGTGTGGAAAAAGTGAATAAGGGAAAGTTATTTACTTAGTCCCACAATATAAGAACTAGGGGTCACCAAATGAAATGAATAGGCAGCAGGTTTAAAACAAACAAAAGGAAGTTTTTCTTCACTCAGCACACAGTCAACCTGTGGAACTCCTTGCCAGAGGATGTGGTAAAGGCTAGGACTTTAACAGGGTTCAAAAAAGAGCCTGATAGATTCATGGAGGTTAGGTCCATCAATGGCTATTAGCCAGGATGGGTGGGAATGGTGGCCCTAGCCTCTGTCTGGAGGTGGGTGACAGGGGAGGGGTCACGTGAGGATTACCTGTTGTGTTCCCTCCCTCTGGGGCATCTGATATTGGCCACTGTCAGCAGACAGGATACTGGGCCGGATGAACCTTTGGTGTGACCCAGTATGGCCTTCTTATGTTCCCTCATGCAGTCCCTCATGGGGCATTCCATGTCTCAGAGCATGTGTGCTGTCCCTCCACCCAGCAGTCAGAACTTTCCAGAGGGACACAAGGTTGGGAGGCATACTTGTTTATATGCCAAGACTGGGAATTTGTTACTCATAAGATACTGAAAGAACTCAAATGAAAGGGACGCAAATTCCTCTTTCAGAGCTCCCATAGCCTTTGATTAGCATTTAGGTGTCGCGAAATCTCAAGCAAGCAGTTAAAAACCTCTGTTCTATACTGCCAGTATGCACATGGGCTTTTACATAGCACCCAGCATGCTGGTAATTGACTCTTCTAGCCTCTCTCGGGCACTTCAGAACACCCCTCTGCGGAAAAAGCTTTGTGCTGGTGTTGTCTGTGTGCCAGGCTCTCCATGATCTGCTTGGGCCTAATCTTCTTACTAAGACTTATACATTACTGAAATTTCTCTGCAGATGGTCTGTCCCCTGCAAAGGTGTGAAAGGCAAGTCTGACCCTGTACAGTACATTGACTGCGAAACACATTTAAGGAGGTGAAGAACTAGAAGCCTGTCTTTTAATAAAGAAAGCAAGTTATACAATACTGAACACTGGGGTCAAGAATTGCAGAAGGATTAACTAGTTAATGCAGGATTATTTTCTTGAGAAAAGAGACTCTGTGCAAAGGGTTTTTAAAACAGCATCTTGGTGCTGCTTCTCATGCTGAATGTCTTTTTTGTAACCAAGCCTTAAAAACACAGGCAGTAACCAGATTCTCAGACATGCTGCGTTCTGTACTGTTAACAGCCATAGAGCAAAAACAAGGAGCCCGGTGACACCTTAAAGCAGGGATTCTCAAACTTTGTAATACCGCAACCCCCTAAAATTCTAAATGAATTTGTGTAACCCCACTCTCACTGCTCCACGAGTAAAGGAGAAGTTGGGGGGTCGTCGGGGGCAGCGGGGCTGGCTGGGGGAGATCGGGCGGGGGAACCGGCCAGCGGGAAGCAGGGCTGGCGGGGGCAGTGGGGCTGGCCGGGGAAGATCAGGAAGAGAAGTAGGGGAGAACCGGCCGGTCAGGGGGAGTGCAAATCGGCTGGCGGGGAGCAGGACTGACCCAGGCACGTGCAGATCACAGGGCACTGCCGGTCCCACGCATAGTCCCGGCGAGGCGTGAGTGACTTTGGCTGCGGCTCTACCATGCGCTTGACCAGCGCTCAGGAGCATGTACAGGGCTTCCCCTCCTCCCCAAGGCGTCACACGCAACCAGAGGCTCTCAGCGCTGATTCCGCCCCGCCTCCCAGCCACTCCCCCCACTCCCGCCAGGCTTCCGTTGGGCGCCCAGCCGGAAAACCAGAAAATACCAGACATTGCACATGTCTGGTATTTTCTGAATTTTTTTTACCGGACAGAGGGGCCAAAAACTGGACTGTCCGGTTGAATACCGGACACCTGGCAACCCTAGCTGTGACCCCCCTCTAAGTTGCTCATGACCCCCCTGCGGGTCGCGACCCACAGTTTGAGAAACGCTGCCTTAAAGACTAAGAGATTTATTTGGGCATAAGGTTTCGTGGGCAAAAATCCACTTTGTCACATGCCTAGAGCGGAAATTACAGAGGGAGGCACAAGCAGACTAGCACATGAAAAGAAGGGAATTACCTCATCAAGTAGAGGACCAATGCTAACAAGACCAATTCAGTCTGGGTGACTGTGGCCCACTCCCAACAGCTGATGAGGAGAAGTGAATACCACAGAGGGAACACTGCTTTTGTAGCAAACCAGCCATTCTCAGTCCCTATGCAAACCCAGATTAGCAGTGTCAAGTTTGCAAAGGAATTCCAGCTCTGCTGTCTTTGAAGTCTGTTTTTGAAGTCTGCTGAAGGCTGGCCACTTTCAATCTGTTGCTGAGTGTCCAGGGAGACTGAAGTGTTCTCCCACTGGGTATTGTATATTACTGGTCTTGCTGTCTGATTTATGTCCATTTATTCTTTGCACAGAGACTGTCCGGTTTGGCCAACGTACATGACAGGGGAGCAGTGCTGGCACATGAAGGCATATGTCACATGTGTAAATGTGCAGGTGAAGGAGCCCCTGATGGGGTGGCTGATGTGGTTACATCATGACAGTGTCCCATATGGACAGAGTGGCAACCGAGTTTGTTGCAGGGATTGGTTCCTGGGTTAGTGTTTCTGTTATATGGTGTGTAGTGTAGTAAAATGAAGCCCAAAAACAAAAGCCCATGTAGCACAGGCCTGGTTTGAGGCCTGAGGCCTAGCTAACAATGGAAAAAACATGGCTAACATAAAGCAAAGCTAAGCTGTGAGCAAGAGGCAGGCCCCTGCTCACAGAACTTGGCACGAACAGGGCTCAGAGTGTAAAACACTAATTGGTAATTGTCCCAGGTGTAAAACAGTCATTGGTATTGGTCATACCTTGAAAGCACATGGCAACACCAGCTCATTAAAAAAGACCTTGGTACCCACACTCCCCACAGATATACACCCAGGTTCAGGAAAGGGTCTAAAATGACAGCATGATGGTTAGAGATGTTCTAATCAAACCACAAGGTACAGGGTGATGGGTGGTATCCAAGTAGTGTCAGAAGGTGGTAACCTGACATCAGAGGGCAGCAACCTGACATGTCAGCAGTGATGTGCAACTTGTTGGTATCTGTATATAAAGTGGTGTCTTGGAGGGACAGTTCTTGTCCAGCTGGGGTGGGGAGGGGCAGTGGGAGTTTCGGGGCTTGGGGGCAGTGGAAGCTGAGTCCATTGTTACGAGTACATGTGAATAGTGATTGGTAGACTCTACTGACAACTATGACTGTACTTTGCTTAACAATAAGCCTGGCTGAGCACCTTTGATCCTTATCTGATTTGTGGTCTTTGGGGGGCTCTCTTGGGGTCTGCGGTAGCAACTAATTGCATAAATCAACACAGCACACACCACTGAGCAAACACGCAAGCAGCCATCTGTTTATCAGCAGCAGGGAAGCCAGAGACCTGTTAGGACACCGCAGCAGTAAATCCTGACCCGACAACATGTAGCTGACTAGGGTCAATTCCAAAAAAGGGCACTACCTACACTACCCCATGACCTGCACCTCCCAAAGTTGCCTATTATAAGCTAATATAAAATGTACCTTGTTCCTTTTCTGTTTGAGCCCACTAAAGTTATGAAACAACATGAGAAATAATTCAGTCTCCTTTAATTAAAGATATTAAGTTAATCTTATTTCAATAACCAATTAATGTGCATAGAGTGCACAACAACAATACTTAGCCCTTAAGGTCTTCAAAGCGCTGGACAAATATTAACTAACTAATCCTCATAGCACCACTGCAAGGTAGGCAAGGATTATGCTGATTTTACAGAAGGGGCCAACAGAGAGATTAAATGATTTGCCCAAGGCAAAGCCACTTAGTCACTGGCAGAGAGAGGATTACCACATGCAGACCACTAGGCTGTGCTCCCTTGCTACTGTGACTAAAGCCAGGTCATATAGTTGCAGATAGCTGCCTTGCTGTGACAGCTAGCTGGGCAGACTGGCTGGGAAAGAGGACTGTGACACTTTTGGTATATCTAGAGGATGCACAAGATGGCCACTGCAAGTAGAAGCAGAAGGCAGCAGTGACCATGAGCTGGTTAAGTTTAGGATCCTGACAAAAGAAAGAATGGGGAGCAGCAAAATATGAACCCTGGACTTCAGAAAAGCAGACTGACTCCCTCAGGGAACTGATGGGCAGGATCTCCTGGGAGGCGAATATGTGGGGAAAATAGTCCTGGAGAGCTGGCTGGCTGTTTAAAAAAAGCCTTGTTGAAGGCTCAGAAACAAACCATCCCAATTTGCAGCAGGAACAGCAAATATGGCAGGTGACCAGCCTGGCTTAACGTAGAAATCTTTGGTTTACTCAAACACAAAAAGGAAGCTTACAAGAAGTGGAAACTTGGACAGATGACTAGAGAGAGGAGTATAAAAACATTGCTTGACCATACTGGGGTGCAATCAAGAAGGCCAAAGCACACTGGAGTTGCAGCTAGCAAGGGATGTGAAGGAGAACAAGAAGGGATTCTACGGGTATGCTAGCAATAGGAAGGTGGTTAGGAAAAGTGTGGGACCCTTACTGAATGGGGGAGGTAACCTCATGACAGATGATGTGGGAAAAGTTGAAGGACTCAATGCTTTATTTGTCTCTGTCTTCACAAAGTCAGCACAGCATGGGGAGGAAGTGAGCAGCCCTCGATAGTGAAGAACAGATGAAGGACTATTTAGAAAAGCTGCACATGCCCAAGTCCATGGGGTCAGATCTAATGCATCCAAGGGTGCTGAGAGAGTTGGCTGATGTGATTGCAGAGCCACTGGCCATTATCCTTGAAAAATTCTCAGCGATCGAGGGAAAGGGGGTATCCCTGGATAATTGGGGAAAGGCATATATCGTGCCCATCTTTAAAAAGGGGAAGGAGGAAGATCTGGGGAACTACAGACCTGTCAGCCTCACCTCAGTCCCTGGAAAAATCATGGAGCAGGTCCTCAAGGAATCCATTTTGAAACACCTGGAGGAGAGGAAGGTGATCAGGAGCAGTCAACATAGATTCACCAGGGCCAAGTCACGCCTGACCAACTTGACTGCCTTCTGTGATGAGATAACTGGCTCTATGAACATGGGGAGGAAAGTTGTGGATGTAATGTACCTTGATTTTAGCAATGCTTCTAATATGGGGTCCCATGGTATTCTTGCCCACAAATTAAAGCCAACAAATGTATGGCCTGGATGAATGGATTATAAGGTGGACAGAAAGCTGGCTAGATTGTCGGGCTCAACTAGTAGTGAAGGATACCTCAATGTCTAGTTGGCAGCTGGTATCAAGCACTGTGCCCCATGGATCAGTCCTAGGACCAGTTATGTTCAACATCTTCATTAATGATCTGGATGGTAGGTTGGTTTGCACCTTCAGCAAGTTTGCAGATGACATTAAGATTTGGGGAGAGATATGCTGGGGGAGAGGGATAGGAGCCAGAGTGAACTAGACAAATTAGATTTTTGGGCCAAAAGAAATCTGAAGATATTAACAAGGACAAGTGCAGAGTCCTACACTTAGAAAAGAAGAATCCCAAGCACTCCTAAAGGCTTGGGACCAACTGCCTAAGCAGCAGTTGTGCAGAAAAGAACCTGGGGATTACAGTGGATGAGAAGCTGGATATGAGTCAACAGTGTTCCCTTGTTGCCAAGAAGGCTAACGACATATTGGGCTGCATTAGTAGGAGCATTGCCGGCAGAATGATTATTTCCCTCTATTCGGCACTGGT
This sequence comes from Rafetus swinhoei, assembly GCA_019425775.1. Taxonomy (NCBI): domain Eukaryota; kingdom Metazoa; phylum Chordata; order Testudines; family Trionychidae; genus Rafetus; species Rafetus swinhoei. Next base: position 344,338,405 of record CM033437.1, on the reverse strand, counting down.
GAGGCCACATCTGGAGTATTTTGTCCAGTGTTGGGCCCCCCACTACAGCAAGGATGTGGATGCATTGGAGAGAGTCCAGCAGAGAGCAAAGAAAATGATTAGGGGGCTGGAGCACATGACTTATGAGGAGAGGCTGAGGGAATTGGTCTTATTTAGTCTTAAGAAGAGAAGCACAAGGGGGGATTTGATATCAACCTTCAACTACTTGAAGTGGGGATTCCAAAGGGGATGGAGAGAGGCTGTTCTCAGTGATGGCAGACAACAAAACAAGACACAATGGTCTCAAGTTGCAGTGGGGGAGGTCTAGGTTGGATTTCAGGAAAAACAATTTCACTAGGAGATAGTGAAGCATTGGAAAGGGTTGCCTAGGTAGGTGGTGGAATCTCCATCCCTAGAGGTTTTTAAGGCCAGGCTGGACAAAGCCCTGGCTGGAATGATTTTGTAGGGGTGGGTCTGGCATTGATTACGGTGTTGGATTAGATGACCTCCTAAGGTATCTTCCAACTCTAATCTTCTGTGAGTCTATGAATACAGCTGTAACCATGAAAGCACTGCATGGGCCAAAAACTGAATTTTCTTTCCATGAAATTCAGAGATTAGATTCTTATATAAGTAGGTTTAGAAATATTAGATTTTTATTGGTAAATGTTGGTAAACTTCAATTTCACTGTTCACACATAAACCAATACAAATTTTTGACCAATGATAATCTAAATTTCAAGAGTCAAAGAAAAAAGAAGATGCTGAAAAATGAGAGTATGATTTAGACCTCAAAAGTCTATGATCAGTAAATTGTTGTGTGACACACACCTCCCCACCAGTTTCCCACAACTCTTGAAAAATTAAACAGATAAAATTTGGGGAAAATGCTTAAAACCCATGACTTTTGCATCTGTGAAACATTTAATTGATAAGAATAAAAAAAAGATTTAAAATATACATCAATATTATCCATCAGAATTACAAAAAAGATCAATTTTTTGCCATACATATCAATGAGAGTCACTGGGCAAACCATACTTTGCCAGAGGTGTTCATACTTTGTTATGGAAGATATAGGAAAGCATCTTCAAATTGTATGAAGTGGGACATGGTTACAGACAAAGAGGCAAATAGGAGCTGGTTAGCAAGTAAGTAGCAGACCCTAGAACCGTGGTGTCCAATACGCTAGCCACTAACCACATGTGGCTATTTGGCTGGTCAAGTGTGACTAGTTGGCTCACAAAATTATTTACATTTCAGAATAATGTGGCTAGTTCGCTATAATAGTAGTGGCTACTGCTTCAGAACTGGTTGGATGCCACAGCCCTAGAAGTAGGAAAATTCCCCTCTGTCTTCAGTTTAGTGGTAGAATTTTTAACGAAGTACTCCTTGTGAGGTACCCCGATAGCATGCCAGTGACCTATACAACTGAGAATCTTTGAAGTGATTTAAGGGGGTAAGGCATTCTGTTCAATTGTTGGCAGCCTACCTCCAGAGATCCCTTCAGAAATCCCAACCTTAACTAAAAAAGGATCATTTGGATCGTAAGAGAGGTCTTTTCCACTTTAAAAAAAGCAGACCGAATGATTACCTTCTGTAACTAGCAATAGCCTAGTGACTGAAAGTTGACGTGTTTACATGATTCTTTGGTGGTTTATATGACATGAGTTTGGAAGGTCTCATTCGGCCCCATTCCTAGGGGGACTGAGTTTACATCACAAGACCAGCATAACTGTTGCCCATTCTGCACACAGATGCCAGGACTCAATGCACCTGTCAACTGAACTCCCCTTTTGGTGCTAGAATCTGTCCCTCAAGGTCAAAGATGAGGCACATTTATGGGCATCACCAACCTGCAGACGCTACTATCCTGAGAACTGAGGGCTTCAGATGCCAAGGTTGTTAACCCAGCACTTTGCATTCGTTTTATGAACAGAAATTCAACTCCTGAAGCTGTAGTGGCAGAGACTAAGTGCATGAAATGGAGGAGAGTTCACAGGAAATCACTCAGAGCTCTGTCAGCTATGGATCTGGAGCGCATACAAACTGAAGAAATATTAGTCAGACTAATTAGACTAATAAGCTGTACAAATGACACTCATACCCAATATTCATATTCGAATACTGATCAGCTCTCAAAGAGTATTGTAAAGACTGTGCAATGTTATATTAGATCACAGGTCTTGATTAGAAATCCTGTTTGTGCCAGCTTAAAGCTTGTGTTACCATGTGGGATACAGTTAGGTTTAAGACAGGGGTGGGGAACCTCAGGCGCGGGGGCTGGATGCGGCCTCTGGCTTGCCTGAATCCAGCCCCAGAGGCTCAGGATTCTCCTCCTAGCATTTGGGAGCCCAGGCCTACAGAGGGACTGGAACACACAAAATCTACTAGCCTGGGCCCCACTAGGCTCTGGTGTGCAAGGGGAAAGTCAGGGGCCAGTCAGTGAGAGCTTGGAGTTTTGCGGGGGTGTGTGTGTGTTTGTTTGGCTTCTCACTTGAGAGCGGTCCCCGACTGATTTGTCCATGGGTCAGCAGCCCTCAGCCCCAAAAAGGTTTCCCATACCTGGTTTAAGACTTCGCTGAGACATACTTGTCTGTATATCTGGTATGGTGAAAACTGACCGTGGGTTAATCTGTATATGGGAAGAACACAGCATGCATTTGTTCCTCTGCACCTCCTAGGAACCCACTGTGAGGAAATACAGCCGCTGTAGGAGAAACAGATCACCCTCCCCGCTGCAGGGTGAGTGTTCACACAGTACCAGAGCAAAGCAGTGGGTTATAATACTAAGAAACACAGCAGCCCAACACAAACATGTGGGTGAAAACCCTACTACACCTGGATGAGCTAGCCATATCTTCATTGCTTCCTTGGGGGCAGAGAGAGTTCCCTTGGCATTTGCCTGTGCTGAGCGTGGCAGGGAAGAGCCCACACTGAGCTGTTTGGGCCTCTCTTCTGCAACAATAGAGAGAGAGTCCACACATTAGAAAAAAACAGCCCCCAGTCATTAATGATCAAGCACACTTTTAAATAGGCTGCCCCCAAGCCACCAGGTGAATTCTCCATCTATTATTATCTATGAGGAGAGGCTGAGGGATTTGGGCTTGTTTAGTCTGCAGAAGAGAAGAGTGAGGGGGGATTTGAGAGCAGCCTTCAACTTCCTGAAGGGAGGTTCCAGAGAAGATGGAGAGAGGCTGGTCTCAGTAGGGGATGGCAGAACAAAGAGCAATGGTCTCAAGTTACAGTGAGGGAGGTCTAGGCTGGATATTAGGAAAAACCTCCAGGAATGGAGATTCCACCACCTCCCTAGGAAACCCATTCCAGTACTTCACCACCCTCCTAGTGAAATAGTTTTTCCTAATGTCCAACCTAGACCTCCCACACTGTAACTTGAGACCATTGCTCCTTGTTGTGGCATCAGACCTGCCTATCATTACACGATCATAAACTTTAACAAAAGTCAGTGGGTTGCTCCATGGAGATGTCTTGCAGATCTCAGATACTGACACATACTGGAAGGAAAACGATTTGACATACGGTGTATCTATCAGCTGTGATCCACTCAGATTCTCTGTCATGAGATGGCTTCTCTTTTTGATGAGTGGGATAGAGCCATGAACAGGTGAAGAGACAGGTCCTGCCACATTACAGTAACAGAATCTGGAGAGTGTAGCTGCTTCTCCCCTAACACTGAATGTTGTTTCAGGAGAAGCCGGGCAGCTTAAATGATTGAAGTGAAATTCTCAGTCCACTTGTATGTAAGAATTTAGGGTGTGGTCTCAACACAACTTTGGCTCTATGGAAGAATGCGTGAAGAGGTTCAGCTATACAGACTTAGCCTTGCTGAACTTCCTGGCTGTGGTGACAGAAACCAGAAAAAAACTGGCTTAAGAGTAAGGTGGTGCATTGAGCAATCCAACAGGAGCTTGAAAAATAGGCTCCACACCTTTCATGAGGCCTATGGTGAGATCCTATATGGGAACTGGGCTTCTAATATGTGAATAAGTAAAACAGGAGGCTCTTGAGGAATTTTAATATCTCTGGATGCCAAGAAAACTAAACACAACTGTATTGACAAATGACAAGTTGATTTTACTGCAAGGTGGAATTTGAGAGAACTAAACGTAGGTCCAGCATATTTTCAGTGTAGCATGTATTTCAGGATCCTTGCTATCAGGATCTCCCCTGGGTCCCAATTGTATTGGACTGGTGAAGGAAAAGACTTTTCCATTTGGAGGAGTGCTTTCAAGTAAACGACTTAATGCCTGGTAAGAGAACTTCTCGAGCCTGTCGAGAACAGTCCCTATTAGTAATATTCAACCAGCCAACATCTAAGAAGTCAGGTGCCACAACTGCAGCTCTGGGTGCATTAGTTGACTATGATTTTTAGATATTGTGTTTGGGTGGACTGGGAGATAGACATGGGGTGGGCTACACATTTGCAATCGGTCTAACAGTCCAGTGTGCCTTGGTCAGTAAAGCACGATCAGAGTGACCTTGCTCAGTCTGATTTGGGATATTATTCTGGGTATCAGGGGAATTGGTGGAAAGGCACATAGAAGGTCTTTAGACCATTGTAACAAGAAGATGTCTAGTAAGAAGCCCTCTCTGGAGCATAAGTTCAGTCAGAAGTTGACGTATTCTGTAATATTGTGGGAGTCCCTCATAAGTGAAGCAATGGTTCTATGATAGAATTTCATAGCAACCCCTTCTGGTTGGTTACTACACATTTGCTTATGGCAGACCACACCCAGCGGTACGGGTGAGGTGACTTCCAAAGGTCATGCCTACCAAATTCGTGGTCCATTTTGGTCAATTTCACAGTCAAAGGATTTTTAAAATTACAAATACGATTTCAGCTGTTTAAATCTGAAATTTCAGTTTTATAATTGCAGAGATCCTGACCCAAAAAGGAGTTGTGTGGTGCGTCACACTCCCCCCTGCTTTATAAATATGAATATGAATATGCACAACTTGAAGATGCATTAGGCAAAATGTACCATGTAACACGCCAGTAGAAAAGCTACGATCTGCTGAATGTGTACATCCTATTTCTGTGCATTTATCATTCTGGCATATGAAGTTAGAAATATGAAGTGTGAATCTGTTTAAATGTGCTAACAAGGGCCATTAGTGATACTCTCTTCCCAAAATGAGACAGAGATTGGCTCCTAGAAGCTTATGAAGGCAAATTTCACCAAGCTCAATAGAGCCACAGCAGCACGCCAGAGAGTTATAGCAGGCTTATCTGAAATTGGCCAGTCCAGAGACATTGCTGATGTGATGGTGGCTGAGTTCTATAGGGAGAGCCAGAGCCACCAAGGTCTTTCTATTGCAGTACCCAGGGATATCTAAGGAGAGGATTCTCTGCTCAAAGAAGATACAAACACCCAGTCCAGTGATAGAGAAGAGGAGCAGGTCTCCCCTCACAGCAGCACTGAGGTGAATGGCATTCTCGGTAGCAGGGTCTGCTTCAATACTGCTAAGTACCTCAGTTCTAAATTCTTCCAGGGGCATGCTCAGCATCCTCAGTGATTCTGTGGAAGACATAAATGCTGAAGGTTGTCATCACTGATGCCAGTGAACTTTCTCTCGGTGCTAAAGTGGTAGGTGATCCCCTATCACTATCTCTTTCATGTTGTGTGATGCCCAGTAGTTTTCCCTCCCAAGTCTTACATGGTCTTTTCTTGTGGGAAGACACAGAGCTCCCTCTGGAGTCTTTGCCCTTGTGTTCAGGGAAACCTCTCTTGGTGCTGAACTTTGATATTGGAGGTGATGGCTCAATCTTTTCTGGGCTGGCTTTCGGAAGATCATCTGTTTGTTACCTGGTATCTGTCTCCCTGAGGTCCAAAAAGACCTTCAAGGATTGCTCCAACAAATGACTCTTCTGTTGTGCATCTCATAGTTTGCATCTCCTGAAAGAGAACCACCAGCACACCTGGCACCTACCATATATATGACTCTCTCCCAAACAGATATCCACTACACCTATATTAATGGAATTAGCCTACTGCATGAAGGGAAGGACTTGAAGCCCACAGGTTTAGAGTCTGCTGTGTTAAGGCATCCTGAACAGGGAAAAAAAATCACTCCAAACAGGCTGAGTTCATTCATAGCGGTTCTTCAAAGGAAGCAAAAGAGGACTGATTTTATTTATTGTTAAGACTTCTGAGAGATTTAGTTGGAGCTATAGAGTAGCAGCTTTGACATGCACTAGGTTCTATCGCACAACCACAGGCAGATGGAACTGAGCCACTCCACCCTTTATGCCTTCGTATAGATTAAGCATGTGCAGCTCTAGTGGACGCTGCTGTTCATAACAAAAGAACATACATAAGAACGGCCACACTGGGTCAGACCAAAGATCTCAAGCCCAGTGTCCTGTCTGCCCACGGTGGCCAACGCCAGGCGCTTCAGAGGGAACAAACAGAACAGGGAATCATCACGTGACCCAATCTGTTGCCCATTCCCAGCTTCTGACAAACCTGCTGCCTATTAAGTTTCTGTGTTCAAAAGACTGATCTTGTGCACACGAGTGACTGTAATGGAACCCTGACACATACTTAAAGTTCAATCAGCACAGCTCACATGGAGGAACAAGATAAAATACAAGTACAGTCATAATCCAAGTGTGAAGTTGCACAGAGACTGGGAGGGCCGGAGGAGCTAGAAAGACACAAAGGATTTGAGAGGGAGCAGCGTGGTTAGAGAGAGACAGGAAAGCATAAATTTGAGTTTTAAATCCGACTCTGCACAGGAAATCCATTTAGTCTAGCATCCAAGAGCCAACTGTATATAGAATCAAGAAAATTGCAGCACATCCTCTCTTTGCCTCCCTTCCTAAATCTCATAGAGGTAATAAAGGAGAAACTACGAGATCCCCAAGCTGCAAGTGAAGGCCCAGCAGACATATAGACAAAAAAGCACTTGCAAATTAGCGAGGAACATGAACATAAGGGAGCCAGCAATGGTACCTACCTGAGCTGTAGCTATCTGTAGATGATTGAGAGATGGACCGGGACAGAGAACGGCGACCAATCTTCGTTGGTCGCTTGTTAAATTCTTGCTTTTGGTCAGCAAACTGGATCTGTTAAGAAAGAACTCCCAGTTATATGTAGTATAAAAAAACCCAACAACATTGCCTGACAGAATAAGCTAATCCTAACAGCCTCAAAGACTACATTGTGAGGGGCTATTCACATTATTTCAGTGGAGATGGAGAAGCAGTTTCTATTATATAATAGAGGTGTTAATTTGGGTGTATCTTAGCACACATAGCGTAAGCCCATTTCTCCTTCACAAACACTGCAAACTCAGAATTAAATCACTTTTACCAACAGGCACACAAGTTAGAAGAATAAAGATATTTCTGTTCCAGTAACTTGTTTTTTCTAAAACTGAAAACAGTGCAGGTTATTAGTCATAACAGAGGCCCTTATAAGCCTGTAGAATTGAAGATTATTTTATCAAGCAGAGGTCTGACTAGAAATATGGAGAGCGTGGGATGTTAGCTACCTGCTCTACAAAATACTAAATGGCAGAAATAAAACAACCTTCACAGCAATCGCTCACACAATGGATTACTTAGGATTTGCCATAGAAGATGTGGCTATTGTAATTCTGGGGTGTGGCACTTGTAGAAACACCCAGCCTCTTGACCGTCTAAATGTGGTTGTCAAAAAGGAGAACAAAGTAATAGCTGGATCATACAATAAAGAAAGGATCACATCATCTTCTCTAGGGTGGAAAACAACAGTTGCTTAACACTGTACAGGACACTCTTACGTAACAGGTCAAAAAGTGAAAGACACCACTTACAGCTGACACTGCCGTAGGAAATTTGTTAGAAAACTGTAATTCTCCAAATCAGAATTTGGCCAAGATACTGAAGCTAATATTCTGACACTTACAGGCAACGCGCTAGCAGTGAACTGCAGTATAAACACTGTATGGTGGGGATGAGTCTTTACCCTCCCCTTGTGAATAGATGTGTTTGTTTAACTAATAAAATGATGGGAAGAGAGTGGTAACTGCCAGCCCGGCAGATAGTCTGGGATCTGAGACTCAAGCAAACTTTCTTCCATCTCAGGCATCACCACCAGTAATCAAAATCCTACCGGTCATGTTAGGCTCTTGGCAACAATTGGGCAACCCCATTAATTTCAGTGGGTGTATATACAACAGAGTGGAAGATGGAAAATAATTCTTCTGTTGTGCACAGGAGAGGTGGGTCTCCTTGAGTTGTCTTGCCAAGTTAACAGAAATCAAAACTTATTTTTAGTTCATCAGGTCAGCAGATCTCTTCTGAACGCATGCAGCAGACAGAGCTGCTACAATGGCACCAATTTTATATAGACATGATTCAGAGTAAAACCACACTGGAAGCATTACAGAAAAGGCTCACCGTCCTCTTCTGCCAATGTGCTTCAACCCCTTTATGGATGTGATAGGGACTGACTGAAACCATATTCTACGTAGGCAAAACATATGGTGGATAGTAACAGCTACCAAACAGGACCAGATTTTTTTTTTACAGGCGGCTACCAGAGACAGCTCCATCACTCACTGCCTACTCCCAGACCCTTCAAGCCTCTAAAAAGGTGTATCTTATAGCTTTCAGCAAAAGGCTCTTTATTAAATAGAAATTCAATTTATTTAGAACACACAAAAGCAAACTGAGTTTCTCATTTTCCTAGCTACACTTCTCTAGCAAACGTTCACCCCGAGCACAAGGTGCTCTGCAAGCACTGAGCTAACATCTGAGGTGGGGACTCAACTTTTAACAAACAGGGAAACTAAAACGAAGACTTCATCTGACTCATGCAAGATTACAAAGCAATTCAGTGGCAGCATCAAGGACAGACACTAAGTAGTCTACTTCCCTACTCCAATCACTATTAGTATGCCGCAATTTAGCAAACATTGCAGAGCACATGTCTATTAGTCACAGATATGTTTTTTATGCTAGCTAATTTTTAACATTTTTTGCGTGCTAACATGTTAGAGCTCTCTTACTGAAATGGGAAATAATTCTTCACTTGAAAATTAAGAATAAAGGGCCAGATTCTTCACTGGTATAAATCATCAAAGCTCCATTGATTTCACAGGAAATACTCTGCACCAAGAGAGGATCTAAACAATAAGGGTTAAGCATCTACATCTTCAAAGCACTGTAAAACCATTAGTGGGAATGATTAACCTTTTAGGATATTTCAAGTAGTTGGTTTTGTTTAAGGATTTCTCCTAACTGCCTGGCACTTGATTCCTTTCTGGGAGCAGCTCAAATTGAAGGACAGTATCTTAAGCTGTAATGCTCTATATTGCCACAAGGGACTGCTCACTTTACTCTCTCACTGCTTGCATTAGCAAGTGCAGGGAAGGAACAATACATCACTAACCAGTGGTTCCTCTGTACAATTTATTAGGGATCCTGACTAGGTCAGACTAGACCACTTCATCAGAACATGGCCATGACATGAAGCCTGGTAAGCAGGTAGGGGTTACTGGAGCTGATCTGGGCATCTCTCAGGTTTCCAGGAGGAATGCAGAGAACTGTTTGGGAACTTTAGCAGGGCCATGGGGCTAAAAAAATTATTCGGCTGCAGTCACAGCTACGGCAGAAAGGCTTGTAAGAAGGTTTGCGACAACCATCCAGGTACTTCCTCTGATAATCCTACAGCTAGCATTTACTGAACAGCTGACAACAAACAGAAAACGGCAAGTGGTCATTCGAAGTAAGGTGAGAATCAGGTTCCGCGTCCAGCCTTCAAGCAGCTTTACTCCTTGTGAAAATGATTCTAGGCACAGTGTGTGTGTGTGTGTGTGTGTGTGTGTGTGTGTGTGTGTGTGTGTGTGTGTGTGTGTGTGTGTGTGTGTGTGTGTGTGTGTGTGTGTGTGTGTGTGAGAGATATGCTAAAAGGCTACTAATAAGGATAAATAACTTGAATTGCACAATACAGAACAAAAGCAACCTTCTGTTAAAATTCTACTGCACATCTGTTCAAGGATTTTCAATGCAAATACTGTAAAGAGTGCAATCATATATAGTAATTATAGATCTCTCAAAGCACTTTTTCCAAAGTAACACAGGAATGTAAGTGATTTGGCCAAATTAGAGAGTAAACCAGTGACTAGGTTACACAGCACTAGAACCCAGGTCATGTTACTTACCACATCTCGGCTCTAACTCAGGAATGCTGAGGCAAGCCAAGTGAGAATGACTAGAACAAGGCACTGAACCCCAAAACATGGCAGTTATCTACCAAACCAAGAGTAGCACTATAGTGATGATACATCTTCCTGTCCACACATCAGTTGTGTTGTAACTAGCATAACATTTCATCAAGTGCCTCTGATGTAACTATATCCTTCCACTCTTATTCACAGTCCTGTGTAGGTCAGTAACTCAAATTTAGTTTCTATAGGACAATTACTGGAACCAGCTTAGTTTAGTTGTATGTTATATATGTATTTCTTACCTATATGTGTACACACAACATGATGGTGATATACACAATCATATTTTGTGGAGGTATGATTTTTTTTAAATGTCATAATTTCTAGATCAGGAATGCAGTTTAGAATTGAAATCTCTGCAATAGAGGCATGCCCTACTAAGTGAGATTTTTAACCTTCATTGTCAGACCATAATTCTAATTTAAAACACTATTAATTCACAACCTGTCTCCACAATGCTGTGCTACCCCAAGAAAGAGCTGTTTTCTGGCTGCACCTGAGACAAGCTACCGCCATACTGTGTAATCAAGTTTCTTCCTTGCTATTTGAGACCAACACAAGCAAGGATACTGATTACATGTAGGTCTTGTTTATCCCAAGGAATAAAAGTCCCTCTCAAGGTAACAGGAGAGTTTCTGCTCAGGTGATAAATTCTGAGACCCTTAAAACCTACAACCACTTGGATTTAGGAGACTGATCTGCTTTGACCACTTGTGGTTATATATACACTGCTTCTAACAGCCATGTAGATCGGTGGCAGGAAGGAATGATTCCGGCTGGAATTGTTACCAGAGCCACAAGGGTTAATGATTTCTAAATGCAGGTGCATGCTCACTTCTTTGTAAAGCCTCTCTTCCCAAGGATGCTGCCTAGGAGTCCCATTTTAAGACCAGCTCTGCACCGATTCACAAAGTTCAATAGCATGTATGGCCATCACCAGCTCTGGTTTTCACATGCTGGTTTGTCCTATACAACCTCCCCGCCCCCGATTTCCATTATACCCTCCCACAGCACGGCACGGTCTGAAGAGAAACGACTGAACTGCTCTAAAATAACAAGTTCAGCTCAAGCAGCGGCAGCTAAACCCCCATTCCCGAGAGGAAATGGACAGACACAGATGCATTCTCTGGAGACTATGCTGCATTCACACCAGGTGAAGGGGCTTAGCTGATACCAAAAGTAAGTGACTGGAGAGAAAGACAAACAATTGCACGTTGTTCTAGAAAGTCTACAGTACAGTACCTAAAGGTTGCCCTCACCTGGGCTTTAATCCCTGAATCGCCATTCACTTTGTATTTCTTCTTGTTCGGCATAGCGTCATTAGCTACAGCCCTTCTGCAATCCTTCCAGTCCAGTGTCGTTTCTGGCCATTCATTTATACATCCAGCATCAGAAATCCTGTCTGCTCTGGTTTCAAGTCTCTTTTTTACTGGGGGGTGGAGGGGAGTGGAGGAGGGCAGGTAAGGAGAGGGCTAGACTTGCCTGGGTTTCCAGCTCCCTCTCCAATAGCCCATTTGGCAGGGAAGAACCCCAAGATTTAATGAGGCATTTCTGCTAGCATCTAACAAACAAGTCCCAGCATTTTTTTCTTTTTTGTTTTACACTGGGTTACAATGTTCCCTGACCTCTAACCCATTAGCAGCAGTTTCTAACATGGCCTGACTTGTGCATGCATAACAATCGCTTATTTATATAACCGGTACATTTTCTTGCTTGCTATAATTAACTTGCTAATTAGGCTCTTTTTAACTTGGGTTCGCCCCCACCTCCCTTTCCCAATGTCAGATGATTACATTAACAGAGCCTCATTAGAACAAAATTAACTAATGGGCAACTAAAACAATGAAGGCATTTGTTGGGTTGGTAAATGTTTCTCAAATGATGCCAACCCCCGATGGCAGCAAGCACAGAGCTCTCTGTCCTTGGGAAGGTCAAGCCCTCTGAGCACAGGGTCACTTGTGGAAATGACAAGACAACACATAGCTGCTGCTGCTGCTGCTTCAGAATCCCTCTGTTGCTGTGTTAGAGATTAGAAATGTTAAATTTAGATTAATCAGCTAATCGAATAGTCGATAAGGGTGCTTCCGCCTTTGAAGTGTAGCAACAGCCCTAAGGCTGTTGCTACACTTAGGGTTGCCAGGTATCCGGTTTTGAACCAGACAGTCCAGTATTTGAGCTCTCTGTTCGGGTAACAAATTGAGAAAATATAAATGTCTGGTATTTTCTAACTAAGATGTAATGTCGATTGTGATGTAATGTCAAGTGTGTCAGGTATTTTTGTTGAAAACATCTGGCAACCCTAGCTACACTTCAAAGGTGAAAGCACTGAGGGAAGCACAGGGCCAGCAGGGGACTCAAGTAGTCCCCTGTTGGCCCCGTGCTCCTGTGGCATTTCAAAGCAGTAGTTCCGCATGGAACCTGGGGTCAGTGTTTCAAAACGGCTGGGTCTGGCCCCGGGACTGCTGCTTTGAAGCACCCTTTCTCCCCGCCCCCCCTTTGCTGCCTCTTTCTGATAGAGCCAGCAAGGGGAAGGGGAAGCGACTAATCAACTAGTTGTTCACATCCCTATTAGAGATACCCCCCGCCCCCATGTGGGAAAGGGGAAAAGGAGAAGGGACAAAACAGGCACAGAAAGGCACTGGCAAACAGCACTCATGCTAGTGTCATACAGGGGCACAGCTGTGTCACACATTTCCTAAGCACAGGTTTCCTCATTTGTAATACCAGACTTGAATCAAGAGAGATTTTCATTTTATTTCTTAATGGGTAAGATCATCATTCCACAGCCAGCTATTCTGACATGGACATGGTCAAGGCTATTGGCTGCACACAACATCAATGTGTTTGTCCAGAATATTTTATACTAGAAGAGTCATAGTACACAACTGGATTAGTTAATGGCAAAGTCTAAACAAATATGACAAAGTGCATCTAGTTTTCCACCTTCCCCCCAGTACTCTATGCTCTCACCAGATCCTGCCCTGAGTTCCAGTAATGGAATGTTGCTCTTCTATAGCACGTTTCCGTAAGAGGATCTCCAAACACTTAAACAGTAAGAATTACTGCATACCTGGGAACCCTAGCTCCTCCTCTTTTGCTTTAAGCATTAGACAACACTCCACCACTATGAAATTTGGGTGTCATAATATTCAGTTTCATTCACTGCTGAATGTTAGCTACTGCAGTTCTGGAGCAAAATGGTACCGCTGTTTAATGGGACACCACCCCACAGCTTAGGACAAAGTGAAGAAATAGATTATATTCAACTGAAAGTGCACAGGGGATTTGAAAGGCACAAAATTATTCAACCAAATTATCGAACATAATTTGTTGGACAAAAGTCAACATGGTTTCTGTAAAGGGAAATCCTGTCTTACTAATCTATTAGAGTTCTTTGAAGGGGTTAACAAACATGCGGACAAGGGGGATCCAGTAGATATAGTATACTTAGATTTCCAGAAAGCCTTTGACAAGGTCCCTCACCAAAGGCTCTTGTGTAAATTACATGGCCATGGGATAAGAGGGAAGGTCCTTTCTTGGATTGAGAACTGGTTAAAAGACAGGAAACAAAGGGTAGGAATAAATGGTAAATTTTCAGAATGGAGAGGGGTAACTAGTGGTGTCCTCAAGGGTCAGTCCTAGGACCAATCCTGTTCAACTTATTCATAAATGATCTGGAGAAAGGGGTAAGCAGTGAGGTGGTAAAGTTTATGGATGATACCAAACTGTTTAGGATAGTCAAGACAGAAGCAGACTGTAAGGGACTCCAAGAAGATCTCACCAAACTGAGTGATTGGGCAACAAAATGGCAAATGAAATTTAATGTGGATAAGTGTAAAGTAATGCACATCGGGAAAAATAACCCCAACTATGCGTACAGTATGATGGGGGCTAATTTGGCTACGACAAATCAGGAAAGAGATCTTGGAGTTATCGTGGACAGTTCTCTGAAAACTTCCACACAGTGTGCAGCGGGTCAAAAAGGCAAATAGGATGCTAGGTATTATTAAGAAAGGGATAGAAAATAAGACCCAGAATATCTTACTGCCCTGTATAAAACTATGGTACGCCCACATCTTGAATACTGTCTACAGATGTGGTCTCCTCACCTCAAAAAGATATTTTGGCCTTGGAAAGGGTTCAGAAAAGGGCAACTAAAATGATTAGGGGTTTGGAACGGGTCCCATATGAGGAGAGGTTAAAGCGACTGGGACTTTTCAGTTTAGAAAAGAGGAGACTGAGGGGGGATATGATAGAGGTCTATAAAATCATGGTGTGGAGAGGGCCGATAAAGAAAAGTTATTTATTAGTTCCCTAAATAGAAGAACTAGAGGACACGAAATGAAATTAATGGGTAGCAGGTTTAAAACTAATAAAAGAAAGTTCTTCTTCACACAGCGTGTCAGCCTGTGGAACTGCTTGCCAGAGGAGGCTGTGAAGGCTGGGACTATAACAGAGTTTAAAGAGAAGCTAGATAATTTCATGGAGGTTAGGTCCATAAAAGGCTATTAGCCAGGGGATAAAATGGTGTCCTTGGCCTCTGTTTGTCAGAGGCTGGAGAGGGATGACAGGAGACAAATCGCTTGATCATTGTCTTCGGTCCACCCCCTCTGGGGCACCTGGTGCTGGCCACTGTCGGCAGACAGGATACTGGGCTAGATGGACCTTTGGTCTGACCCGGTACGGCCGTTCTTATGTTCTTATGTTCTAACCAGGAAATTTACCAGGACATTGGGCTTAACACCACTGATGCATCTCAGGCTAGTTCTCCATAACAAAAAAGGTGTGATTTTATGGTCTTAATGTAAAATCCTAAAGAAGACCGTTTTTTTACCTTGACGTAGCTATTCAAGGTAAACAAGTGGAGGATACAAGGTTGACCTCCATTAAATAGAGTGAAGTTAAAGTTATATGCGCCATGTCTCTACTAAGATTTTACATCAAGAAAATTCACTCAAACAGCACTTTCAATGTAAAAAACACCACTTTATTCAGCAAAGAGAGAGCTTAAAACACCAAAGCTTAACACCGCCTATAATCTACAAACTACTTAACTATCTTGCCAGGAAAAAAGGTTGCAGCATGCTTGTTCCTTGATGTAGAGAACCACAAAATGTAGAGAACAATAAGCAGTCCTACTAAAGTCCAGCATTGTACCACAGCTAAAGAACATGGTTAACACACATTTTGAATCATTTGTCCTACAAAAACAAGAGCTTTTAACAGAGCAATGTCTCGGAGGGCGAACTAGATGATCATGATGGTTCCTTCTGACCTAAAAGTCTATAAGTCTGTATGTTCAGACTCGAACATTGTCAGAGGACCAGATTACAACCTCTAAGTGATCATGTTGTGTGTATGGAATATTTTTTATTCTTGTTTGCTTTGTTAATTGTAAATCTTAATGTATTATTACTGTATACCAATAAAAACAGTGTGTAATATACAGGAGCAAATGCTGCAGGAAGAAGTAACTTTGGAAATGTCTTGAGTACTTGATTTTGGAAACAGCGCTTGCAGTAACACTAGCTTTTTTCACTTAACAGCTCTAGTTTCTTTTAAGGAACAAAGAAAAAGAAACAGTGGCTACTAATTTTGTGCAGCCTACATGTTTATGGGGATTTGCTAATGGAATTTGTAAATTCCTTGCTCCACAGCAAACGGACTTGTGGAAACAAAACCGGGCAAGCTCTAGAGTACTCTACAGCTAATCAGTATGTAACAATCACTAAGTTCTCTATACATGCCAGGTGAGATGTTTCATAGTCTAGCTATTATTTAGTTATTCCTTGTGAGAAACATGATAAGAACTTCTCTTTCCAATGGGAAAATTCCCAGCCTCTCAGAACACTCAACAGGGTTAAATGATTTTACTCAAACTTCCCAAAAAGTTCTTAAGGCAGAGAACAAGTGACTAGCCTCCCAAAACATTTAGAAAGTTATGAAGCTGTGTAAATAACAGGATTCAAATGGAAACTCTTTGGCAACTTCACCTATAGTGGTTATGACCAGCATGATTATTATGACAATACTTTGCCCTTTGAGATACACTAATAGGAAGTGCTATAAAGTGCTTTATTGAGT
Organism: Rafetus swinhoei; assembly: GCA_019425775.1. Classification (NCBI taxonomy): domain Eukaryota; kingdom Metazoa; phylum Chordata; order Testudines; family Trionychidae; genus Rafetus; species Rafetus swinhoei. The sequence goes on along the minus strand of CM033437.1, from coordinate 344,322,103 downwards.
GCTCCCACTACTCTGGTGAGGAAGGTATTATCCTATTAACAGATGGAAAAATAGAGTCAGAGACAGGTATACAACTTGCCAGAGCACATAGTGAGCAAAGACTGGAAGTGAACCCAGGACTCCTGCCTCCTTACTCCCAAAACTGTGCTTTAGGCACTAGACTTGTGAAGAGTTCCCAGCGACTAAGATCTCATCACTTTTCATGAAAGGAAAACAACACGCACGACCCTGGTAACCAGGAGAGATGCTTTATATCCTGTTCCACTTTCCTACATGAAATCAGAGATGTGTGTATGGATGCTTGGTGTTAATAGCCGTGACAGCTCCAAAGCACACAGAACTGGTTTGCTGAGGTAGACACAATGCTTTCCCTCCACTGTGACACAACAGCTGCGTGAAATGAGTATAAAATGTGAAGGTTAAGTTCTTCAGTTAACTTTAACCCTGCCTTCTTCCGCTATGTTCAAAAGACTTATGGGTCACATCCTTTATGAGGAGGGAGCTGTGTGTGTGTGCGTGTGTGTCAAACTCTCTCATGCCTGAAATTAACGTGAAATCCTGACAACGCTACTTGTGGAGCCAAGGCCTATGCTAAAGCTTTAAGTGCTTAAGATTCCAGCCCTGCAGCTAAAATGTCACATGGATTCTAACTCAGCAGATTAACGCATACATTTTAACCCTTTGTATTTCTGAAGCACAGTCTAAACTAAGAGTGTTAAAACGCGGTTAACTGACTAGTCGACGGAATTTCCATCGACTATCGATAGGCACTTCTGCATTCCTTCTTTGAAATGTACATGGCGTGTCTGCTTTGAAATGCACTAGAGTCCCCAGCGGGGGGGTGGGGGTGTGACTCCTCAGCTGACCCTGGGCTCCACGACTGCCCCTTTGAATCGCACAGAGGCGGCGTTTTAAAGGGGCAGCCCGCCACACAGTTGATCCGCAGATCAGCTGTGCAGCGGCCGCCTTGGGGTTTCAAAGTGGCAGCGCCGCTATGCTGCACTGCCACTTTGAAGTACCCCCCCCCCACTTTGCTGCCTCTATCTTATAGAGGCAGCAAGGGGGATATCAACTAATCGAAAGACTATCCGATAAGCAAATGCTTATTGGCTAGGCGACTAGTCTTTAACATCCCTACTCTGAACTTCTCCTAGTAATCTATCTTCTTATCCAGACGTCTTGCAGTTGCCATGCCCTTAGTTGTCTGGGAGACCACAGGCATTCATCTAGTGCAGAGGTCCCCGAAGTGTGGGAACCACCCTCCTAGGGGGGCATGGACAACCAGCCTGGGATGCAGCAGGGCCCAAGCCAGCCCCCTCTCCATTCTGCAGCTCTGTTCCTGGCCCAGGGCTGAGGCTGCGGGCCACGCTTGGAATGGAGTTGCACCTGGCCTCAGGCCTGGCTGCCAGGCCCTGCTGCAGCCCAGTTGCTGATTTGATCTTGCCCCTGCCCCCAGCCGCAGCACCAGCTCCTGGCCTCACACGCACCTCGCCATATCCCCAGCCATGGCTCTGTTCACCACGGGCCAAGGCCAGGGGTGGAACCAAACCTGATCACAGGCCAGCCGCCAGTCCTCACTGCAGCCTGGCTGTGGCATCCCTTCTGCCCTATTCCCACACATGGCCATGGCCTCAAACCCTCGCCCAGCTGTGTCCCCAGCCGTGGCCCGGGCTTTGTGGGGGGAGGCAGGGGCACATGGACAGAGTAAGAGGGACATGATCCTGAAAAGTTTCTGATTGTTGACCTACAGTATTCTAGTACACTTAGAATCTCACTGCAGTGTACCAGACCACCGCCTAGACTGGTACAAACTCCAGCTTGAGAGATGAGAATATTCTATCACTTCGCAGGAGACCCAGGATGGAGGCTGAACTTGGTCCTCAGATTTCTTGGATGCCAGTGCCAATGGGGGGTGTGTGAAACATGGTATATTTCAATCCCACCCTCACACTAAGTGGCTTGCCCAGACTACATCCTGCTCAAACAGGTGCTAGCAAACCAATAGAACGGTCACACTTCGATATCTGAAAAATCCCTTCCCGTGACTGTTAGGCTTCTTCATTAAAAACCTCTCCTCATTGCCAGACTGATGCAGCTCCATCGGTGGAAGTGCTAAAGGATGTAAGATTCCAAGCAGATGCTAGGATGTTATCACTATGTTCATATATACCTGTTCAGAGCAGGCTTGTGTATTACAGGTAAAAATGCTGCTGTCTGTTAGTCCCTAGCCTACATTAGTGTTACCAACATAGCAATCATGTTTGGAAGTGTGCTGGTGGGAAACTTTTAAAAATCGGCGTCATGTGGACAATGCCAAAGAGAGACTGGGACAAAGAAACAGATAAACATTTACAAATGGAGAAAATAGTTCCCCAAACTTGTTACCATGTCTGTTTGTAGTGGCACGGCAACAGGTGAGGCCAAGTGGCAAGGTTCTTCCCACATTATTTAAAGTTGCTTAGGTAACAAAAGGCTTTGTCTTTCACCGTATAAAATCATAAGACCATAGAAGTTAGAGAAAACACCTGTTGGGTCATCATTTCCCCCAACAGCGCATGATTAAGCATGGCTGTTATACACAACTACAAGTTTTGTAGCTGGGACCTTGTAGCACACACTCCTTACATTTTTTTTTTCCAGAAAACATACATATCCAAAGTGCAAAGTGAAACTGTTGTAGCCCTGCTAACAACCACCATATTTAAGCTTATATTTTTGCTAGCACAGCTCAGATCCCAGTATGAGTACGGCACTTGCTTCTTTGCCGAGAGGTCTAGGCATTATAAATGACCAAACTAAAATCTAGTCTATAAACATAAATCCCTATTTGAAGATAAGTATAAAATCAACACTTCTGACGTGTCAAATGAGGGGGATCTGTTATGCAAAGTTTTATCAATGCTGACCTTCAAACGTAATAACTATTTCCTGATAGTGTGACATAAAAAAAAAAGATAAGTTGGGGGTAAAGTACAGTAGAGAATTTCATTCTATAGAAAGCCAGCAGCCAGGGGATAGAAAATGACAGGTTAATAGTTACTGGAAAACTTTTAGTGACTAGCAAAATCTGTAGAGAGACTAATTAACACTGAATTATTGCAGAAGACTAACAAAGCTCAAACCAAATCATAACAGGTTCTCTGAAAAAATATTTTATAGCTTTAAGTATTTACATCAGACCAGTGAAAATACTGTTTTTACCAGTGCCTATTTACAAAACTTGTTGCTGCAACTCATTTTAAAGTACCTACAGACAGCCAAATCTGTCATGATAATGTTCTAAAACAAACCAAAGGCCTTCCTTAGAAGATCTGATAGGACTCAACTTTTCACACAGAAATAAGTTAGGCTGTAAAATGCGAATAGCAATCTGGGAAGGAGTAGTAGCTCTTCATATAGCACATCCATGCTTTTGCGCTAGGGTGGCCCACATTTTTCAAACCACGGTAGCTGCACAGAGGCTCTCTCTGGTGGAAGCTCCCCCCAAGCTTTAACTGTTCAAGTGCTGGCTGGTTTTCTAAACAGAATCACAGCTGTCAACCATATCAAAAACTCCTAGTGCCAAAGGAGCAAAGTAGAGAAAAGTTTATTTTAGTCCTCGTGTTTCCTCTCCTGCCCTCTTACTGGTTGAGGGAAGGTTGAGCAGCACTTGCTGCTCTGAGGCTTACTTGCCTGTTTTAAAATGAACATTATGGAAGGTGTAACAGATATAAGCAACACAGATACAATTCAAAGACAAGAGTCTTACTTAGTAATAAATATTCAGACTGCCAAAGAAATAATAAAGCAAGTTTGCTATGCATATCTTGTTCAGAGAGTAGACAATGCAAGATTATTCTTCACATCAAGTGGTTTTTCCTCTATGCATCTCCAATTGCTTTGTAAATATTAAGTCCTTACACAATACCTCTGTGAAATAGGAAAACAGTATCCCCATTTCATAGATCGAGGTTATTTCTACTGTCACTTGACTTTTCACAGTTAGACTGGACAATATAAGTACAATGAAGAATAATCCTGCATTGGCAGGGAGATGAGACTACTGGATTTTGCCTGCCTCTGACCTTAATGATTCTCATTCCTAGCAAATGTTATTATTCTTGAGTACACTGCAGTAGAATTGTGCCTGGCATAAATCCACTGGACAAAGAGAAAACCCCTTTAGAAACCCAGTAGCCACCAATTAGCTGTGTAATAAACTGAACAACTCACCATCCAGTCTGGCATGTGGAAAGCAGAGGTGCCTGCACTGCTGTCCCACTTCTCCATTGCTGAAACTTTTCAAGCTTGCTCTCTACCAAAGGGAATTGGTATTTGGATATGCCAAAAAAAATATGCCCCGTGCGTGTGTGCAGTCAAACTCAAGAGCCAAGTCCCTTGCTTTTCAGGAGCTCAAAGAGGCTTCAGATGCTGCACGCCCTTCCAGCACAGGCCTTCCATTCAAATCACCCTCCTTAGTCAAATGCAGGCAGCTCCAATGCTTCCTTTCTGTTTGAAACCCTGGGCTCTCAAACCCAGTTTCTCTTGTGGCTATTTCATATTTTCAGCCGGCCCTGCATGAAGTGCGACAGTGACCTCCTCTCTCAACTGACTTTTAGCTCAAGTTGAGTGCAGAGCGCTTTCCTGGCAACCTGCAGTTGTGTGAGAGACACCTATCGATGGCCTGCCTACGCCCCTAAGAACACGTCACCAAAAATGCTGATACTGTGATCAATAAGAATCAAGGTCAAGAACACACTCCTATTTTTAGAACTACTTTTTGCACTGTATTGTCAACATGTGTCTCCTTGAATGTAGCTGGATACCTGATAGCATTAAAAGTTCATGTAACTCTGTACAAAATAGCATGCAAGTGCCTCTAGCTGCTGAAAGCCTATTCCTGGCCAACCAGCAAAACAGTGCATTTAAAATTAACCTCTAGGTGCCACAATTTTGTGTAGAACTCAGTTAATACTGTTTTTAAACAATACATGCATTTAACACTCAGAGGAAAGCAGTGGAGTGTATTTATTTGTCCATAGCTCCCTCTACTGGGCAACATGCACACCTTAATTCTTTATAACTAGTTGAAAAAAAGACAAACACCTAGTTGAAATGAATGATTAGAAAGTGTTCTCATATTCAGAAGAATTATGGAGTCCGATGTTTGTGGACGCCACATTAAACTTGCTTAGTTTACAAGTAAAACCATGGTTTTGTGACCTGCTAATGCTGCACCCTCGGCATGGGGGTTTCTAAATTAAGCTGGGTGTTTCTGGTTCACTCACTACCAACATTAAAGATTCTGCCATCAGAATTTAGTGAAGAATCTACCTGCAATGCACAAGCCAGAAAAGATTCCAGCTCATTATTCTGTAGCTACGTCAGTTTTGCAGCACTAGCAGGAATAAAAAGTAGTAAAAAACGGTCTGGAGGGCCATGTTTGACTACACACAAAATAGATCTGTTGGAATAAGGTGTCAAACAACAGCACGTTCATATTTTACTTGCTACTAGCTTTTGATAAAAAAAGAAATGTCCGATAGCAATGGCAGTCTGGACTAACCAGATAATCATCTTATAACTGGGAAACTAGCTTCTGAAAATGCCAAACTCTTCCCAAAAGATCCCCTTAACAATTTCCATGCCATTTCTAGCCAGAGAGATTTATTTCTGTAAAAACCCTCTAAAAGAGGTTTGAAGTTATGGTGGTTGGCTTTTTCTTATCACTGAATTTTTGAACAATTTCCTAAGTTTTTCTGGCACATCATCTCCAAAATGGCTCAGCCTACAAACTTACCAATGTGTTTTGTTTGGCATTGCTTATAAATGTCTTCCAGTGTTTGAACACCTATTAGTATTCCAATAGCATAATTCCATAACAGACCTAAACAGCAAAGCAATGTTAAGGTTGGATGGGAGTTGTAAGTTGGTGGGAAGGGTGATATGGCAGCAGAAACCTGGCTGGATCTCTTTACTGTTCATATCAAGTTTAATGTAGGATTTTTTTTTAGAATTGTTGTAAAGAAAGTTATCAGTGAGGGACTGCCATCTCGACTCCACTGAATTGCTTTCAAACTTAGCTCTTTGATAACTTTAAGATAACACCACAGCATTCTGAGTCTCTCTCAGAGATATTGCCACCTTCCCCGGCATGCCCCTGAGAAGTACCATGCAAGAGTCTGAATACACCCCATGTCATACTTGTTCATTCTTCTCTCTTCCATCCTCCTCTCATCAGAGAATATTTGGATTCTAAACCCCATTGTGCCTTCCAGAAAATCATGCAAAAACTCACCTAAATGCCTGGGAGAGTGTCCTATAATCTACAATAGATTTCCTCGCCTATCCTCATAGCGTATCAACAATTTTGAATGAAAAAGGTTTAGCATTCCCAGGTACTATCTGAGACAGGGTCATCTCAAGCTAGGGAATACAGAAACCCAAGCAGAGCATCTAGTATATTTTGGACAAAGAGCTGTAATGAAATAGGAACAAATTCACTGCTGAGGTAAACAGGTACACCTCCACTGAAGTGGATGTAATCCTAGTATCAGTGGTGAATCTGGCCCACAGATTAGATTGATTGATTATTACATGTATGATACTGAAAAAGTGATCTCCATTAGGCAATCTCAGTTCAGGGCATTACATATATCCTCCTCCCTCAAGATCAAGAGAGCCACAGCCCAAATATCAGCGTTAGCCGCCACCCTTCATCTAGGCATCCACTAGTATAGCTTGCTACTGTAAGTCACAGTGTGTGTTGGTTCTAGCATCTTAATATGGGTTTTTAAGAGCCATAGATTTCAAGGCCAGAAGCACTGTGATCATCTAGTCTGACATGTGTAACACAGGCTACAGGACTTCCCCAACACTCCTAGAGGATATCTACTTAATCATTTCCCTGCCACACTACAGGCCTCGGGCTTTACTACACTGTGGCCCCTTCTGTTTTCTGCCTGTGCACATAATGTCTCTTCTGTGGGCTGTAATATTTTGCTTTAATTTTGGTTGTTGGGTTTAGTGCATACTGTAGGAAGGAAGGGGGAAGGGGAAGAGTGTTAGTGACCTGTGAGAGACATGGAGATCAGAACAGATGATCGTGTGGTCCCTTCTTAAATTCTATCTTTTAAAAAAGCATGCAAGCTTCTATGATAAAACTGTGGATTTTAGTTAACTGGCCACCTGAAAGTGTAGTAGAGTGATACTGCTCCTTGCTGCAATGGACATCAAACATGTAACAGTTGCTAATACTTAATGAGCAATGAGCAATCATTCCTGAATCTGCTCCCACGGGCTTCTCAGCATTAAGCCAGGAGAAGACTGCCATCTCTCATGCTCCAGAGTGAGCTGCTCAAAGCTTTATTCTAGTGAAAATTCATTCTTCAAAAAATCTCAATAGGATACTTAACCAGTGCATACTTGGCTAGTTGAAGTCTTCTAGTCATTAGTCTTCTAATACACGGTGCTCTCTGCTTGATCTCTCAGCATTATGCATTAACCAGAACAGTATATAATAATACTGTGCACTGATGTTGCATCCCTCACTATAAGTTTCAAACCACTTTACACAGAGGTAGGTAAAAAATATTCCCATTTTACAAATTGGTGCTCCATACCTCTGTGTTCCTGTGATTTAACTAAGAACACACAGCCGGTCACTAAGGGTGTATCTAGACTACAGGTTGTTTTTTTTTAAGTGGCCTTTTTTTGGAAAAACTTCCCGCATCTAGACTGCCGCCACATTCTTTCAAAATTAAATCGAAAGAACGCAGTGGTTTTTTCGACTGCGGTAAACCTCATTTTACGAGGAAGAACGCCTTTTTTCGAAAGTGCTCTTTTGAAAAAAGGTGTTCTTGAATGCAAACAGGGCTTTTTTGAAAGAGAGCATCCAGACTGCCTGGGTGCTCTTTCGAAAAAGTGTCTCGCTTTTTCGAAATAAGTGACTGCCGTCTAGACGCTCTCTTTCGAAAGAGGCTTGTAGTCTAGACGTACCCTTAGAGCATGAGAGCCAAGAGAACAGGTTCTGTTTCCCCTACTCTCCAGTTCCATCCAATAACCAATGCTACTTCCTGATCCCCACCAGCACTATTCTAAACCCAAGGCCAGCATGTGCATCCTCAGCATTAGTGCTTTGACCTGGGAAGTGATTCTCTGCAGGTTCCACTGCTCTATGGTCTTTACCCAGAGACTTTCAAAAGACTTACATGAGGTCATATTTATTATTTTATATAAAAATAATTGCTACCTCTTTCTTACTTGATCTAAAAATCAAAAAGGAGTCATATAAAAAGTGGAAACTGGGTCAAATTACAAAGGATGAATATAAGCAAACAACACGTGTGCAAGGGCAAGATTAGAAAGGCAAAGGCACAAACGAGTTCAATATAGCTAGAGACATAAAGGGTAACAAGAAAACATTCTATAAATATATTAAAAGCAAGAGGTTGTAGGCCCATTGCTCAGTGAGGAGGGAGAAACAATAACAGGAAACTTGGAAATGGCAGTGGTGCTTAATGACTTCTTTGTTTTGGTCTTCACCCAGAAGTTTGATGATGAAGGGATGCCTAACATAGTGAATGCTAGTGGAAATGGGGTAGGTTTAGAAGTTAAAATAAAAAAAGAACAAGTTAATGTTAGAAATGTTAGACGTCTTCAAGTCACCAGGGCCTGATGAAATGCATCCTAGAAGACTCAAGGAGCTGATAGAGAAAGTATATGAGCCTTTAGCTAACATTTTTGAAAAATCATGGAAGTCAGAAGAGATTCCAGTAGACTGGAAAAGGGAAAATCTAGGGCCCATCTATAAAAAGGGAAAGCAGAACAACCCATGAAACTACAGACGAGTCAGTTTAACTTCTGTGCCAGGAAAGATAATGGAGCAAGTAATTAAGGAAATCATCTGCAAACATCTGGAAGAAAATAAGGTGATAGGTAACAGCCAGCATAGATTTGTAAAGAACAAATCATGTCAAACCAATCGGATAGCTTTCTTCAATAGGAAAATAAGTCTTGTGGATAAGGGAGAAGCGGTGGACATGGTATATCTAGACTTTAGTAAGGCATTTGATATGGTCACATATGACCTTCTTATCAATAAACTAAGCAAACACAACTTAGATGGGACTACTATAAGGTGGGTGCATAACTGGCTGGATAACTTTTCTTAGAGAGTAGTTATTAACGGTCCATAGTCATGCTGGAAGGGCATAACAAGTGGGATTCTGCAGGGGTCTGTTTTGGGACCAGTTCTATTCAATATCTTCATCAACAATTTAGATGATAGCATAGAGAGTACGCTTATTAAGTTTGCAAATGATACCAAGCTGGAAGGGGTTGCAACTGCTTTGGAGGATAGGGTAAAAATTCAAAATTATCTGGACAACCTGGAGAAATGGTCTGAGGTAAATAGGATGAAGTTTAATTAGGACAAATGCAAAATATTCCACTTAGGAAAGAACAATCAGTTTCACACATACAGAATGGGGAACAACTGTCTAGGAAGAAGTACTGTAGAAAGGGATCTAGGGGTCATAGCGCACCACAAGCTAAATATGAGTCAACGGTGTGACACTGTTGCAAAAAAAAAAGCAAACATGATTCTGGGATGCATTAACAGGAGTGTTGTGAACAAGACATGAGAAGTCATTCTTCCGCTCTACTCTGTGCTGATTAGGTCTCAACTGGAGTATTGTGTCCAGTTCTGGGCACCACATTTCAAGAAAGATGTGGAGAAATTGGAGAAGGTCCAGAGCAGAGCAACAAAAATGATTAAAGGCCTAGAAAACATGGGCTATGAAGCAAGGCTGAAGGAATTGGGCTTGTTTACTTTGGAAAAGAGAAGACTGGGAGGGGACATGATAGCAGTTTTCAGGTATCTAAAAGGGTGTCACGGGGAGGGGAGGGGGATTGTTCTCCTTGGCCTCTGATGATAGGACAAGAAGCAATGGGCTTAAACTTCAGCAAGGGAGGTTTAGGTTGGACATTAGTAAAAACTTCCCAACTGTCAGGATGGTGAAACACTGGAATCAATTACCTAGGGAGGCTGTAGAATCTCCATCACTGGAGATATTTAAGAGCAGGTTAGACAGACATCTATCAGGGATGATATAGACCATGCTTGGTCCTGCCATGAGGGCAGGGGACTGGACTTGATGGTCTGTCGTGGTCCTTCCAGTTCTAATATTCTATGATTCCGATTCACCACTTAAACTGTCTTTTGAATCGACTATATATTTGAGAGAGAGAGAGAGAGAGAGAGAGTGTGTGTGTGCACGTGTGTGCATCAGTCTGTGAGTCTGTTCAAGAACTCCTCCTAAACGGTAAGAGCTAGGACCACCAAATTTAGTATACAGCTTCCTCTTATCATAACTTTAAGCAAGGTTAGGATTTGGTTTTGCCACAACAATGGGATGTGCATGAAATGCAATTGTTTCTCATCAAACAGAAAGGGAGAGCTGTGGTAGCAGGGACAGTTATACTCATGAATGACCACAGAGGGGCAGAAAGTGCCCCAGCCCAAGGAAGCAGCTGCAGCTGGCCAGCATGGCCCCCACTGCTCCAGTCTGGCCATGGGGAGCAGTGAACGGGTGAACTGCACAACCCCGCCACCCGAGGCCAGCCCCAGAGAGCAGTTGGCAGGCATCCCCACCCTCTACCCTGCACCCCCACCTCCTTCCCTGAGCCCCTCTTCACCCCCAACCCTGACTCCTGCACCCCCCCACACACACCACCAGCCTTCCTGTGCCCCCCACACTCCAAGCCCTCTGCCCTAAAGAACCCAAGCAATGCTGGGTAGATCTTCTAGTAGTTATAACCAAAATCTCTGATATCCCATTGATTTTTCTAATATACTCTTTTCACCATAAATACCAATTATACAAAAAGGACTTCTCCAGTGCAAGGCATTACAGTTGACCCAATTTAGATTTTACAGCTCCTTGTACTGACAGAGTCACCAATGGTTTGAACAATGTGAAAGTCTGCCCAAGACATAGCATTTTATGTAAAGTAACACAGTCATCCTGAAAACTACATTTGTCTGAAACTGTACCTACACTTAGTTGCAATATCTGACATTTGCCATGTGTCCTTGGACAAAATGGCTAGCCTCAGTTTCCCAAGCTGTAAAATAGGCATAAGACTTATGTACCTTTTTAAAGCACTTTGAAATTGTCAGATGAAAGGCATGCTACAAATTCAGTTTTAATACTATTTAACTACCTTAGCATTAACAAACCAATAGAGTCCAATGCTTCTAGCCCCGCTAACACTTGCGGCTATTTCTCAAACTATTCTTCTATGTGCTCTCATTAGCCTTTAAAAGATTTAATTGGAAACTGATAATTGATCGCTCCTCTCAAACAGTTAAAAAAGCATGAGTTGAAAAGTTTAAATAGAAATTAATTTTTGAAAGTCACTTGTGGGCTGACTATGTGTATTGGTAACTCTAGTAAGGAAGTCGGTGTTATTCAACAATGCTCAACAAATGAAAAATGAATTAAAAGAATTCTGAATCAGCTGCAAATCTTGACTTTTGCAGTCATTACATTTTTTCATCACTACTATCTGGTGTTTGTTTTTATATATTTTTGTCCTCACAGAAAATATAACTCATGTAAAAACACCACACTGAAAAGCACTTCAAATAGCCAATGAAATCAAATGGATTATTTCCTAGCCTTGTTAGGCTAAGATCTTTTTGCCAGGAACTTCATCTGCACATCTGTCTGCAAAGCAGAAAGAACACATTTTAAGCTAAATAAAATTAGTTCCATTATCACTTTCTTGCATGCTGGATGTACTAAACTTACATTGCTTCCTATATCCTTCTTTGAGCCGAGAAAAGATACCCCATTAAAGGAAGAGGCAGATGATGTATCCTGCATTCCTAGATTAAAAAGAAAGTCACACCTTGAAGCCCACAAGAAATGAACTGATCTTAGTCCAGTTCGTACTAGAACATATAGAATCACAGAATACTAGAACTGGAAGGGACCTTGAAGGGCATCAAGTCCAGTCCCCTCCCCTCATGGCAGGACCAAGCACCATCTAGATCAGGGATACTTGTTTGAGGCCCACGGAGCAGTTGGGTTTACGCAGGGCTCAACATGTGGCATGGGGGTGGGATCCTTTGAACATGGCCTCCATTGGGAACACGCTCCACAATGGCGAGGCATCTCCCAGGTGGGGTGAGCGCTGAAAGACGCAAGAGGATGGGCTGGCTGGAACAGACGGGTACAGGGAGTTGGCATTTCTAGCCCCCAAGGACGAGGTGCAGGGAGCGTCAGGGCATTGTGGGAAGTGCTGGCTGCTTAGCCTTGTGGGCAGAGCCAGCGAGGTGCTGACTGGCTTACACTGGTCACGTTTGTGTCCGGCACTGTGGCTCAAGGCTTAATCTTTGAATTCATGCCCATCAGAGAGAGAGAGAGAGAGTGTGTGTGTGTGTGTATACAACCACACATAAGGTGCAGCCCTCGGCATGTGCTGTGAGTATCATTGTGGCCCCCGGGGCTTCCAAAGTTGAGTAGCCCTGATCTAGATCATCCCTGACAGATGTCTGTCTAACCTGCTCTTACATATCTCCAATGATGGAGATTCCACAACCTCTCTAGGAAATGTATTATCATAAATGACCACCACAAAACAGGCACGGAATATGCAGTTCACTGTGCTGGCAAAACTTCCATGACCTTCAAGGAGAGAGTTTTACGTCTTTAATGTACTTCAGGAGCCCCCAGAGTAAAAAACTAGAATGAATGGAATGTTCCATGTTCCTCTTGCCACAGGTCAAGGATAAGGCAAGCTGGAAATGCAGGAGAAGGAAACTTGCCTTGCTACAGAACTGTTCTGTGGATGGAGGGCTCCAGTATCTCAATATAGCATCTTTCATGAGCAGAGGGGGTAAAATTCACCCCTGTGCAGAGGGCTACCACAAGCCCCAAAATGCATAAAAAGCATCACTGTCACTCTGACCATCACAAAGATGCTGAACCTTACTCAATAAACAGTGCCCTCAGTGAAGTGAGCTTTGGACTAGCAGAACAGCTGAAGGCTTTACAAACATTTGGTAAACAAAATTGAAACGGAGCAGTGACATGCTCGCTGGGACTGTCACCCAAGGACATGCTTTCACCTAGCAGTGATAAGTTAGAGAGGAGAGGAAAAGTGATTCCAATGCCTTATGTACACAATGCTTTAGAGCATGCTAAAAGCTTCCCATGAAACCAGAAAGGAAGACACTGACTAAAAAATTAGAAATATCAAGAGTAGGGATGTTAGGTGTCATTTAATTGAATAATTGTGTAACCACACCAAATCTTATTGGTTACACAACTATTCGACAGTCCCTAGGAGCAGGGCCAGCAGCCTCGCTCCCGGGGAACCCCCTGCCACCTCGCACTGCTGCCTTTATCAGCACAGGGAACTTGGGTCCCCTGTGGACTGAGGCTGCTGCTGATAAAGTCTTCCAACAAGATGGCATTTTGTGACTGAACTCAGAGTTTTAAATAGTCCTTTCCTCCTTTTAAACATGGCCAAGTCATTTACTTTCCCCATGAGCTGGCAGAACTGGAAAATCAAAGTCTTAAAATGAACAGAATCATGGAATTAGAAATGACTAGCACATACTGCTGTTATTTACTGTAGCGTCCACAATATGCTAAGCACTTTCCAATCACTGAAATATGACATTCCTAGCTCAGAAAAGCTCACAAGGCCTAGGCAGGCAAGCAGACAGAGGGTAGGGAAAGGAGACAAACGGTAAGCAAATCACATACAAGCCCACTTGGTTCACTGTAAGCAGCACAGCAGACACTAGAGGGTGCTGAGAGCCTGCAGAACAAACAGCATTTACTCCTTATTTAATACATTTAACACCTCTCTGTGGGAACTTTGAAAAGATAAATAAATTATAAATAAATCATTAATAATACTTAATCATGTGTTCAGTCACGGGAACTTTTGGGTTTACATTTTCATATACAATGTCTTACAGCATATGGAGACATTTGTCGTTCTGAACAGCACAGCTTTAATAAGGGCTCCCTCAAAAGAAGGAGGGAGTTGCTAATGTACAAAATGAAACAGGAGTGGGAAACTTAGTACCACTGTGCCAACTCTGCACAATGTACTTTAAATGCTCTACACGCACATTGCTCTCCAACCCGTTTGCAACTCTTTTCACAGAAAGTCTCACTTGATGTGATCTTGCTAACAGTGAGTTCAAGAGTCTATGGTTTGACATGTCAATAACTAACATACTTAACAGAAGTGCAGCAATTACTTGAGACAATGTGAATGCAGGAGAATAGAGAATGGGTTTTCTCTGTCTGCAGAGTCCTCTGCAGTTCATGCTTTGGAGCTAGAAGGTCCACCTCTAAACACAGTGGGACTCAGCATAAGGAAATTCCATTTTCCAATGTCAAACACTTGGTCAACTAGCCAAGCTAATGAACAGTTGCAATGAGAAATTAATTTTATTATAACTGAGTAATTAATGAAAAACAAATAAAATCCCTCTCCCTAGCTCATCTGGAGTGCTTTTCATCCATAGATCTCCAAGTACTTTGCGTAAGAGATAAATATCATTCCCATTTTACATATGGGAAACTGAGGCACAGACGGGTGAAGTGACTTCCCCAACATCACACAGCAAGCCAGTGGCAAAGCCAGGAATTAGAACCCACATCTTGAAGGCCCCATCCAGTCAACCCTACAGGGAACGCATTGTGATAAATTATTAACACCCTAGGAATCATACAACAGAATTATTTTTTTTCGCTTTGCCTATATATTCACCTTAAGTATTTAATGATAATGAGTTTATAAACCAAGTCGAAAAGCCCAATGAAAATCTAGGGGGTCGAGGTGTATGTCACCATTCCAGAGACATACAGCATAGACTACAACTTCACCTCAAAGGTAATCACTCACCTTCCACCCATTCAAAACACACTCAAAAAATGGTTTCAAAGGCCAAAAGATGGTACAGACTGTGTGAGACCCTAAACAAGTCAGCTAATCTCCCTGTGCCTCAGTTTCCTGTACGTTAATCAGAAAAAAACCTTACCTTTCATAACCGTTGGTCTTCGAGATGTATCGTTCATGTCCATTCCAATTAAGATGTGTGCACACTGCTTGCACAGTCGTCGGAAGGTTTTTCCACTAGCAGTATCTGTACATGGGCTGTGGAGACCCCTAGACTGGCACTGATATGATAGTGAATCTAGTTCACTGCCAGCCCTCCCTCCGCTCAGTTCCTTCTTGCTGGAAATACTCCAGCAGATAGGTGGCGGGAGGAATTTGGAATTAACATGAGCAACATATCTCAAAGAACAACTGTTACGAAAGGTATGTAACCGTTTTTTCTGCTTTGAGTGATTGCTCATGCGCATTCCAAGAAAGGGGACTCCTGAGCTGTTATACAATGGAGAGGTCGGAGTTTACTGGTCTGCTGACTCCAATACTGCCCTTCCGAAAGCAGTATCCTCTCCTGCTTGTTGCTGAATTACATAAAGAGACATAAAAGAATGTACAGAAGACCAGGTAGCTGCTCTACAAATGTCTTGGATAGGGACATGAGCAAGGAATCAGTTGAGGACACCTGATCCTGTGCAGAACGCATGCACAGTGGAAAAGCTGGAACCTTTGCCAGGTCTAACAGCTGCAAATACATGATGTAATCCATGAGGAGATCCTCTGGGAGGTCACCGGAAGCTAGGGATGTTAACGGGTAGTCAGTTAAATGGTTACTCAGTAAGCATCACCCTTAATGGGTTATACTGTGTAACAGTTAGCCAGTACCTGGGAGCAGCTCCGCCAGGCCCCCTGGGTGGGCTACCAGCTCACAGCCTGTGTGGGGCTGGGGGGCCATTGGGGCAGTGGAGGTTGCTGGGACCAGGTGCCACCAGGATTGAACAACCCCTATCTGCAGCAGGGGCCTCTCTTGCCTGACCCCAGCAGTTGGGAGGGGGGAGCTCCATCACCCCTTTAATCAGTTAAATGCATCAGTGACATTGCGTTTACCCATTTAACCCATTAAACGGGATTTTACATCCCTATTGGAAACCCCTTCATTCTATCTGCCACCGCAACAAACAGATTTCCTAAAGGGCTTGGTGCGCTCCAGGTACAAAGCTAGCACACGCCTGACATCCAAGGTGTGTTAGGAGTGATTTGGGTGAGAAACCAGTAAAAAGATGCCCTGACTAACATGAAATTGAGAAACCACCTTAGGCAGGAACGCTGGGTGCGGTCTGAGCTAAACCTTGTCGTTGCAGAATACCGTGTATGGATGCTCAGATATTAGGGCCTTGAGCTTAGAGACCCTCTTTGCTGAGGTTGACAGCCACCGGAAACACTACCTACAAAGACATATCCATAGGCAACATGTCACAAGAGGTTCATAGCATGGGGCCAGCAGTCTTGCTAGAACTAGATTGAGGTCCCACTGCAGCACTGAGTCCTTCACATGAAGGTATAATGTGTTTACACTATAAAGCCAGGGTAACGTTTGGTCGAGGCAAGAGAGAGAAGCTCCAAGGACGGTCATTGGCGGTAAGAAGGAACAGAGCAGGGGGAGGGTCTGCAGTGGACTATAAACACCACCATAGCGTTGCTGCTCTAGGGGTTTCCACAGCTGACCTATAGACAATGCTAGGGGGAAAACCTTCTGACTGTGCATGTAGCGCACACACACATTACTTGGAATGCACATGAGCAGTCACTCGAAGAACAATAAGACTTCCCTACCTCCTGGGGAGGTTGTGAGGAATTCAGAGAAGGGCCACCTGGAGACACACAAATAGCTTAGGAAGAGAGTAGTTATGAACGGTGCAACTCAGGCAGCTATGCTAAAATACTTGCCAAAAATAGTTATAACTTCTCCAAAAATATGCAATGTAGATTGAGAAATAATTTTCTGTCCTGGGGAGGGAGAAATTAAAGATGGCGAAAGGACCTGACAGACATCCCCAAACACTGGGGTTTTTTAATTTTTGTGTTAGATATGACATTTTCCTAAGAGACGAGGGAATTGCAAATGTTCCCATTTTAACACCATGCTGCGTATCTGTCCTGTTGCCAACTCAACATCAGGATAAAAGTGACAGCTGTTGTGCCTTTGTTTTTGTAGGAATGAAAAAGGATGTTGGAAAATCTTTTCAGTTTCACATAAAACACCAAGACTGTGACAAGCAGAGTGACCCTGGGATGGGGGCCACACTGCAGCTGGCTGGAATCTAATCACAAAAGCCCAGAGTGGAACACTCTCTTATTTTTTTAAAAGACAATTTACCTTCAAAACACTAAATAAGAAAATAGCAATGTTCTCCCCAAAACACACCAGAGAGGAGAAAAGCAATGTATCGGCAAAGCCATTTCCTTCAAGAGTCACCTTCGCTGTGAGGCCTACAAAACAGGCACATGGAGAGCTGCAATTACTCCTTACCATGGAAAACTTGTTTGTTTCATTGTTTCCTTGTTCAGCGCTTTCCTCTCACATCCTGTTTGTTTCAGCCACCTGTTGAATCTTGTAATTAGCATTATAGAGTGCCTGATCCTGCAAATGCTCATCTGTTCAAGTACAATTTCAATAGGACCTTTCACGTGCTTAATGTTAAATACATGCATATGGTGCTTCTAGGAATGGGTCTAATAAGATACAAAGCTTTTTTTTAAGGCAGGGACTGTTTTTTTTTAATGTAATTTACATACTGCACCCAGAATAATGGGGCTCTGAATAGAACCTCTAGTCATTTATTTTGATTTATAATGAATGAGCCCACACAAGAGCTGGGAGTGCCTTGAGCTACTTACAATTACAAAATCAGCATATGCATTTCAGTCACTCATCTTCCAAAGCAGCAACTCTTGTTATAACAAATACCTCAGTATGTCAGAGAATATCCCTCCATGCCTAGCCCTCCTTTAAAAGCCTGATGAAACACACGGGCCTTGCAGCACATCATGAAAGTTGTTAAATTCATGCTATTTAGGAGCAGGGAGCGAAGGGCAGTCCAGAACTGAGAGGCACACAGAGAGAACACTCTTGATTGCACAAGTCCTTCCTTTAATCATAACTAAGCCAATATCACACAGTGCTGCCTTAATTCACTTTGCCAGCTCTTCATGCTACCTCCCTCTGCCTTTTTTCCTGTGGACCCCACACAAAGTACAACCTCCCTGCGCACATCCACAAGCAGATCCCAGCCCACATTCAAGTCCCTTTTCAAGATCCACTTCTCCTGTGCTTCTTACAGAGAACCAAGTTGGCTTATATGTGATTTGCCTACTGTTGTCTCCTTTCCCTACCCTCCGTCTGCTTGCTTGCCGAGGCCTTGTGAGCTTTTCTGAGCAAGGACTGTTATATTTCAGTGATTGGAAAGTGCTTAGCATATCATGGATGCTACAGTAAATAACAGCAGTATGTGCTAGTCGTTTCTAATTCCATGATTCTATTCATTTTAAGATTTTGATTTTCCAGTTCTGCCAGCTCATGGGGAAAATAAATGACTTGGCCATGTGAGAACTGTTTAAAAGGGGGGAAAGGACTATTTAAAACTGTGACTTCAATCACAAAGTGCCATCTTGTTGGAAGACTTTACCAGCTGTTCACTGAAGAAAATCAAATCTATATGTTGGAGGCTCTTGGCATTATGACTAGATAAAGGCAGCACATATATCAATTTTCCCATTTACTTTTATAAGGACAAAAATAAAAAAATAAAAATCCTGTAATGCATGAACAGCAGTCTATTGCATAAGATAACTGTATATAGATCCTGCTGCTAAAATTTATCCTCACAAGAAAAGAGAGAGAAGTATTATTTCTAATAGCAGAACACAGCCTTCTTATAAAGCTCAGATAAAGCTTATACTGTATACCCTTTGGCTACGTCTACAAAGGCCAATCTTGCACAGGAACATACGCAAATGAGGCATGGTGATGAATATCACGGCACCTCATTTGCACACTTAATGAGTCACCATTTTTGCGCAAGGGGCTTTTGCACAAGAGCCATTCTGCCTGAAAATTAGCGGCAGAATGGCTCTTGTGCAAGAGGGGGTGGTCTTGCGCAAGACAGAGCAGTGTAGACTGCTCCTTCTTGCGCAAAAGCCCCTTGCGCAAAAATGGCAGCTCATTTGCATATGTTCTTACGCAAGATTGGCCAGTGTAGACATAGTCCTTAAATATTCCAGGGCAGTGGAACATTTAAAGACACAAGCCAGTATGAGTAGATTTCTGAACTGCAGAAAAACAACAGCACCAGATAAATTCTTTGCACTTCAATTTATAGGACTTCTTCTGCTATATATAATTGCAAAACATCAGATCTGTTATAGTAGAACTAGAAGATAAGGCTGCCTGACAGGAACATATCTCTTGGGAATGCTCTTATTCCTCTGGAGGGCACAAAATCCCCAACGGCCTCAGCCCCATGCAGGCAGTCAGCTTAAATCTGTTCTCATTTTCGGAAATGGGAGGTCTAACAGATATTCCAGTACTAATTTAAGCAGTGTATTTTCTCCACAATAAAATTAATCTGTTTTAAATGTGCATTGAACAATCAAAGTAATTTATCCATATAATGAAAGCCAATAATTTCCTCCAAGCAGAAATCGACACAGAACTGAAGATATTAACCTGTTACTGTCCACTTAAATCCATTCTCTCTCATTATTTGCCCTGTTCCCAAGTTTGTTCTGAAGGATCTTGGAACTACAGATTCTTCCCTTCCCACAAATGTGGAAGTCTCTTCAGCTAGTCTTGACAACTCTTGCAATTTTATTGTGAGTTTCAAGATATTTGGTACCTTTCTTAAAGCCTCAGTTCCGGGAGTCATGTGATTATGTAAGAATCTCTAATTTCTAGCCCTCAGGGTCGCAAAGTTCAAAAACAACACACACTCTAAAGGGATCAAAATCCATTTTCAAGGAAATGATGATTTTTTTTGAGGGCCTGTATCACAATGGAAGGCGGGAGAGATTCCAGAAGACTGGAAAAAGGCAAACATAGTGCCCATCTATAAAAAAGGAAATAAGGACAACCCAGGAAACTACAGTCCATTTAGCTTAACTTCAGTGCTAGGAAAGATAATGGCGTGGACACCTGGAAGATAATAAGGTGGTAAATAACAGTCAACACCAATGTGTAAAGAACAAATGATGTAAACCAACCGGATAGCTTTCTTTAGGATAACAAGCCTTGTGAATAAGGAGGAAGCGTTAGATGTGGTATACCTAGACTTTAGTAAAGCATTTCATACAATCTCACGTGACCTTCTGATAACTAAACTAGGGATACCTAGATAGGGCTACTATAAGGTAGGTGCATAATTGGTTGGATAACCATTCCTAGAGAATAGTATTCAATGGTTCACAGTCATGCTGGAAGGGTATAATGAGTGCAGTTCTACAGGGATCAGTTTTGGAACCGGTCTTGTTCAGTATCTCCAATCATTTAGATAACGGCATAGAGAGTATGCTTATAAAGTTGGTAGATGATTACAAGCTGGAAGTGGTTGCAAGTGCTTTGGAGTACAGGATTATAGTTCAAAATTATCTAAATAAACTGGAGAAATGGTCTGAGGTACATAGGATAAAATTCAATAAGTAAAAATGCAAAGGACTCCACGTAGGAAGGACCAATCAGTTTCACACATACAAAATGGGACATGCCTGACTAGGAGGGAGTACTGAAGAAAGCAATCTAGGGTTTACAATGGACCACAAGCTAACTATGACTCAACAGTGTGATAGCGTTGGGGGAAAAAAAAGCAACCCTCATTCTGAGATGCATTAACAGGAGGGGTGTAAGTGAAACATGAGAAGTCATTCTTCTGATCTACTGTGTGCTGATTAGTTCTATGTCCAGTTCTGGGCACCATATTTCAGGAAAACTGTGGAGAAATCAGAGAAGGTCCAGAGAAGAGCAACAAAAATGATTAAAAGTCTAGAAAACATAAGCTAGGAGGGAAGATTGAAAAAATTGGGTTTATCTAGTTTAGAAAAGAGAAGACTGAGAGGGAACATGATAGCAGCTTTCAAGTACCTAAAAGGGTGTTACAAGTAGAAGGAAGAAAAAAATATTATTCTTAACCTCTGATGGGAACCAATGGGTTTAAATTACAGCATGGGAAACTAGGAAAAACTAATTTAGGTTGGACATTAGGAAAAACTTCCTGTCACGGTGGTTAAGCACTGGACTAAAATGCCGAGGGAGGTTATGGAATCTCCATCATTTGAGATTTTTAAGAGCAGGTTAGACAAATATCTGTCAGGGATGATCTAGATCAGGGCTACTCAACTTTGGAAGCTTCAGGGGGCCACAATGATACTCACAGAACATGCCGAGGGCCACAACTTAAATGTAGTTGCATATATATGCAAATGTATGTAAATAACTTCTTTCACACTGAGGGGCATGAATACAAAGATTAAGGCAAGGCTGCACAACACACAGGCCCCATTTAAGTCAGTTCCACTGATATTAACAAAATGCAATATTTACCCGATTTCCACCCATATGACAGCACTTTTAATGAGCAATGACAGTCCAGGAATTTAACTACTAAAACGCATATCAACAGAAGACCATTATATTGACTACTTTTTTGTTTTGGCTCCCATTTGCGGGCCATGTCTTGAGCCCCACGTAACCCAAACTGCACTAAGGGCAACAAACAAATGGTCCTCATGTGGTGTAGCCCTGATCTAGATGGTACTTGGTCCTGCCATGAGTGCAGGGGACTGGACTTCATGACCGCTCGAGGTCCCTTCCAGTTCTAGTTTTCTATGATTTTTGGCAATACAACGATTGATCACTGCAGTTCATGGAAAGTTTTCTTGGACATAGTAAGATTTGAGGAAAAGCAGTCTAGATCTTGTATGACTGATTCAAAGACGTGCAGTTTTGCAAGTGTCAGAATATATTCAGTGTCTACTTATAGAACTAACAGTTTATTTTACCATTGCACAAAATCATTTTAGAATTTTGTTATAAAGCGGCAAAATGGCACATGAAATAATGACACAGAAACATGAGGTGAACAGTTATTCTCCTGGCTGCTTCAAGAGAGATTAATATCTAGGAGTTAACACAAGAATAAATAACTCCACCAGGCTTTTTTTACAAAACACGTACCCACAGCAACAGCAATTAGGTCTTCAGATTTAATTTCTGGTGAAAAACAAGCCTGCAAACCATGTATGTTTGAATTAGGGAAATACCAGCTGACATGGAAAGTGGCTATCTTAATGAATTTTATTTCAGCTCAGCTTCCCCAGTGGTTGGATCTGTAATGTACTAATTTTGAAACAACTTTAAAAAGAAAAACCAAAGCTTGAGGTAAATGCATGCAATTCAGCACATGTAGGCACCAGGGCTTTGCACTCCTGCATAACAATCCTCAACACTTGGGGAGGCATCAGTCACTATCACAACTGACTGCTACTATGCATTCAGGATGACACTGTTTAATGGATCAGGAATAGCAAGATCAATAGCACTGCTCACCAGCAGTTGGAATGCTCTGCCAGGACAGAGTAGAGATGGGCCTGAGCCAATGACCCTATAGCTTTAGGAAATTTGGGGACCTGGAACCGAACATTGCATCAGGCCCCTCTCTGTAGGAATAGAAGGGCACAGGGATTACCCAAAAGCTAAAGAGGGGGATGATGATGATGTGGAAACTTACCATAGAAAGACATTTGAGGCACACAGAATAATGCTACTGAATCCTTATGAAAAACATTTGCAACTCAGAGAGCGGGTCACTAATCCTTTTTTCAGAAAAAAAGATAACAACAAAGCTATCACCATCCTTAGATCTTGTTTTTTCTGTGAGCAAAGTTCTGTAATTAACAGGAAAGCAAACAGATCCTGCAAATACTATGCCAGAAAATCTGACATTCTCTCATTCCCTAGACTTCCAAGGGCTAAATGTGCTGCATGGAAAATGTACTTAAACCCCATGGTGAGGAAGAAGAGACTCAGATCACTTTAGATATCCATCTCCCACAGTCAACCCAAAAGACTAAGGGTACGTCTAGACTACAAGCCTCTTTCGAAAGAGATCGTCTAGACAGTCACAAGACTTTTGAAAAAGCAATCCACTTTTTCGAAAGAGAGCACCTAGGCAATCTGGACGCTCTATTTCGAAAAAGCCCTGTTTGTGTTCAAGAACGCCTTTTTTCGAAAGAGCTGTTTTGAAAAAACGCGTTCTTCCTCTTAAAAGTAGGTTTACCAATATCGAAAAAAACCACCGCATTCTTTTGATTCATCGGCAGTCTAGTTGCAGATGAAATTTTTTCGAAAAAAGGCCACTTAAGACACACCTTAAATCAACTGGCTTCAGAAAGCCACAGCCAGTTTGGACCCAAAAGGGCAGAGTGCAAATGGGGAAGACATTTCTGAATACCACAAATCTAGGGGCAGTGTGTACAATTTGAGAGAGCTCAAAACCTTCAATTTGAGAGAGCCAGCTAGTTTGAATTTTAAGCAGCAGATCTGCAAATTCAGTGGTCCTATGTGATGGTACAAAATTTAATAGTTTTGCTACTTCTCCACAAGTTGCATTGAGAGACTGTTTCATTCTATACCAAATTGCTAAAAACAAAGGTCAACTCTGAAAGCTAAATATAGGACTGGCTCCCAGGAAAGTAAATTGTACATTTTGCATTTATTTTTCCCTTAGTAAAAGGAGTAAATCTGAGGACAAAAGTCCTTCAGACCTGCACAGAACAAGTTAGCTTTCAGTATTCTTCTGTTCCTAACATGCAAATAACTACTATATGGGAGCATATTCCAGTTAACCATGATTGTACTGTCTTTTATAGCAGTTTACACTTCAGTACTACAGTAGGGGCACTATGTAAGCACAGGGAGAAGCCGTGTTGTACTGGGTCTTCCACAGAGGAGTTCTGTTCATGTAGGAGCTACACTACAGAATCTCAAATCCGCAAAGCAAAAATCAAGGACAAGAATTTTGCTTACTTGGAATGGAAAGAGTTTTAATGGTAAAATAAAAGGGCATCCATACCAATGTTTCACTGCAGTTTTCTTTCTGATGCATGGGCAAAAGGCAAACTGTGGATTAAGTATACCCGAGAAAAGAAATTAACAAGAAAGTTAAACAAAAACTATTTCAATATTGTTGCATGACATCATTGCCTTCAGAGGATTTCAAAATGTTTGCACATGTCTAAAGTTGGAACAAATAAATTGCTTTTGCACGCTACTTGATTACAAGTTATTTATAATGCCCCTGCTTCAGAAGCTGAAACAGATAAATATGCACTGACATACTCCCCTTCTCTTGCCTGTTTATGTTAACTACTACACTGTACCATACATTCTGGAGTAGGCTATTACTCTATATTACATTGAATGTGCTGTGGAATTGGCTATGTATGTGGAGGAGATATATGATAGGAAAGGAGGACGCATGCTTAAATCCTGTACAGCATATAGTAAAATCTTGTCTATCCAGAGATCTGAGGTGATAAATGGCATTTCAGATGAACTGGGGTAAGCAACTGATGCAGCTACAGGGTTAGTCTCCAACCCAAGAGCACAGTGAAGGAAATGCTGGCCAACTTTTTAAAATGCTATGGTTAAAAGCTGCAAATGTCTGGCATGACTTATTTAAAAGCTGACCAGCAGCCTTTTTTAAGGTGGTGCATATTTGCATACCCCCAGGGATATAATCACATCCTGAGACAATACTACTATTGTTTGCAACTACAGTACATAATTAGTATAAAATATTCAATTCCAATTATTTTAGATTCCCAGTGCTACTGATCTTGGCCAGTTTTTGTTTAACAAACAGTAGGGAACTCACAATGTTTGGAGTTCACCTTTTTCTAGACGGCCATAGTCTTGCAAAGGAGCCCTGGATTCAGACTCAGACGACCTAGGTTAATTTCCCAGCTTTCACAGATTCACTGTGAGACCCTGGCTTTGGCTTTGTATCCCATCTATGTAATGGTGGTGCTGCTTCTATATAGGGGAACACATTCATTATGTGAATGCTCAGATATCACAGTAAAGCCAATAACGAGATACAAGATCTTAAAAACAGAAAAATATAAAACTTCCAAATGAGAACTGTCAGCCTGAATTGCAATTTTCAGCCTCAACATGAAGACCATGGAGGAGGGATAGGAAGGAGAACACAGAGAAACTACAGCAAAATTCGAGCCATGTCATGAAGAACCACATGCATGTGTAATACCGACAGGCAGAACCTGAGGCCTCCAGAGCTTTGCGCATTGAGCCTCTACAGCTAGAGCTAAAAGCCAGCTGGCTCTGAGCTAAGCCCATATGAAATACTTTTCAAATGATGAAGTAGTGAATCTAATCTGCCATCACCCAGAACAAGATCTTGATTAGAAAGTGGTGTTCCCATAAGGGTCATAAATAATCATGCTAGAATTAAAATGCCCAGAATTTTGGGATAAAGTTGCTACGAGCTGCAGAAACCTTCATACTTGCATGCTAAGTACTATCAAGTTAGGAAGTCTTATCTATCCCAGCCTGCATTTGTCAGTGGCTTGTCATAAACGGAAGCCTATTTTACTTGGTAGGGCAGCAAATACATACAGGGAGGTTTCTCTTTATCCATGGGAATTCTTTCCAATCAGCAACAAGATGACAGGAGCAGGCTGATGAAGTTGGCTGATAGCAAAATCGCTCTTTGGTTTTAAAAATTCCTGAGCTAACCTTCATTCACCTCCTCCCCTTCCAGCACCAGCCCTCCCCCGTGAAAGTTGCAAATATTCTACGACAATGCAGTAAATTAATGATATTTTCTCTCTTCAAATTGTTCAAATCACTCAGCTGTCAATGGACGCTGGAAAATGAAGTTAATGAGCAAGACTTTAATCAGTGGACCTTGTTCTAATCAGCAAAACAACCTTTCAAAGAGGAATGACAGGCTGTCTCTCCACGGCATTCCATTTTCCCATGGGAAGCAAGTTAATGTCTTACATTTAAAAACAACCTTACAAAATCTGAAAAACCCTACTGAAAACCTGCACTAATGTATGCAAATATGAAGGTCATTTAAGTCTTGGTTCAACTGACATGCCTTCTCTATGTTGGAGGGAGGAGGACAACTAGCTATGAGGAACCCAAGAATAACAACAACAGTAGCTGGATCACACCTTTACTTAAACCAGTAAAACTCTATACCTAGACCAGAGCTTAGAGTAGGCTGAAAATGGAGTGTGTAAAAATCCCGCCTTCCTATCAACACACATGTTTACAAGTTCACACATTTTACTCCTCCTGGCATTCCAAAGCCCATCTGGAATAGCAAGTAGGGACAGAATTGTTAATTCCTTCCCATTCCAGGGTCTTTATTGCTGGTTATACATGATCCACCACATGCCCTTTTTACTTTACTTTGTACCATTAACGAACCCTTATAATATTTACATCAGAGCTGACCTAATCTTATTCTCATGGAAAGTTCATCCTGGTAGGTAGGTGAGAATAAGTTCTGATTCACCACAGGTGTAGTGAAGGGCTCAGTTCTTAAAGTCTTAATGAGATTAACATTTCTGTCATAAGAACAATAAAAATCAGAAATAAAGGTAAATCAATTAGGCATTATTCAACATGTGTTATATGATCAAGAAGAACATTTAAATACAAGTGATATTTAAAAATTAGAATAATGAGGGATTACTAACAGTTTTCTGCAAACCAGAACATTCTGACAGCTTAAAAGGCAAATGATTTATTTCATTCGTGGGCTTAGTAAGTATTTAACACCCACATGTGGGACAGAACATATATAAAGGTGATTGGCTTTCTGCTCACATACAGTACACTGTGTACAGATGGGGGATACTGTGAAGACAAGAGTGGGTGTCAATTAAATAACCAGTTTTTTTTTCTTTTACGGGCTGGGGGGAATAAATTGCATTAAATGATTAGGTCAATGTTTCTAGTTTTCAGTGACTAAAGTGAGCCCTCTTTCAAAAATCTTATAAAGGGTTACTTTAAACCGCTTTCTGTTGTAATATCAGGAGCAATAACAGTACATCATCTACACAGCAAACTGGACAGCAGGATACAACCGTAAGTTTGGCAAACATAGCTATGTCAATTAGGTGGGGGTAGGGAATTAAACGCATCTTGATCAACATATCAGAGGGGTAGCTGTGTTAGACTGTATCTCAGAAACAACAAGGTGTCCTGTGACATCTTAAAGACTAAGGGTATAAGCTTCTGTGGGCAAAATCCCACAATTAAAACACATTCTGAAGAACATAGTAATGCTGGCAAAAACATTACAAGTTGGACCTCCCTGGTTCAGCACCCTCAGGACCTGATTGGTCCCAAAGAAGGGAATTTGCCAGACCAAAGGAGGTCCCCTGCCACAGCCCCCGAAGCACTCCACCCCTACCTGCTACCATCTCATTCCACTCCAGCTGGGCTGCCTGCTGGCTATCCCCCAGCCCAGGTCCTGCTCCAGGCCTGATCCCGCTCTAATCCCAGCCAGGCTGCTCCAGCCTCACTGCTAGTTGAGCTGCCGTGCCCGATCCTGCTGCTGGGTGACACGCGGCCCCTGACAGGCTGCTGCAGCCCCACCCCTTTGCCCAGGGCCAGCTCTAGGTTTTTTTGCCATCCCAAGCAAAAAATTCGTTGCCCCCCCCTTTTTTGTCCAGGGAGGGTGCGCGCCAAATGCAGCTTATGCGGCTTCCTGGGGGGTGGGGCACGTGCTTTGGGGGGAGCCCAAACCCCAGGGCATTTTCATCTCCTAGGAGAGCGCCAGGGACTCCCCATGTGAGGACAATGGGGGGGGGGGCAGGTTCATCCACAGCAAGTCAGTTAAAGACTTCCAAAGCATGCAGCTGTTCACATCACCTCGTGCTGGAGTCCCGGGGTCCCTCTCCTCACTCTGCAAAGGGATTTTATTATTAGAAGCCTTATAATCACTCAGACTCCAACCCCAACACATAAGCTGCCCAACTCTTGGTGTCCATGGACAAGAATCAGTCTCACTATACAATAAGACAGTTCAAAGGGATAAGAGAACTTTTGTTTCAACTCCCCAGCTCAACTGTCCAGAACAAAACAGGCACCAGACAACAAAACCCCACTAGCCTAGGACCTATTCCATGAGCACAGCCCTGTGCTTCCTCCTTCAGGGACGGACCAAACAGCCTCTGAAGCAGGGTGGATTGATTTAAATAGCTTTGATTTAAATCTCTAATTTTAATCATGATTTAAACTGGCAAGCAGAAAACCTTGGTTTAAATGAGCAATTAATCATTTACATTATAATTTTAAAATATTTTCCTAAAGGATGGTTGAGCCTTATTGATTAGCAACCTTTAAAAACATGTTGATTTACAACTAAATATAACCTTTATAACCTTTATATAACCTAAATATAACCTTATGCCAAATTTGGTACTTCTATTTACTAACCAGGAGAATACACTCAGTACAGCTACCAACTATAGCCTCTCCCCCGAGTTACGAACGAGTTACGGACCAAACACTTGGCCGTAACTTGATCTGTTCGTAACTCGGACCTCACTGAGTTACACGTGACTGCACTGTTCGTAAGCGCGGGTCGCGTTCGTAACTCGGGTACTGCCTTTACGACCGCTCCATGGGAGCTTTGGTCGTAAGTGCGAACGGTCGCAACTCAGGGAGCAGCTGTAAATAAATGCCCAAATAATTGTGTAACTTACATGTAATCAGATTCTTAATTTTTACATTTTTATTCTATTACAAAATGGTGTATAATAGGAACACTTAAGAGACAGGTTTTACCCCATTTATTATTTGCTAAGTGGTGGCTACTTTTTTTTAAAACATACGATTTGCATCTACTTCTGTCTGGACAGAAATTCAATTTAAAATAAACAAAACCAGCATTTAATTTTTGTTTGAAATAAAACTACCTTAAATGTGAAGGACACAACAAAAAAGTATCCAAACACATTTTGCATCTAAAATTAATTTAATAAACAAAGGAAATATTCATAGTGAATTTAACAGATCAATTCTAGTCATCATGTTCTTCAAGATGTTAGAATGCTCTCATAACTAGTTTTTTACTGAGAGAAGAGGAAAACAAGTTTTTCTGCTTCGCCAACTCTCGGTTTTGCAACGGTGAATGAACTAATCATTGAACTGAACTAGCTGAATAAACCAAAATGATAAAAACATTCTCTCTTCACCTGCAGAAGAAGCTACTGCTGATGTAAACACTGGTTCTGAGTGCTTACACAGCAACTTACACTAGTGAACTGGTAGAATTTCTTTAAAAGTTGACAGGATACATGTTCTATTTAATTTTTAAATTTAATTCATATGTTATTTAAATAGGTTATGATAAATTTAGGCCATAACAATTTTTAATTTAATTTTAAAGGTATATTATTAAAACAAAGCCTATTTAAATGGGATCACAATTCCAATTTTAATAAAGCTCTCCTGACCCAGACAGGAAGGGACCTGGGGACACGGGCACTGGGAACACCAGAGTTCCGCTTCCTCAGACAAAGGGGGAGGGAGAATCACCTGGGTCCCAGGCAGGGGTGAGGTTGTCAGGACACAGCACAAGGGGGCTTGGTTCCTGGGCAGGTGGGGGGGACGAGGGTTCAGGGCCCCGAGAGTAGGGGAGGCGGGATTGTTTAGAGAGCCAGACAGGAGATAGGGATCCAGGTGGGCGGCGGGGAGGGAGAAGAGGAGACGGGGTCCCAGCAGGGCTGCAGTGGGCCAGGAGGTGGGGTGTGGGGTTGCTGGGCAGAGGCCGAGCCGGGGGAGAAGAAAGGGGGAAGGTAGCGGGGCGCAGGACAGTGGGCAGGGGCAGGGGAAGACAGGTGGGGGGACAGCTGGGCAAGGGAGTTCACAGGTGGGGAGTTCACAGGTGGGGAGAGAACACAGGCGGGGGTGGCCGGGCTGGGGGGTATTTCTGGAGGGGAAGGGCCACGGGCGGGAGGCAGGGGGGACTTGTGGGGGGGCGCACGGCAGGGGAGATGGCTGGCTGGGGGGGGCACACAGGCAGGAGGGGGCTGCACTGACTCGAAGGCAAAGAAGAGGCTGCCAGGCTCAGTGTCACCAGCAGCACCCGTGGCCGCCCTGCGCCGCACTCCAGGAAGCGCCCCAGCAGGGGCCGTGCCTTGGGGCTGCCTGCACAGAGCTCCCTGCGCCCCGGGGCCAGGTGCAGGCTCCAAGCAGCCGGGCGCAGGGCTCCCCGCCTGCTCCTCCTGCGGGCCGGAATGCCGCCCCTGAAAATGTGCTGCCCCAAGCACGTGCTTCCTTTGCAGGTGCCTAGAGCCTGCCCTGCCTTTGCCGCCGCAGCCCAAACTGCTGCGGCCCCGCTGCCACACAGGTTGCTGCAGCCCTGCCCCAATTGCCGGGTGGCATGCAGCCCTGGCCGGGCTGCCCCGTCCCCTGTCGGGCTGTCACAGCCCTGCAGCTGCCAGGGCCCCACCAGCCCTGTGGCTGCTTGAGCTGCCGTGGCACTGGCTTCACTGCCAGGCGGTGGGCTGCCCTGGCTTGGCTGCTGGGGTGACCCAGCCCTACCCTGCTACCACGAGCCTCCCCACCCCACCCCCCGTCTCCCAGCCCTGACAGGCTCCAGCTCCAAGGCTGCCCCAGTACTCTGTTGCTCAGGAAAATCCATAGTCCAGACCGGAGAGTCCCAGTTTAGGGAGATGCAATTTGTAGTATAAAACATAATTGTCTAAGCAAAAAAGTCTATTTGCAGATAGAGATTATTTCATTCATAAGGGCAGCTGCCATTCACTCTCTTTCTGATTCACTCAAGAGAACAAACTTTGTGTGTCCCAGCTACTAAGCACCCTGTAAAGTCATTAATTTTTGTTGCAAAGAAACTCTTAGAATTGGTATTTGCCATACGGGGGCACGTTTTAATACAAACAACTACAGCATCACCATCAACACCATCTCACTCACATACTCTGAATAAGTGAAATTATAGCGTCAGGGTAAAATTTTCACAAGCACCTAATCCCAGGATTCAGGCTCTCAGATTATTTAGGCACTTTTGAACATTTTACTCTGAAGCAAGAATTTCCTGCCCAAGATTAACAAAAGCTGCACAACTAACCAAAGCATTTTCAATTTACAAAACTAGGTAGGATCAGGAGTCATGTAATGATCTACAACTATTTTCTCCTGTAGGCCTCCAGTTCAAATCCAATTCAGAACTCATTACCATCACACCTCTTGATTTCTATTAGCACCTCCTTTCAACTTCCCCAATGCTCACAGTTGTCTTATCCAGCTGTTTATATTGCCTAATTGCCCCTCATTTAATAATCTCCCCCACACTTTTTCAATCTCTATTTAAACTCCCTCTTTTCCAATGAAAATTAAACCTTGTCTACATCTTCAAAGTCTTACATAAATCTGATAAACCCTACTTAACCAGTTGTGTCTTAGGGCGGATCTATATTACAAAATTAGGCTGACAATTTAGGTTGACCTACTGCCACCACAGTAATTCAACTGACTGTTGGTGCCCACACTACCCTCTTTCTGCTAGTGGAGCATGTCCTCGCCGGGAGCGCTTATTGCCACTGAAGTGGGGCACTGTGGGACCCAGACAGCTGAGAGTGGGGCACTGACAACCAATGGGCTCGCGAGAAGAACCCTATACTCACCGCAGGTGACAACCCCAGCTCCAAGCCAAGCTGAGAGCCTAGGCTCTCAGTGCCAGTCACAGAGTCAAGCACCTTGATGCAGGGCTCAGAGCTGGAGACATGAAATTGACAAGAATAATTTCACAGCTGGTAGGCTCCCTGCTGTGAAACTGAGCCCCACATCAGCTGTCACTCAAGAGAGAGATGGGGCTGACAATAGAAGGGGAGCCCAGAACCATACTGGGCTCAGTTTCATAGCAGGGAACCTAGCAGCAGCTAATTTGTACAGTCTAATCAATTTCACGGCTCCAGTTCTAAGTCTCCACAGCAGACAGGACAGCCCACAGCCCACGAAGTAATGCAGTGTCTACATAGCCACTGCCACACCCAACCAACATAAGCACTAGGCTCTTGTGGAGGTGGGGAGTTCTTAGGTCAGCATATTTTCCACAATAGTCTTTGCATTTTTTCTTCTCTGCCTCCTCTCACCGGGGCTATGTCTACGCTACCGTGTTTTGCACAAAAACCCGTGGAGCGTCCACACCTCAAGTGCGTTTTTGCGCAAGAAAATCTACAGTCAATCGACAGAAGAGAGGGCTTTTTACGGTGTGTAGACCTCCTTCTATGAGGCATAACTCCTTTTTGCGCAAGAGTTCTTGCACAAAAAGGTGTACGTGGACACTCAACAGGGGTTTCTTGCGCAAAAAGAGCCTATCACAAAAAGCACAGGTGCTCTGATGGCCATTCTGTGAATGGCAATCAGAACTTTCTTGTGCAAGAGTGTCCATGCAGTGTGGACGCTCTCTTGCGCAAAAGCGCATCGCTTTTGCGATGTGCTTTTGAGGTGTGGACGCGCTTTTGTGCAAGAAGTTTTTGCGGAAGATCTCTTCCATAAAAAGCTTCTTGCGCAAAAACCCTACAGTGTAGACAAAGCCTGGGAGAACCTCAGCCACAGTTCAGTCCTTAAAGACACTCCCCTGACCCAAGTCCCACTTCAGCTGAAATGCCTAGAAACTAATGACAGTATAAAACACTACTTGTTAATGATTTAGCACCACTGAGCTAGGAACATTGCTAGCGCCTAGCACGGTACAACCTTCTTGCAGTTACCCTCATCTTTCTTCAATATCTCCAGCCCTCTTACTGTTTCCATCTTTTTTTATTCTTTTTATATTGACTGTAAACTCATCATTAAATTGATTCAACTCACTGATGTCTACTGATGCAGAGCACCCTGGAAAATGGGAGCATTTCAGTCTGGTTTTTATACTGCAGCCGTTACTATGATCCTGATTGGGACCTTTGGGCACTAACGCAACACGGAGTATTCTTTATTAGAGTAGAAAAAGTAGTTTTGTGTTGCACAAACACTGTAGAAATTCAGTTCAGTACTTAAGAGTTTATATTTTGGTCAATCTGAAATTAAACTTTCAGGTACGTTTGTCAGAACAGCAACCATGGCAGGCACTCTACATCCTAGCTCCTGTTGTGAGTCAGAGCCACTCATTCAAACAACGCCAACATATTTATTTTTGGTAGCCACATAAAGAGAACTCTTATTGGGAGTGTGAACTGGATTCTATTCTGCCTTGTTCAGTAACAACATTGTCATCTGAAATTAGACTACAAAAATCTTATTGGGACTCTGCAAGAGGCAGAAAGAACACAGTGACGTTTGTGATGGAGAGTCTTAACTTGTAAGCAAAGCCAAACTATTCTGTTGTCATTTGGCGTTAACATGGAATTGTTTGGGATCGAATTTAGTCATTTTTCTGCCCATCACTGTCCTTTAATTTCATGTTCTCGCTGCTTCCTAATTGCTGTCCCTATCTCTGTGGTTCTTTGATTTTCTCTCTAAGGTACAAGTAGCCAGGGAACTAACTGAATGTTTATTGACAAAGAATCTAATGGTTTGGTGTTTTGGGAGGACAGCAGGAAAGTAGCCAAAAAAAGCATCAGCCGCCTTATAAGGGCCAGTGACTTCTCATTGAACTGAGGAAGAGGAGACCTTTCATTAGCTCCTGAACAATCGTTTTGACAAAGCAGCAGCTACTGACTGGCTCAGCTGTAGCAACAAGTTACCCCCTTAAGCTTCAAAGCTGAT
Organism: Rafetus swinhoei; assembly: GCA_019425775.1. NCBI lineage: Eukaryota > Metazoa > Chordata > Testudines > Trionychidae > Rafetus > Rafetus swinhoei. The sequence goes on along the minus strand of CM033437.1, from coordinate 344,288,376 downwards.
TTTTTTCAAGCCTACTAAAGTCTCTATGAAATGAGCAATTTTCCAAAAGTTGTAGTCTAAACATTGTTTTTTAAACTGAACATTTGGGCCCTAAGGAATTTTCACGAAGAGGCCAGGAGCCGCAATTGCAGATCACAACAATGCACAAAGCTCTGACCTTACGCAGAGATTTGCATCAGCTTACTAGAGGATCATCTGTCACTGCTACAGCATACTGCAATTTTATTACTGCACCATATTAGGTGATCTATTCTAATGCTTTTAGCCTAAAAAATGGAGTGTGGAACTGCAGGCTGCAGAACAGCAAACAGCAAGTTATTTAGAGATGTTCTTTTATACTCAAGAGAGCAGCAAGCTGTACCTTACACTGGCAAAGAGATGAGATCAGTTAACTCAGAGGATAATCTTGCCCTCAGACAATGTATAATATATGCAGTTGCTCATTTATTTTTTGTAAGTGGACACTAAAGCAAAACATGAGAAGTCAGAGCTATAACTCTTGTATGTTCCTCATGGTATTTTATCTTTAAATGTTGGTATGTTTAAAAAATGCAAATAGCACTACACCAAGCAAACCAGTTGTAGTAGTTGGTTTATGGAAGGTCTAATGACATTCACAAACCACTGAACCTTTACTCTCTCAGTCTAAGATAGCAATTGATCCCTTCAGGTGAACATCCCCCAGAGGTTAAGTTAATATTGTTCAATTTGAAATAAAATGTTCAAGAGTCAGAAAAGCAGCCATGACACTCAACCAGCTCCTTCAGCCATCAATCAATACTATTACATTTTAGTATGAAGACAGTATTTTAATGATATTGTTGGGCATTTCCCCTAACATACAATAAGGCAATTTAACATGCAGTAAAGCCCAACATAAACCCAAAGGAAGATCCACACTAAAGTTATCACCAATGTTACAAAACTTCAGGGGGTAGCCGAGTTAGTCTGTTACAGAAAAAAAACAACAAATGGTCTGGCGGCACTTTATAGTCTAACAAAACATGTAGATGATATCATGAGCTTTCGTGGGCTGTACTTCTTCAGATGACCGAGTTCATCTGAAGAAGTGGGCTGTGCCCACAAAAGCTCATGATACCATCTACATGTTTTGTTAGTCTATAAAGTGCTACCAGACCATTTGTTGTTTTTTTCACCAATGTTACACAACTTTGATAAATCTTGTACAAACCACTTCTTATTGTAAGGCATCATTGGAAAAGTTGAAATAAGGATGTTAAATTTCAATAATGAACTAATTGAATAGTCAATGGGATTTCCATTGACTATTCAATTAGTTGATAAGGACTAGCACGGCGTTCCACCTTTGAAACGTACAAGCGTACCCCTACTGGGGCTCTTGTACGTTTCAAAGGCCGAACGCCACGCTAGTCCTTATTGACTAATCGAATAGTCAATGGGGACTCTTGCACGTTTCAAAGTTGGAACGTCGCCCCTGCGCCGGCTTTTAAGCTGGCTCTCCCCAGCACCTCCTCCTCTTCCCCGCCTTGTTGCCTTTTCTGATAGAGGCAACAAGTGGGGGAGGAGAGCGACTAGTCGACTAGTGTGACGACTAATTGCTTACATCCCTAAGTTGAAATATGTTGAACAATGCTATCTTATTTAAAAATATACACCAACATCATGTACGAAGTTACGACATTTTACTGTATGCTTGTTACTAAACATTCTGTGTTCCTAAGAAACACCCACAAGACAGGTTTACATCAAGATTAGCCAGCCACGTGCTGATGGGATGGTTAATGTAAGCCCATTTTTCAAAAAAGGCTCCAAAGGGAATCATGGCAATTGTGGGCCACTAACCCAAACTTCAGTGCCAGGCAGATTGGCTAAAACTACAGTAAAGAACAGAATTATCAGATACACAGATGAACAAAATTTGTTGGGGAAGAGTCAACACAGCTTTTGTAAAAGGAAATCATGCTTCACCGATTAGACTTTTTTGAGGGAATCAACAAACATGTGGACAAAGGGGATCCAGTGGATAAAGTGTACTTGAACCTTCAGAAAGCCTTTGACCCGGTCCCTCTCCAAAGATTCTTAAGCAAAGTAGACAGTGATGGGATAAGAGGTCCTCTTCATATATCAGTAACTCGTTAAAAGATAGCAAACAAAGGATGGTAGTAAAATGTCAGTTTTCACAGTGGAGAGGGGTAAATAGAAGGGTCCCCTCAGGATCTATACTGAGATCTGTGCTGTTCAACATATTCATAAGTGATCTGGAAAAAGGGGTGAACAGTGAGGTGGCATGGTTGGCAGGTGACACAAAATTACTCAAGATAGTAAAGTCCATAGCAGACTTCAAAGAGTTACAAGGGGATCACACAAAACTGAATGGCTAGGCAACAATATGGCAGACAAAATTCCAGTGTTATAAATGCAAAGTATTGCACACTGGAAAAAATAAACCAAACTATACATACAAAAAGATGGGGTCTAAATTAACTGTTGCCATTCAAAGAAATCTTGAAGTCATTATGCATAGTTCTCTGAAAACATCTTCTCAATGTGTAGTAGCAGTCAAAAGAGCTAACAATTTGTTAGGAATCGTTTGGAAAGGAATAGGTAAAACAGAAAATCTCATAATGCCACTATACAAATCAGCAATAGGCAACAAAAAATAGGGAGTGAGCCACATGAGTGGCCCTCCATCGGCCCACTAGGGCTCCACTTACAGACCACGGCCCCCGTCTGCCTCCCTCCACCACGCACCTCTCGCACGCTGGGGCACAGAGCTCCACATTTCTGACATCTCTCCCCTCCCTCCCAGCACTTTTGGAGTGTGCGAATTAGGCTTCTTAGAGCGTGAACAACGCAAATCAGCTGTTTGCGGCAGTCCAGCTCTGTGAGGAGTGGGGATGGAGTTCAAAAAGCTATGAGAAGTTCCTGGAGAATAGATCTATCAATGGCCATTAGCCAGGACAACCAAGGTTGCAACCCCACGCTCCACATGTTCCTAAGCCAGAAGCTGGGAGGAATGATTCAATCAAGAATTGTCCTGTTCTGTTCATTCCCTTTGAAGTAACTGGCACTGGCCACTGCTGGAAGACAGGATACTGGGCTAGACAGTCTGACCATTGTTATGTAATGGGCTACCAAGGTGCTGTCAGCATGCGCTTGCACAGATGGTGACACTTGGAATCTGCTAATTTCTTCCCAGTTTCAATAAAAGGGCCTCAGCTTTAACTAAGGAAGGAGGTGGCCTCACTTGCCAAACTAACACCTTCTTGGAGAATTTTTTATTTTCTTCCTAAAATATAAATATGTACATACTCTTCCCACTGCGCACAGCCACCCACCAAGAGCATACTGACAGCAGTTTTCAGGCTGTACTATTTGAAGTGGGACTTCAGCATGAAGACCTAGCAAGAGTCACAGAGGCCTGCTCCCAATGGAAATTGTTTAAAAACATGCATATCTGCATTTGGTGCAATCTAACCCATTTCATAGTTTAAAGAATATGCTCCTCAGCTACAGTTTCATGATCCCCAGGGATATGTATCTCTGTCAGGAATTATTCAGTAACATCCACTGGGATACGGGAGGAGGGTGAATTCCTGCGTCAGGAAATCCACCCACCTCTCTTGCAGGTTGTTGACAAAACATTAATGGGACTGGATCACAATGATTAAAGTTTCTCCCTGCTAGAGGTCCTTCTTCCCAGCTCCAAACACCAGCCAACACAATATCAAGGAAGCTTCAGCTGCTGCTGTTCTATGAATAAAGAGGAAGACCCTATCTAGGGCTCTTAATCCTATTCCTTTTAAGAGCGCTTAAGTTAAAAAATCAATACATGTATTTTCTAATTATAAACAGTTTTGGGACTGCGGGCTCCCCTTGTGCTGTACTGAACAGCAGCATACACCAGGTAAGGAAATAGAGAAGCCAGAGTTTACATTTCTATTAACATTAAAATGGAAAAAACCAACAAATGGTCTGGTAGCACTTTATAGACTAACAAAACATGTAGATGGTATCATGAGCTTTCGTGGGCACAACCCACTTCTTCAGACGACCGGAGTTATGAGTAGGGGATTTGAAAACTCAAAATAAATAGAAGGGAAAGGGTGGGGGGAGAGAATGATGCTCTGTCTCCCATCATTCTCTCCTCCCCCCCCCCCTTCTATTTATTTCGAGTTTTCAGATCCCCTACTCATAACTCCGGTCGTCTGAAGAAGTGGGTTGTGCCCACAAAAGCTCATGATACCATCTACATGTTTTGTTAGTCTATAAAGTGCTACCAGACCATTTGTTGGTTTTGTCTGTAACAGACTAACTAGGCTACGCCCTGAAGCATTAAAATGGAGTTTGCTGTCTCAAGTTGTTTTCTCCCTAGTATCCTTTATTAGTCCAGTGAAATCATGTCTCCTGCTGCAGTTCGGAGAAGCAATCACTGTCTTCCAGCCTCACACGTACTGAGTCAGGTTGCCAGCTACTGCAGTTCCACGCCTAGGGTCAAGGACAGCATTTCAAAGGCCACAGCAGCTAAGGGCGCCAAGCAAGATCATCTTGGCAAGTGGAAGTTTTCTTTGGCTATGAGCAATAGATGCCTCTCCCTCTGGGGGAACGGAGGGGGAATAAAAGCAGTTTGTGCGCTGCAGACTGGAAGAAAGGGAAGCATTACAGCAGCTGACCCATGTCTAGGAAAGACCTAGGAGGTATGCTGAACTGCTTGCTGTGAATGCTATGGTTAAGACTACTCACACACACAAAAAAGCGCTAAATACCAGTTTTAATTCTTTAATAACCCTAATACTCTAAGCATTGTGTTTTCCAACACATGACACAAGCTATTTGTCAGTGAAACGTTATCCATTCTTTATCGCACAACACTTTAGCCACTCATGGGAATTTTTTGGCCAACCTTGCCTGGCTTTATGAGATTTGAGGATAATTCATATTACAGGAGCCCCAAAGGTTTAAATCAGATTGAGGACCCATTGTGTTGGGTGGTATATAAACAGTTAAATACTGGCTGAATAATTTTATGACCCATGACATCTGCAGTTCTTAAGGTCAGGCAATTAAACACCCCCTTTGGGCATTGGTAGAGTCTTTTGGCCTCCTGCAGAAAATTCCCCAGAATTTTCCATTTAGCATAAGGCATTGTATAATTGGCCAGTCATACTCTGAGTTACAGCTGGAAAGGAATAGTAAATATGATAAACCAACGGTTTGACGCAGCGTGGTAAACCCTCTGTTCCTATATACAGTAACAGACTGTCAGCCTTGTGATCATCTAGTCTGACATGATAATGCTGGTCATGGGACATTCCCATTTAATTCCTGATTCAAGTCCAACAGCAGTTGAACTAGATGGATAAAAAATGCTGCATCACACCTACCCTAGAAAGTTTCACCAGTTTTCTAGGTAGTTCTTAACCTGTTCTTTTTCCACTGAGGGCTGCCCACCTCCTTCCTATACTCTGCTGCCTAGTGCAGCTGACCTTGTCTGTGAAGACAGAGGCAAAAAAAGCATTCATATTCTCTTCATATTGGCACTTCTACAGGATGACAACAAGATTTTCCTCACAAAATCCTAGGGCTGGTCTAGGTCTAGGAAATTAGGCTGACATAACTACATTGCTCAAAGGTGTGAAAAAACCATGCTTCTGAGCAATGCAATTAAACTGATCTAAACACTGGTGCAGACAGCACTAGGTCAGGGATGGGCAATAATTTTTGGCCACACCAAAAATTTTTTAAGTGGCCCAGGACCACCCCGGAAGGGGCGTGGCCTAAACCAGAAGGGGCGTGGCCAGGATGCTTCTGGGCAGCCCCGCCCACAGACCATAATTGGTCTGGGCATGGGGGAGCCCCTTTGCTTCCCCTTCCCACTAAGCCCCCATGCCCCTGGCAGGGCGGGAAGAGGCTATGCACGCTCCCCCACCCCCAGGCCAATCAGGGCTTGGGGGCCGGGGAGCGTGCGAAGCCTCCTCCTGCCCTGCAAGAGCATGTGGCACTTTGAAGTGCTGTGCACTCCTTGCAGGGCTGGGGCTGGGACAGGGCGAAGGAAGCTTCACGCAGCTCCCCCATCCCCAGGCCCTGATTGGCCTGGGGCGGGAGCACGCGAAGTGCCTCCCGCCCTACCCCTGCCCTGCGAGGAGCATGTGGCACTTCAAAGTGTTATGCGGTCCTCGCAGGGTGGGAGGAAACTTCATGCGCTCCTCCCGCCCCCAGGCCAATCAGGGCTTGGGGGCAGGGTAGCACGTGACGTCTCCTCCCGCCCTGTGAGGAGCGCATGGTGCTTCAAAGCGCTGCATGGTCCTGCCAGGGCGGGAGGAAGTTTCGTGTGCTCCCGCACCTGCAGGCCTTAATTGGCTTGGGGGCGGGGCCTCTGTGCACCGGATCAACCCGCTTGGTGGGCCAGATCCGGCCCGTGGAGGCCCTTCTGCCCACCCCTACACTAGGTTGATGACAGAATTCCTCCATCAAAGTAGCTACTGCTTGTCAGGAAGGTGAATTATCTATGCCGACGGGAGAACTTCTTCCATTGGTGTAGACAGCATCTTCACTGAAGCACTGGAGAGGCACCACTGCAGTGTTTTAAGTGTCGACAAGCCCCTAGACCAGGGGCCGGGAACCGTTTTTTGGGTCGGGGGTCACTGACCCACAGAAAAATCAGTCGGGGGATGCACACAAGTGAGAAGCAAAGTGAGAAGCCCTTGACTGGGAAGGAGGAAGACACTCCCCACATTCCCCTTGCACACCAGAGCCTGGGGGGGACCAAGCTAGTAGATTTTGTGTGCTCCAGCCCTGCGAGTAGCTGGCAGGGGCTGGAGCGCCAGTGTGGGCTCCTCAATGCTGAGCTTCGGGGGCTGGATCCAGGGGTGGGGAACCCTGGGCCTGAGGTTCCCCAACCCTGCCCTAGAAGCTAGACACAGAAGAGACCTACTGGCCATCTGCACTACCCCTCCTTAGGATAATGAAGGTGACTATGCTGCAGTCTCCTGTGCTTTGCTCAGTCTAGGTATAAATGCCTTGAACAGAACTTGCCACCATTTCCCTTGGAATATTTTTCCAGTCTAGTCTAATTCTTCAAGCTTTTTTAAAATGTTTAGAATACAGACCCTAGCTGTATTCAGGATTATTGCCTTGACCCTGTATATAGCTACAACAGACCCCTTCCATTTCTTGATGGTATGTGATCAGGCACCTCGTCTCAGGTCCTGGGGTGCAGGAAGGGGTGTAGGTCCCTTGCAAGTTTGTCTCATTTCCTTACTCACAACTTTTAAAATCCCATATAGCTACACTCTGTATTACCTTTTCTTCTTTTCCCAGCCCTTAACTTTTTAAAAAGACAGTGCCGTTTTCTGTTTTTAGAAATGAGCTGCTTTGTAAAAAAAGACATCTCATTACCAGAAGGGATCTTGCAGCTTAATTTTTGCCCTTTACACAAACATAACTGATGTTTTTTTCCTTGCATTTCCTTCAGAAGACCTGATTAATGAGTTATATTAGCAGCATACATGTCATGGTCATGAGGGATGGCCAGCAGCCTGGGGACTAAAGAGTTAACTGTACCTAGCAGTCAACCAACAGAAATGCAGATAGGGATTTCAAACTGAGAAAAGAATTTTGGGGTTTTCCCTCCTTTGTCTCTTGAGCAGTTTACTCTCCAGATACTGAGGGGGACAGACAATATGTCCCTCTCCAAGAAAAGACTCTTCACCACCTGTAAGTAGGGCAAAGTCTAGATAAATCCATTGGGTTTTACTGTTTTATGGTTTGGGAATGGGAATCTGATGTCTGTGCATTTAGAAATGGGTTTTCCTCTCTTTTGTAACCAAGTTTTGTTCCCATGGGAAAATTCCCCATGAGTTTATTAATTGGTTACTCTTTCCACTAGCCAATCCAACTATGCTTGGAACAGGAGTATTGTTTTGATAATAAAAGTTCTTTCTTTTTTATTAACCTGGTATTGGTTCATTTCTCTGTCCTGGGAAATCTGTCTGCGGGACCTGCATGCCTCTGATTAGGGAATAGCAGCCACAGACTGCAGTTTGTATTTTCTTTTTTCTTTTTCAAGCTCTTTGGGGAAAAGAGCTTGGGGTGCCCTGGGTTGGTTTCTAGGGTTGCCAGGTGTCCGGTATTCAACCGGAAAGTCTGGTTTTTGGGCCCTCTGTCTGGTAAAAAAATTCAGAAAATACCCGACATGTGCAATGTCCGGTATTTTCTGGTTTTCCGGTTAAGCGCCCATGGGAAGCCTGGTGGGGCGGGGGGAGTGGCTGGGAGGTGGGGGCGCAATCGGCACTGGGAGCCCCTGGTTGCGTGTGACGCCTTGGGGAGCAGGGGAAGCCCTGTACGTGTTCCTGAGCTCTGTTCCAGTGTGTGGTGGAGCCGCACCCGGACTCACTAGTGCTTCGCTGGGACCGTGTGTGGGACAGGCAGCCCTGCGATCTGCACGTGCCCAGGTCAGGCCTGCTCCCTGCCAACCAATTCGCTCCCCCTCTCCCTGCTCCCTTCGACTGGCTGGTTCTCCCCGACTTCTCCTCCCGATCAGCAGGGCCGCATTATGACTTTTGTGGGCCCTAGGCACTTTTGCCTTCATGGACCCCTTCTTCCATAAAAAAAAAAATATTAAAAATTATTTTTGATATAACTTTAAATACTTCAACATTTTTTTTTCTGTTTTAGGCAAAATTTAATAGATTTTCGTGGGCCCTAAAAGTTTCATTTTTTTCTGATGTGAGAAAAAAATTAAAACATTTTCTTCGACCCTAAAAGTTCATTTTTTTTCTTCTGATTTTAAAAGAAATTAAAACATTTTTGTGGGCCCCTAAAAGTATCGTGGGCCCTAGGCACTGTGCCTACTGGATAAGTCGGCTCTGCCGATCAGCCCTGCTGCCCCCGCCAGCCCCGCTTCCGGCGGCCAGTTCTCCCCTCCTCCTCCAGATCTCCCCCGGCCAGCCCACTGCTCCCAACCCTGCATCCCCACCAGCCCTGCTTCTCACCGGCTGCCGGCCCCCCGGCCAGCCCCCCAGCCAGTATTTTTTTAACTCACCTGGTAACCCTATTGGTTTCAAGTGTCCACCCCTGTTTGTGGGTTTAAAAGCACTTGATGTTGGCAGTGGATTTTATCCCCAAAATCTAGGTTTTTAAGATTTTGGGGGGAAGTTTTATACCAAAGCCTGGAAATATAAGGTTTTGGGGTACTTTTGAGGGCCCCCACTTCTGCATTCATTGTGCCAGAGTGGGGAATCAGCCTTGACAATACATATGACCTATGGTCTGGGAATCTAGATTCAGTTCTGGGCACTCAGTGTATGTCTACACTACATAATTAACCTGAGCTCTTACCTGGGTTTTAGCCTTAACTCCCATAATTGTCCACACTGACAAGCCTCTGACCCAGGATTACAGAGGGACTATAAACTTGTTCTGGTTTACGTGGCTGGAGATGCAAGCTAAAGCCCAGAGTTCAGTTTAACTCCAGCTAAAAGCTGCATTTGCAGTGAGGATGCAGACAAAAGCTTTCTGTAAGACCTGAGCCAAGTCACCTCACCTTTCTGTGCCTCAGGTCCTCATCTCTAAATGGGGATAATATTTCCCTAACTCAGAAGGACATTGGGAAGATAAATTCTTTAATGCCGGTGACATACTCAAGACACTGCAGATGAGCACTGCAGAAGAAGCTGCTCTTGAAATCCGACTTAGGATCAATCTCTATTTTATAATATTCAAAGAACTGGTTTGGAGAAGGGATTTAAGGCTTTTTTTGGGGGGTGTTGCAATAGTAAAGCACATTCAAAGGCATAATTTTTGCCTCCTTGTAGGTCATTCTGGTTGAAACTGGTAAAGAAACTGCATCTACATGGGCTGTGACCTATTCACTTAACTGTAGAAATGGAGTCTGAAGAATCAGTTGTGGGTGGGGGGGTGGGTAATGAAATGCCTAGTGAAAGTCCATGCTAACGAAGAACGTGGGAAGAGAGGCAATTAGACTGCCTTCAACTACCTCTGCACAGAAATGTTAATAGCTGAACCATTTGGAATCTCATAATGAGTTTCCATCTATAACAGTCTGTTCCATCATGAAAATACCTGACATTTATTGCCCCTTACTGTTAGCAATGTCTAAAATAAAGAGAGTTGCAAACAGACCCAGGGTCCTTAAACAAAAAAAGTTTAGAAAACAGCTACTGAACTGTTTGCAATCAAATTCTATATGACACACAATACTGCTATGCAAACAACACTGCTACATAATGCATCTAAACCCAAACATAGTCAAAGTGTGGCTCATGAAGTTTTAAAACATGTGCCTCCATCTTTATTCTGGAGCTGCAACACTCACAAATCCCAACATACACGGTGCTCCACCTTGGACATAATCTCCACACAGTTATATCATCAGATTAAAGAGAAGAACAGCTGTTATCAATGCAAAATTACATACTATTAACCTAAGAAAGGAGGTAGTGCCATTTGCCTTCAACAAGAGCAAGTCAACCAGGAAGTTGTTAAGCCAGATTTATCCTATTCACAACCTGTATTCAAATGCATGCAGAGTTTAAAGAGTGGGGTTAAAAAAGGGATGGCAGAAGTCTCCCAGAAGCCTCAGACAAAGTTCTGAGAATAAAACTGAGACAGAAGCTATCATCTGTACTGAGACTTTTCAGCCCAGTCTGCACACCATTTTTGTACCTGTATATGTGGGTTGGAGGTGTGTGATTTTTTTTCTCAATATAAACACACCTATTACACCAACCCACCTAGTGTGGACACAGTTATACATCTGAAGTCTTTAAATCAAGATGTAAGGACCTTTAGAACTCAGCCAGAGGTTACTGGCCTACCACAGAAGAGAGTGAATGCATGTCTGTGACCTGCAATGTGTAGGAGATGAGATGAGATAATCATGTTAGTCCCTTTTGACCTGAAAGTCTACGAGTATTTATAAAGTTGTCATACAGATACACCTTTATTCCCGTTCCCGTATAAAAAAGCTGTATTGGTATAAGCACCTTTTTATCAATACAACTATACCCATACTAGGGAGTAGTACTGCTTTCACAATACCCATAAAGCTGTAAAAACCTTTGTGCATAAACAAGGCCTTAGAGAAATTATTTGCCGGCCTTATGATGCTGGCTCTCTGCATTGCCAGTTGTTGCACTGCATCAAGACAGCTAAACATGAATTAAATGTTCCCCTAGTATTGCTTATCCAATGTTGTTGCACAGACATGTTAGAACACTGCAAATGAGAAAGGGGGAAAATACCCTCTGTAATAAAATGTGATCCATACTGAATGTTTGAGAACCCCTGAGTACATCTCACAATAAAGCGCTTTATTGATAAGTACATAAATACTTGATATGTGATAGATAGATAGATAGATAGATAGATAGATTAGCTAATCCTCCTAAAGCAGGGGTGGACAATAATTTCTGAGGTGGCCCCGGGCCGTACCGGAAGGGGTGGGGCCTTGAGCGGAAGGGCGGGGCTGGGATACTTCTGGATTCACCACCCCCAGACCATGATTGGTCTGGGGGTTGGGGAGCGCCTTTGCCTACCCGCCCCCACCTTTCCCCTAAGTGCCCATGCCCCTGGCTGGGAGGAGACTTCCTACGCTCCCCTGCCCCCAGGCCAATCAGGGCCTGGGGGTTGGGGAGCATGTGACGTTTCCTCTGCTTTGTCCCCACCCTGCGAGCAGTGCGTGGCGCTTAAAAAGGCCATGTGCTCCTGGCAGGGCGGGAGGAAGCTTCGTGTGCTCCCCCAACCCCTAGGGCTGCCAGATGGTTTAACCAAAAATACCAAATACCCTCCACCCCCACCCCACCCCACCCCACCCAAAAACACATCGGGAAAAAAATTCTATTGAGGAAAAAAAAGGGGGGGGAGATCAAAGTTGTTGAGAAAAAAAAAGGACCCCGAGAGTTTAAGCAAAAAATCAATCAATCAATAAATTTTAAAAAGCGTGGCCCCTTTAAGAAATGCTTTTGAGGCTTTTTGGCCCTAACAGTCTGCCGGCAGCCATCTGCCATCTTGTCTTCCTGCTCCGGGTCAGACAGCTCCCCTGCAGAACCAGATAAGCACCCAGTATTTTTGCCTCCTGGCCTGGAAAAAAAATCAGAAAATTTTAGGTGTCCGGTATTTCTGAATTTTTTTTTACAGGACTGTCCAGGTTAATACCGGACACCTGGCAACCCTACCATCCCCAGGCCAATCAGCACACAAAGTCTCCTCCTGCCCTGCCAGGAGCGTGCGGCATGTGCTCCTCACAAGGCGGGGCCAGGGCGGAGGAAACTTTGTGCGTTCCCCCCGGCCCCAGGCTCTAATTGGCCTGGGGCGGGGGAGAGGTAAGGACCTCTACGGGCTGGATCCACCCCATTTAACCAGTGGGTCCCTTAGACGATCGAGATATAAAAGGAGCAATCAAGGACGATAAAGCTATTGCGGCGAAACTAAATGATTTCTTTGCTTCAGTCTTCACGGCTGAGGACGTCAGGGAGATTCCCAAATCTGCACCATCCTTTGTGGGTAATGAATCTGAGGAACTGTCCCGGATTGAAGTGTCATTAGAGGAGGTTTTGGAACAAATAGAAAAACTTAATGTTAACAAATCTCCGGGACCAGATGGCATTCATCCAAGGGTTCTAAAAGAACTCAAATGGGAAATTGCTGAACTATTATCTGTGGTTTGTAACCTATCCTTTAAATCGGCTTCCGTACCTAATGACTGGAAGGTAGCTAACGTGACACCAATATTTAAAAAGGGCTCTAGAGGCGATCCTGGCAATTACAGACCGGTAAGTCTAACTTCAGTACTGGGCAAATTAGTGAAACAATAGTAAAGAATAAAATTGTGAGGCACGAGAAGAACATAATTTGTTGGACAAAAGTCAACATGGTTTCTGTAAAGGGAAATCATGTCTTACTAATCTATTAGAGTTCTTTGAAGGGGTTAACAAACATGCAGACAAGGGGGATCCAGTAGATATAGTATACTTAGATTTTCAGAAAGCCTTGGACAAGGTCCCTCACCAAAGGCTCTTGTGTAAATTACATGGCCATGGGATAAGAGGGAAGGTCCTTTCATGGATTGAGAATTGGTTAAAAGACAGGAAACAAAGGGTAGGAATAAATGGTAAATTTTCAGAATGGAGAGGGGTAACTAGTGGTGTCCCCCAAGGGTCAGTCCTGGGACCAATCCTGTTCAACTTATTCATAAATGATCTGGAGAAAGGGGTAAGCAGTGAGGTGGTAAAGTTTGCGGATGATACCAAACTGTTTAGGATAGTCAAGACAGTTGTCAAGACAGTCAAGATAGTCAAGACTGTGAGGGACTCCAAAAAGATCTCACCAAACTGAGTGATTGGGCAACAAAATGGCAAATGAAATTTAATGTGGATAAGTGTAAAGTAATGCACATTGGGAAAAATAACCCCAACTATACGTACAGTATGATGGGGGCTAATTTGGCTATGACAAATCAGAAAAGAGATCTTGTAGTTATCGTGGATAGTTCTCTGAAAACTTCCACACAGTGTGCAGCGGCAGTCAAAAAGGCAAATAGGATGCTAGGAATTATTAAGAAAGGGATAGAAAATAAGACACAGAATATCTTACTGCCCCTGTATAAAACTATGGTACGCCCACTTCTTGAATACTGTGTACAGATGTGGTCTCCTCACCTCAAAAAAGATATTTTAGCTTTGGAAAGGGTTCAGAAAAGGGCAACTAAAATGATTAGGGGTTTGGAACAGGTCCCATATGAAGAGAGGTTAAAACGACTGGGACTTTTCAGTTTAGAAAAGAGGAGACTGAGGGGTGATATGATAGAGGTATATAAAATCATGAGTGATATGGAGAGGCGAATAAAGAAAAGTTATTTATTAGTTCCCATAATAGAAGAACTAGAGGACACCAAATGAAGTTAATGGGTAGCAGGTTTAAAACTAATAAAAGAAAGTTCTTCTTCACACAGCGTGTAGTCAACCTGTGGAACTCCTTGCCAGAGGAGGCTGTGAAGGCTAGGACTATAACAGAGTTTAAAGAGAAGCTAGATAATTTCATGGAGGTTAGGTCCATAAAAGGCTATTAGCCAGGGGATAGAAATGGTGTCCCTGGCCTCTGTTTGTCATAGTCTGGAGAGGGATGGCAGGAGACAAATCGCTTGATCATTGTCTTCGGTCCACCCTCTCTGGGGCACCTGGTGCTGGCCATTGTCGGCAGACAGGCTACTGGGCTAGATGGACCTTTGGTCTGACCCAGTACGGCCGTTCTTATGTTCTTATGTTATGTTCTTATATTAAGATGCAGAGCCACAGTGAGGTTAGCTCCCAGGGCCGGCATTAGCCAGGACTTCTTAGTCCCTGCTTATGCCGCCCCCAGGAGCTAACCCTGCTGCAGCTCTGCTGTAGTAGGAGCCCAGCGGCGGTAGCAAGCGCTCTCCCCTTATCAACTAATCGAGTAATCAATACGCAATTAGCTGATTAACCGCAATTTAACATCCCTACTTCTGCCCCCTGCTGATGCACAATCATCTCCCAAGGAGTCTGAAAACAATTGGTAAGAACAAAAACAGGAAATTAAAATCCAATGTAGTTACCTCAAGTCTGACAACTACAGCAAATGAAGGAAAGCAGCACAATGAAGACCCTGGTACAGGACAACACTCCTGTTCAGGACAGCACTTAAGTACATGCTTAACTTGCTTAAGTAATGTCTTAAGTAGGGGTAGGCTTAGGCCCTGCACTGAATCAGTAGTTAAAACGGAAAGAGACTCACCAATTCAAACATCAAACACTTCATTAAAATAAACGATGGACATGTACATTCCAAATCTGTACACAAGTTTTTACTTCTCTTTTTATCGTTCATTTATCTCTTCTATGCTAGATCACTACTTAACACCTTTAAACTGTGGTAAGGAAATGCCTACAACACTAATACTTCCTTTATAGTAACAGTACAATTTTTAAAAATTAATCCAACAAGAAGGATCCTCCCTTGACCAAAGCAACCACATGATCAGCATGCTACCAGCCCTATAGTCCCTTCAATGTTTATCGAACTTCCATTTCTTCTTGGCAATTTAGCCAGGAAGCTCTTCAGGGCAGGGCAGTTGTCCTGTCTTTCTGATGTGCCCATTTGGGGCACTTTATGAATAAATTTGCAAATTATTTCTGGGAAGGACTGCGTTGTCCAGGGCAATGAAACGGGGACTGAAATAAACAAATCAGCTGTTCACATCTGACCCAAGTCAGTAGAAAAATTAGAGATACCTAAAGGCTATTCTGCGTCCTATGCAAATTATTTATAGGGTGACCAGATGTCCCATTTTGGCCAGGACAGTCCCCTTTTTCAGCTCCATTCAGGCAGGGACATGCTTAGGATTTACATGGCCCTACACAGTGCTCCTATGCGCAATGGCAGCCCAGAGGGGAGACAGGAATGACGACTTCTTAGAGATGTGATTTTATAATCTTCAACAACACACTCATGAAATATTTTAAAAGCAAATCTTAAATTAAGGTCAGTCGACTGGCACAGTAAATTCAGACACTGACAGGACAGACCTGGGGTTGGCACATGCCTGTTAAATGGCTTCACTGCCACTTGACTGGGTTTTTCACAGGTTCAATGCTCTGCTAATAGCTCTGGCAGGCTTTGTCAACCAGCGGTGCCCCAAATTTTCAGGTGCCCTACACCACATCTGGGTAAGGACAGCTCTGCATTCCGGCCATCCCTACTTTTTCATGAAAACTAGGCATTTGCCCCTGATTTATGCGGCAGCTCTGCCCCCCATCAGCAGCCTCCTGTCTCCAGCTGCAAGGCAGAGCAGACAGCAGAGGCTGCTGCTGAGGGGGTCCGTTCTGAAGGCAGCGTTTCCCACCAGCAGCATGATCAGTGAAATGTGCTGCTGGCATGCAGCACTGCTTCAAACCTGTCCTCCAGGGCAGCAGCCCCCACTGGACACTACAGGTAGTTCTTATGTCTGGGTCCACCTGGGACAGCTGTCCACTGCTTGCATCACGGGATAGCGAGGTGTTTACTTACAGGGTTGTGCCTCAGGGGAGGTCTAATCCCTTCCCAAGCAGCCTGGTGTTCTGGTAAAATGAGTGTGCTGCACACATACTAGTCTTTGAGCAGGATGCATACAGAGTAGAGTGACAGAGTGGAGAGCGGAGAGCTATGGATGCTGCTGGGGAGAACGGAAGGAGGGTCAGCTCTGACGGCAGCGATGCCCAGCAGCAGTAGCTGAGAAATCTGAAGTGGGTCTTACCCACGAAAAAGCTCATGATCCTATATTTTTCTGTTAGTCTCTAAGGTGCCACAGAGCTACTCATTGTTTTTACTGATTTTGTTGGTTAGCTGAGTTACAGCTGCAGGTTACAAGCAGTGGGATGGTATCTGCCTAGTTTGGGAGCCTGAGCGATGAGACCGTTTGAAACAGGAAGGGTTTTTAATTGTACATTTTGTGGCAACGAAGAGGCCCCCCCGTGCCAAACAGGCTGCCTGCTGTAGAGGCAGGTGCTGTGTTCAGATGCCGGGCTGAGCCAGTGTTCTGAGCATGCCTTGTGAAGGAACACTTGCACCTAAATTCTATCCTGGCGTTTCAGTAGCAGGTTTACCAGGCCAGAGAGATCTCTGCTGTAAACTCTTCCACTTGGAGATTAATTTGGCCCATAGCAAGGAACTGGGTCAGCAACACAGGGGCTGTCAGGGGCAAGGTCCTAGCCAGAGGCAGACTGACATTAGGTAGCCAAAAAAATAAGGAGCATAGACACACACATGCATGTACTCCTTTGTGAGGGGCTGGTTGTGTTAGAAGCATGGCAATGCCACCATGTTACCCTTACTGCTGGCAGAGACACTGTCTTCAGAGCTAGACACCAAGCTCTTCAGAAGGCAGAGAGGCCACCAATCACATGACGTTACCAGGTGAGGTGACACTTTTATACTGGGGATGGGGGACCTTAGGCCTTAGAAGGGTCAATAATTTGTGTATGGTCATTTCTTGCTATAAAAACATCTAGGAAAAGTCTGTGTAATTGTAATGGACTCCAAAACCCATTAAAGTGTTTAAAAGACGACATTTCAACACTGGACAGCAACAAAGTTATATGCGAGACATGTGGAGCACATGCCCACAGCAATCAAAATGACATTACCCAGCACCTTTCAAGCAAGACACACAGAGATGCTGATAAAAGTGTTTATCACATGCTTCAGGATTTTTTCTGAGGCAGGACACAGAAGTTGAAAAAGCACTGGAGACTTGCCTTTGAGCGCAGTGAAAAGTTTGAGTGTGCTCCGCGGAGATATATGCCAGAATGGGAGGAAATGCAAGACAGCCTCACTGCGTGCCACACCAGAATTCCCACTGAAACACACTGCATGAGAATAGGCTCTTTGTTGAGTGGTCTAGTGCAAAATCAATTGTCTCCAGTTGTCTTTCAGATTAGTACCATTAGAGAGTGCCCATCACCCAAAGGGGGCAGAAGATTTTTTGAGAAACGGACTGCAATGCGGTACAATACACAGATCCAGCCAAGGCGGTGGAGTTTGTGCTGTGTCAACCTGGTACTACAGCACCTGCTGAAGGTGTCTTTTCAATTATGAATGATGTGCAGTCTCCTGAATGTCTCCACCATGAAGGCTGCTTACGTGTGAGTTAACTTTTCTCTAGACTGCACGCATTCCATGACAAGTTGCTGAAAGACAAGCAAACCCTCAGAAAAATAGCAGTGTCAGAAATACAACTGGTATCAAGCAGCTTCACTCCCTGAAGAATGGCAAGACAAAAAACAATGCCAGTAACAACTGAGTTTTGAGTAAAATATACAAAGCCATAAAAATATATGAATATATAAAATGTATGAGACTGCCTTATCTTCTTTGCGGACTTTAAGTAAACACCCCTGAGCACTGACCATCTCTTACCTGGTATCCCATTTTCAGTTAGGGAAATATGATCACCCTAATTAACCATCATTTGTATTAGTGTAGTGCATATGGAGCCTTATCCCAAAAAGCTACAATTGAAGTATGAGCCAAGAGACACACATGGAGACAGAGAGATGGGAGAGTACAAGGAAATGAAACAGTACTGGTCAGCATGACTGGCAAGGGTCTCAGGTCGCATTTCCTCTCTGCACTGGATGTAAATATGCACCCACTTAACTGTACCATCTCAGATTCATGAATAAGTGCAATATATTTATTGGTCTGGGGATATAAGTATTTATATTATATTTATTCATTAGGGCCAGCAGTCGTTAAGTTTGCACAATTGGATTATTTGACAAGTGATGGAATTAACAAAGGGCATAACTGGTTTATTTAGGAGCAGAATTTCACTCCTTTTTCCAAAAATGTGAAGTTAAATATGCAGAATTTTGTGGTAGAAAGTGAGCATGGCAATGTAGTCATTTTAAACTATCCATACAGGGGGAAATCACGGCTATACCAAGAGTCATGAGCAGCATCAGTTAGTTCCATTCTTCCAGGTCTATATAGTCCTCCTCCTTCTCCTTCGTCAGGTATTTTGGCGGGTCAGAAACCATGCCGGAATGTCCACAAGCATCTAATGGATGCTCTGCCTGTTCAAACAGGAGCAAAAGGCCATGCAGGAATAGCTCTTCAAACAGTGACACCTCCATGTTATTGGTTTGGTTGCCGGGACCATGCAAACCCAAAAGATGGCTACTTAGCAAGATCTGTTGGGGACTTAGCAAGTTGTGATAACTTCCCTCACTGAGCAGGGTAGCCTGTCAAATTTCCTACACAGTAAACTGCAAACCCAGGACTAGAGCAGCCAAAAATGGGGAGGGCCTGAGTCCAGAAATGCTAAATCTAGTGTCAATATGCAGCATGGACGCTCAAGTTCTGAGCTTGCAAACCCAGAGTCCAAGGACCCACTAACCCTGTGCTTACACTCTAGCTTACCTTTAGTCCTTAGGCAGGTAGATTTTAAGGAGGTATTTCCAAGTCTAACCTACTTGCTTCTTCCATTCCACCTGGACCAGTAAGTGTAATAAAAAGTGTAACTGAGCTCAATATCTAAACAGAATGATCAAAATCTAAGCTAAATCTAGACACATTACATACTAAATCAATGGCGAATACATTATTCTCTGACCCAGTGCAAACTTCACATTGATGCCCTCAGTTCATAAAGCTCCAGCCACCAATAACAGGACAGGAGGGAGTAAAATGCAACTTCTGCTCGTTTTCTGAAAATCTGTCTTCTGCCTGAATTGCTAGAGAGAGAGGCAGGGTGGGATTGAGTCAAATCAGAATTATTTAAATCATTAAAACAAGTCAATTTAAATAAGCAAGCTGGAAACCTTGATTTAGATAATCAGTTTTAATCTTGTTTTGCATTTGTAGTTTTTCTGGTTATTTGATTTTTACTGGTAACCATTCGTGTTGATTTGCACCTAAATATAGCCTTTAATCTGGTGCTTGTTTTTGCTAATCAAGAGGATACATTATATCTCTACACATTTATCTAAAAAATTATAAAGCTTAACATACATTTGTGCAGATTTCGAAACACAAAATATAAAGTTAAGAAATGATGAATGATGCTTTTCTTATTTACTAGATGATTAATTTTACTTGTGATCTGCATCAAACTGCATTTAGGTAAAATGGGGAATCCAATTTAAAAAGGCACAAAACCAGCTTTTTAAAATTATTAGCTTAAATGGGCTGGAAAGCTAAGAAAAATATAATTTTATCAAAATGTGTTTTGCATTTAAAACTTATTTATTTATTAAACAAATGAAGTGTTATTTGTAAAGATTGATTCAAAGTGCTTTTTTCTGGTCATCGTGTCTTTCAAGATTTTAGAAGAAGTAGATTCCATTCTCTTATACCTCACTTATTTCAAACTTTGGCAGCAAACAGGTACTGCATAGATATTTAATTAATAGATTATAGTAAGTTTAGGACACAGCATGGGTTATCATAATTTCAGATTTTTAAAAAGAAAAAAATTAGTAAGTCTATTTTGGGTTTTTCAGTCACTGGTTTTTTGATACTGTATAAAGAGCTCAGGAATTATCCAGTCCCTGGCGACATGGTGCCATTCTGCTAGAGAATAGACGATTACACAATTAACACACAAAGCAGACTTGGGGGGGTTTGCTGTAAAGTATGAATTACAATGCCACAGATGAAGTGCAGCAAATGAAATTTAATTGTTCAGCGTGTGTTATTCCATCAGGCCAATATTCTCAAAAGTAACTTCTGATTCTGGGTCTCAGTATTTCAGAGTGCCCAACCAGAGAAACTTACAAGACTCTGATTCTCTGGTGGCAGGTGTTTGGTACTCTCTGAAAATCTAAGTTCTCAAATTGGGCACCCAGCAGTTATTTTTTTAAATACTGGCTCAAGCTTTTCTTCTATGAAAACAGAACTAAATGCTGCTCTCTACAAACAACAGCTCAAATCATCACTCCAGCACCCTCACTTTATGCTGGGAGTTACAAGGCCAGTTTCCACGAAGCTCCAAATGAAGGAATGGAAGCAAGCCACACACGTGGCATTCATCTCAAACTATTTGGAGTTTATCTTTGCAGATTATACCAGTGATTTTTGTGCTCTGTAGGACACACCAGGTCTTGTTAGCTGGGGGTTAGGTGAGGTATTCTGGGCATCCTTTGAATAAAAGCTGATAGGTGTTCAAAATTTACTCTTTAGTGAGGTTCATTCGATGTAGACACAGAAGACAACTTTTTATATGTCAAGAAAGGGTGGTCAAAGAGAGCTATGAGACTGCAAAGCAATTTCATATTTGGCCGTCTGAACAGCAGCTGATCCACAATGCAAATTAAGTGTGTGAAAATTGTATAAACCAAGCAAAAGTCACTGCAAGAAGCCACTACTTGCAACTCCTTGTGCTTGCAACGCTTATTAGCCAAGGGGTTTTGAAACTCTGGATCACTGCTTGTAAAGGTAAGTTGCTAGCTGGCCATGAGATGCTTTGTTTTACCTGAGTATCCACAGGTATAGCTGCTCGCAGCTTCCAGTAGCTGTGGTTCGCCATTCCTGGCCAATGGGAGCGGTGGGAAGTGATGGCCCAGCCCATACCGCAGCCATTGGGAGCTGTGAGCAGCCATGCCTGCGACGCTCAGGTAAACAAAGTGTCTTGGGGCCAACTAACGGCACTCCCTGTTACAAGCCGTGAAAATCCCTGCCTTAGCCCATGTAGGCCCACTCAAAATAAGCACCCCAGGCCTTTTGTAAGTGTGAACTGTAGCATTTGGAAACAGATGTGGCTAAATCAGTGCTGCCTACATTTTCTCTCAAAATGCTCCCCCCCCACACCTGCCCCTGTACAATCATGCAGCATCTCTAAGAGAGATACCGAAATGGCATACATGGAAAGGTAATGTTAGGTATTCTGAGCTACATTTAATGCAATGAGTTTTAGATAATGATACTCTTTAGGCTTATTTTGTGTCTCATTCCTTTCTAACCTTGCTTCTTTGAAGCCTGCTCCCCTCCTCCCCTTGTGTGTTTCCTTCTCTTCTCCAGCATATGCTGCCCTGTACCTTGATCCACTGTATGAGCTGCTCAGTCCCCTGGTCCCCTTCTCTGCATGTTCCTCCCCAACTGGCAGCTATTTCCTCTGGTTCCACTGGCAGCTCGGCTCTATGAAAGCAGTTTGCCCCTAACAGATGTAGCTAGGCTGCCATCCCCCATCCTTTGTCTCCCGCTGCTTTTATGGGACTGAAGGCTCCTCTTTATAAAGTAGTAGTAGAAACTAAAGCTTTGTCTACACTACACAACTTTTAGTGACATGGCCACGTCGCCACAGCTGTGCTGCCAAAAGTGGAGCATTGTAGCCACTGCGTGTCAGCCCTTTTGCCAAGAAGAGCAGCGTTCCCATTGTCATGTTCCCCTTGTTGGCAGGAGATAACGCGCTGGTCACTGTAGCACATGTCCCAGCAAAACATTTTTTTGGGGGGTAGGAGCAGTTAGCATGTCAGAATGACAAATGTTGTGTCACAACTGCCAGCGTAGCTATAGCCTAATTATAAAGATACCACACAGCAACAGCAACGAGTCAGCTTTTTGCAGACGATCAGCAAGTGCTTCATACGCCATTAGTGGGCAACAGGCCAGGCACGGTCTTCATTAAGAAAAAAGGTGTGTTCTTAAGTCAAGCCAACCTACATTTTTAATAAAAACCAAACCAAACCAAACCCCTTTTGCTGTATGTGTTCAGTGACCATAAAATAGTAAAATCAGTCAATAATAGAGATTCAATAGCTCCAGAGACTGGTAATGATACAAAATCTCATCTCTATGCTAGATAACTCAGGGATTGCTGGGGGTTGTTCAGCAATCTACATGAAACAAGCTGGCAGTTCAATCCATTGGACAACTGTTTACATCTGAAATACAAGTGACTTTTTGCAGTTTCAGCAACTGTGACAAGGTCCGATGGGTCACAGAGAGAAAATCATGTAACCTGCCCTGCTCCATTAGGGCTTGTCTACATGGGAAAATGTCACCAGTTATACCAGCATATAATTAAATCACTACAATTATACCAGTCAAACTCCCAGTGTAGACATTCATTCATCTTAGGCCAGGTCTACACTAGAGACTTGTATCAGTGTAACTATGTTGCTCGATAGGGTTGCCAGGTGTCCTGTATTCATCCCGGACAGTCCGGTATTTTCGCCTCCTGTCCGGTAAAAAAAATTCAGAGAATACCGGACACCTGAGATGTCCGGTATTTTCTGAATTTTTCCCCGGCCAGGAGGCAAAAATGCCAGGCACCTGGCAACCCTACAAACACTCAGCGCTCGGCCTCCCACCCCCAACATCCCCAGCCCCCCAACCCCAGCCCCCATGCTTACCTGGTTCTTCAAGGCTGCTGGCACAAAATAGCTGCCGGCCAAAAGACCTAGGGGAAGCTCAACAACTTTGGTGTCCCCTCCCCCCCTTTTTCCCCTTCAACAGAATTTTTTCCGGGTGTTTTTTTGGGGGGGGGGGGCGGGGGTGTTCAGTATTTTTGTTTCAACCATCTGGCAACCCTATTGCTCGAGGGTGTGAAAAATCCACTCCCCGGGCAATGTAGTTACACCAACTTAATCTCCAGTGTAAACAACGCTATGTCAGTGGGAGAGTTTCTCCCGTTCTATAGCTACCACCTCCTACAGGTGTGGATCAACTACATTGACAAGAGAAGCTCTCCAGCTGGTATAAGAGCATCTTCACTTAAGCATTACAGTGACACAGCTGCACCAATGCAGCATTTTAAGTATAGACTGGTCCTGAGTTTATACTGCTTCCAAGGCAATGTAAGCTGAACCAGAAGAAGACGGTATACACGAAAGTTACACTGGTCTTACTGCAATAGTTTAAATGTACATTTTACCATCTACCAGTATAAAATTGTCCCATGCAGACAAGCTTTTAGAGATGGTCCTTATGGAATAGTGAGTGTTGAGGCATATTCATAGGACAGTATAGGGGAAACTACCCATTCAGTATCTGCTCTGTGGGTGAATAGGGGACTCAGAACGCAAATGTTGATCTGGCTCCCTTAAACACAACTTAAAGTCAAACAAATATGATTTTAAACCACAAATTTATATTTAAAAGTGATCATTTTATTTATGGATGCAACAAAGTTGCTGGCAGTTGCCAAGGCCACCAACAAAACAGAGAAATTAGCAGCTGAGAAAAACTATAAAAGCAGAACAAAGGAAAAACATTTTACTGGAAACTACTTATTAAAACAACAAGCAGCCCATGAGACTTGCGGAATAAATGCACCTTATAATTATACCAATACAGATGCAGGCTGGCAAGACAGTCAAGCTCTGAAAGCTGGGAGTACTAAAAATTTTCCAGTTAATTTCCTCTATCCACCAGTCAGATCAGGGTGTGAGGCCTGGTCTGTGCTCATAAGTTTTGTTGGCACAGTTATTTATGTGGGGGGATGGACGGAATGGGACCAAAAACAACTCACCCCTAAAAAACCCTGTGCCAGCAAAAGCATTAACATAGAC
Source organism: Rafetus swinhoei (assembly GCA_019425775.1). Classification (NCBI taxonomy): domain Eukaryota; kingdom Metazoa; phylum Chordata; order Testudines; family Trionychidae; genus Rafetus; species Rafetus swinhoei. The sequence goes on along the minus strand of CM033437.1, from coordinate 344,264,365 downwards.
ACTGTTCTACCAGGGAAAACGTCTTTTGCTACTTTAAGCTGGGTACCCACAAGGAGGGTGTACCCATATAGTTATATTAGAATCACAGAAGACTAGGGTTGGAAGAGACCTCAGGAGGTCACCTAGTCCAACCTCCTGCTAGAAGCAGGACCAACTAAATCATCCAGGCCAGGGCTTTGTCAAACCAGGCCTTAAAAACCTCTAGGGATGGAGATTCCACCACCTCCTCCCTTGGTAACACATTCCAGTGCTTCCCCACCCTCCTAGGGAAATAGTTTTTCCCTAATGTCCAACCTAGACTTCTCACACTGCAAAATCACTGAGAGTGAAGAGAAGGCTTTTGTGAATTTTCGTTGGATTTTCTCGAAGTAATTTTTCCATCAGAAAATGTTGATTTGTTGAAACCAAAACCTTTCACAGGAATGTACCAGTTTGAGTAATGGTTTCCTTAGGCCCAGGATGGAATTTCTGGTCAAAACAAGGGACATACAGATGCAGCCACACAAAACAGCCAACTGGCCAGTGGTTAAAGTCTCTGCTGTAGCTGATTTGGGACTTGAAACTGGTTTTTCACATGAATGCCCAAATCACTGGCTTATTAGCTATTAATGACAGGGTGTGGTTGATGGGCTACATCTCTGCTTGCAATGAAAAATTCAGAGAGGCCTGTTTCATCTGATGAGGAATGAGATATTGGAAGTCCTGAAAGTTTTCATAGGATGGAAAAGCCATTTCCTGCCCAGCTCTATCAGTGACTCGGCTATTCTCTATGTAGGGATCAGCTGTGTAAAAGGATAGCAAAATTTTCATCTACAAGGATTGTTCAATAATATGCTGGCCAAGAGTAGTGAATTATCGTTGCTGTACAATGCCAACAAAGTGAGAGGCATTTTAGAGATCTATGCACAAGTTCCAGCCCTGCACAGTCTAAACCAGAGGCGGGCAAAATGCAACCAGCCAAATATTTGGATCAGACCTGCTGCAGCCCAGTAGGACCCTTCAGCAGGCTCCTTGGCTGCCGTGGAGCCACGCAACTGCTGGGGCCAGTGTGTGCGTCTCTGCAAAGTGTGTGCCCCCTGTGGGGAGGAGGGGGTCTCCAGACACTGCCCCCATCCCCAGCATAAGCCTTGCAGCTCCCATTAGCCAGTTTCCAGGCATGCCTCGCAAACAAATACACACTGGCCCAGTAGGTGGCCACTTTGAGCAGCATGTAGGGCAGTGGCAGCCAGGGAGCCTGCCCAAGGGTGCCACTAGGCCGTCAGCCAGGAGCCCCCTACAGTGAGCACCTCCCAAACCAGAGCCTGAGCCTGATGCCCCACCCCTTTCCACACTTCAACCCCCTGCCTCAGGTCACAACCCCCTCCTACACCCACACCCCCTCCCAGATCCTGCAAGCCCTCCTCCACCAGGTCAGAACTCTCTCCTGAACCTACACTCCCTTCCTGTACTCCAGTTCCCTACCTACAGTTCCCTCCTGTACCCTAACTCCGTCCCAAAAGCTGCTCCCCCTCCATTAATATAGAAAAATGTGGCCCCTGACCACATATCTAGTTATTGGAGCGGGCCCCCCCATCGAAAATTATTGCCCACCCCAGTCTAGACAGACAATTTATAAGGAAAAGGAGAGCAATGACAATCCAAACCATTCAAGGAAATTATTTTTTTTAATACTGCCCCATTGTGTTAAGTACTATACACACCATGGATAGATGGTTTCTGCCCCAAAAGCTTACAATTTAAAGTTAAGATGAGACATAATAGTGGATACAACAGACAGTGACAGCGTAAGACAACCAATCAATTACAACTGACGCAATATGTGCTCAGTACAAAATGTGCCTAGCCATTGTAGAGGGTTTTGTAGGCATGGCAACAGTTAAGCAGACATCATCTTAATTCCAATATTTTTACCCTTTCCCCCCCACTAAGTCACGCTAGCCAGGCGAAGATAGGGAGGAGGAGAGATTACTCACCTTGTATAGTAAGTAGAGTTCAAGATGTTCTGTTCCTATGGGTGCTTCACATCAGGATGCCCACGCACCAGTGCACGCTTTCAGAGATTTTTGCCAGCCGTGTCCAAGCCCTGCACATCCACATAGGGGATGCGGACCTGCCTCTTCTCCAGTTCCTCTGCAACCATGAACTCCAGGGAGTGTGACTCCAAAGTAGAGGGGAAGGAGGGTGGGTAGGGAAGAAGCATTTGAACTCCCGTTACCGGTTCAAGATACGTAACTACTTCTTTCTGATATTGTCTTATGGGTGCTCCGTATCAGGAGATTCTCAAACAGTATTTCAATTATGGTGGAGAATGTGGAAGAAGTGGATTCAGTACAGATTGTAGAAGAGCTGCACCAAGGCCATGTCAACTCTTGAAGTATGCACAAGAGCAAGGTGGTGGGAACACATGTACAGCAATGGCCACTGATGGCTTTGCAAATGTTGGAGATGGATATATTCTTCAGTAAGGCCATAGAAGTAAACTATGCCCTGTGGAATGGGCAATTGCCCTAGGTGCATGACACACCCCTGAGGGTTTGTAAGTCAAGATACATCCCAAAGAAATCCATTTTGACAGCCTGTGGGTAAAAATCAGGTGTCCTTTCATTCTCTCTGTGAGGGAAATAGTCTAGGAGAAGCCCTGAAAGACTTAGACCTATTGAGATAAAAGACAAAGCCTCTTTTCACAGCCAGTGTATGAAGACTGGCTTCCTTTCTCAAGGAATGAGGCTTGGGATAAAAGACTAGCAGATGACTAGCCTGATTAATATGAAATTCTGATGAAACTTTAGACAGAAAGTGAGGATGGGACACTGCAGATGGCTGATCACTCAGAAGAGTTCCTAGTTGTGGTACCCTTCTAGTCAAGGTGAGGACCATGGGAAATGAGGTCTTAATACAAACAAAAAAGGAACAGCTTCCCATTCGTTTAAATAGGGTTTTCCCAGGGCATTGAGGACTAAGAATGGAGACAATTCTTTGAGATATTAATTGCTCACTTTGCTGTTTCTTGGATCACAATCCAAACCAAATCTTCTGGTACGAAGATGTTCACATTTTAAGGCAATAATCATTAAAGATCTCAGCCATATTGAGAGGGATACTGCCTCACTTCTGCATGACAGGGTGCTCATGTAACACCTTTTAAAATGTTTATATTTTAAAGTAAAATTCTGAAAGCAGCTTTATTCCATTTGTACACAACCTCGTCCCTCTTCTTCTTCCAAATGTTTTGTTCTTAATTAACACTATGAAGTAAGTAGACAATCCACAATTTAGAAACCTCTCTCTAAGTTCTTATCCCAGTCCATCAAGGTGGTAACTTAGTGCCATCAGATCTATCTTGTTAACAGCATTACACTGAAGTACATGGCTTGCACGGCTGTGTTCGGATCACAAACACAAATAGAAATTGCTAAGACAACACATATCCCCAGATGTTGAATCCAGGATTTTGGTTGCTAAGACACTGTATGTTGGACTTAAAATTTCCCCCATACCCTAGTGAGACTGCATAGTATCAGCCCACCAGAGCCCTTTTAAGATTGGCATCAGCTGAACTTCTGAAAAGGATTACACTCCAACCAGCCAGCCTGTGGGTTAGAAAAGAACCGGAGCACATGCAGAACTCATGATCAGCCTGTGAGCTCACTTAACAGGCCAACTGTGCAAGTAAGAGCTTCAGAGAGGTAGCTGCGTGAGTCTAACTGGAAAAACTTAAAAACCAACAAATAGTCTTGCAGAGCCTTAAAGACTAACAAAACATGTAGATGGTATCATGAGCTTTCGTGGGTACAACCCACTTCTTCAGATGAAACAAGTAAAGTCACTCTTGTGTTCCCCAACAGTTAGCATCATCATTAACCTGCTCACAAGTATCTCAATCTTGAAACAAAATCTACCATGAAGTAAAGTACAGCAACTGTTGCAACATGAACAAAGGAAAATGTAAATATACAGGTAAACATCAATACATGCAGCATTAAAATCCAACCCAGTGCAAATAAATTCACCTCTAAGAAGAAAAGGAGCAGTTGTGCAGAACTGATCATTAAAAAAATCCTCAAATGCTGATCCAAATATTCTTTTCCAAGCTCATATTTCCATCCTCCAATAAATCATGTGGCCTTTGCTGGAGTTTTTTGTAATGGCGAAAACTAAAGGAAATACAAAGAAGCAATGGGAAAATGCAGTACTGTATTCCCAGAAAAGGAAAGAGAACAAACACCACACTAATAAGAGATTAGGCATTTATTAAGTCACTAAAAGGAAAGAGATTGTCAGCACCATGCTACAATTTGCATCAACTGCACCATAAATGGCCCTTTCCTCTAATCAAGGCTTTTCAGCCTTCTCACTGGGGAAATACAATTGATCCTGGGACAAACAGATGAAACAATGACCTGGCCACAAAGGAAATGGAAACCAAGGAATCTAAGAGCACCCACTTTTAGACAAAAATTACAGAAGTCAGTGACTGAGGGAATAGTGTTCAATGTGACTATTTTCTTCTACTCTGGTAATTAAAAAAAAAACATAGTAAAAATTACTATGTCACTATCAACTTAGGCCAGGCCTCCTACTTAGATTATTTTAAAAGGGGCCGGTAAGGTTGTGAGCTTTTCCAATTTCCTGTGAACAACTTTACATTAAACATTCCCTGGATACAATGTGTTCAAACTCAACAGCTTTGGGCTGGAGATGCAGAATGTCAGAATGAAGCTGACTATAACCAGTCTAGATTCATGGTGAAAAGTAAATAGGTGCAAAGATCATTAGATTTTTTTAAAATGTTTTTTAAGCTGGTTGTGACCGTTAGGTTTTGTACTGTACTTGATTATAAAGCCCTAATTGGGCTAAGTGGAAAGGAGGATGGTCTGATACAGAGATTTTCAACCATTTTCATCTGGGGACCTCTAGAAAGAGGTGCAGACTCCTTTGGAACTCGTAGTCTGCAAACCCCCAGGAGTACATGAACCCCAGGCTAAAAACCTCTGGTCTAAGAGTTAAGATATCAGAGTTCCAACTGTTCTATTTAGCCATCTCTCTCCCCAGTCTCATCCTTTGCTTCCCCTTGTTTCCCTGGAGTTGTTTAGCACCTTAGGGTTGCCTGGTATCCGGTTCTACCAGAACACCTGGTTGAAAAGGGATCTTGGCGGCTCCAGTCAGCTCGGCTAACCAGGCTATTAAAAGTCCAGATGGGAGCACAGCAGGGCTAAGGGAAGCTCCGTGCATACCCTGGTTCCTGCATGGCTCCCAGAAGCAGCCAGCATGTCCCTGCAGACCCTAGGCAGCCAGGGGACGGGAACCTTTTTTTGGATCAGGGACTGCTGACCCACAGAAAAATCAGTTGGGAGCTGCACAAAAGTGAGAAGCAAAAAGACACTCCCCACAATCCCCTCACACACCTGAGCCTAGGGGAGCTGGGTGGCCCATACAACTGGGGCTCCCCTGGAACAGGGCTCCGCTGGTCCTGCTGCTGCCCTTCCTGGCCGGGGCTCTCTGGGGACAGGGCCCACCAATCTGATGGCAGGGCTCCCATCCGCTGGACTCCCTGACTGGCTCACATTCCCGGGTGCTGGGGCTCTCTGGTCCAGTAACATCTGTGAACCTGATGGACCACAGATGTTGCTGGACCAGAGAGTCCTGGATTTAGGAGGTTCAACCTGTACTAGTTTTACTTTCAGTGCTCCAATTAATTCTGGAGCCAAGGCGACTGAAGAAGGTCGAGACAGGAAATGAATATGAAGATATAAGCTCTTCATTCCAAGGACTAGCAGCGCAACTGACAGTAACTAAAGTCTTTGATTTTTTTTTTTCCTGGCATCCTGCCAGGTGTCAGCAAAACAGATGGCATTCTTGTTCATAGGATGATACTAGGCTTTTTGTTACACGCAGGGGAGCCAAGAGCTATGCCGGGCCCCTGGACGGGGAGACGGAGTTCCATGTTCCTGGAAGGGGCAAAGCCCATGCAGCTAGCCCTCAGCACCACCTGGCACGTGCCATGCCCCTGCCCCCAACCCCCAGCTTTTAGAGCCATCTGGAGCATGCTATGCGGTGCTCCAGCAGAGATTTAAAGGGCCCAGGGCTCCAGCTGCTGCAGTAGCAGCCAAGAGCCCCAGTCCCTTTTGAATTGCAGGACCCTGCCTCCATCCCCTATTGGCAGGCCTGATCACTCTACTACCCCATAGGGATGTAACCAACTAGTCCACTATCCAATAAGCACATGCTTATCGAGTAGTCGAATAGTAACTCAACTAGTCGCTTCCCCTCCCCCCTTGCTGCCTCTATCAGAGAAAGGCAGAGAGAGGCAGCAAGGGAGGGGAGCAGGAGCCAGTGCTGGGGGAAACCGGCTTAAAAGACAGTTCCCCGCTGCACCGTCTTGGGGGGGCAGAGAGAGGGGGACAAAAGAGGCAAAGACATAGCAGGGGACTGGCGCAAGCCAGGCATCAGCTGATTCCTGGCTCATGCCCAGTCCCAGACGCTGCGCCTCTGTTTTTTAAATGTATTAAAAGCTGCCAGGCTCTTAATGCATTTAAAAAAGCAGAGGCACACCAGGTGGAAGAAGGGACCAGGCGTGAGCCGGGAATCAGCTGTCCCGGCTTGCTCCTGCTCTGCTGCTACTGCATGTCTGTTAAATGTATTAAGAGCCTGGAGGCTCTTAATACATTTAAAAGTCAGAGCCGCAGCAGAGTTAGCTCCCGAGCCAGGAGCTAACTCCGCTGCAGCTCTGTAGTTTCCCTCCTTATTGACTAATCAAGTAGTCGATGGAAATTCCATCAATTACTCGATTAGCTGATTACCCGCAATTTAACATCCCTACTAGCCCAGTCTCTCATAAACAATGAGTAGTCCTGTGGCACGTTGAAGACTAACACATTCATTTGGGCATAAGCTTTCATGGGCTGGAGTCCACTTTGTCAGATTCACCTGGGCTCCAACCCACAAAAGCTGATGCCCAAATAAATGTGTTAGTCTTTAAGATGCCACAGGATTCCGTGTTGTTTTTGCTGAAGCAGACTGTCCCTCTGAAACCAGTCTCACCTACAATCAAAACCTGCAGACACATTTCCACTGCTCATTGACAGATATTGAGGGTGGTGTTTGAAGTCAGGGTTGAGCCACAAATGCTGCATGACAGTCATCCATCCGTTCTTCTCTGGCATTTTTCTATGAGCAGGGCAAGACAATTTTTCTCACAAGTGGACATTCCTAAGTGCCCCCATCAAAAAATTATTGCCCACCCCTGATATAAGGAGACTAACTCAACCATAAAGTCCTGGAGCTAGCAGATTTATAGTGGAAATGCTGACACCATCACAGACAAGATCAAAGCAGCAAACATTGCTGTAATGAAACTGTAAATCTCTTCAAAATACTATCTATGGTGCCAACATCTGTGGAGAGAGGGCCCAAAACTAAAGCTGACATACCTACAAAGGGAGGCAATTTTTCCTTTTTAATTCCTTATTCCATCTTACTGAAAGTAATGAGGTGGAATTGTGTAAGTCTATATAGCATCAACAAAACTGCCTACATAAGAAGCTGGCATCTTTACTCAATTTTTCCTTTAGAGTCTCAGTTCCTGACAAATAATTTTAAAAGAATGCAAAGGGCTGCATCTTGCCCAAGTCATCAGCCAGGACAAAGTGCCAAGCAAGAAAGGAAATCTATATCGCTGAAAGGATTGATAAACATGATCAGGGCTCGACAAACTGTGGCGAGAGCTACTCGCCAGCCCCACACTGCGCATGCACCAGACTTTCAGTGAATGAGGCGCACGGAGCGACCGGCTGAAATCTACTTGCCACGGGCGAGTAGAAACAGCGGTTTATTGAGCCCTGCACGTGATACTTCGTATGTCCTATTATCTCCTCTGAATTTCATAGTTCTAGTGCTTAAATACATTTTGTATCATGGACTTTCATTCCTCCTGCTTCATTAATAGAATTTTAGCTGGCTTTTTTTTTTTAAACGTCCAAGGGATTGAAGCCCTTAGATAAGAGAGTACGTCTAGACTGCAAGGCTATTTTGGGATACCTCTGGTATCCCGAAATAGCTATCCTGTGTCCAAGGTACGCGTCCGCTATTTCGAAATAATTTTCAAAATAAAAGATGCACTGTTTCGGCATCCCTGTAAACCTCGTTCCATGTAGATGCGCCAAATTTCGAAATAACCTATTTTGAAATAAAATAGAAATATATGTATATTTATATAGAAGCAATAAGATATTCTCTATCCCTTTTTTAATCATTCCTAACATTTTATTTGCTTTTTTGACTGCTGCTGCACACTGAGTGGATGTTTTCAGAGAACAATCCACAATGACTCCAAGATCTCTCTCTTGAGTAGTTGTAGCTACATTAGTCCCCATTGTATTGTATGTATAGTTGGGATTATTTTTTCCAATGTGCATTACTTTACATTTATCAACATTAAATTTCATTTGCCATTTTGTTGCCCAATCACTTAGGTTGGCGAGATCTTTTTTAAGTTCTTCACAGTCTGTTTTAGTCTTAACTATCTTGAGCAGTTTAGTATCATCTGCAAATTTTGCCACCTCACTGTTTACCCCTTTCTCTAGATCATTTATAAATAAACTGAATAGGATTGGTCCCAGGACAGAGCCTTGGGGGACCCCACTATTTACCTCTCTCCATTCGGAAAACTTACCATTTATTCCTACCCTTCGTTTCCTGTCTTTTACCAGTTAATCCATGAAAGGACCTTCCCTCTTATCACATGACGACTTTACTTAAGAGCCTTTGGTCAGGGACCTTATCAAAGGCTTTCTGGAAATCTATGTACACTGTATCCACTGAATCCCCCTTGTCCACATGTTTGTTGACCCCCTCAAAGAACTCTATTGCAACAAATGGGAGAAAAATGAGATGGCCTCTCCCGCCACCGGCATGGAATCCTACCTTATTCTAGTGCGGAATTCTCTTCTAATTTACCTCAAGCTACAACGTTTGTACCTGCACACGGATTACCAAGGGTCCTGAATAGCTGCTCTTCCATGAGACTGTAGCCATTGTAAGAGCCATTTTATACCTATACACCCTACCAACAAAACAATTATTAAGATTATTAATGATAAAAGATTGGAGGATGATAATTTAGTTTGATGAACAACTTTGGAAGTAAGGGAAGAATTTGATCTTCAATGGACTAGTGATAGCTTTAAAGTTTTGTTTGCCATTTCCATTCCAGTGCAGGTTCAATAGCAAGTCAAAGTGGCTACCATGGATGACTGAACATCAGTCATGCCAAATGATTTAGGTCCATGTCTCAGCGACACATTCACATGGTAAGACCTCAAGTACCATGAACTGATACACTTGTCGGTAGCCTTGGAAAGGCTGAAGACTAACTAGGCCTGGGAATGAACTCTGTCCCATAGGTTCTCCAACCTGAGGTTGAGGTAGTTGGACGGAAGCTTATATTGTTGCTGCCACCCCGTTCTGAGGGCAAATTTCTGACTGCAAGGATGCCAAATGCTGCACCAAATTCACTTTATATTTGACATATCTGACAGGAACCCAGAGGGAAAAAAAACTCCTAACATCTGAACTTCAGATGCCTGTACTCAGTAGGCCAGAAGCCAAGAATTCATTACAGATGACTAAGGAGTACTAAAACTTGTGGCTAGCTATAGATCAGGTGATGAAAAAACAGACACAGTTCTTTAGAGTTTAGATGCGGCTGTCATCTTAAGCGAGTTTAGTCATTTCAGTATTCTCCTTATAACTGAGTCTGCACCACAAAACCACCAGATGCAATTTGGCACAAGGATCAAGGGTGTATCAGCAGTCACTTGTGGTAATGCTGGAGCACTCGAAATTGAAACTGCCCTTACACAGCTAACAGGTTATATAACTTGTCTAAAAACTCAGGCCCAGACGTCTCTAGAAAAGAGGCACCATGTAAATACTGGTATTTGCTTTAACCAGTAGTTAGCCTAGGGGCACGGATGTAGCAGGCCAAACCTAGAGTGGAATGAAGTAAGCTAGGCAGACAGCCCTAGGACACAGGGGTTATAATTATTTCGAATCCTTCCATAACCTTAACAACTTCTACATTTCTGCAGATTAAAAGCTGCTATGTGGAAGCAGAACATGAATGGACAGATGCTTAATTTAAGGTGCAGTTAAGGCACAACAAAATGAGCGTAACTCATCAAAAGAGTTTAACTGATGTAACCATGAAACATCCTCTGATCTCATCTGTGCTTTGCTTAGGCCAGCTCAGGAAGTTCATTTTTTAAGTCAAAAGTTAGGCAGGGTGAAGGACACAAATTTCATTTAAAAAAAATCAGACAGTGCTGCCTAAAAGCACTGTTCTCATTAGGGATGTAAGAGTTTAACCCTGGTAGCCCCGGGAGTGATTAACCGTGTAGCTGATAGAATTTTTATCGGTTACAACGTTAATATTTTTATTCATTTTTTACAACTCTAATTCCCATTTGGCCTCTGAACAGACCACATTTGAAGAGACAGAGGAAAAGGAAGAAACTTAGCTCTACTTGTGTTGTCATCACATGCAACATTCTACCTATTATCTACTATATATTTGAGAGCGTTTGTGTCCGTCTGTGAGTCTGTTTGTTCAAGATCTCCTCCTAAACAATAAGGGCTAGGACCACCAAATTTGATAGGCAGCTTCCTCTTATAAGATAAAGCAAGGTAAGAGTGCAGTGGTGCCAGGACAATAGGATGTGCCTGGAATGTGATTGTTTCACATAAAATGGAAAGTGGGGGATCTGATAGGCGGGATAGTTATACTTCATAATGACTACAGGGGGGGCAGTAAGGGTCCACAGATGGGGACTGGGAGGATAACCCCATTGGGGCGGCAGGGGTGAAGAAAGGGACATTTACATACTATATGTGAGAGAGTTTGTCTATTTCTGTGTCTGTGTTTGTGTCTGTCCCCCAGCTGGGGGACATGCACTCCTCTCCCAGCTATGTCCACTGCAGCAGCCATGGATAGGAGTGTCTTACCTGGCCCCAAACTGCTATGGTGACAGAGCTGGGGTTGTCCTCTCTCTCTGGGGCAGCCATCTCTCCCTGAGGCAGCCTGCATACTGAACCCCTCATCTCCAGCCCCAACCAGAGCGATGATTAAAATGAAGAAAAACAAAACTTATTTGAGTTACTGACCCGAGCCAGGTAAATCCTCTAGCTTTCTATAAAAAGTAGCTTTTCTCCATTTCCCATACATGAACACCTGTTAGTCAGCAGGGTGGATAAAAATATGTTTTTTAAAATAAAATACTAAATTTCTCATTTAAAAATAAGTTATTAAATTTCATCACAAACATGCTACACATACACTTACAGTCTCAAAAATTAATTAATAGCTTTAGTGTGTAGTCCAATGTTTCTCAACCTTTTTTAAAGAACCCTTTTCCAAAAAAACCCAAAAAACTGTAAGTACCCCCTTTTTCAAAAATGTTTTTGTAATACCCCCAGTACCTACAGTTTTCAGACACACACCATTTTTTTCTACTATTGCAACACATTTGTTCCCAACCTTTTCCAAATGGGGACACATTTTAGCAATTCAGGAAGACTTGGTGACCCAGGGCAATTCAAAAAATGTGTGAATGGCTCCTTAAGAGCCACCTGGAGAGACACCTGGTGACCCTTCCGAAATGTAATGGCGACCCATATTTGGGTCCTGACCCATAGGTTGGGAAACAACTTAATTATAGCCGGGCGGGCGATGAAATTTTTGGGTGTAAAAAGTACAAAAATAATAAAGCGCTATACAACTTAAAACAAAAATTCAGTTTTCTCCAAATTTCAGTTGTGTTGACGTACCCCCCAGACTTCTCTCAAGTATCTCTAAGAGTACTCGTACCACTGGGTGAGAAACACTGGTCTAGTCTGTCCAAATTAACTAACTCTTGCTTCTTGAAAATTCTGGGCTTCCAATTTCTCTCTCTCAGCAGACTGAAAAGTAACATGCACAAAGACAGACACAGGCTGGATAGGGTTGTTTTTGTGGTGGTAGACCTTGGCCAAGTACAGCAGAGAAGTTAGTTAAGACATTGTCTTAAAGACAGAGATGATATATAGCAGGCGTGGGCAATCATTTTTGATGGAGGGCCATTCCAAGATTTTGGAAAGTGGTCAAAGGGCTGCACTTTTCTACAGAAGGGCTACGTCTACACTGGCATGATTTTTCGCAAATGCTTTTAACGGAAAAGTTTTCCGCTAAAAGCATTTATGCGAAAGAGCGCTTAGATTGGCACGGACGCTTTTCTGCAAAAGCACTTTTGCGGAAAAGCGCCCGCGCTAATCTAGACGCTTTATAAAAAAGCCCGATCACCATTTTCGCAATCGGGGCTTTTTGCAAAACAATACCGCGCTGTCTACACTGGCCCTTTTGTGCAAAAGCTTTTGCGCAAAAGGACTTTTGCCCGAACGGGAGCAGCATAGTATTTCCGCAAGAACACTGACAATCTTACATGAGATCGTCAGTGTTCTTATGAAATCTGCCGCCAGTGTAGACAGCTGGCGAGTTTTTCCGGAAAAGCGGCTGATTTTCCAGAAAAACTAGCCAGTCTAGACACAGCCAAGGAGTTTGGGTCTGGGATGAAGGCTGGGTGCAGAAAGTAGCTCATGGTTGGGGACTGAGGTGCAGGAAAGGGTATGAGGTCTGCAAAGGAGTTTGATTGGAGGGAGTTGTGATCTGGGGCAGGAGATTGGGGTGCAGATTCTGGGAGGAGGTATGGGTGCAGAAGAGGATTCTGGCCTGGGGGAGAAATGTACAAGCACTAGGGATGGTGGGGTTGTTCACTGCCCTCACCTCCCAACAAAATCTCTCAGCTCCCATTGGCCTGCTGCCGCTCCCTCTCCCCCAGCTGAGGGAACAGCTGTGCAGGAAAATGCTCATCTGGAGGCTTTCCCTGCTGCTCCCATTGCCCAGAATCACACCCAATGGGAGCAGCGAGGTACATAGAATCAGGTAAGCACACCAGTCCTCCTCATGCCCACACTCCACACCCTCATCGCTCTCACACACACCCACCCACTCAGACCCCCCGACATCCCAGCCCACTCCTGCACCCAACCTCCCACCCAGATCTCCCATCTGCATGCCCCCAGACCCAACCCTCCTCCTGTTGAGACCCTGCACTCCTACTCCTCTCCTGCCCAGACTTCGCACCCCCACCTGCACCCCACCTCCTGCCCAGATCCCCAACTCTCAGCCTGCTTCTGCACCACACCTCCTGCACAGATCTCCCACTCTCAGCCCGCTCCTTCACCCAACCTCCTGGCCAGACCCCAACACTGCTCCTGCACCCCACCTCCCACCCAGACCTTGCACCCCCATCCCCTTCTGCACCCCACCTCCCAGCCAGACCCTGCACTCCATCCCTATCCTTCTCCCTGGCAGCCCTCTCCCACATACGGAACCCCTCATTCTGATCCCACCCCAGAGACATGGGAAACCCACAAAATCTACTAGCCCTAGGACTCCAGAAGAGTTAATATGGCCTGTGGGAAGCCCTGAACCTCTGCCCTCCCTTCCCTCCCCCATGTGGCTGGAGCGCAAGGGGTATGACGTGTCTCAGTCAGGGGCCACATCAGTAAGGTTGGTTTTTGTTGTTTTTCTGTTAAGTTAGAAGGGGGGAAAAAAAAGACTTTTGTGTGGCCACTGATTGATTTTTCTGTAGGTGAGTGGCCCCGCAACCCTGAAAAGGTTTCCCACCCCCTCCATAAATAAAGACAACGTTGAAACCTTTTGTTTTGGACATACATTAATATTTTACTTCATTTAAAACAAAGTCTGGTAAACCAACATGATGAAGTTAAAGCTCTTAATCTGTTTAATGATTGTTATTAACATTTCCTTTACCACCGATTATGTATGCCCCTTATGTTATAGCTGCGTATTTATGGTTTTATGCTCCAGTAGTCCAATATGAATAATTTAGTATTTAAGGTATTTAGAGAGAGCAAAGGCGTTTTGTTATCATGGCTGGTGGTCTGTGGAAAGGTTTGTGTTGAGTGGTGTGGGCCAAAGGCCAAAGAATTTGAGAACCAGTGTTCTAGCACATGGCTCTAGCTGGAACAGGCTGGTCTATTCATGGTACCTGAAACAGCCCTTCCTACCAGTTTAGGCAATTCCTGAACTGCAGCATCCCATGCTATCCTGGAACAACCCTAATATGCTGGCGATAGATCTCAATCCCTGCTCTGTAAGACACCTTGCCTGGCTATTCTGGACCTGAGTTCCCAGTCCACAACTCTGCCAATGCACCTCAGTCCTCCAGAAGGAATCCCTTTAAAATGAGTACATGTCTAGGTCATGCCCCTTTTTTTAAAGAAGTGGTACATGATTTTAACACTCAGACACTGAAAACATTTTATTACGCACATTACAGTGGTGGCCCAAGTTTGCTGACACTGATCAAGGCTAAAATAAAAAGATGGTCTTTGCTTTGGAAAAAACCTTACAACCTAGGTAAGCATATGTTTTCTAATCAAATTTGTGAACTTGGTTTTGTCTGATTTAAGAGGACAAAAGTGTTTCTATTAGATACAATTTCGGGGTTTGGAATTCTCTTGCAGACATGGATATTGACAATTTCAGTGCATTTCTCAAGAGGAAAACAAACAAAGGATGTCTGAGTAAGCGGAGCTTCAAGGAAAAACAGGTGGCAATATCTTTACCATGACTAATGTAATTTTTACTCTGCATTACAGGATAACTGTTTTAAAAGTAACCATTTTAAGCTTTTCTGCTCTTGTTCTCTCCATCTCACATATCTGAAAGGCATTCGACTTATAAGGTTTCTTTTTCTCTGCTTGAATATCTTTTAAAATTGATTAGACATACAGGGAAACTGGATGACTCAGGAGGGCTGAAAATGCAATATGAAGTCTTTCACATCTAGAACACTAGGTCAAAATTAACTAAAGTAGAATGCATCTGGGATATTTTTTAAGGGGAAGGAAGGGCCAGTGGTGGTCACATAAGAAGTTTAAGTTGTGGTATTTCAAAACAGGCATTCACTCCGAGCATTTTCAGCTCTTTTAGTGCCAAAGTGACTTTACCTAAAACAGTGTCCTGTTTTGACATCCTTGCTGAGAAATGGCCTCTAATCTATTGTGTTGCCTGGGGCAGTTAACTGCTTTAGAATATAATAAACCCATGCTAAAGTGAGCAAGGAAGGGCTTACCAGGGACCCAATACAGCAGAGAGATAAACAGAAGGCACAGGGTACCTGGAGAAGAGGCCCTGAGGGGAAG
The DNA here is from genome assembly GCA_019425775.1 of Rafetus swinhoei. NCBI lineage: Eukaryota > Metazoa > Chordata > Testudines > Trionychidae > Rafetus > Rafetus swinhoei. The sequence goes on along the minus strand of CM033437.1, from coordinate 344,249,101 downwards.
AGAAAGTATTCTTCTCAAGTCCATGTAAAACAGCCAGGGTAAACTGTGAAATTGGTAAAATTAGTAAATTTCTCTAAATTCACATGGGTGTTGTGTGACTTTACTTGTTTAGAATTTAAGCTCCTTGGGAGAAAGGTGCTATGTAAGTGCCACTATTAAGGACAAACCCTATTTCCAAGGTTTGTTTTAAAACATTTTCTTTGAGAATGGAGAGCGTTTAGACTTCTGCATTTGCTGAAGATTTCTGTGAATATCTATGTAAATCTTGAGCAAGGTAGATCCCTGAATTCTGTAGAACCGTGGTTCCCAACCTTTTTTATATACCACAGACTGGCAAACCCAAACTTTTGGCGGACTGGTAACATTTTATTTGGGTATTTGCATATTTATTATGGTAATTAATTTTAAGAGGTGACGTGGTATTTTACAACACACCTGTACGCACACAATGCATGTCCTAATGGATCAGAGTTTGCAGATATCTAAAGCAGAGACTGATGGAAAACGAGATGTTAAAATAGTTTGTTTTGACAGTTGCAAAACTGAATCATTTTAACACCACCGAACACACAGGCAGCACACGCTGCTCAGGCCACGTTTTTTTTGCCTGCTCGTTGCTATCAGCGCCCTGACGTTTGGGGGGGGAGGAAGGGAGGGCGGCGCAATAACACATGTGCGAGCAAAGCTCCTGCCGACCGCTCCTCTGTCCCCTACTCCCCACTGGACAGTGCCCAGCCTTTCCCTCCTGTGCAGCCCAGGGCAGCTACCTCCTCCACTCCCCATGGACAGCAGCTCCCTCCCTGGAGGCAGCGGCACCTTCCTTCCGCGCCATTAGGATCCCAGCCCCATACACGCGGCTTCCACACACGCTGTGCACCAGTGGAGGGGGAGCAGGCGCCAACAGGGTTCCGCTCTAGCCTGTTGCTGCTTGAGGCCGTCTATAGCGCCGCCTGCAGGCCGGAGGAGGCAGCGCTGCTTGGGGCTGGGCAGCCCGCGGGGCTCAGCGTTGTCTTGCGGCCCAGGCAGGGACAGCATGTCTACATGGCATGGGCGTGGCCTGGCAGCATGCCGGGGCCCAGCAGCCAGCAGTTCGTGGACCGGCACCAGTCCACGGATTAGCGTTTGGGAACCACTGCTGTAGAAAGACTGGAGACTAAAAGAGCAAATGCCTCTGAATGGCTTCTGCTAGTGCAGTGGTCACCAACTGGTCGATCGCGGCACCCCAGAGGTCAATCGCCATGGCCAGTTGGCAGGGCGGCTGCCCTTCTTTGATCCAGTCCAGCTGGAGCGTGGCGCAGCCTCAGCAGGCTGAAAGCTGCAGCCCACAAGGCTGCGCTGTGCTCCACCTTGGCTGGATCAAAGAGGGGCAGCCACCTGGGCAGCTACCCCTGTTTGTTAACTTGCCAGCTTGGGGGGGGGGGGGAGGGGGGGAGAAGAGGCATGCAAACACACATGTGCATCCCCGCTCTTGCCTCCTGCTCCGGGAGGGGGCTGGGCGGCTAACGTGGCACGCTGGGGACAGGGCTATGCTGTGCTGTTCCCCGCGGGCTGTGTGTGGGGTCAGAGAGCCACCTTCCCCAGCGCCCCCTGCACCCAGCCGGGTTGGGTGTAGGTTCGGGGAGCCTCTTCCCCAGCGCCCGCTGCACCTGGCCTGGCTAAAGCCAGCCCTGCGCGGTGCCGGGCTCTGCCTGCCCAGCAAAGGGGCTGGGCTGGGCAGAGAAGAGACTCTGTCCCCTCCCCCTCCTCGCCTCAGCGCTGCTCCCTGCCGGTGAGTGCGCTGGAGGTACAGGTGTGTGGAGATAGGAAGGGGGTGAAGGAGGATGTGGGGGCAGGATGGGAGGGGGCGGGGTTGCACTGAGGGGTATGAGGCAATGCAGGGGATCATGCTGGGGGGGAGCATGTGGCTGAGGGGAGCGAGGCTGGACCAGGGGGAAGATGTGAGGGGGATACAATTTTACTTTGCAGAAGCTGCACTCTCCTTTACACCCCACGTCTTTGTGTCCTTCCCCAACTAGCTATTTATCTGCATTCTCACCCTCTCACCTTTTCTGTGTTACTTCCCCAACTCCCTCCGGCCCTGAACTCCCTCTCTTACCCTCACACCACCCCCTCTCCTGCCACCAAACTCCCTTCCAGAGCCTGCTCTCCTCTCCCCCTCCTGCACCCCACCTCCCACCCAGATCCTGCATCTCTATCCCACTCACCGGCAGCCCTGTCCCACACATTGAACCCCTCATTTTTGTCCCCACCCCAGAGCCTAAGGGGGTCCACAAAATCCACTAACTCTGGAAACCCAGGAAAGTAAATCTGGCCTATGGGAAGCCATGAAACTCAGTCCTCCCTGTCCCTTCCCCTCGCCCTGTGGGGGCTGGAGCACCAGAGGAGTGAGGTGTCTCAGCTGGGGGCCACATCAGTGAGGGTTGGGGGCTTGGGGAGTTTTTTGCTTCAGTTGTGTGGTCCCCAACTGATTTTTCTGTGGGTCAGTGACCCCCGACCCAAAAAATGTTCCTCACCACTGCCATAAATAAATAAAACATTGAAACCTTGTGTGTTGGACATAACGTTTTACTTTATTTAAAATGAAGTTTCATCAACCAACATGAGAAAGTTAAAACGCTTAATGTGTTTAATAATTTAAATTAAACTATTCTCCCCAGCTACAGCTCTAGCAAAATGGCTCGGGTGTAATTATGTAATTAACGGTGAGTTTCCATTAGCAATGGGTTGTCCATGGACAGGTTTGGAGAGGGCAGGGCCTCAGGAAAAGGGTGGGGTCTTGGGAAAGGAATGGGGTAGATCCTGGCTTGCCCTGACATTTAAAAAGTGATCTTGGGTGTAAAAAGGCTGCAGATCACTGTGCTAGTGCTATCATCTCTCCATCTGCTCCCACAGACTACTGGATGAAGTAAAATGCATTTGTTTGGGATCTGTTTTTCTGAGAAGGCTCAGCTGTAGCACCTAGCTTGAAGGGAGATTTCTGCTTTTGTGCTCAGTTTGGCATTTATATTACCTAAAGCACAATGAGGTCATACGATTTGTACAGTATCACACACTGAGTCAGTACCACAGCTAAGATCAGCCCCAAAAGTCTTCACAATGCAAGTTCTTTCTGTTTATGTGAAAGGACATAAACCAGATTTGATCATTTCTGAATCACTGGCAGCAAGCTACTTAATGGGTTTTACATGAAAGAGAAAGCAGAGGAAGCCACATCTGTGAACCGTTTCAGCATCTAGGACCCATGCTGAACAACAATTCAGTGTTTCTCTGCTTTTTTGGTACCAGGGACTGGCGTGCTGCCTTCCTAAACCGTGTCAGGGAGATCTCAGGGACTATGGATGAGTCCCTGAGAAACAATGCAGCAGCTCCTATCAGGAAATTCACACGCTCAGGATGCCTAATGATTCATTTATGGTCATCTAAAGCTAACATTTGCAGCAGAGAAACCAGAAAGACATTTCAACGTATTCATATTATAAAACATATGTCAAGGAAGAATGCACAGTAAATGAAAAACTAAAGTACAGACTGTGCCTGGTATTTACGGTTACCCAACAGAATCTTTATTGTGGTAACTAGATAACCAACTTCCAAACCTGTAAGCCTCCTGTGGTCAATGTACAGGCACCATCCTGTTATAGTCATCAGACAGCACATGAAATCCGCAACATATCTTAAATCAATTCAGCAAAGAAATTACATAGCAAATTTCAATTTCAGAAGATTTAACCTGCTTCAAAGAAATTGGTTCCATTTTAAAGTAACATCAGAAAAATTACAAAGGCAATGGAATTGGAACTCCAGAGCTATCAGATGTTTACAATAGTTTTCATGAGTGCTTGAGTAAGTAGGCACTGCAACTATCTGCTTTTCATCCATAAAGGACTTCACAAACACTAATTCATCCCAAAAGCCATCTTGTATAGGCAGGTATTATTCCTCATTTGACATACAAGGAAGAGGTACAGAGAAGTGAAATGAACGGCCCAAGAACACAGTGTGTCTCAGAGTTGAGAGAACTCCAGAGCACAACTTCCCTGCCAAACTCTGATTTTACTTAAATTAAGAGTTACATAGGTACAGTACAACAATACTCAACAATAGCAGTATATTTACCAGAACAGAGAAACAGCCACTGCAGATCAGACCAGGCTGCCATCCTGTCTCCAGAGGCCAGTAAAAGATGATCAGAGAAAGATATTAGAAGAGAAGCAGGACAGAACATGGAGATAAGGTGCTAGTGCATCACACGCAGAAGACCTAAATTCAATCCTCTGCTCTACCACAGACTTTTGATGTGACCACGGGCATACTTGTGCCTCAGTTCACTATCTGTAAAATGGGAATACATAAATATTTAGCACCTCCCCATCTCAGAGGTGTTGGGAGAGAATAACTACAAAGATTATAGGTGCTGAGATAGATGGGGGCTGTATAAAGTATCCCATAATCTGCCCATAGAATAGATGTTCGTTCCTAACCCCAGACAGTTAGGGTACGTGTATCCAGTGCAGCTACTTCGGGATACTGGAAGTATCCCGAAATAGCTACCCCGCATCTTAACAAGCCACCCGTTATTTCGAAATATTGTTTGAAATTACGGGCATGCTATTTCGGCATCGCTGTAACCCTCGTTCCATGAAGGTTAAGGGATGTCTTGAAATAGTGTGTTATTTCAAAATTTGGTGACATGTAGCTGCACCAAATTTTAAAATAAGCTATTTTGAAATAGATTCGAAATAAGATACACAATTTGCGTAGTGCAAACTGTATCTTATTTCGAGTTCAGGGTGCTGTGTAGATGCACTGTGATTGCTTAATGACCCAGAATATAAGAGGGTTCTATTCCTTATTTTCCTCTATTGCATGTACATGTGGATGGTTTCATTATCCATGGATGAGAGGTCTAATCCTTCAACTCCTACTAAACTACCAGCCTGTGTGATTTCTGGCACATAATTGAAATATACAAATATATATAATAGACCAGACATTTCTGGCAGAGTAGGATCCTTGGAACAGAGACTTTTGCTGTTCGGTGTTTGTGCAGTGCCTAGCATCGCACAGTGGGATGCTGGTTCAGGACAAGGGCTCCTAAGCACTATGCAATAAAAATGACTGTGTAAAATAGTTCCTTTCAACACTTTTTAATTTGCCTATGTGTCACTGATGTCCCTTTGTTCTTATGCTGTGAGATAGAGTAAATAGGAGTCCACAGTTTATTTTCTGTATACTATTATTTCATATACCTTTATCACATCCCCTCAGCCTTCTTTCTAAACCGAAGAGTCTCAATCTTTTTAATTTCTCATTTAATGAAAATACTCCAGGCCACTTATTTTTGTTGCCCACTTCTGGTTTCCCTTCTATTGCTGCTATTTTTAATTATTTTCCAAATTATTCATTATGGACAATGAAACGATACCATTCAGCCCCTTAACTCTTCCAGCAAAAACAGGGAGGTTCAGTTAATTTAAAAACTCTGAATATGGAATCTATAATGTTTCAAAGTATGTATGGGTGAGTCAAAGGTCATTACCAACTAGCATCAAGCAATGGATGTAACTGGAGTGGCTAAAAGGGAACATATGCAGCACAGTGGGGAAAGTCAATAGGATCATCTTGAGGACAATCACTCTAGAAAAACAAAACTGGCACTAAAATCACATAGGTCAAACAAGGAAGCTGGCAAGATCTCATGTTTCCATATTGTATAAGCATGTTTCTATCTTTTCTAAGTTTGTCCCAAACTCATGCCGCAGCTCACTTACTTCATCGGAGTACTGGAAATAAGATACAGAGCATGTCACCTCTAGACTAGGTTCAAATCCAACCTAGTAAAATAGCAGCTTCAACTGTTCAAATCGTGTTGGGTTTTGGGATGGACTCCAGTTCCATTAGGAACTGACACTCCCTCACTGACATTCTTAAAATTGCAGAAGTCACGGAAGCCAGAGCACAGAACTGAAACTGCTCCAGTGGCACTGACAGAGGACAGACATCCATTCTCATCCTCTCAGACCTAACTGCAGAGCTCAACAACACTGACCATGAGATACTGCTGTCTCGTCTGAGAGGTGCAGGAATCCAGGGTAATGTAATAAAATAGTTTGGGCCCTTCCTGGAGGGGGGGACATAAAGTAGTGATGGGAAACTGCTCCTCCTCTCACTTGTGGGGGGGGTCCCACAAAGATCAGTTCTCTCTCTGGTCCTTTTCATCGTCCACATGCAGTCAGGTCAGACAGCATGGACTCAAGTGCCAGCAATATACAGGTGACAAATTATCCGACACGGCACCACTACCACCAAGAGATCAGCTCTTGCATAAACTGAGAAGTCTCCTTCTACTGAGGGTTCACATCTGCAATTGGTCAGCTTAGTCCCTAATCTAGAAGTCATTTTGGATTCCTGACTGATGCTGAGCTGCATAGTAAAGCTTTCTGCTTCTCCACTTGGCTGGGAGACTCCCTCCCATTCTGGAAGATGAAGACCTGGCCTAAGTTATTCCTGCCTTTGCCACCTCTCAACTTGATGACAGCAACTGGATTTACCTGGCACAAAAACTTCAGCAATTAAGAATCTCCAACCAGTACAGAACGCTTCCATGCATCTCCTCAGCAAGTTCTGCAATCGGGGAGGGGAGAGGAGAACACATCACACCCATTTTTCACTCCCTACACTAACTCCCCATAGAATATTCACATTAAGTTCAAGGTCTTAGTCTTTATCTTCAAAGCGTCCCATGTCTTGAGCCCTGGGTACCTAAAGGACCATTTAAAGCAGGGATGGGGGCAAAGGGGCTTCCCTGGGCCGGATCTGGCCTGCCAAGCCGGTGGATCCGACTCTCAGCCGCCCTGCGACAACGGGGGAGCGTGCAAAGTCTCCTGCCTCCACGAACAGCATACGGCGGCTAGAGAGAAACACCAGCTTCTCTCTAGCCACTGCGTGCCCCTAGCAGGGTGGGGGCAGAGGGCTAACAGATGAGCCCAGGCTCACTGCTTAACCATGTACCTGAGTACACATTAGCATCCCTAGTATATTTAACAAAAAACATACTGAAACAAAACACTCCATGTGCTGCTCTCTCTGGGCAGAGGAGGCAAGAAAAAGCAACCTGTGACGTCTAGCCACACTGCTTAACACACTACTTGAAGATGCTCAAATACTATGGTAATAAACATGGTAGCATTAGTGCCAAACCAGTCTGGTCCTTTAAGTAAAATGCCAGCAAAGGATAGCGATTCTTCAGAGGCTGCTTTCTCTGTCCTTGAATCATGGTCTCGGGCTGGTTGAAGACTGCCGCATTAGAGGTTCAATCAGAGGAATAGTCACTATGAGGACTTCTGAATAAGTCAGGGAGATATAGGAATGAAGGTTGAGATTGCCACTCTCCCTTTCTTAGATTCGCTATGACACAAAAAGGGAGGCAAAAAGGTAATATCTTAATTTTAGTAGGGGGGCAAGACCATACCTGATTTTTGGCTACTGACCAAATAGTTGACCTCATTAATAGCTGAAATAAACCGAGAGAAACCTCCTCTTCCTGTGCACTTCACTTCTAAAATTCATTTCCTGCTATTTTTTCGTACCCTTCTTCCTCCCTCAATATGCAAATATCCTAATTTACCGGCTATTTAGGACAAATAACTTGTTCTAAACTTGATTGTCTGTTACATTAAGAAAGGATGTCATGCTGAAACAATATCTAAATGCTCAATACTTAAATACTCTTTTACCTAAATTGGTTCTGATCTACTACGGACTGGGTGCATCTGGCTGGATGTTTTTGTATGTGTAAGAGTAAAGCAAAATTGATGAGGAACATGCAGCAATAGCAATCCCCAGAGCAATTTGCCTGAACATTCTCTGTAATACCAATGGATTTAAAAACAACGAGCAGTCCTGTGGCATCTTAGAGACTAACAAATATATTACAGCATGAGCTTTCGAGGGTAAAACCCACTTCATCAGATGAGGGTTTAAAGTTATCTAAATGGGTTATTCAGTGCTAATGTTATACAAGATTTCTGATCAGTGGTGTGGAGATTTGAGCTGTGAGACTACTTATACCTATGATGGAATTAAAGTAACCTTGGCAACCATTATAATTAAAATAGGCCTCCTTGAGAAGTAAGACTGTGTCCATGTGTACATGTTTGCTGCATTCATTTGTATCCTTAGCTTATATAACATCATGCTGCAGCAGCAATTTAATACCCTAGTGCCAAGGGCAACTATGCTAGTTTTCAGAGTGACCTGCGAGCCCTTGGTTTGCCAACTGGCTGTTGTGTTCATTTCCTATGGAGTTCAAATGACTGAATTACTGTATTTCTCTGTAAAATGTGAAGCCATCATCTCTTGTTATTGTTTCCTTGGACTCCGATATTCTGTTCTCTCTGGCAGTCCTATTCTTGGGCTCTGATGCTGCTGCAGCACAATATTGAATCTCTCTCTCCATTACTCACCCACTTCCTAAGCTTTTCTGAGAAATCATGACTGTGCCTGCACGTGTGTGTGTGTGTTTGCAATGTACTTTCGTAGAGCATCGCTGTACATTGTTGTAGTTAATGACGGTCCAAGCTATGTACGGATTCCCATGTTTCAGTCTAATTCTCCTAACCCTTGTCTTTTTAGTTGTAAGGGCATACAATTTTGAAGCTTTAATTCTGTAAGTAACTGTGGGGGGGGTGAGGTAGCAATTGTTTCTTCAGAGCGTGTGCACCAGTGGGAGGTGGAGAAGCAGAACAGAAGAGTTTGAGTCACCTTAACACCATAGTTATGACATGCAACTCATAGGAGTCTGAACTGCATTGCCCTTTACTTTGGGCCACATTGTTGAAGCAGTACTATATTTTTAGGCTCACACTTCTGGGTGAATTTTTTTACCCATTGATAGTGTTACAAAAAGCACCTTACTATATAACCTTATTATAACTACAGTAATCGGGGACGCCTGGGGCAGAGCCGGACTATCGGAAGGGGGGGCTTTGAGGGGTCTGGGGTGGCATCCCCCCCCACACCACCCTAGACCCCTCATAGCCCCCCCTCCAATAGTCCGGCATATCTGATAATCCAGCACCCCCTGGGTCCTAAAGGTGCCGGATTATCAGAAGTTTACTGTACTATGAAAAGAAAAGACAGTCTTCCCTGTTTGTGTGAGTCCTTCATTCAGCCACACAGGAGAGAACATTTAAAAAAACAGACAAATGTGAGCTTTAAAACTACTAAAAATTAGTGCATTATGCAAACTGACTAGATTTCAAATTTAGAAGCCCTGTTTCTAGGTTTGGGGGAGCACTAGTGGGGTGTGTGGTCCTTGCTCGCTCCTATCTTTCATCAGCTACCCGGGTCCCTCAGTATCTTGTTCCTGCAGGCTTGAGTTTCCCTGGCAGCTAAGCAAGGTAAGATGCATTTTTAACATTGATTGTTACCTGCACATAATTCTGTTACACACACTTTGGGGGCACCCACCTGTAACCATTTCTGGGGCTCAGGCATAACCCTCTTAATATAAGCATCCTCCCCATTCCTGGGGCTCAGGTATAATCTTACACTCTGCGAGTTTCTGAGGTCTTTTTACCAGTGAAAGAGCCTTATACAGTAATATCCTACTTAACCTCTGTTTATTAATAATCACCAAAAACCAGAATGCACACCCTAAGCATACAGTGCTCATCACTCCCAATAAGACAGATGAACTTTTCTTGATGGCCAGTGAGGATGAGGTCCATTTCGGGTACTCCAGTTTCTGCATGGTGTCATTGGCAGAATGTTGAGGTCTGGCAGCTCTGATTTTGGGGCGGTTTCCTGAAGTTGGTTCCCAAAGAACTTCCTTTTGGGCTCTTGGTTATATAGTAAAACTTGAGTCCTGCTTAGCTATACTTTAACCAATTATTTTACTAAAATTTTACTAACCAGTCCTAACACACTGAAACAAATAATCTAACCAATTATATCCCACCACCTTAATTGATTTACATCTAGCAAAATTAATTATACAGCAGATAGAATAAATTAAAGAGCTAGACAGAGACTATACAGACAAACAATAGGGATGTGGGGACCATAATGATAGAATAAAGAAATGAGAATTTCACAGCCCCAGCTATTGACAGGTAGTTTCTTATCAGACAGAATGCTATCAAAAGTAAGTTTTCTTTAACCATCTTAAGATCTGTTTCTTTATTTGGTGGTATTGGGTGATTAGGACAGGGTCTCCTTGTTAACAGCTTGATATCACACTATTTTATTGTAATTTAGATGGAACGTGAGGAGAGGATGTGATGTCCTGCCTCTCACCTAATGGCTGCTGCTCTTATATTCTGGCTGCAGACAAAGGCTTTAGGATTTAGGCAATGCAATATAGCTGCAAAAAAAGGCCTTATTCTTACTCTATCCTAGTTAGAGGTCCTGTATGTTGATCTTTTAAATCTTTGTAGTGGAAGATCTGTTTTGAGCAAAATTCTGGAAGGGTAATATCGTCAGGTTGATTTGATCTATTAAATGGGACGTAGCTGCACTACAAATTTAAGTTGACTGCACTACAAAATTACAGTTGCTGTATGTCAAGTTGGTTTGTGCACGACCATGCTACGCTCCATGTGTTTGTGGTGTGCTTCTACTGTCACAGCACTTATACTGACAAGGAGAACTGTACACCATGGGTAGCTGTGTCTCTGTGCAACTCTAGCACAAGGTGTTTTGAGGAGGCATTGCAAAGTTCAAAGCTGAGGGGAAAATTGAGGGATATAATTTTTGAGATCATAGCAAGAGTTACACTTGCAGAAGATAGTGTGCCGGTCCTTGTAAAAGCAGCATGTCTGGAGCTCTGCACCGTAGCAACTGCTTTGGGCAGCAAAGTTGAAAATTATGACCAGAGTGGTCACAATGGGCATTGTGGAACAGCTCCTGGTGACCAGTTCAGTCGATGGAAGCAATGCAATGTCTGCACTGCCACTACATCAGCCTACCTGCATGGACATAAACCTCTCACAGAAGTGGAATTATGTCAACATAATAATGTCGATGTCTACCCAATAACGTTCCCGTTGACATAACTTGTTTGCAACGTTTACTTAATCTACTATGTTTTATGCCTATAGCATATAGATAACTCTGTGTACCAGCCCATAAAGTGCAAGAATGATTACCATGAACAGCCCATGTAGATGTTTTAACACGATTACATTTACTTTTCTTTAAGTGATCTAACATGTTTGTAAGGTTTTTAAACTTCCCCTAAGAACACTATCTCGGGTGATTAGACAGTCACAACGAGGGCAGTAATGAAACTTTAATTACCAGAAAAAAAAAAAACCTTCACAATAGAGCTTTATTTTGGAAGCATCTTTCATACAAACTGTAGCCTTAACTGCTTTTAAATTAAATAGTCACAAACAAATAGCAGATGAAGTGAAATTAAGGCCATGTCTATACTAGCGAACTTAAAGTAGCACAGCTCTTTTGATGCAGTTGCACTGTCGTAAGATAACTCGTCTGGCTGTTCTATGCTGACAGAAGAGCTCTCCCCAGCTGACATAACCAGCTAAATGAGTAGTGGTGGTTGTGCCAGTGGGAGATGTTGCTTAGGGGTGTGAAAAAACGAAAGTTTTTCTGACATAAGTGGTAGTTTAGCTATGACATAAAAGATATGAGCAAGGACATTTTTAAGATCAGATTTTTAAAATGAAAGATTTCATGTGGTGAGGAAATCCAAAAATGTGGTTTTATATAGCGGAGAAGCAGAGAAGACAAAGTTACTATTTTAATTGGCTCAGATATGGAACCTTTTTACATGGACTGACAAATGATGAACTAAGGGAAAGGTTATAACTAAGTACAGAAGTGGTTATAGGAGAGCCACAAGAGTATGTGTTGAACAGATCTGATCTCATTTGACACCTTCAATGAATGCATTTAGAAGACATCTAAAAACAACATATAAATGGACTATGCAGGTAATACTAATTTGGAAGGAGTTATGAATTCCACAAGACCTGAAAAGCCGAGGCTTATCGGGTAGTCGAGTCACTACTTGACTAGTCACACTTCCCCATGCTGCCTCTGTATCAGAGGCGGGGAGAGGGGGGCAGAGCAGGAGCCAGTGCTGGGGGGGGAGCCAACTTAAAAGCCAGTTTCCCCCAGCACAGTCTCCGTGGGGGCAGAGGCGCAGTGGGAGAAACAGCACAAGCGGGGACTGCTTGAATCCCTGCTCACCCCGGGTTGCCTGCTGTGCCCAGTGGGGCTCTTACTACATTTAAAAGGCAGAGGCACAACAGGAATAGCGAGCGCCCTACCGCCGTTTATTGACTAATCGAGTAATTGATGGAATTTCCATCAACTGCTCAATTAGCTGATTAATCAAAATTGAACATCCCTAGAATGAACCTGCCCTAACTAAAAGTGTCCAATTAGTCTTCTCCCTCCCACTTCCCACCCCCAGCCTAAATACTGGAATTTCAATGCAGAAGTTTAATTTATTCTACACTGATCTTTGTGGTATCTAAATGCCTTACAAAATGTCATAGTCCCCAAAAATCTGCTGTGTGGCAATCTGCTACTTCTCTCATTGTGCTTGAGTTTTGGGGATTTTTTTGGTTCTCTTATTCCTCTCTTACACTATTTACTGTTTTACTCTAGTAAGAGGCAGTGGTTAATGTAAAACAAGCTAGGGTGGAGCAATGAGTATTGTGTTTCAGCCTGAATTAGAAAGGCTCTTTATCTCACTCTATTGTAACAGTATTTAACATAAGTGACATACAATCCACCCCATGAAAAATCCTGAATCTGAGCTGCAATTCCCTAGGCATTTGTCTTAACAGCAGCAAGTTAGATCACATCACCCACCAGAGCCTAAGGAAAAGATCACAGAAACACCAGTGGTACAGCTGTGGTGGCCTCTTTGTTCACAGACCCCTCGAATCAGATTAAGATTTTAACGTCATTTGATAACAGGGATTCCAAGCTTTTGAGTGGTGCACAGAAATGGTTCTAGTTTTAACAGTTTGTGATATTAGCAACCACTAATATCAGATATTAATGTAAAAGTGGAAAGCAAGATGGTAAGAGTAATATGATTTCACTGTCCTATATCTTATGATCCAATGATAAAAACAAACAAACATGAGCACTGGTTTGCTAGAATTCTCAGCATTTCTTTCTATCCCTCCTAGTTTAAAGTATGCAGGGATGCTAAGGCGTGTCACTATTTATTTCATTTTATACATGTTCATTGGAATAATTTTTGCTTTTTTGGCATTGGTCCATAGATATAAATTTCATGGCTACTCAGATTACACACTTATTTTTTTACCATACTTCTATAGGGAAAAAAAAATCACTGGTTAATCCTTAATATACCAGGATATGCAGATCTCTGTACTATCTGCTTCCCTTCACGCTATTTGAGAAAACTAATGTTTTGTCTACACTTAACAGTTTAAAGCGCATCTGTGGCAGCACTTTAAACTGAAAGTATGGCCACAGCATGAGCAGTGGTTCCCAACCTTTTTTATACCGCAGACGGGCAATGTTTCATTTGCATATTCATTATGCAAATAACAAATGCAAATAAAATGTTACCAGTCGGCCAAAATCCCCGGCTCACAGACAACCTCAACTCTGCCAGCCCCTCGCTCCTTAAGGCTTAGAGCCCACCACCACCAGACCCCCAATGTCAGCCTCCTATTTCCAGAGCCCCACTGCACCCAACCCTGTCAAATCCCCCTCCCAGTGCCAGCCCTCAATATTAGCCCCATCCCCAGAGCCCCCCCATGCCAGACCTGCCTCTGTAGCCCCCCCACTATTATCCCCACCTCCAGAGCCCCCCAGTCCCAGACCCCGCCCCTTAGAGCCCCTCATCCCTTAAGACAACCCACAATTCAGCAGCCCAAGGGCCGGGCACAGAGAGCTTGGAGAGGGAAGGAGGCCGCTTGAATGACACACACGGGGACTTGGGCGGAAAGCAGCAGGTCCCAGCATGTGGAGGCGGTTGCACAGGGATTACCAGCTTAGCGTTTGCTCAGCTGCAGCCGCCAGCAGCAGTGCTGCGCAGGAGAATCGCGCCACCAGTCCTGAGCCACTCCTGCCAGCCCACATAGACTACGGGCCTGGGTTGGACCCAGTGGCTCCCCGGGCTCCCATCGGCCCTGTCACCCCTTCATGGTGTGGCCTGGTGGGGCCGAGATGATTGGGCTGGCGCTGTGCGGCACTGCCCACATGACCTTTCCCCGAGCTGCTCCATGGGAAGGGTCTTGCCGGGCAGCGAACCACATCCAGAAGGAGATCCTGCCTCTGCCGGGCACTGATTGGCTGAGAGGTGGGGCAGGACACGCCTCTCACAACAGCCACGGTAGGAGGAGAAGCGCTGGGAGATGTTCCTCAGCCCCGGTCTCCCACAGCAGCTGCGGCCTGGCAGCCAGCAGTTTGTGGAACAGCACCGGTCCGCGGACCAGTGGTTGGGAACCACTGCTTACCAGCACTCGGCAGGGGGTGGGGGGGGGGTTCACATCCCTGAGTCAGAAAGTTACAGTGGTGTAAAGTGCCTGTGTAGACTTGGCCTAAGCGATGCCTACAATTCCAGTGATATTAAATATAACAGTGGCCACAATGATGTCACCTAAAAGACAAGCATTCCTTTCTTCCCCGTTACTGCCACTGTGCCACAGAACAAGAATCAGTTCACACTAAAGCTATGACAGATAGGTTTGTCACTTGAGTCCTCACTACCCCCAATTACAACACCAGAAAACATCCTACCACTGCAACACACGCACAAGGAATCTCTTCTTGACAATTTCACTCCGATTTTCAGAATTCAACTGCCCTCATTCGCAGAGGCAAAAAGCAGGTGTGAGCGGTGGGATTATCTACTAGGGATGTCAGAGTAGCCATTTAAACGCTCATGCTTACAGATTACCCAAATGGCTATATGCATTTCCTGGTCTGGCACAGTCGGTTCCCCAGGAGCGGGGTGGCAGGCAGGAGCCAGCTTAAAAGCTGGCTCCTGGTGTACATTGGCTCCCAGGGAACTGGCTGCCGCCCCGCATGTAATCATGAAACCGTTGACATTTTCAGCGGTTACACTGTTAGCAAATTACATCCATTTTAACATTCCTATTATATACCATACTATAGAATAGACCAGGGTCAGCAACCTTTCAGAAGTGGCATGCCAAGATTTGACCTATTCACTTCTATTTACAGATCTGCATGTCAAGGGGAGGAGGGAACAGGGGCAGGCTGGGTACGGTGACCATATTTTCTAAACCAGCTGCAGGTAGGGAAATGGTTTAATTTAAATTTCTCATGTTAGTTTATCAAATTTCATTTTAAATAAAGTAAAATATTAATTTATGTCCAACACAAAAGGTTTCAAATTTTTTTATTTAAGGCAGAAGTGGGGAACCTCTTTTGGATTGGGGGCCACTGACCCACAGAAAAATCAGTTGGGGATTACATGACAAGCAAAAAAACAACAACAAAAAAACCACCTCCTCCAAAAAAACCCAACCCTCATTGATGTGGCCCCCAACTGAGATACTTCACTCCTCTGGTGCTCCAGCCCCATGGGGCAAGGGGAAAGGTCAAGGAGGACCTAGGTTCAGGGCTTCCCATAGGCCAGATTTACTTTTCTAGGGGTCTAGAGTTAGTGGATTTTGTGGACCTCCTTAGGCTCTGAGGAGGGGACAAGAATGAAGGGTTCAATGTGCGGGACAAGGCTGCCCGCGAGTGGGATAGGGATGCAGGATCTGGGTGGAAGGTGGGGTACAGGAGGGGGTGACGAGAGTAGGGCCTGGA
Source organism: Rafetus swinhoei (assembly GCA_019425775.1). Taxonomy (NCBI): domain Eukaryota; kingdom Metazoa; phylum Chordata; order Testudines; family Trionychidae; genus Rafetus; species Rafetus swinhoei. The sequence continues at coordinate 344,233,303 of CM033437.1, read as the reverse complement.
AGGAAGTTTGGCAGCAAGAGAGGGTATGGGTTGGGGGTACAAGAGGGAGTTTGGGGTCTGGGGGAGTAACGCAGAAAAGGTGAGAGGGTGAGAATGCAGCCAAATAGCCAGTTGGGGAGGGAGGCAAAGAAGTGGTGAGTAACGAAAGTGAAGAGTAAAATTTTATCCCCCCCCCACTCACATCTTCCCCCTGCTCCAGCCTCACTCCCCCCAGCCTGATCCCCTGCATCGCCCAATGCCCCTCAGTGCAACTCCTACCCCCTCCCATCCTGCCACCGCATCCAACCCCCACATCCCTGTGCCCCAGTGCTGGGACTCGCAGCCCCTCGGGACCAGTGCTTGGGCAAGGGGGGGCACGGACAGAGTTACTTCCCTGCCCGGCCCAGCCCTTTGCTGGAGCTCGCCCCTCACCTGCAGGCTGCTGCTCTGGAGCTGGGGCAGGCAGAGCCCGGGGCTGGTTCCAGCCCAGCCAGACGCAGCAGGGCGCAGGAGAAGGGGCTCCCGTCCCCCCGTGGGGAGCAGCGTGGTGAAGCTCAGGCTCTGGCGCTCCACGGAAGCGGCAGCAGTTTGTGACCAGCCACCCAGCCCAACTCTGAAGAGCAGCTCCAGCCCCACCCCCTCCCGAAGCAAAGAGCAGAACCTGTGGGTGGGTTTACCCTGTAGCTCCTGGGAGCTGCATGTTCAGGTTGGGCAGGGGATGCCCCAGGGACACAGAGCCCAGTGCAGGGTCATGCTGCCTGCTCTGCTTGTAGCGCCACCGCCTCCCTCCCCGCTTGCCCTTCCAGCAGGAAGCCAGAGCTGGTTCTCAAGCCTGCATCTGCGCAGCAATCGCAAGGCTCCAGCCACTCCTGGGTGGGGGGGTCTGAGCGTCCACTGTGCATGCCACTCAAAATTGGCTCGCATTATGGCATGCATGCAGTAGGTTGCTGACCCCTGCAATAGACAATCTTAAATTCCCTTGTTTTCAGGTCAGTGTGACAGTGACTCAAGCAGTGTGTGCCTGGTTCAAAAGCGTACGCAACCCCGCATTGAATGTCTGTGGCTCACAGAGTCAGGCATTGTTAAAACTCAGAAAGCAGCTCCAAAAAGAAAACTAAAGGCCAATGGACTTACATTTCACAAGTGCATGAAAGCACTACTGAGGTTAGAAATTATGCCCATAAGCCAGCAGTTCTAAAATTCTAAGTATCAGATAGTGGACACTATTAATACCTACCTGTTGGACTGATTTGCTGGATTCTTCTTTCAACTCCTGGATCATTTAAAACCCACCACTATGGCAGAACCATCACTGTATATCTGGGCTTCAAAATCAGTTCAGTAGAAGGAAAATTCAAAGGGCAGTTTCTCAGATATCACTGAAGTCTTGTGAACTTCTCATTTTTTCAGTATGCATAACACATGGCAAACACACGTATCCACCTTGTGGACTACAGAGCGCAAAATAAGCTGCCAGGTTGCTTGCTAAACACTTACTGCTTCTCAGTCTGTTTGCTTGACCTTGCCAGATGGAATAGCATAGTCCAAAAACTGATTTTCCAAAAATAAAAATGTACATTCAGCATCTTTGAAAGAGCCCTCCCTGCCTTCTGGCCTCTGCACCAGTTCATCACCTCCAGGACTAATTACTGTCCCATAAGAGTCTCAGAGGAGACATGAGCAAGTAAAGAAACCACATAAAAATCATTTGGATTTACAGCACACTTTTGGCCAAAGAAATGCAAAGTCCTCACCTCCATTACTCTGCAGTATAAGTGTAGCTTTTTACTAAATACCCCTGTATGCACATACCCACAACAACATTCTGTATTTCTACAAAGAAACAACAGTTGGTACCTGAATCCAAAACACTCAAAAACACCAATGGATTCCAAGACTTTCATGGAAACCCACATACAACATGTATTTTAGAGTACAAAAACAGAAACTGTAAGAGTTCTTAGGGAAACTGAAGAGATTTTTTGGACTACAGTTTACAAATGGGAAAAATGATGCCCAGCTGTCTTGAAGATAACCAGAGCAGATTTCTTCACCCCAGCAAGGAAAAAAGGTGAGAAGACTGCATTAAACCTGAGCCAGAAAGTTTCCAGGGGAAAAGTTAACTGAACAAAACAGATACTAACTAACATTATCTGCTATAGCAAGTTTTTCCAAAGTAAATGGCCCTCAGGTTTTAAGTTACATACCAATTGCCTATTTTGTGAATCGATTTATGAGAGATAAAGTGCTGCTCATATCCTACCATATGGCACAAAAACCAGTGCATTCTGGGAAGACAAATCCATGGTCCCTCCCTCCTCTTTTGCTATTTGTTTTTACACGTTTTTGGAATGAACATGGAGAAAGATTTGAAAAGCAACAAATAGTCTTGCAGCACCTTAGAGACTAACAAAACATGTAGATGGTATCACGAACTTTCGTAGGCACAACTCACTTTGTGGCCACGAAAGCTTATGATACCATCTACATGTTTTGTTAGTCTCAAAGGTGCTGCTAGACTATTAATTGTTTTTAAGTTTTTTCCAGTTACAGACTAACTCGGCTACCCCTCTGAAGCTACTGAGAAAGATGACAGCCAGGAGACTGAAGTTCTCTTACCTTTTCAACACCCACTTCTGCTATGGTACCTTACTCACAGCATGAAAAATGCAACAGACACCTATAGACCCAAGTACGAGGCTACTTACTTTGGATGAAAAATACCAACATCCCAAGCCCCTAAAGCCATTCCTTCTTCAATTTAAAACAATAAACATTTTGCACATAACAGTACACATTGCCACACAAACTTTCTACTCAATTATACATAAACAGCTACATTATAAGACTATGAAGGTTGCAAACGCAAGCACTCAAAAGTTAGAAAATCTTGACTCCCTGTGTATATGTATTATGATAGTCTTTAATTATATACTTTTCCCCCTCAAGGAACCCCTACCTCATTCAGTGCACAGGAGAAACTGTTGAGAATATATTAGGGCTGAATGAAAGAGAGTGTTGCCCAGTACAATCTCTGCTTCATTTGCTGCCGAAGTTGAAAAATGTGCAGTGAATAACATAATAAGTGTATAGGATTGCTGAAAGAGAAAAGATGGTTTTATGGTGAAAGTAGCTGAATGCTTTCCTGGAAAGAGAAATTCTATCCCCACCTCTGTCACAGAGTTTTTATGGGATTCTGGGCAAGTCACTGGACCAAACTATAGTGTGATCCTCAATTTCTGGATGCCCAGCTTGAAACCCTGAAGTCTGATTTGGAGAACTGCTGAGGACTCTGAGCTGCAACTGAAATCAATGAGAGCCATGCTTTGTCTACATGAAATGCTATGAGGGAAAAAATTAAGCCTCAGGCATCTCAAAATCAACTAAGTCTCCTACTACATCTTTTTCTTTTCATTTTCTTCCAGGCTTCACATCACGTGTTTTCTTTTGCCCTGTCTTTGGTAGCCATTTCCTTTTATCCCCTCTCCCAAAGACATGTTCTCTGCCCACATGTTCTTTGCCTCTTTCTGCTTCCTGACTCTCCTCAAAAAATTCTCTCTTGAGACCTTTTTCTAACTTCTCATCACCCTTCCCCCTTCCATTTCAATTTATTTCATCAAACACCTAAGCCTTTTAGGCTAAGACTGATAAGACAAGATCGAGCACTCCAGTATCCAAAGGCAATGCCCAAGTGAGAAGACAAACACTCCACCTACTCCGTGAGCAGTATGGATCCTACAATGGTTCTGTCTCTGGACTTTACTCAGAAGTTCTCCATTTATATCAGCCTCTGGTCACAAGCTGTCTGAATCTAAAGCTTCTCTCAACCCTTTAGGGCTGCTGCTCTTTGATATCCACTCCCACTCAGGAGAGAATGGGGTTCTCTCTGCTACACTGGTCCTTTCATAACCTGTTTTTTAAACCTCATCCCCAGCTTCAATGTCTGACTTTTCTGCAACCACCCGAAGAACAGCCTCAGCACGATTCTTACCAGTTTCATTACTGCCCAGAGAGATCTACCAATAGCAGAAAGAAAACTAAAAAGACTGATCAGTTTTTGATCTGCTGCAGCTGAGTAAAAATGAGCTGTGTCTGCAGACTTACCCTTGGTTAGTGTTCATATATTCTCTTGGAAACCATAAAGGTTAGGGGTTTTTTTTTTTAATGAAAGCTTAGATTCTGCAGACACTGATGATACTCCTCCAAAAATGCACTTTATTAATCACAAGCATGACACTTTCACAGGGTGCTCAGGATTGTAAGCACTGTTACTCCTCTGCCTCACCAAGAAATCACTTTGCCGTAGTTTAAAATGTATGTGCACCCAACCAGCAAACCCCCTTGAAAACCTGCCAGTTTCACCTTCCAGGTAATGTTCAGTGAACCCCAGGTCCCATGCTGCCTGGAAAACCATTCCTCTTCAGTATCCAGTCCTTCACTGGACTCTCAGGGTCCATGTACAAAGCAGGACTTAACTCGAAATAAGCTATGCAAATTGAGCTATGTCAATAGCTCATTTCAAAATTGGGAACATCTACACAGCACTTATTTCAAAATAGTTCACTCTTCCTCTGATTTCCCTCACTCCTCATACAATGAGGGTACAGGAGTCAGAGTAAGAAGTCCTCCAGCTTGACAGTATTTAGACATTATTTCAAAATAACTGCCTGCTGTGTAGACGCAGACTAAGTTATTTGAAATAACACTAGTTATTTCGAAATAATGTTGCTGTGTAGATGTATCCTCACTGAAATTACCAAGCTTGCTGTCTCCAAGGAAGTAAAATATTCACTTGCCTGTTGGCTCAGCTGAGGACACACACTTTACCTAATTACACAGTCCTGAAACAGTTTATAATAAAACTAATCATGTTTATTAATAAAGAATGCAAATTTAAGTGATACTAATAAGTACGATTACAAACAAAAACACTTTTTAGTGATTAAAATTTAATGTTGGAAAACTACAGTTTTTGCTTAAACAATTTATCATCAACTTATCAGCATCCCCCGAGTGACAAAATTGGGGATTTTTTTAGTGTTTTCCATGAATACTGTACAGGTACCTCAGTTTCCCTATGTGCTACATGTTAAACGAGAAGGTGGAAGAGGGTTTGTTGTTGCAGGGGACCAGGTATGACCTCGGACAATGGCCTGGAGATAGGGTACCCTTGTGACTGGTGACCAAGAGGCCCAGGCCAGCTTTGAAGTTGGCTGATTCTGGCCAGCTGGAGAACAATGAGCTGAGGAAAGAAGGCCCCAGGGACCTAGACAACTGGTTCCAGCCAGAGGGGCAACAAAGGACAGAAAATGAAAGGCCCATGTGACCTGTTTACCTGGGAAGCAAGAAAAGAGGCAGGGAGGAGCTGTTGGGGTAGATGATACAGGATGCTCAGTGGGAAACAGGGGGCTTCTAGAGTGGGGAGAGCGCATCCAGAGCCCACCTGAATGGGGGAGAGACCTAGATGTACTGTGTTAAGGGTTGCTAGACCTGAGGACCCTGAGAATTGCCTATGCTGTGTTCAGACATTCAATAAACCCCTCTGTTTTAAGCTGGCTGAGAGTCACTCCAGTCTAGAGATCAGGGCTGCATTGTTCCCTCTGGGTATGGAGGTCCCAGGGGTCTAGAGCAAGTGCACCCACTGAAGGGGCTCTTGGGGAGAGAGAGGTGTGCTGAAGACTCAGGGTACAGTCCCAGGCAACAGGGCCAGAGGGCCTAACACTAGCAAAAGAATGCAACCTGTTATGCCAATGGAGGATTACTCCGAGGGGCGGTAGGGAACCGAGGCACACGAGTCCTGTGAGTCCGCAACATTCAGTCCTTCTGGCACGAGGGCCCAACATTCCCAGAATCAGAGAATCCTTTTCAGAGAGTCCTCTTTTCTTCCCTCTTCTAGCCCAGAAGACCTTTGAAATGTATTCTTTGAAAAGAACCCAGACAAAGTTCCTCTCCCCTGCTGCTTGTTCTCTCGGGTGCAGGAAATAAGCCCCTTCTTCATCCTTTGGTTAATTTGCTTTTTTGATTGGCTTGATCACTTTGTTTACTTTGCAAGAAAAGGTCAATAGAAGTCTGTTTACCTCTAATCAACCCATGCTGTTTTCTTATCCAACTGTTAACTCGATCCATGCTGACAGGTAAATCCACATTCCTTTGTCCAACCAGTTGTGAAGCAGTAGCCACTATAATGGCTACTGCTATAGTGAACTAGACACACTTAACCGGCCAAACAGCCACATTGTTCAAGCCAACTAGCCACACTCAAATAGCAAAATAGACACTAGTGGCTAGCGTGTTGGACACCACAGGTCCAGGGTAAGCTGGTTTATCAGCTGCCTTGAAAATACATGTTAAGAACATATTTCCAGCAGAAACAAAAGACAGGACTATGCAGCACTTTAAAGACTAACAAGATGGTTTATTAGGTGATGAGCTTTCGTGGGCCAGACCCACTTCCTCAGATCAAATTGTGGAAGAAAATTGGCATGACCATATGTACCAAAGGGATACAATCAAAAAAAGTGAACACATATAAAAAGGACAAATCAAATTTCAGAACAGAGGGGGGATGAGGGGGGAGAGGTTAATGTCTGTGAGCTAATGATATTAGAGGTGATAATTGGGGAAGCTATCTTTGTAATGGGTAAGAGAATTAGCATCTTTGTTAGGCTAGACCAGACTAACACGGCTACATCTCTATTTATATTTCCAGCACACATCCATAACTCTGTATATACAACACCTACATACATCACACAATGTATTAATGACCAGCATGACACCAGTTTTCATGATACCTTACAATGGTGGTTGTCAACCAGGAATCCTGAGTAAGGATGAAAAAAAAAAAAAAAGGTTAAAAATGTAACTGTTAAAAATCCTAGCGGTTACATATGCTGCGGGTTACAGCCAGCTCCTCAGGAGCAGAGCTGGCAGCCGGCTTATAGTACAAGCCAGCTCCCAGCACACACTGGCTCCTGGCCCCACTTTATACTGCAGAGCTGGCAGTGTGGAGCAGCAGCCAACTCCCCCGTAACAGGGCCTGGAGCTGGTGTGTCATGCTTATAAGTTAACTGTTTAAACAATTACACTCTTTCATCCTTATTCCTGAGGGGCTTCAGGGGGTCGGCCAAAATAAACCAAAGAGCAGGGCCAGCTTTAGAGTCGCTGGGGTCCAGAGAAAAAAGCTGACACCTCAGCTATACCACATGGGGCTGAAGCCAACTTAGCCTTGCAAGTGCCCTGCTTGTGACCCCCAATGCTGGCAATGGCTTTTAATTTACTAGATATGCAGAAAAACATTAGTTGTGGCACGGGGGGGGGGGGAGTTTTTTCTAGCATGTTGGGGGGGACCTCAGAAAGAAAAAGGTTGCGAGCCCCTGCCTTACAAAGATACTGTCTGCCTAAATACTCTGACAATGTGCAGGATGAGATTTTTGCCACCAGTTGGCATAAAAGAGGCTCTCAGGGGCACAAAGGGCGAGTGGGGTTTTTAAGCTCTACCTTATAGATCTTGACCTCTCCCCACTCCCTACTTAAAAGACATCTCTTGACCCTGCCACTGTCCAGCCTTTAGCCTTTCCTTTCTCAAGACAGAGCTTGAGACCATCACCTGCACAGCTTCCTGAGGACCTTACGCACAGTATCTCCTGAGGTTTGCCCTGGGTATAGCACAGAATTCCCATGCTGTCCCTGCATTTCCAAATTCTCCTTGAAGACTTCTCTCCAGGCTCAGTACACAGGCTCTGACACTGTGACTCCCACACATCCATCTTACATCAAATGGGTCTCTTCTAACTCGCCTGCATCTCACTTTCATGCTCCACGCACTGTCATTTCCTGCCTAACCCCAACCTCTTTCATACATCCCTTAAACCTGGACCGCTACTTTTGTGCTGATAATACTAAACAACACTTCTTGAAAAACTGATTACTCTTCTTTCTTCATCCCCCCTCCTTGAGCAAAGAAAACTTTGGTTACCCCTACACTTTTCAGTTAAATGCCTTAGACAAGCCATTCTCTTGGGCATCCTGAAACATGACCCACTCTCTCCAGTCATCCCCTCAACCCACATCTTCCACTTGCTGCCTTTGGATGTAATCATGATCCTGAACCTCTTATTATTATTCATCTGACTAGAGCACCTAAACCCCTTTTCCTACAGCTAGCTGCTGTACAAATACAGACCAAAAAGACATTCTTTACTCAGAAAGAAATATCTTCCTGCAGGTATGTTAACAGTTAACTGGTTACCTGGTAAGCATCACCCTTAATGAGTGATGCTTACTGGGTAACAGTTAACCGGTAACCAGGGAGCAGTCCATCACAGGCATAGGACTGCTCCAGACCCGCCAGGCCAGCACATAGGGCTGCCAGTCAGCAGCTCCACGTGGGACCAGAAGTGGCAGTGACTCCCAAAGCAGACAGGCTGGAGTGGGGGGGCTGCTCCAGCCCATCTGCCTCCATTTAATAAGTTAACCAGTTAAACTTAACGTTTTACCGATCAACTAATTAAACAGGATTTTACATCCCCTAATCACCACTTCCATGTTACACTTGAACTTGACTCCACTGCTAAGCCTTCATAACCCCTCACTTGCACTATACAAAGTGTCTTTCAAGTGTCTACCTTCCAAACCCAAGTATATACAGCATAATGTCCTCCCCTTCTCACATGTACAAAGAAGCATAACCATGTCATCCCATACTCAATTACAATGGCTCAACAATCATTTTAGGGCACAACTCTCAGCAAATCTTTGTAATAAAGCCTTCTGTGGAGTTGAACCACTTCTACTCACTTGCTTATAACACCCACTTAATCTCTTAATTTCAGTATTACTGGTGAAGGAAGGGCTTTCTCCTCTGCAAATCCAGCTGCCTGGATCTAGGGATGTAAAACCCCCTTTAGTTAGTTAACTGGTTAAACATTAAGTAAATAGCCGAAGGAAATAGCCCATGGAGTTGGCCAGCAAGTGGTTTTCTCAGCAAGTGTTCCCAACACGGATTTGGTTTCGGAAGTATTTAACCTAAAAGACTTTACACATCATCAGAATTGCTTGCGGAAATCAAATCTCAAGTTCTTCAATCTTATTTCTATACTTGCCGACTCCCGCCATTTCAGAGCACCAGACTGACTTCTGAGAGCCCAGATAGGCTTTGCTGAAATTCAATACATTTATATTGAGTTAAGCATTGAGTGAATTTGATTTTGGCTTTCTTCATTACCCTTATAATGATACCTGCTACACAGACTGAGCTGCGTTTCTATGAAGCTTTAGGGTATGAATCAGTAAAAATTAGAGTTTACTAAACCCGGATTCCTTTTTATAGCACCGCCATCAACCATTCTGTTTTTAATCTTAACAAAACCCCTGCAAACAGAGCGCTGGATGGCTCACACTATTAATGGGACAAATCCAGCTCAAGTCAGTAGTGACTAGCAACTCTCACTATCTGACAAATGTTTAGCAATCTATGGAAATGGATTTGGGGCACTTGATTTGAAAACTCACCACAAAAATTAAGCCATTTAGTGACAGTTTTGTGGCAGAAATCTCAGTAGAGAGGAAAACATGAATGGGCTATAGTGAGCTTCACTCTTCCCACTAGAGATGATTCCTTTAAGACAAGGCTGAGGCATTAAACAGAAGCTTGTACTGCAAAGGCCTATGCCAGGCCTCCTTCACATGAGAGATTTAAAGCTCACCTTCCCTCTTATCTTAGATTCGTCTTTATTCTCTTCCTATTTGCTCTACTGAGCTTTAGATACTTTTGTCGGGTGTCTCAAACAGCCTCCAGCATGGTCACTGTGTGACTAGATCTTATTTCTCAGACTGCTCCTGTTCCATTCCTAGTCGAGGTTTTACATCTCTCCTCCATCCTAATACAAATTTCCTCAGGTTCCCAGTCTTGATCCACTTCTCCATTTCTTATCTCCCCATGGGAGAACCCACTGCTAGATCATAAATCACTTTTCAGAGAGGACATCTGACTCTACATCTCCCTCAGATCATCAACTTTACATTTACCTTATTTCTTGGCCCATCAGCTCAAATCTACACCATAACTTCCTATTCAATGTTTTCAAGACTAAGTCCTTCATTTTGGATAGAACTGACTCTAATCTCTCATGCCATGCATGTATTCCCCTCCACCTCCTTTAAACATACATAAATCTTACATCTTTCAGATGCTATCCAGCACCTAAACTTATACTACCAAAACCACAGAATTTGGCAACATCTCGGACCAACAACCTTCTTTTTCTGGACATCTGCAAGTCATCCAATGCCATCTTCCAAATACTCGCACTGCTGAAATCTTTATTTATGCTTTCATCAGTTCTTCTCTCAACAGTCACAATGTCTTTTTGAAGGCTTACACTCAACTTCAGGGGTCCAGAAAGTTGCTGAGGAATGTCTTTCAGGAATTATGACTAGATTACCTCATCCTTCACCATTTTTTTAAATATTGCCCTTCATCGCTTCCTGTTTGATGTAGAACATTGTTTCACAGGTGTTAAACCTCACATACTCAGAACACACTCCAGGAGGCCAAATGCACTTTCCAAAGTCTTAAATACTCCCTATGGCCTATCTCTCAAGGTCTGGGAGAGGATCAAAGCTGATTAGCTGTAGGTTTTTAAATCACTGGTAAATTCAAAAACACAAACACTTTGTCAAGAAAGTACAAATATCATTGTCATGTGTACCTAGCAGTTCTATAAATTTTAATACAAGTTGGGTGTGGGCTATAGACTCCTTGCAAACTGTTGTTTCACTCATTCATCACAAAGTTTAGGGACCCTTAATTATACTTCCTTTCCTTATTTCTGCGTTTTCTATGCCCTTCACTGAATTAACATTACTCATCTTTATTGCTTTTATATTTCTACTACTGTTTTTCTCTCTATAGGCATGTCTACACAAGGAAATTATTTCAAAATAAAGATATTCAAAATAACTCCTGAAATAACTATTTCAAAATAAGCTTATTCCCCAAGGAAAGCAGAAAAACAGATTTTTAAATAACCAGCCCATTATTTTGAAATAATGGGCTTGGTAGTGTGGATGCTTTGCTTATAATTTCAAAATTAAGGGGGTTATTTCAAAATAACTCCCTAATGTAGACCAGGGCTACATGTCACTTTTCCCTTTCTATTTGCAAGAGTTTCTGTATCCAACCTTAAGGTATTCGTCTTTCAACAAAGGTCTGAATACATCATACATGCTATCTAAAAATAAATTGTGCACATGCTGAGCGAGAGGGACCCAAGCTTATTACATATTAAAACACTGCCTCCAAATGATAACATTTTACTAACTAACATACAAACCACGCTCATTATGAGCAGCAGTTGGGAATTTGGCCTTAGGGGAAACATTTATTACCCTGTTATAAATGATCGCTATAGATTAGAATGAAATTGAGTAAATGGCAAACTAACACACGAGTTCCATTCAGAATATCTATATAACAATTGAATAAAACAATGTGAGAAACTCACACTGAACAGTTGGATTTGTTATGGAAAAGCACCAATTTCAGCCCTTCTCCCCCCACCCTCCATGCAAACAAATTAGCTGGGAATCAAGGTCAAAATCATCATTTAGATGAGCCACATGAGAGTCATTTATACTCTTTACAAAGTAAAATATCAAACTGCAGCTCACTAGTCAGGTGATATTCCAATCTGGTGAGCACATATGATTTAATCATATTACCGGAGAATTTTATAGTTATAGTGAAGTTCCACTCAGACAAGAGACATTTGAATAAGATGCACTTTGTTACCCTATATGTCTTTACTCTGTTTTCGGTTTGAAGCCCACTTAGTTTACAGACAAATCCTGCAGTTTTTACTGCCATCAGTACTGCAGAGGCGGTCTAGTTATGGAGGAGCAAGATGTGTTCTGTTTTGCTTTGTGAATCAACAGGATGGCCAGCTCAGTTCTGATTCCAAACCTTTATGCTGATAATGTTAAGAAGCAGGAAAAAACACACAGCATGACATTTAGAACGCAAGCTGTGCTTTCACTGCTGAAACCTAGGGAAAAAGTTCTCTTTCAATTTGTAAAGTGAGCATACATATTAATATAAAACATTACAACTGTATAATGCCTTTCCTCAGAAGATCTCAGAAAAACTTCCTAATTGTCAGGGTGGTTAGGCACTGGAATAAATGCCTAGGGAGGTTGTGGAATCTCCAACACCGGAGATATTTAAGAGCAGGTTAGATAGACACCTGTCAGGGGAAGATCTAGATCAAGGGTCAGCAACCTATGGCTCACTAGGGAGCCAGAGACAGCTATTCTGCAGCTCCAGCTCAGTCCCTCCCTTGCTGTCCCTGCAGCAGAGAGCCTGTGCTGGCACTCCAGCCTCACAGTCCCCCGCAACATTGGAAGCACCAGCACTGGCTTCCGGGGGGAGGGGGGGGGAGAGAGGCCTGAGGTTCCCCACCAGATCTAGCTTGTGGGGAAGAAGCCAGAGCCAGAAGTGGCTGCGTGCTGCTGTTCCCCCCTCCCACAGCTGAGGGAACGGCAGTGCAAGGACGCACTTCCTGTAGGCTTTCCCCACTGCTCCCATTGGAGCAGGGTCGAATGCCTCCGCTGCATGGGAGAGGCATGCAGCGCAAAACAAGTGCCCACTCTCAGCCCAGCCCCTGCAACTCCAGCCCCCACATGCATCCTTTTCCCCACCACAACCCTGCACCCCCAGCCTGCTCCTGCCCCCTCCACCCTGTCAGACACCCTACTCCTGCATGCTCCCTTGCTCCTGCACCTCCCCCTGGCCAGACACCCTATCCACCCCCAGCCTGCTACTGCTCCCTCCCTTGCTCCTGCCTCCTCCCCCACAGACAGACATCCTGCTCCCAGCCTGTTCCTGCACCCCACCTTCCACCCAGACCTCGCACCCTCACCCCCCTCTGCACCTCACCTCCCGCCAGATCCTGCATCCCCATCCCTATTCCCCTCACTGGCAACCCTCTCCCACACACTTAACCCCAAATCCACTAATCCTGGAACCCCAGAACAGTAAATCTGGCCTGAGGCCTTGAACCACAGTCCTCCCTGCCCCTTCCCTCACCATGGGGCTGGAGCACCAGTGAGGTGAGAGCGTTTCAGATTGGCCCACATCAGTGAGGGACTGGGGGTTTTTTGGAGGGTTTCGTTTTGTTTTCTTTTTTTGCTTCTCCCTTGTGTGGTCCCCAACTGATTTTTCTGTGGGCCAGTGGCCCCCGACCCAAAAAAGGTTCCCCACCCCTGCCATAAATAAAGACAATGTTGAAACCTTGTGTGTTGGACATAATATTTTAATTCATTTAAAAATGAAGCCTGGTCAACAAGCCCCCATCTAGCTGCAGTGTCATAACACTCCTGTACCACTCGAACCCCAAACCCATCATACACCTCAACTCCTTGCATTGAGTCCCTCATATCCCCAGACTCCTGCACCCCCACATCCTCAGTTCCCAACCATAACACTCCTGCACTCTCCACACACCCCATCCTCGTGCCCATCATACACCAAACCCCCCTGCCCGGAACCCCTCATACACCCCAACCCAGAGTCCTGCACCCCCACATCCCCAGCCCCTGCCATAAGACTGGCAGAAGACAGCCTGAATGCATGCATAAAGCTGGATTTGACCAGTTATGATGTACATTTCAAAGAAATGTGCAAAAAGATGCTGCAGCAGAAGTCCCATTAAATAAAGTCTGGAAGTACAATGTTTCATTTATGCTATTACTAGCTGGAGTTACTGGTGTTGCTCGGGACAGTTGATATAACTGAGGTGAGGAGTCTGAGGGGAAGGAGGGTGAAGGGAGCCATGCACCTGTCGCCGGCGCCCGAGTCCGCCCTCCGCTTCCTTGTCCCTCTGCCGGCCTTAGTGAGTGACTGTCCCCGCCACTTCCCCCGGGAAGCCGCTTCTCCCCGCACTGCCAAGCTCCGTGCAGCCCTGGGGAGAGGTGTCCGTCTCTTATCTCTTCCCTCCCACAGTCCCTTAAAACCATCTCCTGGATAAAAGGTTATCCCATGCAAAGTTTGGTTGCGGTACCTCTTATAGTGTCCAAGTTATTAGCGCACAAACATACAAACATTCTCCTTTATATATTAGATTAATCATCACATCAAGTATCAATAACATTAAGATGTATATTTTCAGTCATGCAAATGGGCATTGTTATATGACTCTTTGTTGACCATTTGTTCTGAATTTTGATGTAGTTTGGCTCTTTGGTTTGAAAAGGTTGCTGACCCCTGATCTAGATGGTGCCTGGTCCTGCTGTGAGAGCAGGGGACTGGACATGATGAATCTCGAGGTCCCTTCTAATCCTAGTATTCTATGAATCTATGATCTCAATATGCTTCATAAACAAATATGCCTTACCTGTTGACAGGTGGGTATTAAATTGCTATCCATAACTGTATAAGTAACCGTATGCACATTTCATAGATTTTGTAGTCATGCTGTAGCAATAAGCCCCCGTCACACTGTAAATCTATTAAGAAGTCTTGATTTTCACATCCCTACTCTTACTTACTTACCATACCACAGTCACTAAAGCCAACATTTCCAAAGTTTTCTGATCTTGGATACCTAATTTTATGAATGTCCAACATCAGTTAATGTAAGCCTGATTTTTAAAGCTCTCACTCCAGGAGCACTCACCTAATTAGTAAGTTGCAATTGGGAATTTCAGTTTATTAAGATTAAATGACTGATGTGACTTTGACCTATGAAGTCAGGTCCAAGGTATCTCAAGTTGAACACTTAAAAACTGAGGTTCTCACAACTGGTGGCCACTTTTGAAAATTTGGGCCTACATACAGAATTCTAAGAGGTCAGAGAAGTGGCTATAAAAATTATGTTAGCATACACTTGGTGGCAGCAGCAGTTCTGCATAGTGAAAATACAAGTACAAACATTAAAGCACCAAGCATGAGAAAAAGTGTTTAACCTTACTTACTCTTGTCCCAATTAAATTAGTGTGATTACAGTTAAGCATGAATATACATGTTCATAGGATCTGATCTTATATGCTTATCAGGTCATTTTGCTATTGCTCAGCGATTACAATCCCATCATTAAACTAACACAGAATTGCAAAATCACTGAAGTTTACTAATGTAGGCACATTACCCACCCACCCTTTACTATGACGATGAAAGTGTTAATTATTTCCTTATGCAAAGACAAAGTATTTGCCTTGTGAAACTAGAATTTTGCAAAACCAAGCTAATATATACTAGTACCCAACAGTTCTAAAAGAAGAGAGCAATTGAAGGAAAAAAAGAGCGTCAGCTATTAATCTTCAGAGGTCATGCCTACACTATTAAAAAGGAATATGTCAAGCGTGTTACGTAATGTGTTAACAGTTAAAATCCTAGTGTAGACAAGGTAAACTATAGGTTTAACATGCTAGCCAGGCAAGATAAATCCTAACACGGAGGATACCTTTAATCTTGAGTTGACCAGTCAATACATTAAAGCCATAATTTATCCTGTCTATACCAGGATTTTAACATGCATTAACGATTAGTTAATATGTTTAAAATACACTTTTTTCCTTAGTGAAAATAAGTCCTGAAAGTCTTAAAGCCAAGCAAAGATGTTTTACTTTACTACTATATATTGCCTTAAAAGTTGCATACATTTGCTTTAAATTCTTTGCTGTACCAAAGGACTGTGGCTGCGTAAACCTGGTTTAATGAAAGGCAAGACAGCCTTCAGTCATTGGAACAAACCCACGCATGGAAGTGATTGGAAAGCAATAGCATTGCAGAAGGAGAAGGAACAGCATGTACTCCCAGACATCCTCATTCAACACATCTCACTTCCTATAGCAACCACACAGATTCACAGCCCATAAACAATCCCACCATGCTAGGCAATGTAGGCAGTGGTTGTTGTCTTTGCTCCTCCACGAATATTCTGCTCTTACTGCAGTGAGGATCAGTTCCCCCTGGTTGGGTACTATTTGTTTCCTTTATATCAGGCACTCTCTCTGCTGAGTTTAAAAGTACCGGGAGGCAGGGATGCTGAACTCTTCCCATAGAGAAACTCTCACCACCCACTTCAATGCTCCCCTTTGACCTGGGAGATTTAGAAGGTCAAATATACCATGATCCTTGACACAGAAGGCCCATCACCATGCTTTTCATATTCTCAAGCAATCACTGGTCTTTGGGAAGTAAAGGAAAACAGGCATCCTTCCCAAGGATGGCAGACTCCAAAAGGTGGGGTTATAGATAATATAAGGTTATCTAAGAATAAAGATGACCCAGAAAGAGGGTATCAGATTATGGGCGCTCTAGGCTTTCTCCAAAAAAGGATGCCTACAATAATAGTGTAACCCATACACCTAGCATGGTTCACTGTCGCATGCAGTGGCACTTAGACCACAGCAACAGATAAGACCAAGAGACCTCTCTACAGCCTAGCCTGAGATCCAGCTGGCTTTTAGCTCAAGCAGTAGAGGCTCCAGAGGTCCCTCCAGGTGGTGGTTACAATAGCACATGGCACAGTTTCTCAACCTGAGTACTCAGGAGTTTCTAAAAGGGCTGGATTAGTGGATTTATCCTCTTCAGGGAGGAGTTCAAGCCCTCACATTCTAGTGTTTTTGGTCCCTCTAGGGAGAGATCAGGTGGAGCAGGTTCCCCAAACATTGGGTATGACATCAAGTGGTTCCAAGTAACATCTTTCCAGAAGATTAGGAGGTCTCTCTTACGGATAGAGATAAGTTCCAATCTTTCTTGAAGACCACCCAAAGCTCCCACCACCACCATCCCAGCAGGCCAGCAAGGGAGGTCCTCCATAGAGAACAGGGCTCTCCTTACCTAAGTGACAGAGATGCAGCAGTGTTAGTCTGGTGTTTCTCCTTACCTAAGATGCTTATGTGGGAGCCCCTTCATGGGGGAAAGATATACCTACAGGGTAAGAAGAGTTTCCCTCTCAAAGAATGAGCATCCCTATCCCACAGCATGCCTAAAAAGGGGTCCCACGTAAGAGGATAGAGGTCCTTCTGCTAGGGGTCTCCGTGAGGGGTCCTACTTTAAGCAAATAGGGATTCTTGTATGCAGTCTCCCCACTGTGGGCTCTGCATTAAGAAAATAGCAGCCTCTTTTCCAGGGGGATCTCAATCATGGGGAAGCCTCTTCCCTATTGGGGTCCTGCATTAAGGTCATCAGGGTCCCCCACACAGAGCGAAATTGCTCCCCCTACATTAGAAAGGTGAATGGGATCCCTCTCCACATTTTGGGGGGGAAGGGGGGACTAGTCCACCAGACTCCCCACCGGCATCCCTCCCATGTTAAAGAGGTTAAGGCCAGTCCCCAGGACTTACCACACGCACATTGGGGGAGGGGGTGTCAGAGACTGTCCCCAAGCTCCTCACCAGTGTCCTGCACACAATTACAGGGGGAAGCAGGAAGTCAGTGGTGGTCCCCCCAGCTCCCCGCAATGTACCCCACATACATAACGGGGGGCCAGGCCAGTTCCCCAAGCTCCCTCTCTCTCTCACACACACACACACACACGCACGGGGGTGAGGGCCAGACCCTGAGCTCCCCCCTACCCTGATCACCCCACACCTGCGTTACGGGGGTTGGGGCCGGTCCTTAGGCTCTCCTCCCCTAAGACCTCCCCTCACACACGCTGGGGGCAGGGCCGCTCCTCCCCCCCCCACACGCTGGGGGGGGCAGGGCCGCTCCTCCCCCCCCTCCCACACGCTGGGGGCAGGGCCGCCTCCCACACACACGCTGGGGCCGGTCCCCCGATTCTCCCACACACACACACACGGGGCAGGGCCGGTCCCCGATTCTTCCCCACACACACACGGGGGCAGGGCCGGTCCCCGATTCTCCCCACACACACACACGGGGCAGGGCCGGTCCCCGATTCTCCCCACACACACACACGGGGGCAGGGCCGGTCCTCCGATTCTCCCACACACACACACAGGGGGCAGGGCCGCCCCGATTCTCCCCACACACACACACACGGGGGCCGGTCCCCCGATTCTCCCCACACACACACACGGGGCCGGTCCCCGATTCTCCCCACACACACACGGGGGCAGGGCCGGTCCCCCGATTCTCCCCACACACACACACACGGGGGGGCAGGGCCGGCCCCCTCCGATTCTCCCCACACACACACGGGGCAGGGCCGGCCCCCGATTCTCCCCACACACACACGGGGGCGGTCCCCGATTCTCCCCACACACACACACGGGGCCGGTCCCCGATTCTCCCCACACACACACACGGGGGCCGCTCCCCGATTCTCCCCACACACACACACACGGGGGCCGGTCCCCTGATTCTCCCCACACACACACACACGGGGCAGGGCCGGTCCCCGATTCTCCCCACACACACACACACGGGGGGCAGGGCCGTCCCCGATTCTCCCCACACACACACACGGGGGCAGGGCCGGTCCCCCCCCGATTCTCCCCACACACACACACACACGGGGGGGCAGGGCCGGTCCCCGATTCTCCCCACACACACACACACGGGGGCCGGTCCCCTGATGCTCCCCACACACACACACGGGGCCAGGTCCCCCGATTCTCCCACACACACACACGGGGCAGGGCCAGGTCCCCCGATTCTCCCCACACACACACGGGGGCAGGGCCAGTCCCCTGATTCTCCCCACACACACACGGGGGGCCAGTCCCCCGATTCTCCCCACACACACACACACGGGGCCGGTCCCCGATTCTCCCCACACACACACACACACGGGGCAGGGCAGTCCCCCGATTCTCCCCACACACACACACGGGGGCAGGGCCGGTCCCCCCCGATTCTCCCCACACACACACACGGGGGCCAGTCCCCGATTCTCCCCACACACACACGGGGCAGGGCCAGTCCCCGATTCTCCCCACACACACACACGGGGGCCGGTCCCCGATTCTCCCCACACACACGGGGGGGGCCGCTCCCCGGCTGCCGTTACCTTCTTGACGGTGCGCGGCGCCTCGGTGACGGTGCCGTCGGGGCTGACCAGCGCCTCCCGCCCGGCGCCGCCGTCCCCCCCGTCGCGGTGCCGGTGCTGCGGGTGGTGCGGGTCGCTGCGCTTCATGGCCGACGCCTGCGGCACCTTGGCGGCCCCGAGGGCGGCCCGGCGGCGGGGAGCCCGGGGCAGCCGCCGAGGGGAGGCCGCTCGGCCCCGCATCCCGCGCCGGGGGCCGCCTCGCGCTCCGCGGCCGGGGCCGGCGGCGGGCAGGGCGCCGGCGGGAGGGGCGGCCCCGGCTCGGCCGGGCGCGGGGGGGCGGCCGCCCCCTTGTCCCTGGGGCCGCCCAGCTCCTTCAGCTCCACGGCGGGGGCCGCCACCTGCACCGACATCGCCGCTCGCCGCCTGCCTGCCTCAGAGACCCGGCCGCCCCCCTTCCCTCACCGGCCGCCGCGCGGGGCACCACGGGACATGGAGTCCGCCGCCGGGCCTGCCGCGCGGCGGCGGCGGCCGCCCGGACTACAACGCCCGGCGTGCCCCGCGCCCCGCGCCCCGCCTCCTGGCGGCGGGGGGCGCGGGGCGTGCTGGGAGGTGTAGTCCTCACCTGCCGGGCGGGCGCTGGTCCCCGGGCGCCTGCTTCCCCAAGCCCGCGGTGCATCGCCGCAGCCGCCCCCCAGGCCTTCTGCCTCCCTCCGCGCTGCAGCTGCGTGCCTTGCCACCAGCCGTGCATCCCTTGCCCAGTGCTCCGAGCTCGGGGGGGCTTCTGGGGAGAAAGGGGGGCCTTTGTTCGCCTCTTTCGCTTGTAAGCAGCTCGGGGCCGGACCTGCCCGCCTGTGCGCACCAAGCTCACCCGTGCCAGCCTTGTGAAGGGCCGTTAGATCGCTCCAGGGAGTCAAGCTTTAATATTGGCAGAATGGGGGCCCACGGATTCCGACTGGAGCCTCCTGGGCTGATTATTTGTGTTGTTACATAGCTGCCTAAGGCCCCGGCTGCACCGCGGTACAGACAGGTGGCTCCTGCCCCATTCAGCATACAGGCTCAACAGCAGTGCTACAGATTGGAAGCTTGCTAGGCGGCTGCAATATAACACAGGGCTACTCAACATGCAGCCCGCGGCCTGTGTGTTTGCAGCCCACGGTGCCGTTTGGATTTACACCGGGCTCAACACACGGCCCGCGGGTAGGATCCTTTGAACATGGCCTCCCCTGGGAACACGCTCCCTGGCGGGGTGAGCATTGAAAGACGCAAGCGGACAGGCCGGCTGGAACAGGCCGGTACAGGATGTCGGTGTTTCTAGCCCCCAGGGAGGTGGTGCCGGGAGCGCTGGGGCATTGTGGGAAGTGGTTTGTATTCATGCCCGTTAGTGTGAAAGAAGCTATTTGCATATATTTGCATATATATTTGCATGTATATGCAACCACACTTAAGCTGTGGCCCTTGGCATGTGCTGTGAATATCATTGTGGCCCCCGGGACTTCCACAGTTGAGTAGCCCTGATATAACATCATCTGTTGGTGCTTTATAGAGAGGCAGGCACATCTGGTTTGAGGGGACTTCAGTGACCTTCACATGTCTGTAAGGCTACAGATAGCAGCATGACAACTTTGTTTCCCTTGCAAACAATTTTGTTGGCTTTATAAAATATTAGACACCCAAAAACATTAAGAGAGAGTCAGGGCTGCCTCATTCCTCTCCAGAATGGTCGACTTCAGATGCATTCCAAACCTTTGAAAGCTAGGTCATTTAAGCATGAAGGTAACACAAACTTATGAAAGCAGGAAATACAAAGTTAAGGTACATGCCCACCCCACCCCTCATCCTCCTGCTCCATTGGTGGGGAACCTCTTTTGGGTCGGGGTCTGCTGACCCACAGAAAAATAAGTCAGGGGCCACACACAAGTGAGAAGGGGAAAAAAAACCAAGACACACTCTCAGTTGGCCCCTGACTGAGGAGAAAGACACTCCCCATATTCCCCTCACACACCAGAGTCTAGGGGGCCCAGCCTAGAAGATTTTGTGTGCTCCAGCCCCATGGAGGGGCGGCGGGCAGGTGAGGCTCCCCAGTGCTGGGAGGGCATGAGCTTCAGGGGCTGGATCCAGGCAAGTGGCCTGCGGTTCCTCACCTCTGCCCTACTCCATCATTGCTTCTTTGTTCCCAGAAAGCAAATGTTTCTTTGAGGGTGTTAAAAAAAAACACCCTGCTTTTTGGAGACCCAGGTTCTTTGTCCAAGTACTGTTGTATTATTACTAGCTTTACCTGTCCCATTGCAACAGTAGATGTACACTCAGGTTGGTCCCATAAAGGACCGGCTGCTGTCATGGTTGTGTCCCTGGCTGCTCCACCCCCCACCTCATACCGTCTGCCTGCGGTGTACACCTGCCCGAGAGCACTGTGGGGCTGCTGGAGTCTGTCATCCAGGTGTCAGCGGGCTGGATCCACTCAGCCCATGACTGTTACAATAAATAAACCCTGTTACAGACACTGGAGCTGGGGTCCCTGTTCTGCCCCAGTGGGATCAGCCCTGGAATGGGGTGGAAAGCTGGGCTGCTCTGCTGGCCCATCCAAGGGAGTGGGCAAACCTGAGCCAGCATTGTCCCCAGTTGCAGCAAAGCTGGGCACTGTCCCACAAATGAGGCATTGAAACTGGGAGCACACACCTCAACTCCACCCCCAGGAACCAGCATCACCCCTCCCAGGCCTCAACCACAGACCAGGCCTGCTCTGCATTCACCCAAGTAGGGGGTAGCTCCCCCTACACACACACACACAGCCCCACCTGGGCCAGTCACTGCTCTGTTTTCTGCAGCCAGAGCAAGCAGCTCCAGAGCCAGCTGCTCACCCATGGGGAAAGCTGGTAACCCACCTCCATACCCTCAGCTGGTGCCAGCCCTGGTGAAGCTGAAAGTAGCTGCCCAGCTGCCCCTGGAACAGGGCTTGAACCCACAACCCCACAGCGTGGCAGTTGACATGTTCTCCATTAGGCCACTGGAGAACCCACCCCTGACCTAGACTTCTCAAGTCTTCCAGTGTATTCTCAAATGTTCTCTGTGACAGCCCCCTCTTCTTTTATAATGGTACAGATTTATTTGCTTGTATTTCTGCAGCCCTAGGGGCCAGTCTCATGGACCAGGACTCCGTGGTGTCAGACATGTACAAACACAGAACAACCAGACAGACCTTGCCCCCGGCAGCTTCCAGGCTAAGACAAGATAGATGCAGACAGAGAAATGGGGGAGTACAAAGAAACAATGAGAACAGTGGTCTCTGCATACCCAGCAGCCCAGCTGTTGCCAGAATTTGTATAAGCCCCATCGTGGAGAAGGAAGATAACAAAGTAACCCTGCAGAACTTGATGGGGATCTCCACCCAAGCAAGAGGGGCAGCGAGGGAAAGGGGCTGGAGTCAACATCATGCTAGGACATGAGAGAGGGTAGGTAGAGTGGGGATAGGTCCTGAAGTGGAGGCAAGTTTATGTTCATTATGGGGGGAAGGCCATGGGGCCGGGCAGTCATTCTGCCATCCACAGCTCTGATCCCTGCACTTGGAAAGAGAGTTACGAGAACCCAGGACCCTGCTAACTAAACCATGAATGCTTTCTTTGATCTCTAGACACACTTCTCATCCCACCAGTACTTAAGAAACCATCGACTTCTCCAACATCCTGTTTGTGAGCAAGCTAAAGGATAAACCCGCCACATGTCTCCCCTAAGCCCACCTAGCTATGCCAATTACCCAGCCCCTGGCCTCCCAACTAGGCTTCCCTCCAGCAAACTGTCACCTTGATGCTCTCTGCTCTGGCATCTCATTTAACACTGGGTCCAGCTCAATGATTTGATCCTGATCTTCAAAGCCCCCCAGAGGCCTGGCCAGGGCCGACTTTAGGAAGTGCGGGGCCCAATTTGAACCAAATTTTGGTTGAGCAAAAAAAAACAGCTCAGCACACAGAGAAACAACTCATAGCCCCTTTAAATCCCCAGCTACAGGGCAGAGTCCCACCTTCCAGCCAAACCCACAGGCCAACTCCCCCTCCCGCGGCACTCAGAAGCCGCCGCACTCCTCCTCCGGGGCCGACACCCCCTCCTGCAACGCGCCCGGCACGCCAGTACACTTCCGGGTTTAGGGCATGGGGCCCTTTTAGGTGCGGGGCCCGATACAGGGGAATCGGGCGAATCGGCCTCAAGCCGGCTCTGGGCCTGGCCCAAATAACCAGAAAGAACCCTGCCACCCAGCTGGCCATAGCCTCCCCTGACAGTTGCATTCCATTGGCACAATAGACCTGCCCACCTCTAGAGTAAAACCCAGGCATGCAGAGGACAGGTTTTTGGATATTCACTCCCAAAAGGATGGCCACAAGCCTCAGCGTCTGGCGAGAAAAACACAAAACCCGCTGACCTTCCCAGGGCATCCCTAACAGAAATCAAGTAGCACTCAGGGCATATTACGGGAGTTGAACAGCGGTGCGCACCAAAGTACGGCGCTGTAATTCTGCCCCCTGGCTGCTGTGGGCACGCACTTAAAGATCCTGCGTTCACACCTGTGTAGTCCAAACTATGGGGCAGTGTAGAGATGCCCTGTCAGGTTACTGCAGATGTGTGGGAAAGGAGGGGTGTGTGTGTACAATTTATAACATGCCACACTCAGATACCATGGTGATGAGTGCTGGATAAGTCAACTGACAGATATAGACGCAGTAGGCATCTTGCTGATATAGATTATATACATTCTAAACAAAGGCAAAGTCAGTATCCTCCTACTGTATTTGTTTTTCGATGGCACCCAGTGCACTACAGACATGAACTCAAGATGATTCAGACTGTCTCTGCTTAACAGCAGTTGTGCATTCGAGATGAGCAATCTGATTTTCCTACCAGCTATTGATTTGTTCTGGCCTGTCTCCGGGTCCGCCTGTGCGATCACAGCTTTCACTCGTTTAATTAAAGAACAGGAGACCAGATGGCCAGAGAGCACTGACATTTGTCCCTAGGGGGTGGCTACATGTGTTCATTGCTAAGATTTCTCACATTCCTGGATACCGCTCTTCCTTGACCAATGGCCCATTTGGTTATTCAGGCAGCTTCAGTTGACAAATCCGCTGCAGATTTGTCTGGGCAGTGCTGAGGGCTGGCCGGGGGTGTGTGTGTGGAGGGCACCGTTATCTGGGCGGTGCTGAGGGCTGACTGGGGGGGGTGAGGGCACAGCATTGTCTGGGCAGTGCTGAGGGCTGACTGGGGGGGGGATGAGGGCACAGCATTGTCTGGGCAGTGCTGAGGGCTGACTGGGGGGGGATGAGGGCACAGCATTGTCTGGGCAGTGCTGAGGCCTGGCTGCCACCAGACCTGCCCCTTCCATCTGAGGCCTGGCCCTTCCCGGAGCACGAAGCCGCCCCCCACCCCCCCACCTTGCCCAGGGGCTCGTCAATTCTGTCGGCTCCCCTGTTGTATGGACAACCTTCCTAACCAGGCCAAGGCTGTACCCCAGAGCACACATGATTGGGACTTTTTCTGTCCTTTCCTCTCACAGGTGCCTTCCTGGGCAACAGTTAAGAGACTGCGAAGAGTTACAAAGGCATCTCAGGACGACTGGGCAACAAAATGCCAGATGGCGTTTCCATGCTGATAAATGCAAAGTAACGCACACTGGAAAACACAGTCCCAACGACACATACAAAATGATGGGGTCTCCATTAGCTCTAACCACTTGCGAGAGGGCTCGGAGTCACGATGGACAGTTCTCTAAACAGCCGCTCAATGTGCTGCAGCCGTCCGAAAAGCTAAGAGCAGGTTAGGAACCATTAGGAAAAGGACCGATAACAAGACAGTAAATATCGTAATGCCACTCTATGAATTCATGGTACGCCCACACATGGAATGCAACGTGCAGTTCTGGTTGTCCGGTCTCAAAAAAGCACATGTTAGAAAGCAGAAAAGTGCAGGGAAGGGCAACAAAAATGAGTAAGAACATAAGAACGGCCGTACCGGGTCAGACCAAAGGTCCATCTAGCCCAGTATCCTGTCTGCCGACAGTGGCCAGCACCAGGTGCCCCAGAGGGGGTGGACCGAAGACAATGATCAAGCGCTTTGTCTCCTGCCATCCCCTCCAGCCTCTGTCAAACAGAGGCCAAGGACACCATTTTATCCCTGGCTAATAGCCTTTTATGGACCTAACCTCCATGAAATTATCTAGCTTCTCTTTAAACTCTGTTATAGTCCTAGCCTTCACAGCCTCCTCTGGCAAGCAGTTCCACATGCTGACTACACGCTGTGTGAAGAAGAACTTTCTTTTATTAGTTTTAAACCTGCTACCCATTAATTTCATTTGGTGTCCTCTAGTTCTTCTATTTAGGAACTAATAAATAACTTTTCTTTATCAGCCTCTCCACACCACTCATGATTTTATACACCTCTATCATATCCCCCTCAGTCTCCTCTTTTCTAAACTGAAAAGTCCCAGTCTTTAACCTCTCCTCATATGGGACCCGTTCCAAACCCCTAATCATTTTAGTTGCCCTTTTCTGAACCCTTTCCAAGGCCAAAATATCTTTTTGAGGTGAGGAGACCACATCTGTACACAGTATTCAAGATGTGGGCGTACCATAGTTTTATACAGGGGCAGTAAGATATTCCGGGTCTTATTTTCTATCCCTTTCTTAATAATACCTAGCATCCTATTTGCCTTTTTGACCGCCGCTGCACATGTGTGGAAGTTTTCAGAGAACTGTCACGATAACTCCAAGATCTCTTTCCTGATTTGTCGTAGCCAAATTAGCCCCATCATACTGTACCTATAGTTGGGGTTATTTTTCCAGCGTGCATTACTTTACACTTATCCACATTAAATTTCATTTGCCATTTTGTTGCCCAATCACTCAGTTTGGTGAGATCTTCTTGGAGTCCCTTACAGTCTGCTTCTGTCTTGACTATCCTAAACAGTTTGGTATCATCCTCAAACTTTACCACCTCACTGCTTACCCCTTTCTCCAGATCATTTATGAATAAGTTGAACAGGATTGGTCCTAGGACTGACCCTTGGGGGACACCACTAGTTACCCCTCTCCATTCTGAAAATTTACCATTTATTCCTACCCTTTGTTTCCTGTCTTTTAACCAGTTCTCAATCCAAGAAAGGACCTTCCCTCTTATCCCATGGCCATGTAATTTACACAAGAGCCTTTGGTGAGGGACCTTGTCAAAGGCTTTCTGGAAATCTAAGTATACTATATCTACTGGATCCCCCTTGTCCGCATGTTTGTTAACCCCTTCAAAGAACTCTAATAGATTAGTAAGACATGATTTCCCTTTACAGAACCCATGTTGACTTTTGTCCAACAAATTATGTTCTTCTACATGCTTCACAATTTTATTCTTTACTATTGTTTCGACTAATTTGCCCGGTACTGAAGTTAGACTTACGGTCTGTAATTGCCGGATCGCCTCTAGAGCCCTTTTTAAATATTGGTGTCACGTTGGCTACCTTCCAGTCATTAGGTACGGAAGCCGATTTAAGGGATAGGTTACAAACCACAGATAATAGTTCAGCAATTTCCCATTTGAGTTCTTTTAGAACCCTTGGATGAATGCCATCCGGTCCCGGAGATTTGTTAACATTAAGTTTTCTATTTGTTCCAAAACCTCCTCTAATGACACTTCAATCCGGGACAGTTCCTCAGATTCATTACCCACAAAGGACGGTGCAGATTTGGGAATCTCCCCGTCCTCAGCCGTGAAGACTGAAGCAAAGAAATCATTTAGTTTCTCAATGGCTTTATCGTCCTTGATTGCGCCTTTTATAGTTCGATCGTCTAGGGGACCCACAGGTTTTTAGCAGGCTTCCTGCTTCTAATGTACTTAAAAACATTTTGTTATTTCTTTTTGAGTTTTGGCTAGCTGTTCCTCAAAATCTTTTTGCTTTTCTTATTACATTTTACACTTGATTTGACAGTGTTTATGTTCCTTTCTATTTATCTCACTAGGATTGGACTTCCACTTCTTAAAAGATACCTTTTTGTCTCTCACTGCTTCTTTTACATGGTGGTTAAGCCACGGTGACTCTTTTAGGTCTCTTGCTATGTTTTTAAATTGGGGTATACATTTAA
Source organism: Rafetus swinhoei (assembly GCA_019425775.1). Taxonomy (NCBI): domain Eukaryota; kingdom Metazoa; phylum Chordata; order Testudines; family Trionychidae; genus Rafetus; species Rafetus swinhoei. Next base: position 344,206,257 of record CM033437.1, on the reverse strand, counting down.
GTTGGGCCTCTATTATGGTGTCTTTAAAAGTTTCCATGCAGCTTGCAGGGATTTGGCTCTAGTCACTGTGCCTTTTAATTTCTGTTTAACTAACCTCCTCATTTTGTGTAATTCCCTTTTGAAATTAAATGCCAGGGTGCTGGTCTGCTGAGGTGTTCTTCCCACCACAGGAATGTTGAATTTTATTATATTATGGTCACTATTCCCAAGCGGTCCTGTAGCAGTTATTTCCTGGACCTGATCCTGCGCTCCACTCAGGACTAGATCGAGAATTGCCTCTCCTTGTGGGTTCCTGCACCAGCTGCTCCAAGAAGCAGTTATTTAAGCCATTGAGAAATTTTATCTCCCTTCTCTTCCTGAGGTGACATGTATCCAGTCAATATGGGGGTAATTAAAATCCCCATTATTATAGAGTTCTTTGTTTTGGTAGCCTCTCTAATCTCCTCAGCATTTCAATGTCAGTATCCCTGTCCTGGTCAGGTGGTGTAATATATCCCTACTGCTAATTTCTTATTTTTGGAGCATGGAATTACTATCCATAGCGATTCTATTGAACATGTTGATTCATTTAATATTTTTATTTCATTTGATTCTACATTATCTTTCACATACAGTGCCACTCCGCCACCCACCCGGCCTGTAAGGGTATAGAGCAGCTTTGTGGTGGGGTGGCTGCCCCACACTAGCCGGGAAAGGGTTAAAACAGGCAGGCGGGCGCCTACGCAGTGCCCTGACCAATCAGGGAGAGGCTTTTAAAGAGCCAACCAGAGAGTGGCTTTGCTGAGGAAGCCCTGAATAAAAGGAGCTGCTCAGTAGAGCACAGACACTTAGGCCCTGACCAGAGAAGGTGTAGGACCTACCTCCCAGAGAAGCACCTTTGGGGTGCAGAGCTGGGCAGGCTCAGGGGGGGCTAGAGAGGGAGACCTGCCCGGCTGCAGGCCTTAGTGCAAAGGGCCCCAGGGGAAGTAGCCCAGGGAACAAGAGGCAGTAAAGGGGAATAGAGGAGGCCAGTAGTGGGAGGGCCTGGGTTCCCCCCTTCCTTCTTGCACTGTGTCTAGCCACCATTGATGTGTAGCCTGGAAGGACTTTGGCTTGTCCCTGAAGTAAGGGCTAGACTGAGGCTGCAGTTGGCCATGGTGGCAGGTGCTAGACCAAGGAACTGCATGGGGTGGGCACTGCCCCAAAGAAGACACTGCTCTCTGGGAGCGACGCAGGTCCGGAACACGAGCATGGACCCCAGATGGGGAGAGACATCAACCTGGCTGACAACGAGTCTAATTCCCTGGAGCTACCAGCAGGGGGTGCTGCAGCAGTGAGGCCTGCCCCGTGAAAAGCTTCCATTTGAGGAGAGATTAAAAAGGCAAGAGACGACTAAGGGGCAATATGATAGTGGTCTATAAAATCATGACTGGTGTAGAAAAAGTGAAGAAAGAAAAAGCACAAGGATCACAGGTCACCCAATGAAGAGAACAGGCAGCAGGTGTAAACAAACAAAAGGAAGTAGTTCTTCACACAACACACAGCCAACCTGTGGAACTCCCTGCCAGAGGATGTTGTGAATGCCAAAACTATCACTGGCCTAAATAATAAGAATTCGATAAGTTCACAGAGGATGGTTAAATCAAATGGCTTTTAGCCAACATGGTCAGGAACTCCACCCCATGCTCTGGGTGTCCATAGCCTCCGACTGTCAGAAGCTCGGAGTGGATGACAGGGGATGGATCACTCGATAATTACCCAGCTCTGTTTATTCCCTCTAAAGCATCTACCCTTGGCCACCGTCAGAAGATAGGATACTAGGCTAGATGGACCATTGGGCTGACCGACTGTGGCCGTTCTGACCTACTTGAAGTAACTAGCGATGCGCATGTTTCAAATGATAAACTGAGCCCGGGTCTAATAAGCACCACAACTTTCTGATGTTTGCTTGTAGCTCATCAATCTGCAAAGTTGAGTTGGAAAGTACAAGGGAAGCTCTTCCTCAATGAGACTGCTCAGCTGAGGAGGCCCACAAAGTCAAGAGGAAATTTTGCCTGGAGGGCTCAGCTGTGCAGCAGTAACTCTGTGTGACGTGCAGCTTCCCCGGGCGTTCCATGTGCAGAAGAAATCTCAGCGGATCAGTCCCTGTGTGCTGCTGTTCTCCTTAGCTCGGCTAGAACCCAGAAGCAGCAGCAAGATGTGTGAGATGAAAAAAGAATTCAAAGTCATTAAAGGTGGTTGATCCACAGCGGGTCACAAAGGGATTACGGCCATTGTTTGCTTCCTTAAGATGTAAAGGGGAGGCTAAGGAATTGGTTTTAACTGAAAGGAATAAACAAATAAGAGGGGGTGATGTACATTAGCACAGGCCTGCCAATAGGGTGAGGGAGCGGACAAAGGGGGCAGTTACTCAAGGTAAGGCGATTCAAAGGGGCCTGAGACTCCGGGCCACCATTGCTGCTATATTCCTGGCCCTTCAAATTGCTTCCTAGTGCTATGCACCTAGTGCGACTCTGAGGTCTGGTGGGGGCCGCACCATGTTCCGAGTGGCGTTGAGTGCTGTCTGCCCTGGGCCCCGCCCCTTCTGCCCTCAGCCCCGCCTCTTCTGAGAGCTCAAACCTGGCCCCGCCCACCTTGCCCAGAGTCTGGCAGCTTTGCTGCATTAGCAGCTTTGGTCTCTACTCTTTCTTTTCCAGGAAGACGCTGTGATGTGCAGCAGGAAAACTTAACTGAAGTTAACACTGGAGAAATTGTGCAGGTGACACCTGACTCATTGAGCAGAAGTGATTTTTGATTCAGGCTGTTTACAGCTCACTTGTTTTTGTTGACACTTAATTAACTCAAATGCTTGGATTAAAAAAACTCTTTGTTCAAATGCAACAACCCCAGTTGCTTAGTAATCTGACAGCTCACAGAAACATAGGGTTGGAAGAGACCTCAGGAGGCTATCAAGTCCAACCCACTGCCCGAAGCAGGACCAACCCCAGCTCAGTCATCCCAGCCACATCCCCGAAACCTCCAGGGTGTCCTCCATCAATGCCAGAACCAACCCAATGTGACACTCGCTGATATTTCAAATCTGAATAATTAAAAAACCAAAACTACTTTCCACACCGTCATGGTGCATCATAAAGAAGCGAACAATAGAGCACAAATTGATTTCCATCCCGTAGCTCCTCCTTGCAAGTTACTTTTAACCAAACATCTTCAAACAAATCAATAAACACAAGAAAAGATCCAGCCTGAAAGTGAAGACCATGTTTGAGAAGGGGAGACTGGGAGGGTCAGAGAGAGAATGTAATTTTATCTGAACAACCCTGAGCATCACTAGAAATCACCCCGGTTTGCTGCTCTCAGAGCCTAGTAAACCATCCTGCCAGTTATGCAGTGGGAGGGGGGTGGAGTCTAGCTCCTTCCCCCAGAGCTGTGCGATACCTATGAATCCTGTGTACACACGGGGGCAGCTCCCCTCAGGAGAGGGGTCCTGGTTTTGTGCACTTTTCCGATCACAAGAGCACCACACTCCCTCTCTGCCTCAGCTCAGTATCTTTTAAGAAAACAATAAAAGAGAGAGATGCCAGGAGGCTGTCTTAGCTGATGTTTGCAAGGCATCTCACCTCAGCATCATGGGACACTGATTACCCTCTGCATCTGAGCTCTGCTGGGCACACCAGAAGGGGCACGTCAGAACATCTAGGGTTGCCAGATGGTTTAACAAAAAATACCGAACACCACCCCTCCTAAAAAAAATACCAGGAAAAAAATTCTGTTGAGCAAAAAAAAAAAAAAAAGGGCATTGCGCCTTTAAATGGCCCCGTGCTCCTCACTCCCCCTTCCCCACCAGATGTGGCAGGGGAAAATTGTCCCCGCCGGGCTTCTGTCCAAGGGAAACAGGAAACACTGGACATTTCACATGTCCGGTATTTTCTGGTTTTTTACCGGACAGGGGACCCGAATAACAGACAGTCCAGGCAAAAACTGGACACCTGGCAACCCTCGTTAGAGCTCCCCAATCCTGCGTTCTGCTCTGCCCCAGGCTGGTTGTAACTTCGAGCCGCCTCGAGGCTTTTCTAACTTACTGCACTGAGCTAATGTCCCTCAAAGATCTTACACTATCGAGCAGAACTGAGGAGGGAGGACAGCTAGCAAAGGAGCCAGCATGAACAGAGAGAATTCCCCTCTGTTAGGAGAGTTAGCTGTGACGACGCGTCGGGGTCCCCTGACTCCTGCACCCCCGTAATGGCACGAACAGACTCCACCAGGTAGTAGAATAGAGGGAGTTTATTGCTTCTCCAGGATACAGCACGGCACAGATGTAATCTGGTTACAGGGCAGGCCTAGGATGCCTCAGCCCCCCTTGAGATGGGGGAGACTGGGCCCCTAAATCCCAGCCCCTGGCTTAGGCTGGTTCCTCCATGATCCCAGACAGAAAACTAAAAAAACTACTCACTTCCAGCCCTGCCCCCATCCAGGGCTTCACCTCCCCCTTCTTCCCATTGTTCCGCTCCCTGGGAGATACTGGTCAGACAGGTTTGAAGCCCCCTTTGCATAATGACTCATCCCCTGCCCTGCTGAGCCATGCTGCAGACAGCAGCCAGTGGAGGTCACTCACACTACGTCACATTAGCCTCTGGACATTTGTGACCAGACTGGAACAAAAGGACCAGATTGTTAGGGAGAGTGTGTCCGTAAAAGTGCAAAGTATTTGGTTTGGCAATGAGGACGAGTAACTGCATTTCAGTGATTCCTGTAAAGTACTTTGGGACTCTGGCAGGAAAGATACTGCAGCTGGGCCTGCACTGGAATCTTTTGCCAGTACAGTAGTTAGTTGGTGGGGGTGAGGGTTTACATTTCTATACCGGCAACAGCTCTCGTGTTGTCACAGTTGTACCAGCAGTAAAAGTGCTTGGCTGCCACGGTAACTTATTTTGCTCAGGGAACCAGCATAAGCCATATGGGCAAAAGCGAAAGCTCCATCTACGTTAGAAGGGTTTGCTGGTTTCGCTACCCTGGGAAATCTTTTAGTGTAGATGCAGCTGGTCGGCCCCCTCCCACTAGGCTACAACAATGTAAGATACGGTTGGGCCCCCTTATCACTCCTATGAGCACACCCTACAATTCACTTCGGCTGCGTCTAGACTGGCATGATTTTCCGCAAATGCTTTTCACGGAAAAGTTTTTCCGTGAAAAGCATTTGTGGAAAAGAGCGTCTAGATTGGCACGGATGCTTTTGCGCAAAAGCATCCGTGGCCAATCTAGAGGCGAGCCCCGATCGCTATTTTCGCCATCGGGCTTTTTGCACAAAATGGTTCTCAGTTGTCTATTGGCCTCTTGTGCAAAAGCATTTGCACAAGAGGGCTTTTTCCCGAGAGGGAGAGTCATTGTATTTGCGCAAGAACACTGACAATCATACATTAGATCGCCAGTGTTCTTGGCGCAAATTGCCGCCAGTGTAGACAGCTGGCAAGTTTTTCCGCAAAAGCGGCCGCTTTTGTGGAAAAACTTACCAGTCTAGACGCAGCCTTCAAGTTTGCCGCTCCGGTTCAGAACGAGTAACAGACCCAAACAGCAGCATAACTCTGGAGTCACTGACATGGCCAACGAGCACAAAACTCACGTGCCATTCCCATGGCCAAGGAGTGCCAGTGACAGACCGCATCTAGAAGAATCTAGCCAGGGAACAAATATTTAATAATAGGTTGTTCAGTCTCGCAGAGAAAGGCAAAACACAATCCAGTGAATGGAAATGGGCTGTAGACAAATACAGGCCGGAAATAAGATTTACATTTTTGACAGTGATGGTCACTGAGCGTTGGAACAATTACCTAGGGGTGTGGTCTAAGTTCCCTCTAAGGTGTGTGGTCATACGCTGCCTATTAAGCCCCACGTAGGGGCCCTGGGCTGCAGTGGGGAAGAGATGCCTCTCCCCAAACCCCAACCTGGACTGCTGTGGTCAGGGGAGAGGCACCTCTCCTGCCAGGTCCAGCACAGAGCTGCCACTGCCAAGGGAGAGGTGCTTCCCCCGCCAAATCCCAGATAGAGCGTCCCAGAGCTGTCGGGGCCAGGGGACAAAAATCCCTTCCCTGGTCCCCACGCAGCTTATCCTGGACCTGTCCCATCTTAGGGACAAGTGCCCCTCCTCCTGCTGGAGTTGCCAGGGTAGTAGAGAGGTGCCTTCCATCTGGCCCTGAGTTGAGGTAACAGAGAGCTGGGAGGAGTCGTCTCTCCAAGGGCAGCCTGCTTACTGAACCCCACAGCCCCTGCCCCACCTGAGAGCCCATCCCCCCAACTCTGCCCCAGCCCTGAGCCCCCTCCTGCACCCCAAACGTCCCACCCCAGAGCCTGCACCTTCAGCCAGAGCCCTCACCCTGCTTCACCCAACCACCTTCTGCCCCAGCTCTGAACCCCCTCGCACCCCCCAACCCTCAGCCCCACCCCCGCCACACACTGCCCATGCGTCACGGGATGACTCCGTGGTGGTGCACGTACCAGAAGTCATTCCGCACACGGGCAGAAAACATGAGAGGGAGCAGGTGGAGTCTCCGTCGCTGTTAATTTTTAAATCAAGACGGGCTGTTTTACCAAGCGCTCTGCTCTAGGGATTATTTTGAGGAAGTTCTGGCCTGTTATCATCCAGGAAGTCAGAGCAGCTGATCACAGTGGTCCCTTCTGGCCTTGGAATGTATGAAGTGTAGTGGAACGGAAACCAAATCATAGGGGAACTAAACACCCGGGCCATGGAAAATGAAAGGCGTTTCGGCTTGGGAGTGAGATGCTACACACAGGAGGTGGGGGTGAGGAGGCTGAAATAGCTCCGCTCCAGGAGACCACAAGCTTGGTCTGTGCCTAAGCATAGGGAAATCCACCCAGGTGACAAGCCTGGGGTTGGTTGTGAGCTTAATAGTTCGGTCGACCTAGTGATGTTGGCCAGGGCTGTGAAAAATCAAGACATCGCCAACCATACCTCCAGCATGGATGCAGCTGCATCAGTGCTTCCATCAGTCAAGGGGGTTTCATACCCCACTCAGTCTTCTTTTCTCTGGTCTAAACACGAACCGGGAAAGGGTTAAAACAGGCTGGAAGGCGCCTGCACCGTGTCCGGGCCAATCGGAGTGGAGCGTTTAAGGAGCCAACCACAGGGCAGCTTGCCGGGGCAGCCCTGTATATAAGGAACTGCCCAGCAGAGACGGTCAATTAGGACTTGACCAGCGGAGGCACTGTTGTTAGAGCAGTGCTGGGCAGACTCGGGGGGGCTCGAGAGGGAGGCTCCAGTCTGGGCCAGGAGGGTGCAAAGGGTCACAAGGGAAACGGCCCAGGAAACAAGAGGCAGTGAAGGGGAGTCCAGGAGGGCAGGACAAGGCTGCTGCCAGAGGGCCCCTGGGTCAGGACCCAGAGTAGTGGGTGGGCCTTGGTCTCCTCTTCCCCCTTATACTGCGTGGTCGATACAGACTGTGGCTTGCCCCTATGGTAAGAGGCTAGGTTTTGGGGCTGCCGCTGGCTACAGTGACGGGTGAAACTGAGAACTGCCGATACCCTCCTGGGGGGAAGGTGTAGCCTATACAGATTGTGGCTTGCCCCTGAGACAGAGGAGCTAGGCTTGAGGTCACAGTAGGAACTTAGGACTGTCAGTCAACCCCCGGAAGGGAGCAGAGAGGCCACTGGAGCAGGCACCGTGAGAGGGCAGTGTCCTGAAGAGGACGCCGTGGTCTGGGAGTGACGTGGGTCCAGAGTGAGAATGGGGAGAGAGGACAAGGAAGACACCAGCCAGAAGGCAGCTCCCTGCTGACAACAGAGTTAATTCCCAGCACTACCAGCAGGAGGCGCTGCAGCTGGGCGTGCCTACCACATGACAGTCCTGTTTTCTAGACCTTTAATCAATTTCATTGCTCTTCTCTGGACTTTCTCCAATTTGCCTACATCTTTCCCCAAGTGTGAGGCCCTGAACACGACACAGTAGTCCAGCTGAGGCCTTATCCGTGCGGCCTAGAGAGGAAGAATGACTTTTTGTGTTGTAGGTGAAACGCTCCTGCTAATACAGCCCAGAATGAGGTTTGCTTTTTTATTGCAACAGTGTCACCCTGTTACTCATATTTAGCTTGTGATCTGCTGTAATCCCTAGCTGCTTTTCTGGAGTACTCCTCCTAGACAGTCATTTCCCATTTTGTGTTCGTGCAATTGCTTATTCCTGCCTAAGTGGAGTACGCTGCGTTTGCCCTTATTCAATTTCATCTTATTTATTTCAGACAGCTTCTTGCCAAGATTATTTTGACTTCTAATCCTGGCTCCAAAGCGCTTGCAGCCCCTCCCAGCTTGGGATCATCGGCAAACTTGATACGATGTGCTGTGATCAAGTCACCTCTCAATCTTTTTTGATAAAGAGACCGAGCTCTCTCAGTCTCCCATTGTGAAGCGTTTTTTCCAGCCCAGGAATCCTTTTTAAGGACTCATTTTCTCTGCCCCCCCCCTGCAAATTTTCAGCGTCAGGTTGCTTGGGAAGGTGAGTTCCAAGATTCCAGTGAAAACACAACCCAGGGGTGGAAGACGCCAAAATAAACTTTGCAGCACAGGACTGCCAAAGTAGTGCCGCAGCCTCAACCTCAGACGCATGCATCTCTCCCCCTTTCTGCGCCCATGCCCCAGACTGTGTGTCACTGAAGAGATCTGCTGAAGACTTGAGACACATTTCTGAGCAGAGAGAAGGGCTCACCCACGCCCTGCCTGGAGTTTGGCTTGAGCATATGCAAGCCCTGAGCTCTGTCTGGGCTGCTCTACATGAAACTGGCCCGGAGACCTCCCACACACATCACTGAATGAGACCGTTCAGGCTTCCTTCAAAGCAGGCACCCCACCTGCCAGTCCCCAAACCAACTAGCTCTCAAGGAACCAGATGCTAGGTGTCAATGGGACAGTCACTGGATCTCCAGAGCTATGAGCATTAATCTCTGTTGCTTAAGCTAAAAAACCCGGCCCTGTAGTCGTGGACTGGAACAGACTCAAATTTGTACAGGGCCTGGGGACACAAACACATCCCGATCTGTGATTTCCATAGTTTCTAAGGCCAGAAGGGACCAGACTGACATGAATGCAGAACAGAGGCCATAGCCCTACCTAAGCTGTAACACAGCTTTGAGAAACACATGGAGTCTCGATTTTAAAACGTTCAGCGATGGAGAAGCCACCACGATTCTCAGTAAGTTGCTCCAGCGGTTCATAAGACACGAGAAGTCATTCTTCCACTCTACTCTGCACTGGTTAGGCCTCAGTTGGAGTACTGTGTCCAATTCTGGGCACCGCATTTCAAGAAAGATGTGGAGAAATTGGAGAGGGTCCAGAGAAGAGCAACAAGAATGATGAAAGGTCTAGAGAACATGACCTATGAGGGAAGGCTGAAAGAATTGGGTTTGTTTAGTTTAGAAAAGAGAAGATTGAGGGGGGACATGATAGCAGTTTTCAGGTATCTAAAAGGGTGTCATGAGGAGGGAGAAAACTTGTTCATCTTAGCCTCTGAGGATAGGACAAGAAGCAATGGGCTTAAACTGCAACAAGGGAGGTTTAGGTTGGACATTAGGAAAAAGTTCCTGTCAGGGTAGTCAAACACTGGAATAAATTGCCCAGGGAGGTTGTGGAATCTCCACCTCTGGAGATATTTAAGAGTAGGTTAGATAAATGTCTATCAGGGATGGTCTAGACAGTATTTGGTCCTGCCATGAGGGCAGGGGACTGGACTCGATGACCTCTCGAGGTCCCTTCCAGTCCTAGTATTCTATGATTCTATAACCCTCACCTGGCTTATGCCAAGGCCTCTCTCCCACCACCCAGCCTCCTTTTCTTAAGCAAACCCCTCTGGGATGGCCATGAAAATCCACCCACACCCTAAACCATTCCCAGTCCGACTGGAAACTGTGGCGGAGAAATGGCTGAGACCCCAAACCAGAGCAAACTCGGAACATGCCGCCCACTCCACCCAGGCTGCATGGGCCTTCCCCGCTAACAAAGGCTGAAGACTGTCCAGGTAGCATTTCAGGTGACAACAGGGACAGCACTTTAACGAGCAGAAGCAAAGAGCAGAGGAAGGCAACTCATCAAGTTCAACGTATGGGCTGGATAATGCGGACAGGTGGCAGCATTTAAAATGATGCCAACTAGGTAAGCCGACTGGCTGCAGGCTCACAAGGAAACGCCGCGGGGGTGGGAATCTGAACAGGCATTTGTCTCTGGCCCCTCCTGTGTCTGTTGGACAGTGAGCTCTTGGGGGTCAGTGCTGTAATGTGTCACATGCTTGTACAGCTCCCAGCGGAGTGGGCTCAGCCTGCTGGGGTCCTGTAGGCACCACCTCAATATAAATCATAGAATCCTAGGGCTGGCAGAGACCTCAGGAGTCATCACGTCCAGCCCCCTGGCCAAAGCAGGACCAACCCCAACTCGATCATCCCAGCCAGGGCTTTGTCAAGCTGGGACTTAAAAACTTCTAGGGATGGAGATTCCACCCCCTCCCTAGATAACCCATCCCAGTGCTCCCCAGCCCTCCTAGGGAGTAGCTTTTCCTAATATCCAACCTAGACCTCCCCCACTGCAACTTGAGTCCATTGCTCCTCATTCTGCCATCTGCCCCCACTGAGAACAGCCTCTCTCCATCCTCTTTGGAACCCCCCTTCAGGAAGTTGCAGGCTGCTGTCAAAGCCCCCCTCACTCTTCTCCTCTGCAGACTAAACAAGCCCAAATCCCCCAATCACTGCTACTAACAAGGGCTTGAATTTGACCCCCGCCCTGTGCTCGCTGTGGCCAGCTACTCAAGCTCGCTGATGCAGGGAACATGCAGACCCCATCTCGAGAATTGTGTTCCTCTGCAAGGAGTCAGGAGAAGTCCCTGCTTAGTGGGGGGGGGGGCAGTGCTGGAGCTCAAAGCCCTGCATTCAAAACCAGGGCAGCACTTGCCCCCTCAGAGATGGCTTCCCCCACATGTTCCAGACTGCACCTCCACCCGGATCAGAGGGGAATTCAGACTAGGGTTGCCAGGTGTCCGGTTTTCGCCCGGGACAGTCTGGTATTTGTGGCCCCTGTCCGGTAAAAAAAAACAACTTTGCTCAACAACTTTGGTCCCGTTTCTTTTTTCTTTTTCTCAACCAATTTTACTCCCCGCCACGTTCAGGATGTTTTGTGAAAGTATCTGGCAACCCTAATTCAGACTCCAGGGCCTAGCCCGGCTGCTAAAGCTGCCAGCGAGGGCTAATCGGGGCCAGCGGGTTTCAGAGGCATACACCTGCCTGCCTAGGAACCAGACTGCATCGTACCAGCTCCCGTCCCAGAGGCTAATGATCGGAGGGAACAATGACCGGCCTCTCTCCAGCAAGCCTGGATTAGAAGCAGCGATGGAGCAGGAATTAAACAGACTCCCGCAGCTCCCCTGGGGGGCTGTGGCTATTCACACCAGGCCACAGCTTTCGGCAGGAAACATTTACGAGTTTTCTCCGGCCTGCGGCGGGGTAGGCTGGGGTCTGCCCGCTTCACTCCCAAACTAAACAGAGGCGCTTTGCAGAGGCAGCGGCCAAAATACACGCAGCTCCCCGGGCCAACGGCCGCAGTGACGGGCCTGCAGACGTGCCTCTGCCTGGCAGGCCTATCACAGCCAGAAAGGCAAGCCGGGCCAAGCCAGCCAGCGTGGCACAGACGGGGCTGCTGTCCACGGCCTAGCACAGAGACTGGCCCTGCACCAGGACCACCATGGAGCTCCACCGATAACTAGCGAGAGCCAGGCCAGTGGCGCCATCTTGTGGCAAAGGGCTGGTCCAGCTTTCTCCTGCTCTGGGCAGTGAGACACCCCCCCCCGCACTGGCGCCCTGGCGAATGGGCACGGGCGAGGGGGGGCTGGGACTCACCATCAGAGACCCCCCCCTTCAAAAGGGTGCGGAGTTAGCAAAAATGAAGGGGGAATGCGACCAGCTCCAGGCCGGGCCGGTGCTGTGCAAACATCCCCCTATAACGCACAGCTCTGGTGGTACCCCTTAGTCCCAGCCCGCAGCCCCTGCAATTCCAGCGCCCCGGAATCCCGACCCTCAGCCCCTGCTATTCCAGCGCCCCCCTCCTCAACCCACAGCCCCTGCTAATCCAGCGCCCCTCGGTACCGACCCTCAGCCTCTGCTAGTCCAATGCCCCCATCCTCGACCCACAACCCCTGCTATTCCAGGCCTGCCCCCAGCTCTGCCGGTACCACCCAAGTCTGCCCCCTGGCGCTTCCAGTCCTGGTCTCGTCCCACATACGCTGTTGCTGATGGCTCTTAATTCGACTCCACAGCCCCCTTCCCCTTCCAGCCCTAGGATCCCAAAACCCCAAACAAAGCAACTGAGACCCCTCAGACTTGAGACACTGATGGGGTAAGCCAGGTGGTGAGAAAATGCCACCTGCTTGTCACCCCACTTCTCTTTAGTGCCCCCTTCTCCGTCCCGCCTCAGAGAAGAGCATCCTGACACCTTCCCCTGGAGCATCCGGCTTCTGTCTGCATCACAAAGCTGGGTCATGCGGCCTGTGGTGGCCCAAATCCCGAAGCCCAGGACAGAGCAGCCCCGCATGTCCTCGGGGAAGAGCCAGATCAACAGGCAAACTCAAGAGAGGCTAATTTTCCACCCACGTCTGACCCCCAACCAACTCCTGCAAACTCAGGCACACTCGACTCTTGTCCATGCTGCCCTCCTCCTGCAGCATCTACTCCACCAGGGACTCAACGCTGCAGGGATCCCTGGTTCTTTCCAAGTGGCCAATTCCCCATCCCAGGCCCAGCCCATACACCCAGGCTTGCCCTGCGCTCCTCCACCGCTTGGAGGAAAACACTCCTGAATGAACAATTGAAAGCTCAGAAAACAATCAGCTCCCTCGAAAGAGATTTACTGCCCTCCTGCGACTGAATGGTTGGAACTAGGGACAGAACCCAGGATCCCTCGCTGGGAGTCTCTCTTCTATATGCGTGAGGCCGACAGGCACTGGCCTGGAGGAAGGGGGAGGGTAAGAGCCTATTTTTGATCTGCCTTTCACAGGCAGACCGAGTTTGATGTTGCAATGCAGCCAGGAACACTTCAGTTTAAAGAGACGCCGTCCACCTGAAAACACTCTCTGTCAATATTATTCACCGTCCTCCTTCAAATTCCTTACAACTCTTCTTGGCCTCGATGGCCACACAGAAATTTGACAGCGATCAAGCAGCTGTGGTGTAGAGCCCTGCAAATCTGCCAGTATCCACGGCTCTGTTTTGTGGATACAGATACAAAGATACATTTTGTATACGAGAACCCTGGAAATGTGCAGAACTCCGCAGATCATTTTTGCAGCGGCGGATACCAGTTTTGTATCCACGCCGGGCTCTACTAATGTGCTGAGACCGTGGGTGATCAATTCTGCCTCATTCTTTCCTTGTACTCTCCCGCCTGTGTGTAGCCATCTGCTGTGTCTAGTCTTAGACGAAGTTCCTTGTCCAGGATCCATCTTTTTGTTGTTTGTGCAGCACCTAGTGTGGTGGGATCTGGATTCTGGGCACTATCGTAACACAAATAATAATTAGTTATAATACCTGAGATTGCAGGAGGAAACTTGGTTTATTTTGTGCATCTGGTGCCATTTTATTTAGAGTCCGTTACCTTGTTTTCTCTGGAGAGCTTGGTTTGCCAGCTTCCCCCTTGCTGAAAGGACCTTTGTAAATTTGAAAAAGGGAAGATAAAAATCCCTTATGTTTTCAGAAGAATTTTATAAAATCAGGACACGCTACCGAAAGGAATTTTTAAAAAGTAGTTCATGTGTAACACAGTAAATTAACAGTCTAGCTTTAAGTCTATTGCCCAATTGACTCCATGAACAGGAGTAAAATAATCCATTTAGATCCCGCCTCCATTTGCACTGACCAATGGTGCAGGTGCAGTGCTGGCAGATAGGGGCTTTAGGGTGTTTTGGGGGCAGTGATGGAGGGGCAGAGTTAAGGCTGTTAGGGTTATCTGTGTATTCCCCATGTTTAACTATCAACATTATCTCTTCACCCATATATGAATTCCTTCGCTTATTAAAACAAAACTGGGCTCTTTAAACCCAGTTTTGTCACCCTTCATGATCTTTGTTTAATTTTTTCATGACTCGTAATTCAGATGATGAAAAGTCACTGAGGTCAGTTTCATGTTGGTAGGAGGCGGTTTCTCTCAGAGATTCTCTGGACTTTGGGTTCCCAAATGCTACACGGGAATGTCTGAGCATTTAAAATAATTATTTCTTCTGAGTTTTTTTTTTTTTTTAATTGGACAGACAATTGTCCTGGCCTTAGGTTTTATAAAAGCTCATTTCAGTGTTGCTTGACTTTAATGGCAATATGCATTCACATTACATTCGCAACTGGATTGCTGGGCTTTTTAACATTTGGGTGTTTAAAAGAAAAAGCTACAGGTTGGACCTCCAAAACCCAGGACTCCCTTGTCCAGCAACATCCATGGTCCGTCTGGACCAGGGAGTCCTGGCTGGGAGCCCCAGTGGCAAGAAGGCTGGTGGCCCCGGTAGCTAGGTCGGGCCCGCAGCAGCCCCAGGGATGCGGCAGCCCTGATAGTGGAGGCGGGGCTGCGGCAGTCCAGGCTGCCAGGGCCGCAGCAGCATGGCAGTGTGGCACGGGAGGCAGCTAGGGCTGGCAGCGGGGAAGGGAGGCAGGCTGTGGGGTTGGTAGCAAGGGACCTCCCCTGGTCCGGCAAATTCCCTCGTTCGGGACCAATCAGGTCCCGAAGGTGCCGGACCAGAGAGGTCCAACCTGTACCAAGCTTTTCTCCATCAGGCGGTGCCGGATTATTGTTCATTATGTACAAAGAAGGGGGCAGACAAACTGAAAAGTGGCAAATTTAATACTGATAAAAGCATGTTTTTCCCTCTAGACAGAAAAAATAACCTGTGGAACTTGCTGTCAGCGGATATCGCTGAAACCAGGAGTTAGCAGGGTTCAATAGACATTTACAGGAATAAACACCGACCGATACAAAACACGTACGGAGGGATATGAAACCTCACGCCTTCGTCTTAACACTGCCAGGGTCCGGGACGTTATTCCATAACTGACCACTAGGAGGAGTCTTACACGTTTGTGGAAAGCATTAGCTATGGCACGCTGTCGGACACGATACTGAACTAGATACACCTTGAGTCTGAACCAGTCTTCCTAGGTTCCTATGGAATTATGCGCCACCTTAATTCCAGCTTGCAGCAGCAGCAGCAGCTGCATTTTTCCTGGGCGGTATATTCTTTGCAGCCAGCTCCAGTTCCCCCCAAACTTTGGGGGTGCTCAGATCGAGCTAGACGAGGCGTGGTTGGTCCCCTCCTTCCAATGGGCCAAACTGCCACCCTGGGTCCAGACCCGCCCCTGCAAACTTGACATCTTCAGCCTGACTCAGCTCAGCCCCTCCCGTGGCAAGATTCCCGGCATGTCCAGAAATGCTCTGAGGACAGACTTCTCCCGGAGCATCACCAGACCCAGCTGGAACCCAGCTGCTCATGAACATGGAAAATGAGCAGGTGTTTGTGGGAGCTGGACTTGTTCAATCTCCTGGAAGTGCCAGGTCAAAGGTCAAGCTTTTTCCCCCAACCCCGGGTCTGGAATAGCTACCATGACCCCAGGAGACTCATAATTTCAACAGACTGACCCTTGGACTGAGTGGCAGAGTTAGCACCAGCAAGTCTCCATCTCTTGCACTAAAGAGGCAGGGTTAGCCCTTATGAGCCTCCGCCCCTTTGTACAGAAACAATCAGAAGGGGTGGGGCTTACACCTTGGAGACTCCGCCCCTTATGAGAGAACAGTCATAACACATGCCCCATTTAACCACCAACTTTCCAGCACCAGAGGATACCAGGCACCTGGCAGGTTTCATTTGCTCTTTACGCTTGGGGAACACGCATCCTCCATCACCACCCTTCTTGCTTCAGCTACAAATGGGACAAGCCAACACAGCTGCCTCTGCTCTGCCTCGGGCCAGCTGCTCTGGTTTGGAGCACAGCTGCTCTAGGCTAGGTCACCGCTAGCCAATCAAAAGGCACTTCCCTGTCGCCAGAGTGGTGGGATGCAGGAGGAATAACTCCCCAACCCCTTGCTAGAATACGTCCTCTGAGGCTACGTCTTTGTTAAGGGGATCCCGGTGACAAACGGCAACACAAGCACACGGCTTGCCCTGTCTGAGACAGATGAAAGGCCATAAAAACTAGGGGTCATAACATAAGAACTAGGGGTCACCAAATAAAATTAATAGGTAGCAGATTTAAAACAAACAAAGGAAGTTTTTCTTCATGCAGAGTGTAGTCAACCTGTGGAACTCCTTGCCAGAGGATGTGGTGAAGGTTTTAACAGGGTTCGAAAAAGAACTAGATAAATTCACAGATAGGTCCATCAATACTTATTAGCCAGGATGGGTAGGGATGGTGTCCCTAGCCTCTGTTCGTCAGAGGCTGGAAATGGATGACAGGAGAGGGATCACGTGATGATACCCCAGAGGGAATGAACAGAACAGGGAATCTGGCATTGGCCACTGTCAGCAGACAGGACACTGGGCTAGATGGACCTTTGGTCTGACCCAGTGTGGCCGTCTTACTCTGCAGGGGAGTCACGCTGGCGGGATGGGGAACAGTGCCTTAGAACAGGGCACGTTTGGGATGTGGGAAGGGCATTCATGTTTGATGTTCCACAGAGAAAAGGACAGTAAACAAAAACCAGGCCCACGGCGGGGAATATGATGCACTCCTGTAAGGGATTTCTAGCTGGGACATCCCTTTGATGGCCTTCGACACTCGTAAACATCTCTGCGTCACACAAACATATATTAAAAAACCCACTAACACAATAGAAATATTTAAACCCACTAAGCAGCATCTACCTGGGCACATTAGCTTCCTCGGCAAACAGGGATGGGGCCTTCAAGGAGGAAGAGAGAGTGTGCTCGTTTTGAACTGGCCCCGTCCCTTGTAAACCAGGTCTTCAACAGGGGCATTAACAGAGATGTATCAGGCAGGGACTACAAGTCCCAAAATGCAGGGGTCTACAAATCCCAGCATGCAACGCTGCGAAGGCGCCGCCCAGCACGACAAGCTGGGACTCTGTCCCCCAGCAGCTCGCAGTGTGGCCCGTTCGTCACACGTCTGGCCCCACCCCCTGGTTCTGGGTAACGTGTCCCCGCCCCCAAACGTACGGGGAACGATTAAATGCAGCCCCAGGGTGGGAGGTGTGGATAGTCACGGAGGGTGATGTGCTGGCAACGCATCCCATGCGCCGCCCCGCCCTGGACAACGCCTCCGCCTCTAATGCCTCTCCTGGCAATCGCGAATTAGAGACGATCCGGGAGTGACGTGGCCCCAACGCTTCGGAAGGGTCAACAGACCCCTAATTAAACTCTCCCGCCCCTTCCCTTTCAGCGCCCGGCCTGCTTCACGGGGCAGCAGGAAGCTCCTGGGAGAAAGAAGCCAAGAAGCAAACGCAGCAGGAGCAGGGCTGCTGGGGGGAAAGTCCTCAAGAAACGCCGTGCAGCAGGGTGAGGAGCAGAATCCAGGACCCCACCTGGGAGCTGGCACATCCTGGCTCCAGCCCACCATCCCCACGGGACCCCGGCCTCTGAGGGCAGCTCCAGCAAAGCTCCCTTTGGTTTTGTTTCCGTCGACCCTGGAGCAGTCCATAGTACCTGGCAGGCCTCTCCGCCAGCTGCCACGCCAGCGCTGGGCATCCGGCGTGGCCTCCTGCGGACAGGCAGATCAGCCGGGAGGGGCCTGAGAAAGCCAGGAAGGGGAAGTTCAAAAGCAGGCGCGAGCTCCCGAGGAAGCACCAAGGTTTGCAGCGGAGAACCTGCCTCTGAGCGAAAACCGTCCCTGGTCAGACTTGGAGAAGGGGAGCGTTAAACACGCGACTCTATCCCGGGGGATCCTCCGCAGCCGGTCTCCCAAGGAGCTGGAGGGCTTATCCAGGCAGGGGACGGTGTCTGGTTCCCTGCGGGCCTAGAAGTCCGAATCCGCATCCAGCAGCTCAGCATCCATGAGGTTAGTCTGGGAATGGATGGGGGCGAAGCCTGCCCTTCTGCCTGGAGTCCTCAGCCCGCAGGGGACGCTCCTGCCGGGTAGGGCGCCAGGATCCAGGCCGGCGGCCGGGGGCAGGAACGCACCGTTGGGCGGCTGGCGTGCCAGGAAGCCCCTCACGCTGCCCTCGAGAGCCAGATCTTCCTGGGGCCCGGCCTCGGGGCAGAAGGGGCTGCTGACCAGGTGGAAGGCGGCGTGTTTCCTGGAGCTGGCGGGGTCATCCCGGGGGAAGCGGCCTTCGTGCTGGCAGGCGCTGAGCCTCAGGCCAGGGTAGGAGCCCGGGGGCAGCGTCTCCTCTCCAAGCCAAGACTCCCAGGGATTGGAGACCAAGCATTTCTGCCTGGGCAGCTTGGGCAGGCGTGGGACAGCGCTGCGGGCTTGCGGGGCCAAGTAGCCCACGTCGCAGAGCTGGGGGGCGCAGGCCCGAGCGGGCCGACCTCTTTCTTCTTCCTCCTCTTCTTCTTGCGGCCGGCTCTCTTCTCCAGCTCGGGCGAGATCTCGGCGGCCACGACCCACAGGTTCGCCCTTTCGTCGGGGGGCACTGGGGGCAAGAGAGAGGGGGGCCGGGGTGAGAGGGGCCTGACCGGGAAGACTCGCTCTTAACACACCCCAGGCAAGCTTAGCGAGCGGGACAGCAAGAGACAGACCTGAGAGCGGGCATGAGAGACAGCGTCCTTGACCCAGCTCTGTCACCGCCCCCCTAGCTCAGCGATTCCCAGCCTTGCCAGCCCTGAATCACAACCCCTGCTCTTTCCATGGCTTTGCCCACGTCCTCCGTCCTCATCTGCAGGCCCTGCTATCCCACCATGCATTGCTCTCCCACTGCCTCTCCGTCCTGACTTGCAGCCACTCGTGTGCAGAATCAATTTTGTTAAATGCATGGAGGCATGTGCAGATGTGCACCACCAGTAGAAACACATGTTGCTGGCTGCGGGTGCTCTGCTAATCAGCTGGGGGGCATTTGAATTTCTGGCCACCCAAGTGCGCGGATTACAGCCAAATTACATTGCCCCTGGCTCCACCTGGCAATCTTCCCTGCCTTTCCTGTGCTGCGAGCCCACCCCAGAAGTGGCCGCATGTCCATGGCTGCGGTGCAACCCCTCTCCTAGCCCTGCGCCTTCACTCCTTGCACCCCCAGTCTCCCTGCACTTCAACACATGGGGGTCCTCATTTTCCACAGGGAGAAATGGAGGCCCAGCGTGGAGACGTGACTTGCCCCGGGTTAGCGTCGGGCTGAGGAGAAAACGCCGACGTCTCCTGGCGCCCAATCGCCTGGAAGCGGAGAGCACTGCCGCCCTTGTGGGATCCTGTCTCTGGCTCTGCAGATCTTCAGCTTCCTGCCTCAGTTTCCCAACTGCCAGCAGCTAGGCTGCAGGGCCTGTCTCTCGCTATGGGGCTGAGCCGCACCCCCCCACAAAGGGGTCCCGACAGCTGAAACCTTCCGGTGCCCCTGGGACGCCAATGGCCTCCCGCAGAAGTGCGCGGCGGCGCTACCCCCCGGCCGGCCCGTCTCCCTTGCCTCCCGCGCTTTCCCAGAGGCTCACCGGGCGTCGCCACAGGCGTGACCGAGATGTCCTGAGGCAGGATGGCTCCTCTCCTGGCCACCATCTTGGTGACGTGCTGGGCCCAGGCCGAGGAGACGTCGGCCGACGGCTCGTTGAGGTCGAAAGCCAAACCAGCTGGGACGAAAGCCAGAGAGATTCTCACCACCTCCCGGCCTGAGCCGTGCAGGGATTCTTCTCTGATTCACCCCCACGAGCAGCCCGCTCTGGAGCCTACACCCCGCCTTCCCGTGGCGACCAGGAGGCCCTCCCATGCGGCCCCAACCCTCAGAGGCCGGACCCTGCGCGAGCGGCCCCGTTACGCACAGGGTCTGGCCCGTTCAACGGAGCCGAGCCACAGAACGGTGAGTAGCTGCACGAGCCGGCCTCGAATCCGGCTCCCAGCGGAAAGGAGGAACAGCGAGTAAAAACTGTTGTAGTCACTGAACGAAGCGGCTCTTATCCTGGACGCAGACAGGCAGGATGGTCCAGAGGTTAGACCACATCTGGGTCCAATTTCCTGCACTGCCAGAGTGACTAGGGCTGGGTCCCTTAGCCGCCCCCGCCTCAGTTTCCCTTCTGCCCAATGGGGCAAGAGCCCTGCCCTCACAGGGACGTGCGAGGGTAACATCAAAGGCACAGGGCCGGGATATTGCTCTAGAGAGGGACGGCCATCCGTGGCTACCCACCAAGCGGTCAGACTGGGTGCCCCATGCCCCGGTGGGCCAGACATGGGGAATGGGCGACAGGGGAGGGGCCACTTGATTCCCTGCTCTGTTGACTGCCTCTGGGGCACCTGGCCTTGGCCACGCTCGGAGGCTGGACACGGGGCTAGAGGGACCTTCGGTCTCACCCAGTGTGGCCGTCCCTATGTTCTCGTTCAGGGGTGGGCAAGCATTTCTGACGGGGACCACTCTAAGATTCTGGTAAGTGGTCAAGGGCCACACTTTTCTATGGAGGGGGTCTGGGTGCAGGAGAGGGTGTGGGGTCTGAGAAGGCGTTTGGGAGAAGGAGGGGGTTGTGACCTGTGGCAGGAGGGAGGGGGTTTGGGTGGTGACCTGGGGCAGTGGATTGGGGTACAGGGTCTGGGAGGGGTATGGGTGCAGGAGAGGATTCTGGCCTGGGGAGGGGCATAAGAGGGGGTGCAGGGTCTGGGAGGGATAGGGGTGCAGGAGGGTTCTGGCCTGGGGGAGGGGCATAAGCGGGGTGCAGGGTCTGGGAGGGATATGGGGTACGGGAGAGGGTGGGCGGGAGGTGCTGACTTGAGCAGCTCTCTCAGGAAGGCTTCCCTGCCTGCCAGCAGCCGCACATGGCTCAAAGCGGCAGGCGGTTCCCTGTGGCTCTCTGCGCTGCGGGGTAGGGGGGCGGAAGAGGCTTCCTGTGCTGTCCCCGCCCGCCAGGAAAGTCTCTTGGCTCTTATTGACTGGAAACTGGCCAATAGGAGCCGAGAGATTTAGCTGGGGGCGGGGACAGCACGAGAAGTCCCCTCTTCCCTCCCCAGCGCAAAGAGCCACAGGGAGCAGCCAGGCCCTTGGAGCGGCGCTGTTCTGTGCCGCCGGGGCGCACCACGGGCCGGATCCAAAGGCTTGGCGGGCTGCAGTGCCCTCTAGTGAGGGCAGAGGGAGGTGCCTCTGAGAACCCCGTCCCATGTGCCCCACAACAAAGCTGGGACTGATAAGCGCGGGGGGGGGGGAGGGGCCGAAGAGCCTCAGGCAGTGGGGGGAAGCCCGCAGTTCCCCCCCTTCCCGGCACGGGACGTACCCACGGGCCCGTCGTGCGAGAGGGTGTGCATGCTGAAGGACAGCTCCTGCTCCGGGTTGTGCAGCAGCTCCTTCCGCCGGGAGAAGGCCTTGGCGATCATCTTGCTTTTCTTGATCCTCTTGGGCTCATCGTCGCTCTGTCCGGTCAGCCTGCCGGGGGCGGGAGTGGGGAGGAAGGGGCTGGTTCAGAGGTGGGGAGGGCAGGGCACTGATCCGCTGCAGCATGGGGCAGGAGATCCCCTGGGGTGGGGCCTGAGGGCCAGGCCTGCCCTGTCCTGCTGAGCCAGGAAGCCGACCATCCGCCTGTCTGTCCCCCCCACTCCGTCGTCCCAACCAAAGGTCACCAACGTCCCGCTCTTTCCCCAGATTCCCCCCCCCCCTTGGGACCAGCTGAGACCTGCCAAATTCACCACACGGGCCGCCAGACAGCTGCCGGACGAGGGCAGCTTCGGGCCTGGCCTGGGCCGTGGGGCATGTGGTCCCCCCCCAGCTCCTGGGGCCCAGAGGACAAGGGCCCCCAGTTGCTCCCACCTGCACCAGGTGCGCTTCCAGATGAGGAGGGTGGCTTTGGTCCACACCCAGGTGCTCATGGAGATGCCGGTGCCGAACATGGCGAAGAGGTTGATCTTCTCCACCAGCAGGCTGGGCCGGTTCTTGATCTCGCAGTTGGGGATGGGCTTGTTGGTGTGGATGGCGATCGTCACGTTGGCTTCGCACCTGCGGCAGAGAGGCGGGGCTTGGCGGCCGCACGGAGAACGGAGGCTAAAACCCACCCGGGCCTTGGTAACGGAGCCCGAGGGGGGGCACCAGGAAAGCAATCGTCCCCCCCAGCTCTCCCGAGTGCAGCCAGAGAAAGGGGCATTAAACACGCCTACCTCCCCCTTGCAAGAAGCAGCTGCTGATTCGATTTGGGACAGAAACTCAGGGGCTGAGTTCCCTTCCTGCAGCTCGACTGATCCCAACAGCTGCCCAGAGGCCACGGTGAGGGGCCCACAGGAGGTCAGAGAGCTGCGGGCAGCAGCAGGAGCATGGAGTGACGGGCTCTCCACTGGGGCTCAGCGGACGCCACCCAGGGTCCAAGCCTTGGGAGCAGCCGGCAGGGCATTCAACGCCTGGCACCGGGCATGGTGACGGGCTAACAGGAGCTAATGGGCCCCTCTCCTCTTTGGGGTTCCTGGAGCAGGTAAACCCAATCCGGCTCACCAGGATCGGGCGTGCCCCAGTCCTCGTGCCGCGGGGCTAGGCTCTGCCCGAGGCCATGGCGGCCAGCGCCGTCATGCCCGGGGGGTGACACGGGGACCAGCCGTGGCATCGGCCAACGCCGGGCTGGGGATCCACACGAGGTGCCGGGGAAATGGGAAGGGCATCGTCATGGGACCCGGGGCAGTTGTGGAAAGCGTCACCCTCTTCCAACGCTGGACAAGGAGCTGTCCTGGAAGAGCAGCGCCCCGGGGGCCGGAGGGCCGCCTGCTCCCACTTACAGGACATACTCCCGGAAGCTCCGCTCCCACTCGGCCTGGTTGAAGAAGTCGTAGAAGTGGCAGGCAAAGGTGATGAGCACGAAGCCGAAGGCCAGGAAGCCGAAGATGCCTGCAAGGAAGCCGGGAAGGGCCCGGGGGTTATTCCCACGGCCCCAGGAGCCAGGATGCAGCTGCCAGGACGCCTGATGGAAGCCCAGCCACCCAGGGAAAGGGAAGGGAGGGGTCAAAGCAGGGCTCGGGCTCCTTCAACGCCTCTAGGGTCCTCGTGAACACCAGCGGCACCCACTTCTCGCGCACCACAGAGCGTCCTGCACCGTGCACACCAGCAGTCCCCAACCCACACGGGGCACCAGCAAACCCGTTCACAAGCGAGCAGTGGACTGGCAACATTGTATTTGCATATTCATGGTGCAAATAACGAATATGCAAATACGCCAATAAAATCTTATTTCTCTGCCGGGCCCCAACCTAGCCCCTTGCTCCCCAGTGCCTAAAACCTTGGACCCCCACCCCTATGCCCTGTGCCCTTCGACCCTTTAACCTCACCCCCACAGCGAAGCTGCCCCCTCTAGGGAGCGTGGGCGTCACTGCCACGTGGGTGGGGGAGCGGCCGTTGGCAGCGTGTCCTCTCCTTCCTCAAGCATGCCCCCATGGGTAGAGGCGGGGGCAGGGCGGAGAGCGCGGAGCCCCAGCCAGGCCGCCATCTTACGTCGGTGGGACGGAGGGAGGCGCCCCCTGCTCCGCCTCCTCCTGCAGCCACCATCAAAATCGGCCAGGCAGGCAGGGGAAGCGGCCGTTGGAGGCGTGCACGCTCTCTCCTCCTGCCCCCCACCACGTGGCTCTTCCAGCCACGGCAGCCGCCTGCCGACAGCCGCCTCCCCCTCCCCCCCGCCACGTGGCTCTTCCGGCCCCGGAGCCACCACGGCCCGACAGTTGGGAACTGCTGGTCGTGTTAGGCAGGAGTGAAATGCAGCCACCTCTGGGGAGGGCCCTGGCCACTGTTTAACATCAGCACTACACGAGTTGCAGACCAGAAAAGGCATACGACAGCCACCATCCGAGGGAGGCGAAACGCAGCTCCAGGCCAGGAACATATTCGCGATGGACCCTCAGTGCCTTCTGAGGGAGGCGAAATGCAGCTCCAGGCCAGGAACGTATTCGCGATGGACCCTCAGTGAGTCACGCCCTCCCTCCCCCGCCGCGCCATCTGCTGACCCCGCGCCACCGCCCTGTGCAGCCCTGGGTTTCCTGGGCGGCTCCTACCCAACGCCGGCCCTTGGGGAGTGCGGGGCCGGTGCCGGTGCCCGGGGTAGCAAGGCAGCCCCCCGCAAGCCAAGCCTGGCCAGGCCCCGCTTACCCAGCCGTAACATGGTCTCGTTGATTTTGCTGGCCGCCTTCTCGCTCAGCAGGCCGGGGTGGTTACTTTTGATGGAGAACAACGTCATGACGCCTGGGGGCAAACAGACAGCAGGGCAGGCGTGTCAGCCAGGCGCCTGGCACCAGGCCGGCAAGGCAAGAGTGCCAGGGACGGCCTGGGGCGGCCTCAGGAGCCCCAGCAGAGATGGAGCAGGGAAGGAGAGACCAGCTCCCGTGGGGTGGTGGCTGGTGGCATGGCAGCATGGGGCTCGGCTGGGCAGAAGGCCGGGGCGGACAGCTGATGAGCAGAGAGGTGTGTGGCAGGCACAAGCTGGACCCCCTACCCCGCCCGTATGCTGCTGCAATGCCAGAACAGGGGAGCTGCTGGGGGGTGGCAGGAGATGGGCTGCATCCGGCAGGTTTTCCCTTCCCCCGCTTCGGGCCATTCAGTGAACTACAGGAGCCCTCTCTGCCCCGGGTGGGGGAGTTTATCCCACCTGCACGGGCGGAAATGTCTTCCTTCCCAGCCACGAACCAGAGCCTGCACCTCACCCTTCACCCGGGACACGGCCTAGCACGTGTGACCCACATTAGAACGTGGTTTCTGTCTCTCCCTTTAGCGGCTGGTCCTCATACGAGGATAACAGTCTACTACAGCTGCCGGCTAAGCGACGACAGCTGTGTCAATTCCAGGGTACCGGAGAGACAAGACGAGCGAGGTAATACCTGTTACCGGGCCAACTTCCGTTGGGGAGAGACACAAACCTCTGAGCGACAGGGCTCTCCTGCAGGCCTGGGAAATGTACTTACCTGCCCTTTCACCAGTGCTGGGCACTTTTCACAGCGCGATCACTGCACCGGATCTCTCGGTCCTCAGCTGCCAGGGAAACCCGCCCCGCGCTTTCAAAAGACGAGCCCAGAGCCTACGCTTGCAATGCTGCGACCCGGCAAAAATCCTGCTCTTGATACAGACCCGCCCTTCGACCGGCTAACCCCGGGGAGTCCGTCCTATGACTGGAGGGGTGTGAGGAGACCACCGCCCCTGGCACGGCCCCTCAGAAGGTGCGTGAAATACTGACACTAACCAAAGGGGTTACAGTCGGTGAGGCAGGGTGTGGAATTTTCACACCCGAACGACACAGTGCTACCGAAGTAAGGTTACATCTACACTGCAAGGTTTTTGCGTAAAAACCTGCAGCGCGTCCACACCTCAAATGCTCTTTTGCGCAAGGAAATCAAGAGTAAAACGGCAGAAGAGAGGGCTTTTTCCGCCGTAGGTCAACCTCCTTTTACGAGGCATAACTCCCTTTTGCGCAAGAGTTCTTGCGCCAAAAGGCAGGTGTGGACGCTCCAGAGGGGTTTCTTGCGCAAGAAACCCCTCTGGGAAAAAGCACAGAGTGCTCTGATGGCCATTCTGTGAATGGCCATCAGAGCTTTCTTGCACAAGAGCGTCCATGCAGTGTGGACGCTCTCTTGCATAAAAGCACGTGGCTTTTGCAATGTGCTTTGAGGTGTGGACGTGCTCTTGCACAAGAAGCTATTGCACAAAAACTCTTGCGCAAAAGGCTTCTTGCGCAAGCAGCATGTAGCGTAGACGTAGCCTAAGTGTGCAGTGTGGACCTGGTCTCCGTACCAAAGCACTCGGTGCAGCTCGGATGCTCGTCTCTCCCCGAGAGGAGAGGTCTCATAACTGACACCACCTACCCCCGCAAGGGGATCGCCTCCCTCAGCTCAGGTGTCAGCGGCTCCCACCTTTGCCCTGGGAGGCCCCAAACGAAATCCCGCTGGCGCGTCCGCACCCACCTCGGATGAGGAAGTAGCCTCCCACGATCAGCACCAGCCCGATGGGCGCCAGGACGAAAAGCCGGCCCGGTAGCGATAGTTCTTGTAGCCCACAAAGCAGATGCCGCTGACGGAGTCTCCATCCACCTGGGTGGGGCAGAGGCATCAGTGTCCGGCCTTCCCCAGCCTGCCGAGGGGGCTGGGAATCTCATGAGAACAGGGCTGGGCTGGCTATGTCCAGGGGAGGAACCTGGTAGCTATTCGGGGGGAAGGGGGCAGCCTATGGCTCTGCCATGCAGTAGAACAGGTGTGGTAGATGGCTGGGCGTTTACTGGGGAGGGAGTGGGACAGGGATGGAGGCTGGTGCGTCCTACGGGTCAGTCCAAGAAGCCAGGATTTGTCTTTGGGAGCACACTGGGGGACAGGAGGGGTCCCCGGCAGTCCAGGGAGGGAGCCAAGAACACAGTGGGGGGGCTGGGAAATGTCAAACCCCACGTGGATCGCACCGGGGATGTTCGCAGACACAGGGAGCCCTACGGGCAGCTGGGCCAACTTATGGAGGGGAAAAGAGGAGACGGCTCTTGCTCACCGATGCCGGGTTAACGCCCCACCCCGAGGAAGAGTGATGGGACAGCGGGGCGAGAGAGGAGCATCCCCTGGGTGGGAGTGGGGGCAGAGCTCTCCACGCCGGGCATCCCTACCTGGGCGACAGCCAGGATGGCAACGGTGAGGACGAAGGGGATGGCCCAGGTGACCAGGTGGAAGTAGGAGGTCTTGCCCAGCAGCGGCTGGTAGGTGGTGCCCAGGGCCTTGAACGAGGTATGCCAGGCGTAGGTCAGCATGACGAACCAGATCACACCCGACATCAGCGAGTAGTAGACGATGACGAAGATGATCACGCAGGACAGCGTCTCGTTGGAGCTGGGGAGGGGGACAGGACAGGGTTAAATATCGGTTAACTGAACAGTCGATTAACCTCATGAATTCTTATTGGTTACTCGACTGTTCTATAGTCCCCGAGGGTGGGGCCGGCAGCCAGTGCGCTCCAGCCCTGCTCCCAAGCAGCCCCCTTCCCCTTCACGCTGCTGCCTCTGGATCAGAGGCAGCAGTGCACAGTGCCAGGCGGGAGCTGGCCTGCAAGAGGAGCCAGTTTAAAAACCAGCTCCCCTTGCGGACCGGCCGCCTGTCGCCCTGCACTGCTTCCTCGGATACAGAGGCAGCGATCCCCGGCGTGGGCGTGGAGGTGGGTCTGAACTTCCCGTCCTGGTGTGAGCTGGAATTGAGCCGGGCTGCCTGCCCACCTAGCTCCTCATACACTTTAAATGCAGAGCCGCAGCGGGGGTAGGTCCCAGACCTGTCATGAGCCAGGACTGAGCCGGGCTGCTGGTCAGCCTGCTACAAAATTTACTGGTGGGGGGAATGCGCATAGCATTAACCTATAAGCTTTTGCTTATCGGTTAATCGGTTAACCGACTACACCAGCTGTGACCAACCCGCAGCTCACAAGCCGCATGTAGTTCTTCCCCCGCCAGGCGTGCGGCTCGCGAAGCTCCCCCCGGTGGCTCATAAAGCCTCCCCCACACCCCTGAAAACAGCCCTCTCCTCCCGGCTCCCTGTGCTCACGGGGCAGGGGAGCCGTCTGGCGCGGCCATTAAAGCTGGAGTATTAAAGACATCGGTGACCGGCGGGAGCCTGATGTGGCCAAAAAGCCTCTAAACGCGTTTTCTTAAAGAGGCAGTCCTTTTTTTTTTTTTTTCTCTTGACCAAACACGGCCGGAGGCTCCTTTTAAAGGGGCAGTCTTTTTTGTTGTTGTTTTTGCTCGACAACTTTGCCCTGGATCCACTGATATCTTGGCTCTTTGCCCAGAATGGGTTGGCGACCCCGGACTACACTATTACATCCCTAGACAGGGCTGGGAGTGGGTCTCTCCCCCACATCCTTCCTTCCCTCCCACCTCCTGACACATACTTGCTAGCATGCCCCAGTGCCCTGTAACATGGCGCCTCGCTTCCTGGCAGCTCCCATCCCAGCCACACCCGGGTCCCACGGGAGCTCTGCCCAGAACCCCAGCTCTGTCCCCAGGCCCGCCCGGCCCCTCCCTTCAGCAGGCTGCATCAGAGCTGGGATGGGTCCACCCGCCCCGCGGGGCAGAGGCACTTACGTCGGCTCCCCCAGCCGCATGGTGCCGTCGGCTCGGCACACGATCTCGCCGCGGGCCCCGTCCATGAACTGCGCCAGCCAGCCGATGCTGCCCACGAAGAAGCAAGCGTTGACGTAGAAGAGGATGACGGCCGGGTAACGGTTCGAGTTCTTCCAGTCGGCAACGAACGTGGCCTGGGGTGGGGGTTGGGGTGAGACGAGAAATGGGTCTGGGGCCATGTACCACCCTCTACCGGTCTCGCTCCACAGCCTGCTGTTCAGCCCCAAGCCGAGAGCAGAACCAGCCAGCAGGGGGTGCTCCGAGCCAGCACCCACAGCCTGGGAATCAGCCGCCGGCCACCCCCTCCCGCCCGGCCGCGGCTCTCAGCAGCTCCGCTCACCAGGGTGAAGAAGGTGCAGAAGATGGTGACGGAGCTGAAGGCGGCGATGTACACGTGCATGTCCCGGTGCTCACTCTCCGTGAAGAGGGGGTTCTGGCACTGGATGCCGCAGCCCTCCACGTCCTCGTACCAGCTCTTGGGGTTGTCCGTCTGCACCAGGGGCGCCTCGCAGTGCCCCGAGCTGTTGAACTTGATGTTCTGCACCTCATTCTGCGGGGCATGGCGGGGAAGGGAGGAAAGGGATCGGTACGGGCGGCAGGGACGCTGCCGTGACTCACGCCGAGGGCCGGGAACCAGGACTGCTGAGGTCCCGGATCTGCCACGGACAGGCTCCCCGCCCTGGGGGGAACCACGGACCGACCCGGCCGCAGACTGGGATTACGCCACACGCCCAGGGAGGCAGACACGCTGAATCAACGGAATTGGGATGCCGCCCCCAGCCCATAGAGGCCCCCCCAGCCCGCGTGCTGCCTGTGGGGTCCTGCGCTAACCCTGCATTTCAGCTCTCCCGCCGGGAGGACACGGTCCTCTTCCTTTGCCTCTGGAAGGGGACGGGACATGGGAGCAGGGCTGGAGACGGGCCAACACAGAGGCTCCGTGGGGACAGGGCGAGGGGCAGGGCGAGAATCCGCCGCAGCTCCGTACCAGTCATGTGACACACGATAACCGACCCCCGACAACCCTCGTCCTGGTCCCACCGAAACCCCCAAATATTCCGATTGCCACTGAGTTTTCTAAGACTTTTCTCCCCCTACCAAGCACCCAGTTTAGGCTTCATCTGTGCACCTGTGCCTCTTGGGGGGGGGCGGCGTGTCTCCTATCACCAGAACAGCAGCTGGAATGCCTGGTCCCTCACATGGACACAGCACTGCCCAGCACTTTACAAGGCTCCCCCAACCTCGGCTGAAATGCAGCCACCTCTGGTGCGGAACCGAGTCGCTCCACAGCGCTGTACAACAGCCTCGTAGGGAGGGAAATCCTGATTAACTTCATTGAGATTCCAGGGGGGAGTTAGCTGTAAACAGGTCACTGCCCACTTTGGTTGTATGTCTCGGGCACATAACTGCACCTCTAGCCGCACGGGGCTTGCTAGCACCAGGCCAGGGCGTTGAGTCAGTAGCAACGCCAACATGTTTATCTCCAGAACAGGGCCCAGCAGCCTGTTTCAAGGCCGCACAGGGAAGTTCGGTTAATATGGCCCAGTCCGTCCACTGGACCTGCTGGATGGAATCAGGTTGGGGGCCAGAACCGGGGCTGGTCCTGTTGTCGAGATAAAGCGTCTGATCCTGCGATATTTCTGCGGGTGGAGAACATCCGCCGCTAGAGAGCAGTGTTCACTGTAAGCTGAGTGCTTGGGTGGCTGCCCAGGAGAGATTCAGGGGCTGCCCAGCTGATTAGCAGAGCGCCCACTGCTGTCCACAGCTGGCAGCATGTGTTTCTCCAGGTGGTGCACATCTGCATATGCTTTGGTGCATGTAACAATATTTATCCTGCACATAGATGGAAAAAATTAGAGGGACCATTGCTAAAGAGCGCCAAATAGTGCCCCGTACAGTTAAGGCCTGTGATGTGGCCACCTGTCTCCTCAGAGTTGAATCAGGATCAAAAAGCCCATCCAATGGCTCATCGTCACAGCTAACCCTAACCCTCCCCCACCAGGATCGACGCCCCCGGCCCGAGCTGCACGGAGGGTGCTACTTCAGCCTGTAAGAGGCACGGGGACAGGATGGCCATGCTGCGGGACGGACGCCGGGCACCGCAGTGAGGTGCGAGACGCCTCCTTACCGGGCAGCCTTCCGGAAAGCGGTCCGTGGTGCACTTGAGGAAGTCGGGCCAGCCCCGCTCCCGCTCCACGATGGTGCACGGGCCCCGGGTGGCCTGGCACAAGGTCTGGCTGGGCAGCTCCACCTGGCCGTCCTCGCACTTGGGCATGTACACGGCGCAGAGCAGGGGCTGGATGGCGTCCCAGCAGCGCGGGGCGTTCCGCAAGCCTGGCCGAGGGAGAAAGCAGCCGTGGGAATTCGGCACGGGTGTCGCACGCTGCCCTCTAGTGGCTGGGCCCTGTAACCACGACAACCAACCCCCTCCCACTGAAGGACACTCCCTTAGCCCGGCCAGGCAAGGCCTGCGTTTCTGACGCGGATGCTGCCGGTTCAATCCCCGATGACCACTCCAGTCCTTGTGCCGAGAACGGGGCACGTAACGGAACCAGGCTAGGACGTGCTCCATCCAGCGCTGGATAGTGGTGCCCACACAGCCAGTTTGTGACCGTCCATCCCTCCCTCCCCTTCATAAAACACAGGATTTATTTGGGGGCATGGGCTGTTAAATGGTACCAGGAAAGGCTCAAACTCCCCACAAGCACCTCTGTACAACACTCCTCCACTAGCCCCCTCCGTCAATGAGTAGCTGGCCGCTCTCAGGTATTTCAGCTGTTCCCTGGGTCACAAATGCACCTGGGCTACGGAGAGCCCTTTGACTAATTTATTTTCAGCAGCATGCCAGGAAGGGGGTCAAACAAACTCGCTGTTCCACTGCCTACGGCCCAGAGCAGGGGGCAGCACCCTCTGGCTCTCAAGCCAAACGTGGCTCAGCACGGAACCAAACGTGGCTCTTCGACCAGTCCCCAAACCCAGGCCCCTTCTTAAATGAACTGAAAACGGAATTCAGAACGCTGAAAGCACGTGGCTCCCCCTGGCAGGGGGGTCTGGTTTGTCTGCTTCACCGTTAGCCGCGGGGGGACAGGGAGGCGGCACCCCCCGCCACGAATTGGCTGCGCGGCGGCAGGAGCCGGCCGGGGGACTCGGCTGGTTTCAAGGGCCGGCTGAGGGGGACGTGTGCGCGCTCCATGCTGGGAGAGTGAGGGGGGGCTGGTGGCGGCAGAGGCCTCCCTCTGGCCGCAGTGACCCAGCTCCAACTCCCATCTGACGGCTGCAACAGCCCAGCTACAGTGGCCTGGCTTGGGCTCCGGTCGGGGCAGCCTGGCCAACAAGGCCCCAATTAGGGCCCGGCCCCCATCTGGCTGCAGCATCCGATCCCCAGCCCTGATCCTGGCAGGCCCCGTGGTCTGGCAGCAGGAAGGGCTTGCTGGTGGCCCCCCTCCTGCTGCAGCACGGGTACAAGGGGAGGCCACGATCCGGCTGGAGCCATCCCGGCCCAGCCCCTCGTCCAGCCACTGCTGCCTGGTGCAGCAGCCCAGCCTCGGCCAGGTAAAGTAACCCAGCCCCAGTGCTCCCCCACACACTCTACTTCCCACCCCCACTGCCTTGCCCAGCCTCCTGCACCATCCACACACCCCAGCCCCTGCCCTGAGCCCTTAGCCCTCATTCACCTGCCCTGCCCTCATTCACCCCAACCCTGACTCCTGCACCCCCACATCCCCAAACTGCACCCCCAGCAGCAGAAGTCCCATTAAATAAAGCTGTGAGTGCAATGTTTCATTTCTGCTATTATTAATCATCACGTCAATTATCGATTATATGACGTCTATTATACTGTATAGCAGAAAGGAGACAGAGGTGAACTGTGGGGGCATGCAAGACAAATGGGGAGTTCTGAAAGGGGTACAGCACTCTGGGAAGTTTGAGCGCCACTGATTTAAACCTCTCGGTTTCTCCACGCCCCTAAGACAAAGTGGGGCTAATACTGCTCCCTCTTAGAGCTGAGCATTACACCTTGAGAGCCCACCCTCCAGCAGTCCCCTAAGCCAGCCAGGCCCCAAGAAATCTGTATCTTTAAAGCATGCCACACATCATTCATCCATGGAACTCACTGCTTCAGGACAAATAGTAAGATTCGAGATAATGACGAGAGGCGCATCACATAGAACAAAATGACCATTAGGCACCTTTTGCACCTTAACCGCATCATGCGAGCAAAACCCTTACTTATGAGAACTCTTTGAGTGGACAATTTGAACATAAATGATTCAAGTGTCCGGTGGAATCTTAGGGTACGTCTAGACTACAGGCTTTTGTTGACAAAGCTTCTGTCAACAAAGAGTGTCTAGACTACATCCAGCAAGCTGCTTTGTCGACATGACAGTGTAGATGCAAAGGACAGTATAGATGCAATAACACCTTCTGTCAACAGAACTGTCGACAAAAAGGCGTTATTCCTCGTAGAATGAGGTTTACAGTCGTCGACAAAACTGCCGAGTTCTGTCGATGTTATGTCGACAGAACTCAGCGGCAGTGTAGAGGCAGGTATAGTTTTGTCGACAAAAGTCCACTTTTGTCTAGACACACCCTTAGAGACTAACAAAAATAAATAGAATCATGAGCTCTTGTGCTTAGAACCCGCTTCATCAGATGAGTTGGAGTGGAAATAACAGAAACCAAGAGATATACATAACATCAAAAGAAGTACCTGCCAATTGTAGGACCCCTGTTAATTAGGCTAATTAAGTGGGCTGGATGTGAATAAATGATTCAGCAATTCTAAGTTGAAGGGATATGACGAGGTCAAATTTCACCCAAAAGTTTACAGGCTTTGTAAAAAAAATAAAGCAAAATCTCAAATGCTAAAGTATTTTTATTAAGTGTAAAAATAAAACAGAGACCACCTAGTAACAAAACCCCCTTTCAGCATCTGCAAAGTAACGCTATGGCATCAAGTCAGCGCCTTACAGCTCGGGAGTGAAAACGCATCGATGTTGGTGACACAGGAGGAGGCGGGACTGAAACGGATGATCCCGTTTTGAAAAAAATCAAAACTCTGAGCCACGCCAAGTGAGGGCAGCGGGCGTAAGAGCGAGACGCCAACTGAAATGCTACGTTATTGCCACGTTCATGATTTCCCCCAGCGTGAGTAGCACAGGGAAGGCGGTTAGTTTATTAACAACATTCAGATTTTTATCCTGACCAGTGTTTCAGCATCGGTTTTAACGCTGCCATTGGTGCTTCTGCAAACACATCCAACACAGCTCTGGTGCAAGGATGTAAAATCCCGGTTACTCTGTTAACCAGTTAGACCTTAGTTTAACTGGTTAAGCAGGGTCCCACTCCCCGCACGAGGGGGCAGGCGGCAGGAGCTGGCTGCCTAGTGCATGGCGGGGGGCCAGGAGCACAAGCAGCTCCTCCTGTGTGCACGGCAGCCAGCTCCTGCTCCTAGCCCCCCATGTGTGCGGGGAGGATGTGTGTGGCTCCCAACTCCCACAAGAGGGTGATGCTTCAGGTAACTTTGGTTAACCAGTATTCATTCACATCCCTACTCTGGTGTCGTCCTCTTACAGGTCTGAGTCCTTCCCAGACCCGGCTCACTTCTAACCATGGCTCAGAGACCCCTCACAACTTCATCCAACAGCTTAGACCAGTAGAGATTCCCCCACTCCACCCATCTCTCTGTAAGCCTGGCAGGTCAGTGGAGTGTATCACCATGTGATGAGCCTGGGCTATATTGATGTGTATTGCCATGGAAACAGAATTTGTCACTGGAGAAGCGAGCGTTTCCCGCCTGCATGTGGAGGGTTGGTAGGGGACATGTGGGTCTATGAACCATACTGGAAAGTCGTGTGCGAGGGGTTGGGGTCTGTCTCTGACTACAAGAGAGTGGATGCTTACAGGATAGCAGCACCGGGGGCAGAGTTAAGGTTAATTTGGAAAGCACGGCTGCTTTGCACCCCGCTCTATTCAGATTAAAGGTTCTCAGACCGACACAATCTTTTGCACAAAGTCCCTGGTGTCGTTTCTGCGCTGGCGGCCTCGAGCGTGGTGACTGAGTTTGGAAAGAAGGGGGCGTGGTCCCCAAGGAGTTGCAGTGCGAGACAAGGACTTGTACAGCCCTCTGTGTGCCTGCACATACAACGGCTGAGGAGCACGCCCGGGCTGGCTGATTCACAGCAAGCGTGAACAAGCCCTGGACTCGTGCACTGGAACCAACTTCGGCGGAAGGTTTGGAGACGGAGTGGGAAGCTGCCCGGCGATTCCTGCGGGAGGAGGAGGGGCGGCCCTGGATGAAGGTGCAAAGTGGAGGGGAGAGAGATGGGCAGGCAGGAGATGAGAACAGGGCTGGATGCAGGAGAGGTTATCGCCACAGAGGAGGCAGCAGCCAAAGCAGACAGCAAAGTGAACATAGAGGGCAAGGGTGCGGCCCACGTGACGTATCCAGTCTGGAGCTTTCTAGCAGTGGGCAAGGCGGCAGAGGGGGAGGTTTGGAGGAAAGTTCGGATCAGGCTTCCCCCCGAAATGTGACAGAGGGAGATTTTAGAGGGGGATGAGAAGGGGCTCATTTGGGGCCACGCTGCACTCTGGAGCCCCGCGGGCTGGGGGCTGCTCCAGCCCGGCTCCCCCACCCAGGATCCCCCTTAATCGGTTAACTGGTTAAACGGGATTTTACATCCCTAGTTAGAAGGGGATCCAACGGGGCTGGGCGTGGAAGGAGTCTTGCCTCTTAACTAGCATGTGCAGACACCGCAGCGAAGAACAAAGCGACGGGGTTGTCAGTGCTTCAAGCCACGAGCGGAGAGGATCAGGAATAACACTGCTTCCCAGGATACAGCGCTCACAGGTTCATAGAGCTCGAGGCCCGGAGGGGCCACTGGATCCTCTAGCTGGCCCTCCTGTGTGACCCAGCCGTGACACGTCACCCAGTCCCCCTGGGCTGAGCCAATAACGTGCCTCTGACTTGCCCCAGAGGGGGAGCCGTGTTAGGCTGTAACTAAAAAATCAACGAATGGCCCTGAAGCACCTTAGAGACTCACAAAAAATAGAGAGAGAGAATCGTGAGCTGTCATGGGCACAACCCACTTCCTCGGCGATACTGTTGGGTTAGTCCCCAAAGTGCTACAGAACCATTCGTTGTTTTTAAAGGTTGTTGGGTTTTTTGGCCTTTGGCTGAAGCGCATCTTCCCGAAGGCCTCCCTCCAAGAGCTGGAGAACTCAGCATTTCCTAAAGATGATGTTAGCTCTAGGGATCAATAGTCCTGGGGAGCGGGGCTGGCAGCCAGTGAGCTCCTGGCCCCTCTCCTGGGGAGCCCCCTGCCACCCCACGCTGCTGCCTCTGTATCAGAGGCAGCAGCGCAGGGCGGCAGCAGCCCCGTCCGTGGGGGATCCAAGCTCCCTGCAGACAGAGGCGGCACCGGCATCCCACAGAGCAGCTTCTGTCCACAGTGAGCCTGGGCCCGTGGCAGACAGCGGTAGCCTCCCCCTGCCCCCACTCTGCTGCATCTGATAGAGGCAGAGCAGGTGCTCATGGGAAGCCAGCTTTTAAACTGGCTCCCTGCCAGCACCAGTTCTTGCCCCCCCCCCGGCCTGTGGGAGGCAGCAAGAGGGGGACAGGTGGCTCCACATAGCCGGCACGCGAGGAGAGCTGGCGGGTCTGCGGGAGCCGATACATGCAGGCAGTCGGCTTCCCACATGTACTGGCTCCCACCTGCCCCCCCCTCACCCTCTGCCCCTGCCTCTCTATCAGAGGCGGGAGGGCCGGGAGAGAAGGGCAGGCGACTTCACGGGGTCCAGTGCTCATGGGCAGTAAGCTGGGTCCTCATGGGCACCAACTTTCGCCTCCCCTTGCTGCCTCTGATACAGAGGCAGCAAGGGGGGGGGGGATGTGCGTAGTCGACAGGATTAACCGATAAGCCCAGGCTTATTGGTTAATGGTGTAGTCAGCTACATGCTGACATCCCTAGTTAGTCCCCTGTACTTCCTCCCCACGGATGTCCTCAGACACCGCAATCAAGCCACCCCCTCGTCTTCTTTTGGATAAGCTCGTCAGACCGAGCTCTTCCCGGCTCTCACCAGGGGCCATTTTCTCCAGCCTGCCGATCTTTTCAGCAGCTCTGCCCCACACCCCGATTTTTCAACTTTCTTCTGAACACGTGGACTCTAGACCTGGATGCGGCCGTCCAGTCCGGAATCATAGAATCCTAGGGCTGGAGGAGACCTCAGGAGTCATCGAGTCCACCCCCTGGCCAAAGTAGGACCAACCCCAACTAAACCAACCCAGCCAGGGCTTTGTCAAGCCGGGACTTAAAAACCTCTAGGGATGGAGATTCCATCCCCTTCCTAGGGAACCCATCCCAGTGCTTCCCCACCTTCCTAGTGAAATAGTTTTTCCTAATGTCCAACCTAGACCTCCCCCACTGTAACTTGAGACCATTGCTCCTAGTTCTGTCATCTGCCCCCACTGAGAACAGCCTCTCTCCATCCTCTTTGGAACCCCCCCTTCAGGGAGTTGAAGACTGCTCTCAAATCCCCCCTCACTCTTCTCTTCTGCAGACTAAACAAACCCAAATCCCTGAGCCTCTCCTCATAGGTCATGTGCTCCAGGCATTTCCACAGGTAAAATCGCCTCCTTTCTCCTCCTCACTATCTGCGCTCACCCCTCCCCCCCCCAGGACCACATGGGCGCTTTGGCCATAGACTGGCGGGGGGGGGAGGGGGGGGTTTCCTGGCGAGCAGCACGGCCACTCCCAGTCGCTGCTTTCCAGGATGGAGTCCCCGCCCCACGCAGCTGCGTCCCACGTGCCTCCTTTCTAGGTGTGGAACTCTGCAACCTGCCCCCCGCGTCAGGTTCTCATCCTGCATCCATCGCCGTGGTGCCTTGCTGCCCTCCCCTAACACTCCTGGCAGCCAGAGGAGCCACCAGCTGACTCAAGTCGGGGCATCTCCACCTTCCTAGGGCGACAGCTGTTTTCCCATCCCTCCCGCGTACGGCGGGACAGCCGCCGAACGCTGTAACTCAGGCTGAGCTGGGACAGAGCCCAGGGGGCACGTCCATTCCCACTAACCGTGCTCGCCAGCACAGGGAGAGATGGGTCACCTGGCCTAACCCTCTGCCAAGAGGTGAGAGAAACCAAACAAGACCGTCTCTTTTAGACACCCTCCAGGGAAGGCGATTTCACCTCCTCCCAGGCAGCCTTGTCCTCCAGGGAGGTTAAAGCGAAACCTCACTGCTGGTAGCTTTGTCTACAGGCAAACGGTCCAAAAAGGAGGCCCTGCTGTTAGTAAAAGAGCGGCAGGATGTCAGGCAGAGACAGAATTAGCCTTGTATGGCCAGTGGGTGCTGTTGGTTTCCTTCATCAGAGGTGTCAGAGTCCTACAAGCTGGCCCTTGGGCATCTTTCGTGTAAGGGCCTGGTCTCGTAGCCTGCAGGGCTCCGTCATGTCAATAGGGTGCAGGTGGGTGCTAGAGATGGGTGCTTCAGGGTGCTTAGCTGATGGGGTTTGGCATGGGTGCGTGGGGTGCTAGCAGTGTACTAGTGCAAGCGCCGGCTGGGGAAAGCGGGCTGCCTCTCCGCCACAGCACCCAAGCGTGAGCAGGGATCCCGTCCGCACTGACCGCTGTGCAGAGGGACGGTCGGACAGAAAGGGGCGCACCAGACCCCCGGGGCAGCGAAAGCTCATCTCATTCGGCCAGCTGGGACGTGCTCACTGGCGGGACCCTCCAGACCCACACGGGGAGGGAAGTTCTCCATTCAGCCATGTGCCCAGGCCCCCAAACCCAGCCCACCTGACTCCTGGCACGCATGTTCGCGGCCCACCGAATTCCAGGCCACTCCCCTGGGAGTTATACCACGGGGCCAGCCCTGGATTCATTTCCCAGGAACTGGGCTGAGACCAACATTTTATCCCAGGGGATAACTGACAGCTGCTCCCAACCTAGGCCAGGCCAGAACTAGCCCCCTAGAGACCACCAAGAGAGAGAGAATGGCTCATTACCAGCCTCCTAAGCCACCCGATTCCCCCAGCTCCCTCCTCTGCATCTGACCAGTTCCCTCCCCATCCCTCTACCCTCCTGTCCCAGGGACGGCAGCCTTTGGAGGGTCCCCCCTCCAGGGCTGGGAACCAGCTGCCGCTGTGATCCCGATTCTCTGAAACCGGAGAGACGGCTCTTTGGCATTGTCCCCGGGGAACTGCTAGCTCCTACCTGTTCAGACTACAGACAGCAATGGACGGTTGGGCCCAGCCCTTCTGGCTGCACGGAAGAACACGGCTTTTCTGAGGTAGAGCAAAGCGACCCTCCCTGCTGCCCACGCATCGCCTCTGACAGTGCCCCCCGGGCAGACAAGCAGCAGCCAACGCCCCCGCGTGCGGCTCAGAGCCTGGGTGGAGCAGCTGCAGCAGCAAAGGGCCACTTTTCCCGGCACTGCCAGGCACAGAGCCGCTCCGGGACGCCAGCAGTGGGAATTCCCAGCCGCTCTCCCGGCTACATCAGAACATAAGAACGGCCACACTGGGTCAGACCAACGGTCCATCTAGCCCAGTATCCTATCTGCCCACAGTGGCCAATGCCAGATGCCCCAGAGGGAGGGGACACAACCGGTAATCCTCATGTGATCCCTCCCCTGTCACTCATTTCCAGACAAACAGAGGCTAGGGACACTATTCCTACCCATCCTGACTAATAGCCATTGATGGACCTAAGCTCCATGAATCTATCTAGCTCTTTCTTGAACCCTGTTAAAGTCCTAGCCTTTACCACATCCTCCAGCAAGGAGTTCCACAAGTTGACTGTGCACTGAGTGAAGAAAAAAAACCCCAAACATCTGCACTTGAGTGCCCCACCCAGCGTGCCACCCACGGGCCCAGGCACGCTGGGGTGGCATGAATCTAGGATCACAGTGCGGCTAGGGCGACAACACCTTGTGCACTGTCTGTGGGGCTGGATGAACTCTGGAGCAGCAGTACCTGAGCACAGACCGCTGGCACTAAAGGCCTCCCTGTGCTCCTGGCAGCAGTAGGAGCAAAGGAGGCAACTGCAAAGAGCAGGGGAAGTCCATCTATAAGGAGCACTGCACCCCCTGTGACCTGCCCCCCAAGTTCCCAAGCCCTCTGTGAGCTCTGCCTCTTCTCTCCCCACGGCTGCCTGTGCCCAGGTGATCTACGCCTGGATGGTGAGCTCTACAATAGCCCCTCCAGTTAGGCCCAACGTCCCTGGAACGTCCCTGTATGGCCTGCCCCCAGGCTCCCCCAGACCTCTGGACTCCTCCTCCGCCCCCTTCACCTCCCCCCAAACCACCTGATGTACCCCCAGCAGCCCACGATGTGCCCTTCCTCCCAATGCCCCTGCCATGACTCGTACCCTCCCCCCATGCCCCTCGCATGACCTGCTCCCTGCCTCTGCATCCGTCCTCAAGACCTCCATGTGCCTCCTACTGCCTGCATTTGCTCCCAGCGCACCGCCCACCACCTGCCCCTTCTTCCAGTGCTCCCGACATGACCTGCCCCCTCCTCCTGAATTTGCCCCTTTACCCTGGATCTTGCATCCTACTCTCCTGCTTCCCCCCCTTCCCACATTGGCCCACCAGCTCCCTTTGTCCTGCCCCCTGCATTGGCCCTCAGCCTCCCATGCCCTACTCCCCTGCATTGGTCCCCTAGGCCTCCATTCCCTGGCCGCCCCATACCCTAGCCCGCTCCACTGTCATCCCCTCGTACCCTGGCCCCTTTCCATTGGCCCCCCTATACCCTGGTCCCTCTCCATTACCCTCCCGACTCTGTCTCCCCTCCATTGCCCCCAGACCCTAGCCCGCTCCACTGTCATCCCCTCATACCCTGGCCCCTTTCCATTGGCCCCCTATACCCTGGTCCTCTCCATTACCCCCGACTCTGTCTCCTCCATTGCCCCCAGACCCTAGCCCTCTCCACTGTCCCCGTCCCCTGTCCCCTCTCCGCTGCCCCCAGACCCTGTCCCCTCTCCACTGCCCCCTTGTACCCTGGCCCCTCTCCATTGCCCCCATACCGTAGCCCTCTCCATTATCCCCGTACCCTGGCCCCTCTCCATTCCCCAGACCCTAGCCCTCTCCACTATCCCCTCCCCTGTACCCTGGCTCTTCTCCACTGCCCCCCCGTACCCTGTCCCTCTCCACTGCCCCCAGACCCTGGCCCCTCTCCATTGGCCCCCATACTGTAGACCTCTCCACTACCCCGTACCCTGTCCTCTCCACTGCCCCCAGACCCTACTCCTC
Organism: Rafetus swinhoei; assembly: GCA_019425775.1. NCBI lineage: Eukaryota > Metazoa > Chordata > Testudines > Trionychidae > Rafetus > Rafetus swinhoei. The sequence goes on along the minus strand of CM033437.1, from coordinate 344,165,854 downwards.
CACTGGCCCCCATACTGTAGCCCTCTCCACTATCCCCGTACCCTGGCCCCTCTCCATTGCCCCCAGACCCTGGCCCCTCTCCACTGCCCCACCAGACCCTGGCCCCTCTCCACTGCCCCCCCATGCCGTAGCCCTCTCCACTATCCCCGTACCCTGGCCCCTCTCCATTGCCCCCATACCGTAGCTCTCTCCACTATCCCCTCCCCGTACCCTGGCCCCTCTCCATTGGCCCCCATACCGTAGCTCTCTCCACTATCCTCCCTGCACCTGGCCCCTCTCCATTGCCCCCTCAGACTCTGGCCCCTCTCCACTGCCCCCATACCGTAGCCCTCTCCACTATCCCCGTACCCTGGCCCTCCATTGGCCCCATACCGTAGCCCTCTCCACTATCCCCGTACCCTGGCCCTCTCATTGGCCCCCATACCGTAGCCCTCTCCACTATCCCCGTACCCTGGCCCCTCTCCACTGCCCCCAGACCCTGGCCCCTCTCCACTGCCCCCAGACCTGGCCCCTCTCCACTGCCCCCAGACCCTGGCCCCTCTCCACTGCCCCCCGTACCCTGGCCCCTCTCCACTGCCCCCCAGACCCTGGCCCTCTCCACTGCCCCCAGTACCCTGGCCCCTCTCCACTGCCCCCAGACCCTGGCCCCTCCACTGCCCCATTGGCCCAACTCTCCTCGCCCCCCGGACCCCCTTACCGGACCAGAGCAGCAGCTTGTCGTGCGCCTCCTCCTGGGAGCCCGAGTCGGCGGCCAGCAGCGTGGAGGTGGCGGCGTAGGGCAGCGCCGAGCCCAGGCAGGCGGTGGCGCGGAGCCGCTCGCAGGGCGCCGGCCGCTTGCAGCGGTCCCGGGCGGCCGAGGCGTTGAGCTGCGCCCCGCGGCAGGCGGGCGGCCCGGGGCCCGGCCCCAGGCCCAGCAGCAGCAGCCCCCAGAGCAGGGGGCCCCGCAGCCCGCCCGCCGGGCCCATCCCCAGCCCCCTAGGGCGAGCCGGGCCCCGCTGCCCACGCCCAGCCATCTCGGCCGGCCTCGCCCCGCCACCCCGGGGCCATCCTAGCGACCCCCCCCCAAAAAAAACCCTCCAAGCCCGCCCCTGCCCCGGGCCCCCCGCAGGAGCGAGCCCCGGGTCGCCCCCGCCGGCAGGAGCGAGCCCCGCGCGCCGCCCGAAAAGTTTGTCCAAAGTTTGCCCGGGCAGGCGGCCTCCTTTGTCGCTCCGGCTCCGCGCTCAGGAATGCGCAGGCTGCAGGGAGCCAGGCAGGGAGCGAGGGGGGCCCTCTCCCGGCCGCACCGAGCGAGTCCTGCGCCTGGCTGCCCCGCCGCGGGGAGCGGGCAGATCCCGCCCCCCTTGGGGAGAAAGCCAAGGAGGGGGGGAGAGCCGGAGCGGCCCCGGCTCGGGGAGATCCCCGCTGGCCCTTTGGGCAGGACAAAGGGAGCGCGCAGGAGCAGGGCAAAGCCTTGTGCCACCTCCACTTCGGTTCCCTTCCAGGCTCCGCGCTCGGGATTCGAATCCGGATTCCGCGGGCTGGCCCAGGCCGGGCGCTCTGGCAGCGAGCAGGGCCGAATCCGCGAGGGCTTGGACCGCCCTAGGCCGGGGTCCCGCGCCGTCAGGGCTGAGCGACCTGGTGGGGGAAGCGGATCAGTCGCTGGCCCATGTAAACAGAGCAACACGGGGAGTGGAGGCCGCGTTCTGGAAGGAGCAGGGATTTGAAAGCACCTGGTGGAAGTTACACAGCTTAGCTCTGGCTCCGAATCTGCCCTCGGGTCAAAGCCTTGGACTGCAGCCGCTGGTTTTGTTTTCATCTCCTCGGGGGTGGGGCTTTTCAGCCTGTGGTCCCTGGCCCCCAGCCCTTCCAGAGGGCTGTACCCCGTTCTGGCGGCTGATTTGTCTTGTGTCCCCCCAAGTTTCCCCGCACTTAAAAGCTGCTGGCTCACAGAATCAGACTAGTGTCCCAGCACAGTCTCCGTGGGAAATTGCTGAGTTTCTAATGTTATCACATAATTATAAAGTACCTCGATTGGAATATAAATATTGCCCCTACATTTCAGCAGGGTGTAGCATAGAGAGCCAGGTAGACTACTCACTGGCTATATGCAGTTATACTTTGTACTGACTTTGCCCCTGTTTTTTGTGTAAGCCTGTTGTAAAACTAAGCCAACATCTAGAGGAATTGGTGCACCCCCTGGAAGAACTTGGTGTACCCCCGGGGGTATGTGCACCCCTGGCTGAGAACCACTGATCTAGGACAGTAATTTGGGGCTGCTAACACCCCTTCCCCATTAACCTCAGATTTTTGGAAGTTCACCGTTTCCGACCCAAAACTGGGGTAGTTCATTTTCAATAAACCCTTTGATTGGATTTTGTCTCTCTCCAGACCTTATGTAAATATATAATTCACATTCATGATATGGATTATGATGTCCCTATACATTACTTACCTAGGTAAGAGCTAGGTAGTGTAATTTATTCCTGACATATGTAGGCAAGGATCAAAAAGCTCCACTGTGCTAGATTCCGTACAGTCTAGACATAAAATAACACAACAGTCCCTTTGCACCAGAATTTACAATCTATTTCCCCTCCAGTTCCAGGCTGTCCTTGCACCAGTGTCCCCTCCCCCATAGGCATATGTGTGCTAGCACTCACGTCCAAAAAGGCAGGAATGCTTTTCTTGCTGCCTTCAATTCAGAGCAACTGTAGTCAACGTAGGGATAAAAACACAGGGCCTGGTTTTCACCAGTTCCCATGGCTGCTGTGCCCGGAGCTGTATTCAGGGCGAGGATAGACAGAGAGCAGGGTCACTGGACCATCAGCGGCTACAATACTTGGGAGGGGAAAGGAGGAAAGTTTTGTATTTCACACTTTTTCCTCTCTTCCAAAATAGAAAGATGGGGCTGGAGAGGCAAACGGCCAGGGCATTGGGGGTCGTTTGGTTTTGGCATGTTGGCGACTGCAAGTTGCATGCATCCGGCAGCTTCCAACATCTGCAGCTGTCTGCTTAGTCGAGTTCACCGTCAGGCTTTCCTTCGAGTGTTAGTACGTTGTGACTGTGTTACCAGCTGCAACCCGCCTGTGGCAAAGCCGCAGGGGGAAAGGGGGAGGTTGAACCTACCGGCACCACCCCAGAAAAAGTCCATGATCCCAGTTACATGCCGGGTGCACCTCACTTTCCCAACAAGCTGCTAATCTGCAGGAGGAAAGGTGCCAGATCACCCTGGACACCCCATTTAAACCACCCCACCTCCCTTTTCCCCTCTGTAAAATGGGGCGAATGTGCATGCTGGTAAAACGCTCTGAGCATTTAACGTGACAGATAAGAGCGAAAAGTTGGACTTTTCAGCTTAGAAAAGAGGAGACTAAGGGGGGATATGATAAAAGTCTCTAAAATCATGACTGGTCTGGAAAAAGTGAAGGAAAAGTTATTTACATAATCTCACAATATAAGAACTAGGGGTCACCAAATGAAATTAATAGGCAGCAGGTTTAAAACAAACAAAAGGAAGTTTTTCTTCACTCAGCACACTGTCAACCTGTGGAACTCCTTGCTAGAGGATGTGGTGAAGACTGGGACTTTAACAGGGTTCAAAAAAGAGCTAGATAAATTCATGGAGGTTAGGTCCATCAATGGCTATTAGCCAGGATGGGTAGGAATGGTGTCCCTAGCCTCTGTTTGTCTGGAGGTGGGTGACAGGGGAGGGATCATGTGAGGATTACCTGTTGTGTCTCCTCCCTGTGGGGCATCTGGTATTGGCCATTGTCAGCAGACAGAATACTGGGCTGGATGGACCGTTGGTCTGACCCAATATGGCCGTTCGTATGTTCTTATGTTCCCGTGAGCCTATTTGCCAGTGAGGGAAGCTGCTGTGATTTAACAGCTGGAGGGCTAAGGTCAAGCCGAAAAGAATTAAGCCAGTTACATGTTTTGTATTTAAATATATAGACACAGCTGCTTAAATAACAGCCTGAGGTTCGTAACCTCCTCAGCTGCATTGCCCTAACCCTGCGCGCTAAACCGTCCTAGGCAAGCAGGCCGCTGGGTTGTGCTAACCTGTTTGTTCAATGAGGTTTTGATGGATTTTTTTAAACCAAGGAATTTCTCCTTAGTTACTGCCCAGCAAAGGGTGAGAATTTGGCCCCCTCACAAAGTCCCAGCTCAGAATTGAGGTGATCTGCTTTGAAAGTAGTAAAGAGAGTTTCAGTTAAGGATCAAAAGGAAGAGGCGCTTCTGTCTTGTCTATTTAGAGTATGAAACCAGGTCTACACTCCAGACTTACACAGGTGTAACTAGGTTGCTCTGGGGTGTGAAAAAGCCACACCTGAGTGGTGCAGTCATACGACCTAACCCCGGATGGAGACAGACTACGCCGATGGGAGACAGGCCTCTGGGCTGGATGGATCCTGGGGGTACATCTAGACGACGTTCTTTTATTCGAAAGGAGATATGCAAATTCAGCACTAATTTGCATATCTTCTTCCGCTTATCTTGCATATCTTGAGGTGTACAGGGTTCTTTCAAACTCCCCCCCGTCTAAACTGCTTTCACTTTCGAGAAAAACCGCTTTCGAAAAAGCGATTGGAAACAGACATGCAAATTAGCACCGAATTTGCATATCTCCTTTCGAAAAAAGAACGTCGTCTAGATGTACCAGGTCTGGCCCAGCGGGGCCTGCCTTATAGTGCATTCTCTTGCGGAGCTGGATTAACTGAGGCGGCAGGAGACACTTTGCTGTCAGCCTTGGAGCGTCTTCATTTCGGCGATGCCGGCGCGCCAATGCAGCTAGGCCTGCGGGACATTGGAAGTGTAGATCTGCCCTCCGTGACGCTAGCAGACCAGCTGCTGGCTCCTGCCAAGGCCACCCGGCCGCCACTGAGGCCTGCAGAGCTGGCTCACCCGTGCGGCTGTCTTGCTAAGGGAGATGTTGCATTGAGAAGAATCTGGACCAGAAGGCTTGGAGGATGCCGCACGTGGCAATCTCGCTGATAACAGCTCTACGCCACGTTCTAGGGAAGCACGGGGCAACCGAGGCCAGTGAGGGGGCCTCTTTCATCTCAGTGGCCTGCAAGCTCGTCCTAACCAAGGCAGCCTCCCGGGGTAGGACACTTTTGCTCACTGCACGTGCGTGCCTAGAATGTGCGGGGGGTGGCGATTACACCGTAGCAGCACTGTGATTGGCTGCAGAGGGACTGCGCGGTTCTCACCGTCAGCCTGGTGCGCAATCAGCACGCACCTCACGTTAGGTCTGTAATTGTGTCACCATTTAAACCAGGGGTGGGGAACTGTTTTGGGTCGGGGGCTGCACACAAGTGAGAAGCAACCCCCCCCCCCATCTCCCTGACACAGCCCCTGAGTGAGAAGCAGAAAGACACTCCCCACCTTCCCCTTGCACAGCAGAGCCGAGTGGGGCCCGGGCTAGCAGATTTTGTGTGGGAAAAGCCTCCAGGAAGTGCTTTACTGCGCCAGCCACAGGGAGGGGAAGTGGCAGCACATGGAGCCACTTCCTCCCCCACCAAGCACAGCCCATGGGTTGGTTCTGGCCCCGGTTTGCCTGACTCCAGCCTATGAGCCACGGGAGCAGTTGGGCTGGGCTGTGGGGCTGGAGTGCCAGCGTGGGCTCCCCCATGCTGGGGTGGGAGGGGCGCCCTGAGCCTCGGAGGCCAGATCCAGGCAAGCCAGAGGCCACATCGGACCCTGGGCTTTAGGTTTCCCACCTCGGTTTAAGCAGTTAATCGATAAGCATGAGCTGCTCGGTTATGGTAAAAAGCCGGCTCCCATCCCCAATCCTGGGGAGCTGGCTGCAACCCTGTACTGCTGGTTCCGTATCAGAGGCAGCAGCGCAGGGCACCCGCTGGCTCCCTTGCAGGCAGGAGCTAGTGCTTGCTGGGAGCCAGCTTAAAAGCTAACTTCTGGTGCGCACCAGCTCCTAGGGAGCCAACTGCAGCCCCACGCTGCAGTCTCAAGCTTATCCTGCCGAGTCCACAGTGCAGCCGGCTCCCCAGGAGTGGAGCAAGCAGCTGGGAGCCGGCTCCAGCATCCACTGGCTACCAGCCCTACTCCCGAGGAGCCGGCTGCACTGTGGGCTCTGCCGCGTTTAACCGCTACGATTTTTAGCAGTTATATGGTGACCTAATTAACTGGTTTTTAACATCCCTGCTTTCTGTGTGCTTGCTTTATGCCCATGTCACTTTTGTAACACCAATAGAAAAAAAACAACCTTGGGTGGACAGAAACCAGCAGAATCCGGCAATTCTGCGCATGGGCAACAGTAAACAAATGTCCCGTGGGCCACACATAGAACCCCAATGGACGGCAGATTGCCCCCCCACTGTTTAAGGGGTTTGCAGTGCAACCTCTGTAACTCACCCCCCCAGAAAAGAAGCATTAACTCATCTAAGACGCGACATCCTACAAAAGGTCTTAGCTCCTGCCCACCAAGGCGGCCCACTGAAACCAAATGAACCAGTGTGAATCATCAGCAAAGATTTGATTAATTGCGTTCCCTTCCCTGCCCCCAGAAAGAGGGGGCTGGCGCATGAATTCATCCCAGCGGCTTGAATGGAATAAAAATCGCCAAGCAGAAACCCAGGCTCTGTCTACAGTGGCTATCGGTACCGTTACGCCGCTCTATGCCAATGGGAGAGAATTCTCCTGATGACATAATGAAACCCCGCCCAGTGGATGACGTTGGCTGAAGTTCTCCCACCGATCTAGGGCTGGGTGCATGTTTTTTTCACACCCCTGAGTGACACAAGCTTTTGCTGACATAAGTGGTCATGTAGCCACGGCCTGGGTCTCTGGGCCTGCCAGAGAGCACCAGCTGTTTGGCCAGATTAGCCTTGGTGAACATACAGAGCATGCATATTGTGTGTGTGTGTGTGTTTGTGCATTTCCCTGCTTTCCTCTTGGGAATAACTCTCATCTCCTTGTTCATAATAGTTTACTATTGGATTGGCCACAGGGGTAGGAGCTACAGTGCAACTGAGCTGGGGGAAGTGACCAGTCCCTTGGGACTTGGAATACTGTTGGGATTTTTGGTGTAAGGGACCATCTCTTGCAAAGACAAGCTTACCAGGGCAGTGGGAGGGATCGCAGCACCCAAGGGCACTGGACTCCACGTTAAGGCTGGTGTTGCGTCGGAAGATTTCACTCCAGCTGCCTGGTGAAATCGGGATATTGAACTCACACCCCATTTGGGGTGTTTGCTTTGCTACTTAACAGGCTGCCCTTTGGTCACCCCGGCCAGCTGGGCAACCTCTTTGGGCGTGGAACAGGGTCTGGCTGCACATTCAGACAGTACCGTGCGTAACCGGGCTCTCCAGGCACGATTCATACCAAGAGCAGCTCTACCTCCTTAAAGGGGTTAGTAAAGAACAGCAGCTGGGTGGGGTGTGTGATGGCGAAGGAGGGCGTGGGAGTTTGATTTTTTCCCCTGTGTGGTGCTTGCTTTAGAAACCTCCAGGCAGGCTTGACGTATTTTTTGCTGGAGGTTGCTTTGGAGAACCAGCTAAGGGGAGCAGGGGTGCTCGATTCCTTTCATTGACAGGTTGGCGGGGGTACAGAGATCTCGCTGCCCGCCTGTCCTGTGACTGAGTTACGCAGACAGTAACCAGAGAGACCCGGGCAGCCTTCGGGGGTGCGCATCTCTGCCGTCTTCCACGTCCAGCCAGGGCCATCCACACTGCACCACTGAACTCCCTTATCAAGCCTGACAGCCTCTTCTCCAGCCTATGTACGCTGAGGCTACATCTACACTTCAAGATTTTTGCACAAAAACGGCGCCCACACCTCAAGCGCGTTTTTGCGCAAGAAAATCTACAGTCAATCGACAGAACAGAGGACTTTTTGCGGTGTAGGTAGACCTCCTTCTATGAGGCATAACTCCTTTTTGGACTACAGCTCTTGCACAAAAAGGCCTGTGTGGACGCTCTCCACAGGGGTTTCTTGCACAAAAAGAGCATATCCGAAAAAGCACAGCTGCTCTGACGGCCATTCTGTGAATGGCCATCAGAGCTTTCTTGCGCAAGAGCGTCCACGAGCTTTGAGATGTGGATGTGCTTTTGCACAAGAACTCTTCTGCAAAAGACTTCTAGTGCAAAAACTCTGCAGTGTAGACGTGGCCTGAGGGAAGTCCCACTTCTGTCCTGTGGGCTGGAGGAACAAAAACTCGGACATGGGGAGACAGAGGCTATGTCTACACTGCAGTTATTTGTCAGCAGAAAGTATGCTAATGAAGCACTCATTAGCATTTGTCGCGCTCTCATTTGCATATTTTCTGCTGATGCTTTTTGCGCAAGAGGTTTTATGCACAAACAAGGGGGCCATTTTGCTCAAAAATCCCCTTTTGTTCAAGATCCCTTATGCCTCAAGAAAGGAGGTATACAGGATCTTGCGCAAAAGGAGGTTTTTTTTGCGCAAAACAGACCCACCTACACTGCTTGTTTTTGCACAAAAAGCATCAGCAGAGAATATGCAAATGACAGCACGACATGCTAATGAGCACATCATTAGCATACTCTGTCGACAAACACCTGCAGCGTAGACATAACCAGATCAGCTGCTCCTCTGAGGGACACAAGAAAACCCACCGAAGGAAGTTTTCCTACTTAAAGGAGATTGCCCCAGTGCTAGCGGCTAGAGCACACCCCCTCGGGCTCCATGTGCCTGCTTCAGTACTTGGTCAGCCCTGATTTCGGACAATCAGTGGCTACTATAAATAGAGGGCGTATAGCAGATGGAAAACTCCTGGTAAAACTTAATCTCAGGGGTGAGCACGAATACAGTTTTGTTACACAGTGAGGCCATGTCCACACTAGGAAACTATTTCAAAATAACTAACATCGATTTAATTATTCCCGAAATAAAATCGAAATAGTGCGTCCACACTATGGGGAAGCCTTGAAATGAGTCCGGGCAGGCTCTGTTAATGTGGACGCGCTACCTCGACCTAGAGCCCCAGGAAGCACTGGGGAGTAATTAGTTCAAATGATTCTGGGGAGTTGTTATTTTGAAGTAGCTGCTATTTGGAAATAACTATGTCTACACTTCCACCCTCTTTCGAGAGAGGGATACAAATGAAGACATTCAAAATTGCAAATGAAGCTGGGATTTAAATATCCTGTGCTTCATTTGCATATTCACGTTATGGCGCGATTTTGAAATAACAGATGCTGTTAAGACACGGTTATTTCAAGAGAAAACCCTTCTCTTGAAATACCCTTATTCCTCATACAATGAGGTTTACCAGTTATTTCGCGAGAAGGGTTTTCTCTCGAAATAACCGTGTCTTAACAGTGTCTGCTATTTCGAAATAGCACCATAACATGAGTATGCAAATAAGCACAGGATATTTAAATCCTGGCTTCATTTGCAATTTCGAATGTCTTCATTTGCATCCCCTCTCTTGAAAGAAGGTGCAAGTGTAGACATGCCCTCAAAACAGGAGTCCCGATTTCGAAATAAGCGGCCTGTTATTTTGAAATAACAGGCATGGTCGTGTGGATGCGCCGCTTATTAATTGGCCCTAGGGGGGTTATAGCGAAATAAAGCCCTAGCGTAGACCAGGGCTTAGAGTCTTGAATCCAGCGCCTGGTCCTGCTCTCGCTTAAGTCAAAAGCCAAACTCCCATGGACTTGCGGGGAGCCGGGGGCATGGTTTTAAAGGCAGGCTTTTCAATTCAGCAGCCCAGCTCTCCCCCCAAGTATGGGAAGCAAAACTCGGAAATGCTGGCTGCTGTATTTCCTCTGAGTGCTGCTCCTCGGGTGGGGCACGACCCTGCTGTGAGGTGGAGGGGGAGACACACACCTGGCACAAAGCCTACCCCCCAAAGGGACAGGAATCCCTGCAGCGAAGGACTGTGGGAATCTGGTGGATCGAGGGACCATTTGTCAGCCCCAAGGGGAGCGGAGAAGCTCAGCTCTGTGTCTTCGGTCCCGCCCTCCTCCTCGCCCAGAACAGAGCCTCGGGTAGGTGCGTGCAAGGTGACTCAGCCGGTCCTCACCTCACACACACACTGAGGTGGCTTTGCGCTCCCGCGTCCTTTGCACAGAGCCAATCTAGCTTTCTGGGCTGCCGCAGGGCCAGACCCTGCCCCTTTACGCCCGGTTCAGTCTCCTTCGCCCCTGGCGTTGCTCCAGATTGACACCCGTGCAGACCGGTGGAGCTGAAACATGGCCGAGGAGCTGGGGGGAGGGAGGGGAGAGAGGCAGCACACGCAGGGGGACCACACACTGAGCTCCATGCTGGCAGCTTCAGCCAGGCCTGCGCCCTCCCTGCCTTTCCCGGCACGCTGAATGGAGCCGGCAGGGGAAAAACCCACCCACAGTCACGGGCTGAAAAGCTGCCACCGGGCTGGTGAGGTCAGAACCCGAGAAGGTACCAAGAGACCCGGGGCCAGCTCCAGCTGCTGGAATCGCAAAGGGGTGGGGGCAGAAGTGGCGGCGATGGAGATCATACAGCTACTGGCCCTCCCAAGGGTGCCCTCCGCCCCCGGACCGCACCCAAACCCCTGCGGCATCTGCCCACTGGAGGTGTGTGACGCAGGAGCGGCGCCGGGCTGCAGTGACAGGGATAAGCAACCCGAGCGCGAGGGGTCTGCTGGGCTGGGGGTGCTGGTGAGCAGACGGGGCAGGACCCTAAACGGCACAACCCATGGCTGGAACAATTTGTACGGTCGGGGTGCCGAGGGCTATTCAACCAACCTGGCCGTGACGGGAACCTCGCCAGCTCAGGGGCGGCCGTTTCCTCCTTCCAGTCCTACGGACGAAGGAGCACAGCCGGGCGCATCCAGAGCCTGGAAAGGGACCGTCCCGCCGATCTAGCCTGGCGCTGGCCTGGAATTTCACCCAGCCCTTCCTGCAGTGAGCCCGGCACGGTTGGGATGATCCAGGGAGGATTTTGGCAGCTGGAACAGCCCTGCTCTTTTCTCCTGCTCGTACAGCCACCCCCACCCCCTCCGTTCATCCATCTCCCTCGCAAATATTTCCATTGCCCAGAGCCAGCGACACATCTTTTCTCCCTCCCCACCCTGGCTGGGGCCCAAAGTCAGCTGGCCAGCAGCATGGACGGGCCCGGAGCCGCACCTACCGGCAGCAGCTGAGACTTCGGCTTTGGGGGATGGAAGGGGCCGGATCTAATGCACCCACAAAGCAAGTTTCACTCCAATGCCCATCCCCCCACCCTGAAGCCTGCGGGCCCTTTTGGGGCTCTGACAGGTGGCCCATCATGGGCAAAGTTCCCAGAGCTGGGTCAGCAAGATACCCCCTTCCTGCACCTCTGAGACCCACAACTCAGCCTCAGAGCAGGGCAGGACCTGCCCTCTTGCCCCCACCATGGCTATCAAGTTGCATTCCCATAGTGCCTATAAGCCCAGTCACCAACGGGTCCCTTTGCGCTTGGTGCTGTACAAACAAAACAAGATGCACGAGGAAGGGAAAGATTCCCCCATCTGGACAGCCTCAGGTTAGAAGCCAACTCCTCTCCCCACCGGATTGTTCCATTAGGCCAGGAGGTTTGGGCAGCATCTACACCTGGCCTGTACACACACGAGACGAGGGCCACACCATGCGGGTATTTTAGGGGGGGGACTCCAGATACAGCTATTTCATTACATGCATGGGGGAAGCTGCAGCCGTTCTCTGCGTGCCGGTGAAAGTCTTCTCCTCCCAACACCCAGCATGGAAATTCCCCTAGGCCGGCCCATGACCGGAGGCCAGCCAGCGACACTGCAGCAAGGCCCCCAAGTCATGCAGCAGGCTCCCGTAGACTTCAGATGCCCCTGCTCCAAAGAGCACAGAGCTCCCCGCTCCTTGAAGGGAAGGAAAATCTGCAGTAGCAATATAGGGCCCATGACCCAGCTGAGCTGGTCTGATTCCATCCAGCAGGGGGCAGGAGTGTGTGCAAACACACACAACGATATTTTATTTCAGGGCTGGTGCTGCACAGAGAATCATAGAACACTAGAACGGGAAGGGACCTCGAGAGGGCATCAAGTCCAGTCCCCCGCCCTCACGGCAGGACCAAGCACGGTCTAGATCATCCCTGATAGATGTCTAACTCCAGAAAACCAAACTCACTCCTGCCAGAGCCCAATCTGCTTTGATTCTCCGCAGCAGCAAAGGGAAAACATCACAGTGGAGTTAATTTCACAGACAAAGCGAGAACCCGCGTGTTACAAGCACCCCAAAAGATTTCGTCCCTGCCGCTCACTCCCTTTGGGCAGTGTTCAGATACAGAGATGGGCATGTCCCCAGAGGACGCTTTCAGCCTCTGCGTGCGAGGAGGAGATGTGGCCTCTTGCAGGCAGGACAGCACATGCACAGATGTCCACTCCCAAAGGCAACACTGATCATGTGGTCTTGCTTTCCACCTGAGTGCTGCACCAGGGCGCACGCTACCCAAGCGTGATTGGCAGAGGGGAAGGATGGGGAGACCTTCCTTTGGCACCGGCCCCCGTCCAGGATAAGCTACCCACGGGCATGAGGGCCTCGAGGGATCGTGGCCCTCATCTCATCTGACCTCCTGCCGAGCACAGGCCGGAGAATTCCACCAAACGACGCCTGCACGGGGCCTGTAACGTGTGGTTCAAAGGGGGCGTCTTTTAGAAAGCCACCGAGCCTGGATGCAAAGAGGCCCCGGATGGCGAATCCGCTCCACCCCAGAGGACGCTATTCCACTGGCTTGTTACTGGCACAGGTGAAAATGTGCACCGTATTTAACGATGCCAACTGGCCCCTGGATCTTGTTCCACCTTTGCTGGCGAGGAGCCTTCCAGGGGCAAGTATCTTCCCCCCCACGCAGGCAACTAGCTAATCTGCCAGCGGCTGGGATGCAGCAAACCCTCTGGGGAGAGATGCTTAGTCTCAGGCGTGTCCTGCCGGGTTCCCCAGCAAACCCAGCCGAGGCTGATAACCGCAAACCTCCACTCCCACTATGCCTGCCTGCCACACAGCTCCGCCTCACCCTGAGGTGGGCATCTTCTCACAGACAGCCTTGGACAGATACAGGCTCGCAAAGGGGGCCCCAAATTCACTGCTCTGGAGGGTCTCCGCCTCAGTCCCTTCCCACGGCCAAGCCCCGCAGGCGACGGCACACTCCGGCTGGACCTGGGGCAACCAGCGCACCCGCTGGTCTTTGGTTGTGTCCGCTTGTCTGGAGAGTCCAGAGCCAGGAGTCACGTGGACCTCCGGCTAGACAACCAACCCACCACCTGAGGGCTCTCCCGAGCCGCTGCTGCCTGCCCCGGGGCCCCGCTTTCAAGAAACTCGGCCTCGCGGGAGGTTTCATCATCTCCACGGCGACCCAGCAGTGTGTCCCAGGGATACCTGCCCTGCCAGGAAATGCGGCGAGTGTCCCGGCCCTCACAGCCTGGGGAAGGACTGGAGGGCCTAGTAGTTAGAGGCTTCACAGCCCCTGCTTCTGAGTCAGCCCCCTGCAGGGCTAGGCTCCAGATCCGATTCCCAGCCTGGTGTTTGGCAACAAGTTACATCCTCTGCCCTCCCCACCCCTGCTACATTTAAGCCAGAGAAGCATCCGTGAAGCACAGCGCAGGATCCTGCTGTCTGGCGTCACTCCCATCTAGATGCAGGGAGCTGGCCCAGGGACTGGGGGAAGGAAGCTGGCGGGGCCCCCTCTCCGTGCTCCAGGACCACCCAGGAGGAAAGCAGCTTGTGCCTGCATCAGACCCCCAACCCCTCCCCCCGGCCTCCCTTCGGTACCCGCCAGCTCAGTGCGAATGCGCCACGGTGGCTCAAAGCAATTCCCCAGAGCTGGAGGAGCTGGGAAACATTTTGCTCTCTCTCCCTCTTTAAAAAAAGACCCTGCCAAAAAAAGGCTCCTGAGACAGCTGGGACTTGGGCAGGGAGGCTACGGACGATGCTTCACACGGCTGCCGAGGGAGGGGGGTCTCTTCTGCTCCTGTGGGGGGAGCCCCACTTCCCAGCCCCTGCAGGGCAGGGGGAAGCAATACAGTGCAGGTCTCTTCATGCTGGAGACGTGCAGCGCCAGCGGGAAAGCCTCGCTCCTCTTGGGGCGGGGAGGGGGGGTCAGTACCAAGGATCTGCTTGGTGCCGCTGATTGTAGACTTGCAGCTTGATCTGGTCTCGGATCTGGTTGATGAGGATCTGGGAGAGCAGGATTCCCACCAGCTGCAAGGAGAGGAGAGAGCCACAGGCTGAAGGCACCCGGAAAGGCTCCAGGGTGTTCGCGGCTGCAACCAGGAACAGCCGACATCCCCGCTGGCCAGTCAGCGCACCCCCCCTCCTGCAGCTCAGCCAATCAGAGCGCGGTCGCTGAGTGACACGCGCATGGCTGTCCAGGAGAGCATCCTTTGTTCCCCCGTGGTACCCGGGAGAGATGCTCGCTGGAGCTGGAAAGGGGACAGCGGCCGGGCAAGGTCTCCCAACAACTCGGCCGATCCTGCCCCACGGCCTGTTCCAGCCCCGGGCTCCCCGTGTACAGCTCTGGTGTGCGCCACATCCCAGCAGGCTGGTGCAATCCTAGTGCCTCAGTGACACATAGAGCCAAAACGGGCCCCAAATTGGCACCTCGGAAACAACTCTGCCCCACTCCTGCCCCAGAGGGTGCTAGTATGGGCCACGGCAAGGGGGCTTCCCAAACACCCAGCAGGGATCCTTCTCTAGGGCTCAATGGGTCCATCACAAGCCAGGCCCTGCCCCCTCCCGGGTCAGGGGGCTGGCATAGGCTAGGCAGGGGAGGGTATAGTCTCCCCAAACAGCCAGCCTGGCCCCGCCCACACTCCGGCCCCAGTACGCCTGCTGTAGGCGTTCTGGGGGCGGAGTGTTGCTGCCCCCAGTGCCCGCTCTCCCTGTGCCTTGGGGCCAGGGAGGCTAGGACCATGTGTTGCCTGGGGGGCATGGCCTGGGTAGAAGGGGCGGGGCTGGGAGCTTGCCTCCCCCAGCCCTTCCTTCACCCACGGCCCATGGAGGCTGGTGACCTGGGGGATAATTCACCCCTCCCGTTCTGAATGCTGCTAGCTTGCCAGATCCACCACTACCGTGTGGGGGGAGGGGGGGGAAGGGGAAGGGGAAGGGAGTGCACTCATGTGTGCACACACACACACACACACGGCAGGCTGCTGCCCCCCCGAGATATAAGGGACCCAATCCCCTGGCTCCACCTCCAAGGCGCCACTCCCTTGGTCCAGCTGACGACCCTGGCTCCGGATAACCTGCCTCACGTAGCCCTGCGGGGGTGGGAGCACGCACAGCCAACTGGGACTTCCTCGGTCCCCTTCGGCCAGAGCCACCGGGCACCGACCCCCCGGTCTGAAGGCAGAGGGCTGCCCCTCTGGCCCAGGCAAGGCCCCTCCGGGATGGGCAGGGGCTACCTGGGGAATGGCCAAGCCGAGCGCGATGCCCCCCAGCAGAAAGAGGTTGCTGTGGATCCAGTTCACCAGCTTGTCGATGCAGCCGTTGGGGTAGATGAACTCGCTGGCCTCCAGGTAGTTCATGGCTTGCATGCCCTGGCCGCACATGGTGTTGATGACGGCCTGCGGGGAAGCACAAGGGCAGGTGACAGCGAGCCGAGGGATGCGGCCCCACCTTACGCTGGCAAGTCGCTCCGGCGCCAGGTCTTCCCGAGCCGCTGTCCGATGGCACATGGGACAGGGCCCTGCTTCCTCTGCCAACGGGCCCTGTTAACGCCAGCTGACCTGGCATATTAGGGTGCAGTAGGAGTAGCATTGCCAGCAGATCTAGGGAAGTGATTACTCCCCTTGATTCGGCTCTGGTGATGCCACATCAGGAGTATTGTGTCCAGTTCTGGGCCCCACACTACAGAAAGGATGTGGATGCATTGGAGAGGGTCCAGCGGAGGGTGACCAAAATGATGAGGGGGCTGGAGCGCATGACCTACAAGGAGAGGCTGAAGGATTTGGGCTTGTTTAGTCTGCAGAAGAGAAGAGTGAGGGGGGATTTGAGAGCAGCCTTCAACTTCCTGAAGGGAGGTTCCAAAGAGGATGGAGAGAGGCTGTTCTCAATGGTGGCAGATGGCAGAACAAGGAGCAATGGTCTCAAGTTGCAGTGGGGGAGGTCTAGGTTGGATATTAGGAAAAACTATTTCCCTAGGAGGGTGGGGAGGCCCTGGGATGGGTTCCCTAGGGAGGGGGTGGAATCGCCATCCTTAGAGGTGTTTAAGTCCCAGTTTGACAAAGCCCTGGCTGGGATGACTGAGTTGGGGTTGGTCCTGCTTTGGGCAGGGGGCTGGACTCGCTGACTCCTGAGGTCTCTTCCAGCCCTGGGATTCTAGGATTCCATGCTCTGTACGCTCTCTCCCCTAATCTCCAGCCCCAGCCCTCCCCAATTCCCCCATCCCCAGAGCAGCTGGGCTCCACAGCTCACCTTACCTGGAGGGCTGCCGGGCTGTCGCCTAGACCATCGCTTGCGTCGTCTAGGAGACCAGGCTGCCGGGCACTACTCCCCGGGCTGCGGGCCGGGCAGACAAGGGGGAGCCCGCCGCATTCGGGCGAGCCAGCCCAAAGGGGCCCTGCCATACAGGGAGCAGCTTTGCCACCCCCTGCATGTCTGTGGGGCGCCGGCTGACACGAGCCGCGCACGGGACTCCTTTTCCACCCAGCAATGGCAGCGGGGCCTCTCCAGGTGGGAGAGGCTGGGGCAGAGGGAAGGGGTGGGATCGCATCTCCAGCGCGGCCCCGTCTCCCTGACCCACCCGGAGACGGCAGGGCCGGTACCCCCCAGGTCCCAGTCTGCCTGTGACTGGTGAACCCAGGAAACCCCAGAATCAGCCCCTCTTTGTCCCCCAGGGTCAGTGACCGGATCCCCCTTTTTCCCATGCTCCACCCCAGCCCTCCTCCCTCAGCCTGCTGTGGGTGTCAGAGCCCGCCTGGCCTCAGGCATCAGGGCCACCACCCACCACCCACTCACCAGCAGGGCAGGCTGGGGGCGCTACCCTGGGGCAAGGGCAGTGCCAGGAGGGGGCTTGGGCAGGGGCTACCAGTGGCCATGGGGCAGGAGGGAGCTTTGGCAGGACCACGGGGCAGGGGCTAACAGTGGCCATGGGATGGGAGGGGGCTTTGGCAGGACCACGGGGCAGGGGCTAACAGTGGCCATGGGGCGGGAGGGGGCTTTGGCAGGGCCACGGGGCAGGGGCTAACAGTGGCCACGGGGGAGGGGCTAACAGTGGCCACGGGGTGGGAGGGGGCTTTGGCAGGACCACGGGGCAGGGGCTAACAGTGGCCATGGGATGGGAGGGGGCTTTGGCAGGACCACGGGGCAGGGGCTAACAGTGGCCATGGGATGGGAGGGGCTAACTGTGGCCATGGGGTGGGAGGGGGCTTTGGCAGGACCACGGGGCAGGGGCTAACAGCGGCCACGGGATGGGAGGGGGCTTTGGCAGGACCACGGGGCAGGGGCTAACAGTGGCCATGGGATGGGAGGGGGCTTTGGCAGGACCACGGGGCAGGGGCTAACAGCGGCCACGGGTGGTGGTGGTGGCTGGGCTCTGGTGGGCAAAAAGGGAAGAGTCTTGGCTGGAAGAAGGACTGGAGGAGGAGAACTTGCCTCCCCAGCCCACGGGGTCACCCACTGCCCATGGCTAGGGCCCAGAAACAAACTAGAGCCGCTCAGCCATGGGGGGCAGGGCCCATGTGAACAGGCTGCCCCAGCCACCCCGCCTCGAGGGAGGAGAATTAGCAGAGTCCCAGAGAGCATCACCAGCCCTCCCCCCCCCTTGTCTTGGCTGATGGAACTCCCCGCCCCCCCGCCCCCAGCAATGGCTCCAGCCTGGCTCGCTAGGGCTGGAGGAGTCGCTGGGCTAGGAGTGCCCCCTAGTGGCCTGAAGGTTCACTCAGCTGCAAAGGTCACTAAAGCGCAGGGATCAATCACATGGGGGAGATGAATCATAGAACGGGAAGGGACCTCGTGAGGTTCAGTCCCCTGCCCTCACAGCAGGACCAAGTATTATACAGACCAGCCCCAACAGCTGTCTGTCTAACCTGCTCTTAAAAATCTCCAGAGATGGAGACTTAACAACCTCCCTAGGCAACTTATTCCAGTGTTTCACCACCGGGACAGTCAGGAAGTTTTTCCTAAAGTCCAACCTAAACCTCCCTTGCTGCAATTTAAGCCCATTGCTTCTTGTTCTATCCTCAGAGGTCAAGGAAAGCCATTTTTCTCCCTCCTTTTTATGTACTTGAGGGGGAAAAAAACAAAACAAAACAAAAATCTTGTGTCCCCTCTCAGTTTCCTATTTTCCAGAAAAAACAAAACACAATTTTTTTAGTCTTGCCTCTGAGGTCATGTTTTCTAGACCTTTCATCATTTTTGTTGCTCTTCTCTGGACCTTCTCCAATTTCTCCACATCTTTTTTGAAATGTGGTGCCCAGAACTGGACACAATACTCCAATTGAGGCCTAATCAGTGCAGAGTAGAGCGGAAGAATGACTTCTCATGTCTTGCTCACAACACTCCTGTTAATGCATCCCAGAATCATGTTTGCTTTTTTTGCAACTGTGTCACACTGTTGACTCATATTTAGCTTGTGGTCCACTATGACCCCTAGATCCTCTTCTGCAGTATCCTTCCTAGACAGTCACTACCCATTCTGTATGTGTGACATGGATTGTTCCTTCCTAAGTGGAGCACTTTGCATTTGTCCTTATTGAATTTCAGCCTACTGACTTCAGACCATTTCTCCTGTTTGTCCAGATCATTCTGAATTTTAATCCTACCCTCCAAAGCAACCCTTCCAACTTGGTATCTTCTGCAAACTTGAGAAGTGTACTCTCTGTGCCATTATCTAAACCACTTACAAAGATACTGAACAGAACTGGACCCAGAACTGATCCCTGTGGGACCCCAGTCCCATCTAGCGTGACTGGGAACCACTGATGATTACTCTCTGGGAACAGTTTTCCAACCAGTTATTCACCCACCTTAGAGTTGCTTCCATCTAGGTTGTATTTCCCTAGTTTGTTCATGAGGTGGTCACCTGAGACAGTATCAAAAGCCTTACTAAAGTCTAAAAAAGTCTCAGAGGGGTAGCCCTGTTTCTGTAACTTTAAAAAAACAATGCGTGGTCCTGTAGCACCTTAGAGACTAACCAATATAAATATATATAGGGTCACGAGCTTTCGTGGGCAAAACCTACTTCCTCAGATGAGTGGACAATAAAGGTGAAATGGACACAAGTTGGATCTCAAAAATGGTAATACACAAAAGCCCACAGGAGCACATTATAACCTATTTAAAAGCGGCCATTCTTCTACAAAGGAATTTCAGGAGCCAACTACAGAGTTAGACTGCCGAACTGGCTGTCATGGTATCCAATTTGATACTCTCTCTCATGGATTGAGCAAAGACATGAACTGGATGGGCTGTTATATTCAACACCCAAATGACATCAAAAGCTAAGTATGGAACACTTCCCGACCATTCTATTAGCCTCAATAGCACCAGCACTGCCATTGACAGGTTCCCCCCCCCCCTTCCCTTTTCCCGTTGGAGGTTCCCTCTTTTTTTCTTCACTCGTCATATATTTGTTAAGTATCAGAGGGGTAGCCGTGTTAGTCTGGATCTGCAAATGCAACAAGGAGTCCTGTGGCACCTTATAGACTAACAGATTTATTGGAGCATAAGCTTTCGTGGGCAAAGACCCACTTTGTCAGATGCCTGTCTGTTTGTTAGTTTGCATGTTTATTTGTTAGTTTCTCAGGGCTGGTCTACGCTAGGACTTGAATCCAAAATAACTCCCCCAAAGTCAAATTTGTAAGTGATGCGTCCACACGACCAAACCCATTATTTCGGAATAAGGAGCCGTGGAATTTGAACTCCGTAGTCCTGCTTTTTATGAGGAATAACGCTCTTCCCAAACTCGTAAGACCAAAATAACGGTCGTGCGGATGCTCTGGTGCCACTAATTCGAATTAATTGGCCTCTGGGAGGCCTCCCGCAGCTTCCCAGGGCTCTGAGTCCAAGGTAGTGGGTCCACATTAACAGAGCCTGCCTCGGACTACATTCGATTTTTCCCTGTAGAGAGGACACGGACGTTTGAATATGTTAAATCGGGTGCCCAGAAGTCAAATTTAGTAAATTCAAAATAATCTCCTAGTGCAGACAGGGCCTAAGGTGCAGCAGGATTGCTTGTTGTTTTACTAAAGTCTAGATATACCACATCTACCACTTTCCCCCATCCACAAGGCTGGTTACCCCGTCAAAGAACATTATTAGGATGGTTGGACATGAGTTGCTCTTGACAGATTCATGCTGGCTGTTACTTAATCACCTTATTATCTTCTAGGAGTTTGCAAATCGATGGCTGATTGGTTTGCTCCATTATCTTCCTGGGTACTGAAGCTCTGGAATTCCCCAGGTTGTCCTGACTTCTCTTTTTATCAATGGCGCAGGGCATGTGGCGGAGGAGGCCAATATTTTGGCTGCACAAGAGCGTCAGCCCGGCACCCAACAGTCAAGGAGCCTCCTGGGCCAGCCGGGGGGATGCAGCCTCCCAACCGGACCTTTAAAGAGGACCATCCACCAGCAGGGAGAAGGAGGGTGTTGGGAGCCCGGCAGAAGGAGCCAGAGCGCAGCTGGCCGTGGGACAAAGCAGGGAGGCGGCGGGGCATTTGAGGGACTCTGCCCTCTGACAGCCAAACTGGGCTCAGCCACAGCGGGCTCCCCTCCATTATAACTTCTGGGCAGCTGCACCCATCCCCAGCTCTCCGGCTTAGAGTCTTCCTTGGTCCTGGGTAGGGGGAAGGGCCCCCACTTGAGGGTGGTGAGACGAGGTCCTGTTCCGGCTGCTCTTACCTGGTCCGCAGTGTGCAGGCAGCAAGAATAAGGCACGGAACAGCGCTCCCTGCTGGGGTTGTCAGCAGTGCAGTTGAAATACATGTTTTGGGACCAATCCTTGTAGGACACACCCCCACAGCAACTGAACTGTAATGAGACAGCCCAGGTCAAAGAGGGCTGGTGGGCAGGGGAGGGGAAACGGGGCAGATCTCAAAAAAGGATCTTTGAAAAAGAAGCCAGGTCACTTTGAAGGGGGTTTTAAAGGTTTTATGTAGGTCCTGCATAAACAACAGCTTAAGAGCAGGGGAATGAAAAACAAATACATTACTCCCCATGGAGAAGAAAGCTGAAGAGTCAGGGAGATGATCAGCCAGGCTCCAATTTAAGCCGGTTTGTAATGTGGCTTTATGCTTGTTGGTGACAACATGGTGACAACATGGGCAAAAGGAGAAGCCAGGGAACGGCAAAGGATGTGGGATCGTATTTCTCTGCCGCTCGCCCTCTGCCTAAATCTGCCATCTCCAATCTGACTTTTCTAATGAACTAGAGACAGCAGTGGAAGTGGGAGAACAGGGCTGCGGGAGACAAAGGGGTAATAAGGGTCCGTGCAGAGGGCAGGGGCCTAGCGAAATCCCAGATGTGCAACGCCAGCTTGGTTCTGGGACCAAGACCAAAATCATTCGTGCATATGGCACGCACGAGAGTTCGGCTAGCACTGGCGACTAGCACTATTACTGGACTCACACCGGGAGGGGGTATGGTCGCCGAAGGCTCCGCCCTCCCAAAGGAAATGGGGGTGGGGCCCACAAGGAAGCAGGAGGACGTGGAACCCGTGGAATGGGGCCTGATGGGGAAGCAAAGAATTGCTCCCTGCTCCGGGAAGGAACACCGCGGGGAGGGGGCAGATCGTGGCCACGTGGAGACGGTGAAGAGAGAGATCGCGTTCCAAGCTTTGACAGTGAATTTGGGTCCAGGCAGGAGAGGAGATTTCAAGGATGTTTTAAAGAGAGGGGAACAGTGTGAGAGTTTGGAGAGCCATCTCACCAGCCTGGCCAAGGACCAGCCGTCCCTTGATGGGGCGGGGAGACCCAGCCCCCCCCATCCCAGAGGAGGCCAGAGAGCTTGCCCGGAGCAGTCACCCCATAGGAGGCCGGGGGCCACATGCGTTGCCCCTGGCGACTGGACTCACCTCCTTCTGGCCGAAGTCGATGAGGTTCTGCAGGTCCAGGTCGTCCCGGTAATGCACGATGGCGTTGTTGATGATCTCGCTCACCTTCCCGCGTGCCTGGGGGACAAACGCCAAGAGGTCGCCAGGGAGATCTCCCCTCCTCCCCAGGTACTCGCCCACCCCTCGCCACTGGAGCATCCGAGTGCCTCCCTCCCTCCCAGCTGCCGGACGGGCGGGCGCCACCCACCACCTGGCTCCCGCGAGCTACGCCCACGTTCCTGAATCGCAGGCCGGCAGCCTCGCCCAGGCCCATCCTGCCCCATCTCCGCCCCGCCACTGGGGGGAGGAACCTCCAGGAAACCGGAACGCTGGCCACCGACAAAGCCAACAAGGGCAGAGACCAAATCTCGGCGCTGACAGGAAGAAATCCAGTCTGTGCTCCCAGGCAGCTCCCGGCCCAGTCATGGCTGGTCCCTGCTGTTATGCAGGGGCGTCCTCCTTCCCCCCTCAAAAGAAGGGTGCTCACCCCAGCTGTCTGGTGAACCTCGGGTACTTACCTTATCCGAGAAGACAAAGCCCAGCACTCCAGCTGCCAGCTGCAGCAGGAAGATGATGGTCAAGCAGATTGAGAACTGCCGGGGAGGGAAAACAGCTGGTCGGCAAATTGCCACAGAGGAGGCAAACAAAGACAACACCCCTTATTGTGTCCTCATGACTCCAGCAGGGATGCTTGACGCTGCCAAGTCACAGGGCAGCAGGACTCCGGGCCTGTCATGTTACATTCCTGAGGTGTCTTTTCACCAACTGATGGCTTCGCCCAGCACCGAAATGCAGCCTCTTCTGGGGCGGAGTCGCGCCGTTGTCTCCCAATGCCCAGAGCACTGGGACGGGAAGAGAGACACAGCCGCTTTTCGAAGCTGCCGGGGGAGGCCGAGGGGCAGGGTGGAGTTAACACCCCGTTCGTGCAAACGAGGCGGTAGGATCTTTACCGTCCCCAAGTGCTCAGAGCGTGGGTGTTACATCTCGCCTGGAAAGACGGCACCTCTTGGAGCACTGCGCCGGGTCGCTGGTCCAGGGCCGAATCAGACAGAACCCAGCTCGTGGATTTACTACGCTGCTCTACAGCGCTGTCTGCATCCCAGCTAGCAAACACAGAGATACAGCTCTCCGCGGTGGAACTACAGACAGTCCTACCACTCTCTACCGATCTCCTGAGTCTGTTCTTCCCTGGCGACAGGCAGCTGCTACCCACCCGCATCCAATCAGTTGGAAGGAATGGGAAATCCTGCGTCTGTGCAATTACGTGGAAAGGGTCTGTTCCCCTTGGAGGCACACGGTTAAGGATCTACGGTGGCGCAGAAGTTCCCCAGCTCCGGCCACTAGAGGGCGCCACACTCAGCAGGGCTGGGTGCCAGCAGCTGTCACACCCTTGGGTGGGGGATGGAAATGGGAGACAGAGCAGAGAGCCCCGAGTCTCCTCAGTCCCCACGGCTGCCCAAGTAGACAGCAGGGTCCCCAATCTTGGCAATAACCCCCTAGGAGGGTCCCCTTCACCCCCCGCCCCAGAGCCGGGGCCCTGCCACCACCTGGCCCCTCACCGTCTGCAGCAGGCAGATGTTCTCGCGCAGGGAGCCGATGCAGCCGCAGAAGGTGATCAGGAACATCAGGACGCCGACCACCATGAGCAGGATGGCGGGATCCACCGCCAGGCAGGCCATGGCCGCCTCTGCCAAGCATGGGGGAGCACAGAGCCGTTAGTCCAGCTGCCTCCCCTCCCCCCCGCTAGGAAGAGACCCAGAAGGAGACGGCTCTATGGGGTGGGGCGGAGGGAAGTCTCCTTTGGGACCCCAGCCTCTCTCATTGTCCCGTCCCCCCCGCCACATCCCTGCAACAGGGCCCCCCAGCCTGGGTCCAGCCGGCCACATGAGTTCCTTTCCCCAGGACTGCTGGCCCAGGGCAGGAGGAAGCAAGCCCAGGCAGCTGAAACCCCACCCGGCTGCAAGAGCAGAGGGTTATTTGGTGATGGACAACGGCCCCAGGCCTGTGATTTGGCCCAGGGGCCCGGTGTGTGTGTGAGGGGATGTGACTCAGCCCCACTGGACAGGGTCAGCTTTGGGGTGACAGGCCAGCAATAGGCCACGCTCCCCACCTGGAGGCCTCAGCCCCCCTCAGCGAGTTCCCCAGGCTCTGTTCTCCTCCCTGCCCCCTCCTGCTTCCAGGGCAGCTGGTCTCCGGGGTCCTACCCCTGGGGAGAGAGCCCAGAGCCCCCGCCCAGACCCTGCAGCAGACCTGCCGCTCACCCGCATGCTTCATCAGCCTGGCGTAGATGCCCACAGCCACCATCACCATGGAGATCATCTGTGAAGGCAGGACGTGGAAGATTCAGAGCCAGCCGCCTGCTCGGCACATCAGCCCGGACAGGCCGTGTCCCTAAGGGAGGAGGGGTATCGGGGCGGTGCCAGAGGGCTCAGGGGATCAGCAATAGGGTACGGAGCCTTGCTCCCCACATGGGGACCTGATCAAACCCTGGTCGGCTCCACCAAGGCTGACCGGCCCCTCCCCACCTGAGGGACGCTTGGGGTCTTGCTAAGCAGCGTGGATCAGGCCCAGGGGTAGTCTGCTGGGTGTCCTTGAGCAAGTCACTTGGTGCCTCAGTTTCCCTTTGCCAACAGGGCTCAGGACACTGAGCCTCACTGTGCCCAGTCCCTGCGGGACGAAGATCCACGGAACACGTCGCCGTGGCAGGCGGATAGCAAGGGACGGATGGGCCCTACAGACTGCACCCCTCTCCCACGCTGACGGGGGGTCCAAGTGGGACTGGGGGCAGCACACCAGGGAAATGTCATTCTTTTCTCTGCAGGCAGGGACTTCAGCTTGCAGGGCCAGGAGCCAGCTCCTTTCCCCAGCTCCAGATTCCCCCACCAAGAATCAATGCCTGGAGGGACACTTTGCAGCCAGCCATTGGGGCGCGTGTGTCATATACCCCGCAGGGCCACATACACACACCCTGCCCCCTCCTGCCCAGGGACGCCACGCCCGGCTGGCTGAATAAAGCAGCAGCGTTTCGAACAACGACGTGGAGCAGAAGTGGATTCTTTCTGCTCCCCTGGCTCTGTGTGAGGTTTCCCAGTGCTTTGCGACAAGAAGAGAATCCATGCCTGGGGAGGAGATCATCCCAGTCCTGTGTGTAGCCATATTCCTAGCGAGGCAGGAGCAAACCCAGTGGGGGAACCCGGGACCTCCTGTGGCTGGCAAAGGGGAAGCTGGTAACCGGCAGGTGGTTTACAGCTTCGGCACCAAATGCCCTGCAAAAGGAAGCTCAGAACCAAGATTGCCTCTTGTTACCAGCGCTTCTCCCCGGGGGCCAGAGAGGCCAATCACGTGCACAGCACTGTCCAAACACGAGCCTGCTTCCTGGAAAGGGAGAAACTGAGGCTCAGGAGCGAAGCTGCTTGCCCACAGCCGGGTACCTGGGGCAGAGCCGTGAATCAAGCCCAGGAGTCCCTGACCAGGACTCAGTCCGGACTGCACAGCCCCTGCCGGGATTTTCAGCATTCTAAAGCTTCCTTCACTTGGATCTCACAGGGGACAAATAAAGTAGCATTAAAAACCCGTGGCAGGCCCAGGCCAGCTGCCACGGGTTTGGACTAAGGGGCTGTTTAGGAGCTTATCTTGTTCTTTTTTTTAAAACTGATATAGCCTTGGCCTTCATAACATACTCCGGCAAGGAGTTCCACAGGTTGACCATGAATAGTGTGACGATCTACTTCCTTGTGTTTGTTTTAAACCTGCTGCCTATTAATTCCATTTGGTGACTCCCTACTTCTTGTGTTACAGACGGGAGTAAACACCACTTCCTTATCTGCTTTCTCCATCCCAGTATAGACCTCTATCATATTCCTCCCCGTTAGTTGTCTCTTTTCCAAGCTGAAAAGTCCCAGTCTTACTAATTTCTCCTCATATGGAAGCCATTCCAAGTTTCTGTGGCACTTTTCTGATTCTTTTCCAATTCAATGTATCTTTTCTGAAATGAGGCAACCACAGCTGCATGCGGTATTCAAGATGTGGGCGTACCATGGATTTAGAGAGGCAAAATGATATTTTCTGTCTTACTTTCTAACCCTTTCTTAATGAGTCTCAACATTGTTTGGTTTTTTGGACTGCTGCTGCATGTCGAGAGGCTGTTTTCAGAGAACTCTCCACGATTTTGTTCTTGAGTGGTAACAGCTAATCTGTTCGTATAGTTGGGATTGTGGTTTCCAATGTGCATTTCTTTGCGTTCATCAGCAGTGAATTTCATCTGCCCTTTTGTTCCCCCATCACCCAGTTTTGTGAGATTCATCTGAAGCTCTTTTCTCAGGACTTATCTGCAAATTTTGCCACCTCACTGTTTACCCCTTTTTCCAGATCATTTATGAATGCGCTAAGACTGGTTCTAGTACAGATTGGGGATGTGAAAGGTTAACCAGTAAGCCTCACCCTTAATGGGTGAGGCTTACTGGTTCCAGTTAAACAATGGGGGCTGGAGCAGCTCTTCCCCGCCGCAGGCAGGTGGCTGCTCCAGCTCCATGGGACCTGCTGCAGACACGGGCTGCTGCTCCGGCCTGGGCATGTTGCAGGCAGGGGTGGCTCCAGCTTGTGGTGGGGGACAACTCCAGCACATCCACCCCCACTACCTCAGCAGGGACTCGCCCAAGGGTGGGCAATAAGTTTGGATGGGGGGGCCACTCCAAGATTTTCTTCCAGGATATTAATGGAGGAGGTGAGGGGTCTGGGATGGAGGTTGGGTGCAGAAGGGAGTTTGGGGTAAGGGGGGGAATTTGGGTGAAGGATGCAGTTGTGTCCCGGGGCACTGGACTGGGGTGCAGGGGGTTGGATTGTGACCGAGGGAAAGGAATTGGGGGTGTGCAGAGGGTTGAGTTGTGAGCTAGGGCAGGAGGAGACTGTGATCTGGGGCAGGAGATTGGGGTGCCAGATCTGGGAGGGGATATGGGTGCAGGAGAGGGGCAGAGGAATTGGGTATGTGGTGAAGGGGGTCAGAAGTGGGGGGCAGAGGGTTGGGGAAGGGAGGGGCTGGGATGCCAGAGACAGGCTCTGGCCAGGAGACTTACCAGCCAGCAGCCCATTCCTGAATCAGCCGTCCCGCCTGCCCCACCCCCACACAGGCTGCAGCCATGTGCTCTGTGAACAGCTACCAGCCCCTTGTGCTTTGTGGCTGCCCATTATTGAAACAGGCAGCTCCCATTGGCCAGTTTTTGGCCAGAAGCCAGCCAATGGGATTGTGCTGGGGGTGGGAGCAGCTCCTAAAGCTTTTTCCCCCGCCCCTCCGGGCTCAGTTTTTAAAGTGAAACTGCCCCGCAGCTGCATTTCTGAGTGGTGTGCGAGTGGGGTTGCCAGATACCTTCACAAAAAATCCCAAACATGGCAGAGCAAATAACTGGTTGCCTGCGTGTCAGTCCACACACTCCAACACACCCCGCAACCTCAGGACTCCGCGAGGGTTTGGAGTGAAAACCAAGCGGCAGAGGCAGGACACAACCCGGGTCCCATTTGCCTCGCAAGCCCAGATGTAGAAGGCTCCATGCACCGGAGAGGAGAGACCTACAGCAGCTACTGGGGCTGCCAGCAAAGCTTGAGGCCATTTTAGTGGCCTTGCAGTTCACTCCCTAGGCTACTCTGCTGTTCGCATTTCCCCAGAGGACAGGCTGGGTCCAAAGGCCAGAGCGTCTCTGGGTCACTCGTCCTGCTGGCCGCCAGCCTTGTGCTGGAACCAGCGCCTCCGTGTCCAGCCGTACCACCGGGTGGGCAGGGCACTCCCCTTCCTACACCTGCTCTGAGGCCCTGCCCTCACTCTACCCCTGCTCTGAGGCCCCGCCTTCCCACACCTGCTCTGAGGCCCCGCCTTCCCACACCTGCTCTGAGGCCCCGCCCTCACTCTACCCCTGCTCTGAGGCCCCACCCCTTCCCACACCTGCTCTGAGGCCCCGCCCATTCCCACACCTGCTCTGAGGCCCTGCCCTCACTCTACCCCTGCTCTGAGGCCCCACCCCTTCCTACCCCTGCTCCACCCAAGGCTCCGCCCTCACTCTACCCCACTCCACCTGAGGCCCCGCCCTTCCCACACCTGCTCTGAGGCCCCGCCCTCACTCTACTCCCACTCAGAGGCCCCACCCCTTCCCACCCCTGCTCCTCCCAAGACCCCACCCTCACCCCACCCCTTCACATGCCTGCTCCACCCCCCGCAAACCCTCCACCCGCTCCTCTCCACCCTGCTTGTGCCCAGGAACACCCCTGAGTCCGTGTCTACGTCCCAAGCTATGTTTTGCTGCTGCTTCTGAACACAACCAGGAAATAAAGGAACCACCTCCGGAATTTACATGCCAAGGGGACACCCCGTGTTAAACGTTAACCCAGCATTTTAAATACCTTTTGTTGCTTGAGCACCAGCCAAGCGCTCAGCCCTGGGTACAGCACAGAAGAAGGATGGGGTCGCTGCCTGGAGGCGATGGAGCTGCTGTACAACCATGGGCCTAACACCACCCCTCCCCAGACCTCCGTCTCCCCTCCCCACCCTTCCCTCGCCCATTTAGCTTGTAAGCTCTTCAGCACCGAAGTTGCCCCTACCACATGGGCACCCAGCACCTGCCGTAACGCAGCCTCCATCTTGGCTGGGGCCACTGGACAATCAGGAAATTATTTGTCAGTGTCATGGACATTTTTCTATTGGCCGTAGGTTTGGTACAGACTTAAAACCTTACGTTTTTACACATGTTTATGTAAAATAAAGATATCCAACGGCAACTCTTGGCTTCGGTCTCATGTGAACTGCGGCTAAGGCAGGAGAGGAGAGAGGATTTTTACACAGCCTACCTGCTCTCTGCCGTTCCCCACCTCAGCTGTCCGCTTTATTGGCTCTCCTACCTGCGTATCCCCCATCAGCTAGAGAGGAAGTCTCTTCTGCCTCCTTCCCCGCCCGGTGTACCCCACTTGCACCTCCGTGGCCTGTACGCCTGGGACACACACAGTTGCTACCAAGCCCTCTGCTCCTTTAAGTTGCCATAGAAACTCCACTAGTTCGGTGCGACTGCACCCCGGAGTCTGTGCCACGCTAGAGAGATTTTGGCACGCGGCTCAGGCTGGTTGAGCCGAGTTTGCCTTCGCATTAGCCACATCTGCGCCGTGTGGCGCTCCTCTCTGGGCCCCAAATGGACACGGACGAGCCTGCCGCAGCCTTCGCTTACAGACCTGGGGCCTTCAGATCCAGGAGCCTGAGGTTGGATTTCTGCTCCGCCTACGCAGCAGCCGCGGCACCCGGCCTGCGGCCAGAGCCATCGCGCCCAGCCCACACCGAAACTGGGCTTGCGCCACACACGCCTGCAGGGCGCCGGGACGCGACGCGCGCAGTTAGGCTGGCCAACGGAAGTGAATGCTCCACGCCGCTGAAGCACCAGCTCGGGTCAGAGGGCGGGGTTTGGGGATCACGTCCGAGGCAAAGAGAACACCTGGGTTTTCACGATTCGCTTGAGACTTCCAAGGAGGAGCAGTCGACTGCAAAAGCCACAGAGAGGGAAAAAAAAAAATGCAGAGCCCCACCTGCCACCTTTTCTTGATCATCACACCCACGAGGCCAAGGGCTCCCCAAATGCCAGTCACTTCCTACACAAGTCACGCTGTGGGCGGTATCTGCACCCCTAAAACCCCCCTGCTGCCTTCATCCACATCCCTTTAGCGGCCCCCTCAGCTAACCCTGTGCAGTGCAGTCCTGGGGCACACGGGGGTTAAAATGCCAGTGACTCCGCTGCAGCCAGGCTGGGGAGGTGAATGTTTAACCAGTAAGGCCTCACTCTTAATGGGTTAACTGGTGGGAGCTGCTCCAGTCGTAGAAGGGGCCACAGGACGGGGTGTTCCAGCCCAGCAGTGGGCGGCAGACCATATCCAGGCTGGAGCGCCCCCGTCCCCCTCTTTAATCAGTTAACCAATTAAACAATGTGTTTAACCAGTTAACCAATGAAATGGGATTTTACATCCCTACCCCCCCCCGCCCCAACACAGCAGGGAAATGACCTGCACCAAGGCCCACAGAAATCCCGACTCCCCTGGAGTGATGCAAAGCTGCACCCGGGAAAAGCGACAATATTTCAATGGAGAAAGTGAATAAGGAAAAGTCATTTACTTGTTCCCGTAACGTAAGAACTCGGGGGGTCACCAAATGAAATGAATAGGCGGCAGGTTTAAAACAAACAAAAGGAAGTTTTTCTTCATGCAGCGCACGGTCAACCTGTGGAACTCCTTGCCAGAGGATGTTGTGAAGACCAGGACTTTAACAGGGTTCAAAAAAAAGAACTAGATACATTCATGGAGGTTAGGTCCATCAATGGCTATTAGCTAGGATGGGTAGGGATGGTGTCTCTAGCCTCTTTTTGTCAGGGGCTGGGAATGGGTGACAGGAGAGGGATCACTGGATGATTCCCTGTTCTGTTCACTCCCTGTGGGGCATCTGGCACTGGCCGCTGTCGGCAGACAGGACACTGGGCTAGATGGACATTTGGTCTGACCCAGAATGGCCCTTTTTATGTATGTAAATGGCTCCCCTCCGCCCAGTCCGTGCACTGAATTCCGGACGATCGCCTGTGTGAATGCTCCAATTCAGACTTGGAGGAGCGATGGATCACACACACCAAGCAAGCGGCAGGTGGGGCAGAGGGATCAGCTCCGCAGCCTGAACGGCTGACATCTGCCAGTGTATGGCAACACCCCCGCTGCACGGGGGCCGTCCGCAGCCCTTCCCTTCCTCTGCGGCCGCCTTCCCCCAAACCCAGACACGGCAACGGGGCTCAGAGCCACCGCTGGCCCATGCTGTCTCTGGGCTGACAAGCCAGGGAGGGAGAAGCCAGGAGACCCCAGGTGCTGGCAGAGGAGTCACCGAACAGCTCCCCCCTCCAAGTCAGGGCCAGGGCCAAAGGGGCACACATCAGAGCCGGGCTCTTATGAAATGAACCGAGCTTGCAGCAGCAACAGGGGAGAGAGGGGCACGTCACACACTCCCTTATCCAATTTTCCATCTGTGTGCAGAATAAATTTTGTCACGTGCACCAAGGCAAGTGGGTATGTGCACCACCCTATCCTGCCGGTTATGAGCACTCTGCTAATCCATTGGGCAGCATTTGAATCTCTCCTGGGTGGCTGCCCAAGCGTGCAGTGTAATGGGAATGCTGCTCATATCTCTTCCCGGACCGATGAATAGGTTGGGATGCGTAGGCAGCTAGTGGTACATCCCTCTGCTTCCCCTAATGGGCCAGCAGGCACCGACACCCACATGCATTACACGCACCATTACGAGTGGTTAGGTGAGCTCAGAAGCCGGGCTGGCTTGGCTGCATCCCTGGAGAGCATGGGACGGGGCTCTGCTCCCCGGGGAGACTTCCAATGGGGCACAGCGGCCCCAGGCTGGCATCTCTCTGCCAGAGAGGAGCAGGCAGGAGAGAAAAGCAAGAGCTGAAAAGGAAAGAGGCCTGGGCAGTTTGAGTCTGGAGCTGTCTCTGCTTGAGGGGCTGAGAGGGGTCCAGTCGTGTGTAAATAGCTCCCATATAGCCCGATTTTATCCTCCCTGGCCGTCGACCTTCACAC
The DNA here is from genome assembly GCA_019425775.1 of Rafetus swinhoei. Classification (NCBI taxonomy): domain Eukaryota; kingdom Metazoa; phylum Chordata; order Testudines; family Trionychidae; genus Rafetus; species Rafetus swinhoei. Next base: position 344,134,306 of record CM033437.1, on the reverse strand, counting down.
TGCCTGCTCCTTGGCTCAGTAGTGCTTGTACAGGGCATGCCTGCCTCTCGCTCCGCAGTCCTCCCGACCCACAGGAACCGGGGCCCTGCCTCAGGGCACCGCCAGCTGCCCGGCACTTCTATGGGGTACCCCTTCCCCACCCCATCACCGACTGCCACAACCCAGCCCCAGAACCCGGGGCCAGGCTGCTGCATCAGCCCGGGGCATATCGGGCAGCCCTGACGCAGAGGGCGTCTGTAAGCCGAGAGCAAAGGAAAACACCAGGCACTAATCTGGAGGTGGTGGAGGGGGAGCGGCAGGCAAGCAAGCACGTCCGGGCTTTCCAAAAGGGCAGCCAGAGCCAGCCAGCCGGCCGAATGGCTCTCCGAAGAGGAAGAGAGCTGATCTGGGGGCGAGAAACGCAGCAGCGGCAGGAGAATGAGAATACTGTGGCGTGGACAGGCCACGCTTTCGCTTGGAAAGGGACACTGCCCGAAGGGAACGTTTCAAAGTGGGTCGCTCCCGTGGCGAGAGGATTAAAAGCGCAGCCTCTTCGCCAAGCCTGACTGACTTTAGACACGTTTGGTGCGTATTTAGCACTGACTGACACCCAGGGGGCAGTTTCATGCTACAGGCTGCACTGACAAGCCCCACTTGGGGGCACGGGGACATCTAACTCGGATGCATTTCCTCTTCGTTTCACGCGTGCTTCTATCCCCTCAGTGACTCACGTTCAGCCCCGTGGAGAGGCAAGGCCTGGCCTCCTATGTCTTCCTAAACTCCCCTATGCTCCAGGGCAAGGCCCCTCCAATTTTTGCCATCCGCACGCGGAATAAACATTACGTGCACCGCGACAGGTGAAAACCCTACGCTGACTCCGCACCTGGGCCAACTGGCTCGGGTTTGCGGGGCTGGGGCCTGGGATCGGAGACCCCCCCGCCTTCCAGGGTTTCTCAGCCAGGTCTCGGGTGCAAGCCCTCCCCTCTATATTGCTGTGGCTAGCCCTGCTAGGCGAGATTTGCTGCCAGGGGGCTTTTCTTGCATACAGACACCCCCCCTGCCCCCCGCAAAGACCTGCTCAGAAAGCAATGACCAAAGGCAAGTCTCCAGGGCCAGGATAGCGGGTTAATTCCCACACTAAGGTGCAGCATCACAGCTCCCACTGATGTCCACAGGAGTGGGGGGCACCAGCCCCTCTAAGCACCAGTCCCTAACTTCCCCCTTATTGCTGAGTGCAAGGCAGTTCTCCCATCTGGCTTTGCTCCTCCAAGCGCCTAACTCTGCAAGGCAGATGGGGACTCGGCTTAGCTCACCCTGCTAAGAGCAGCGCCCCGGCTCTCCACCCAGGGCTCGGTGTGGGTGCCAGAAACGGGGAAGTTTTCATACAGGCCCTGAGTTTCACAGGGAACTACCTCCAGGTCCCTGCCCCTCCCGCAGGACACGGAAGAGGCTGGATACAGATGCTTCCCTCTCCTGCTTCTGCATTGATAGAATTGCATTCCGGTCTTAGAGCAGACCTCCGAGGAGGGCAGCCAGCGGGTCCCTCTGCCCCTCATCCCTGGATGGACTCGGGGCGGGGAGAAGGGGCAGGCTTTGGCAGGCGTGGGGGTGGGGATTCCAGCTGCACCCCACGCAGAGCTCCCTTCCCGTCCGGGTAGCTCATTGCAAAGCGAGTGCCACCCGCGGCCCTCCACTGCTCCCCGTCCCCTTCCTCCAGGGCCCTGAGCTCCTTACGCTGCTCTGCTCAGCTGCCACTGGGAGCTATATAAAGGGCTGTAATCTGCATCCTCAGGGAGGGGTGCGTCCTTTCCGCTGGGCGGGCGGAGGGACTGTAATTCCATTAGCAGCCCGGCGGGAACGCAAGGCAGGGCCTCCACCACAGGGCAGGGCTCCGCCTGCTGTGGCTGAGAAGCGAGGAGTCGTTCCAGGCCACAGCCCTGTTCCATCGCTCGCTCCCCCCGCGCCTGCGCTGGCTTCCTCCCCGGGAACGCAGGCACCTGCCGGGCCGCTTGGCTTAACCTCTAACCCCACCCAGCCTGATTTAACGCCGCTTCCCCCTGGGAGCTTCCTCCCCAGAAATCAAATAAACACAGTCGAGCCGACATGGGGCCAGATCAGATCAGCTGCAATGGGAAGGGCCTGGCAGGTAACTGGAGAACGTTGCAATTCGGGTCTGTGCAAGGAAGTCCTGGCACAGCTGGTTCAGCCTGGCAGGTCTCCACCCCCAGGGACGTTTGGAGGGACACTGGTTCCCCGAGTGGGTGGCTCCCTCCTCTCAGCACAATGCTGGGCCGGGAGGTTTTGCTGCCCCCATCCAGGTCTGCAGCGCCCAGCGGCAGCAGGCCGGAGAGAGGCAGCGGGGACAAAAGGTCGTCAGCCCAGACGAAGGTCAAAGACATGAGCACAGGACCACGCCTTAGGGGGCAAGAAAGGGCCCCAGAATGTGCCCTTGGTGCACTCTCATTTCAGGCTGCAGGCTCAGATCATGCCAAAACTGGGTCTTTAAGGCTGAGGTGTGTGATGAAGTCCCCCTGGCTAGGACATCAATAAGGCTGAGTCCAGAGCCGTTATCAGAGACCCCCTCGTCCGACCTCACTGCACCTTTTATCGGAAGAGCCGTCTCTTTTGCAAGGGACAGTTCGTTAAATCCTCAACTTCTCTGGGTGAAACCCCCGGTTTACAGGCAGGAAAAGGGACCGGAGGCAGACGTACCTCGAGCTACACTTAGAAGTTTTGCTGGAGCAGCTACAGCAGGGCCAAGTACCATCCCTGACATTTGCCCCAGGTCCCTAAATGGCCCCCTCAAAGATTGAACTGACAACCCTGGGTTCAGCAGGCCAATGCTCAAACCACTGAGCTAACCCTTATATTTGGGGGTAGGGGAAACTTCAGCAAACCCCTTTTAATATAAGCAAGGCCACTGTGTCCAGGAGCAAAACCGGGACTATAACCGGATTCACGAGTCCCCCAGCTCTGGCCACTGGACAGCAGCCTAGATACTCGCTTTCTGGACCCCTCTTCCGCGACAAGCAGAGGAGTCTGCTAGGCTGGAAGTACATGGGCCTTTGAGGCAGCTCTTAGCAAGCTACAAGTGACAACCCTTGGAGGTCTGGCTTCCCAGGCGGAGGAGCACTCTAAGGAGCTCAGCAATTAAAGAAAACCTCCCTGGCCAGAGGAGGGTTCAGATGCGTCAGGGGAGACAGATGGGCGACCCAGTGGGGATTTCCAGCTGAGAGTTCATTCTAGGCTGTACGGATGTCAGTTTCACTCTTACACTGAGCTGGCCCAAGTCTCTTCAGACACATGAGACCAACCCACGAAACTACCCTATTGGATACCATACCCATTTCCTCTTCTTGGGAGTTCACAGAGAGATGGTAACACCCTCACATTCAGTGGGGACCAGCCCTGCAGAGGGCAATGCAAAACCAGGGCAGCTGGAGAAAACTAACCGTCCAGGGATCTGGAGGGCTCACGTGAAAGGAGATCATAGAATCATAGGACATTAGAACTGGAAGGGACCTCGAGAGGTCATAAAGTCCAGCCCCCTGCCCTCATGGCAGGACCCAGCACCATTTACATCAGGGCTGAGCAAGATGTGGCCCAGGGGCCGGATCTGGCTCACCTAACACTTTGATCCGGCCTGCGGACTGTATCTGGCCGCCTTCTATTTATATCCTGCTGCCCATGCTACCGAATTTCCAGGACTTTTAAATAGCCCCAGCAGCCCCAGGTGGCTGCCAGGCAATGCGGCAGTGGCAGGGCCAGGATCCTGAGAGCCCTTTGCTGTGTTTTTAATTCACAGCCTCCAGCCCCAGGGTGAGACTAGTCCTCAGCCCCACCTCTTTCACCGCAGGCCCCACCCCTTCTGGGGGTGGAGCCGGCCCATGACCGAGTACCAAAATTCATTAAGTGGTCCCCTTGTGAAAATTATTGCCCACCCCAGACCCATTCCTTCTCAGACACTGTGGGCATTTAGCAAAGATATTCTATCTGCGGTGATCCATTGCCAACCCCAGTGAGCTCTGAACACCTGGGTAATCTCGAGGAGCCTGGGAAGAAAGAGCAAAGCAGCTAAGTGCAAACGATACGCTACTGGCACCGAATTTACTTCACAGCACTGGAAACAGCCAGCCACCTGACAATGCCTCCGGGGCAGGTATGAGTATACAACCCTAACCTGTAGTCATTCTAAGCCGCTCCAAAAGCACCTTCTTCTTACCCGCAGGCATTACCCTGCCAGTAAAGTGAAAAGAAGCGAAACAGGCAATGTAAACAAGAATGACAGTCGACTTAAAACCGTCCCAAGTAGCAAGTCCACTGTTGCCACATTTTTCCTTTCAAAATAGACTCGCTCTCTGGCGTGGGCCTGTCATCCTCAAGAAACCCACCCAAAGCAAGAGTGGAAACCGATGGCATAGGACATGAATAAAGATCCACGGTGGGTTTAAAAAAATGCTGAGGGGCGTGTGATTTTTAAAGCCAACGTCCCTGTGAATTCTATAGACATTGAAGGGCAACAATATTTTTTTCTTAAAAATCCCTTAATTAAAGGTCCTTTTAGTAAAACAAACAAACAAACGGGAAAAGCGTAAGCTATCCCAACAAGACACCCAGCAGCTAATCAGCTACCCCATTCTACAGCCTCACAGCAGCCAGTCAGGGCCTGTGAAATAGAAAAGCACAGGGCAAGGAACAGAGATGACAGGGGGCCAAGTTTACCTTCAGTTGGTTATCCAAAAGGACAGCACTTCCTGATAGGTTACTACAGCCGGCAGTGGTTGGAAAATCCATGAAGCCCAGCCCTTTCCAACTACTCCTAGCATACATTTCCTTTGCTTATCTGTCCCCTGATCAATTTTAAACACCAGTCAAAGTCAAAGTTTAAATAGGCCCTTGGAGCGTAGTGTCATTCGCTGTTCTCAACCACGTTGGTCTTCATAAGTGGTATCCAAGCGGAATGAGCTGGCATGATCACTATTAAGTGAACCTCTTAGATATTATTCCGAGCACCACTGATTTCTTAAAGAGATACAGCTGACAACAGAGTTTATGGACAAAGTTACCCGGGTGCCCGTGTGTCAGAGAGAAAGTGGGGGAACTGACAGTTTGAGAAACTGTATTAAAAATTGAGTTTTGTCTTGGGTTTTAATTCACACAGGTTTCATGGATTTTAACAACCCCTGCTGGGAACCCATACACAACAGCTTCATGCCAGGGAGCAAGAGGCCAGGCAGGAAGGGGACTGGGCAAAGTGAAGCCAGCCCATGTCACTTGCAGGAGAAATACATTGGAATTGCCCCTTTCTTTTGGTTTTCCTTTCAGCGGCTCAGGGAAGGGTCTTTCCAAGGCACGATTTCTGTCTGGACAGCACCCCTGCAGCCTACAAATATGAAATCCACAAATGGGCAAACAGAAAGGGGAAAGAAAGAGGGGGAAAAAAAAGCCAGAGTGCTTCCTCCACGGCATGTATAAAAAGAAACTGCCAGTGTTCCTTAAAGAACCACCAGCCCCTGTGTGGAAGTGGGAAAAGGACATTCGTTTGGTTAGATTCAAGGGGGCCTTTTCCTCCCCCTGCCACCCTATCCCACAGATATTTAATTGCCCCCTTCCACACTCCAGATACCCCCCTTCCCTGAGTGACCACCCCCACCATACCCTGGGCACGGCAATGTCCTGGGACCCATGCCCTGCTGCCCCCATGCCCTGGGCAGGAGACTCACCCTCCCAACACACGCCATGCCCCCTTCCCCGCCCAACGCGCCCCTGCCCCGGCTGTCGCCCCCACGCACCCAGAAGAGCAGGTTGAAGAAGAAGAGCAGGTACTTCACCAGCGGGCTCACGAAGGAGAAATCCTCCCCGTGCACGCCCGCGCGGGGCCCCGCCAGCTGCCTGGCCATGGCCCCGGGCCCGCCCCGCCCGCTCACTGCCGGCCCATGGGAGCAGGGGCCGGGGCCGCCCTGGCCCGCCGCAGCCACCGATCGACCCCGAGCGCCAGCTCCACCAGCTGGCAGACCCCCAGCCTCGCCCCGCCCATTGGCCCGCCGCCTGCCTCCCGATTGGTCACTCCCATTGGCCCCCTCCCTGCTCAGAACGCGGTGTAGCAATCTCATCTGGCAACACCTGCGAGGCGCCGCCTCTTAAAGGGGCCGCGTCCCTCCCCCGGCCCTTGGAGCGGGTCAGCTCTTAAAGGGGCAGCGTCTCCTTCGCAGGGGGCAGGGGAAGGGCCCGGAGCCAGGAGGGTGGGGAGGGGAAACGTTCTCAAAGCAGCAAAGGGCGGGGGTACGTGGGGGGCAGACAGCTGAGGCTGGAGGGGAATGGTGTGAGTGGGGAGGGTGGTTCTCCGGCCTGAGGCATGGGAGCTCCTGGGTATTGTCAGGCTGGGGGGCAGGGTGGGGATGATCACACAGGGCTCCCGCTTCTCCCCCAGCCCCGAGGGGGATACAGTGGGGAGACACGCTCTCCCCTAGCTGCAGCACAGGGCTGCTATGGAGCGGAGAGGGCTTTGGGGAGTCCTCTCTCCCTGCCACCGCCTCAGGGCAGCTTGCACCACAAACCACTCCTCCCCAGCCACCCCCCAAAGCCTGCACCCCCGGCTGGAACCCTCACCCCCCGCATGCCAACCCTCTGCCCCAGCCCTGCACCCCAAATCTCTGGGCCCTACCCCTGCCACATAGCACCTCCCTATCCGTGCGCATAACGAAACTCATCCACACATGGATGTTAAAAATTAGAGGGAACCTTGCTTAGCCACCTTTTCAGCCCCCAGCCCCACCCTGGATCCTGCCCCCAAGGAGGACGGGGCTGCTCCATACCATAGACACCCCCTCCTGCCGAGACACCTCTGTGGCCAAGCTCCCTGAAGCCCCTCACTCAGGTTCCCTGGACCCTGGTGCATCAGGTAGCCTTAGGGCTCAACACTTTCCTACCTACTCTGTAGCCAGGGGACCGGAGGCAGCTGGATTGTGTTGGTAGCACCAGCTGCCTTTCCACATTCTGCAGGCCAGAAGGTAAAATTTGCTTCCAGGCACCCCAGAAGGGGATGAAAGAAGAGATGACTTTGCCAAGACCTGGACCAGGTCCCCCATGTCCCCCTCCCTCGCGGCTGGAAGCAGCTCCCACCTCTTCCCTCCCACACAGTGCTCAAAGGCTGCTGCTGGTCACATGATGGTATGGACCCTGGTAGAAATGGGGGGGGGGTGTCATGCGACACTGCATGCCCCCCCACTGTGGTGCCTCAGGAACACATGGCTCCAGGTACCAGGAGAGGGGGGGTCCATCCCTGGGGCCCAGTCAGGCTTGGAGGATGGAAAGCGCTGAGCAGGGAGGGTCTGTCAATCAGTCACCCCCTCTGTGTGAGAGAGGTGCACAGGAGTGTGTATGTGTTAGCTCTCCCCATTTGTATGTGGGTAGGAGTAAGTGTGTCACGCGTCCCTGCGTGAACCCTAATGCCTCAAAGAAAAGAACGTAAATAAGTAGAAATCCAACCAGGCCGTATTTCTTTTTCGTGGGGACTCGGTCAACCTGATGCGAATTAGAACGGTTGTATGCATAGTTGTACCTGATCGCTGTTGAACTCGCTTGAGTACAAGTCATTTTACCAAGTGTCCTGTATTCAGCGTGGGGAAATAGGGTCACCCTATGCATATCACTACTAATGGTTAGCAAACTCTCCTATCTGCCCTTATTAATGGAGCAGAAAATCTGAGTTCCTTGCCTGCTAGCAACAGCAAAGCCCACATGGTGATGGTGTGCACAGTCGCTGACAACCACAAAGTCTGTTGTGACCACAGATTATTACAGTTCCTGTACCCTATGTGTCCCTGCCAGTCACTTCTAGGGTTGCCAGATACTTTCACAAAAAATACCGAACATGGCAGGAAAAAAATTGGTTGAGCATAAAAAAAGGGGGCACTGCACCTTTAAATCCCCATGCTCCCCCGCTCCCCCTAGATGCGGCAGGGGAAGAATGTCCCCAAGCGGCCTTCCATCCCAGAAAAACAGAACACCTGGCCAAAACCATGCAGTCACTTCTGCATTCACTTTCTCTCTCTCTCTCTCTCTCACACACACACACACAAACCCCTGATTCTCTCTCTCTCTCTCTCTCACACACACACACACCCCTGATTCTCCAGTCTAAAGAAGAGGAACCCCAGGGAAATCAATGGGGGTGACGCTGGAGTAAAGCTTGGGTAAGAGCCTAGGACACATAAGCTTTTTTTGGGCCAAAGGTATCTCTGAACTTCCACAATCAGGGAAAGTGTTTCTGCACCGGGCTGAAGCCAGATGCCGGACATTGCACCTTGCCATGGGTTAGAAAAGCATTCTAGAATCCGCAAGGTCTACATCTAAGCAAGCCTGGTGTCACCTGCCGTAGGGTGAGATGGGACCCTCCCCCTTCTACGACCCTGCCACTGCCACATGTAGGCAGAAGGCCCTTTTCGTACAAAGTTGTCACTGTCAGAGAGTGTGGGGGAGTCCCCAGGCCCTGCACCCCATCCGCAGCCAGATGTGACTCTCAGCCAGCAGGTAGAACAGAAGGTGTGTTTGTTCACAGGGAGACAGCGTAGCACTGGGTCAATGTTAACACAGGGACCAAGAGCAGGGAGTATTATTCCTCCCTTCCTAGTCTAAGATTCTTCTCCTATCCTAAACCAGCCGAGACTGACCCTTCCCCCAGGCCCTAGTCCCCAACTGGAGTCAGCCCGGGGAACCCTTTGTTCCCCTTCCCAGGCCCAAGCTGTTATCTAGTGTCACCTGCCCCTCAGGATGTGAGAGCCTGCACATTCTTCCCCAGTGAGTCATGACCAGCTTTCCCCCTCCTCATCCAGCTAGTGTTGCAGTGCTGAGGGAAACTGAGGCATGCACACACACAGAGGCTATGTCTATATTGCATTTTTTTTTGCAGAAAAGAATATGCAAATGGCATGCTCATTTGCATATCTTTTTTCGATTCTTTTTGCGGAAGAGGTTTTGCTGCTAAAAAGCTCGGTGTAGATGTGGCTATTTGTTGGAAAAAAACCCTTTTTTGCAAGATCCCTTATTCCCCAAAAATCGAGATTTACAAGATCTTGCGAACAAGAGGTTTTTTTTCTGACAAATGGCCACGTCTACACGGGGCTTTTTAGCAGCAAAACCTCTTCCGCCAAAAGAATCAGAAGAAGATACGCAAATGAGCGTGCCATTTGCATATCCTCTCCCGCAAAAACACCACAGTGTAGACATAGCCATAGAGTCATTACAGAACAGCAAAAGCGGCGAGGAGTCCTGTGGCACCTTATAGACTAACCGAAGTGTTGGAGCATAAGCTTTTGTGGGCAAAGACCCACTTCGACAGATACAGAACAGCAGAATCACATACAACCCCACAAGGCAAACAGAGTGACTAAGGAGGCAAAATGAGTTCATACAAATAAGCTTGAGGTCTACATTTCACTCCAAAGGCAATCGCTTCACACGGGGCCTGGCAAGCCAGCCAAGACGCAGAACTTTATTGTTTCATTGAAGCGTGCACTGAATCTCTCATTAGCAAGACTGTGAGGCTGGTGACTTCAGCGATTCTGGGGCTTGGGTCACTGGGAGCTGAAGACAAAGCAGCCCAAGGGGATTTTTAAGGGTTGCCAATGATTTGCAGAACACTTTTAAATACAATTAATTCCATGCTCCCTGGTAATTCTCTTCCCCCATTCCTTATCTACTATCTAATTGAGAGTTTGTCTGTCTCTCTGTCTGTTTGTCCAAGTATTCCTCCTAAACAGTAAGAGCTAGGACCACCAAATTCAGTACACAGCTTCCTCTTATAATTTAAAGCAAGGTCAGGGTTTGATCGTGCCAGGACAATGGGATGTGCCTGCAATTGGATTGCTTCTCATAAAGCCATACAGAAAAGAGACAGAATCACCAGGCAGGTGAAAGGGGCTGACTGGGAGGGTTGCTTTCTCTCCACCTGTCTGGGACTACCCCAGCCCCAAGCCTCCCACCCCTCAGGCACCCTTTAGAGAGGTGGGGGGGACTCAAGCCCCCCCCCTCCCTTCGTATGGGAACATTGCTGGCTGTTCCCCTTCGTCAGGGAGTGAGGGGAAAGTGCACAGTTTGCTGCATTCCTCACTCTGGCTGGGGAGTGCAGGGGGCAGATGAATCTGGACCTGCCCCAGATGGGGGACATGCCCCCCTTCCCTGGCTGTGCTTGCTGGAGGTGCAGCAGCTATGGAGAGACACTTCTCACCTGGCCCCAAGCTGCTACGGTGAGAAAGGCCTGGGGTTGTCCTCTCTCCCCAGGGCAGCTTCCACAGTGAACCCCTCTTCCCCAGCCCCGCCCCAGAGCAATGATTCAAATGAAGCCTGGGCGTTTTCATTTTATTTCCTAAAAAACAAACATTACGTTAAGGACCCGAGCAATGAATCTGGTAGGGAACCTTCGCTGCTTCCTGGGGCTTCACAGATGGCATGATCCTGGTCCCAAATTCTCCTGCTCCACAACCTCAGGTCCCTAGCACTTGAGCTAAGGAGCGTCTCCTTCTGGGGACACTGTGTGTACAGCCATGTCACACAGGCCTTGGGGATTTTAGTAAAATGTTCCAGATGGTGTGACTGACAGGTCAGCTACTACCCCAGTGGGAAGTTTTTACCAAAAGTCCCTGGTGCAGAGGGGAGTCTTTCGGGTCGGGCGGCATTTTTATGAAAGGGATTTTTGTTTTCTCAGGGCTGCATTTGGCTGGGATGACTTCTGCTTTGTTGTCATTTGAGTTCCTGTTTAGCCTTTTCTTTCATAAAGGAGAGCAGGCTAAACATAGATTTTGTCCAACCAGCACAAAGCTCAGTGAAGAGAAATGGTTTTATATTTCTTTTAATGTAAAGTATATTTATAGATCAACTGTGTCTGGCCAGACTGGGCTCCAATGATCCCTCTAATTTTTTCCACCCATGCGTGGAATAATTTTATGTGCACTGAGGCATATATGAATGTGCACCACCAGTAGAAACAAAAAACCTAGCCGTGGACGCTCTGCTAATCAGTGGGCAGCATTTGACTCTCTCCTGGATAGCTGCCCAAGCACTCAGCTTACAAGGAACACTGGTGAGTATCCAAATGCATCAGGATTATGCCAGTGTGCCTGAGAATCTGGATGTGAAATGGGTCTGGGAAAGAACATCTATCCCAATAGAGTACAATGCAAAAGAGCAAAGAATCTGCAGATGCCGCATTGCCAACTCCTGCAATTTTAGGAAGAATCTTGCAATTGAGATGTCTGGGGCCTGGGTGTTTCTTGAAACCCTTGATTGCTAGAATCCTATTGCTACCCGAAAATTTCAGCTTCCATTAAAAAAAAACCACAGTAGAGAAAATTGCAGGGGACATAAAGTCTCCAACAGCAGAAGACAAATAAAAAGAACCCCACCTTTATTATTTTGGTAAGTCTTACAGTTTTTAAGCCTATCTCAAGGGCTATGTCTATACTGTGCTCTCTTGCGAAAGAAAATATGCAAATGAGGCAAAGCAGTGAATATCACCGCACCTCATTTGCATACTTAATGAGCCGCCATTTTTGTGCAAGGGGCTCTTGCACAAAAAGGAGCCTTCTACATGGCTCTTTTTTGTGCAAAACCCTCCTCCTGCGCAAGAGCCGTTCTTCCTGAAAAAAAGCATGTAGACGGCTCCTTTTCGTGCAAAAGCCCCTTGCGCAAAATGGCAGCTTATTAAGTATGCAAATGAGGCGCAGCGATATTCACTGCTTTGCCTCATTTGCATATTTTCTTGCACAAGAGAGAGCAGTATAGACGTAGCCTGTTTGGGGCCTGACTGGGAGTTTACAGTACTGCAGATGCACGCTGCAAAGTACATTAGGTTTTGAAGACCACTCTGATTGAACAACCTGGGGTGTTATTCATAACAGACAAGGAATCTGGGGGCATTAGGCTACCATTTGTACCTTGTGAGTGTCTGTAACAGGCCTGGCACTCATCTCACACGAGCATCCCCCTTTGGCCGAGTGTATATGCCTGCGCTGTCTCTTTAACAGCCTTTGGGCTACTCAGCCCGGCCGAGTCACACTCTTTGTGCAGTCACAAACCCCTTCCAGGATACACATCTCACAGCTCTCTCAGTTCAGTGCCATTCCCTTAGTTTGTCGCCTCATTCTGAACAAGAGTGGTCCCTCCAGGGCTTCTCCTGGAGACAACTCCTTTGCTCTTAGCTTAGGGCTTTACCTTCAAGCCCATCAGTCTCTCAACCACCTGCCACTGGGAGCTGACCATGGTTCTACCAGTCAGCCCTGACCTTCCCCTTCCAAGTCTAGGCTGCAGCTCATCCTGCAGCTTCTTATATAGCCCCTCCTGGCCCCTGATTGGCTGGTTTCCTCCTAGCCACTCTAGCCACCTGGAGGACTTCCCTATGGCCCTTTTGGCCTTAGGGCCTAGCCCCATTGCAATATAACTTTAAGGTGGAGGACTGAGGTCAGGTCAGTTGGGGATTAAAACTAGGAATTTAGATTTGGCTTTTTAACAGTCTTTTGGCTACTCAGTCCAACTTCTGATCACATGGGTTGGTTACTTCACTTGCTTAAAACTGTGCCAAGTTATATATGGCTGAGTCATTCCCATTACCGGAGTAACATTAAATTGTGCACAGAGCTGCATTAATGGGTTTCTTTAATTAACTAAGTGCTTATACTAAGAATTTCTCCATTGCCGTAAGCACAACACCAGGCTGGTACATTTTCACACAGGGCCAGATGAATCCAGGCACAACTGATTCGACAGCCTCTTGGGGAGGGAAGGATGTAGCATGAAGTTGAACACAGCTGAGTCAGTGAAAGAAAGTCTTCAAGGATGGTTTATGGCTCTGGTCTGGTGCAAAATGATAACTCCTGGGTTAAGTATAGACTCATAGAATACTAGGACTGGAAGGGACCTCGAGAGGTCATCGAGTCCAGTCCCCTGCCCTCATGGCAGGACCCAGTACTGTCTAGACCATCCCTGATAGACATTTATCTAACCTACCCTTAAATATCTCCAGAGATGGGGATTCCACAACCTCCCTGGGCAACTTATTCCAGTATTTAACCACCCTGACAGTTAGGAATTTTTCCTAATGTCCAACCTAAACCTCCCTTGCTGCAGTTTAAGCCCATTGCTTCTTGTTCTATCCTCAGAGGCCAGGAAGAACAATTTTTCTCCCTCCTCCTTGTGACACCCTTTTAGATACCTGAAAACCGCTATCATGTCCCCTCTCAATCTTTTCTTTTCCAAGCTAAACAAGCCCAATTCTTTCAGTCTTCTTTCATAGGTCATGTTCTCTAGACCTTTAATCATTCTTGTGCTCTTCTCTGGACCTTCTCCAATTTTTCCACATCTTTTTTGATCTTTTGTGTCACCTTTTGGGCCATAAATCTGTGGCTCATGGCTACAGGATCATCCATATTTCAGGCTCTTGTCTGTTGTCACTTATGACCAACGTCCCCTCTAATTTTTTCCATCCACGTGTGGAATAAATTTTGTTCTGTGTACTGAGACACGTGTAGACATGCACCACCAGTAGAAATTAGGGATGTTAAAAACTCATTTAAAAATGTAACCGTGTAACTGTTAAAAATCCTAGTGATTACAGCTTATATGTAAGCGTATACTTTTATATATAAGCTTTATGCTGCAAAGCCCAGAGTGAATCCTCCCTGGGAGCGTGATCGGTAGCTCCTGCTGACCTGACTCCCAGGGATCCAGCTTGTAACTGTTACGGAACTGATAAGCTGGTTAACCAGTTAACTGTTTAAATGGTTACACATTTACATCCTCAGTAGAAACACATGCTGCCAGCTGTGGGCATTGTGGGCACTCTGCTAATCAGTTGGGTGGCATTTGCATCTCTCCTGTGGGGTCACCCAACTGTCCAGCTTACAGGTAACGCTGCTTGGGATAGTTAACCCAGAATGTATTGCAGATTCCAGTGGGAGAGAAACATCCTGTCTCTATAAGGTTAGATCAATGTTTCTTAAACTGTGTTCTATGGCACACCGGTGTGCCGCAAGGCAGTTGGAGGTGTGCCGCGGAGAACAACAGAGTTCAAAATGGCTGCCCTTAAAGGGGCAGGTGACCTTTTTTTTTTTTGGTCAATAACTTTTCCCCATCCCATCCCCTTTTTTTTTGCTCAACAAAAAACCCTTGGTGTTCCTCATAAAAAAAATGTATTGGTTGGTATTCCTCTGTCTTAAAAAGTTTAAGAAACACTGGGCTAGATTGTCGACCCCAGAACTATAAGATTAAAGGGCTGTAGGGAATTAAAAGCTTCCTTCTAACCAAGACATGATTTTGGGCTCTGGCTTTCCCATACATTCACTAATGACAGCTCCACTGACATATAGAGCAGGGCCAGAACTGATTCCTTACATTAGTTTCAGTTTTAGCGATAGCAACAATTATTTCCAGGGAAACATCATGTCTTGGGTCAGCTAGGCCACATAGTGCTAGGAGGCCTGAATCTTCATTGCCTGGCACTGTTTTTTGGTCATTTTTACCTGTGCAAAATGCCACCATCGTATGACTGAATGGAGACCAGGGATTTCATTGCACTTTATGCTCACTGGGTCCCTGTGATGACCCAAAGTGTAAGACAGTGGAGAATACAGGCTGGAGATGGGAGAACAGCCTGTATGATTTACTTTAGGTGAAAGGGGGAAATCAAAGCATAACAGAAGAAAGACCAAAGGTGAGAGAGAGCACGGTGTGTTGATTCCTCTGGCCAACTGGCTGCATGGGAATGCAACCCAAAAGCCCCCGGCAGAGTAGCTGAAATTTAAAGGAGCAAATACAAAACTATACTTCCAATAAGGTTGCTTTCTCCTAACTGGATGGTCACTGTATCATAGGCTAGAAACGTACAGAGGGTGAGACACCAATTATAACGGCACTAAAAGATTCACCCGGCGTTGCTCAAGTCCTCAATTCATTTTTGTTTTTCTTCTGGGGTGGGGCTGAGGACGCAGGGTTTGGGATGCAGGCTGCACTGGGGAATGGGGTCTACCAGCCCTCCCTCACTGCAGCAGCTTGGGGCCAGGTGAGAAGCGCCTCTCCATGGTCGCTGCAGCTCCAGTGGGCACAGCCGGGGGGAGAGAGGAATGTCCCCCGGCTGGAGCAGGTCCAGGCTCATCTGCCCCCTGAGCTCCCCAGCCAGAGTGAGGAATGCAGCAAACTGTGCATTTTCCCCTCGCTCCCTGACGAAGGGGAACAGCCAGCAATGCTCCTGTACAAATGCGAGGGTGAGCTGTGCCCCCCCGGCCTTCGTAAAAGGTGCACGGGATGCGTGTGTGTGTGACTCAGGGTTGGAGCAGTCCCGGAAGAGAGGGGGATGCGTCCCCAGCCAGACCCTTTCACCTGCCTGGTGAATCTGCCTGTTTTCTGTATGGTTTTATGTGTCCCTGTATGCATGGGGGGGATTCACCCCCTGCCCCACCAGACCCTGACTTTGCTTTAAGTTATGATCAGAGGAAGCTGTGTACCGAATGTGGTGGTCCTGGATCTAACCATTTAGGAGGAGTTCTGGAACAAATGGACAGACGGACAGACAGACTCGCTCGCTCGCTCACAGACGGACAAACTCTCTCAAATATATAGTAGATGTCCTGACTGTCCGTTAATTAAAAAAATCCTCCTCTTCGTCTGCAAGCCCTCACTTCGAGGATGCTCTCTGCTCTCCTCCATTGATTTACGGGTAGGTCCTGAGATGACTCAGGAGTCTGCTCCTGAAATCACAGATCCGCTCCCAGTAGGCATGGGCATATCCTGGCAGGTCAGCTGCCTGCTGGGAGAAAGTTCTTCCTCGGTCATGTTTAAAACGCCACTTTCCCGATTTGGACTGAGATTTCTGGACTACTGTCCAAAGCCAGATGGCGCCGGTGCCAGGATCAATCCATAGCTGTAGGATTTCAGAGATTCATGGGTTCTACATCCAGAAGGGACCCTTGTGAGCACATAGTCTGCCCTCCGGTTTAGCACCCAGATAATGCCTAGAGCAGAGCTCCTAGAAAACCATCCCATCAGGATTTTAAAGTGGTCAGTGATGGAGAATCCATCGTGACCAAGGGAGTCAACAGCCTTGCTGGGACCCTGGGCAAAGTGTGGGGGGCATCCAGGCTCTGGGGCAGCTGCCCCCTGTCGCCCCCTTTCAGCAGGCCTGACTACAACCGCTTGGCGAGTTGTTGCAATGGTTAATTACTCTCGCTCTTAACTATGTATGCCCTGAGTCTGAGTGCCTCTAGCTTTGACTTCCAGTCACTGGCTCACGTTAGGCCTTGCTCTGCTAGGCTGAACAGCCCAAGATTAAATATTTGTTCCTCATGTAGGTCCTTAGAGACGGTCATCAACTCACCCCTGGGTTACAGCTTCACCTTCTCTGGGTTAAACAAAATAGATGGAGTGCCTCACTGTGGGGCAGGCTTTCTAGTTCTTTTGTTGCTCTTCTTTGAACCCTCTCCAGTTTGTCAACATCCTTCTGGAATTATGGTCTGCAGAACTGGACGCAATATTCCACCAATGCCGAACACCACGGGTGGTGGGTGAAGGTAGGGCTGGGGGAGGCAAGCCGCAAGCTCCGCCCCCAACCCTGCCCCTTCTGCCTAGGCCCCACCCCCTAGCATCATGAGGAGAACAGACAATGCACGGCCCCAACCTCTCTGCCTTCAGTAGGTGTTCTGGGGAAGGAGTGTGGGTGGGGCTAGGCTAGCAGTTTGGGAAGGCAAAGCCTTTCCATGCCTAGCGTACCCACCGCCCCTGCTGAAGGCAGATGTAAAACAACCTCTCAACTTCTACTCGAGAGTCCCTGCCCCGTCTGCACCTCCCAGGCTCACGGTAGCAGGTTGGGCGCCATGTCACACTGGGGGCCCAGATTCAGGTGATTAGCCACCACAGCCTCCCAAATCTCTTTCAGAGCCCCTGTTTCCTGGGACAGCGCCCCCCCTTCTTGTAAACATGGCGGACTGTCTTTGCTCCTGGATGTACACATTTGCATTGAGCCGGATTGTTTGCAATTTCTGCCTCACCTGTCGGCTTTTAGCAGCGTGCAGCGTAGTGATTGCTGGGTCGGTTGCAGCACGATATTAGGGTGACAAGGTGGATGCGATAATGTCTTTTCCTGGACCCACTTCAGGGCTGGTTTCATGGTTTCTTGCAGGTCAGCGATGAAGATGGTAAATAATGTCGTTCCAGGAACCAATCCCTGCGGGGCCAGCCAATGCCACATGGCTTTACGGCTTTCCACTGATGGAAAGGCTCCTTCTGAGGTCACTGGGCTTGGATCAGGCCCTAAAGGTTGCTGTCGTTGAAGGCTGAAATGGTGAGAGACCTCGCTCCTCTTGTGTCAATATCAGCGCAGGTCAGCACAACACCCCAGCAAAGCAGAGGAATGTGGGAACAGCCAACCAGGAACGTGGTCAGTGTCCTGTTTTTGACAGAGGCCAGTGCCAGCTGTTTCAGAGGAAGGTGCATGGACCTAGAGCAGTGCTTCTTAAACTGTGTTCCACGGCACACTGGTGTGCCACGAGGCAGTCGGAGGTGTGCCGTGGAGAACAACAGAATTCAAAATGGCCACCCTTAAGGGGGCAGGCAACCTTTATTTTTTTTTTGCTCTAACTTTCTCCCAACCCTTTTTTTTTCTCAATAACTTTCCCCCCTGATCTATTTTTTTTTTTTTGCTCAACAAAAAATCCTTGGTGTTCCTCATAAAAAAATGATTGTTTAGTGTTCTTCGGTCTTAAAAAGTTTCAGAAACACTGACCTAAAGGCACCAACTCTGTGGGTGCTCCTGGGCTGGAGCACCCCCCCAAAATGGTGCGTGCTTAGCACTCACCAATGGCCCTGCCGATCAACTCTTTCCCCTCCCTAGCACCACCCGTCCGCTGGTGACCCCACTGATCAACTTCTCCCCCTTCCTCCCAGTGCCTCCCCCCTGCCATGGCTCAGCTGCTCAGAGAAGAGCAACAAAAATGATGAAAAGTCTAGAAGACATGGCCTGTGAGGGAAGATTGAAAGAACTGGGCTTGTTTAGTTTAGACAAGCGAAGACTGAGAAGGGACATGATAGTGCTTTTCAAGTATCTAAAAGGGTGCTACAAGGAGGAGGGAGAAAAATTGTTCCTCTTGGCCTCTGAGAATAGGACAAGAAGCAATGGGCTTAAACTGCAGCAAGGGAGGTTTAGGACATTAGGAAAAACTTCCTACCTGTCAGGGTGGTTAAACACTGGAATAAATTGCCCAGGGAGGTTGTGGAATCTCCATCTCCGGAGATATTTAAGAGCAGGTTGGACAGACACCTGTCAGGGATGATCTAGATCAGGGTGGATAATAATTTTTGATGGGGGGCCACTCCAATAATTTGGAAAGTGGTCCATGATATTAATGGAGGAGGTGCATTGTCTGGGATGGAGGTTGGGTGCTGAAGGGAGCTTGCGGTATGGGAGGGAGTTTCGGTGAAGGAGGCAGTTGTGACCGGGGGCACTGGACTGGGGTGCAGGGGGTTGGATTGTGACCTA
Source organism: Rafetus swinhoei (assembly GCA_019425775.1). Lineage (NCBI taxonomy): Eukaryota > Metazoa > Chordata > Testudines > Trionychidae > Rafetus > Rafetus swinhoei. The sequence goes on along the minus strand of CM033437.1, from coordinate 344,115,807 downwards.
GGGCAGGGAATTGGGGTACAGGAGGGGGTGCAGGGGTTTGGGTTGTGAGCTAGGGTAGGAGGGGACTGTGATCTGGGGCAGGGGATTCGGGTGCTGGATCTGGGAGGGGATATGGGTGCAGGAGGGGGCAGAGGATTTGGGTGTGTGGAGTAGGGGGCAAGAATGGGGGGCAGAGGGTTGGGGAAGGGAAGGGGCTGGGGTGCCAAAGGCAGGCTCTGTCAGGAGACTTATCAGCCAGCAGCCCATTACTGAATCAACCTCCCTGCCTGCTCTGCCCCTGCACAGGCTGCAGCCATGTGCTCTGGAGCCCCCTTGTGCTTCCTGGCTGCCTGTTATTGAAGCAGACAGCTCCCATTGGCCAGTTTCTGGTCAGAAACTGGCCAATGGGATTGTGCTGGGGGTGGGAGCAGCTCCTATAGCTTCTCCCCCCCCCAGACTCATTGTTTTTAAAGAAAAAAATGCCCCACAGCCACGTTTCTGAGCAGTGTGCGGGTGGGGTTAGGCAAGTGGGGAGTCTGCTTGAGGCTTCTTGCAGCATCCGCAGGCCATATCCGGTGGCTTGGTAGGATGGATCCAGCCCATGGGCCTTATTTTGCCTAGGCCTGATCTAGATGGTGCTTGGTCCTGCTGTCAGGACAGGGGACTGGACTTGATGACCTCTCAGGCTCCTTTCCCGTGCTAGAAGCTTTTTCGGAAAAGGGAGAGTGTGGACGCAGAAGAGTGTTTTTTTTCCAAAGAAGAGGCCTCCAGGAAAAAGCACAGGTGCCCTGGTAGCCACTCCATCCACAGCAATCACAACTGAAATGCCAGCTAGCGTCCAATCAATGTCCAATCGCTGTTTCGTTGCGCTTTTGCTGTGTAGACGCTCTCTTTCGAAAGAAGTTTTATCGGAAGATCTCCAGAAAAGCTTCTTTCAAAAGAAGCCTGCAGTCTAGACATAGCCTTAGAGGACGAGGTCATGGGGAAAAGATCAAGCTTTGCATTACTTTGTATATCGCGCCACCTTGTGGAGATGGAGGGAGCGGCCACCCACGGACGATGGCTGCAAAAACCCAAACCCAGAATCTGGTGGTGTGTTCACAAGGGAAAAAAGAATGTAGGTTGCTGTTGGTATGGAGGGGAGGCAGCCGGAGGAGAGGATCACAGTAGGGAATGAGCAGGTGCAACTGTTGTGTCTGCTCTGAGATGTCTGTCCAGATAACAGCTACAACTTAAAAAACATCGAAGAGTCCTGCAGCACCTTAGAGACTAACACAGTGGTTCTCAACTCGTTTCAGTCCACGGACCACCAGGCCAATCAAAACATTTTGTGGACCACCTCCTTTTTGAGACATGATAAAAAAAGAGCAGACAACGAACATGTTGGTTTGAAATTTATTTCTTACTAACGATTTTTGGTGCCTGCCCATGCCATGTGACTTTGGACAATGTTCCTGTGGACCACCGAAAAAGTCTCCATGGACCACCAGCTGAGAACCACAGGACTAATACAACATGTAGAAAAGCTTCAGAGGAGGAGCCAAGTTAGTCTGTAACTGGAAAAACTTAAAAAACAACAAATGGTCTAGCAGCACCTTAGAGACTAACAAAACATGTAGATGGTATCGTGAGCTTTCGTGGGCACAACCCACTTCTTCAGACGACTGGAATGTTGAAAGTCCAGATCCGAAAAGGCAACACACAGAAACCTGTTGGAGAACACTTTAACCTGCCTGGGCACTCACTCGTGGATCTCAAAGTCACTGTGTTGTTTCAGGCCAATTCCACAAGCCAAATACACAGGGAAGGGTTGGAACTTAACTTCATTTACCAGTTTGATTCCCATCAGAGAGGAATGAATAAAGATGTGGGCTGGCTTGCACACTACCTTCCACATCCTAACGACTTAATAAACCAACGAGTATTTATAGGGGTATAAATTGTTCTTAACAGCCTCTTGTTACTTGAACAATCTAATTCACTATTTAAAAAAAAAATTCTTTCCCTCCCTTATTCCCCCCACCCCGCTATCCCTTATTTATTCTTGGCTCTGGACTTTCAATACTCCAGTCATCTGAAGAAGTGGGTTTTGCCCACGAATGCTCATGATACCATCTACATGGTTTGTTAGTCTTTAAGGTGCTGCTAGACTATTCGTTTTTTAAAAAATGTAGAGGGTATCATGAGCTTTCATGGGCACAACCCACTTCTTCACATGAATGGAATAAGGGGTCCAGGGTACAAATAAATAGCAGAGAAAGGGAACGGGGAGGGAAAGAGAAGGAACAAAATAGGGCAAATATATTGTCAATTAGAGTGTCCGTGGTAAACGAGGCTGATAGAGTGGGCTGTAAGTACCGGGGACAGGAATGGGGTGAAGAGAATAGCCCTTCCACACTGCCAAATACAGGAGCACCCCTGCAAGTTGTTACCGTTCTCCATCTGCCTAACTCTGAAGGCAGTGCAGCGACCCACAGAGGGGCAGAAGTAAAGGAGGGCCACGTCCTTCCTTGGGCACTGTCTTCACAGCTGGCTGGCTGGAGAGCGATGGCCACTGCAGGCTCTTAGAGATGGTAAACGCTATGTTTAACGGCAGAGTGGCCCCCCACCCACAGGGTGATGCGGCTGGCCTGGTCGGGCCGGGGCAGCCTCCCACCCACAGCTTCCCCTGTGCCTGCCAGAGGATGGGCCCAAGGTTACATTGCAGGGACTGACCTGACCCAGGAGGGCCCAGTGGGGTCCCAGCTAGGAGGACAGACTGACAAATGGATCTTCCAGTCTCTCCTTTCCCGGCTCCAGGGTGTCAAGGTAAAATTGCCTCCCACTCCTCTTCGTGGGGCTCGCCCCCAAGCTGTACTGTAGCCTGTCTCTGTCTGGGGATTCTGCCAGCAGGCTCGCCAGCCTGGCAGCCAGGAGGTTGGCCAAGCCCTTGTGCAGAGCCCACAAGGGAAGGGAGAGCCGGGGGCCAGGGGCTGCACCTGCCACAAGACAGCGACGTGTGTGAAGCCCAAACACACCCCCTGGTCTCTCTCAGGGGCTTTGTCCCTGACCGTTTGTTTCTCTGCATTAGACATTTTAGCATATTTCAGATGCCTTGGCGCTCAACGCCTTGAAACAGCCCTTTCTCCTCCACAAAGCACTTTCACGCCCCTTCTCTCACCCACCCTCACTGCTCACGTCTCTCCTCCCATGGGACAGACTGGGACGTGAGGTGCAGAGAAGGGACATCTCCTGCCCCAGGCCACACACAGGGCGAGGGCAGGGCCAGAGAGAAAAGCCAACGGTTCTCACTCTTGTTCTAAGCAGAAGACAACAAACCCCCCCAGAGGCCAGGACAGAGCCCAGGAATTGAGATGAAACAGTTTCTGTTGGAAAATCCCATGAACATTAACTAAGTTTGTTTTTGAAATCATGAATCGATTTGGAGGACAATACCTTGCAAAATATATTTTTTTACAAAACAAAAGTATCTCCCATTTGTCTCATGCTGTAACATTGTCTCATCCTAGACTCTTGGAAACTTTTTGATCTAGAAACTAGATCAGATGCTTCCATTTGGGCTTAGTCGTAGCTCCTCTGAATGATTTAAAATAATAAAATAGTAAAGAATTTGACTATTTCAGATATTATCCAGCAGAACCTCATTTATCCCATATATTTGGACTGGGGTCAGACCCAATAATAATAATAATAAATTCGGATAATCCAGGGAATGGGAACATGTGAGGCTGCTACTCCATCTAGTGGCTCCAGGAGAAATCCCTGGATTCTGGACCTGTGTGTGCTGGTTGTCCGGTTAACACGGAAGCCACACAAGGGAAGGTTGGGAAAACGGCATTCTACTGCACGACATCGTAATCTGTAATGACTCCACGTGATAGGACACCTCTGATCACACACTGCAGCTAGTGACACTCTCACACGGATCCTCACAGCTCCCCGACTGCCCCCCGCCGTGAGGCAAGTAGGAGAGGATTGTTCTCCTAACTGATGAGGGAAACTAAGGCTGAGAACGGTGCAGGGACTTGCCTTAGGTCACACAGGCAGTCAGGGGCAGAACTGGGAGCAGGACCCAGGAGTCCGGACTTTCTAACGAACCATCAGTCTGGAGTTTCACCTACTGACTGCTCAGAGTAAAGGCAGCTCAGGTGAGCTCCAGCCCAGCAACCTGTCCCTCGTGGTTATTCAGCCAGTGTTTTGGAAGCCCTAGAACCCGAGAGAGACTCAGGAACTGCTCCGAGACAACCAAGGGCGAGAAGCAGCAAAATTCCCCAAGCAGCTGATTGGTTCTGGCTTAATTGCTGGGCCTTAAACGAGAAGAACCAAGTCCAGAGTCTCCTTCCTGTCACTAGACCCACAGCTCAGCCATCAGCACTGAGACGCCTGTGAGTGGCAGGAGGCTGAGGGGCCCCTCCGGGTGGCCGAGGGATGGCTCAGGTCACCGGGAAAAGGGAAACCAAAAAGAAGAACCCCAGTGACTCTAAGGGACCAGGGCTTAGGTGGGGAAAAATTCTCCCACGTGAACCTAGTGCTTCCGGTGCCTTGAATGTGGCCAACGCCAGGTGGCTCAGGTACCTTGGAGGCTCTGACCGTCTCCACAGGGAGGTCTGGCTCCTACCTCGATTAGCGGTAGAAAGGAGAAAACGCCAAAGAGGCTTCTCCTCGTGCTCACGTACGTGGACCTGAATTCTCTCGGTCCTCACGGGGAGCCCCCAACAAGGGGACTCCCTGCAGCCTGTCCCACCTGCCCGTTGTCATGGATTCTCTGTGAGGTCACCGCCTCCCAACATCTTTGGCCCAATAAGCTGAGGCGCTGCAAAAGGCGCTTGTGATGTCACTGCCACCCCACCCCCCGCCCATGGCCAGCTCTTTTGCATGCCTGAACTGCCCGCCCTGTGGTGGCCCCACTCACGCGGTGTGTGTTGTGGGGCTCAAGCAGGAGACACATAGGGTTGCCAGGTGTCCAGTTTTCTACCGGACAGTCCGGTATTTGCACCTTCTGTCCGGTAGAAAAATTAAGAAAATACCGGACATGTGCAATGTCCAGTATTTTCTGAGTTCCCGGCTGGGCGCCGGACAGAAGCCTGGCGGGGCGGGAGTGACTGGGAGGCGGGGCCACGATTGGCGCTAGGAGCCTCTGGTCGCTTGCAAAAGCCGGGGGGGAGGGGGTCCTGGGACTTCCAGCCACTCTCCCGCCCGGCTTCTACTAGCAACTCGAGGGAGTGCCTGCTGGGGGCGCAGCCCCTTGGACTCTGGCTGCAGTCAGTGGCTGCACCCCTCCCCCCGCCGCCAGCTCCGCTTCCCGCCCCCTTCCTCCCAGCCCCCTCCCCCGTCCAGCCCCGCGGCCCCACCCTCCCCAGGTCTGCTTCCCACCTCCCTTCCTCCCAGCCTCCCATTCCTCCTGGCCAGCCCCGTGCCCCCAGCTCTGCTTCCCGTCCCTCCTTCCTCCTGGCTAGCCCTGCGGCCCCGGACCTCCCCGCCAGCTCCGCTTCCCGCCCTGCCCCCTCCCGGCGAGCCCCGCCCCCTCCTGGCTGGTTCCCCCCCCCCCCGCCCATGATCAAGTGTGTCTGATTTTTTGGCAGGGTCTACCTGGTAACCCTAGCTACACATGGGAACATCAGAGGCCGCTCGGTGCCACACTAGGCTTTGCAGAGATTTGCAGCCTGCAAGGCCAGACGAGATCGTGAGGTCAGCTAATGTGACCCCGCCCCCGGCTACATATCACAGCCCTCCTGTCTGGCGCAGAAGTGAGTTTTGGGCCAAAGTGCACCCGAGAGAGGCCTCTGCTCTTCACTGGGACACATCCCGGGATGGAGACGCCCCCACTGCCCTCGGTAGTTTGGAGGAAATTGATGCTGTGCGGGGAAGGGAACTGAGCCCGAGGCCTCGCTTGTGAGTCTGGCAGTGCATCATAACACACACGCACACCGGCACTGGGCAGAGGTTGTTCACGTCACCTCAATCCTGGTGTTTCCTAACTTTTAAAGGCCTGGGCTACCCACAGTCCTGGTTGGAAGTGGCAAAGTCTCTGGTTGCAAGTGCCCTGCGGCTGCCGTTCAGGGTGCTAATGCAAGGGGGAGGGTTTCTGGGGGTGTTTCTGGAGGGGCATGTAGCTTATTATGGCAGGGAGTGTTCCTTGTCAGCCTGATGGCTGAGTGTCAAGTTTCTCTTCCAGACCTGCTCAAAAGGGGCCTAGGAGGATACAATCCAAACTTGAGCCCCCCCTCCAACTTGGATTTACATGCTGGTTTGGAGGTGGGGGTGAGGGATTTGGGGTGGGGGAAGGGACTCTGGGTAAGGCAGGGGTTTGGGGTGCAGGGTTGAGGGGTGCAGGAGAGGGATTTGGGCTGGGGCAAGGGGGTGTGGGATCCTGGCAGTGCTCACTGTAGCTCCTGGGAAACAGCTGTCAGCTCCCTGTGGCCCCTTGATACATGGGCAGCTGGGGAACCTCCATGTACTACCCTTGTGCCTGCAGCACACACCTCCTGGGTGTACTCAGGCATTGCCTCTGCAGCTCCCATTGGTTGCAGTTCTTGGCCCATGGGAGCTGCTGAGCCAGCACCTGGGTTGGGGCAGTATGGGGAGCCGCCCTGGCTGCCATGTGTCTAGGGGCTGCAGGAGTGGACAGCTACTTCTGGGAGCCATGTGGACCTAGGGCAGGCAGGAACCCAGTGTGAGAAACACTCATGTTCATCTATTGGTGTCTAGGGGCGTGTAGTGATGTTCAGTCTCAATCTTTCTGAACTTCTCCACGCAGCTCCCTAGGTAGCTGTTTCCTAAAAAACTCGTCACTTGCTGCCTCTTAAAAAGAAGGGGTTCCATGGCACCGTAGAGACCAACAAAAATATACAGACTCATGAGCTTTCGTGGGTAAAACCCACTTCCTCAGATGCCTCCTTAGGGGGGAGGAAGGCGAGGTGGAAAACGGCAGGGCAGAACTCGGGGGCACCCTACCACAACAAACCAGTCTGGACTGGTTTTGTCTTGGGCAGGGTCAGAGGAGAACAGACTCCAGGCAAAAAGACTAAAGTTTAGAGCCGCTGTGGGAACTTTGTCCTTCCTCCTGACCACGAAGGCTGGTCCCACTAAGGCAGCGTTGAGGTTGTCCTGGCCAGTTACTGGTATGCAAGGTGCACACAGCTGGGGTTCGTGTTGCTATTCTGCCTGCCTGTTTCCAGAGGGAGTGCCTTTCCGTCCCTGTGGGTGTCATAAGTTCCGTCCCTGTGGGTGTCATAAGTTGAATAGGATGTCCTTGGGGGACACCACTAGTTACCCCTCTCCATTCTGAAAATTTACCATTTATTCCTACCCTTTGTTTCCTGTCTTTTAACCAGTTCTCAGTCCATAAAAGGATCTTCCCTCTTATCCCATGACAACTTAATTTACGTAAGAGCCTTTGGTGAGGGACCTTGTCAAAGGCTTTCTGCCATATGGTTTCTGCCATACTGTTCTCCCGGTCATCGCAAACCCAGCTAGCTACATTTCTAATGATCGAATCTCCCATTACTAACAACTGCCTTTTCCTACTGACTGGAGTTCCCTCCCCCGGAAAGGTAACCTCAGTGCGAGGGGATACCCCAACATCTGGAAGGAGGGTCCTGACTATGGGAAGGTTTCCCTCTGCTCCCGTTGACTGCTCTCCTTCCCTGAGCCTTTCATCCTCCTTAATAGCACCGGGGCTGTCTGACCGGAGGTGGGACAATTCTATAGTGTCCTGGAAAGCCTCATCTACGTACCTCTCTGCCTCCCTCAGCTCCTCCAGTTCAGCCACCCTGGCCTCCAAAGCCCGTACGCGGTCTCTGAGGGCCAGGAGCTCCTTGCACCGAATGCACACATACGCTACCCGCCCACAGGGCAGGTAATCATACATGCTACACTGAGTGCAATAAACAGGAGAGCCCTCACTCTGCTTCTGGGCTTCTGCCTGCATTCTCTCCTACAGCTACCTAGGTTATTGATAGAGTTTCTAGTTAATCAAAACTTCCTGATTTAAAACCTTTAAACTAAACTATAAAGAATGGCAAGCATACCTTAGCTCCCTTCCCACTCTCCTTCCCAACTCCCTCTCAAAACTCCCTGGTCGCTGCTCCTGTTCACAAAGCTCCCTGATCGCTGACTCACTGCTTTATAAAGCCCTGGCCTGCCTGATAGCCCCCTCCGCCCTCTGACTAAGGCTCAGCCAATTAACAGAGGCTACTAGATTTCAAACCTTTAGAAGCTCACAGCTGCTAACTGCCTGTCACAGCACATGCTCCTTCAAACAAACACACACACACACACACACACACACACACAGCAAGTAACCCCCAAACGCACACTACAGACAGCCACTTACCTCAAAGGTCCTGTATTTGCTCCTCCTTTACCTGGCGAACTCCCTCTCAAAACTCCGTTTCCTGCTCCTGTTCACAAAGCTCCCTGGTTGCTGACTCACTGCTTTATAAAGCCCTGGCTTTCCTGATAGCCCCGCCCCCTGACTAAGGCTCAGCCAATTAACAGAGGCTTCTAGATTTCAAACCTTTAGAAGCTCACAGCTTCCAACTGCCGGCCACAGCACACAGTCAAAGTGACTTGCCTGAGGTTTTGAACCAACTTTTCCTGATTCCTAGTCCTGTCCTGTTGATTTGGCCTTCTGCCGCTCAGCTGAATGGCGCACAGGCCGTGCAAAACCTCTTGAAGATTGTTCCAGGGCTTCACTCGCTTTGTGTCGAACCAGTGAACCCAGGAGTCCTGCCATAGGCTGTCTGGTTTCCATTTTAAAGCAAGGCTCATTTGGTTCCTGGTCCTGACCTGGAGCCCCAAACACTTCTCTGGAGCCCTGGTTTGCTAGAGGCTTTGAAAGCGAGAGCTAGACAGCCCTGGCCTTGCCGAAGCAGACAGAGTGAGCTTCCTCACACGGCTCTGCTGAGACCTCACCGACCCCCTTTGGCAGTCCAGCTTCTAATTCCCTCCTGGGGAGACACCGCCTGTGGTACCAGCTTGTGGTGGGGGGAGGTTCTGACACAGACAGGGAGTGACTCCTGCTTCAAGATGGACAGCCAGGGGTGGCCCATCCATATAGGCGAACTAGGCGGTCGCCTAGGGCGCCAAGTTAAATGGGGTGCCAAATGGTGGCGCAATATCATTGAGGGGTTTGGAGGTGGGGGCAGGGCAGATGACCGTTTTGCGGGGCCCAGGGCAGCACAATTTTGCGGGGCCCCCCTTTGCCACGGCGCATGCGCGGGGCTTTTTGAAGCGCGGGGCCCGGGGCGGCCACCCCGCTCGCCCTGCCCTATATCCGCCCCTGGGTGGGGGCACCAATTGCATGGTTCGCCTAGGGCGCCAGTTGCTTGCAGCAAGTCTAGGGCCGCCCTTGTGGACAGCCCTGTGTGAATGCCCTGCTCACCAAACAGAGTCCTTACAAAACAGTGAATTGTTCACTCTTGTCCTCTGCTCTCTGCTTTGCTCACAACTTCCTGCCCTAAGGAAAAGGAAACTCTCCTAGGGGAGAGTCAGAACAAGTAGTCAGAACAAGTAGTCAGAACTAGTAGTCAGAACAAGAACTAACCCTGGCCCCTGGTGTATAAAGGAAGGACAAAGCATTGGGCTAGTTTCCAGGCACCTCCCCAGCCTGCAGAATAAAGCCTCCACTTTAAAACAAACAAAAGGAAGTTTTTCTTCTCTCAGCGCACAACCAACCTGTGGAACTCCTTGCCAGAGGATGTTGTGAAGACTAGGACTTTAACAGGGTTCACAAAAGTGCTAGATAGATTCATGGAGGTTGGCTATTAGGCAGGATGAGTAAGGATGGTTTCCCTAGCCTCTGTTTATCTGGAAATGGATGACAGGGTCCCTCCCTCTGGGCCATCTGGTATTGGCCACTGTCAGCAGACAGGTTACTGGGCTAGATGGACCGTTGGTCTGACCCAGTCTGGCTGTTCTTATGTTCTTCTGGTGAGCTCACACTATGAGAATGCCCATACTGGGTCAGACCATCATCCGCCTCGCCAGTCTCCTGGCTTCTCTCAGCGCCACGTGCCTCAAGGGAATGAAGGGAACAGGGCAATATCTGGTGATCCGTCCTCCGTCAGCCAGTCCCAGCTTCCGGCGGTCAGAATTTAAGGACACCCATTGCCTCTCTGGCCATCCTAGCTAATAGTCGTTGAGGGACCTGTCCTCCGTGAACTTCTCTCGTTCCTCTCTGAACCCACTTATAGTTTTGGCCTTCCCCCCAGCCCCTGGCAAGGAGTTCCACAGGTTGGCTGGGTGCAGTGTGGCCGTACGTTTGCGTTAAACCGGCTGCCTGTTCGTTTCATGGGGCGAGCCCTGGTTTGGGCGTTTTGTGAAGTGGTAAGTAGCACGTCCCTGGTCGCTTGCTCCGGAGCATGCAGGTTTGATGGAGCTCTATCATATCTCCCCCTTCATTCTCCCCCTCACAGATTGGTCTCCATTGAGCAGTAGCACCCAAGAGCTCCCCAGGCCTCCGAGAGCAGCTACCTCTGATCCACTCCCGTTTAGTGTTTGCTAAGTGATTTCCATTTCAAGCTGCTGTGACTTCTGATGCAGGTTCCTTTGAACTTTCCTCCCCTTCCTACCAGGGTGGTGAAACACTGGAATAAATTGCCTGGGGAGGTTGTGGAATCTCCATCACTGGAGATTTCTAAGAGCAGGTTGGACAAACACCTGTCGGGGTGGTCTAAATCCAGGGTGGGCAATAATTTTTGATGGGGGGGGGCACTCCAAGTTTTTGGTCAGTGGTTGCGGGCTGTACTTTTCTATGGAGGAGGTGGGGGTCTGGGATGGAGGTGGGGTGCAGAAGGGAGCTGGGGATGGGGTGGAGGAGAGAGTGTTGGATTGGGGAGGGAGTTTGGGTGAAGGTGTGGGTTGTGCCCTGGGGCAGGGGATTGGGATGTAGGGTCGGGGAGGAGGTCTGGGTTCAGGAGAGGATTCTGCCCTGGGGGAGGGGTGTAGGAGGGAGTGCAGAGTCTGGGAGGGAGTTGTGATCTGGGGCAAGGAAAGGGGGTGGCAGTGGGTTTGGGTGGTGACCTGGGGCAGGGGATTGGGGTGCAGGCTCAGGGAAGGGGTGTGGGTGCAGAAGAGAATTCTGGTTTTGGGGAGGGGTGTAGGAGGAGCAGGGGAGAGCAGAGGGTTTGGTGGGGACTCAGGCAGGAGGGGGTGGTAACCTGAGGCAGAGAGTTGGGGTGCGGGAAGGGGTGGGGTGCCAGATGTAGGCTGTAGCTTGGAGGTGCTTACCTAGGTGATTCCTGGCCCTGCCTGCCATAGCCCCAGCTCAAAGCTGCTGGCTGCTCCCTCCATGTGCCACTTGCCAGGGTGCGGAGAGAGTCTCTGCATGTGGAGAGAGTCCCCTGTGCCCAGCCCAATCGTAGCAGCTCCCATTGGCCATTTTCCAGCCAATAAGAGCTGCTAAGATTGGGCTGGGGCCAGGGGCAGCGTGTGAAGTAGCCTTTGTATCCTAAGGCACTTGGAAGGAGAAGAGATTCTGCAGGTTGGCAAGGGCATGAAGGACCTAATGCAACACATGCAGCCTGGGAGGCACCGAGGATTGGTTGCCCCAGCCCCGCCCCTCCACCTGAGGCCCCGCCCCTCCACCTGTGGCCCTGCCCTTCCACCAGAGGCCCCACCCCTTCGGGGAGGGTAGAACCGCCCCCACCTTGCTCAGTGGCCCATCAAATCTGTCACCCCTCCCAGTGGGCGCTGATCAGGCCCTAAGGGAATGGTGCTGGACAGTCCCAGGATGGTTTTGCTTAGATCAGTGCAATAATGCGATAGCCACACATGCCATAATGGACCACTAAGGGCTCACCGGAAATGTGACGGTTCCCATATGTATTTCATTCTGGACGCTCCCATTTGCCTGTAGGGCAGAGTAAAGCAGAAATCTGGTCCTGTAGGGACCATTAGGTGATGGGTAAATGGGGCACGTGGGTTAGGTCAAGTGAGGCGTTGTTTTAGCAGGGTGACCACTTGGCCAGGTTTGAGCTGTTGCCATCTGGCTACAAAGGCTCTGTTGAATGTCTCAGGAACACACAGCTCTCCCTCCAAAGTCATTCTTTATTGAAGGTTTCATTGCACTCTTTTGAATCAGCTGATAAGCTAAACGATTGTCCTCACAGATTTATCAGCGAATAAGGGGCCCGCTTTGCATGTAGCATCCATCTGATTGGCTGGCAGCCATTTGATTTCATTAGCGGAAAGGTACAGAAATGATGGCTCTGCAGCCACAAGTGACCCCAGAAACTTAGTGGTTTCCTGGCAGCTCACACACCTGGAGTTCTTTGAATTGTCTGTGAGCAGGAAAACCCATGCTAAAACGGGATGCTCATTCGTGTTTGCTTTGTCATGCTCCTCTGAAGATGAAGGCCTTGTCTACACTAACTCCCGCTGTTGCTCGAATCGACCTGACTACAGCAACGCAGCTAGCATGGTGGAAGTCGACACATTTACTACGGTGTTTTCTGTGTGGGGTTGCCAGGTGTCCGGTTTTTGCCCAGACAGTCTGTTTTTTCTGGCCCCTGTCCGGTAATAAAAACCCAGAAAATGTCTGGTATTTTCTGTTTCTCTAGGACGGAAGGCCGTTGGAGACAATCTTCCCCTGACACATCTGGCATGGGCAGGGGAAGCGAGGAGTGTGGGGATTCTTAAAGGCACAGCAACACTTTTTTTTTTTTGCTCAACAACTTTTGTCTCGTTTTTTTTTTTGCTCAACAAGTTTGGTCTCCTGTTTTTTCGGGTGTTTGTGGCCATGTTTGGGATTTTTGGAGAAAGCATCTGACAAACCTACTTCTGTGAGGTAAGGTCAGCGTGGGCTGCTCTTCTCGTCCTGGTGGAGTAGCGAGTCGACGGGAGAGGGCTCGGAGATCGATTTAGTGCGTCTAAGCAGACGTGACAAATCGATGGCCGGTGGATGGAGTGCTGCAGCGTCGATCCACCCTGTAGTGGAGACAAGCCCCAAACATACCTTATTCCTGGGAGCCGTTGCATGTGGCTCTCCTTTAGCACATGCAGTCGGCTTGAGTTTTAGGAACCAAAATGCTGAGGGGGGTCTTGCCCCAGCTCCCCAGCTGCGCCATCTCGATACTAGTTTTACCCAGCAGGCTTGTGTAACTCACCACACATCATCATGGGGGTGGCATCTGAGGGCTGGGGATTGCCCCACAGCTTGTGGGGGGGCCTGAATTCACATGCTTTGAACCAGGACCTACTTTTAGTCTCTGGTCTGCTCTGGATGCAGTGACCTGCCATTTGCTGTTTGATGCGGAAGGTAGAAAGCTGGGTGCAGCGTCAGGGCAGATTTGGGTGGGGGCATCTTGGAGGGGAAGTTTGAAAAGTAACAAGATGAGCCCAAAACAGGCAGCCCCCCTGCTCCCTGCTGCTTTATACTTTGGGGTGAATGTCTCAGTGGCTTGGCAGGGCTGTTTAGCCACCTCAGTACAGCCTGCGGCTCTGTCCCTGTCTTGTGGCTGGTCCACACCTGTGGTTTAGGATCGCCCTTTAGCTCAGGCAGGAGAGGGGTGTGTGTTAGATCCAGACATCGGCACCCACTTTCATAAATGCTGGGGGGGTGCCTGACCTCCGGCTCTGCTCCTGGCTCCACCCCTCACCCCCTTCCCCCCCAGACCACACCCCACCTCTTCCCACCCCGCCTCTTTTCACCCAGTTCTGCTCCCTCCCCCACTGAGCCTCTCAAAGGCTGCGAAACAGCTGATCACAGTGGGCGGGATGGAGGGGGAGGCACTGATTGGTGGGGCCCGAAGGTCCTGGGGGTGGGGAACGGGAGCTGACAGGGGGTGCTTGGCACCCACCAGTTTTCCCCCCGTGGTGCTCCAGACCCAGAGCCCAGGTGGATCGAGCGGTCTCCATCCCTGCAGACTGAGCCATCCCAGGGATGTTCGATACAGGGCCAGCTTTCCCCAAGGGCTCGCTGCGGGGTGCCCTTTAAGTGCTGTCTGACCAAAGCTGCTGCTCCCCAAGGAGGACCGAGTGCCCCCTCCCTCCTTTTATTCACGCCACTCTCAGCCCTGCCTCTAGCCAGGCGCACAGGGCCGGGGGGCAGTGGTTGTAATGTGAGCTTCCAGCGGCTGAGAACCCCCAAACTCAGCTCACCCAGGCCTCAGAGCGGCGGCTGGGCGGTGGCACCTAGTGGGTGTCGTTAACCCCCTGGAGGGGAGAGGCTGTTCCGTGGCCTCATGTGCGGGGTGGTTGGGCATCTTACCAGGGCCAGCCATTTGGCCAGGCTTGTCATATGCTCAGCATCCCCTTCTGTGACTGCTTCGTAGGGGTGTCTATGGCAACGAAAGCCCGGGGCGAGCAGGACTCGCGCCAGTCGATTCATGCGAGGGACCCGGGGCTCGAGCATCCCCATGGCTTTCGAACCCCGGGGTAAGGCCTTGCAAAGCCAGGCTCAAACTCTGGTCTCCACACGGCCGGGCACAGCCCCGTGTCCAAGTAACCCTCTCCCAGAATACTCAGCGTGGTCCCCCCACAATGTGGCCGCTCCAGCCTTAGGATCGGGGTGCATGGTGGGAAAACTTACCTGCCCTGCCTGTCGCCAGCTCGCTTGATGGCTTGGCTCCTCCCTGCTCAGCCGAGGATCAGGAGACAACGGGGAGACACTGGCCTGACCTGTGGCCATTGGCCAAGGGGGCCATTGCAGAGGGTTGGGAGAGAGGACTAAGGACGTTGTCCCAGGGAATTGTGGGATACGTCTGGCTGCGTTTGATGGCAACACGGTCTTGTCTGGGTCCTAGCGCCTCAGTGACAAATCTCCTTGTGCGACCTTCACACAGTCTCCTCTCTAGCCTGAGGGGACAAGGCCCCGTCAAGCTTTCGTTGCCCAGCTAGGCCTGACTGAGGGGGAAGGACAGGACTGGAAACTTGAGAGACTGTTGCCGTAATCGGGGCCCGCGTTACGGGAACCCAAACGTCCCCTTCCCCGTGGTCTGACGCCCCCTCACCCGGAGCACGCGGGCAGCCGTCGGGGCGCTGAGGGGAGGAAAAGTTCAGCGAGAGAAAGCGAGTGAGACAGAGCGCGCTGAATGTGATGCAGCTTTAAGGGTCAAAAAATAGACAGCACTGACGTACAGTTCCATTTGGGCAGCCCCAGGAGGGGTGGGCTGAAAATGGCCGCCGCCTCCCCAGCCCACCCAGCCCTACCTCACCCACAAGTTCGCTCCCCGCCCCCGGCCCCACTCCGCCCCCTTCACTTCCGCCGCCCGATCTGCGCCATCAACTGGGCATTGGCGGCAGCCTTTGCCCTCAAGTTCTTGGCCTTGGCGATGTCGAAGAGGATGTTCATGATGTTGGTGGGCACGTCGAGGGAGAGGGTGAATTTGGTGCGCCGGTCGCTCTTGGCCCGGGTCTGGTGCATCTTCCCCTTGAGCGGCGCCTGGTATTGGTAACGGGCGTCCTCTGGGAACGTCCTTTTCTCCTTTTCCTCCTCCTCCGCTTCCTCCCGCGGCGAGGGTGCGTCCTTCCCAGGTGGGTAGTTGGAACTCCTCTTGTCCAGGGGGGAGTTCTCCTCCGGGTGGCTCTTCTCGGCCTCCGAGAGGGCGGCGTTGATGCAGTTGAAGAGGGACTCGGCTTTGTACAGCTTGAGGGACAGGCCCGTCCTTGCGGCGCACAAGATCAGGAGCAGCAGCATGAGTCTGGTGGGAGACATGGTTCCCCCCTGAGGCTCAGGAGAGGGAGAGAAGGCAGGGAAGGTAGAAACATAGGTGAGTGTCATTAGTATTAATCAGTGTATGCTCAAAGCAGAACGGTCCAGTAATTCGGGGATGGAATGGGGGTTTCCAGGGCTTGGAGGAAGTACCTGGTGGTTAGAGCAGGGGATAGGACATCAGGACACCTGGGTTCTAGCCCCACAGCTAGGAGGAAGTGTGGCCTAGTGGTTACAGACGAGGATGGGCATTGGGACTCCTGGTGTTATTCCCACAGCTAGGAGGAAGTGTGATCTAGTGGCTACAGAAGAGGATGGGCACCGGGACTCCTGGTTTTATTCCCACAGCTAGGAGGAAGTGTGGTCTAGTGGTTAGAGCAGGGGGGACCCATGGTTTCCCTCTGTAATTTTGGGTGAGTTGCTAAGACCCACTGTTAGAAATGTGGCCTCTAATTGTGCATGGAGACCGGACCTTTTGGAGACCTACACGTAGGGATTGCTTTGCTTTACTCTTGCTGACATGCAGCTGCTTCTGGAGCGGGACCCAAAAAACTGTTGTCAGCTCCAGCAATGTTACTTGGGGTTGTCAGATTCTCATTGTCACTTCTCAACCTTCCTCCACTTGGCCCGCTGGGCTCGTCAAGACCTCCCTGAATTTACCTTCATAGGCTCCCCACGACCCCCACCCCTGCCCTCACCAACTCAAACCAGATTCAAAGTGTAGATGTTCACAAAAGCACTTCCAGGCAATCTGACTCAGAAGCAGCAGGCGCCCATGGGGCTAGCTAACCCAATGTTGGAAAGCCCAAGCGGTGTTTGCAGTCCAACTATCGCAGCCCTGAGAGAGCATCTGACACTAAACCACAGTGAACCCCCAGTTTGGGGTCGTGTTAGGAGGAGCCTTGTCAGGAGATGGAGGGAAGTGATTATTCCTGATGAGGCCACATCTGGAGTATTGTGTCCAGTTTGGGGCCCCCCCACTATAGAAAGGATGTGGACAAATTGGAGAGAGTCCAGCGGAGAGTAACCAAACTGATTCAGGGGCCGGAGCACATGATCTAGGCGGAGAGGCCGAGGGATTTGGGCTTATTTAGTCTGCAGAAGAGAAGAGTGAGGGGGGATTTGAGAGCAGCCTTCAACTCCCTGAAGGATGGAGCCCTCATCTCAAAGAGGATGGAGATGAGCTGTTCTCAGTGGTGACAGATGGCAGAACAAGGAGCAATGGTCTCGTTACAGTGGAGGAGTCTAGGCTGGCTATTAGGAAAAATGATTTCCCTAGGAGGGTGGGGAAGCACTAGGATGGGTTCCCTAGGGAGGTGGTGGAAACTCCATCCCTAGAGGTTTTTTTGAGAAACTCCTGGCTGGGACGGTTTATTTGGGGTTGGTCCTGCTTTGAGTAGAGGCTAGGGGGGGTACGGCTAGACTACAAGTTTTTGTCGGAAAAAGGTACGCAAAATGCGCTGTGCATTTTGCAAACTTTTTTCCCATTCTTTTGTCGGAAGAGGCGTTTCTGACATTTGGCCCATCTAGACTGGGCCAAATGTCAGATAAAACCCTCTTTCGGAAGCCCCCTTCTTCCCCATAGAACGAGGAACACAGGGGCTTCCAAAAGAGCACGTTTGCTCTTCCGCAAAAAAAAAAGCAGAAGAGCAAACGCATTCCCTGGACGGAGTTCTGGTATCCTGAAAACACTCCACAGTCTAGCCGTACCCTTGGACTAGATGACCTCCTGAGGTCTCTTCCACCCCTAGTCTTCTATGGGTCTATGATCCTATTGTCAACCCTGACACATTAACAATCAGGAGTTGGGGCCCATTGAAATAATGAAATTGGCTTTAAAATCATGAGATTTCAAACAAAATATTAACTTGGGTTTTTTTTTCTTGGCCTTCTGATGTCTGAGCCCCTGGGGAGCCTCTGGGTCACATTTTCAAGCATTTCTCCTTAGCTACGGGGGCTTTTCCTCCGAGGTAGCAGGCATCCCAATTCTCTCTGAAGTCCAGGGGAGCTCCGAGCACTCAGCACTGCTCAGGATTAGGCCTTGTGTCTGCTGCAGTGGAGAGACAGAGGGGTGCCAGCCAGCCCGACACTCATTTTGACTCTGTGCACAAACCTTGTTTGCCCGGTAAACCCATGACTTGAAGGATGCCCCCTCCCCTTCATGGCTGTGCGTCATTTTCCTGGCCAGTGCATAAAAACTCCTGGCAAGGAGCTCAGGAGACCCGGTTTCTAGTCCTGACTTTGCCACCAGGCCAACCACGGGCATATTACTGGCTGCTCTGTGCCTCAGTTTCCCCACCTATGAAATGGGTGCAATGCTATCACCCTGCTGTGTGACGTGCGTGCAGGTCTACTGATGGAAACGTCCTGCCTCGGCGCGAGACGTTGTTATTAAGGCTGGCAACCCGACTGATGCAGCTGTTCGATATTGACGCAGCAATACTCCGCAGGGAGCAAGTCTGCTTTGGCGGAAGGAGATGGGGAGGGATGAAGGGTTGGTATTTCTAGTAGCACGGCCTCTTCGACACCGTCGTGGGAGCAGAGCATTGTCTGGCTGTGGGCGCTCCAAGATCTTGGGCAGTCACAGGTCTGATGCACCCGCTAACCGCTGCTTTGCCGTGGAAGGGAGATGGTTATGTTGCCCCCATTGTGCTGCAAGGACAATGTGTTAACTTAGGACACCGTCGTTCTTGGGTCCCTCTGTGGCTTGGATGGTGGGCTCCGGGAGGCCAGTGTAACAGACCTTTCCCTCTAATTCCTACCCGCCTGCCTCAGGCTGGATCATCCCAAGGGACCCTTTCTGGCCATAGCATCTATGAATTCCGCTGCTCTCCAACGGAGCCGATTCATTCCCTCTTTTCTAACCTAGTCCAGCCAGACAACCATGACGATTACAAGGAGCCAGCCAAACAGAGGGGCAATTTCCCGTTGGGTCTCTGCCCCTCGCTTAGCACAGAGAGAGAGAAGGCTTGGGATTTATTTTAGCAGTGTCACATCCGGGGGCGGGGCAGGGCGCTTGTTTCATTCCCTCTTTTGTCCCTGCAGCCAGCAGGACGATCCAATGGGGCAAATGATGCTGGGATTCCAATGGGACCCACGAGGCAGGCAGCTGAATGTGGAGCCAATGTGGTACCCAGGCATCGCCAGACCCGCCTGGTTGCTGGCTGCATGGAGGCTCCAACGCACCTCACAGGTGAAAAGCCCGGGAGGAGGGATCGTACATACTCTGACCCTCACGGAGGGTCCAGTTTTATAGAGGAGGAAATCAGCGGGATGGATTTATATTACGGGAAAGGCTAGGGGCTCTGATCCGGGCAGCACTATGGTAGGCACTGTACATATGGAGGATGAAAAGACAGTCCCCATCTCAAAGAGCTGCCAGCCTGGCTGCCCAAGGTCACGGCCTGCAAGCTAAGAGTTAGTAATGTGGTCCAGTGGCTAGAGCACCAGCATGGGACTCAGACAGCTTGGCTTCTCTTCCCATCTCTTCCACTGGCCGTGCCTCAGTTTCCCCAACTGTAAAATGGTGATAAATATACTGCTCTCCTTTCTAAAGTGCTTTGAGCCCTACTGATGGAAAGCACTAGATATATTCTTCTCTCGCTACCGTTCCACACTGCAGACTCAGAACAGCCGGGTGTGGCTTTTCCCTTATGCCCATAGCCACCCTGTAGCTCCGGATGTAGCAATGTGCGGAGAGGCCTGGGTGTACCACCGTTTACGAGCGTCGCCTCCCCCTGGTGGATGTTTCAGTACACTGCCGGCTGAGCAATAAGTGACCGGCTGAACCGGGATGTAGTCACAGCTGGCTCCCACTAGCCGACGGGTGGCTGGGGCTGTGGGGTTATTTTGTTGCTGTGTAGCGGGGCCAGCACCCCATGAGGTGCAAGGGCCCTCATAGCTCGGGCTCCAGCCCAAGCCTGGCAGCCCACACAGCAACGAAAAGCCTGAGCTGTTGGTGGCCTGGGCCAGCCACAGGTTGGTCTTGCTGTGTAGACAGACCCTGAGAGACACATGGTGGGCGGCGTAATTGCTTTTATGGGGCCAACCTCTGCATTTCCGAGTGCTCAGAGCCCTTTGCTGGGATATGTAAAATGAACAGGGGTCCGGGACGGTGGGAAGGATTTCGGCCACGGCAGGCATTACCCTGGGGCATGCGCTTTCCCTTCGTTTTTGCAGCCTAGAAATATAGATAAGCATGCAGCTGCTCTGCTTTGTTGTGTCTCTTGCTTATCCTCATTGGCGCTGCAGAAAATCTTCAGGGTCAGAGTCCTTGAAATCTCTGTCACCTGTTAGTTTGTAGTATAGGAAACTGTTGAGTCAATTAGAAATTATATACATAGTAATTAGGGGTGGGTATAATTGTATTCATTATTTGCTTATTAATATTCATTTTATGGGAGTTAACTTTACTAAATTAACATACTAAAATAGATAAAAGGTTCTGACTACGGCCAATTCGGGGCCACTCCGACATCATGTTGAATGTCTGAGGTAAACGTGCGTAGGCAATAAAGCAATTCCTTTCACCTCATCCGCTCCTGGGTTGCCTGTTTCTTCTCTGACACCCTTCAGCTATGTCTACACTGCCCCCGTTTTGCGCAAAAAATATGCAAAAAATATCCTTTTTGCACAAAACCCCCCCTCTTGCGCAAGAGCCGTTCTTCCTGAAAAAAATGCGGAAGAACGGCTCTTGTGCACGTGGGGTTTTTTGAGCAAAAACAGAGCCATATAGACGGCTCTTTTTTGCGCAAAAGCCTCTTGCGCAAAAACAGAGCCGCGTTAATTATGCAAATGAGGCATGGCGATATTCCACGCTTTGCCTCATTTGCATATTTGTTGTGCAAAATGGGGGGCAGTGTAGACATAGCCTTCGTGTCTCTTTAATACCCTGGGAGCAACGCAGCTGCGCCCCCGCTGCCAGGAGCGTGTCTACGCGCTGGCGAGGTGCAATCGGAAGCTCTGTGCAGTCTGGGATTGTCGGTCCCGGGGGGTCACTCATCCGGCTCACGCAGGGCCTGGCGACAGCTCTCCGGGACTTGCTGGACGGGCGGCTGGAGACAATTCAAGGTCACCAGACCAGAGAGCCGAGACTACCAAACCGCACCTGATGGTTCGGGCTGGAGACAGGGGCTAGCGGGACAGCCCCGCAGACGGGAGCCAGCCACGGAAGAGACAATCATGCCGCCAGCTACTCGGCGCCCTGCAGCTAATGGGCCCAAAGCTGACTGGGCTCCTGTGGCCATGGCTTTGGGAGCAGCAATGCGGAGGACAAAGCAGGGGACAATGAAGAAAGCCTCCAGGCCGCACCAGCCCTTTAAGGACTCCAGGCCACACCAGCCCTTTAAGGGCTCCTTGAGGCCGTACTCCGGGAGTTAGGAGGCATGCTGAGGGCTTCCCACCCATTCCATAGACCTTTTTATTTTAGCTAGCCCTCCCAAGTCTCTATTGGCTCCTTGGGGTCCCTCCCAGCCAGTCCCCACCTGCTGGGGGCATTATAAGGCTTGCCAGATGCCACATGGAAATCCAGCTAGGGCTGGCCCCCGTAATGGGCCCATATTGGATGGGGGTGTGGCCCTGATGAGAAACTTCAGGAGGGTGGATATTGGGGGCCCCTCCACCAGCCACCTAAGGCTCATGGGGGACACCCCGATCTTCTTCCCATCTGTGTGGGGAAGGTTGAGGGCCCCCAGAAGCTTTCTAAGGCTTTTGGGGTTGGGTGGGGCCTGGGAGGTGGAGACCCTTCCAAGTAGCGTTCTGGGACTTGCCAAACTGAGCTCTTCTCGAAGGTGTCCTGTAAACTCCACAGGTGTTGGGCCCGAGGAGATGCATAGGAGGTGAGTGGGGGATGGCCCCTTGAGATGTGCCCCCACAGTCCTCCTGCTTCCCTCATTCCCCCCCTTTGAGACCTGAGAAGGTCTCTTCCCTGCACAAGATCCTAAGCTCTGCTGGAAAGGCACTCCCCTCTGCATAGGCATTAGGGGGTCAGTAAGATGGGAGAGAAAATCACATCCCCTCCCCCCATTTCCAAGCCCACTGCTCTCTCCAGTCCCTCGGTAGGACGATTTAGAAAATGAAGTAAATTCCCATCCAAAAAAAGTTCTTACAGGGTGTTCGAAGCTGCAAGACCATCCCTTTATTAAAATAACAGAAGATTTCAGCACTGAGGTTTCACTTCCGTAACAAGCCACAGTCACACGCACAAAATATCCATAACCTTAACTCTGCCCCCATTTTGCCACAAGGCTGGAATATTCTCAGTTGAGTTTAGAAAAACTGCATAACATCACTGCTAGGTTAAGGCTTAAAGAAGGCCATGGTTTAGCTGAATGTCTTTTGAGTGAAAGAAGTCATCTAACCGAGCAAGAGTGAAATGGTCCATTTGATTTATGGACCAAACACACAACTCTTGTTCAAGCACATTTGGCCCAGAAAGCTTCAAATTCTTGCCTATTTGGCAAATCTTAGGGTAATAATGACTAGAATTTCTGTGCAGGTTTATCATTATTAATGTGTAGGGGGTGGAGCAATGGCCCCATAATTCCTGTCTTGATGGGTGACTTTACTTACATAACTACATAGAAAACTGTTGGCCTGATTTTTAACTGCCTTATACCTTATATCTCAGGAATCCCTGGATCTAACGACCTCAGATTTGAATCACTGACCCTCATGTTGCTTCCCAAATTTCAAAGCAATCCATGTAACAGTGCAAAGTGTAGAGCACGTTGGAAAAGCTGAGCTTTCACAAGAAAATTGGTCTCGATTTGGTGGCCCACTAAAATACAGTCATTTACACATGTGCAAAATGGGTGCCAAGCGGTCGGAAAGACGCTGGTCGCGTTGTGCCCCCGTTTTGCACAGGCGCAACGAACGGCACAATGGGGCTGGGCCCACCGTGTTGGGAAAATGGTTTTAAAAATGCCCTCAACCTTAAGAAACTATGTAGTGACGGTGGATTGCGAATGGAAAACGCAGGGAGGGCCTGCATTTGGCCGCTGGCGCAGAATGCATCATCTGGTGTGAGCTGGAGGTGTGTCCTACTGAATGCATCCCCCTACTATGGGGCGGGATGTCTGGACAAGGAAATCCGTGAAGAGTCTTTTTAAGAGGCTCATTTCAGCTCAATGGCTGCAGCAGCATTTTTGCCTGCTCTTCCCAAAGACCAAGTTGTGCAGTGTCTCCATTCCCCACGGATGAGGTTTGGCGGCTGTTGTCTCCACCGTGGCAGAGGCTGGGGCGGTTATTTGAGGGTAACCGAGTGGCAGGTGGTGGAAATGCTAACTCAGTTTGGAACTCCCTAGGTTTCTATAATTCCATCCTAGTTGTTACCTTGGATGGGCTCAGAAGGGAAGAACTGGTGGGAGAGGTCTAGGTTGGAAATCAGGAAATATTATTTCCCTAGTAGGGTGATGAAGCATTGGGATGGGTTACCTAGGGAGGTGGTGGAATCTTCATCCCTAAAGGTTTTAAGTCTCAGCTTGACAAAGCCCTGGCTGGGTTGATTTAGTTGGGATTGGTCCTGCTTTGGGCAGGGGGCTGGACTTGATGACCTCCTGAGGTCTCTTCCAGCTCTATGATTCTATGAACCCTGATACAGGTCTGCAGTTGTTATTTCCCTTGGACCACAGGGGCTTGATGGGGACTAGCTAATGTTTGTGTAGTGCTTTGCAAAGCACCATGGACATGCTGCGGGTTTTAATTCTCCCCTCTGAGCTCTTTGGGATGGAACCTTGGATTGAAGGGGCCATTGGCATGGTGGCACCATGGTTTCTCCTGCTCTCCTGAGCCTGTGGCACCCAGTTTGGCTTCTTGAGGATGGAAATAGCTGAACTGAATTAAAGAAATTGGGATAAGTCTAGGGCAGGGGTCGGCATCCTATGGCTCTCGAACCAAATACGGCTCTTTGGTCATTCCCAAAATACAGGCCACTGTTTAAATTGAAATGAAAAATTAATTCAACATTTTAAAACCGTGTCATTCCTCCTGCAGCCTGAAGGCGTGCATGAACCTGAATGGGACCAGCTATGATGTAAACTGCAAAGAAAAGTGCACAAAGACGCAGCAGCAGAAGTCCCATTTGACAAAGTCTGTGAGTGCAATGTTTCACTGATGCTGCTATTAATCATGTCAGTTATCAATAATACAAGGTTGTATATTTTCAGTCATGCAAATGTGCATTCAGATACGGCTCTTTGTTGACCACTTGTTCTGAATTTTGCTGCAGCTGGCTCTTTGGTTTGAAAAGGTTGCCAACCCCTGGACTAGAGGAGCTGGGGGAAAATGTAGTAGCCTGTGATAGGAGATCATAGAATCAGGCAACGTCTACATTGTAGGCTTCTTGCGCAAGAAGCTTTTTGCGGAAGAGATCTTCCACAAAAACTTCTTGCACAAGAGCGCGTCCACCCTGCAAAAGCGCATCAGAAAAGCGATGTGCTTTTGCGCAAGAGAGCGTCCAGACTGCATGGACTCTCTCTTCCAAGAAAGCTCTGATTGCCATTCGCAGAATAGCCAGCAGGGTACCTGTGCTTCTTCCGTTTCCTATCCACACACACCTTTCTGTGCAAGAGCTCTTACGCAAAAAGGAGTTATTCCTTGTAGAAAGAGGGATACTGACATTGAAATGCTGAGGGAGATTAGAGAGGCAACCAAAACAAAGAACTCTATAATAATGGGGGATTTTAAATTACCCCCATATTGACTGGATACATGTCACCTCAGGAAGAGAAGGAGATAAAATTTCTCAATGGCTTAAAATGACTGCTTCTTGGAGCAGCTGGTGCAGGAACCCACAAGGAGAGGCAATTCGATTTAGTCCTGAGTGGAGCGAGGATCAGGTCCAGGAAATAACCGTTACAGGACCGCTTGGGAATAGTGACCATAATATAATAACATTCAACATTCCTGTGGTGGGAAGAACACCTCAGCAGACCAGCACCCTGGCATTTAATTTCAAAAAGGGGAATTACACAAAAATGAGGAGGTTAGTTAAACAGAAATTAAAAGGCACAGTGACTAGAGCCAAATCCCTGCAAGCTGCATGGAAACTTTTTAAAGACACCATAATAGAGGCCCAACTTAAATGTATACCCCAAATTAAAAAACATAGCAAGAGACCTAAAAAAGAGTCACCGTGGCTTAACCACCATGTAAAAGAAGCAGTGAGGGACAAAAAGGTATCTTTTAAGAAGTGGAAGTCCGATCCTAGTGAGATAAATAGAAAGGAACATAAACACTGTCAAATCAAGTGTAAAATGTAATAAGAAAAGCAAAAAGATTTTGAGGAACAGCTAGCCAAAACTCAAAAAGAAATAACAAAATGTTTTTAAGTACATTAGAAGCAGGAAGCCTGCTAAAAACCTGTGGGTCCCCTAGACGATCGAACTATAAAAGGCGCAATCAAGGACGATAAAGCCATTGCGGAGAAACTAAATGATTTCTTTGCTTCAGTCTTCACGGCTGAGGACGTTGGGGAGATTCCCAAATCTGCACCGCCCTTTGTGGGTAATGAATCTGAGGAACTGTCCCGGATTGAAGTGTCATTAGAGGAGGTTTTGGAACAAATAGAAAACTTAATGTTAACAAATCTCCGACCGGATGGCATTCATCCAAGGGTTCTAAAAGAACTCAAATGGGAAATTGCTGAACTATTATCTGTGGTTTGTAACCTATCCCTTAAATCGGCTTCCGTACCTAATGACTGGAAGGTAGCCAACGTGACACCAATATTTAAAAAGGGCTCTAGAGGCGATCCGCAATTACAGACCGGTAAGTCTAACTTCAGTACCTGGCAAATTAGTCGAAACAATAGTAAAGAATAAAATTGTGGAAGCATGTAGAAGAACATAATTTGTTGGACAAAAGTCAACATGGTTCTGTAAAGGGAAATCCTGTCTTACTAATCTATTAGAGTTCTTTGAAGGTTAACAAACATGCGGACAAGGGGGATCCAGTAGATATAGTATACTTAGATTTTCAGAAAGTTTTGACAAGGTCCTCACCAAAGGCTCTTGTGTAAATTACATGGCCATGGGATAAGAGGGAAGGTCCTTTCTTGGATTGAGAACTGGTTAAAAGACAGGAAACAAAGGGTAGGAATAAATGGTAAATTTTCAGAATGGAGAGGGGTAACTAGTGGTGTCCCCAAGGGTCAGTCCTAGGACCAATCCTGTTCAACTTATTCATAAATGATCTGGAGAAAGGGGTAAGCAGTGAGGTGGTAAAGTTTATGGATGATACCAAACTGTTTAGGATAGTCAAGACAGAAGCAGACTGTAAGGGACTCCAAGAAGATCTCACCAAACTGAGTGATTGGGCAACAAAATGGCAAATGAAATTTAATGTGGATAAGTGTAAAGTAATGCACATTGGAAAATAACCCCAACTATACTTACAGTATGATGGGGGCTAATTTGGCTACGACAAATCAGGAAAGAGATCTTGGAGTTATCGTGACAGTTCTCTGAAAACTTCCACACATGTGCAGCGCAGTCAAAAAGGCAAATAGGATGCTAGGTATTATTAAGAAAGGGATAGAAAATAAGACCCAGAATATCTTACTGCCCTGTATAAAACTATGGTACGCCCACATCTTGAATACTGTGTACAGATGTGGTCTCTCACCTCAAAAAGATATTTTGGCCTTGGAAAGGGTTCAGAAAAGGGCAACTAAAATGATTAGGGGTTTGGAACGGGTCCCATATGAGGAGAGGTTAAAGCGACTGGGACTTTTCAGTTTAGAAAAGAGGAGACTGAGGGGGATATGATAGAGGTGTATAAAATCATGAGTGGTGTGGAGAGGGCGGATAAAGAAAAGTTATTTATTAGTTCCTAAATAGAAGAACTAGAGGACACCAAATGAAATTAATGGGTAGCAGGTTTAAAACTAATAAAAGAAAGTTCTTCTTCACACAGCGCAGTAGTCAGCATGTGGAACTCCTTGCCAGAGGAGGCTGTGAAGGCTAGGAATATAACAGAGTTTAAAGAGAAGCTAGATAATTTCATGGAGGTTAGGTCCATAAAAGGCTATTAGCCAGGGATAAAATGGTGTCCTTGGCCTCTGTTTGACAGAGGCTGGAGGGATGGCAGGAGACAAATCGCTTGATCATTGTCTTCGGTCCACCCCCTCTGGGGCACCTGGTGCTGGCCACTGTCGGCAGACAGGATACTGGGCTAGATGGACCTTTGGTCTGACCCGGTACGGCTGTTCTTATGAATACCTATACCGCAAAAACCCCTCTGTTTTGTTGATTCACTGTAAATTTTCTTGCACAAAAACATGCTTGCGATATGGATGCCATTTTTGCGCAAAAACTGTGCAGCATAGACATAGCCTCACAGAATCACAGAACTGGAAAGAACCTCGAGAGGTCATCAAGTCCAGTCCCCTGCCCTCACGGCAGGACCAAGCACTAGGCCGGGGATCTAATGTGTCTATCTGGGCTTAATCTCTATGGGTACGTCTACACAGCAGGTCTAAAGTCAAATTAAGCGATGCAACTTCAGCTACGTAATTGCGTAGCTGAAGTCAAAATAGCTTAACTCGGCTTTTGGCGCTGTCTACGCAGCAGGAAGTCGAGGGAAGAACATTCTTCCTCCGACTTCCCTTACTCCTCGTGAAACGAGGGCTACAGGGCTGTGTCTAGACTACACCTCTCTGTCGACAGAGAGATGTAGATTAGGCACGTCAAAATTGCTAATGAAGCAGGGATTTAAATATCCCGCACTTCATTAGCATAAACATGGCCTCTGCTTTTTTTCAAAATGGAGCTTTTTTGAAAAAAAATGGCAGTCTAGATGGGGATCTTTCGAAAAATAAAGCCTTTTTTGAAAGATCCCTTATCCCTCATAAAATGAGGTTTACAGGATCTTTCGAAAAAGGCTTTATTTTTTGAAAGATCCGTGTCTAGAGTGTCAGGGGGGCCTGATCCAGGGAAGCCATGGGCCACATCCAGCCTCCAGGCCTTAGGTTCCCGTCCCCTATGCTAGAGGGACAGGGCCTTGGGGGCAAGGGGTTGTTTGGGGAAAGTAACTTTCTGTTCTCCCGCTTGTCTGAAGTCCCCTGCTCTCACGCTGTGCTCCCGGAGTCATTGTCTGAGCCAAGAAACCTGGCTGCGTGAGCTGGCGTCAGAGAGATGGAGTTTTGAGAGGTTTTAAACCGTAAGCCCGGCAGGATTCATCAGACAGCTGTCTGGACTCGTCTGTGTACATCTCAGCAAACAACCACGTACTGCTAACTTTTTCCCTGTAAATGCATGAGCCCAGCTCTTCCATGGCTAGAAATCCGTGTTGCTGTACATGAATTCGCATCTGTTGACAATTTGGCCCCATGTGCTCTGTTAGTGTCCGGGGCTATCGGCCCTGGATTATTATTACTAGCGACCGGGCTGCCAGCTGTGTTTTGCATTTTGTTTGGAAACACCCAGCTGTAATTCAGAACGAATCGGGCCCCTCCAATGTGCTTTCCGGGGCTGACAGTCCCCTAATCAGTGCGAGAATCCGTCAGAGGATTTGCATCTCTCTGAGCCCCGTACAACTAACTATCAAAGCAGTTTGTACCATTCTTTATACTATCATCTGACATGGAACGTTTGGCCCGACGTTCGGCTATGCCCAGACTAGCTTGTTCTGTCTCTGAAAACTCTTTGGGGACTTCCTGGGGGGCTGTGATTGGTGACAAGAATTGTGGAACATGAAAAAATGCAAAGGAAACACGCCCTGAAGCATCGTTGGTTTTCAAATCCCCAGAGGTGGGACTAATTTTGTAACAATCAAGGCAAAGCCTCCACACAGTACACTGCTGGTGGCCAGGCTAATGCATTCTCTTTCCTTGGCTACTGCAAAAACCACTCATGCTAGCCCTCCGGCTGCATCTCTTGTACCTGTGAATCCTCATGCATCGTTAGCCATTACAAAATATTGCTTCCTGAAACTGTCACCGAAGAAATGTGGAATTCAGCCGAAAGAAGGAGCAAAGCAGCTTTCGAAGAGGCTTGGATTGAGTCTGATGATGAGACATGAGCCACAGGTGACTTTAGGGGCACATCTTCCACTGGGATAAATGGTCGTGGCTCCAATGCACAATTTACAGGCATTATATTGAAAAGCTATAGCCAATTGGAGCTATCAGAATTTACCCTAGCTGGGGACTGCTACCTGCCTCTTAGCTGTTAAAGACGAGAGGAAAAGTGAAGCAGACAGGCAAGGCAGATCGAGCAAGTTGGGAACAAAGCTTTTTCGGAATTATGATTAGTGTCCTCCCTTAATAACGACTCCGGCTAGAGCTAATGAGGTGGATCTGATTTGCTCTGCTTAGCTTCCCAGCACAAGTCGTTGCAGAGTGATCAAATATTACCAATTTGGACCCGAGCCACGCACACATCCACTTTGCTAACTCATAAACCAACTGCATATTGCAAATGGCCCATTTTGTCGCTGATGCACCGAGGACAAAACTGATTTTATGGCTCCGTCTTGCTTGCCCAGTCTGTTACAAAAACAACATTTTGTGCCCCCCTTCCCCGAAAAATGTCCGACCTACCTCTTTTCCCCATCCCAGGAGCCAGGCAGTTTAACTCTGAAAATTGCAGCTGAACCTTTGCTTCAGAAACTCAAAAGAGAGAATCATTTTGGTCTCATAATGCAGTTTCCTAGACAGCTTTTTGATAGAATGCCTCTCTCCTTTTGCATAGAAATAGGGCACCCGGCAGGAGCCCAAGCACTTATTGGAAGCACTGAAATATTTAAACTTCCTACAGATGAAACCGGTTCCCCTTTCATAAATGAATTCCAAGCCATGCACTCACCTGCAAGTCTTCTGAGCTCTGGAGCAAGAGCGCTTGCTGTTGCAAGCCGCCGTCTCAGAGTAAGGAGAAATACATCAGGCACATTACCCTGAACTTCTGTCTCCTGCCTTTTCTTTTATTGTTATTAAGAGGGCTGCGATAGTTTTTTCTCTCTATGGAAACGCTTTCCCCCCCTCCCTTGTGTATATATAAAAATGAGCGATCACGGGGTCTGAAGCGTAACTCCAGATGCGGAGCCTTCATTTGGACATGATTTCATTAAAAGGAAATCAGAAGGAGCTGGCCACGTCACGGGGCTGAGATGTCCCGTCTCATTCAGAAAGAAAAAATAGAGATGGCTATTAAGAGTCACACCAAGAAGAGGAGCTGTTGCAAACGCCAGCACTGCCTCGCCAGAACCCTCCTGCTTGGAAGCAAGAGACACTGCATAATCCTTAGCAGATTTCTACAGGCATTGGGGCTCCTAATGATGAAGATAGTAAGATTTTTAAAAGCACTGAGACACCTATTTGCCTCTCTATAGCTTTACAAATCTGGCCCATTCTCTCCTCCATTTATTTGCAGACTCTCCGGGCAAAGTCCGCCCCCGGCGAACGCCACGAAGTTAATTAACTTGCATCAGGGACAGATTTGGCCTTTATTCACCAATATTCAACTCAGCCCATTTGTGGCAGATGAGCAGGTATTATTGTCCTCGCATGACAGACGGGGGAAACTGAGGCGGCAAGGTTATGAGACCTGCCCCAGGGGACAGAAAGAGTCAGCAATGGGGTTAGAATCTCCAGAGCCCATCCAGCTGCCCAAATAAGGAGCTGCATTGATAACAAAAGACAATACAGAGAAAAATTAACACCACCCAGGACAAAGTCTTTTGAGTCTGTGTCGGTTTTAAGCCTAGGAGCTGGATCAGTGAGGAGTTTGTGCAGGCTGAGTGGCAGTTTGTCTGCAGATCGAAACTACAAAAGAAAAAGGTACCTGAACTTTACCCCTGGTCCTGCCACAGATTGTCTGGGTGACCTTGGCCAAGTCATTTAGTCATAGTTTTGAAGCCCCAGAGACAGGTAACTCTGCTACATACATCAAAGATCTGATTGGTTATGGGCTAAACCCTTTGATGAACCTCAGAGAGAAAGAAAGTGGGGTTTGAAAAGGGTTCACACATCCCCTTGTTATCTATTTAGGGTTTTCCTTTCTGGTTAATTCCTCCCAAGAACTAGGGGTCACCAAATGAAATTAATAGGTAGCAGGTTTAAAACAAACAAAAGGCAGTATTTCTTCATGCAGCGCACAGTCAACCTGTGGAACTCCTTGCCAGAGGATGTTGTGAAGACCAGGACTTTAACAGGGTTCAAAAAAGAACTAGATAAATTCATGGAGGTTAGGGAGATTAGAGAGGCTGTCAAAATAAAAAACTCAATAATAGTAGGAGATTTCAACGATCCCCATATTGACAGGGTATATGTCACCTCAGGATGCAGAGATAACATTTTGTGATACCTTAAATGACTGCTTCTTGGAGCAGCTGGTTCTAGAACCTACAAGGGAAGAGGTAATTCTTGATTTAGTCCTAAGTGGAACACAGGATTTGTCCCAAGAGGTAAATATAACTGGACCAGGAAATAGTGACCATAATGTAATAAAATTTAACATCTCTATGGTGGGAAAAACACCTCAGCAGCCCAACACTGGCATTTAATTTCAGAAAGGGGAACTACACAAAAATGAAGAGGTTAGTTAAATAGAAATTAAAAGGTACAGTGACAAAAGTAAAATCCCTGCAAGTTTCATGGAAACTTTTCAAAGACACCATAATAGAGGCCCAACTTAAATGTATACCCCAAATTAAAAAACACAGTAAGAGAAACAAAGAAGTGCCACCATGGCTTAACAACCAGGTAAAAGAAGCAGTGACAGATAAAAAACCATCTTTTAAAAAGTAGAAGTCAAATCCTAGCGAGGAAAATAGAAAGGAGCATAAACTTTGTCAAATCAAATGTAAAAATATAATAAGAAAAGCCAAAAAGGAGTTTGAAGAACAGCTAGCCAAAAACTCAAAAAGAAATAGCAAAATGGTTTTTAAGTACATCAGAAGCAGGAAGCCGGCTAAACAACCAGCAGGGCCCTTGGACGAGCGAGAAGCTAAAGGAGCACCCAAAGATGATAAAGTCATTGCAGAGAAGCTAAATGAATTATTTGCTTCAGTCTTCACTGCTGAGGATATTGGGGAGGTTCCCAAACCTGGGCCATTCTTTTTAGGTGACAAATCTGAGGAATTGTCCCAGATTGAGGTGTCATTAGAGGATGTTGTGGAAAAATTTGATAAACTTAACAGTAACAAGTCACCGGGACCAGATGGCTCACCCAAGAGTTCTGAAAGAACTCCAATGGGAAACTGCGGAACTATTAACTGTGGTTTGTAACCTAGCCTTTAAATCAGCTTCCGTACCTAATGACTGGAAGATAGCGAACGTGACGCCAATACTTAAAAAGGGCTCTTGAGGTGATCCTGGCAATTACAGATAGTTATATCTAATGTCAGTACGACTTACCCATAGTAATGAATAAAATTGTCAGACACTTAGATGAACATAATTTATTGGGGGAAAATCAACATTGTTTCTGTAAAGGGAAATCATGCCTTAATAATCAACTAGAGTTCTTTGAGGGGGTCAAAAAAAAGGGGGACAAGGGGGATCCAGTGGATATAGTATACTTAGATTTCCAGAAAGCCTTTGACAAGGCTCCTTACCAAAGGCTCTTAAGTAAAGTATGTTGTCATGGGGTAAGAGGGAAGGTTCTTTCATGGATTGATAACTGGTTAAAAGACAGGAAACAAAGGGTAGGAATAAATGGTAAGTCTTCCAAGTGGAGAAAGGTAACTAGTAGGGTCCCCCAAGGGTCTGTCCTGGGACCAATCCTATTCAATTTATTTATAAATGATCTAGAGAAAGAGGTAAACAGAGAGGGGGCAACATTTGAAGATGATACCAAACTGCTCAAGATAGTTCAGACCAAAGCAGACTGAAGAGCTTCAAAAAGATCTCACCAAACTAAGTGATTGGGCAACAAAATGGCAAATGAAATTTAATGTTGATAAATGTAAAGTAATGCACATTGGAAAACATAATCCCAACTATAAGTACAATCTGATGGGGACTAATTTAGCTACAACTACTCAAGAGAGAGATCATTGTGGATAGTTCTCTGAAAACAGCCCCTCAGTGTTCAGCGGCAGTCAAAAAAGCAAATAGTATGTTAGGAATCATTAAAAAAGGGAGAGAGCAGGGGTGGCCAACCCATTCCAGGCAAAGAGCCAAGATATCAGTGGATCCAGCGCGAAGAGCCGGGGCAAAATTGTAGAGAAAAAAAGAAGGACTGCCCCTTTAAGAAAACGTGTTTAGAGGCTTTTTGGCCACATCAGGCTCCTGCTGGCCGATGCCATCTTTAATACTCCATCTTTAATGGCTGCGGTGGACAGCTCCCCTGCCCCGGTGAGCATAGAGAGCTGGAAGGAGAGGGCTGTTTTCAGGGGTGTGGGGGCGACTTTACGAGCCACGGGGGCGGAGGGCTTCATGAGCCACATCCTGGGCAGGGTGGGGAGGGGAGAGCCGCATGTGGCTTGCGAGCCGTGGGTTGGCCAAGGCTGGGTTAGAGAATAAGACAGGGAAGATCTTATTGCCTCGATATAAAACCATGGTACGCCCACATCCTGAATACTGTGTATAGATGTGGTCGCCTCATCTCAAAAAAGATATATTGGCATTGGAAAAGGTTCAGAAAAGAGCAACTAAAATGATTAAGGGTTTGGAATGGGTCCCATATGAGGAGAGATTAAAAAGACTTGGATTTTTCATCT
Source organism: Rafetus swinhoei (assembly GCA_019425775.1). NCBI lineage: Eukaryota > Metazoa > Chordata > Testudines > Trionychidae > Rafetus > Rafetus swinhoei. Next base: position 344,082,512 of record CM033437.1, on the reverse strand, counting down.
TAGAAAAGAGGAGACTACGGGGGGATATGATAGAGGTCTATAAAATCATGACTGGTGTGGAAAAAGTGAATAAGGAAAAGTTATTTACTTATTCCCACAATATAAGAACTAGAGGTCACCAAATGAAATGAATAGGCAGCAGGTTTAAAACCAACAAAAGGAAGTTTTTCTTCACTCAGCGCACAGTCAACCTGTGGAACTCCTTGCCAGAGGATGTGGTGAAGACTAGGACTTGAACAGGGTTCAAAAAAGAGCTAGATAGATTCATGGAGGTTAGGTCCCTCAATGGCTATTAGCCAGGATGGGTAGGAATCGTGTTCCTAGCCTCTGTCAGAGGCTGGGAATGGGTGATGGGAGAGAGGTTGCTTGATGATTCCCTGTTCTGTTCACTCCCTCTGGGACACCCAGTATTGGCCCCTGTCGGCAGACAGGACACTGGGCTAGATGGACCTTTGCTCTGACCCAGTCTGGCCGTTCTTGTGTTCTATCAAAGGCCTTTTAACATTATTGAAGCCAGTGGATCTTCCCCAGCAATTGAGTGGGGGGGATCCGGCTCTGCTGTGCTTTGCTCCAGGGGTCCTGAAACTGACTGATCCCGGCAGGGACTCCTCATTCATTCTCCGAGGGGGACACTGATGATTTCCGGCAGCGGAGAGGGATGGGGCTGGGTGGGGTCAGGGGACTACGATTAAGCAGTGTCTGCAGGCAGGACAGATCTCTCGAGTCGGGGTCTGGCACACAAGTAGCCACCCCCGAAGTCTTCTGGGAGGTTCCTCGGGGGAGTAAATGCTCCCCCCTGAGAGGGAAGGCCTCACAATCCGGCCTTCGGCTTTGCCTCACCCCTTGCTCAGGCAAAGACCCTGTGACTTGTTTAGTGCGGCAGGGCGAACGTTCTCCCCTGGTTGGCTTGTCCAGGGCCCTTGGCCTCGCCCTCTGCACAGAGCCCGCCTTGATAAATGAGACCTACTTTCAGCCAGGGCCCGCGTCCGGGCGCCATTACAGTGATTTCCCGTTGGACCCAGCTGAGATATTTGAACTCGGAAGCCCTGGCTGGCTCGTTATCAATCCTGCTTCTGCCAGACAAGAGGCTGGGGCAGGGGAGCGGAGTCAGCAGCCTTCGCCGGCAGCTTAATTAGCGCGGCTGCTCCGAGAGACACTGTGGAGAACCAAGGGCAGAGCTGGGCCGAGCGATATTGACATTCCCTGAATAAACGCATGTCTCCGTGGGGGATGGAATGAAGGAAGCGCTGCCCCGAAATACGCGGGCAGCATCCTGCCGTGTGGCTCATGCAAGCAGCAAAATGTGGACACGTCGGCTATGTCTACGCTCACGGCTGCTTGCGCGTGAAATATGCAAATGAGGCTAGGCGTGGCATATTGCCGAGCCTCATTTGCATCCCTAGGAGCTGCCATTTTTGCAGAAGAGCTGCGTGCGCCAGAAGGAGCTGTCTACACTGCCCCTTCTTGCTCAAGAAAAACCCTCTTGCGCAATGCCGCTACGCTGATTATTTTCAGGACTAACGGCATTGCGCAAGAGGGGTTTTCTTGCGCAAGAAGGGGCAGTGTAGACAGCTCCTTCTGGCACACGAGCCTCTTCTGCAAAAATGGTGGCTCCTTAGGGATGCAAATGAGGCTCGGCGATATTCCACGCTTAGCCTCATTTGCATATTTCTCGCGCAAGATGCCACGAGTGTAGACATAGCCAAAATGTGCTCCTTAGCCCATGCTCCGTGGCTGTGAGATCTGAGCATCTTCCCACCACGGGTGAAGCAACCTGCCTAGAACTGACCACATGGGGCGCTTTCCTTCTGTCCCCGGGTGGAAAATTCCGTGGCGATTATTTTGTGGGATGTCTGTTTGTGTTTAGCAGCGGCACGGTGGGAGACGTGCCCCTGGACCAGAAGGGAATGAGATTGGCGGTGGTTCTCCAATCCTGTGGCAGTCGGTTCCACGGGCATGCGGTGCATGGGCGGCCCCTGCCCCGGGCGCGCGGCACATGCACGGTGCTGGCCCTGGGCACGTGGCGCATGGGCGGCCCCGCCCTCGGGCGCGCAGCGCATGCGCAGGCCTGCCCCCGGACGCGCGGCACGTGAGCGGCCCCGACCCCGGACGCCTGGCAGCCCCGGAAGGTTGGGGACCACTGGTCTAGATCATGGGTTCCCAAACTGGGGTGTGTGCCCCCGTGGGGGGGCATGAAGAAATTCCGGGGGGGCACGAGGTGACCCAGCCACACACACCCCCATCAATCCCACGCCAACTTTTGCTGCTATTTTTTGGGAGGGGGGGTGTGAGGGTTTCTCAAAAATCAAAAGGGGGGCATGATGCCAAAAAGTTTGGGAACCACTGGTCTAGATCATCCCTGAGAGGTGTCTGTCTAGTAGGGTTACCAGATGGTTTAAAAAAAATAGCAGACACACTTGATCTCAGATGGGGGGGGGAGAAGGAACTGGATGGGAGGGGAGCGGGCTGGCCGGGAGGAGGTTGGGGGAGCAGGGCTGGTCCGGGGGAATCGGACGGCAGGGAGCTAGGCTGGCTGGGAGGTGGGGAGGGGGCTGGCCGGGAGGAACCGGCTGGTGGGAAGCAGGGCTGGCTGGAAGCGGGTTGGGGGCTGGCTGGGGGAGATCAGGGGGCGGGGGGAAACTGGCTGGCGGGGAGTGGGGCTGGCCCGGGCGCATGCAGATCCCGGGGTGCTGCCCGTCCCGCGCATGGTCCCGGAGGGGCGCACGGGCCGAGTTCGGCCCCAGGGATTCCATCCTGTCCCGTCCCGTCCCCGCCTCCCTCCTCTTTACTGCGTGTAGTTGCATACTGCCTGGCTGGTGGACACGCTCATACAGTGTGAGTGTCTCTACCAGCCAGGCAGTACGCAACTACATACTGATACTCATGATAATAATAAAACTTAATTAGAAAATACCGGACATTTCTGTGTCCGGTATTTTCTCAATTTGTTTCCCAGACAGAAAGCTCAAATACCGGACTGTCCAGTTCAAAACCGGACACCTGGCCACCCTACTGTCTAGCCTGCTCTTAAATATCTCCAGAGGTGGAGATTCCACAACCTCCCTGGGCAATTTATTCCAGTGTTTCACCACCCTGACAGGGAGGAAGTTTTTCCTAATGTCCAACCTAAACCTCCCTTGCTGCAATTTAAGCCCATTGCTTCTTGTCCTGGGCCAAAACAGTCACAAAGAAATATCAACACCCCTGTTCCCATTTTGAAATGGGATTGAGTAAACTCAGGGGCGGCCTGTCCATATAGGCGAACTAGGTGGTCGCCTAGGGCGCCAAGTTAAATGGGGTGCCAAATGGTGGTGCAATATCATTGAGGGGTTTGGAGGTGGGGGTGCTGATGGCATGGTTCGCCTAGGGCGCCAGTTGCTGGCATCAAGTCTAGGGCCGCCCCTGAAAGCGCGGTGCGAGCATTGCTGTTTGTTGAAGAGTTTGCTCTGTTAGCCCTTGTTGGTCAAACTCTCAGGGCTAAACTTTCTCCCCTCCCAGTCCTTGACCATCCTGGATCTCTGGAGTTTGGGCTCGGGCACTTTTTGAATGCCATCATCACGTCTTTTCATGGTAAGCTGTCAGGCAGTGGGCCAGAGGCGGATTTCTGGCTTGAAATCAGGCCCGGAGCCAATGGGCTTTGGCCTGGAGCGTAGGAGCCGTTTGATCTGGTGTGCAGAGGTTAAAACTCCTGGTGTTCCCCTGTGGGAAGAGAGGGGGACTCGCGCTGCCGTTGGTGCCCGCAGAGTCAGAATTCCAGCCCCCCCTGTTGTAGGGACGCGGGACCCGGGCCTCGGCGGGTGTCGTGCACAGGGTGAATCACCGTTGTTCTCCCACCTCCATGCGGTGCCAGCTGTGGCGTCTGCCCCCCCAAGGGCCGCGCTCCATGGCGGAGCCAATAAAAGCCGAGCCGTAAAGCTCTCTGTAAATCATTGCCTCCGCTAACTGCTCCCGGCGACCTTTCCGCACCTGCTCCTGCGGCTGGCAAAGAGGTGTGGCGAAGCAAAGCCCGGAGCGGCAGGCTGGAGTCCGGAAGGGGGCAGGCCGGCAGCCCACGCCCTGACGTCAGCGGGGCCCGATTTCCAGCTGCCGGGGTGTACTCTGGGGAGGCGGGTCGGGGGATGGATAGCACTGAAAGGTTGCTCCATGGGGCTGCCTCTGTGTGTGTAATACTGCCACCCCGACAGCGAGTGTGCTGCTTGTGCAACCATCTGGAGACAGCCATCTCGGCCTGGCGCCACCCAGCCCCACTCTCCACGCTGCCCCCAAACCCAATGCAGCCTTGGCCCTGGGCTCTTGGCCCCTGCCCTTGCGCCAACACGCTGATAAACCTGTGAATGTCACCCGCATGCATGCCTGCTGGGGGTGGGTCCCTGTCCCATGGAGTGGCACGGGGACCACTCACGGAGAGAGGAGGCATTTCCTCTGCAGCCTTAGCTGAGCGCCAGCTGGCTTGTAGCTCAAGCTGTAGAGCAGGGGTGGGGAGCCTAAGGCCCGGGGCTGGATGCGGCCCCCGGCTTGCCTGGATCTAACCCCCGAGGCTCAGGACTCCCCCGCACCCCCAGCATTGGGGCGCTCACGCTGGTGCTCCAGCCACCCCTTGTGGGGCTGGAGCACACAAACTCTACGAGCCTGGGCTCCCCTAGGCTCTGGTGTGGGAGGGGAATGCGGGGAGGGTCTCTCAGTCAGGGGCCACGTCAGTGAGGAGTTGGGGGGATTTTTGTTTGTTTCTCACTTGTGTGTGGCCCCCGACTGATTTTTCTCTGGGTCAGCGGCCCCCGACCCCAAAAAGGTTCCCCACCCCTGCTGTGGAGGCTCACACTACGCTCCAGAGGTCCCCAGTTTGGTTCCGCCTGGCGGCGTTACAGCAACACTCTAGCAGCCCCAAGGGAGCAGGGAGTTAGCCGGGGGGGACTTTGAAGAACAGGAAACGTATCCTAGCAAAATACACATTCAGCTCCCTTCGCATGAGTGGCACTGCTCCCCTGGCACAGGCTGCAGGAGGCTCTTGGGCCTCTCCTATGAGACTGGTGGTTAGCATGGGAGCTGAGCACTCAGGTTACCTGGCTAGGGTAGGCGCTGAGCACTCAGGTTACCTGGCTACGGTGGGAGCTGAGCACTCAGGTTACCTGGCCAGGGTGGGAGCTGAGCACTCAGGTTACCTGGCTACGGTGGGAGCTGAGCACTCAGGTTACCTGGCCAGGGTGGGAGCTGAGCACTCAGGTTACCTGGCCAGGGTGGGCGCTGAGCACTCAGGTTACCTGGCCAGGGTGGGAGCTGAGCACTCAGGTTACCTGGCCAGGGTGGGCGCTGAGCACTCAGGTTACCTGGCCAGGGTGGGAGCTGAACACTCAGCTTACCTGGCCAGGGTGGGCGCTGAGCACTCAGCTTACGTGGCCAGGGTGGGCGCTGAGCACTCAGCTTACCTGGCTATGGTGGGAGCTGAGCACTCAGGTTACCTGGCCAGGGTGGGAGCTGAGCACTCAGGTTACCTGGCCAGGGTGGGCACTGAGCACTCAGGTTACCTGGCCAGGGTGGGAGCTGAGCACTCAGGTTACCTGGCCAGGGTGGGCGCTGAGCACTCAGGTTACCTGGCCAGGGTGGGCACTGAGCACTCAGCTTACCTGGCTAGGGTGGGAGCTGAGCACTCAGGTTACCTGGCTCTGAGCACTCAGGTTACCTGGCCAGGGTGGGCGCTGAGCACTCAGGTTACCTGGCCAGGGTGGGTGCTGAGCACTCAGGTTACCTGGCTAGGGTGGGAGCTGAGCACTCAGGTTACCTGGCCAGGGTGGGCGCTGAGCACTCAGGTTACCTGGCCAGGGTGGGCGCTGAGCACTCAGGTTACCTGGCCAGGGTGGGCGCTGAGCACTCAGGTTACCTGGCTTCACCATGCTACAGACTCCCTGTGTAGATCTGCCCTGCCGACAGCAATGCCAGGTCCCAGGGCAGTACCTGCAAGTCTGTAATCTAGACATACCCTTAGACTGGGCGGGGGCAGAGAAGAGGTATTCCCAGGCCAGTCGCCTGACTGAGGTGCCCGGACTGCCTGCTGCAGAAGGATGCCTCGGCGGCTGCTCTACACAGGACAACAGGGGAAGCTCCTTTTTATTTCTCCAGAGGTGTCTGTCCTCAAACAGCTGAACCCACAGGGCACCAGGCAGCCAATATGGGGAGAGGAGAGACAAGGAGAACAGCCCCCAGGTCCCGCTAGGGCCTGTCTGCCTGCCTCAGCCAGCCAGGAGGCCTCCTTCACCTCAGACGCCAGGGCGACGGCAGGGAGCAAACAGCCCCAGGCCTGCTCCAGGTTGAGATCCGGCTGCCTGTCAGCAGGATGGAGCTGCCCGTGGGCCAAGCACAGATCACAGCTCGTGAGGCGGAGCTGCCGAAACTCAGGAGCTTGGCCAGAAAGAGACGGGGAGATTTTTCTCAAGTGGCGTTTTTATTTTGGTTTGTCTCTTGAACGCCTCTGCCCGGTGTGCATCTGTGTCTGTGTGCGTAATTAGTGTTGCCGCTCTCCCAGATTTGTTGGGTGAGGTGATCTGGGACCCTGCTCTCACCCCCACCGCAGCCTGTCCCCCCCCATCAGTTCATCCCCAGCCCTCCCGGTTCAGCCCCCACCCTCTCCCCTCTGCTCCCTCCAGGGCTGCCAACGGCTGAAAACGATTCCCATGGACAGCGTAGGAAAACAGTACGGACTTTTGACACACACCTTCCTGCGCACTATACAGATGCCCACTCACTAGCCAGATCCGCGTCCCCCACATGCTCCGGTTCGGGATCACGCGTGCAGTCGCCACCTTGCCAACAGTCACTTCGCCAGGGCCATTTTGGACGATCAATGATACTTCCAGTGCAGACGGGGACAGTTTGTTTCTTATGTCCAAGTGACTGTCCTGCTGTGATTTCCTAGCGGGGAACCAGGAGGAGACTTTTACACCCAGCTTGCTGTATCCCGCCTTTCCCCCCACCCCCAGCCATGAGGAGCCTGTGGGTGGGTGGGGGGATGTTGCACGTATGCCCACCAAGAGCCGCTGTGGTGCTGGTGCGGGTGATGCAGAAGAAGTGTTCTAAGCGACAGGTGGAGAAGAGCAGCCCCCGGCGGCCAGCAGCAGGTCGGAGGGAGCCCCCGGCCAGGAGAATTCCCCCCTCCGCTCCTGCCCTGGGACTCCCTGGAGCTGCCCCACAGCATGGACCAAAGGGGAGGGACGCCTCAGCTCCACTGCAAAAGCTCCAGTGCGTTTTAACTGACATCTAACCGTTCTTACGGATTTTATGGAGAGGCCCAATTTTAGCTCTTTTCGCCAGGACGGTCCCTTATGCCAAGAATGTCTGTGAATTCACTGACGGTTGGCAACCCTGATCCCCACCCCATCCCCACCTCCCAGGCCTGAGGGACCGGAAGTGGGGTCCCCTCTCCCCCTTCCCAGGCTGGGGGAGCACAGGAGTACCCCACTCCCTCTGCCCCTTATTCCAGCACCTGAACTGTGCTGAGCAGGCCAAAGGTGGCCTATGCAGTGTGGAGTCAGTCAGGACGGCGCCTGGCCTTTGTCTGGGCCCGGAGACCTTTGTGAGTTTCTTTTGGGGGCCCGAGCTGCTGCGCAGAAGGAGAGAAGATGGCCAAGCCGAACCCCTCAGGCTACACAATCCAAGAGGAGCGTGGGACTAAAAATTCCCCACGTGTAGCAGGCAGGGGCTGAGGGGGGGGAAAGCAGCACAGAGTGGCCGGAGCGGTCTGAGATCGCAGGCAAGGCCTAGAGAGACACGGCAGCCCCAGACAGCTCCTTTGTGCCACAGGCCACGGTGCCTGGGGGGAGATTTGACCCATTTGGTGTACCCGCCGTGTCCTTTCTTACCCCCTCAATTCAGGAGCACGGGACTTGTGCTTGACTTGTAAATAAACACGTCATTCAGGAAGTACCTGGTTTCCTGTCATGGATTTTGGCCCCAGCCAGCATTCACAAGGCCCCAAACGCTGCTTCCACTTGGCAAAGGAGCAACGGTATTTAATCTTCCTGACGCAAGGGAAGTGCCTGGCTCCACGCCATGCGTACCCAACCTCAGGCAGGCTGCTCCGAAGTAGGGCCTAATCCCTCAACGAGCTGTGAGGTCTCTAATCAGATTCCACCAGTTATTAAGCGTTCACTCCTCCGGCATTGTGCCAGCCACCGCATGGAGTCACAGTCCCTTTGGGTATTCCAGGCTGTCTCGCCACCCAGGTGACCCTACCTTTGCGATAGACGGCCCCCCAAGAATTACAGCGATATTCTGGTTAATCCCAATCCCAAAAGACCAGTCACTTACCCGGGCCAATTGCACCTTAGATCTCCCATCCAAGCCAACGCTTGTAATCAATCCAATAATAAGGTATCTAAAGATTAGTTAACTAGGAAAAGGAATTAAGAGAGTCATTTACAAGTTTAAAGCAGGTAAACATACCTGTGCACAGAGGAGTTTCAATCTTAATTGAATAAAATGATAGAAGCTAGTAAGTAGTATAAGCTCCTCGGCTGCATCTAGACTGGCATGATTTTGCGGAAATACTTTTAATGGAAAAGTTTTTCCGTTAAAAGTATTTCCGCAAAAGAGCGTCTAGATTGGCACGGATGCTTTTGCGCAAAGCATCCATGGCCAGTATGAAGCGCGATTTTGCGCAAGAAAGCTCCGCGCCATTTTTCGCCATCGGGGCTTTCTTACGCATAAATTCCTTCCCTGTCTACACTGGCCCTCTTGCGCAAGAACACTTGCGCCAGAGGGCTTTCAGCGGGGCGTCAGAGTTCTTGCGAAGAACACTGACAATCTTACATTAGATCGTCAGTGTTCTTGTGCAAATTCAAGTGGCCAGTGTAGACAGCTGGCAAGTTTTTGCGCAAAAGCAATAGCTTTTGCGCAAAATCTTGCCAGTCTAGACGCAGCCCTCTTGTATAATAAGCAAACTCTTTATGGCTAACCCAGACTAAACACTGGGATCTTTTGCTTATGCCTAATAATCCTTGCATTTCTAGTCCCTTGCATTTTTAGTCCCTTTCCCCCTTCTGCTTGGAGCTGCAAACTCAGCCGAGGGAAAAATTCACTTGCAAGACTTACCTTCATGGTGAGGGAGAGAGTAAACAACCAAGTCTTCTGTCCTCTTTAACGTACCACAATAGTCCATCTGCTGTCAACGGGCCTTCCTTGTTTCTGTTGGAAACTCGCATTAGTTAATGTCTTTCGCCTGTCAGCTGATTTGCACACTTGGGGTATGTCTACACTACATGGCTCCGTCGATGGAGCCATGTAGATGAGCTTTGTAGACATAGCAAAATGAAGCGGCGATTTAAATAATCGCCGCTTCATTTATATCAAAATGGCTGCCACGCTGTGCCAATCAGCTGTTTGTCGGCACACCGTGGTAGTCTGGACGCTCCGCGGTTGACATCAAAAGCCTTTGTCAACTGCCCCGGTAAACCTCATCGCATGAGGCATAAGGGGGCGGTCGACAAAGGCTTTTGATGTCGACCGAGGAGCATCCAGACTACAGTGCTATGCTGACAAACAGCTGATCGGCACAGCGCAGCAGCCATTTTGATGTAAATGAAGCGGCGATTATTTAAATCGCCGCTTCATTTTGCTATGTCTACAAAGCTCATCTACATGGCTCCGTCGACGGAGCCACGTAGTGTAGACATACCCTTAAAGATGCCTACAATGCAAACACTCAGATATGCCCTTACAAAATGGGATATCGGACGTTACAGGTGAAATTACTGCGGGCAGCAACTCCACAAGTCTTCAGTAAAGACTAACCCCATTCTTATAACTCCATTTACCTATTTTAATGCTACTAACGCATAGAGGACCCAGACTGATGTCTGTGTCAGTGTTCCATTGAGGTCTGGGGATGTCGGCATGAGCTTTCACCTGGCCTGCCCACGTCACAGTAAGCAGCTGAGAAAGGGAGCCGTTGGTTACCGCTGTGGTCTCCCTGGTTCCTACCAAAGCTCCTTTCTTTTAATTTAACCCTCTTCTTTCCCCCACTAACGTGTTTGCTCCTCCTTACCATGGATCGATCCTTGCGTTCTTTAAATTGTGATGTTAAAGTCATAGAAGCTGTGTGCTCAGTGAATCACCTGACTGCACAGGGGAGGCACTAAGCGTTAAGAAGGCCAACTGGTGGAGGGGTTAGACCCACCATCAATGAACTCAATGAACATTAAGCTGGGCCATGGAGTTAACTTAGAAAGGTATTTGGTGCAGGAGGGAGCTATTGTTATAGATGGAATCTCTCCTCTGTCTAGCTGGATGAATAAAATCTTTATACACACAAATGTTTTGAGCCCTCAAAACCACAAGTTGTGTGCGCGTATTGCCAGTCAGGTGCTAACAACACAGGCCAGAACTATAGCCACAACCTAAGTCACCAAAGCTTGTGCAGTTTGAATCCAAGGCTTTAGTTCAGTGTTTCAAAACCAGCAGTACGAGTACCCATAGGGCTATTCGAGAGAAGTCTGGGGGTATGTTAACACAACTGAAAACTGGAGAAAACCGAATTTCTGCTTTAAGTTTCACTGCGTTTTATTATTTTTGTATTTTTTACACCCACAAATTTCATCGCCTGCCTGTCTATGATTAAGTTGTTTAAACAAATGTGTTGCAATGGTAGGAAAAAAAAAGTGTCTGAAAACTGTAGGTACTGGAGTTACTTTTTTTTTTTTTTTGGAAAAAGGGGTACTTTATAAAAAAAAGGTTGAGAAGCACTGCTTTAGTCTACAGGCGGGAGCAGCTACATTTACACTGCACTGTAGTTTGAAATAAGATATGCAATTCGAGCCACGCAAATTGCGTATCTTATTTCGAAATAGCTTATTTCGTCATTTGGTGCTGTCTACACAGTACCACATTTCGAAATAACTCACTATTCTGAAACGTCCCTTAACTCCTCGTGGAATGAGGTTTACACGGACATCAGAATAGAATCATAGGACAGTAGAACTGGAAGAGACCTCGAAATGTCATCTAGTCCAGTCCCCTGCCCTCATGGCAGGACCCAGTACTATCTAGACCATCCCTGATAGACATTTATCTAACCTACTCTTAAATATCTCCTGAGATGAGGCTTCCACAACCTCCCTAGACAATTTATTCCAGTGTTTCACCACACTGACAATTAGGAAGTTTTTCCTAATGTCCAACCTAAACCTCCCTTGCTGCAGTTTAAGCCCATTGCTTCTTGTCCTATATAATGGGCTTGCCTTTAAGACGCAGGATAGCTATTTTGGGATATGCCCGAAATAGCACTGCAGTGTGGACGTAGCCAGGAAGTGTCTATATCTGGATTTAACATTCCCCAAAATTTCAGCCTGTTTACTTAAAAGGTTTTAATAACCAGCCCCTTTTTCCTCCCCACGCCCGGTGCTGATTTGAACGAGCCCTCTCCGCATCAAGCTCAGTGAAGTCAGAGAGCAGGATGAATGGCCTGTGGGTGGATGTAATCTCTTTCCGAGCGTGGGCACCCGGCAACCGCTGATGGAAAGGGACCCATTCGCCTGTGAACAGCTGCCTCGGACGGTTGTAATTGCAAAGCTGGGGCTCATTCAGAAGCCAAAATAAGCTGCAGCGAAATGGGCCGCAAGTTGATGTCAAACCACCAACCAGGAGGCTAGAGCTGTGCAGTGGCTTCTAAATGTTGGAGGGAAGATGATGCTAGTGAAACAGCAGCCCCAGATACAGAAGTGCTCCATGGACCCGCCTAGCCTGGGCAGTGGCCGCTGGGCCAGTCCATACCCACCCCGTTCAGTGCATGGGAGTCTCCTCTATGCATGCCCCTCTCCATCTTTCGGTGCAGGAAGGGGTCTCCGAGTGCGAGACAGGGGCTAGCAAACAGGGACAAGCCAGCCTGGACCCTGGCTAGGGACTCTGGTTGCCAGCCAGCGCCACGGTGTCTTTGTTACTATCGCCACCCACGCTAGCGAGATTACAGTGGGCCGAGCCCTCACCTCACTGCCACCTGCAGCGTGGGTGTGGCAGGGCGCCACTCACCACCCCGGCGCCTCCTGCTGGTCACTCAGGGAATCAGCTCGTCAGCCCCTGGAGCGCCCCCTTCTGGGCGGTGTCTCAGCTGCTGTGACCTGTTATTGCGAACTCCTTGGCGTCAGGAGCTACGTCCCTCCTAGATGGCAGCATCCTCCCCACCGCGTACTGCCCCCCAGCAGCACCCCCACACTCTGGGGTCCTCCCCTCAGGGAACGCCAAGCCCCTACGCCCACCTGGCCTTAGCGACCCATCACCAGTCATCAGCTAGCCCCTGCCTCAGGGGCAAACTGCAGTCTGAAATGGCCACTCAGCATTGACAAGAGGGTGTGGACCTGCTGCCTTTGCCTACCCTGGCTGCCTCCCTGCAGCCTCAGCCCTTGCAGCCTGGGAGCTTGCCTGACCAGAGCTCCCCAGCCCTGCTCTGCTCTGCTCTGCTCTGCTCTGCTCTGCGCCAGGAACCCTCCAGCTTCCCTGGGAGCTGGGTCCCTCCTGCTCCGCAGCAGCAGCAAGAGTGAGCCAGAGAGTCTCCTCCCCTCAGGCGTCTTTATTTATACAGCCCTCAGCTGGGCCCTGATTGGCTGTATCTGCCTCAGCTGCTGGCTCCACAGCTCCAGACCTCTCCCCTTAAAGGGCCAGTGCAGGGCAGATGCCCCCTCACAGTGGACCTCAAACACTGACTTTTGTGTGTGGTCGTGGGTGCTCCTTTCTGCCCACTGCCCACCCCCGTGCCAGCAGTGGGCGGGGCCCCAGGAGGAAGAGGCAGAGAGGGGGCAGGGCTTCAGGGCAGAGTGAGGCCGTGGTCTGGGCCTGGGGACCCACAAAAGATTCATCTGGCCCTGTGGACGCGGAGCACCTCCTGTTTTTGCAGTGGGTGCCCTGGAATCAGCGTCTGATGTGATGCACCCGGGGGCACCATTGGCCCAATCCTAGGGCAAGTGGATCTCTCTTGGCACATCATGGGATAGGCTGGGGAAGAGTAGGGTGCTGCCTGGAACTGGCGAGGAATGGAACATCGCCCCAATCTCCCCTGGCCTTTGGAGTTATTGCCCCATGCTGCCCATCTATTTATTTTTTAATGGGCGTAAATATCAAAATCCTCTAGCGTAGAAGGTGAGTGGAGACCAATGTTCCCTCTAACCTTTCCCATCCACGTGCAGATTTTTTCCCATCCATGTGCAGAATAATTTGATGTGCACCGAAGCATGTGCGAATGTGCACCACCGGTAGAAACACAAACCTAGCAGTGGGTGCTCTGCTCATCAGCTGGGTGGCACTGGAATTTCTCCGGAGTGGTGGCACAAGTGCGCAGCTAACAGGGAACACTGATGGGGACCCTAAAAGGCAGTAACCCCGTTTGTCCACACCTGCATGAGAAGGTGGTCTTTTGGGGAGGGAATCCTCCCTATTCGCAGCATGGGGGATCTGGCCGTGGAAGAGGAGATTCGATGAAACCGAGACCAGATTGGGATGACGCCGCCAAACCGCCCTAGTCGATAAAGCTTGCTACTGTAACTGGAGTGACTCTCCCAGTACCGGCTATCCATCCCTATAACCAGCCCTGCGCTGAGCACTCTATGCCCTGAAACTGGAGCAAAGGCAAAGCCTCAAGAAGTCCACTAGGGGCTTCTCTATTGCTAACCTATGTTCTGTGGAAGGCACCCAGATGCCATGATGAGGGGCAGCCGTGCAACGCTCACAGAGGGAGGGAACACTGGGGTTACAGCGACACGGGCAGCCTTTGGCTTGGAACCTGACTGATCCCAAATGTTTAAAGCAAGTCTAACATACGAGTTAGGTCACTTACAGTCAGGCCTTATATCCTTTGGGAGGGCCCTCTCCAGGGAAGGCAACCTGGTCTGTCGTTAGCCAAGTCTGCCCAGACCCACGGTGCATTTCACTCCAGCTATTCGCCCCAAGGGGGTTCCTGCTTTGGGCAGGGAATGAATTTTGCTTGGAGCTTGCGAAGTGGAGTGACAATGTGAGCCTCCAAAAGCTCATTCCTGTTCTGCGTAAGTTGGACTCCTGGGTCTTTTCCAGCTTCCTGAGCCCATGGGAATCTTACTGTTGTGTCCGCGAGAGTTTCCAGAGTCTTTGACCCAAGTCTTGGTGCTTGTACTTTTAGAAGATCAAAACGGCCACACTGGGTCAGACCAAAGGTCCAGTTAGCCCAGGCTACCTCTAGATCAGTGTTTCTCAACCAGTGGTACGAGTACCCTTTGAAAGACGTCTGGGGGGTACGTCAAGACAACAGAAATTTGAATAAAACTGAATTTTTGTTTTAAGTTTTACAGCGCTTTATTATTTTTGTACTTTTTACACCCAAAAATTTCATCGCCCACGATTAAGTTGTTTAAATTTAAGTTAAACTTAAACTTACGATTAAGTTGTTTAAACAAATGTGTTGCAACGGTAGAAAAAAATTGTATGGGTCTGAAAATTGTAGGTACTGGGGGTACGTATAATTTTTTTAAAAAAGGGTACTTTATAAAAAAAGGTTGAGAAACACTGATCTAGACTGCAGGCTTCTTTCAGAAGAAGCTTTTCTGGAGGAGATCTTCCGAGAAAACTTCTTCGAAAAGAGAGCGTCCACACTGCCAAAGTGCATCGAAAAAGCGATCTGCTTTTTCGAAAGAAAGCGTCCACACTGATGGACACTCACATGTAAGCTGTGATTACTATGGACGGAGTGGGCACCAGGGCACCTGTGCTTTTCCTCTTTCCTCTTCTTGCAAAAGAACGCCCTCTTCCCCATCCACACACCTTTTTGTGAAAGAGCTCTTTTGGAAAAAGGCTTCTTCCTTGTAGAAAGAGGTTTACCAATGTTGGAAAAACCCCTCTGGTCTTTCGATTTTTCCCCAAAAGAACGCGATTGTGGTGTGGAGTAAGTGAAATTTTTTTGGAAAAAACAACTGTTTTTCTGAAAAAACTCTGTAGTGTAGACATAGCCCCAGTGTCCTGTCTGCTGACTGTGGCCATTGCTAGATGCCCCAGAGGGAGTGAACAGAACAGGGAATCATCCAGTGATCCCTACCCTGCTGCCCATTCGCAACCTGTAGCAAAACCAAGGCTGGGGACAACAACCCTGCCCATTTTGCACTGATCGTCTTCAACCCAGAGACAAAACAAAGGAATTTTCTTCATTAAAAACCAGCACCCATTTGATCTGCTATTGACCATTAGCCATTAACAATCCCTTAGGAACTAAATAAAACTCTGATTTTTGAGCTTGCCATCCTGAGGGGGGAAATCCCCACTGGAGAAGAAAAAAGTGTCTTCAAATACAGCAAGCACTTTGGTGTGTTCTGTCTGTGGCATCATCACTATTTATATTGCAGCCGTAGCTGAAGGCCTCTGCCAGAGCTGGAGTCCCACCGTGCCAGGCACTGCGCAAACACAGAATCGGAGATGGCCCCTGCCCCAAAGCGCTTACAAGAGGCCCAGGATGCAGGGTGAGTGAAAGGACAGCTTTTCCCCATTGGACGGGGGGGGAAACCGAGGCACAGAGTGTTCAGTGGGTCACCCAGTAAATACTTTACCGTATGTCCCCTTCCTGCTTCACTGTGAGGGGCCTGGAAGATAATTCTTCATCATTTCCTGCCTTTTCCCCGTCTTCTATAATTGCTCTTCGTGGGCGGCAGCTGTGCCAGGCGAGGGAAGACTTTGCCTTCCCAAACCGACAGCCTGGCCCCGCCCACCCCTGTGGTGTGGGGCTGGGAGTGGGGGGGGGGCAACTTGACTCCCATAGGAACGGGGCCTTGGCAGAGGGGACGGGCTGGGGCTTCACCCACTGTCCATCCCGCTGTTTGCTGGACACAGCTGGAGAATTTAAGGAAATTGGACCCAGGGCAAATGTGCGTGTCACCTTCACTCTGGCACCGCTTGAATGCCAGCCTCCTTTTCCAAAGACGTTTGTGTGTGGTGGTGGGGAGGCAGGGGAGCATCTCAGGCCCGTATGCGAGAGGGTGGGGGGGTTGCGAAGGGTGTGAATGCACCCCCCATCGTCCTCCAAGTAAGCGTGAGGCTGGGGTGGCGTGTTCCCCCAGCCTCCCTCCCCCATGCACCAGCCAGCTGGGGGAAGGCTCGGGGTGATTTCTACCCCCCCTCCGCCACCCCGGGAGCGAGGCCGAGGCCGGGGCTGGGCTGTGCGGATGGAGCAACCACCAGCTCCTCCACGGCCCGCCCCCCGCCCCAAAGACATTCCTGCATCCGGGCCTGCATCTAGCACGGAAAGAAGAAAATGTTTGCAGAGACATTGAGGAGGGCATGTCCACGGGCGCCCACGCCCGGATGCACACCAGGCTCTCATAGGAAAACAAAAACTAGAGACCACATGGAGCACATGATTAAAAATAGCTTTTCCCCCCCTCCCAGCCCTCGGCCAGCTCCGGCTAATGAGGCTGTCAGGCTGCAGACGGGTTTGTTAAAGAGCGCGCTTTCCCACAACGCTTTCCCAGACCTCTCCAGCCATCAGTTGTCTGAACCCCTTTGATCCCATGACCGGCAAGTCATTCTCCATTCCCCCTCCGTGTAGCAGAGCCCAGATTCCTATTTCCTCTGCCACGGCCGGCCGGGCGGCTGGTTTATTTTCCCTCGTGAGGAGCGTTGCAGTCGGGCTAAAAGGCCTGCACCGAGATGGGACACGGTTGATGGCCCATCCAGGGCCGCATTATGACTTTCGTGGGCCCTAGGCACTTTTGCCTTTGTGGGCCCCTTCCTCCATAAAAAAAAACTATTCAAATTATTTTTGATATAACTTTAAATACTTCAACATTTTATTTTTTTTCTGTTTTAGGCAAAATTTAATAGATTTTCGTGGGCCCTACAAGTTTCATTTTTTTCTGATGTGAGAAAAAAATTAAACCATTTTCTTCGACCCTAAAAGTTCATTTTTTTTCTTCTGATTTTAAAAGAAATTAAAACATTTTCGTGAGCCCCTAAAAGTATCGTGGGCCCTAGGCACTGTGCCTACTGTGCCTACTGGATAAGTCGGCCCTGGTCCCATCGACACCTCCCCTTCCTTGAGGCGTGGCTGCATGTACCGTTGCGCAGCAGCGTCCCCTGTGGCTGGTTCTCGAACTGCGCCCCTCATGGCTTGACTCCTGCCCGCCCCTCGTTTTTCCTTGCCCGCCACAAGAATGGCTCTGCCAGGGGTTCTAGCCCCGCTCTCCCTTCCAGGAGTTGCGCTTCTTGGGGCTCTCACAACCCCCTTAGCCTGCCTCCCATAGGACTCTGGGCTTCCTCTTGCCTGCCCTAGCTGCTGCCATAGAATCCAGCAGCCTCTGGCTCCATCAGCCGCCTCCTCACAGCCCAAGGGGGAAGATGGCTGCTGGGGGAGGGTGGATATGGCCGGCTGCCTGCCGCTAACAGGCCAGAGGGCACATGGGTGGCTGGGCCCCCTGGCTTGGGGAAGGAGAGTGAACCGATGGGCGTGTGCGTCAGGGAAGGGTAATGGGGGAGGGGAAAGATGGAGAAGCAAGTGGGGAGCATTGGAAGGACAGAGCCCCCGGGGGAGCAGGGCAGAGGGGCCTCTGGGGTGATCAGGGAGGTTGGTCTGCTGATGAGGGCACTAGCCTAGGAGAGACCTGGGTTTGCCTGCTCTGCCCCTGGCTTCCTGTGTGACCTTGGGCAAGTCACTTAGACCCAGATTGTCCAAGATATTTAGGCCCCTAGGTCCCATTGCCTTGAATGGACGTGAGGGGCCTAAATATTTCAGCGGCCCTGGGCCTTGCCCGCTCTGTGCCTCAGTTTCCCATCTGTGCAGTGGGGATAACAGCTCTGTCCTGCCTTGCCAGAGCTTGGGGAGGACCCCACAGAGACAGAGGCTAAACGAGGGGCTCCCTTACTTCTCCCTGGGGTCCTGGGCCCCCGTGAGTCCTGGCTGCTGTCCTAAGCACAGGGCAAGTGTGGGCACAGGGCGCTTGGTGCCTTCCCCTGGCCTGAGCCATCCGACGTGGCGAGGCTTCGCCCTCCGCAGGGCAGACAGGCGCCCTGGCCCGTCTCTCAGGCAGCTCCCAGGGATGAGGTCTAGAAGATTCCCCTGCCGCAGGGTCACCGGGGCCCGGCAGCGCTTGGTTGAAGGAGCCAGAGTGCAGAGATGGGTAATGAGATTTGAGTTGCTCCAGGAACCCGGGTATTGAATTAAGCCTGTCACGAGGGGAGAGAGACGCCGCTCAGAAAGCCAAGTACCTTTCTCCTTCCCCCTCCACGGCTGGGGGCTCAGTCACGCGGCCTCAGACCCGTCAGCGATGGCCCTTCCCCAAGACAGCCTGCGACTACGGGGGCACCAGGTCGAGGGGGGCCAAGGGGCAGCCGTGGGGAGCTGGGGACCCTCCACCTGCCAGGGGTAGGAGGGGTCTGAGAGCAGCCCCTGCCCCATGTCCGCCCCCCTCGGCCCCACGTGCAAGTCAGAAGGAGGCTCTGTAGCCCCCCACAGCTGCCCGGCTGGCTCTTATCATGGCCCGGCTGCAGGCATTCAGCCCGGAGGCCAGGATGGAAGCCGGAGCCGGGTGGAGGTGTCACATGGGCCTCTGAGGCGAGCAGACCCTGGGCAGGGAGCCCAGGGGTGGGGACGCAGGCTGGGGCTGCTTTCGCCCCTCCCCCGGACCCAGCTCTGGATTCGGACTTGCCTGGGGGTGGGGCGTCAGGGAAAAGAGGCGGAGCCAGAACAGGGTCCTGGAGGAGGCGGGGCCTCATGCTCTCCCCCGTTTAGGGAAAATCCGTCACCCCCGCGTGACTGGCCGTGGTGATGCTGAAAAGGGCCGATCAGTGCTGTGCCCGGAGTTCATGGGTCCCTGGCCAGCTTTGAGATCAGCAGGAGATGGCCTGCCGACATTAATGGGAAGCTAGATCCGGCCCTCGGGCTCCGTAATACCCAGACACGTGTCGGGCACTGGCCAGGCTATGCCAAAGAGGCTATAGTCGAAGAGAACCCGCCTCACATGAGCGCCCCCGTTCGGCCGTGTGCGGGTTCCGGCATTGCCTCAGTTTTAAAAGCCCTGTGGCTACTCAGCCCTCTGGCCAAGTCACACTCTTCGTGCGATCGCAAGCCCTTCCCGGGGTACACCTCTACCAGCAGCCCATCCCCGAGCCGAGCCCTCTGCAGAATGTCTCTCAGCCTGTCTCTCCACTCAGTAAAAGTACCTCCAGGGCTTCTCCTCCTGGAGACAGTGGCCGAAACAGCTCCCCACTCTGAGCTTTGCTTGGTTCTGCCAACCAACCCCCGTTGACCGTCTCCCTTCCAGGTCTGGGCTGCAACTGAACTGCTGCTAGCCCTGCAGCCTCTTATATCATCCCTCCTGGCTCCTGATTGGACGAGTCCTCCACAGCCACTCTAGCTTCCTGGAGGACTCCTCTATGGCCCTTTTGGCCTGGCCCCATCACAATGTGACACAATAGAGGGTGTGAAAAGCCAACAGTGGGGAAAGGGCAAGGAAAGACCAAGGTGATCCAGCCCTAAGATAGCTGGTAGCTCACGTTAGATGGGGGTTCTCCGTATCACTCACTGGCCCAGCACGGGCTCTGTGTGGGGTGACCATATGACCCATTTTGACTGGGCCGGGCCCTTTTTTAAGCCCTGTCCTGTCTCCCTCACAGAGGCACATGCCTCATTTAAAAACCGAGCCACACGACTGTCCCTGCTGACTCGATCAGCTGGCAGGAGCAAACAGGCCAAATGGCCCCTTTGGTCAAAAAAGTGGGGTGTGGTGCAAGGGGGCGAGAGGAGATGCCGGGGTAGGTAGGACAGGGGGAGTAGAGTTCCAGCGTGTGCCCCCTGCCCCTGCTCTGCAATAGTATGTGGGGGGCCTCTTCAGGGCAAGTGGGCAGCAGCCTCAAAGGTCCCCTCACGAGCATGGGGGGAGGGGCGTCCCGTTCTCTCTTTGGGAACCGTGCTCCCCCTCGTTCTGTGCAGGCCTCTAGCAGGAGGCTGGAGTTACTCCCTCCGCTCCCGGGCCGGGGGCGCTGGGGAGGGCCGATTTGCTGGCCCCCCAGGGTCCGTGGGGAGGTGGCGGGGAAGCGAGCGCTGTTGCGTGGGTAGGGACGCCGCGCCCCTCTCGTCTCTGCTAAGGGGGAGCAGTTGAGCCCGGAGCGTCTGACCCTGGAGGGTCTCCTGAGGCCAAGTGGCAGAGGGCACCAGTGGAACGCTGGGTCTTACGGGGTCTCCTCGGTCAGAGAGATGCGCAGTAACTCGCTAACTTGTCGCATGCGACGAGCCAGCAGCCCCCTCGTCAAAGGGCTCTCTGTGAAATCTCCGTACGCCGAATATTTCCAGAGCTATGCTGGAAAGGAGACCTTAAGGCAAGGCCTGGCAGGTGCCATGTGTCCGGCAGATTCCTTTCAGGCAGTGCTTAGCTGCCCACGTGGTCACTGTGTAGCGTGTGTGTCACCACGGGTGGCTGTTTGCCCCCTGAGCCAGACGCAGATTAAGGATGGGGACAGCTACAGGAAAGGCCTCCACAGGGGGAAAAAACAATTAGCGGGGACGTGGTGGTAATGGGGGGGAGTAAGTGGGGGAGTGCAGGGCGCATAGAATCATAGAACAGGAAGGGACCTCGAGAGGTCATCGAGTCCAGTCCCCTGCTCTCATGGCAGGACCAAGCACCGTCTAGATCAGTGGTTCCCAAACTTTTTGGCATCACACCCCCCCTTTTTGATTTTTGAAAAACCCTCACACATCCCCCCCACCAAATAGCAGCAAAACTTATTGAGAAAAAAAGAAAGAGAAAAAAGGAACTGAACAGGGCAGCAAAATTGATGGGGGGGGAGGCTAGGTCGCCTCGCGGCCCCCCCCCTGGAATTTCTTCATGCCCCCCCAGCGGGGCACGCCCCCCAGTTTGGGAACCCATGGTCTAGACCATCCCTGACAGGTAACTGGCTCTTAAATATCTCCAGTGATGGAGATTCCACAACCTCCCTCAGCAATTGATGCCAGTGTTTCACCACCCCGACAGGTAGGAAATGTTTCCTAATGTCCAACCTAAACCTCCCTTGCTGCAGTTTAAGTCCATTGCTTCTTGTCCTATCCTCAGAGGCCAAGGAGAACAATTTTTCTCCCTCTTTTTTGTAACACCCTTTTAGGTACTCGAAAACTGCTATCATGAATCAGGACAATGCTTATGAATCAGGACAATGGGTTGTGTTAGCATCTGGAGGTGCAAATAGACACCCGTGAAGTGGCAACCGGACAGCGTGACTTGTCTCGTGGGCAGACAGTCACAGCCAAGCCAGGCTGGAAAACACGGGAAGGACTTTGGTGAAGTTTTGGATGCGACGTGCAGATGTTCAAACTCGAGTTTCTCTGATGTCGCCGTGTGTTTTCCAGACGGTGACGGGCTAGCCCTGGAATCTCTGGAGTCCGATCACAGCCCCGTGTTCGCTTGCACTGCCGCCATCTCTACATGCGGTGTGTGCAACGGAGCCGGGAGCTGATGGGGAACTGGTGAGCTGGGCTGGGCTGCTCCCTTGGAGGAAGCAACACTGAATATTGCAAGTGTCCAGCAGACCAGGGGCTGGACACTCCAGGGAGACATGTGAGGACCCGGGGGCTGGAGTGTGCCAATCGCTAACCTGTAGGTAGAGTGTGGGGCCTGGGTAGGCCTGGAGGGGACAGTATATAGGGTATGTCTAGACTGCATCCCTCTGTTGGCAGAGGGATGCAGATTAGGCAGGTCGACATTGCAAATGAGGCAGGGATTTAAATATCCCGTGCCTAATTTGCATAAACATATTACGGCAGCAGCCGACTCAGCACTTTGTCGGCAAAGCGGCAGTCTAGAGGGCTCTATCGAAAAGAAAGCCTTTTCGACAGATCCCTTATGCCTCCTGCAAGGAGGTTTACAGGGTCTGTCGAAAAAGGCTTTTTCTCGACAGATCCCCCTCTAGACTGCCGCTTTTTGCCGACAAAGTGCTGAGTCGGCAAAACGCGGCGGCCATGTTTATGCAGTCTAGACATACCCTGTGTGTGGCCAATGGAGGGGTGGAGCTGAGCCATGCCCAGCTCAGCGAAGGATTCCTCACCCTAAGGACGGAGGGCAGCAAGGTGCCTCCAAGCCCTGCTACCCCAGGAAGGGAGAGAGCGTTGGTGCCCACAGTCTGACAAGGGGCCTAGTGGGGGTCTAGCCGAAGAAGACCTGATAGGAGGTGTGGAAGCGTGGCACGGGGGAAGGGAAGAGGGTAACTAAGCAGTGCTCTGGGCTCCTTCGGGACGAACGGCACTCAAGTGTCAGACACTTCCAGGGTCCGGCCCGCACGTCCTCTCCGCTGGCGGCGGCCGAGTGGTGTTTGATGTTCCCTCGGGACACAGCCTGGGCTCCAGCCCCGGCCGCTCTCCATGCCGGGAACTGACAGGCCAGGAATTAAACAGGCACCTCCAGCCTTACTGGCTCGCCAGGACACAGGCCCAGGAAAGCTCTGGATGAATCGCTCGCTATCTTGCTGCCTGTCTGAGCCGCAGGGGCAGGCGGGACGTGGTGCCGGGCAGCAGGGGCTCTTGTCAGTGTGGGTGTGATGAGTGGTTGGAGGCCGTATCCCCGAGGTCACTCCAGAACCCACCCCAGCCTCCCTACCTTCAGAGGGTCCCTTATCCTGTTGGGCAGGTTCCTGCCGTCTGGGACGGGCGCGGTGAGGGAAGGCCACGGATGTTGCTGGACCAGAGAGTCCCAGACCAGAGGGGTCCTACCTGTATTACTGCTTATCCTGTGGCAGCACCTACAGGCGGCAGCTGAGCCCAGGGCCTGTTGAAAGAGGCACTGTCCATACGCGTACCCCGAAACCATCCCTGCCCCATAATAGACAAAGGCGGGGGAAGGAAACTGAGGCACGGAGAAGTTAAATGATTCGCCCAAGGTCACGCAGGGAGGCTGTATCAGAGCTGGGAAATGAACGCAAGTGCCAGACCTGTGCCTTCCCCGCAAGGCCCAGCTTTCTCGCTGGAGCCGTAGGCTGCTCCCCAAGGGGAAGTTTGGGAAAGGATCCCTCGGGGCGAGCACGCTCCCAGGCGTGTGTTGGATTTGCACACACGGAGGGGAATGACTTAGCACGGCCCCAGGGGAAACAGCTAGGTATGAAAGAATTGAACCATGGGGGGGCTAAATGGGGGTCCACGTGAGGGACGTGTGAGCTCTCAGGCAGGGGAGCAAATTTCAGGGTCAGTGGTGGAGCCCCACGGATCTGGTTCTGCCAAGCGCCTGGTGCCCTCAAGTCCTTCAGTCGGGTGCAAAGTGGCCCTCTGGGGCCTGGCTTCTCCCAGCTAGCCACTGACGAGCGGGCGCCTGAGTCGTACCAGCCCTCCTCCGCCTGCCTGCACAGCACGCTCCAACCCTGGCCTGGGACCAGAGGGTCGGTCAGTCGCCGAGCCAATTCGGGCTTGGGCTTTGCTGGCTCCTTGCCAGCGGGTCCCAGCGGCAATTGGATTGGTGAGGACGTGTAGCCGGGTCCAGAGCAGGGGTCGGGGTGGGGGAGAGCAGGGGGCCTTGGGAGGAAGAGGTAGGCTGGGGGCGGGGCCATGGTGGCGTGAGGGTGGGGTTTCCAGAGAAGGGGCGGGGCCTCAAGGAGGAGGCGGAGCGAGGGTAGTGCCTCAGGTGGGGAGAGGCAGAGTGGGGGCAGGGCCTTTGTTTGAGCACCAGTACCCACCCCCCACATCTAGGCAGCCTCCGACGCTCCTGCATATAGCCACCAGGAATGCGGGGAGTCGATTTATTGATTTATTCTGGAAGGCGCTCAGGCCCAGGTCTGGAAAGGCACTGAGGCTCCTAGCGCCCACGGAAATCTAAGGGTGTGGGCCCAGATACCCCTGTGAAAGCAACGCCCAGGGCAGCATGAGAGCCCGGAGAGCAGAAAAGTGCTCGTTTCAAAGAGACTACAACAGGGCTGGGCAAGATGCGGCCCGGGGGCCAGATCCGGCCTGCCTAACCCTTGGATCCGGCCCACAGACAGCATCCGGCCGCTTTCTATTGATATCCTGCTGCCTGTGCCACCCAATTTCCAGGCGGTGGCTCTGACAGCAGGATCCTATTTAAACAGCTCCTGGCTCCTGGTTGCGGCGCTACCCTGGCCTTTAAATAGCTGCAGCCAACCTGGGCAGCTGCCAGGCAATGCGGTAGCAGTGGGGCCAGGAGCTGTGAACCTTTTGCTGTGTTATTGCTTCAAAGCCTCCAGCCCCAGGCAACTCTGAGGGGAGGCTAATCCCAGCCCCACCCCTTCTATCCTGGCCCCACCCCTTCCTCCCAGGCCCTGCCCCTTCCTCCTAAGCCCCGCCCCTTCTGGGGGTGGAGCTGGCCCAAGACCACCTACCAAAATTAAGTGGCCCCCGTGAAAATTACTGCCCAGTCCTGGGCTTACAACATAGCCCTGGCTGGGACGCTTACAGAAGGGGAACAGGTCGATGTTCAAAAGCTGCTGGGCAGAATCATGCCCATGGGGCAAGCTGAGCCAATGAGAGCCGAGTTCATTGGTTGGGGGTGGCACCACCTGACCTCCAGCTGGTGGGAGGCGGAGTTCCGCAGGTGCCCCAAGAAGTTTCTCCGAACTCAGCCCCGGTTAAACTCCGCGGCTGCATCGCCACCCGGCCTCCAGACCCTCTTGCTCCAAACCCAGCAGGTAAGTAGCTTCCCACCTGAGCCCGATCTGGACCCATGGCAGGGGGATGAAAATCTTCCGCGCTTTTGATTCTGGCCTAGGCTGGGAGGGGGCGCTCGCCAGCTTCCTCGGGCACGGCCACCGCTCACATCCAATCTGCGGGGCACAGCAAGAAGACGCGAGACGATGCTTCCGTCCCTGCTGTCTGTGCTCGGGGCCATTAGCCAGACTGCATCATTACCAAATTACCCCATTACGCCACCCGCGCCTTGTCAGCTCACAGCCCATTTTCTTTTGTCAAGGTCACTCCCAAACCCGGCACTGCCATTTTCCTCCAAGATGAGTCAGCTCCCCGAGTGCTTTCTTACCACGTCCATCCCGCTACCCTGATACAAACAAGCTACCACGCAGCCCGTGCCCTGGCTGACCCTGCCCGGGACGTGCTGAGATGACTTCCCTCCAGGAGGACGGCGTCACCGAAAGCAGACTCCCTGCCTAGCGAGGCAGCATTGAACCGGTTCTTCAAAATCCAGCAGCGGCGTTGGGGCATCCGTGTGAAGCCGGCGGTTATTATCTGTCGCTGAGGAGTGGATTGCCAGAGGAGGCTGTGAAGACCAGGGCTTTAACGGGGTTCAGAAAGAGCTAGATAGATTCAGGGAGGTTAGGTCCATCAGTGGCTATTAGCCAGGGTGGGTAGGGATGGCGTCCCTAGCCGCTGTTTGTCAGAGCAAAATGGATGACAGGGGAGGGATCACGTGATGATTCCCTGTTTCTGTTCACTCCCTCTGGGGCACCTGGCATTGGCCACTGTTGGAAGACAGGAGACAGGGCTGGATGGACCTTTGCTCTGACCCAGTGTGGCTGTTCTTGTAAGACGTGGGAGGTAATTTTCCTGCTCGACTCAGCCAGAGGGCATGAGGGGGGCACTTGGAGCTGTGTCCAGGACAGCAACCAAACGGCTCCAAGGGTTAGAAAACCCGACCTGTGAGGAATGGTTATAAAATCTGGGCAGGGTTAGTCCTGAGGTCGGAAGACTGGCGGGGGTGGTGGTGCCGGATAACAGTCTTCAAATCCGTGCCTGGCTGTTACAAAGAGGACAGCGATCAGTTGTTTTCCAGGCCTGCTGAAGGGAGGGCAGGAAGTAACAGTCGGAGCAGCAGGGGCGATTTTGATTAGATTGTAGGAAAAACTTTCTAACTATCCAGACAGTTAAGCTCTAGAATCAGTGCCCAAGGGAGGGGTGTGGAGCTCCTCTCCCTCCCCCCATCACTGGAGGTTTCTGTGAACAAGTTGGACAAACACATGGTTAGGGTTACTTGGTCCTGCCACTGCACAAGGGGGGAGGAGGTGGATTTATTACAGAGCCTTCCAGCCTATGTGATTCTGTGTTTCTATGTATGTAAAACACTGAGACAGACACAACACACACACACACACACACACATGCATACACACACATGCATACACACAAGGGCTACGTCTACACTGGCATGATTTTCCGGAAATGCTTAAAACGGAACAGTTTTCCGTTATAAGTATTTCCGGAAAAAGAGCGTCTACATTGGCAGGATGCTTTTCCGGAAAAGCCCTTTTTCCGGAAAAGCGTCCATGGCCAATGTAGATGTGCTTTTCCGGAAAAAAGCCCCGATCGCCATTTTCGCGATCGGGGCTTTTTTGCAGAAAAGACTACTGGGCTGTCTACACTGGCCCTTTTCCGGAACAGTTTTCCGGAAAAAGGACTTTTGCCTGAGCGGGAGCAGCATAGTTTTTCCGGAAAAGCAGCTGATTTCTTACTGTAGATCGTCAGTGCTTTTCCGGAAATTCAAGGGGCCAGTGTAGACAGCTCGCAGCTTATTCCAGAAAAGCGGCTGATTTTCCGGAATAAGTGGCCCAGTGTAGACACAGCCAAGCATGCATACACACACACGCATACACACACGCATGCATACATACACATGCATACACACATGCATGCATACACACACGCATGCATACACACACACACATGCATACACACACATGCACACACACACACATACACAGATGCATCCACACACATGCACCCACACGCATGGATCCACACACATGCATACACACATGTGCACACACACACACACACACACACGAAACAGATGAAAGCAGGTGGGCATTTTTATTCAAGTAGTCTACGTCTACACTGGCATGTTCTTACGCAAAAACTCTTTTGCAGAAGAGTTCTTCTGCAAAAACTCTTCCACAAGAGCGCGTCTACACTGGCATGTGCTTTTGCGCAAGAGCATCCATGCCAGTGTAGATGCTCTCTTGCACAAGAAAGCTCTGATGGCCATTTTAACCATAGGGCTTTCTTGCGCAAGAAATTCATGTTGCCTGTCTACACTGGCCTCTTGTGCAAGAACAGTTGCGCAAAAGGGCTTATTCCTGAGCGGGAGCGTCAGAGTTCTGGCGCAAGAAGCCCTGATTTCATACATTAGAACATCAATTTACTTGCACAAGGACACGCGGCCAGTGGAGACAGGCAGCAAGTTTTTGCGCACGAGTGGCTGCTTTTGTGCAAGATCGTGCCAGTGTAGACACAGCCGTAGAGTATAAGCCCAAACTGGCATTTCGATAAGACACCAGGGCTATCCCAGTGCCCATGTGAAAAGTCTCATGGGATCATAGACGTTAGAGAGGCTAAGACGTGCTATGTCATAATACAGACCTGACTTGGATGACCTAGGCACTATAGGCCCATGTTTAAGGACTCAGCTTCTGGAGTCATGTGCTTACATCAGCTTTCATTTACAGACAGACTAATTAAAGGTTTGTCTACACAATTAGTCCAGAACAGCTACTCTTGATTAACTCCATGTGTGGTTGCTTGTAGTTTGGAATAAGAGCGCTTTATTCCAATGTAGTGTAAGCCACTTCCAAAGTACATGGAGCTAATTTGGAGTAAGGCACTTTTATTCTGATGTAAGAGTGTCCACAGGATTGGTTAAGCTGCTTTCTATTCGCGCTCCATCTTGAAATGACCCCCAGTTTCAGCACTCACGTTTCGTGTCAGGTCACATGGAGGTGTTTCAAAGAGCCAATTGCATTCCTTTTTGCAAGGCTGGCTCATCTAGGGGTGGGGTGGGTCTAGTTCCCCTCCAGTGGAAATATTTTGGGCGGGGGGAGATCTGGGTGTAACCTCTCCGATAGGTGGAATCGGTAGAAGCAAGGGCTGGGTTCAGTATTGTGACAGACCCGGGGCAGCTGACTACAGTAGCTTGGTGGAGGGCAAATATACAGGAAATTAGGTGACCAGTTTTCTGTTCTCGGACTGAACCGGCCAGGGACTGCTACCACGTAATCAAGGCAGGCAGGTACCTGGGGCCAATTAAGAGCTTGTCTGAAGCAGTAGGCTAATCAGGACACCTACAACCCATTAAGGCCTGCTGGGGCCAGTTTAAAAGGCTTTCCCTCAGGAAGGGCCGGGGGAAGGCCAAGGAGTGACAGGGAGGAGGTGCACTGAGAGAGCGAAGGCCTGCGAGTGTGGTAGGGGACTGTGGAGGAGCAGGAAGGATTGCGCAGGTACTAGGGAGAAGGTCCTGGGAGAAATCGTTTTGGGGAGGTGGCCCAGGGAAAGGCTGCAAGACTGGGAGTGGATGAAACTCTGCCAGTGGCCGTGGCCTTAGGGTCCCTGGGCCGGAGCGTGGAGTCGCAAGTGGGGCCGGGTTCCCCCCAACCCTCCTGAGTCAGCCCCTGAGAGGGGGACCAGGACTGCAGAGGGGTTCACCCCAAACGATGGACTAGCCTAGGGTGAGACTGGCTCAGTAGGCTGTGACCGTTGCCTCTCGTACAGGGCCAGATGCTGCGCGGAGGGTCACAGCGAGCCCCTGAGGCAAACACGGTCCACCAGGAAGCGCAGGGCCCGCGGGGCACGGCCGGAGCTTTGCCACAGTTTCTGGGGGTTCTTTTGGACAATAAAACCCAGAACTGTCTTGAGTCCCTACCCAGGCATCGGAGAGACCCTCACACCACCCCGGGGGGCCTCTAAGAGGCAATGCTGCCCCTCTCACAAGCACGGAGCCTCCGTACGACAAAGAAAACTTGTCCTAAAAGGAAGCCCGCAGTAATTTGGAAAAACGCCGCCTGCGGGCTTAGAAAACGCATGTGAAACACCCACCTCCGAGCACGTGGGGCAGTGTCCTTTCCTCAAGGTGTCTCACCATGTGGGGTGACATGTCCCCCCCACAAACGTCCCTGTAACACCCCACTGCCCTCCTCCCCCGTGGCACCCCACACACAGCTGTTGTGCTGGGCCAGCGAGGCCCCGGCATGCAGAGGTGCACTGGAATGAGTTCCCCTCTCGCCCCCGGGGGAGCGGGAAGGCAGGGAGCAAGGCCTCAGCTGCTCCTCCCTCCATGCCATTCCCTCTGCCTTGCTCCCGCTGCCACCCCCAGCTCCCTCCCCCCAGCCCTGCGATGCCCTGAGGTCCCGCCCCGAACAGATCGCCCAGCGGGTTCGGCAGGGGCAGGCTGGGCCGTCTGGTTCCCCACAGCAGCTGTTCCACAAGCACCTCCCAGGGCTCCTACTTGGACCTGGTTATCAGTGATATCAGCTGCACCGATCCTCAGCAAACGACTCTTAAATGGGCCCTAATCAGACCTGCCCTTAGACAGAGAGAAATTGTGTGTGTGCGTGCATGTGCGCATGTGTTGTGTGTGTGTGACTGTGTGTGAATGTGTGCTTGTGCATGTATGTGTGTTTTGTGTGAATGTGTGTGTGTGCTCATGCATCCGTGTGTGTTTTATGTGTGTGAGTATGTATGTGCATATGTGTGACTGTGCATTTTGTGTGTGTGTGTGTGCATGTGCATGTGTGTGTGTTTTGTGTGTGCGTGCATATGTGCGTGTGCGTTTTGTAGGTGTGTTTTGTGAGCATGCATGCATGACGTGTGTGTTTTGTGTGTGCCCATGCATGTGTGCATGTGTTTTGTGCATGTGTGCATGTATGTGTGTTTTGTTTGTGTGTGTGTGCATGTGTTTTGTGTGTGTATGCATGTGTGTGTGTGTGCATGGGTTTCATGTGCATGTGTGTTTTATGTGTGCACGTGTGCATGTTTTGTGCATGCGCGTGCATTTTGTGTGCATGCATGCGTGTTTTGTGTGTGCACGCGTGCATGTGTTTTGTGTGCATGCGTGCATGTGTGTTTTGTGTGTGCGTGCATGTGTGTGTGGGTTTTGTGTGCATGTGTGTTTTGTGTGTGCACGTGTGCATGTTTTGTGCGTGCCTGCATGTGCGTGTGTTTTGTGTGCGTGCATGTGGGTGTGGGTTTGCGTGCATGTGTGTTTTGTGTGTGCACGTTTTGTGTGTGCGTGCATGTGTGTGTGGGTTTTGTGTGTATGCGTGTTTTGTGTGTGTGTGTGTGTGTGTGTGTGCAAACGGTGATGAGGGCCCTTAGAGCAGAACAAAGCCTGTCCTCTTCTCCTCTCCCCAGGGCTTTAGCACCCTCACACTGGCGTAGCCCGCACTGCCCCTCGGGGCCTGGCCCTCCCAGTTCTGCTGTGCAGGGGTCGCACCCCAAAGCTAACGGCCCTTGCTTCCCCCTGCGCCCAATAGCAAAGGGACTTGCCATGCCCCGCCCCAAGCCCACACCCTCCTTTGGGCAAGGCAGTCCCGGCATGTTGTGCCCCTGGGCAGAGTGGGCGTGGCCATGCAAACTAGCCTGGCTCCTGACCGTCTTCTCCCCCAGCTCCTCTCGGGGGTGTTGGGGAGGGCTCGTGCCGACCTGCTGATGGATGCTCGCACCCTCTGGAGCTCACGGAGGCAGGGGCTGGAGCAGCTGCCACGGTGCACCAGATTGCTGGCGCGTAGGTAGGACTCCCTGGCCCAGCCCTGTGCTGCCTGCTAGCCCCTGCAGGTCCTGGCAGAGACACTGGCCTAGGAGGGGGGGCAGCACCAACCACTGGGGCGGGGGATGGGACCAGGGCACCAGCACCTGGGTGCAGGGAGTTGGGCGTTGATGCACAGGACCCCAGGTACTGAGGATAGGCAGGGGCATAGGATCCTGGGCATCAGCCACATGGGAATGGCAGTAGGAACAGCCAGGACACCCATCCCAGCCTGGAACCAGCTGCCTCCTTGCCCCTGCCAAGTCTCAGTAGCTCCCCTCCTTCGCCTCCTCGTCTTGCTGCGCGCCAGCGAGAGCAGAGTTCTAGCAGGAGGATTGCACTGCTGCCAATTCTTGTGATTTGTATCACGAGTCTTGCGCTAGTTGGCACGGAAGCCCCAGCACCAGGAGTCATGTGATATCGCAAGACTTTCTTAAAACAAACCCATCGAGGCCTTGTGGCTGCACAAAAAATCTCTGAGGCGTGACTGGAATGCGACTTAACGGCTCAAAAGCCAGAAGGAAAACGAGAAGAACTCCCAAAGTAGGGCTAAAACGAAGACAGTACCTGGTTGGCACGTTACAAAGCCAGTTTCTCCTGCCAACACCGGCATGTCCACATCAAAAGCTATGCATGGGACACATCCAGCCCACTTAATTAGCCTCGTTAAAACTGATCCTACAACTGAGAGGTACAGACAGAACCTCTCTAGTCCAGAACGCTCTAGTTCAAAAACAGCCGTGGTCCAGAATGGTTTTAGTGAGCTGGATGTCCACTTTTCATGGGTGTGGTCAAGTTGCCCAAAATCCCATAAAGTTTGTTTATAGCCACAAGTCCTGGCTCTCAGTGTTTTGTGCTGTAATTTAGCTCTAATTTACCCCTAAATGTCTTCTAAGAGCCCAGGAAGCAGTGGAAGTATTGGTAAAGCTGCTAGACAATATTGACCTCCCATGGTTTGGCAAATTCTCTGGTTTGGAACTGCTCAGGTCCTGAGGGTGTGTCTAGACTACAGGGTTTTTTCGGAAAAAGTAGCCTTTTTTTGAAAAAACTTCACCTGCGTCTAGACTGCTGCCGTGTTCTTTCGAAAGTAAATCGAAAGAATGCGGCAGTTTTTTCAATCGCGGCAAACCTCATTTTACGAGGAATAACGCCTTTTTTTGAAAGTACTCTTTTGAAAAAAGGCGCTATTGAATGCAAACTGTGCTTTTTCGAAAGAGAGTGTCTAGACTCTCTTTCGAAAAAGCGGCTCGCTTTTTTGAAAGATCTGCTTGTAGTCTAGACGCTCTCTTTCAAAAGAGGCTTGTAGTCTAGACGTAGCCTGAGGGTGCAGGACTAGAGAGGTTCAACCTGTACTACTTCTGCTGCTATATAGATCTCTTGGTTTCTGTTATTTCTACTCCAATTCATCTGATGAAGTAGGTTGTGCCCAAGAAAGCTCATGATTCTATATATTTTGGTTAGTCTCTAAGGGTATGTCTAGACTACATGCCTCTGCTGACAGAGGCATGTAAATTAGACTACCCGACATAGTCAATGAAGCGGGGGATTTAAATATCCCCCGCTTCATTAAAATAAAAATGGCCGCCGCGCTGTGCCGGCTCAGCTGATTGTCGGCACAGCGCGCGAGTCAAGACGCGGATCGGTCAACAGGGAACGCCTTTGTCGACCGTTCCCTTATGCCTCGTGAAACAAGGTTTACAGGAGCGGTCGACAAAGGCGTTCCCTGTCGACCGATCCACGCCTTGACTGCTGTGCTGTGCCAACGATCAGCTGAGCTGGCACAGCGCGGCGGCCATTTTTATTTTAATGAAGCGGGGGATATTTAAATCCCCGCTTCATTGACTATGTTGGGGTAGCCTAATTTACATGCCTCTGTCGGCAGAGGCATGTAGTCTAGACGTACCCTAAGGTGCCACAGGACCACTTGTTGTTTTCAAAGTTACAGACTAACACGGCTACCCCTCTGAGACTCCCCAAATCGGGTTTTTCTGAGACTTTCCCCACATTTTAAAGCCATTTGTGTGAGTTTTGGGGCTCTGACTCCAACTATATATACTGGGTTTGATTGGCGTTCGTAAAGGTCTTTCGAAAGGATATATTAAAGTATTTATGGACTCTCCAGAAGGCTTCCTGTTTACAAGAACACCACCCCTGCATGTCTCTAAAGCAGCCTGCTCCACTGTTGATTGCCTGTGCCCTAAAAGTCTCCTCTATCGCACAATCAAATCAATGCGCGAAACTCAATTACAGTGGCATGACATTTCCAAGGAAACGTGGAGGATACATTCCAGTCATAGTTTGGTCCTACCAAAGCAATTCAGATGGCAAATCAATAGTAAACATTTAAGGCTAGATTTGTTAAAAAAAAAATCAAGTTATCCATTTCCCATTATGTCCAACCTCCTAGAGCATTGATAGGAAACCCCAGTTGCATCTAGTACACCCAGTTCAGGAATCATTTGATCCTAGAGAGCCCCAGAGCAGGGCCTGTTCCAGGTAGCTACAAGGGATGCGCGTTTGGGCGAATCACACCTTCCCACCAGGGATCTGAAAGCACGTGACAGATAACCCTCCCCGCTCCCTTGGGAGGCCGAGGGAAGTTTGATGGTTACGGATGGGACGCAGAGGTTAAGTGACAGAACTCGGGCATCTGGCCTTCCAGTGTCCCTGTGGTAACCGCTGCAGAACACTCACCCACGATGTCAAATGGGTGTCCACGGACAGGGAGGAGGGCCCCCTGGGGCAATCTGCCAGATCCTTCATATGGGCAGAGCAGGGATGGGGACCTGTGACGGGGTAGACACACCCCGCACTGGGGAAGAGGGGGTGGGCCCTGCTCTGCTGGCGGAAAAAGCCCCTCCCCCGCAGCCCTGCTGGGCATGCTCCCAGTGGGACCTGGCTATAAGAGGCCAGGAGGTAGCTCAATCTGGGCGGACAGCCAGAGGGGAAGGAGCTTATGCCCAAGCTCCAAGGCAGCCCGAGTCGCCGCCACGCCAGCAGCCGGAGCAGCCAGCGCAGCAGCAGCCTCAATCCCAGCGACCACCCGACCACAGTGGCCCACCGGGAAGGACAGGCACCCAGAGGTGTACTCAGCAGGGTGAGTCGCTGGCCGGCCGGTAGGAAGCAGCCCAGGGCAGGGGATTGTTCTCCGGGAGGTCGGCGTGTTTTGGCATATGACCCTGCCGAGCAGGCAGTGGAACGCTACACTGCCCACGGGGCCCTGGGCTGGGGCCTGGAGGAGTGGGAGGGCCAGGGTCCCCCTAGCTCCCCCCCCAGACACGAGCCTACTGTCTGCCTTTGCAGTGGGGGAAGACTCACAGGTGGACTAGGCTGGCGCGACCGTATTCACCCCCATAGAGGGGACTGCACTATGGACTAGGCTGGTGCTGCCGTATTTACCCCTGTAGAGGGGACTGCACTATGGACTAGGCTGGTGCGGCCGTATTCACCCCCATAGAGGGGACTGCACTATGGACTAGGCTGGTGCTGCCGTATTTACCCCTGTAGAGGGGACTGCACTATGGACTAGGCTGGTGCGGCCGTATTCACCCCAGTAGAGGGGACTGCACTATGGACTAGGCTGGTGCAGCCGTATTCACCCCAGTAGAGGGGACTGCACTATGGACTAGGCTGGTGCTGGCCGTATTCACCCCTGTAGAGGGGACTGCACTATGGACTAGGCTGGTGCGGCCGTATTCACCCCAGTAGAGGGGACTGAACTGTGGACTAGGCTGGTGCGGCCGTATTCACCCCAGTAGAGGGGACTGAACTGTGGACTAGGCTGGTGCGGCCGTATTCACCCCAATAGAGGGGACTGCACTGTGGACTAGGCCAGTGCGGCCGTATTCACCCCAATAGAGGGGACTGAACTGTGGACTAGGCCAGTGCTGCCATATTCACCCCTGTAGAGGGGACTGCACTATGGACTAGGCTGGTGTGGCCGTATTCACCCCAACAGAGGGGCTGTACTGTGGACTAGGCCGGGGTGACCGTATTCACCCCAACAGAGGGGGCTGTACTGTGGACTAGGCTGGGGTGACCGTATTCACCGCAGTAGAGAGGACTGAGCTAAGGGCTAGGATGGGGCGGCTGTGTTTGCCCTAGTAGAGGGGAAGTCTACTTTTGTGGCTGCCGGTGCCCAGTGCCGGGCATCAGGGTCGTGTACGCCTGGAAAAGGCAACTTCTGAGTAGTCGGGGAGCTTGCCCCCCGACAGGAACCTATGGCCCAGGGGCTGGATCTGGCCCCCAGCTTGCCTGGATCTGGCCCCCAGCTTTGGGGATCCAGCACTGATGCTCCAACTCTGCAGCCCCCGCCTGATGCTGCACCCCCTCTCCACTCCTGCACCCTACCTCCTGCTCAGTCCTCCCACCCCCAGCCCGCTCCTGCACCCTCCTTC
Source organism: Rafetus swinhoei (assembly GCA_019425775.1). NCBI lineage: Eukaryota > Metazoa > Chordata > Testudines > Trionychidae > Rafetus > Rafetus swinhoei. The sequence continues at coordinate 344,047,678 of CM033437.1, read as the reverse complement.
CTTCCCTCCCAGATCCACCAACCTTCCCCACACTGAACACACTGGCAGGCCCCTCCCACACTCTGAATCCCTCAGTTTTGGCTCCCTCAGAGCCTACGGCAGCCCACAAATCTACTAGTCCAGGCCCCCCTAGGCTCAGCTGTGTGAGAGGAATGTGGGGAGTGTCTTTCCCCTTCTCTGTCGGGGGCCATGTCAGGGAGGTTTTTTGGTTTTTTAATCTCACTTTTCCATGGCCTCCGACTGACTTTTTCTGTGGGTCAGCAGCCCCTGAGACAAAAAAGGTTCCCTGCTCCTGGGGTAGAGAACCTCAGCACCTCTGAAAGTCCCCACTTTTATTTAGGAACCTGCCCTTGGGAGGAAAGAATCCCAAGCATTGTTACAGGCTGGGGACCGACTGGCTAAGTAGCAGTTCAGCAGAAAAGGACCTGGGGATTCCTGTGGCTGAGAAGCTGGAGATGAGTCAACAGGGTGCCCTTGTAGCCAAGAAGGCGAATGGCATATTAGGGTGCATTAGGAGGAGCACTGCCAGCAGATCTAGGGAAGTGATTATTCCCCTTATTTGGCACTGATGAGGCCACATCTGGAGTATTTGCAGCCAGTTCTGGGCCCCCCAGACGCATTGGAGAGGGTCCAGCAGAGGGCGACCAAAATGATGAGGGGGCTGGAGCACATGACCTACGAGGAGAGTCTGAGGAGCTGTCCCTTTCTCCACCCCTGCCCCCTGCTGGCACAATGGGCTCATAGCCATCCGGGTCCCCATCTCTGGCCCCTTGCTGCCCTCTAGTGGTCATTCTACAGTATAACCCACCCTTTCCATGTTCTGGAACACAATCCCATTCCAGGCACATCCTGTTTTCCTGGCACAACCAAACCCTGACCTTGCTTTAAGTTATGTCAAGAGGAAGCTGCATAGCAAATTTGATGTCCTAGCTCTTACCATTTAGGAGGAGTTCTTGAACAAGTGGACTCATGGATGGATAGACAGACACACATTTCTAAAATACATAGATAGATAATTATGTCACTGACAAAATCCACCCCTTTGAGTGATATATTTATACTGAACTCACCCCTGGTGTAGACAGCACTAAATCAACCAGAGAGCTTCTCCCATCAACATAGCTATCGCCTCCTGAGGAGACAGGAGAAACTCTCCCTTAGGCATAAGTATCATCTTATTAAGCACTTACAACGGAAGTTCCTCCAGGAACTTATCTAGTTCATTTTTTGGCCCTTGTAATAGCTTTGGCCTTCACAACGTCCCCTGGCAAGGAGTTCCACAGGTTGACTGGGTGTTATGTGAAGAACTACTGCCTTTTGTTTGTTTTTAAACCTGCTGCTATTAACGTCATTGGATGACCTCCAGTTTTGGTGCCATGTGAAGGAGTACATAACACTTTCTCCACATCAGTCATCATTTATAGACCTCTATCACCTTTCCCCTTAGTCGTCTCTTTTCCAAGTTGAAAAGTCCCCGTCTTTTAAATCTCTCCTCACATGGAAGCTGTTTCATAACCCTAATCATTGTAAAGTTGCCCTTTTCTGCATTTTTTTCCAATTCCAACATCTCTGGTTTTGAGATGTGAGCTTAGTAGATATTTTTCTATTTCCTCTCCATAACCCTTATTAAAGCACTCCTCCAAACAAGGTTGTCTTTGAAAAATAAACGTGGGGAGCTTTCACAGTAAAATTCACAAAGACAAGCTATCCTTTTAAATTGTTTAATAAAAACTAAGGTTTTCTGTCACGCAGGAGATGAGCACCATTATTTGATGAACCAGTAGCAAGAGGGTGTTGTCTGGACAAAAAGAAACTCCTCTGCTTAAAGTCGTGGGCATTTGCGCATTTAGTTTTGCTTCTATTTAATCTCTGCCGGTGGCTGGTTTTGGCCACAAAACTAAAAATGAAATAAAACCACACAACCCTCCTGTACAATCAATGAATGAGTATCATAACAATGACAGAAAGGTGAAGTGACTTGCCAAAGTCTATGGAGGCTAGTCAGTGGCAGAGACTGCCGAGAAACTCTGTGCTTGCACTACTAGACCGGGTTGCCTCTCCCATACAGGACCAAGTCAAGGGAATGTAGCATGAAAGACCATAATTTAGAGACGAGGATGGTTATATGAAACCAAAACATTTGACAATTCAGGAGTTGCCTTTGTTAACCAAGCTTCATTCAGTGTGATTTTTAGCTACAGTATATCTGGGAAAGAGAGTTAGTATTTCCTAACCAACTCTAAGTTCGTGATTTCCTTCTTCATTTGCTCATTGACAATGAAAGGTTTAAAGATTTGAGAAAAGCGAAGAGTCTCTGGTACCTTACGGGATTCAGATGCGTCCTACACTCAGCCACTGGCATCTACACTGGTAACAGGTAGGGCTGCCCTCCTCATGTAGCTGAAACATGTAGGTCTAGAAACTGAGTTTGAAATCGCACAGGACAAGGCAACGATTTCCAGAATGACGTGGTATGGCCCAATTTGAGACCAGCCTTTCTTGTGATATTTTAGTAGCCCTTGATATTTCCTCTTCCATGAGATGAACTAACATCCTGCATTATGAGTGGGAAGCTGAAGCAAAGAGAGGATAAGTGATGTATCCAAGGCCACAGAGAGAGTTCGGTGGCAGAGCTGGGATTAGCACTCAAGGAATTTCAGCCTCCGAGGCCTGGGCTCAGGCCATGCCCCTCTCCTGCTTCTGATCCTGGAGGAAACCAGGAAGCGGAGAGACATGTCAAAACAGCAACCAAGCTCGAGTTAGAGAGGGCTGAAGTCTGCTTTGAATGATGATCTAAGTTTTCCCAAACTGGTTCCATCCATCCCTACTGGTGATTTAATACAAGCTTGCAAAATCTTCACAAAAACGTACCAGCCTCGGGCAAAACTGACTGGTCCTTCCTTACCAAACAGACAGTACTGGAAAAACTATTACATCTTCCTGGCCCATCACCTGGTGAGTGGAATTATGCAAAAGTGGAGTTAACCTACAGTAATATTTAAAAAAATCAAACAACATTTAGGTGTCTATTGGGTGTGAGTGGAACTGTCAAGAGCCGCTGAACACTTCAGCTTTTGCAGCCAAATCAAAGACATCCTCTTCTCAGTGGGATGGATTACATATCCATACCAAGAGCTCTCGCCTTGTCTGCAGAAGTAACAGCTACAGCCTCTTTGTGTTAAAGGGTTTGTCCTGCTGTATTTCCAGCCTCTGAGCTGTCCGGGATTCACCTCTTGCAGCTCCCTTCTCATTTATGTAATGGGTCCGCAGCCAGTTGCCTTCCTGGGGCGAGAAAGGAAAGAGAAAAGAAATGGGTTCACTTGGCTGGACGTTCTGCTCCTCCCGGAGGTTCTTAGGACAGCCTTGGTCTACACTAGGGCTTTATTTCAAAATAACCCCCCGTAGGTTGAAGTAATGAGCGGAGCGTTCACGCTACCAAACCCTTTACTTCGAAATAATGGGCCACTTATTTCGAAGGCTGTACATAAGAACGGCCACACTGGGTCAGACCAAAGGTCCATCTAGCCCAGTGTCCTGTCTGCCGACAGTGGCCAATGCTGGGTTCCCCAGAGGGAGGGAACACAACAGGCAATCTTCAAGTGATCCCTCTCCTGTCACCCATTTCCAGCCTCTGACAAACAGAGGCTATGGCCACCATTCCTACCCATCCTGGCTAATAGCCACTGAGGGACCTAACCTCCATGAGTTTATCTAGCTCTTTTTTGAACTTTGTTAAAGTCCTGGGCTTCACCACATCCTCTGGCAAGGAGTTCCACAGGTTGGCTGTGCGCTGTGTGAAAAAAAACTTCCTTTTGTTTGTTTTAAACCTGCTACCTACTAATTTCATTTGGTGGACCCCAGTTCCTATGTTATGGGAACAAGTAAATAGCTTTTCCTTATTCACTTTCTCCACACCCCTCATGATTTTATAGACCTCTATCATGTCCCCCCGTAGTCTCCTCTTTTCTATGATGAAAAGTCCCAGTCTTTTTAATCTCTCTTCATATGGGACCCGTTCCAAACCCCTCATCATTTTTGTTGCCCTTTTCTCAACCTTTCCCAATGCCAATGTATCTTTTTTGAGCTGAGGTGACCACATCTGTAGGCAGTATTCAAGATGTGGGCGTACCAGGGATTTATATAGAGACAATAAGGTATTCTCAGTCTTATTCTCGATCCCTTTTTTAATGACTCCTAATATTCTGTTTGCTCTTTTGACTGACACTGCACACTGACGGGATGTTTTCAGGGAACTTTCCACAATGACTCCAAGATCTCTCTCTTGAGCAGTTAAAGCTAAATTACTCCCCATCTTTTTGTATGTATAGTTGGGATTATTTTTTCCAATGTGCATTTCTTTACATTTATCAACATTAAAATTCATTTGCCATTGCATTGCCCACTCACCTAGTTTTATGAGATCCATTTGAAGCTCTTCACAGTTTGCTTTAGCCTGAACTATCTTGAGCTGTTTGATATCAGCTGCAAAATTTGCCACCTCACTGTTTACCCCTTTCTCCAGATCATTTATAAATAGGTTTGAATAGGATGGGTCCCAGGACAGACCCTTGGGGGACCCCACTAGTTATCTCTCTCCACTTGGAAAACTTACCATTTGTTCCTACCCTTTGTTTCCTGTCTTTTAACCAGTTATCAGTCCATGAGTGGTCCTTCCCTTTATCCCACAACTCACTTTACTTAAGAGCCTTTGGTGAGGGACCTTGTCAAAGGCTTTCTGGAAATCTAAGTATACTCTATCCACTAGATCCCCCTTGTCCACATGCTTGTTGACCCCCTCAAAGAACCAGTCTGTACTCCTTTCCTCGGAGAATAATGCTAATTCCAAAATAGTTCTTTCGAAATAGTGACAGTGTTGGTGCTCCAGTGCGGCTATTTCAAAATAACGACTCCTCAGAGTAATTCGAACTAATTACTCCCCAGTGCCCCCAGTGTTGCCTGGAGCTCTAAGCTGAGCTTAAATCAGACAGCGAGATCCAGACTCTGAGGTGAATTCAACTCCCCCCCCCGAAATGCCTCTATTGCTAAATCTAATGAACACCGCCAGAAGCGTTTAAGATTGACTGTGGAAAGTGAATGTGTCTGGACTGCAACCCACAGGCTGACTGAGCGGTGTGAACCTCAGCAGAGGAGCACACAAGTGTCCCTCTAGGTTAGTTCATTTTACCCACCGATCAGCAGCAGATAACGGTGTTGGTGTTGTCGATGGCAGCCACGGCGGAACGGCAGCGTCCAGTTTCCTCCGGAATGTCTCTGCAAAGCGACAGGCCCCCCCCCCAAGAGGGGCTCCCCTGTGTATCTAATCTCTCGGACTTTACCTCAGGCAACGGAAGTCCAGCTGTGCCTCCAAGAGCAATGTTTGCCAGGAGAGCCCCTGCCTAAGGTTTGATTCTGAGCACAAGGAGATAGAGCGGGGGTGGGGAACCTTTTTTGGGTTAGAGGCCACTGACCCACAGAAAAATCAGTCAGGCACTGCACACAAGTGAGAAACAAAACCCCCCCACTCCTCACCAGCATGGGCTCCCCAATGCTGGGGGGAACCCCAAGCCTCCGGGGCTGGATCCAGGTAAGCCGGGGGCCGCATCCGGCCCCTGGGCCTGAGGTTCCCCACCCCTGAGACTGAGGCAGAAGAAAACAAGGAGGCCAAAGGAAAACCCGAGGGGTTAAAGGGCATTGACCCCAGGGCTCCTGTGAAAGCCAGCCCTGAGAAATAGTAATAGAGAGGTAGCCGTGTTAGTCTGATCTTGCTAAAACAAAAGGACAAACTATGAAGCACTTTAAAGACTAACAAGATGGTTTAATAGGTGATGAGCTTTCGTGGGCCAGACCCACTTCCGCAGATCAAAAAGCCCCGAGAAAGGCTTTTTGTCAGTTTCAAGCATTAAGTGTGGCACTCGCACTACAAAGACTGCTTCTAACTCCAGTTTCCTTCTATGTGCTTCACAATGATCAGAACATCTTGTCTCCACGGGATGGAATTGTTAAGGGGCAGATTGTGTTCGCAAGGGAACACTGTCACATACGTCCGCGGTGGGCTCAAAGCGAGGGAACTCGTGCTGTCGTCATTCCCCGCGTCTGCTTTCTGGCAAGGAAGATGAAAGGGGACTCCAACCACATGCAATCAAGCTGCTTAAAAGGGTTCAGGGTCATTACACCTGCCCGCCGTGCCTGGAGCAGCCAGCTATTTGTAAGGTCCTGCCGGCAGCTTTTCCTGTTCTGAAATATTTCTCTCCCCTGGCTGCCGTGTGGAAGACCGGCACAAACAGGGGCAATGGAGCACGCTGCCGGTGCAAGAGTGGAAGCGACTCTTCACAAAGTGCCGCCAACGTACAAAGTTCGCAGATTGAAACTGGGAACCTTCCCGCGTCTTTCAGAGCCAGCGATGTTGTCTTTAATAGCGGGAGGCCGCATGCCACAGCTGGACGCCAGCCGTTCCAATTGATGGGGCCTCCCCCACTACCAAGACCTCTGTGTCTGTTGTAAAACATAGTTCCATTCCCTGCTGGGATCAACTTCCTCCGATTGCCGGATACATTCTGCTGCTGGTGCCGTCCTGTGCTTGAGACATCGCCACTGTTTCCATGGGTGAGAACTGTGAGGTCACAGACAGACGGATCAGGATCAGCTGACGTGAAGCAGCGCTGTTCTAAAAAAGGGGAGTAACGTAGCAAACATGAGGCGTGCATGTGTGCGCCACTGCCATTTGCTGGGGGCAATCAGAGCAGCTCACCTGTGTGTCATAAGCCCTTTACTGCTGATGGCTAGTGGAGATTCCCCTTTGGGTCGAGGGCAGGGGCTTGTGCTGAGTTTGATCTCTGCTGTTGATGTGAAGTGGCCCCAGAGTGCAAGTAGTATTTGTAATCACCAGCAAGGAGCTGGGATGGATGAAGGGACAAGCTGGGTACCAGAGCCTTAAGGGTCCCACCGTGGCAGCAGATGGCACAGAGAGCTGTCATTGATAGTCGGGCTGATGCTAGAGAGGAGGTTATTCACTATAGGCTCATACTCCCAAGGGATGGGGGAGCCTGGCACCAGATGATGTCCGGGATCAGAAAGGCCGAGTGTGACAACGGGCCTGTAATTTTTGCCTGGCTAGGAATTGATCTCGGAGAGCAGGTCAAATTATTGTCAGGAAAGAAGTTTACAGAGAGGTCAAAGGAACTGGATTAGCAAAATGGCCACATCGATATAATCCAAGGACTGTTGAAAATACGCTTATTGAAAACAGATCGGAAGTTAATGAACCAAGATGGAGGTGCTGGATCTTAGGTGTAATTGGGGGGCAAAATAACGAGGAGCTGGGTTGTTCCACCCACCATTCCCTTTGCGGGTCCTTCAGAAAGATCTGAGGGGAGAGGAGACAGAAAGAGCAAACGGAGGCTACTGGACCAAGAGGCACCACCATGGCTGCCATCCCCACCATCTCCTGGGACCTCAAGCCTTCATCATCCTGATCCTACAAGATGTCCTGACCAGAGCAGGCCAGAGAGAGGGACCCAGATGGCATAACCGCTCCTGACAGCACCAGCGGCATCCCAACCACCGACTGAGATGACATGGGATTGGGCATCTCAACTGACTTCTTCTCTTTCCCTCAACAGGGCAGGTAGCACCATCTTTCCTAGCACCCTAGAGACTGTTGGGCAAGGGGGGTTCCTTCTAAAAGTCTCTCCAGTGGAAGGCAAAGGGAACAATGAAAGCCTAAATTCAGACTTGTCATTTCCGATGCTTGAACCGTCTCCCCTTTGTTTCTGTATCTTTAATAAAAAGTTAAACAACTTGTTTGCCAAGGCCTGTGCATGCCAAACCCCAAACCTTCTTTAATAACATAGCACCTTGATAAAACTCTGCACATCAAACCAGGAACGTGGGACCCGGCATGAGAGAATAGAGCTGGGATCTAAAATACCAAGGGTGAAATCCCAACCTTGTGGGACGTTTGCCTTCGGCTTAGTTGGAGCTAGGATTTCACCACAGGGAGGCAGATGCTGTACAGCAGAACCCACTAATTGGCACTAATCAGCAACTGGGAGACCTACGGGCTACAAAGCAATTCACCAACACATGGGAGGTCTCTGGATGCAGTTGATAATTGAAGGACTGTGTGTCCCATGATGCCATTGATGGAAACTCAATACCCAAGCAAGTCTGTCATTGAAAAAGTAGCTGAGATGCTGTGCATCGTTTGCCTTCCTCACCAGCATTATGCCAGATTTGATATGCTGCCAGGCAATGTTCCCGTTATTTTTTTTCCCCATCTGTGAGTGGAATAAATTTTGTCATGTGCACCAAGGCATATGTGGATGTGCACCACCAACAGAAATGCATGCTGCCACCTGTGGGCGTTCTGCTAATCAGCAGAGCGCCAGATTTGATGTGCCGTTGGGATAATGTACAGCACATTCTATGCTCTAGGGAGGCCTACAACCTTGAGAGCTATGGTAAGGGCCATATACATTTGAGGCGTCTCTTCCATGACTGTGTTCAGGTGTCAGAAATATAACAGGAGTTCTGCATGCCAGGGGTATAGATCATAGAATCACAGAACACCAGAACTGGAAGGGACCTTGAGAGGTCATCAAGTCCAGTCCCCTGCCCTCATGGCAGGACCAAGCACCATCTAGATCATTCCTGACAGGGGTCTGTCCAACCTGATTTTAAATATCTCCAGTGATGGAGATTCCACAATCTCCCTAGGCAACTTATTCCAGTGTTTCATAGAATACTAGAACTGGAAGGGACCTTGAGAGGTCATCGAGTCCAGTCCCCTGCCCTCATGGCAGGACCCAGTACTGTCTAGACCATCCCTGATAGATATTTATCTAACCTACTCTTAAATATCTCCAGAGCTGGAGATTCCACAACCTCTCTGGGCAATTTATTCCAGTGTTTGACTACCCTGACAGTTAGGAACTTTTTCCTAATGTCCAACCTAAACCTCCCTTGTTGCAGTTTAAGCCCATTGCTTCTTGTTCTATCCTCAGAGACCAAGATGAACAAGTTTTCTCCCTCCTCCTTATGACACCCTTTTAGATACCTGAAAACGGCTATCATGTCCCCCCTCAATCTTCTATTTTCTAAACTAAACAAACCCAATTCTTTCAGCCTTCCTTCATAGGTCATGTTCTCTAGACCTTTCATCATTCTTGTTGCTCTTCTCTGGACCCTCTCCAATTTCTCCACATCCTTCTTGAAATGCGGTGCCCAGAACAAAATGCGGTGCCCAGAACTTTAACCACCCTGACAGTTGTGAAGTTTTTCCTAATGTCCAACCTAAACCTCCCTTGCTGCAATTTAAGCCCATTGCTTCTTGTCCTATCCTCAGAGATTAAGGAGAACAATTTTTTTTCCTTCTCCTTGTAACACCCTGAAACCGTTTTAGGTATTTGAAAGCTGCTCTCAAGATGGCTCCTGCCTAGATATGGCTTGCAGTGTTCTAAACAAAAAAACCCAAACAAAACAAAACAAAACCAAAAACAAAAAATTCCACAAAAAGCTTAAAAAAAACCCCAAACCCCAACCAACCTACTCCCTGCTTCTAATAACTTACAGCCTAGAAGCAGCCATGTGGCCAATGCCGTGCACAGAAACATGAATCTTGCATGACGATGTCACCTCATAAGTCCCGATGGGCTTGGATGACCTGCCTGTCCCAGACATGGAAACGAAAAAGGCAACCCAGCTCCTTCAGGAACTGGATTTATCAGGAAGGGGACTGTTAAAAGTTGGTGGCCACTTCAGATTGGAACTGGAGTATGACCCAGCAGGCTTCCTTCTCTGAGAGCTGGGGAATACTATGGGTACCTTTCAGCAAAGCATGCTGGGAATGGGAGGAGTCTGAGGCCTTATAAAACACAGGGTCCTCCCAAGTAGCCAGTGGGAGGAGGGAGCAGGATGGGTAACACCAGTGCCAGCCTGGTCAGTGTGTTCCAGCAGAGTGCAGACAGGCAGCACCTGGGAAATAGGTCCCGTTTTTGGGACTCCAGATGCAGAGGCTGGGGCTGGCCTCACCTTCTTAAAGAGACATGGATTCCTCAGGAGGGAAACACTTTAGCCATGCTTGGGGCACCAGGAGCCCTGAAGACAGGCCTGAATCAAGCTGCTGGTGACAAAAACCTGGATGGATTTTTACTGTTCCGAGTCTCCCTTTTTCCTGCCATGTCGGGAGTGGTAAGTCTGGCCTGCTAGGGAGTACCAGGAGATATGGCTTTGTAGGAGCTCTTTGAAGGCAGAGAGGGGTAGGAGGCTAAAGTAGGACTCATCAGTGCTATGAAGGGGTAGGAGAAGTAACCGGTGTGGCCCCATCCAGGACTGGAAGGCTCCTCCTGTAGTCCCACTGGGAACCCTATCAAATTCCAACTTCAGACCACTTGGGTTTCTTGCCCCCCGCTACTCCGATGGGGAGGCCATCCCAGACCTTGCTCCAGGAAGGATGAGAATGGCCCTGGGCCAGTCTCTCCCCATGTGTTTCTGCAGAAGTGAAGGAGGAGAAGTCCCCCTACCTGTTGTGACTTTACACTGACGCTCACAGGTGAGTTTGGATTTAAACCGATTGCTGTTCCCTCCGCAACCTCCGAACACGAAGGGCCTGCAGGCATCGGCTTCCCCGTGGTAATACCAGAGCAGCGTGTAGTGTAGGCAGGAGCCCTCATCCATGGGCAGCCGACAAGGGTCTGAAACGACACAGATCCCCACCCAATGATTGACGCTGGGACCGAAAGAGGCAGGCCAGACGCTGCCACCCTTACTCCCACCGCGCAGCAGCTGAGTGTATAAACAGCCCGGTTTGTTGCAGTGGGGATTCTGGGGGAGCTAGGCCCAGATCCTCAAAGGGATTTAGGCCCCCAACTTTCAATGGGAGTTAGGAGCCTAAATGCCTTTCAGGAGCTGGGCCTGACTGCTCACTATGAACGAGGGCGAGAGTGGAGAATCTAGCCCTCCGTGAGTTTCCAATGGTGTCTCCCAGGCCAGCACCTTGCTCCAGAAGTAGCCCCGTAGATTTCAATAGGCTTACTCGAGAGTAAGGTACTGCACAGCGTAAGCAAAGGTGGCAGACTCTAGGACTTCCTGGCATGGCAGGGAGAAACCAACACGGGATGTTCCTGGATGAATAGGACCCTCAAGAAAATCAATGGAGTGCTGGGCAGGGAGGTAAAAGAGTAGTCGAGTCGACTACTCACCCTTCTCCGCCCCTTGCTGTCTCCGCAGGGGGGGCAGAGGTGCAGCGCAGGACCCGGCGCAAGCTGGGACTGCTGCAGTCCCGGCTTACGCCAGGTCTGAACCGCTGCGGCTCTGCCTTTTAAATGTAGGAAGAGACGCCTGGTTCTTACTATGTTTAAAAGGCAGAGGCGCAGCGTGGGACTGTTTCGGTCCTGGCTTGAGCTGGGTCCCACGCTGCGCTCGCGCCAGGCCCTGGACCTACTCCCACTGCGACTCCGCAGTTTCAATGTAGTAGGAGCTGCCTGCGCACCCGGCTCCTACTACATTTAAACTGCAGAGCGGCAGCGGCCCCTTATCGACTAATTGTGTACTTGATGCAAATTGTATCGAGTCCGTGATTAGTCATTTACTCGATATTTAACATCGTTAGTGCTGGGCAAGCTTCCCCTCCATGCAGGGACCTGCATCAAAGCCTGCATGAGGGAACCCCCAAATGCTCTACTGTCCCCACCTGCAACACCCCCCGCAGCTCCTGCTCGCCTGCCGTGGCTCTGTCCTGAGCAGACACTGCCTGAAGGGTTCTTTGCAGACAGGAGCTACGAGCTCTCACCCACCGCGAGCATCCGAGCCGGCTTCAGCCCAGCAGGAAATCAGATTCCCAGTGGTGGGAAAGTTAGGGGCCGTTTTCCCGCCATGGATCTCACAAACCACACCAGGCACTAGCTTAGGGTGCCCACCCCCCTAGTATCTGAGCGCCAAAAGTGCTGGTTAACCGTTCCACTGCTGATTAACCCTCCGTGGCCCTCCCTGCCCCCAGCACCATCCTGTGACACGTGACATGGCATGGCAGGGCTGGAGAACACTGTTGCCGGTGGCAACATGTTGCAATTAGTTATGTCAACAAGTGGGGAAAATCCAGTGCCTAAGTTCACTGTCTCCACACAGGAAGAGAGAGACAGAGATTTAGCTGGTGTAACTGGTTCCGTGTGTGTGTCCCCTTGAGTGCTCCTGAAAGTGACTTCCCTAAATGCCATTTAATTCAGTGCATTTCACCTTCTAATGGACTACGGGCATGTTGCTGCTCTCGCTGGAGCTGATCCATTATCTGCTTATCACCGGGAGCTGCAGCGAAAGCAAATGGAAATCACAGTTAATGAGGGCGTGCAAATAAATTATCCGGGATTTAAATATTGATCGTTACAGGCTTACATGGTTTTCCGTCATATAACAAGCTCTTGATAAATGTCACCAAACAACTGGTGAGCGGTGGAAAGCAGCGGCAATAAAATTCTTAATGGCTTTTAACAACTCTGCCAGAAAGGTCAGATGTTAGAGGAAGCGGAGCGAGCGGCGGGGTTGGGGGGAGAAGGGAGATAAATGTCAGAGCGAGGCTCTGTAAATCTGAGAAGTTTGAAAAGCCAGAAGCGACAGTCATCCAGCAGTAATAGCCGCCTGATTGCCGAATCCCGGTAGCATTTCGAGTGCTTATCCAAACTCATCCCCTAGCAAAGCCATTCGTGTGCCCTGGTCCTGGCAACCCACGCTCCAATGGGACTGCTAGCTGGAGACGGACAGCGCTGTGATCCAATAACGGGGCCCGCGTCACTGATTGCAAACTCCCAAGAGCCAACATGTTTCTTTGAAGTAAATGTAGGCTAGCTGGGTGATGCCATCAAAGGATGGTAAAGACCCCAACGCGGAGTAGGCAGCACCTTAGAGGACAGAGCAGGAAGCCTGCAAAACTTGGATCCAGAGACCACGCTGGGGGCTGTTTGGATTTAGCTCCCAAACAGACACGGGCCTGTCTCTAGATGTTGGGACTCTTTTTTTTCATGCGTCTTGGAGTCCACGCTAGGTGCTCCAACGTCGCTGTGTAACTATCACCAGGCGGATTTGAATCTGGGGCCTCTAAAGCTTAATATAGAAGCCTCTATCCTCTGAGCTAAAAGCCAGCTGGCTCTCAATCTAGGCTGTAGAGGTCTCTTGGTCTTAGCTGTTGCTGTGGTCTAGGTACCACTGCATGGGACAGTGAACCACACTAGGTGTGTGGGTTACAACTGCACTGCAGCCCTCTTCTGACACCCCAAATTTCGACATGACCCCAGGCCAGGGGGCCAAAGCCAAAACCTGATCCCACTGCCATGGGCAGAAACCTGAGCCCGGAGGGTAGGGCTTAAGCATCGGCTTCAGCAAGTCGAACGCTAGCCCCGAAGAACCCTTTAAAATAGGTCTGGACCCACTTTATCAAACCCTGCCCCATGGCGAGGGGCCCCTTGGACAGAATGTCTGTGCTGCTGGGGGCTGGGCTGCCCAGGGAACTTAAATCGGCACAGCGACGCCCTTCAGGGGTGTGAAAAATCCACCCCGTGGGAGAAGAAGCTACACTGAGGTAGACAGCGGTAGGTCGACGGAAGAATTCTTCTGTCCAACCAGCTACGGCCTCTTGGGGAGGTGGATTCACAGCCGCCACGGAGCATCCCTCCTATCTGGGGCAGTATAAATGTAGACGGTCCCTGGGGGAGTTCTCGCAGATGGTACAAAGCAGCACTGACATGCCCCTTCCTTGTTTAATTCACAGTGCTGTGTTTTCAAGGGGGCCCTGCCTCTCTGGGTGATTTCGTCCCTAACTGCAGCGATTGGCGTTGGCTCACAAGCCTGCCGCCGGCTCTCTCCATTCACGTAACCCAGCAGTTCTCAAACCGGGGGTCAGGACCCCAAAGTGGGTCACGGCCCACGTTTTGCAGCATGATACAGGGCCCGTGTGATTTTGGGCTGCAAATGCAGTGACACTGGGTCACAAAGCGAGGAGGTGCCCTAGGCCCCACGCCAGCCGCCAGCCGCCGCTGGGATTTTGTGTCTGGTGAGAGGGGCAGGTGTCTGAACCACATTCAAAGAGCTTGGTTCAGTCTGTGTCGTCATGGGGGCAGATCACTGTACGGGCCCAGCCACACTTCCTATGCGGCCCAACCGCATTCCTTTCCGTGCCGCCTCGGGAGGTATCTGGGCGGCTGTCCCGCAGTGGCAAGGCAGGAAGAGGCGGAGCGAGGGTGGAGCCTTGGGGGGAAGGGGTGGAGTTGGGATTGGTCCTCGGTGGGGGTGTGTGTGTGCATGCAGGGAGGACCCCCTGGGAATAAATAAAAGTCAGTACCTATGAATGGACCAACTTCTGCTGGCGAGGGAGACAAGCTTTCAAGCTACACAGAGCTCTCCTCAGGACTGGAGGGAGACCTGCAGAAGAACTGTGTGTAACTCTAAAGCTTGTCCCTCTCACCAGCAGTAGTCCAATTAAAGAATTAATATCCTGGGACCGCCACAGCGACAACACCTCCACATACTATCTGTGTTGGTGGGACAGAGCCATCCCACACGGAGAGACAAGGGACAGGAGAAACACAGCAGAGGGAGAAAAAGCTGAGCCGAGACGGCCTGAAAGCACAGTCACGTGACCCTGAGATAACGATCCGAGAAAACGCTTTTTGGGCCCAGAGTTCCAGCCAAGAAGGTAGCATGCAAAGGGACTGTCTCCTGCTGTTGGATTCCTACTGTGTTCAGAGAAACAGGACTTTGCACATTCCTTGTAAGTAAACATGGCTGTTTGAAAGAACATCTTTAATTTCTACTCCCACCTGGAACACCTGCGAAGCCAAGAACTTTGACTAGCCGCCAATGTCCAAAGGGCAACTTAATGTATAACATTATTAGCAAATGCTAGTGTCTCGGTCTATTCTATCAGTGACTTTACACCTGTGAGCTACCACATGGATTGGGAACAGGGTAGGTTTTAATGCTATTTTCTACGAGCCTCCTTATTCTATAGATTTAAAGCCAGAAGCACCAGTGGAGGCCAGAGGGCCATGCTCCCCCTCTTTTTAACAAAAGAAACATAAGCACAGAATTCATGTCCCCGCAGACTTTTTCCCCTTCCCATAGAATAATAGATTCTGCCTGGGAGGTGCTGCAATTACATCTTTCAGCCACCAGGGGCTGCTAGGGTGCTATAAGAGAGGGCACTCTGGTGTACTACCAGAGCAGCTGGCTATGGAGAGGGAGGGGAGACTTTGGCCATGACGTCCCCCCCCTTCTACAAAGAGTCTGGGGTATCCTTGGCCACAGGGGCAATTAAGATAATCTAGTTGGACCTGCATGAAACAGGGAACCTGGAGAACGTCACCCAGTAATTTCCACATCTAGCTCTCCAGCTTGGCTGAAAGGAGCAACACGCTGTCAGGGCTGGACTTTTGTCCCTTCCCCATCCCCAAAACTCTTACCCTCGGCACCTTCCATGGCTCAGCTGTCCTGGTCCGATACAATAATCTGTTACTCCCAGCGGGCTCAGCGTCCTGCCTCGCCACTCTGATTGTAAAAGTACCACGGGCTGAACCTCTCTCATTTGGGACTCTCTGGTCCAGCAACATCCGTGGTCCGGCAGGACCACGGATGTTGCTGGACCAGAAAGCCCTAGCCAGAGAGGTTGCTAGGGGCTGGGTGCAGTTGGTCTGGTAGGCCATCAGCCTGCAGAGAGCCCCGACCGGCAGCGGATCCCCGCCGGTAGCCCACAGACCAGCAGCCGTGAGCGGGCCCCAGATTGGGGACTGGCAGCTGGAGCAGAGCCCCGCAGGGGGAAGGCAGCCCACAGGGCTGGTGGGAAGGGTCAGCAATGCCTGGCAGGCTGGTCGGGGGCAGCGGCACTGGCTGGAGCTGGTGGGCCAGGAGGGGAGCCCCAGAGGCCTGACTGGCAAACTCCCTTATTCGGGACCTCTCAGGTCCTGAGGTTGCTGGACCAGGGAGCTCCAACAACATTTGTCCATGACGGGCCAGGTCTCTCCACCTCGCCGCCACACTAATATGGCACATGGGACCCAGTTCTAGGCTTGTTTCCCAACAATCAGCGCTCAGTGGTTTCCATTCATGGCTTTCCCATCCTATGCCATCAGCTCTCTTGACACAGCCCTCGTTCCAACCATACTGGGCGGGGGTTTTACAGTACAATTTCCAGCCTGCTGTGGGCAAGGTGGGGAGAGGGTTGTCTTCAGGGGTAGCCCAAGCTAAAATGCACACAGAGCCGCAGGAACATAAATTACCTGTCAGAAATGGCGCTGATTCCATGCTAGGCCTTGCTGGCTGGGTCGCGTTCTGTATTTCACTAAGTAATTCTTGCTGCACTCTGCCCGCCTTCGCTACGGGTGCTGGCGACTGAAAATTCTCGTTGATATTCCGGCCCGGACCTGCTGGAGAGTCAGCGCTGGGGTCTGCAGATTTAATCAGCAAGGGAAAGTCTTTCCCTGAATGAAAAGCGTTGGCACAGTGTGGAGAGGAGACCTCAGTAGCGCTGTGATGGCAGGAGAAGCCTAGCTCCAAACCACGTACAGATCTACAGATTTACTGCGGCTACTCCTGGCTACTATTTCAGTTCATAGGGGCGCTTCAGTTATTAGCTGGATCTACAGTGGGCCCCCAAACTTAACAGCTGTGTTAGAAGCAAAGCGGGTTGAACAGCGCAAAAGTGTGTGTGGGTGTGTGCCCCCGCAGGGACAGATGTTCCCGTTCGGAAAAGCTGCTTGGCCCAGTTCCAGGCCTGCTCTGTGGGGCACATGCATGAGGAATTTTTGCACCATTGGGCATGTCTATACTGGGGCGTTATTTCAAAATAACTAGATGAGCCTCCACACCACCCTGTTTCGAAATAAAGGGCTTGTTATTTGGAAATAATAACTCCTGCTCATGAAGAGCGATACGCTTATTTGGAAATAGTGATTTCAGGAGTTACTATTTCGAAATATAACCTGGTAGTGTAGACAGAGCCATTCGGGGGCTGATCACACAAAATGGTGGGAGGTGGCTTCTTCTTTGTACAAAGCCTAGGGAAGATGTGAGAGCACCCGGATGCTCACACGGGAACAAGAGCAGTCGCTACAGGTTCCCCCGTTTAAAACCCAAAGGTGGTGTTTATCGGTGTTATTTATTTGTATTATGGGAGCACCTAGAATGGGAAGTGACTGTCTAGGAAGGAGTACGGCAGGAAGGGATCTAGGGGTCATAGTGGACCACAAGCTAAATGTGAGTCAACAGTGTGACACTGTTGCAAAAAAAGCAAACATGATTCTGGGATGCATTCACAGGCATGTGATGAGCAAGACACGAGAAGTCATTCTTCCGCTCCACTCTGCGCTGATTACGCCTTGGTTGGAGTCTTGTATCCAGTTCTGGGCACATTTCAAGAAAGATTTGGAGAGGGTCCAGAGAAGAGCAACAAAAATGATGAAAGGTCTAGAGAACATGATCTATGAGACAAGGCTGAAGGAATTGAGCTTGTTTAGTTGGAGAAAAGAAGAATGAGAGGGGACATGATAGTGGTTTTCAGGTATCTAAAAGGGTGTCACAGGGAGGAGGGGGGGAAATTGCTTGCCATGACCTCTGATGATAGGACAAGAAGCAATGGGCTTAAACTGCAGCAAGGGAGGTTTAGGTTGGACATTAGGAAAAACTTCCCAACTGTCAGGGTGGTTAAACACTGGAATAAATTGCCTAGGGAGGTTGTGGAATCTCCATCACTGGAGATATTTAAGAGCAGGTTAGACAGACACCTGTAAGAGATGGTCTAGACCATGCTTGGTCCTGCCGTGAGGGCAGGGGACTGGACTTGATGACCTCTTGAGGTCCCTTCCAGTTCTACAAAAGCGGCGAGGAGTTCTGTGGCACCTTATAGACTAACCGAAGTGTTGGAGCATAAGCTTTCGTGGGCAAAAACCCATGCGTCATGCATCTGATGAAGTGGGTTTTGCCCACAACTATGCTCCAACACTTTGGTTAGTCTATAAGGTGCCACAGGACTCCTCGCCGCTTTTGCAGATTCAGACTAACACGGCTACCCCTCTGATACTTCCAGTTCTAGTATTCTATGATTCTAGAGCAGTGGTCCCCAAACTTTTCAGGGTGGCACCTCCTTACGCTCGTCTGCACCCCTCTGGGGCCTAAATGGGGGTTGCAGCTCAGGGGGTGTGTGATGTAGTGTCAGTACCTTGCTGGTCGCTATGCTTGGGCTGTGGGTGACCCCTACTGGCCAGTGTCCGGAGCACTGCCCAGCAGGTGGGCTGCCTAAGACCCAACCGGTCTGACCAGTTGAGGGCAGCGAGGGAACTAGGAAGTGAGTGTTGGGGAAAGGGGCAGTCTGAGGCTGGAATCATGAAGGAACCAGTCTAAGGAGAAGGCTGAAATCTAGGGGCCCAGGGACCCCATCTCAAGGGGCCTGAGGCATCCCGGCCCAGACTCCTGTAGACACAGCACGTCTGTGCTGTGCTGTATCCGGGAGAAGCAATAAACCCTCTATTCTACTGGCTGGTGGAGTCTGTTCTTGCTGCTACGGGGCTGCAGGATCAGAGGAACCCCAACATGTTGTCACAGGGGGCACTGATGGGAGTAAGGGGTCCAAGGCTGGGCCCCAGATGGGGACAGGTTGGGGCCAGGAGTGTAGCGGGGTGGGACTCTCTCCCCATCCCTGTTGTAGGGGCTGGCCCATGCCCCAGCTATGCCCCCCAGCTTGGGGACCTCTGACCTAGAGGCTCCAGAGGACACTTGAATTTGTTGGCCAATGTGGGACAAAGTTTCAAAGGAGAGACTGAAGGAGCACCCCCATCAGAATCCTCCATAACTCAGGGCTTAGGGCACTTCCTGAGAAGTGGGAACCCGACTGTTCACAGAGACACCCCTCATTCGGCAGAAGGGGGAATTGATCCCCGGTCTCCCCCTTGAAGAAAAGCTTTATTGGATGGCTTTAAAGTGTATTTTTATTCTGTATAGTAACTTTAAATGAAATATATAATATATGGCAATTTTAGTGGGTTTTTAAAGTAATTCCTAGGGAATGACAATTTGTTTATTTTTTAGCAAATTGTTTAATTTTATTAGTAAAGTACTTTAAATAGTTTAATATAATAAACAATAATGGTATTTAAAGATAAGGTTAATTATTTTTAATATGTCTGTGTTTATGGTATATTAATTTTGTGCTTTAAATTTTTGGTTAGTAGAACAGCAATCATGCAGCTACTTGGCCTAGTGTTTTAGAGTTTTAAAACTATTTTTCGTTATATGGCATTTGGTTTTTAGTTAGCAGTGGCTGGAGACACAAAATGGCTGACTGCAATAATATCGAATTTCATTCTCCCATGACACTGGGTATGTGCCCTAATCACTAGGCTAACAGCTGTCTGGGATACAGCTCCTCCTCCTCGTGCCTCATGGAGATAGGGTCCTCCCTGTGGATTGCTGAGAGAGGTACAGGGTTTAGGACACACCTTTCTCATCGGCACCTCCCATTGGCCATTTCTGGCACAGCACCACCTAGCTTAATGTCTTTTGTGGACTGTGTTCTAAGGCTCCTCTCTCTACATCATCGTATAGGGAGTGTAGGGACCTGTCTCAGGCTTTGTGCATTCTGGTGATTTTCTAGGTGCTTTGAAGTTGCAACACCTAAGCCCTTTTGTGGCTCTGGGCCCATGTCTTTGATTTGACTGTAAAACTCCACGTGTGTTTTTCAGGTGACATGAATGATAAACTTACCGCTGCTTGTGGGCGTTCGTTCCAACTTGCCTGCACAAACTGCAAAGATAGGAAAGACAGCCATTCATGAATAAAGCAAACCCAAGACCAAATAAGGGAAGGCATCGTGAGGTCAGAGGCAGGGTTAAGGCTGGGCGAAGATTTTCCATCGAAATCAGGTTTTCAGCTCCACAAAGATGTCGACAAAAAGTTTTTGCTTTGCTTGAAAAAGGCCAGAGTGGTTTTGGTCAAAACCTGAAAACTTGTATGCTTTTTTGATGAAACGTCAGAACTTTCCATGGGGAAGAAAACAAAAATTGCTTCACAAGACATCCGTTAACAAGCAGTAAGGAATGAATGGTTATGTCATGTGGCTTAAGAACATAAGAACGGCCAGACTGGGTCAGACCAAAGGTCCATCTAGCCCAGTGTCCTGTCTGCCGACACTGGCCAAGGCCAAGTGCCCCAGAGGGAGTGAACAGAACAGGGAATTATCAAGTGATTCTTCTCCTATCGCCCATTCCCAGCCTCTGACAAACAGCAGATAGGGACACCATTCCTACCCATCCTGGCTAATAGCCACTGATGGACCTAACCTCCATGAATTTATCTAGCTCTTTTTTGAACCCTGTTAAAGTCCTAGTCTTCACTTTTTTACAGAGCATTAATGACACAGTGCATGGCCTGGTACAGAGATCCCTGGAATAAGTGAGGTAGAGGAAACAAGGGAGAGTGACACTATATTTAGAGCATGGTCTTGCCTCTTATGAAACCCCACCAGATTCCACCCTCTTTACCCTGAGCTGCCTTGTATGACAGCAAAGATTCATAGAGAGTTTAAGGTGGCATGATCTGACAATCTGCATTACACAACCCACAGAGCTCCATGAATTCTGTGCCGTCACAGCGCGGCTTAGGAAACGAGGTCTCCGACCCTGCAGAGATGCGGGGAAACCCAGTTCTCTAACATGGCAGCACCATCCAGCCTCGCTGTGTCTCAAGAGGTGTAAACGGCACAGTCTGATTTACACCAGTTAGCAGAAAGCGCGAGTCTACAACTCAGGGGCTCCTGTTTCAAAATTCAGTGCCCCTTGGAGGCCAAAAGGTCTTTGGAACCAAGCGCCACCCTGAAACTAGAACCACAGTCACTTGGCTCTGTAGCCACCGCCTAACCCAAGAGCTCGCAGTGCCTCCCATGCTGCAGTGGAAACAGGAAAAGGAAGTGACAGTCCCATACTGCACTGTGACTAAGGGTGCATCTACACAGCAGGGCTTACCTCGAAATAAGCTATGCAAATTGAGCTACATCAGTTGAAATTGGGAGCGTCTACGCAGCACTTGTTCCTAAATAGAGCACTCTTCCTCCGACTTCCCTCACTCCTGGTACAATGAGGGTTACAGGAGTTGGAGCTAGAAGTCCTCCAGCTTGACAGTATTTCAACATTATTTCGAAATAACTACCTGCTGTGTAGACTCGGACTAAGTTATTTCGAAATAATGTTGCTGTGTAGACGTACGCTCAGGCCCTTAATTTTCGGGGTTTATTTCAGTAAATTTTTCCCCAGGAATTAATTGGTGGTTATTAGAACAACAACAAAACCTGGGGAAAACTGGTGGAAAAACTATTAATAATTTATCTGGGTAAATATCAGGATTTATTTTGGTGGATGGAAGGGCAGGAGAAAACAGTATTCAGTAGATTAATACTCTGATGAACGGAATTCAGTGTGGTTTGCTGCCGAACTAAAACAAACTCAACACACACTGGCATCCGTGAATTGAAGAGAACAATAGATCTCTAATCGCCAAGTAAAACTTTTCATTTGAATAAACAGTTTACTTTGGAGATGCAGAACTACTAGCCTATAAATATGCACACCCAATAAACAGGTGTTGCAGCACATACACTCAGCTTCCTCCTTTTCTCATAACTTTGGGTTTTTTTTTAAACTTTCGAATACTTTCTGGGGTTTTGAAATAGACTCAGACAGATTTTGGTTTCCCTCAGATCTTTACACTATCAGCAAACAACTTGACATGTGTACGTGGTGGGTACGAGATTCATCAGCCTGTTCAGATGTGCGTGCACTTGCAAGCTTGTGTGTGTGTTTGTTGGTTTGTTGTGTGTATTTTCTAGATTAAAAGATAGCCTTATTTAGCAGACAAACTCACATATTATCATAATACACACATCTCATGCAATGTATTGTATTTTCCCAATAAAAGACGTTATTTTTAGATGCCTGCATGATACAAAAATAGGATGAAAATTGGAAAAAAACAAATAATAATTTTGTCAAACCCAGGGTTTTTTCCCCAGTAAATATGGGTTTAAACTGAAAACAAAGGGTCTTAAGTATGATTTAGAGATCACCTCTCAGATCCGCCGTTATCCAAAACTCTTTGTTGTTGAAACAGGAGCACAATGCTCCTACGTCTATGAACCCCAGAGAAAAGCGTTTCCAAAGACTGGTGTGATGGACCCCCCCCCCCCATGCTTTATGAAACGGACTTATGGACATGAATATACATAACTCAAAGGTGCTTTGAGTAAATTATTTAATGTAACCTATCACTCTTCATGTCATGATCGGCTGGTTCTGTTTATCTTACTTTGATGTATGTATCATTTTTGTTTATAAAGTTAGACATATGGAGTGGGGAATACTTTGTGGGTTTCAAGCGTGTGAATGAGAGGCATGGAGGGTGTTCCCTTGATGTCTTAGACTACATCTACACTGCAGGCTTCTTGTGCAAGAAGCTTTTTGCAGAAGAGATTTTCCGCAAAAACTTCTTGTGCAAGAGCAAGTGCACACTGCAAAAACACATCAGAAAAGCGATGCACTTTTGTGCAAGAGAGCATCCAGACTGCATGGGCGCTCTCTCGCAAGAAAGTTCTAATTGCCATTCACAGTATGGCCACCAGGGCACCTGTGCTTCTTTCGATGGGCTGTTTTAGTGCAAAAAAATCCCGTTTCCTGTCCACACACGCCTTTCTGCACAAGAGCTCTTGCGCAAAAAGGAGTTATTCCTCATAGAAAGAGGAATACCTGCACTGCAAAAACCCCTCTGTTCTGTCAATTCACTGTAAAATTTTCTTGCACAAAAATGCACTTGAGGTATGGACGCTCTGTGGGTTTTTGCACAAAAATGTCCGTTTTTGCGCAAAAACCATGTAGTGTGGACATAGCCTCGATGAACAACTGTTAAACAGTCTTGTTTGTCTTTAAGTCTGAGAAGAGATTGGTAGGGAGTGGCCTCAATTCCTTAAAAAAGAATAGGAAAACAGGGGTCTGGGTCTTTGGGCTGGGCTGCACCTGAAGGAAGGGGCCGAAGACCCCAGGGTGGGGAGACAGCCCTGGTTTGGAGGGGCAGCTGGAAAAGAGGTTTCAGGGTGAGTTTGAAAGGCTTGTACTGAGGTTTCAGTGTAGAATGAGCCAAGCAATGAGCCAAGCAATGAGCCAATGCTGTATCTTTTGAGTTTGCTCTGCCTGTTCTCACTTATTACCACTTAAATCCTACAGCTTGCACTTAATAAAATCACTTTTATTTTCTATCAAACCCAGGGTAAATAATTATTACCCGGGGGAGCAATCAGTATGCACATTCCCCCTTTCATTGTTAAAGGGGGCTTACCTAATTCTTTGGGGTTTGTTCCCATTTGGTGAGTGGTATCCCAGGAAGCTGGGCCCTAACCTGCCCTTTCCTTGGACCTGAAGAGGTTCAGTGTCTGTACTGCTTCTTGGGGGCAGGGATCTCAGCTCGGGGTCTTGTCTGGGGGAGACCAGCAAAGCTGGCCCAGCAGGACCGGGCGATGAGAAGCCCCAGAGAGCTGGAAGGCGAGTGGCAGTGGCCGTGTCAGCACCAAGAGGCACCCCCGAGGGGTTGTCTGTGACCGCACCCCGTTATAGTTGAGGGAATGGGAGTTGTGCTGTATCTTGAACTCCAAACATCTGCATCGTCACCCTCCCAGAGCTGCTGCCGAAAAGGAGGTGCCTTTATGTGCAGTTACTGGGAGGAGCCAGAGGGTTGGCATGGGATTAAGCTTTTCAAAGTGCGGGGCATGACCCCGAACTGGGGCGTGGAACGTCAGGCGCCGGGTCGCCTTGCTCAGCCTCCCAGGGACCCCGGTGGCTCTGGTCAGCACGGCCGACCGGGCCATTAAAAGTCCCGGCTAATGCGAGGGCATGACCCTGTCTTTGAAAACCACTGAGCAAGTCCCAGTAGGTTCGGACACCGTGCTGCCCCCCAGATGTGGCCAGCAGCAGGTCCAGCTCCTAGGTGGGGGGCCCAAGGGGCTCTGCATGCTGCCCCTGCCCTAGTCACCAGCGCCACGCTTCCATTGGACGGGAGCTGGCCAATGGGAGCTGGGGCAGCAGTGCCTAGGGGTGAGAGCTGCATGGAGCTGCTTGCGCGCCTCTGCCTCAGAGTCAGACCTGCTGCTGGGCACTTCTGGGGCGCAGCATGGTCTGCGGTGCCAGGAGAGGCAGGAAGCTGCCTTAGCCCCACAGCTGTGCCACTGACCGGGGGGAGCCTCTGGTGGTAAGCCCATGCCTCAATCCCCTGCCCAAGGCCTGAGGCCCCCCCAAGCCCAGAGCCCCCTCCTGTACCCCAAGTCCCTCATCCCCGACCCCTCTCCAGAGCATGAACCCTCAGCCCAGAGCCCTGGCCCCTCCTGCACCTCAGCCCCATGCCCTACCCCAGAACACCTTCCCCACCCTGAGCCCCTCATTCCCAGCCCCACCCCAGACCCCTCATCCCTGCAACCCCAACTCTCTGCCTCCGTCCCCCTCCCAGCTCCCACACCCCAAGTCCCTCATCCCCAGCTCCGGTGGGTCCCAGGTATCAACAGTTTTCTTCAACTGGGGCGCTAGGAAACACTCTGGAGAACCACTGGATGAAGCGGTTCTAGGGAGCTGCCGTTAGGGGCATGTGAGCCCCCCGAGGCCCTGTCCCCTTCCAATGCCATCTGCCCCAGGGAGCCGGCAGCGTGGCGGTGCGGGAAAGGCACTGCTCCGGAAGCCTCTTGAAAAGAAATGGAAACACGGAGAGATCAAGAGGAAAAATTACAGTCGGGGAAGGAGGTCAAGGCTGCAGCAGGGCCCTGGTGCCCCATGGACGCTTGTATTCATCGGGGGGCTGGACCGGCGTTTGCAGATAATGGGATGATATTAACTCCGCCACGCAGAGCTGTGCTGGCATTCAAATTGCTCCAATTTAGACATCGCGGCAAAGCCGCCGCTCAGCAACCGGGGCTTCTTTCGGCGGACTTACCGCATGCGTCACTCATCTCGCTCCGGACCACGTCCTTCACGTCTTCTTCCTGCGTGTGCAACAAGCAAAACAGGCTGAGAAGCAACTTCTCCGGTGAGCGACACCGGGCCCCGCTCTTCCATCCCGTGGCCCCCCAGCGACATGGGGCCACCCACGTGTGAGTCAGCCCCGTCAGCTGGTGACTGTAAGTTACACCCACTTTCCGCCTGTTGCCGGAGTGGCGTGCAGGGACCCCCGGTGTCACTGAGAAACAGGCTGAGGGCGCGCAGCTGGTGGAGAACTCCTCCAGAGCAAGCTCGAAATACACTCGATTAGGGTTGCCTGTTTGACAGTGTAACTAAGTGCGGCTGTCTCCCTTCTCTCATCAGTAGCAGGAGTTACACTGCATAGGGGAGACTCTACACCCGCGCTGTCCAACCAGTTGTGAAACAGTAGCCACTACAGTTGCTATAGCCAACTAGCCACACTCCCCCAGCCAAATAGCCACGTGGCTAGCGTGTTGGACACCACAGAGAAACACAGACCTAAAGCCATAGAAATGCCTGTTCCTTCCTCCAACACTGGTTTGCTGGGAGGGGTGTTGGTTTCTCACCGCAGAGAGGGGGCGTGATTGCAGCGCATGTCTGCATAGAATCACAGAATCCTAGGGCTGGACGAGACCTCAGGAGTCATCGAGTCCAGCCCCCTGCACAAAGCAGGACCCACCCCAACGAAATCATCCCAGCCAGGGCTTTGTCATACCCTAGCGCAGATGACTCATGCGTCCCCATGAGGGGGAGGGGCACCATCTAAAGGAGAACACGTGACTGCCCCATGTGCCTCCTCTGCCCTGCATCCCCCCCCACTCTGGGCTCAGCCTGGGGCTGTCGTACTCTCCCCACCCTATGGTACCAGCTGGGGGAGGCTCTGTCCTCCCCTCACTGTGCCTCTCCTCCCCCCAAGCTGGGTTGGGGAGAGCTGCATGGGCAGCCGTGGGAGCTGGTGTGGAGTCGTGAACCCTTCTCCTGCCCTGGGCGGCTGGGGAACCTGAGGGGTGGGGACGTGAGCTGGGAGCTGCTGTCAAAGCCCCCCACCGTCCCCAGGTGGAGGGTATGTGGCTCCCCACAGCTGCCCAGGCGTCCTGGCCAGGCTCCTTGCCAGGACAGGGGCGGGCTGGGGCCTCAGGGGGAACTGGAGGGGAAGGGCCGGGTGGGGTCTGCCCCAGCAAAAAGTCGATGGGCCAGAGCCCCCCTCACTCCAGTCGGGCTCGCAGGCAGCTGCTGCCCGGGATGGAGCCGTGACTCAGAGGGACCAGCGAGAGGAGCGGCTGGTCCAGCCCCCTCCACCCCCCACTGCCA
Source organism: Rafetus swinhoei (assembly GCA_019425775.1). Lineage (NCBI taxonomy): Eukaryota > Metazoa > Chordata > Testudines > Trionychidae > Rafetus > Rafetus swinhoei. The sequence goes on along the minus strand of CM033437.1, from coordinate 344,021,351 downwards.
GGGACTGGGGCTGAGCGCGCCAGGCGCAGTTGGAGGACACAGCCCCTCCCCTTCTCCCCTGTAGGCCAGTTGAGGAGGGGGGCTTGGCCGTGCAAACCGCCCCTTCACCTCTGTACCCAAGCTAGGCTGTGCTGCCACAGCCCCCCCGCGACCGTCATTGGCTGGATCGGCACGACCCCAAGTGTGTCTGCACATCTGCTGCCGCACCTCCTCCCTGCGTGACCCGCTGTGGCTCTCCCTCTGCCGCTGAGCCTCCTCTCGCCCCGCCAGCTCTCCTCCCGCCAGCCCTCCTCTCGCCCCGCCAGCCCTCCTCCCGCCAGCCCTCCTCTCGCCCTGCCAGCCCTCCTCTCGCCCTGCCAGCCCTCCTCTCATCCCACCAGCTCTCCCTCTGCCGCTGAGCCTCCTCTCGCCCCGCCAGCTCTCCTCCCGCCAGCCCTCCTCTCGCCCCGCCAGCTCTCCTCCCGCCAGCCCTCCTCTCGCCCCGCCAGCCCTCCTCTCGCCCTGCCAGCTCTCCCTCTGCCTCTGAGTCTCCTCTCGCCTGCCAGCCCTCCTCTCGCCCTGCCAGCCTCCTCTCGCCCGCCAGCTCTCCTCCGCCAGCTCTCCTCTGCCGCTAGCCCTCCTCCCGCCAGCCCTCCTCTCGCCCGCCAGCTCTCCTCCCGCCAGCCCTCCTCTCGCCCTGCCAGCCCTCCTCTCGCCCGCCAGCTCTCCTCTGCCGCTGAGCCTCCTCTCGTCCCGCCAGCCCTCCTCTCGCCCCGCCAGCCCTCCTCCCGCCAGCCCTCCTCTCGCCGCCAGCCCTCCTCTCGCCAGCCCTCCTCTCACCCCACCAGCTCTCCCTCTGCCGCTGAGCCTCCTCTCGCCCCGCCAGCTCTCCTCCTGCCAGCCCTCCTCTCGCCCCGCCAGCCCTCCTCTCGCCCTGCCAGCCCTCCTCTCGCCCTGCCAGCCCTCCTCCCGCTAGCCCTCCTCTCGCCCCGCCAGCCCTCCTCTCACCCCACCAGCTCTCCTCCCGCTAGCCCTCCTCTCGCCCTGCCAGCCCTCCTCTCACCCCACCAGCTCTCCTCCCGCTAGCCCTCCTCTCGCCCTGCCAGCCCTCCTCTCACCCCACCAGCTCTCCCTCTGCCGCTGAGCCTCCTCTCGCCCCGCCAGCTCTCCTCCCGCCAGCCCTCCTCTCGCCCCGCCAGCCCTCCTCCCGCCAGCCTCCTCTCGCCCCGCCAGCTCTCCTCCCGCTAGCCCTCCTCTCGTCCCGCCAGCCCTCCTCTCGCCAGCCCTCCTCTCACCCCACCAGCTCTCCCTCTGCCTCTGAGTCTCCTCTCGCCTCGCCAGCTCTCCTCTCCTCCCACTAGCCCTCCTCTCACCCTGCCAGTTCTCCCTGTGCTGCTGAGCCTCCTCTCCCCCCGCCAGCCCTCCTCTCACCCTGCCAGCTCTCCTCTTCCCCCACCAGCCCTCCTCTCACCCTGCCAGCTCTCCTCTCGCCCCGCCAGCCCTCCTCTTCTCCCGCCAGCCCTCCTCTCACTTTGCCAGCTCTTCTCTTACCCCGCCAGGTCTCCTCTCCTCCCACCAGCCTTCCTCTCCTCCCACCAGTTCTCCCTCTCCTCCCGCCAGCTCTCCTCTCCTCTCACCCTGCCTGTTCTCCTCTCCTCCTGCCAGCTCTCCTCTCACCCCCAGTTCTCCCTCTGCCGCTGAACCTCCTCTCCTCCCGCCAGCCCTCCTCTCCTTTCGCCCTGCCTGCTCTCCTCTCGCCCGCCCGCTCTCCTCTTGGTAATTCAGGAACCACAAGGCTCCTCTGCAAAGCTGCTCCACCCACCCGCTCCCGTGGGTGCACAGCAGGAGGCCCAAGTCACATGGAGGGGCCTTTCGCAGCTGGGGGACTTTCACTCAGGTTCATGTCACAGTCCTCTGGAAATGCCAAAGAACAACAGGTGCCTGTCCGCACTTGGAATCATACGGGGGGTTTCCAGTGGCCATGATGCTTAATATGCCCGTTATTCTAAAGGGAGTACTAGCCACCGCGGCACCGTCCCTCTGGATGGCTGTCCTGCCAACACAATCTCTTCAGGGGGCTGTTCGCTTGGCATCTCAGCCCTCCTCTATATTTGACCCCCGCGTGAGTAGGGCTAGCTGTGGTCAGACTTGTGTAGGGTCAGCCTGGAGAGTCCCCCTGGCTCAGACGTTCACGTCAAGCTGCAGATGTGTCTGATCCAGGGGCCAGGCCAGGGATCTTCAGAGAACAGGCTCTCCGGTGAGATTTCTCACACGTCCCAGTTCCAGGAAGGTCAGACACTGCAAGAGCCTCTGCTCCAGTGGTGTTCCAGTACCTCCATCCCATGCTGAAGCCAGGGGCAGCCATGTCAAGAGAGGTTAGCTATTTACAGGCTTTTCTACTGCGTGTCTTCCCTGTGTAGGCGAACGCCTAGTGTAGGGGTGGCCAACCCGCGGCTCGCGAACCGCATGCGTCTCTTCTCCAGCAAAAGTGTGGCTCGTGAAGCTGCTCCTGCACCTCCCCCCAATGGCCCCCAGCCCCCCTGTGCTCACCGGGGTGGCGATTCAAAATGGTGCCCAAGATGGTGGCCATCGACAGGAGCCTAAGCTTGTTTCTTAAAGGGGCAGCCTACTTTTTTTTTTTTTTGGCTCGACAATTCTGGCTCTTTGCATTTTTTCTGCCACTCTTTCAGCTCTCTTTGTTAAATGGGTTGGCCTAGTGGAAATGGACATACTAACCCTTACCGCCCCCCTTTCGTTTCCCTCATTTAACAGATGTGGAGACAGAGGCCAATAGACCTTGAGGGACCGTCCCTGAAACCACAAAAGGAATTTGTGGCAAAGACGGGGAGAGAGACCCATCTCCTGTATCCCACCCGTAAGCCTTCACCACCAGACCCTCCTTCCCTCAAGTCCAATACACATAAACCGAACCACCGAGAGCCTCCCTCACGGGGGGGGGGGTGTCTCCCAAGTGTCGGCAAAATGAACAACCCCAATTCCCTTCCCCTTTATTCCTCATTCTAAGCCAGGCCCGACCCATTGCTCCAGGCGGGTCATCTCCCGCTGCTCTTAATGATGCCATTGGTGATACGGGATGGAACAGCATCAGCCACCACATCAGAGGCGCATGCACCTGCACCTCCACCACTGTGATCTACGCCAACAAGCGCCAGCAATGCCCCTCGGCCATGGATATTGACCAAACTGGACGGTCTCCACGACAAAGGATTCATGGACAGAAATCGGATATTCGAAATGGTACCACCCAGAAACCTGTTGGGGGACATTTGAACTTGCCCGGGCACTCACTCATGGATCTCAAAGTGGTCATTCTCTTGCAATGTAATTTCAGGAACCAACTAGAGAGAAAGGGACTGTGGCATTGGCCTTTATATGCAAATTTGACACATTTGCCCAGGGGCTAAACAAAGACATTTCCTGGATGGGCTGTTATATTCAACACCCAAATGACATCGGAAGCGAAGTTTCGGACACTTACAGCCCACTATTAGCCTCATTTAGCTTGGACCACTCTAAGGGTGCGTCTAGGCAACACCCTTCTGTTGGAATAAGCTACACACTTGGCGCTATGCAAATTGCGTAGCTTATTCCGAGTCTAGGTCGAAAGAGCTTATTTTGAAATTGGGTGCTGTGTAGACAGCGCCAAATTTCAAAATAAAGCACTATTCCGACAATCCCTTAACCCTCGTGGAACAAGGGCTACAGGAACGCCAGAATAGTGTGCCCGCCAGGCGCGTTTAAAGATGCAGTGTTGCTATTTCAGGATACTTCCGCTATCCCAAAATAGCGCCACAATCTAAACCTACCCGAATTGAGAGTTTTTTTCTCTCCTCTGCCCTCCACTCTTTTTCTGCTTTAAATTTGTCCCTCTGTGCCCCTTGCCCAGGAAAACTCATGATACTTTCTATATTTGTTGTTAGTCTCTCAGGTTCTACAGGACCGTTGTGGTATTTTAAGTCTTTTTAAGTTGCAGACTACACGGGTCCCCCATTGAGACTTCTGTCATCCAAACATTGGGGGTCTCCGCCTTGTCTTGCTGCGTCTTCGTCCAGAGTCAATGGCGTTGTGACTTCTGTTTTCTTTTGCCGTCTCTTTCTGCCTGGGTGGCTCTGTCCATCTCTCTCCACCTACTTCATTTCATCAGCTCGCAGCCTCACTTCCTTCCTGGCAGCTGTTCCTCTGCTGACGTGGGGCCATGCCACATCCCTCGCTCTGACTACCTTAGGGTTTTTACACAGCCGCCCATCACCGGGCTATCTGAGCGCCTTCTGCTTAAAACAGATTAGCAATAACCAAGTCCCTACTGAACTTCCTGGAGTCTTCCCCCTTTTACGAAATAAACAGTTGGCCTCCGAGGGGGCTGTGTGGCTGGTGGGCTGGGTGGCATGTTTGCTTTTGTGGGGGTGTGTGGGGGGACAGACGTCAGCCTGGCGAGCGTCGTTCCTGTGACAAGCTTTGTCCAAACTCCTGTGGAACTCCTTGTCAGAGGATGTGGTGAAGACTAGGACTTTAACAGGGTTCAAAAAAGAGCTAGATAGATTCATGGAGGTTAGGTCCAACAATGGCGATTAGCCAGGATGGGTAGGAATGGTGTCCCTAGCCTCTGTTTGTCTGGAAATGGGTGACAGGAGAGGGATCACATGAGGATTCCCTGTTCTGTTCATTCCTGGGGCATCTGGCATTGGTCACTGTCGGCAGACAGGATACTGGGCTTGATGGACCTTTGGTCTGACCCAATCTGGCCGTTCTTATGTTCAGCTCCAACATAGTAGGAGTAGGAGAAGGGCACGCTTCTGTCTCCTACTTGCTGTCTGCCCTTGTTTCCCCCCACGCCTACCCGTGTCAACGCGGAGAACCCACGGAAGAGGCTCGACGCTGAAGATGGGAAGTTGGTCCCAAATCCAGCTCCCTCGTGGAGCAGAGCCACATTCTGCTTTGCTGTTCTATTGCTCCCTGCGTTCTCTTTGACTCAGCGTGGAGCTCGCTGACATCTTACCAGCTAATGGTCCGCTGTGCGGCACCCTCATCTCCTGGACCCCTTCTGGCTGAATTGGCTCTGACTGTCTCTCTCCTCCCCCAGACCTCTTAGGCATCGTTTGCCTGATTTTCTCTAATCTGGCGTGTGCAATAGGCTGCGATTTGGCGGTAAAGTACTCACAGAAAGCCCCGGGTCTCCTTTCTCTCCTTTCAGGCCGGCTGGACCATTTTCTCCCTGTTAAAGACACTTAGGTAATTACAGAGGTTCTGCAGATTAGGCAGCCAATGCCTCCAACAGTAAATGCATCCTGAATAGAAAAAAAATGCGAAAGAACGGGGACGCGGGTGGGCGAACCCACGGTTCAAACACAGCGTTTTCCCGTAAATGTAAGAGACAGCAGAAAATAGCTCAGACAACGGAAATTGCCACATTCATCCCAACGCAGAAGAGTAGGGGATACATTAGGGGGCTGGTTAAGCCTCCCTGATTCTGTGGGCTAGTCTGTGTTTGCCCCAAGTTGCAAAGGATCTAAAGTAACCCAGGGGCTGCTCTAACATACACTATCTGTATGTGGCCCCTAAGGTTCCAGAGTCCGAGTGAGAATCTGTCTGGCAATAGTGGTCCCCTGCCAGCCCCTTCAGCAGACTCCTACCCCTGATGAGCCCCCTGTTTTATTCCAGGTCTCCTCCTGCCAGGTGGATTCTCAGCCAGCCAGCTACAGACAAAGCCTGGCTCCAAAAGTTCTGGGGGTGGAGAGAGAATCTGACCCCCAAACTGTGCCTGTGCTACTTTACGCTCCTGCCAGATGGACGGTTGCACCAGCCAGGCTTCCGTTAGTTACACTTGTAGTTACATTGTAGTGGCATTGTAGTTACAACCTCTGGAGACAACGTCACTGTCCTCACAGGGGACAACACCCACAGGATGGAGTATTTATCCACTCAACACAGACAACAGTCATGCCAAAGCCGCTCGGAGCCATTTCCGACCAAATTCGTTGATTCAAAAGTGTTACATGAAAAAAAAAAGCGAAGCCCTCATGACACCGGGAGACATGTCCAAACAAGAGCCATGCTGGCCATTTTTCTGAATCTGTGACGCCAAATGGGGGCGTAAGCACGGGAGCAAATTGCATCAGCCTCAAAGAAGGCCCGGAGCTAAACTCGCTAGGGCACACCTGTGGCAGATAAAACCGCTACCAGAAGTATCGCAAAGGAGGCATCTACACTGCACCCTTAGCTCGAAATAAGATACACAATTTGCGCTACGCAAGTTGCATATCGTATTTCAATATTGAAATAGGCAATTTCGAAATCTGGCGCGTCTACACAGCGCCAAATTTAGAAATAAAACATTATTTTGAGACATCCCTTATCCCTCATGCAATGAGATTTACAGGGATGCTGAAATAGCGGACGTGTTCAAAAGACAGGGGTAGCTATTTCAGGATATCTCTGGTATCCTGAAATAGCATTGCAGTGTAGACATACCCTACGTAGTAAAGATTTAATTCTGGCTGAGAAGAGAGTACAAAGGGTGATTTCAGAATCGATCAGCCTTTGTACTTTGCCGGTGTACCCAATTCCTGGTCAGACTAACAAGCGCAAATGATTTATGCTGCTTGTCTCTTGCCTCGTTTTGCCTTCCATTTGGATAACTTCATTACTTGCATATGGGTAACTTTATTCAGTTGACTTGCTGGCAGGAAAACCTGAAACTCTTCAGTTCTTGCATCTGTTGTTTTTGTTTTTCATTGCCTAGATGTAATTTCCTGTAGCTAGCAAACCAAGAGAGAGCAAGGACGTTCAAAACCAGGAGCATAAAGGCAGGCCGATTCCATATTCAGCCCTCCAAATAAATGGCCTGATTTTCTCTGGTGTGAGCAATCAGTAACTTGCGCAGTGGTCTGCCCTCCAGCATATCAGACCACCTATTTAGAGGCCACGACACAGACTCAGAAGCCTCCCTTAATGCTCCCACTTTTGAACTGGTTGGCCCAGGCTTTTCCAGCTAGACGAGTTGGGTGACGTGAGCCCTGCTAGCGAGCCAAGCGTTCTAGAATCCACGGCGGAGGTAGGGTCACCTTGTTTAATTGGACGACACCACCTGCTCCAGCCAATGAGAAGGGGGAGGCTGTCGAGGAAGGCTGGCCAAAGAAGTGTTACAAACATGGGTGGCGGACAGGGATGGGGCATTGCCAATGCCTAAAACCAATAGAATCTAGCCAGGAAATCTCGGATCACTGACCCTGTGGTGTGTCCACACTGGAGAGGAGGTGTCATTTTCAGCTCAGACAGACAAACCCATGCTGGCTGTGACGGAGCTAGCATGCTAACAAGAGAAGTATGGCTGCAGCGGTGGGAATAGTGGGACAGGCTAGCCAGGGGTGGGCAAAAGCAGGCCGGGGGTGAGGGCTGGATCTGGCCCACCAAGCATTTCTCTCCGGCTCACCCAGCTGATTAGCACAGGTGCATACTCACAGCCGGCAGCCTGTGCTCACCTTGCTCTGTCCTGCAGCCAAGCTGCTCCCAGGAGTCTCCTGCTCGCTGTGCAGAGGGGCAGGGGGTGGAGGGGAGCAGGGAGGGCTGAAGTCGGAGTGTCCCCCTGCCCCAGTACCCCATCTCCGCAGAGCAGAGGTCAGGGAGAGGGAGACACAGCAGAGCTGCTCCAGTATGAAGCATGGACGGTGAGTGACTCAGAGGAGCACCTGTCTTAAGAGGCAGTGCGTGTGCACACACACAGACACTGACATGGACACACACACACTTCCTCCCCATACCCTAGCTCTGCAGAGTGGGGGAGTAGGCAGACAACGGAGCAGGTCAGCTTTCCCTGTCTTAAAGAGACAGTGCTTGGCTTCTCTCCGAAATTTACCCCCAGCAGCAGCCAGCTCACACCCTCTGTGTCACTGTCACACCCCCCCAGTCTGTGCCACACCATCTCTGTGCCACACACGCACACACACACATGCTCTTCTGTCTCTGCCACACACACTCAATCTGTGTCACAAAGTCTGTGTCTCAAAGACACAGTGTGTCTCTTTTCCATCCACACTCTTTCTCGGTAGCCCCCAGCTCCACCCCTTCAGCCCTAGGCCCCGCCCCTTCCAGAGGGGGCGGAGCCTGCCTGTGACCATGTACCAAATTCATGAAGTGGCCCCCCTGTGAAAATGATTGCCCACCTCTGGGCTTGCCACTTGCGTACGCATGCTGGATTTCAGCTGGGATCAGATTCGGGATGGTAGCCCCGCCCGCTGCTCATACCACTGTAGTTACACCGCTGTTTTTAGCGTGCTAGATTACACGTGTCTGCCTGAGCTGGTGCTGCTGCCTCCCAGTGCACTCCAGACCCACACGCTGCCCCCCACTTTGCCCCACCCCTACTGCTCACTGCCCCCTCCCCTCTGTGCCCGTGGCAGGCGGGGCTTCAGGGGAAAGAGACTGAGCAGGGGTGGGGCCTCATGGCTGGAGTGGAGGGCGGGGCCTTGGGGTGGAGTGAGGGGCGGGGCCACAGCCTGGGCGCTGAGGCCCGCAAAAAGTTAATATGGCCTTGCTCAGTCCAAGGCCTGCTATTACCCATTATCTGTGTTACCATAGCACCCAGGAGCCCCAGTCACAGACTGGGACGCCCTTGTGCCAGGAGCTGTACAAACCCAGACCCCCAAAACACTCCCTCCCCATCACCACCATGCCACATCTCCAGCGTCGTTTTCTGAGCTCACGGCACAGCTCGCCGGACTCACCCTTTCTCCTTTGTGGCCCGGAGAGCCTGGAGGACCCCTGAGGCAGAGCTGAGGCCTTCCTCTCCTGCCTCTTGCACCCTAAAAAACACAGCAGAAAGGGTCATTCTATTCTGTGTCTGGCCGCCTCCCACATCTGTCTTTCAATTCTTTATATAGCTCCCTCAAATCCGCTTCGTGAAAGAGCAAGACTCCACCCATGAAAGGCAACGTGGAGCAAACGGCTGGAGTCGAGGCGCTCCCCGGATTCGTCCCCTTTCTCCGAACGTATCTGTTTATGCTTCAGCCCCAGTGCCTACCGCATCCCCTGCACGTGGGAACCTCAGGGGACATGCAGCTGAGCGTTGCTTCAGCCCCCTATACCCATGACTCTCAAGCAATCAGCCGCCCCCCCTCGCCTCTTGGGGGCACCCTCCAGCCGGCAACTCCCCCTTCCCCTGTCCTTGGGGGGTTCTCCATTGGGAACCCCATATCTGCCCTCCCTCCAGCGGGGCCCACCACCAAGCTCTCGCTTTCTTTCCCAAGTCTGGCTGCGAGGAGTTTGCAGAGTCTTGTCTCCGGTGGGAAAGGCCACCTGCTGTCACACACAGAGGCAGAAGCTCCCTCCACCCCCCTTCTGTCTCCTTTCTGCCACTATTTTCAGAGCCACCATCTCCGCGGGCGCTAAAGGGCTCTTGGGGCTTGACGGCTGCGGCTCCCTCCCACACGGGCACCTGCTGGGCCTTGGTGCTGTTCCTGAGGCTTGTATTTTGTAACTGAGGGGAAACACAGGGAGCCGCGTGGGCGGGGAAGGCGGCTTCTCACGGACTCTCTTTAATCAGTGCCAAAGCTAATTATCCTTCCCACAGCTCTTTGGGGGGGGGGGAGGGGAGAGAGTGTCTCTTGTACAGCTAATGCAAAAGACCCAGCCTGTTGAAACATAGGAGGGTGTCTCTTCCTTTCACTTCCCTCTGCCCCCTAGGACATTTTTAAACAGTTTTCATCCCCAGTTAGGTAAGAGAGGGGAACAGGGCAGGAGCGTGGAAAGCTCCCAAGAAGTGGGGGCCCCGCCTCCTGCTCCGCCCCTTACCTAGGGCCCGCCCTTGTTCCTCCTCTTCCCCCAAGGCCCCGCCCTCATGCTGCCTCTTCTCCCGGGCCCTGTCCTTGTTCCACACCTCCTCCCTAGGCCCCGCCCCCGCTCCGCCTCCTTCCCTGTGGCCCCTCCCCCAGACTCTGCCTCTTCTCCCGGGCCCTGTCCTTGTTCCACACCTCCCCCAAAGCCCCCCCCGCTCCGCCTCCTTCCCTGTGGCCCCGCCCTGATGCTGCCTCTTCTCCCGGGCCCTGTGCTTGTTCCACACTTCCCCCCAAGTCCCACCTCTGCTCCGCCTCCTCCCCTGAGGCCCCGCCCCCACACTCTGCCTCTTCTCCCGGGCCCTGTCCTTGTTCTGTCTCTTCTGCTGAGCCCCTGCGTCCACTGCATCTCTTCCCACAAAGTCCCACCCTCGCCTCACCTCTCCCTGTTCCCTGCCTCTGCTCAGCCTCTTCTCCACCAAGGCGCTACCCACTGCTTGTTCATCTCCATTCCCTCTCAGCTCTAGGGTTGCCAGATGGTTTCAACAAAAATACCAGACACACTTGACATTACATCACAATCTACATTACATCTTAGTTAGAAAATACCGGACATTTATATTTTCTCATTTATATTTTCTCAGTTTGTTTCCCGAACAGAAAGCTTGAATACTTGACTGTCCGGTTCAAAACCGGACACCTGGCAACCCTACTCAGCTCTCGCTTGTCCTTATAGTACAAAAAAATTCAGAGGCCATAGAGGGCCTTCCCCTCATGTTAAAAGTGATGGGGTTGTGGGTCCCTGCTCCCCTGCTCTGGCACTCCTGGAACAGGGTCTGCGATGACTGTGTCTGTGGTGCTCGCTCTCTGTCCACCGGGAGCAAGATTCGGCCCTGTGAGCATGCCAAAGCTAACTGCCCTGCCTGCTATTGCAGAAAAGAAGTTCTAACAAAGATTAGGATAACCCCACTGGCCCAGTGTTACTCCCTCTGTAAATTCCTCTTCTCGGGGGCTTAGAACTTGGCTGCGCACTTTGACCTGGGCTGGATCTTCGCAGATAAAACTGAGTGTGGATTTTAGAGAAGGAGAGCGAAAAAGGAAGTTACTCCTCCTAGGCCAGTTGTCTCCTGCTGTGGCACAGGGGCCAGTTCCTGCATCGCGCTCTTCCATAACGGTGGGATGCTTGTGACAGGAAGGGATGCTAGAAGCCCATCTGTGGTACCAAAGTGACTTTGGCAAAGGAAGGCCTGTTACTTTGTCTGAGCTTCCGCATCACGGGCCATGTTTTGTCTAGCTCCGGCTATCTCCAAGTACATCACTGAGCGATTAAACCTGACATTGACCATAATAAATGCCAGCTGGAATGAGTTGTGTTCACACTATTTGCCCACATCTAGTGGTCTCCTCTCCTGGGGATTGATCCCCCCCCCGCCGGGCACCTTGTGCCAACCCCTGTGAGCTGTGCCAAAGTGAGCATAAACCACGACCTGCATTTTCTATCACACTCACTTTGTCCAGATGTAACAATGAGACACGGGGCAGATCTAGCTGCCGATCCATGTGCTGTGCATGACAGACACATTCACTGCCTTTGTGTGGTCCAACTTGGAGAGGTGAAAGCCACGAGAGGCTGATCTTGTGGGCGATTTTTGCTTGTTTCAAACAGGCGATTTGGAAGTGCTCTTTGTATCTCATGCGCAAACAGAAGCCACAGGGGAACCTCAGATGCAGCGTCAATTATACCCTTCGGTCATTTGGCAGAATTTAGAACTTGGACATTATGGGCTCTAGATTCATGAAGGAAATGGAACTTTTGAAGTCCAAGCTCAGTTTGACCCTGACGCAAGGAGCCCCAGGATGCTCCGTGTCCTGCTCTTCTGTCTGTCTGCTTTGGGCCATCCCAGGAAGTGCGGTTTTGAATGACTTCGATAGGACAACCTCTATTGTTTGTATAGCACAGATGCTGTAGAATTGGATCAGTTATACCAGCTCTTCACATCAAATCTCTGCATCTCTCTAGAGGGTGGTATTTGGTGTATGATACTTTATTCCTGTATTAATTATCTGGTCATCTGATGGTTCCCTCTTCTGTTCATTCCCTCTGGGGCATGTGGCATTGGCTAGATGGACCTTTGGTCTGATTCAGGGAAGTGATTATTTGGCATTGGTGAGGCCACATCTGGAGTATTCTGTCGAGTTTTGGGCCCTCCACTACAGAAAGGATGTGGACAAATTGGACAGAGTCCAGTGAAGGGCACGAAAATGATTAGGGACTTGAGGGTACAGAACATATAAAGAAAGGTTGAGGAAACTGGGCTTATTTAGTGTGCAAAAGAGAAGAGTGAGGGGAGATATGACAGCAGCCTTCAACTACCTGAAGGGGGGTTCCAAAGAGGATGGAGAGAGGCTCTTCTCAGTGGGGGCAGATAGCAGAACGAGGAGCAATGGTCTCAAGTTGCAGTGGGGGAGAACTAGGTTGGATATTAGGAAAAACAATTTCCCTAGGAGGGTGGGGAAGCACTGGACTGGTTTGCTGAGGGAGATGGTGGAATCTCCATCCCTAGAGGTTTTTAAGGCCAGGCTGGACAAAGCCCTGGCTGGAATGATTCAATCATAGCATCATAGAACACTAGAACTGGAAGGGACCTTGAGAGGTCATCGAGTCCAGTCCCCTGCCCTCACGGCAGGACCAAGCACCATCTAGATCAGTGGTTCCCAATCTTTTCGGCATCACACCCTCTTTTTGGTTTTTGAGAAACCCTCATGCCCCCCCCCCCCAGTAGCAGCAAAACGTGTTGAACCAAAAAAAAAAAAAAAAGGAACTGACCGGGGCCAAAAAAAAAATAGCAGCAAAACTTAAGGAGGGGTCGGGAGGAGATTGACCGGGGGGGGAGGGGAGCTGGGTCACTGTGCACCCCCCCTGGAATTTCTTAATGCACCCCCAGGGGGGCACGCTCCCCAGTTTGGGAACCCCTGGTCTAGATCATCTCTGATAGATGTCTGATTGAATTAGAGTTGGTCCTGCTTTCAGAGAGGATGGGGCTAGATGGCCTCCTGAGGTCTCTTCCAACCCTAATCTTTTACGAGTCCATGATTCTGTAACTGAGGACCTTCCAAGCTATCAGAGAGACCTTTCCAGCCAGTAAGCTATTCAATCACTGCTACAAACCTGATAGGACTTTGCAGCCATTTGTACGTATATGACCAATTAACCATTCATCTTCTTTTCTTTTACTATTGAAGTTGTCAGTTAGTTGACTGAGGATTGGCTGACAAAGTGATATTCGAGTGAGATCTGAGATTCGTATTCACCTGGGGATACGTGTCGGATCCTTTGGGATTAGAAAGAACCTCCCACATGGGTTTCAGTAAGTCTCACTATAGTAGATCTGGTTGCTTGGATGGCAGCCCAGGGCTAGAAAACCTAAAGAGGACGGTGTCTGGGTCGACAGTAGATTTTTTGCTAGAGGTTTCTTGAAACTAATTATAAAGTAAACCACCAGCTCTGGAATTGTCTGTCCCATTTCGTGCTGTCTGCACCGAGTGTGACATTTCCAGTGTGGCCCATCCTGGGCACCCACGCTCACCGCTACTGATCTGTAACATGCAGCCAACTCTGGTGTGAAACGTATCACGTGACGGGACTGGACTAGATGACCTCTCGAGGTCCCTTCCAGTCCTGCAATTGTATGATTCTGTGAGCCCTCACCAACTCATTTCTTAATGCCTATTTACAGATTAACTTATGGGACATGGTTGGCCTTTCAGACATTCACCTTTTCTAAGCATTGCTCTTCTTCTTGATTCTTTTGACATTCATGCACTTTATCGTCTCGCAGAAGGCTGGAACTCAGCCGTTCCCTGCAGCACAGTGGAGAGGGATGTTTTTATTTTTAGTCCTGTTTCATTGGCAGATTTCTTGTGTGCTTAATAAATGATGCCCGTGGGTTGCTGATTAGCATGAATCTACAATATCCTCCGCTGCATTATGCTGCCATGCGCTCTTCATTATCATAAAATCCGGGGGCAGGATGTTCACATTCCTAAATAGCATTCGCATGTCTCATTTACAAGGCTTTATGTTATGTTTCAAAGGAGCCCAGTGCGTCCTGTGTACAAAGATGCGTCTTAAAGATGACCCACAAAAAGAGTTTTAAAGCAGCCAATGGCTTCAGAAATATAGGCCCCAAACACCCCAACCCTCTAAGGTTGTCGGGGTACATTCACCGCATTAGCAGCTTTAAATTTGTCATGCTTCCCTTTCTTATTTAGGTGCCAGATCCTACTCTGGAGACTTTACAATGTAGACAGGAAAAGGCTGGAAGAACGGATGTGTTGTTATCCCCATTTTATACAAGGGGACCTGATGCACAGGGAAGTGAAGTGGCATGCCCATGGTCACAGAGCAAGGAGGTGTCAGAGGAGCACTGATCTCCTGTAACTGTCTAGTGGGTCTTAGTCCTTTAGCTCTGTGGAGGTGCATCCTGCTTACCTTGAGCAGTTAAAGCAGCAGGAAAGTTGGCAGCCATGGACTACTCTGAGTTCACATTCCCACAACGAGGTTTGAGACACCTCCAGCCCCATGCCACCCCTCAGGTCTTTCTTTTGCACTAAATGTCCTTTCGCCAGTGGCTCTGCATTGCATGGCCTCTGTGGAAGCCCACTGAAGCTCAGAGGGGCCGCAGGACTTCAGTGTCTCTCCTGCCTGCCTTCACTTCTCAATCTTCCTGCACATAAGTGCCTTTTCCAAGTGGTAGCTAGCTAGCTCCTGTTGCCATGGTGATGGGCAATGGTTACCCTCACAACACCCCGGTGATGGTGCCAATATCCCCATTGCACGGATGGTAAACTGAGGCCAAGTGACTTGACCAAGGTTACAAAGAGAATATGTGGCAGAGTCAGGTGTCTCCCTCATTCCAGACTAGTGCCATCACCACAAGTCTTGCCTTCCTCTTACTGAGCCAGTAGCTTGTGGGGTGGAGGGGGAAGGAAAGGGGCTGAAGTGGTGTACAGGTGAGCCTTTTGGGAAGAGTTTTGCTTCAACTATTTGTTTCCTTCTCCTCACCAATTTTAAAGTTTGTCTCTTGGGTTAAAACTTAAATATGCCCTGGAGGCAACTAGTGAGGTCAGACTCTGTCACGTGCCATATACCGACCATACTGTCTGTAGACAAGGCTGTGGTTAGACCTGGCTATGTCACTCGCTCATGCCAAGTAGGGGAGTGTGTGCTCTCTCCCTAGGCCTTGCACAGATAGCTGGCACAGCCGACCTCGAGTGTACATCCTAGAAAGAAGAACCTCCTGCACCGTCCAGTGATGAAGGCCCTTGGCCAGATGTTTTGCCCTCACGACACAGTACTAGTGCCCTGGTGCCGTGGTTACAGGTACGCTAACTCACAAGTGTCCAGTGGCAAGGAACGGCTCAGTTAGTGGGAATTTCTGCGCTCCCCAAGAGTGCATAAAGGTTTAAGGTGAGGCTCCCCAATATTTATAGCTGGAGACAAACAACTCTTGTACCATCTTACGTGTCTCATGCCATGCGCTTGTCACTTCCCCTTGTATCATGCGCCCAGTGTCTCTGGCACAGCGTACCTATTCATCCCTTCTAGCAGAGCCTCTTCCCTGGTGGTAGGCCAGGTTGCCCATGGACTGAGCTTCTGGAGTGTGTTCTCGCACATATCCAGTGTCTGTGGCTTCTAAGACCAGGTCTACACTCGGAGGCAATGTCGAACTAAGGTACATAACTCCAGCTAAGTTTGATTTACTGCGGTGTGTCCACGGGTGGGGAGGTGTCGATGGGAGAAACTCTCCCATCGACTCCCCTGACTCTTCTCAATCCAGTAGAGTACCAGGGTTGATGGGAGTGCAATCAGCAGCTGATTTAGCGGGTCTTTACTAGACCAACTAAATCGACCCCTGAGAGATTGATTGCTGCAGTGCCAATAAGGTTAGAAAATGGCCTTACTGTAACGCAGAGGCACTGACATCCCTGAGAAAGGAGCATGAAGTCTGCTCTATGGCCATAACTATGAAGCAGCTGGCTTTTAGCTCATGTGGTAGAGGCACATGGCTTTAGCCCCCTAAGGTTCCCAGGTTCAATCCCCCCCTCCCAACAGCCCTGGCGTGTTGGCTTTGCCTCAGGACTGCCTGTGTTCAGCTACACTAGCAATACTTCTGCCAAGGTCAAAGAGTGAACTCTGCTTTAATCCATGCCTGACTTTGGTTCTCCACCTCTGGGTCCCACCTCAGATCTCGCACCTAGTGCTCCTGGCTCCATGGGCAGTGGGTGACCACAAGGCTTGGGGAGGCAAGACCACCCACCAGAGCCCGTGCTCCCCCCCCCCCCCTCACTGTAGCCTGCTGGCCTCTGCCCAGCCTCTACCCTCCACCCCTGCAATATGGCTGCTGGCTCTTGCCCCCCTCCCTGCCCCAGAGTAGCACCTCCCGGAGCATCAGAGAGCCAGCAGGCAATGCGGCCCCCACTGCCTCGGCCCCGCAGCTCCCGAGAGCTGGCTGGCAGGCAGGGCACAGGGCTGGGTGAGGCAGTTTGGGAAGGCAGTGCCTTCCCCTGCCTACGATACCCACCACCCATGCCAGGCTCTCTCTATGGCAGACTCTCAAAAGCTGACACCAGTGGGGGGTATGGCTGTCAGCCTCCCAGAAAAGCCGGCTGTAAGTGACTGGCCCGGGGTTATCAGGCTGGGCTAAGCCCGCTGGCTCACATCCCTCCAGATAATGACCGGAGTGATGAGAACTGTGCAGCGCATGTTCCTAGAATGTCTTACCTGTGGTCCCGGGTCGCCCTGCGGGCCTGGAGCTCCAGGGGGGCCAGCCGTACCAACCTTCCCCGGCAGGCCAACCTGCCCTTTAAAGCCGCCCAAGCCAGGAACCCCCTTGGCTCCCTGTGAAAACCAAACAGAGACCGGGTCAGAGACTTTCGTGCAAAGACAAACCACCCCTGGCATTCGCTGCAGAGTTACATCTCTGGGACGCACCCTTGGCGGCACTCTCTAAAGAGCAGGACAAATACACCTGCATCTGATTAACCACCCGGAGCAACCTCGTTATCTCAGAGAAACTCGACCCCAAAGAGCCCCCTATGCTGAGGGACAGCCGGGGGTGGGAAAAACTCCCTAGCAATGCCCATCTCCTTTCCCCTGTCAATGCCAGGGGCAGGCGGGCACAGCCTCTGCTAAGGTGCAGTATGGACGGCCCTGGCATCTGAACGCCTCTATTTATCCACAGAACAGCGACTAACCAGCGAGGGACTCATCCGCCCCTCCATCACTGAGCACCTCACAGCTGCCCTGATCCTCCCAACACCCCCCACGATGCAGGGCCCGGCTATTGTACAGCTGGAGACTGGTGGTAGATTAAGGGATGCACCCAAGGTCATGCAGGGAGTCTGTGACGGAGCCGGTATTTAAATTCAGGTCTTGAGAATCCAAATGCCCGTTCCACCAGTCGTCCATCCTGCCTGCCAGTGCCTGGCCTGCCAACATGCTTCCGCATTCTGCAGCGCCTGTCCGTGGGGCTCAGAGAGTCCTTGGATTCCCCGGCCCATTCAACCCCTGACCTTTCTGCAGAGTCTGCCAAGAAATGTGCCGATTGTGGAGTGGTCACCATGGCCACCCCTGGGGCCCCGCACTGCTTTGTGATATGGAGGTAAATAGGATGAAATCCCACCAGGACAAATGCACAGTTTCTCCACTTAGGAAGGAACAAACAGTTGCACAGATACAAAATGGGAAGTGACTGTCAAGGATAGAGTATTGTGGAAAGGGATCTGGGGGTCACAGTGGACCACAAGCTAAGTATGGGTATGTCTACACTAGCCCCCTCGTTCGAACTAGGGTGGCTAATGTAGGAATTCGAACTTGCAAATGAAGCCTGGGATTTAAATATCCCAGGCTTCATTTGCATGTACTCCTCCTGCAATGAGGTGTAACAGTTAATCCGAACTAAGGACTTAGTTCAGATTAACTTCTGACTGCTGCGTGTAGCCGTGGGCAGTCAGTTCGAACGAAGGGGATTTAAAAATGGCGCCCGCCCGGGAACATGCAAATGAAGCCCGGGATATTTAAATCCTGGGCTTCATTTGCAAGTTCAAATGCCTACATTAGCCACCCTAGTTCGAACTAGGGGGCTAGTGTAGACATACCCTATGAGTCAACAGTGTGACTCTGTTGCAAAAAAGCAAACATCATTTGGGGATGTATTAACAGGAGTGTTGTAAGCAAGACACAAGAAGAAATTCTTCCGCTCTACTCTGTGCTCATTATGCCTTAACCGGAGCACTGCGTCCAGTTCTGGGTGCCACAAACTGGAGAAGGTCCAGAGAAGACCCCCCCCCAAAATGATGAAAGGTCTAGAAAACATGATCTATGAGGGAAGGCTGAAGGAATTGGGCTTGTTCAGTCTGGAAAAGAGGAATCTGAGGGTATGTCTAGACTACATTTATTTTTCAGAAAAAGCTACGCAAAATGCCCTTTGCATTTTGCATAGCTTTTTCCAATCCTTTTGTCAGAAGAGGCTTTTCCGACATTTGGCCCATCTAGACTGGAACGTAGAATGAAGAATACAGGGGCTTCCAAAAGATCGCATTTGCTCTTCTGCAAAAAAAAAAAAAAAAAAAAAAGCGGAAGAGCAAACGCATCCCTGGACATGGAAGAGGTTTTCAGGGATACCTCTGGTATCCTGGAAAAATTCTTGTAGTCTAGCCGCACCCTGAGAGGGGACATGATAGCAGCTTTCAAGAAAAGGTTGTTACAAGGAGGAGGGAGAAAACTGGTTCTCCTTGGCCTCTGAGGCTAGGACAAGAAGCAATGGGCTTAAATTGGAACAAGGGAGGTTTAGGTTGGACATAAGGAAAAACTTCCTAACTGTCAGGGTGGTTAAACCCTGGAATAAATTGCCTAGGGAGGTTGTGGAATCTCCATTACTGGAGATATTCAAGAGCAGGTTAGACAGACACCTTTCAGGGATGATCTAGATGGTGCTTGGTCCTGCTGTGAGGGCAGGGGACTGGACTTGATGACCTCTCGAGATCCCTTCCAGTTCTATGGTTCAATGAGTCTATGCCATCCACTGGCTGGGCACTAAAATGAGATGTCCAGCTCATTTCTCATTACCCTGCCTGGTAACATATTTCTCACTCCCCTGGGGCCTAGGCTGGATGAGTCAGCAAGCCCAGAGATGGAAAGGCTCCATTACCAATACCTGAGCCATTAAATGCCTGCTAATCAGCACTAATGAGATTTCCCCCGAAGTGGGACAAGGAGAGAAGAGGAGGTGGAAGGAGGTGGAGGGGAAGGCCTCCGTGACGCAGCCCGGCTGCATTTCTAAGTCATGCGGATGCTTATTTGGAACACTAAAAATAGAAGCCTGTCGTCGGAAGCAAGGGAGAGTCACATTAAGCTCTGCTGAAGGGAGAGCGGCTGCCTTTCCCATCCTCCGGAACCCGCCAAAACCCAGCTCTCTTGCGGGATGAGACGGCGGATGAGTCAGCCGGGTCACTGAGTGTTGGAGGAGCAAGACGGGAGGCCCCCGGCATGATTGATGCCACGCATTCCCCCTGCCCAGAGAAGCCCGTTTTCCCAATTAGCACAAGTGACCCCCAGCCACTTTCCATTTAACTGCGCCTCGGACTCTGACTTGCATAAGCGCGTGCGTGGCCGCAATACCAAGGAGGCATTCGCAGGAGCTGGCCAGCCACAAAAGCTAGAACATCTAAAGCAAACTAGCCAGAAGAAAGTACAAAGCTCCTCTTCTCTTTCACAGGATCGCAGGGTCTAGTCCAGAGCCATGGTCCATCCACTCCACAGCAGGGATGTTAGATATCGGTTAAATGAATAGTCAAGCAACCTCATGAATTTTTATCTGTTAGGCGACTATTCTATTGTCCCCGGGGGCAGGGCCAGCAGCCAGGTATCAGAGGCAGCAGCGCAGGGGGCCAGGCGGAAGCTGGTCCAGGAGGGGAGCCAGTTTAAAAACCAGCTTCCCTCGCGGACCGGCCGCCTGTCGCCCCGTGCTGATACCTCCGATACCTGGCTGCTGGCCTTGCCCCCGGGGACAATAGAATAGCAGAGGCAGCAGTGTGGGGTGGCAGTAGCCCCTGTCTAAGGGGGGGTCTGAGCTCCTGGACCTGGCGCATGCCAGAACTGAGCTGGGCTGCCTGCCTGCTTGGCTCGGCTCCTAATACACTTTAAATGAAGAGACACAGCAGGGGTAGGTTCTGGACCCGGCACGAGCCGGGCCTCTGGCCAGCCTGCTAACAAATTTACTGGCAAGGATCGGGGGAGGGAAATGCGTGTAGTCTATAGCATTAACCTATACGCTTTTGCTTATCGGTTAATCAGTTAATCGACTCCACTATGACATCCCTACTCCAGAGTCCTGTGTCCAACACAGTTCAAGTAGATGCTTCAGAAGAAAATGCAAGAAACCCACCACAGGAGGAGTTGGGGGTAATTGGCTCCCAAGGAAAACCTCCTCCTACCTGCTTCCTTTCCTTAGTTCTGAATTTGCCACTTTGATGTTGTCTCCTTGTCCTTGAGAAATGAACCTGGGAGAAAAGCCGCTCTCAATTTACTGCCTCTGTCCCGGTCATTATGTGACATGCTTTTATCATGTCCCCTCTTATTCGTCTCCTTTCCCAGGCAAATGATTCTCTCGTTCTCTCTTCATCCTGCTCCCTTCACCCTTGCTGTACCTCTCTGTCCTTCTCCATGTCCTTTCGCTGGTTAATAGCAGACAGGCAGGTAGCCTGAACAATTGTGTGGGTAATTTGGGATGTTAACAGGTAACTGGTTATCTGGTTACCCAGTAAGCATCACCCTTAATGGGTTAATCTTACCAGATAACAGGTAACTGGTACCTGGGCACAGCCCCCGCCTGCGGCCTGCTGTGAACGAAGGCTGCTTCAGTCCACTGGGACCCTGTACAGGGCTGTTAGCTCCCAGCCCACATGGGCTGAGACCAGGAAACTGCTGGGCTAAAGCAGACCCTGCCCACAGTGCGGGGGCTGCTCCGGCTGGCAAGAGAAACAGCCAGCATGAATTCTCCCTCAGATACATTTCCACCGCACATAATAACACAGCGATTAGATTGGAGAAGGGTAGAGTCAATTCAGGGGCATTATTTGTAATGTGAGAAAAAATATGTAAAGGTGAATCAGAAAGCCTGTTTTTAATGTCAAAAACTCTCAAGGATACAAAAGCAGCAATACCTAGATACTGGTGTAGTTTGCAACTACAGAGGATGAAAGAATGAATGAACAGCCCCACAAACCAGCTACTGGAAATACAACAGAGATAGTTGAAAAATTTGCATCACAACAGTTCCCCATTGGAAAATGTCATTTCAACAAAACCAATTTTTTGGGGGGGAGGGGCAAATGGTTTCAATTTTGATTAAATTTAATTTAGGAAAAAAACACATTTTGAAAGTGACAAAACATCCTGTTTCAACCTTTTTCCAATGAATCTTTCACGTTTTCATTTCAAAGCGGCTTTTCATTTTGAAACTTCATTGTCTATTAGACAAAGGAAAAGGACGGAAAGTTATAAACGAAATGTTTCAGTTAACCTGTAATGAGCTGGTTTCCGGAATTTCAGTGCATGAAAAAATTTTTTGGGGGGTTTTCTGTCCTGATTTGGGACCATTACAAAAAACACAAAACCTCCAGTTTCACAGGGCAGAAAATCTGTCTGCCCACTTGCTGTAATAATATGCGTCCTTTCGGCACTAAGCTGCAGACCATGATAAAACTGCCTGCAAACTGCAGTCATGCCTTGACTGATTGAATGACCTGCATGAAATGAAGTGTGTGTGTGTGTGGGGGGTGTCTCAGTGTTATTCCAACTGGACTATTGCCAATGTCTTAAAAACCACCATTGAGAGCTTCCCTACCGAAGCCAGAGACTGATTGTTCTGAGAGGCTGACCTTCCTTTTTATCCCTAGAAAACAGCACTAGTGATGGTGATGGGATAAATAGGGGTGAAGAACGTCTACTTGGCACCTTTCACCATCACTAAACTCACGCGTGCTCGTGCGTGCACAATTATTAATGAGAAATTACAAATCCAGCGCCGTTATAAAACAACAGAGCTGAGAAAACGCTTCCCTGGCATAGCACTCCTTCCCGAAATCCCAAGCTAGGCTTAAAATCATGAGGCTTTAGAAATATAACCTTCTGGGCTTGTTCTACTTGCTTTCGGGGGTGTGAGCCTGGAGGTTTCACGTTTTCAAGCTTTTCTCCTCCACCACAGGGGGCGGAAACTTAGCTTTAGTTTTGAAAAGGGAAGATGAGGATCTCAGGAAATCCCATGACTCTGGGAGCTGGGGATTTAAGGAAAATGCACCATATCGGTGGCAAGAAGCCTCAGGGTAAGTCATCAGAATTGGCAGCTCCTGGCATTACCCTCTAAGGACCTGCTAGGGGCACAGGGGAAGAGCGGGGCAGAGTCTGGAAGGCTGGTGGGAGGGGAGATAAGCAGTGAGGCCCTGGCAATCAAGAGAGGATTAGAGAGGTGGGCAGGGCTGGGAGAAGCAGGCGTACAAGCTGGCCAAAGGAGCATAGGCGTTTCAACTGGCCAGGAATAAATGGCGGCTGAAATTAAAAGGAGGCAGGGCCAAATAAACCTAGATCATCCCTCACAGGTGTTTGTCTTGAAAACCTCCAGTTCTTGAAAACCTCCAGTGACGGGGCTTCTGCAGCCTGCCTTGGACACCGATTTCATCCCTTAACATAGACAGATTTTCCTAATACAGGTTCCTAAGACCTCCCTAAATTGGGACTCTCTGGTCCTGCAACATCCATGGGTCCTGGACCAGACAGCTGGGAGCCCAGTGGCAGGAGACCTGGTGGCTGGGAGTCCTGCCGGGGCCAACAGCAATGGAGCTGGGACCAGTGTCAAGATCTGGCAGCCAAGGCCAGGGCTAAAGCCAATGTCTGAAAGCAGGGTCGGAGTCAGCATCCGGCAGTGATGCCAGGGCCGGGGCCAGAGGTAGGAGGGCTGGCTGGGGCTGATGGTAAGAGCACAAAGTCCAGCAAGCTGGACCAGGGCCAGCAGCCCACCAGGTCAGAGACAGGGGTCTGGCCAGGCCAGAAGTAGAGCCAGCAGTGGGGAGGGGTGGCAGGCTGGGGGACCTTTCCTGGTCCGGCAAATTCCCTTGTTTGGGATTGGTCAGGTCCTAAGGGTGCTGGACCAGGGAGAGCCAATATCTAACCTAAATCTCCCTGGCTGCAGATGAAGCCCATTATTTCTTGTCTGATCTTCAGCGCAGGTGGAGAGCAACTGACCCCCGAGCGCATTGTAAGAGCCCTGCATATCCGGGGAGACGGTTTCTATCCACGGATAAACAGCTGCCAAATCTGGTCCCCCTGCTTTGCCTTATTTCTGAGCTATTGAAACGTGAGCTCCCATTCATAACCCACGGAAGCAGGTTGGGCACCCAAATGGTTGTGCTGCTGCATAGGCAGACCCTGGGCACACTGGTGTGCCTGCCTACCGTAGCTGGCACTGGGGATGATGAACTAGGGCAGGGTTACTCAACACACAGCCCGCGGGTGGGATCCTTTGAACGTGGCCTCCACTGGGAATGTAGCCTCCACTGGGAACAATGGTGAGACGTCTCCCAGGCGGGAGGAGCATTGAAAGAGGCAAGCAGACAGGCTGGCTGGAACAGGCGGCTACAGGGTGTTGGTATTTCTAGCCCCCAGGGAGGAGGTGCCGGGAGCGCCAGGGCATTGTGGGATGTGCTTTGTATTCATGCCCGTCAGTGTGAAAGAAGCTATTTGCATGTATTTGCATATATATTTGCATGTCTATGCAACCACACATAAGTTGAGGCCCTCGGCATGTGCCATGAGTATCATTGTGGCCCTCGGGACTTCCAAAGTTGAGTAGCCCTGACGTAGGAGGTCCCCGCACCAGCCAGCAGACAGCTCAGTAGGTCGGAAGGGGTGTAGCGGAGAGAGGGGCATGTGATACAATATGATGGGGTTACAATATGATGACGGTGATACAATAAGATGGGGGCTAATTTGGCTACAACTAATCAGGAAAGAGCTCTTGGGGTACGGCTACACTAGCTCATT
This sequence comes from Rafetus swinhoei, assembly GCA_019425775.1. NCBI lineage: Eukaryota > Metazoa > Chordata > Testudines > Trionychidae > Rafetus > Rafetus swinhoei. Next base: position 343,997,483 of record CM033437.1, on the reverse strand, counting down.
AGTTTGAGCTAGGTAGGGTAATGAGGGCAAGCGGAGTTGCAAATGAAGCCCGGGATTTAAATATCCCGGGCTTCATTTGCATATTCCCGGGCGCCGCCATTTTTAAATCCCCCTACACGCGGCACAGACTAGGTAGTTTGAATTAAAGATCTTAATTCGAACTACCGTTATTCCTCATTCCACGAGGAGTAACGGTAGTTCGAATTAGGATCTTTAATTCGAACACGCGGCACGGAGTTCGGACTAAGGGGGATTTAAAAATGGCGGTGCCCGGGAACATGCAAATGAAGCCCGGGATATTTAAATCCCGGGCTTCATTTGCAACTCCGCTTGCCCTCATTACCCTACCTAGCTCGAACTAACGAGCTAGTGTAGCCGTACCCCTTGGAGTCATCGTGGATAGTTCTCGGAAGACATCCACGCAGTGTGCAGCGGCAGTCAGAAAAGCAAACAGGATGTTAGGAATCATTAAAAAAAGGATAGAGACTAAGATGGAGAATATCCTATTGCCCTTATGTAAATCCATGGTACGCCCACATCTTGAATACTGCGTACAGATGGGGTCGCCTCATCTCAAAAAAGATATACTGGCATTAGTAAGGTTCAGAGAAGGGCAACTAAAATGATGAGGGGTTTGGAACGGGTCCCATATGAGGAGAGATTAAAGAGACTGGGACTTTTCAGCTTGGAAAAGAGGAGACTAAGGGGGGATATGAGATAGAGGTCTATAAAATCATGAGGCTGCTCTTTGAGCCCAGGCTGTTTCTTTCACGCTAGCCCAGGGCGCTGCAGGTGGGGAAGCACTTCCCTCCCCTTCCCCGCTCCGTTTGCATGCCCTCCCCATCTCACAGAAGCTGGCCTCGAGTCCTGGCACACACAGAACGAAATCACAACTGAAAACAACAGCCCTGCCGGAACCGCTGAGCCTTCAGCAGGAGCAGTGTTGCTCCTCCCTCCTTGCTTCCTGCACCGTGGCCTGATTCCTCCCCCCACTCTGACAGCGGCACTTCTGCAGAACACGGTGGGCCTGATCCATCAGACGCTTAACCTGGTGGGCGCCAGGGAAGCCAAGGCCATGTCATTGGTGGGAAAGGAGAATCGAGCCCAATGTGTTGGATGTAAGGAGTCTAGACTGTGTGAGTTTCAGACCTTTGCGGTCAACTTGTATGTCCACGCTCTGTTGTACCTCTCCGAGGCCTTACCTGCACGTGGATTTTGTACCAGTGCAACTGTGTTGCTTAAAGAGGTGCAATTTTTTTTTATCAAAGCCATTCTAGTGGTACCTCCCTCGTGTGGACACATTTCTATCAGCATGAAGGTACCTTATCCCCATATTGCTTATTCTCCTTTCTGCCCAGGAACAGCTGTGTGGGGATAAAGTGCCTTTACGCTGCTAGAACTGTGTCCCTGCTAGGAGTGCGTCTACACAGCACCCTAAACTCGAAATAAGATATGCAATTTGTGCTATGCAAATTGCGTATCTTATCTCAAATCTATTTTGAAATAGCTTATTTTGAAATTTGGTGCGGCTACACAGGGCCAGATTTTGAAATAACACGCTATTTTGAGCCGTCCCTTATCCCTCATGCAACAAGGTTTACCGGGATGGCAAAATAGCGCACCCGTTATTTCGAAAAATATATCGAAATAACGGGCGGCTTGTGTAGACACGGGGTAGCTATTTCGGGATAGCCATGCAGTGTAGACATACCCTAGGGGTTTGTATCCCTTTATCTATACCGGGTTAGATAAGCAGTGTGACTTTTGTGTCTGGACCAGCCCAAGGGTTAAGTGCATCCCCCCAGAGTGAAGACCACGCTTAATGCCTAAGACAGGGGCCTCTTGCCCTCGGAAAAGGGCACATGAGAGTTAGCAGGAGTCTAACTTAGTTAACTCAGCGGGATTGATGGCTCATTCAAAGCACGGCCTCGCAGTGGTCTTTGGAGCAGACTGACCTTTTCTCCTTTCTCCCCAGAAATTCCCATGGGGCCGTCTGCCCCTGACATTCCTCGTTCACCCTGGAGACAGACAAGAGAAAAATCAAAGCCAATTCCCTGCCCTGTGTGTCTTTTACCAAGCGAGCTGTAATTCAGTAACAAATGCACATGCGGTTTGGAAAGGCCCCGGTGCTCCTATTGCGGGAGGAACTCAGTTAGATGCAGGGGAGCCGACAGCCTTGCTGGGTCCATGGGCAAGGCGTGTGTGTAGGGTTGCCAGATGGTTTAACCAAAAATACCGAACACCCACCCCCCCAAAAAAAAACCACTGGGGAAAAAATTCTGCCTGGATAATGGCATGCCCCCTCCCAATCCTCAGAGCAGCCCAGAGTGTGTGGCGTGGTGCTCTGGCGATGATTTAAAGGGCCTGGAGTGCCAGCTGCTCCCGCTGCTGCCCCAGCCTCTTTAGAATCACCAGGTCCCGGGGCAACTGCTCCTTTGCCCTCCTCCCCCCCAGTCAGCAGGCCTGTTTAGATGTCATGGCTAGCTAGGTTCCCTCTGGTGGCAGGGCCGTTTCGAGTCTGAGTGTTGCAGTTCACATTTACTAGGATTTGGTTAGCCCAGGAGACATTCTGATGAGTCACATACAGGGTCTGTCTGTCTGTCTGACTCCCTCTGCAACCCCTCTGCCTGGGTGGATCGCTGGCGGCAGATAGGTTGGCCTCAGTGTTCCCTGTAAGCCGAGTGCTTAGGCGGCCACCCAGGAGAAATTAAAATGCCACCCAGCTGATCAGCAGAGCGCTCACAGCTTGCAGAGGCTGGCAGCATGTGTTTCTACTGGTGGTGCACATCCACACATGCCTCGGTGCACAGAAAAAAATTATTCCGCGCATGGATGGAAAAAATTAGAGGGAACATTGGTTGCCATGTTACCAGCTTTGGATGGCACAATGGAGGTCTGGTTCAATGCCATTCAAACCAGTGGGAAGAATTTCATTGACTTCCACGGGCTTCCAGATCAGGCCCTGCGCGAGTGCTCAGAGCAAGCCAACTAATGCCTCGGCTAGCAAGACCTGTCACCGGCCCTCCCCACCCCTAACCAGCCGTGGAGATGAGGAAAGGAAACTAACATCAGGAACCAAGCCCAGAGCTCGTGGCTGGATAGTAACATTCAGCTTTTGCTGTTCAGAAAGGGTGTCCCCTGCGGGGTTCACTAGGCTCGGTAAACTGTCTGAAATTTGCAGCCATTGAATTACATGCGGTTACCAACTGCATGGAAACGAACACCAGCCGGTCTGAAACTGGTGTAAGCTTGTCTACACGTGAGCTTGCGCCAACTGGACTGCATCCATTTCGAAGCAGACTGGGTTACATCGGTGCCATTTCTGTGCCCAGAAAGCCCGCCGAGAGGGACTTGAGGGTCGGGGAATTCATTTGCCCTACAGGCTGGGTGAAGAGGGGCTTTCCCACTCACCTTTGGCCCCAGCAGTCCGTCTGACCCTGGGATCCCTGGTTTCCCAGGGCTGCCAATCTCGCCCTGTGTGTGGAACAAGAGAGTGAAAAGTGAAGCAGGTTGGGAACAGAAGATTAGAAAGGGGATGGGGTGGTTAATGGGATGTGACATCTGCTCTCAGCCCTACAGGCAGTGACTCCAGGCTGGGACTGAGACTGGCTGGCAGGACGCTGTGGCAGGATCTGTCACGGCCCAATACTGTGTCTGACAGGTGGCTAGTAATGAGGAGGACCTCACTGCCATGCACAGCCCCTTCACTGGCGCTGAATTCCCTTAAACCTAAAGTCAAAAGGAGGAAAACAATAAAAAGACCTCACCTTTATCCCATCTGCACCGGGGCTCCCCGTCGGCCCAGGAAAACCACGCAAGCCCTTGGAGAGAAATGACAACCAGCGGGTAAAAGTTAGCAGGACAAAACACAGTGATGTCCCCCACTGTGCAAAGGGCCAGCACCAACTCATGTATGGCTTAACAGAGCCTTCCTGCTGGGAAACAAGCAGGAAGAATTGGGATGCATAGTGGGGTGCGTTAGGAGGAGCACTGTCAGCAGATCTAGGGAAGTGATTATTCCCCTTGATTCAGCATTGGTGAGGCTGCATCTGGAGTATTGCGTCCAGTTCTGGGCCTCCCATTACAGCAAGGATGTGGATGCATTGGAGAGGGTCCAGCGGAGGGCAACCAAAATAATTAGGGGGCTGGAGCACATGACCTATGAGGAAAGGCTGAGGGATTTGGGTTTGTTTAGTCTGCAGAAGAGAAGAGTGAGGGGGGATTTGATAGCAGCCTTCAACTTCCTGAAGGGGGGTTCCAAAGAGGATGGAGAGAGGCTGTTCTCAGTGGGGGCAGATGGCAGAAAGAGGAGCAATGGTCTCAAGTTGCAGTGGGGGAGGTCTAGGTTGGATATTAGGAAAAACTATTTCACTAGGAGGGAGGGGAAGCACTGGGATGGGTTCCCTGGGGAGGGGGTGGAATCTCTATCCCTAGAGGTGTTCAAGTCCTGGCTTGACAAAGCCCTGGCTGGGATGATTTAGTTGGGGTTGGTCCTGCTTTGGGCAGGAGTTTGGACTCAATGACTCCTGAGGTCTCCTCCAACCCTAGGATTCTATGATTTGTAAACTCTCTGCATTCCTCTCTCCTTCACCTGCCATCTACCAACCTAGCGGAATGGTCCGCTTGCTGTTTTCTACACTCATTCAGGCCAAGCAGTTTTCATATTTGCGGCCCGCCCGCCCTCCCGCCTCCGGAAATCAGCCAAGGCATACATTATTTCTGTGATGCCCATTTCTTACCTTCGATCCTTTCCAGCCAACATCACCCATTACACCAGGATCACCTTTCCCACCCTGAATAAATGACACAAGCCATGGTGTGTGTGTGCGTAGCTGAACTGGAGTTCATTTGCAAATTCAATACAATCAACTTAGGGTTGAATAAGGATCTTAACTGGTTAACACACTACAAAGGCAATTTCCCCTCTCTTAATATTCACATTTCCACAACAGCTGCTGTGAATGAGCCACTTCCACCCTGACTTGATTAGCCTCATTAACATAATATATATACCCCTGCCTTTGTAACGTCCACTCTAATTCATCTGATGAAGTGGGTTTTACCTGCTAAAGCTTATGCCCTAATAAATCTGTTAATCTCTAAGGCTATGTCTACACAGCAGCGTTATTTCTGAATAAGTGACATTATTTCGAAATCATGTCGAGCTGGAGGACTTCTTACTCCGACTCCTGTAACCCTCATTTCACGAGGAGTAAGGGAAGTCGGAGGACAAGTGTTCTTCCTTCGACTTCCTGCTGTGTAGACAGTGCCAAAAGCCGAATTAAGCTATTTCGACTTCAGCTACGCAGCTGACGTAGCTGAAGTTGCGTCGCTTAACTCAACTTTTGCCCAGCTGTGTAGACGTGCCCTAAGGTGCCACAGGGCTTCTCGTGGTTTTTGCAGATACAGACTACCACAGCTACCCCTCTGAGATGTATTCACAATGATACTCAATTAGAAAGTTAACAGTACAGCTCTCCTGATAGCATCATCTTAAATGTATATTGCCTGTTTCCCCGCAAAGGCTCTGCTACGTTTTATAAGCTTGTATAAAAGGATCACTTTCCCCGTGGAAATGCAGCCACCTCTGGGATGGAACACACCGCAACACACATGACGGCAGAGGATACTCAACACACAAAGTGATCCCAGAGTGACTCTCTCTCTCTTATTTTCCATCATCTTCGCATCGCAATTTACTGATTTCTGCAGGGCTGCTAAGAATGTGGTTGGAGTGTGAAGAGGCTGACAGAGGGTTGTCACTAGCCATGGGGTGGCAGCTTGTTTTATGGTAACTCTAGAACAGGGGCTCCTGATAGCTGGAGGATTGGAATAACACCGCTGAGATCCGAGCCACAATGGAGCAGCAAACCATTATGGCCGTGAGTGCCCTGAGGTTTGGAAAGAGCCTAGCTGTCACGAATGGTCGGTAATGTAGGCAAGGGAAGGCACAGCCTTCCCAAAATTGCCTACACGCCCAACCGCTGAAGGCTGGGACCACCACTGGGGAAGGCTGGGCCTGTGGCACGGCAGCCTGTTTCCCTCCGGCCATCAGGGAGGGATGGAGCTGTGGCATGGTAGCCCAGCTCCGCTGACCGCTGGGGTGGGCCGGGACATGGCCGCAGCATGGCAGCCGAAGTGTTCCAGGTGGCCAGGAAGGATCAGGCTGGGGATGGGCGGGGCTTGGCTCGATGGGCGGGGCTTGGCTCCAGGGGCGGGGCTCAGGGAGAAGGGGCGGGGCAGAAAGGGCAGAGCGGAAGGGGCGGGGCTGGGGCTTGCCTCCCCCCCACCCATGCTAGCCGTGCTGTTACTGCTACCAGTTATTACCGAGTCTCTGCCAGCTCATATACTAATTACGGCTCTGAACACTGTAGTGCCTGGCTCATTCCCAGGCAGGATGCTCTAAAGGGCTCCCAAGGAGCTGTCACACAAGCAGTCTCATGCACTGCTCTGCTTCTGCTCAGAGCTGGGGCTCTGGAAATTTTACATACATCTTTGCAACCGATTTTGGCCACTTTCCAGGAAGAGTCCAAACCAGGAAGAGTTCCCTTTTTCCCCCACAGGCACCACTTTGGAGACGTTGAAAGGATTTTAAGGGTTAACAAGAAAAAATGGCAAATGTCCACCAGGAAACAAAGAGACAATTTGCGGTCCTTTGCTCCAGAGGAAAAGTCACTTTTTGCCTGCAGAAGAAAGCTCCTACAATTCTCCTTGCCTCCTGTAACAAAAAAATCTCCTTCCTAGAAAAGTCTGTGGAACTGGCAGCTGGCTGATTTTCTTCCCCCTTCTTCCTGCACCAATTTTACCAGTGCTGTGGATATTGTGACAGGAAGTCAACCTGTGGAACTCCTTGCCAGAGGATGTAGTGAAAGCTAGGATTTTAACAGGGTTCAAACAAGAGCTAGATAGATTCATGGAGGTTAGGTCCATCAATGGCTATTAGCCAGGATGGGTAGGAATGGTGTCCCTGGGCTCTGTTTCTCTGGAGGTGGGTGACAGGGGAGAGATCACGTGAGGATTACTTGTTGTGTTCCCTCCCTCTTGGGCATCTGGTATTGGCCACTGTCGGCAGATAGGATACTGGGCTAGATGGACTGTTGGTCTGACCCAGTATGGCCATTCTTATGTTCTTAAGTAAGATGTAGGCAAACATCTAGAAAGCTGAATTCAGCGTGGGAAAATTTAAAACCCTGTCACAAGAGACTCAGGGCACATTCTCAGTGGGTGCAAATCAGTGTCCAAGGGAGCGACTCCAATTTATACCTGCGGAGAATCTGCCCACGACATAGTTCCGGGTTCTCCGCTAGTGTCATGAAATAATTAGCAACAAAAGCACTCGAGGGCCTGCGATTGAAGCTGAAGGTTCCTTTTTCTAGAGGGGTTCCAAATCTGGCTCCGAAAAAACGGTGCTGCCAACTCTCGTGATTTTGCCTCTCGAGACTCATGATAGCCATTGTTTTCCTTAAAGTCTCAGCTCCTGGAGTGATGATTTCAGCCTTCATTCTTAAAGAAAAAGCACGTTTCTAGCGCTTGCAGCGGTGGAGGAAGATTCAAAATGCGACCCTGGTGTATTCGAAAGTCTCAAATAGCAGAAGGCAAATAACCCCCCCCCACACACACACACATTGATTATTTTTACATAATCGCATGATTTTAAAGCCAATCTCAGGATTTTTGGTGAGCCTGACTCATGGTTTTTGGACAATTGAGGTTGGCAATACTGGAAAAGGCTTCAAGCTACTTTTTCAGCCTTCACAATAGCCCTCTCTCGCTTTCTTGGCTAGACTCACCGGTTCCCCTTTCTGACCCTGCAGACCTCGGTCGCCTTTAGCTCCTTTGATTCCATTCTTCCCATCCAGGCCCGCTGTGCCCTGTTGTAAGAGGAGTAATGTTAATTTCTCCAGGCTGCCTGTGGACGGCCTTAACAAAAAAGAAAACTAAATTATCCAACTCAGGCTGCAGTTCCTCACAGGCATAGTTCAGAAGCAGAAATAAAGGGATTCATATTAATGCTAGAACTTTGTGTTCGTACCCCACTGTTCCCTGAGGGTCTCCACAGCTTTTTCACAGGTCAGGCCTCACACCTATACGTTTCATTATCCCCATTTTACAGAGCAGGGAAACTGAGGCAATACAGTTCCAGGATAAACATGCATTAAAGCATTGAATAGCAAATTGGGTGATGCTGCTTTCTTGGGCAGATAGATCCCAATTTTGCATCGGACTAACATCACTAGTGTCAGGCAATCTTCATGCACCTTTGGGGACCCCTCGCCCCTGAAAGGAAAATCTCCCCTTCCTCCAGTCTCCGCACTGGGTACAATCTTGCCTTTTCATGACATTTGCAAACAAAGAAAACAAACAAACAGCAGCAATTCTGAGAAGTGCAGAAATTCATAGATTTGGAGGCCGGAAGGGACCATTATGATTATCTAACCGGGAAGGCCAGAGAATTTCACCCAGTGACTCCATTATCAGTTCCAGGTTGTCACCACCTCCTGTGAAGTCTGCTTGGGACAGCTTTTCTCCAGCTGGACTTTGCCATGCACCTATGGCCCCAGAAACCTCTTGGGTTTATTCTCCAAGTGTCTGGTGAGAGGGTGGAGCAAGGTCAAAAGTGCGTTCTGGAAAAATCCACGTGAAATTTTGAACAGTTTCACTTTTCACTGCAATTTCCTTAGGGCACGGACTGGGAGGCAGGTGCTCTGGGTTTGCTCCCTGGCCCTGCCCCTGCCCTACTGAAAGATGCTGGGCAAGCCACTTACCCACACTGTGCCTCAGTTTCCCAAATCTGAACTAGGGGGATAATGGCACTTTGAGATCAACGATCACAATGACACTTTTGCAAAGCATGAGCCCACCGTGTGACACAACAGCCGGGCCTGAGTACAGAGCCATAGAAATGCCCAACATTTCTGCTGGGTCAGCTGCAGTTTATGTCTCTAGTTTTGCCTCCTTCAGTTAAGAACTCCTAACATTCTGCCAGCTGGCGCTGGACCCCATCCCACTTGGGCAGCACGCTCAGTGCAACGCGAATGAGCATGAGCCGACTGCTTAAACAGCTCGTGACATGAGTAAGTGGCGCTCCGTGGTGGGAATCACTTGGCAGGACTTTGTGGGAAAGAACGCTTCGGTTATTAAAAATAAATCAGACACCAGAGTTTGGGAAGGAGTCCATTATATCTCAACGTGCCATTTCTCTGCCTGCAGCATGAAGATCTGATCTCATCCCAACAAGCGGGCAGGTTTTTTTTTCAGTCCCACCCCACTTGCCACTCTCTGCTCCTTCTGAAACATACAGTGACCAAAGGAATGTGCCCATCACAATTACCGCACACTCTACCAGCGCTAGCCGAGCCGACAGCCTCCGCGGGCCCCTGGGCAACATGTGGAGGGGCCTGGCTCTGTTCTCCGGAAGGGGCGGGGCTGAGGCAGAAGGGGCGGGGCTGAGGCAGAAGGGGCGGGGCCAAGAGCAGCTGGCACTCAGTGTTTGTCAGAAGTGCAGCACCCTCACCCCTCAGCCCTTAGTGCTGCCCAGAGCATGCAGCGTGCTGCTCCGGCAGCAATTTAAAGGGCCCGGAGCCTACAGCAATGGCTCTCTTGGCCCCGCCCCTTGTTGGCAGGCCGGCCCGGTGCTCTATGTAAATCTCCTCTGTGAGGGGAGTGGATAACACATTGGGAGCGCGGTGCCCAGCGCTGTAGCCTGGTTCGCACGGGTGCGTGACAGCGCCTTAACTTGCTGCCCTTGGGGAGGGGTGTTTTTTCACACCCCTGAGCCAGAAGGTTAGTGTAAAGTGCCCGTGTAGACCTGGCCTGAGGAAAAGAGGGGAGATCAGCGTCCCCCAAAGGAAGGGGCACTTAGCGCAGTCACGAGGAGCAGTGGCCCAGAAGTGGGATTTTTCCAAGGCCATTTGTATTCGGGAGAGGAAAAGAAGAGCCCAGAAGGGCTGGGGGACAGGGAGGGGACAAAACAAAACAGGGAGATGAGTGGGGAAGAGGGATGCATTCAGGCCAGGGCTGGAAGGGGAGGGGGATGAGGGGGATAGTTTGATGATATTTAAATTTATTCTCTAAGATTTACATTTCCAGCTTCTCCAGGTAAATAAAGGCCGGGCAAGCCAGGCTCCTAAGAGGGGCATTTAAAGGCAATTACTTTTGGAGTGCTGGAAATAGCTACCACTTAGTCTAATGCTCAGTGGACGCAGACATTAAGACACTGCCTCAGACAGGTTTCAGCTTTAGAATGGTGGGCTAGACATTACAATAGCGCAGTGATGCAGAGGGTGAGTCAGGAGCTGTGTCCCCTCTAAATCTTTTTCCATCCATGTGCAGAATAAATTTTGTTGTGTGCACCAAGGCACATGTAGATGTGCACCACCAGTAGAAACACATGCTGCTGGCTGTAAGCACCACTCAGCGGCTTACTGCCTACTGGATTTAGATGTCAACATTTGACAGGAGGTGTTTGGAGTCAGCGTTAGCACAAAGGCCTCAGCGTTGCCAACGCTCTTGATGTTGTCATGAGTTTTTCTCAAAGCTCCAGCTCCTGGAGTCATAGGCAGATGCGATGATTTCAGCCTTCCAGCTTCAAAACGTTTCCTGTAAGCTGGGTGCTTGTGCAGCCACTCAGGAGGGATTGCAATGCTGCTCAGCTGATGAGCAGAGAGCCCACAGCGAGACTTTTTTGTTTCTACTGGTGGTGCACATCCGCACATGCCTCAGTGCGCATAAAATTATTCTGCACATGCATGGAAAAAATCTGCACGTGGATGGGAAAGATGAGAGGGAGCATTGGTTTCTAGCCCTCGCAGCTGTGGAGGCAGCTTCAAAATGTGACCCCCGCGCACCCAAAAGGTTAAAAAAGCAGAACCGCATGTTGATTATTTTTGGATAATCTCATGAGTTTAGAGCCAATCTCAGGATTCTGGGCGAGCTTGACTCGTGATTTTTGAACATTTGCCAATGACACCAAACTCAAGCCTCTTCCCCTCCCCTGTCCTGCCCCATATATCTCTTTGTCTTCTTCCACCCCACCCCTTTGCTTGGAACATCCCTGCCCACATCCCTCTCCCATGAGCTCACTCTCTCCTCAGGCAAATCACGCCCCAGAAGACCCACTTAGCCATAGGCACCGTAACTCGTGCCCTTCCTTACTCTCCCCGTGCCTGGAGCATACGGCACGGCCTCACTTGTCACGCCCGCCCACCAGCGCTCAAGTCCCCCGGGCCCAGCCAGAGGAAGGTACCACTCTGGCAGAACAGCGCCCCTGGTTTGATACGCTTGCCGGGGCAACAAACCCGACTGTCTCTATTCTGCCTCGTGCACTGATGGAGCCAATGTCAGCGGCTCCCAGTGCACCTGCTCCCTTATCCACAGGGTAAGAAAAAGAGCAGGAGAGAATCAGTGCATCTGAGGAGATGCAAATCCAACCAGGCTCCTCCTGGTGCAAATGAGGCACTTAGGGGTCACACTCCGGCTACTAACCCACGGTCACTTAGCATCTGCTTGGCAGTGGCTCATGTGTGCAGTCTGGAATCCCCTGTCCACCTTAGGGAGGTTACATTTAGTTTAATCAACTAGTCGATGGATTTTCTGTTGACCAGTTGATAAGGGACCTCGAGAGATCATCAAGTCCAGTCTCCTGCCTTCAGGCTGTGCTTGGTCCTGCCGTGAGGGCAGGGGACGGGACTTGATGATCTCTCGAGGTCCCTTCCAGTTCTAGCTCCTGCCCGGGAGCTAATCCCGCTGCAGCTCTGCCTTTTAAATGGATGAAGAGCCTGTCAGCTCTTCATCCATTTAAAAAGCAGAGGAGCATCTGGGACTAGGGCGAGTCCAGAATCAGCTGTTTCTGGCTCACACCCAGTCCCCGCTACCCCACTACTTCCCCTGCCCCCCGCTGGCTCCTCCCAGCACCAGCTCCTGATCCCCCCCTTGCTGCCTCTATGAGAGGCAGCAAGGAGGGAGGGGGGCGACTAGTCCAGTGACTAGCTTTTGCTTATCGGATAGTCTACTAGTCGCTTACTTCCCTAGTTCAGCTCAGCACTTTTCCCCCTAGCACGTACACATGTCACGCTCAGCACCAAGACCCATCTCTCAGGAACACTCAGCGATGGGCGAAAAGGTCCTGGTGTTCTCTCTCCCTCTTCCGCCCTGAATTTTGGTGCTGCTGATAAAATGCAGCTGGGCTCTCGCACGGACATGCCAAACGAAAACCCAGTCTTGCTGTCCCAGCCCAGCTCCAATGACCATGCAGGTACTTTTTCTATTGCAGGAAACAGCCCTCATTAATGCACCCTAATGAGGGTGATGAGCCAGTGTTTCTGAACCATGAATGTTTACAAGACCCCGATCTGCAGTGGTTATGTGTCTGGTACGATGACACATGTAGATGTCGGGAACACCACGTGACACACAACCCAGTGATGTCCAAAGTGTCACGTCGAACGGACGGCGCACTGGTGTGGATGCAATTTGAGAGACAAAATGATTCGAGTTCTCAGTGCTTTCCAGCATAACCACCACAGCCATTCGCCAGGGTCAAGCTGCGGGTGAGCTACCTAATGACTCCGTTCATTTTAGCCTGGCGAGTTGTGTTCTGTGGGGCTGTGTGTATAATATGAAGGGACTCCCTACAGTGTGCCTAAATGGAAGGCTGCCATTTAGTGCAAGAGACCCACTGAGATTTAAAAAAAAGGGGAATCACAGCTGTATTGTGTACTGCCCAGGGCATATTACTCTTTTTCCACCTGTTCAGGAAAACATTTAAGCATGCGCCTAAACTAACCTTAGTGGAACTCTGCATATGCTTAACACTAAGCACATGCTGTAGTGTTTTATTGAATCAGGGGCTTTGTTACGCTTTGATGAGGCGTTAAAGCATTGGGTCATACACATCATGTATATAGTACCAAATCCATGGCTTCCTACAAGTTCCATGATAGTTGCCAGGCAACATAGCACGGGTATGAGGAATTTCATCGGATCAACGGGGATAGAATTTCTATCCTCTCAGTCTTGAGCATCAGCCCCTACCATTTGAGCGAAGGGAAAACACCTTCACACAGTAGAACCGTTTGAAAACAGGTGAGCATTATTTCAGGAACATGTCTTAAAGTCTCTAAAGTGTCTTGTTTTGCTCTAAGTGTTTCATTGCATTTTTAGTTTTTTATAAAAAAAGAAAGAAAAAAAAGTCTTTTCACTCGGTGGGAAAACATCTACTTTCTGTCACCAAACTTTTCCCCCTGTAAACAAGTGGGGGAAAAGTAAAGGATGGAAAACAGAAGTGGGATTTTTCCCCACCAAAACAAAATGAAAAAAACAACCACCCCTCAAAGTCTTTAGAACATTTTGAATAGAACGTTTTCATTTTGAGTTTTTGCTGAAAAATGGGACATTTCAAAGAAAAGAAAGTGCTTTCGTGAAAAATTTCAGGTCAGTCAAAACGCCTGTTTACGATGAATTATTTTGTGTGGTTGAAATAGTTCAGCCAGCTTCTAGTCTGCAGGATGGAGTCTATGAACAGCTGAGTAGTTCTCCTTCCATTCAGCAGAGGGCACTGGTGCAAATTTCAAATAGCCAGTTCATGACAACATACATTACATCCTTTTCAGAATTCCTGGGGATGGCGATATTCAAAGGGTTAACCACGATGACATAGATAAGCCTATAGCTAGACAGACAAAATGGCATTTCGAACACGTATTTGCTTCAGCCCTGTCTATAGAGTCACCCTGAAATGCTGGTGTAGTGCAACAAGGGGAATGCACATTATAAGTGTTCTTTGATGCAAAATGTAACACCCTAATTAAACTGCATCTCTGATGGCACCGATCCACACGCCCGCCCTTCTGCTCTTCAGATCTCACTTTTCATGCAAGCGTTCAAGAAAGTTTCACCTAAATTATTTCCTTCCTGGAGGCACCTTCCGCCTTTGAAACATGCGGCCTTAGCTGTGAGTGAGTCAGAGAGGGACACACGGCACATCAAAGCCACCCGAGCCCTTGCAGAAGAACATGATGTGCCAGGAGGGGGCTATTCATGGATCTCCACGTAAAGGAGGGAGGTGCCATGGGTCCTGCATGTACTGTGATCCCAGGTGTCAAAGTGCTAAACACCAGGCAATGTTAGCACTTCTCCTTCATTCTTAATCCTCTTTCAAGAGGCTGCTAATGGCATGATAAGACTGATAGATTTCAGGGTGCTCTGATCAGCAGTGTACGGCATAAGGCTATTAGGCCGAATGGACATGATCCCAGTGCTTCTAACAGGAAAAGCTATCACAACTCACAGCAAATCCAGGCAGGCCAGGTTCTCCGGGTTCTCCCTGGGAGAGAAGGGACAATCAGTTAAACACACAGGAAAATCAGCTTGGTCAGCTATACACTGTGCAAACAATCCCTGGTATTTCTTTATCCCTAAGCCTGTTATTTTTAAATAACCCCTCTTATTTCAAAATAATAAGCTGAGCGTCCACACGACCAAGCCTGTTATTTCGAAATAACAGGCTGTTTATTTTGAAATCTGTGCTCCTGCTTTCCTCGGGGAATAGCACCTATTTCGAAATAGCGGTGATTGTGCACGCTATGCTGCTGCTATTTTGAAACAACTCCCCAGAGTCATTCAAAGTAATCACTCCCAGCACTTCTTGGGGCGCTAAGGCTTTGTCTACACTGCCAGCTTTTGACAGTAGAAAGTATGCAAATGAAGTGCTGATTAGCATTTTGTCACACTTCATTTGCATAATCTATTCGAGCCATTTTTGGCAAGGGGTTTTTGCGCAAAAACAAGCAGTGTGGATGTTTCCTTTTTGCGCAAAAACCCCTTGCGCAAAAACAGTGTGAATAAATTATGCAAATGAAGCACGACAAAATGCTAATCAGCGCTTCATTTGCAAAGCCTAAGTCGAGGTAGCGCATCCACAATAACAGAGGCTGCCTCAGACTCATTTTGAGGCTCCCCCATAGTGGGGGTGTACTATTTTGATTTTTAAAAGTTTCAGAGGGTTAGTCTGCAACAGGAAAAACTTAAAAAACAACAAATAGTTTAGTAGCACTTTAAAACAAAACATGTAGATGGTATCATGAGTTTTCGTGGGCACAGCCCACTTGTTCAGATAACTGAGTATTGGAAGTCCAGAACATTTTGATTTTGTTATTTCCGGAAGTATTATTTCAAATTTAGTTATTTTGAAACCATTTCCTAGTGGAGACATGCCCGAATAAGGATTCCCCTCCAAAACCAGCAGCATCCTCATGGTAGCTTTCGAAGCAGCCCAAAGCACTTTGATAGCTGTCTGAATACACTACTGAATACTTAGCACACTAGCGCGACCACCTCTGGGGTGGATGTAGCAGGTGTCCAACAGCCTCCCAGCCATGCGTCACTCAAACAATTTAGGCTGGGAAATGAGGAATAAAGCATCTGATTGAAGAAACTGCAGGGGGAATTTCAGGGAGTAATTCGGTGCGGAAATGGAAGTAACACCGTGAACTCTCGCAAAACGTGCCAGGGACGATAAATGGTCTGCTGTCAGGTGGATTTCATCTATCATCTGAAACACAACGGGGCTGGCTGACCTCATTCCATCTGCAAGCTGATGTTCAGTGGACTTCGCCCCAAACCCTTCTTTTACTGCAGCTTCGCTAATGGCACCGTGCATCCTCAGAACACATTAGGAACCTCATCCAGGGCGCCCAGCACCCCAGTGAGAGGACGAGATAGCCTTTCCTCCAGGTGATAAATGAACCCTAGGGGCCTGATTCGCGTGCCAGCTGAGAGGCACTTAGGGCAGGAACCTTTGCTCCTCCTGGTATTTTGGGCCTGGCTGGGGGGACAAAGCCAGACCTGGAGTAAGTTAGAGCAGCCTCAAGACTGCTTCAATGTGCATCCAAGCTGCCCAGGTACCTCCCTAGGAGGGGGAGTCAGGATCCTGCATAGACCTTTCCTGCTGCGTCTTGTTTACTTTGAGGCATTTCACAGGAAGTTGTGGAGGAGGGGAAGAAGTCTGTTGTCTTTAAGGCCCCTTGACACCACTAGAAGCCTTAGAGCAAGGGGGGCCAGAGAGTTTGAGTGACCAGGCAACAAAAGGAGTCAGCACAATCCCCAGTCTCAGGACACCCCTGCTTCCTGGTCCTGCCTGGAGAACCCTACTGTGCATGGTCCCTGACTACCAACCCTAGCAAGATACAAGCGTGCGCCTTGCACCTGAAGCCCTGTCAGGCCCAGCTACCTGTGGAATGGTACAATCCTTGCGAGCTACAAACAGCCCATGTCCCTAGGGGGCACGTTTCACTGAACGTCGACATGCTAAGGGCACTTCAAGAAACGGGCAAGGAAAGGGAATTCCAAGAGCTGCGGATGCCAGAAACTAGCCGAGTGACCCCCAAACACTCTAAGCGACTCCCCGTTACTCGACTGCTGCGTACGGGGCCCTCGTCTTGGCCGCGCTCAAGCCAGATGCACAAAACTGAGAGATGACCTCAACCAATCCTGTTGGCTCATCACAGGAACTTGGAGGCCTGCTCACGCACTGTCCTCATTCTGCCTTGGGGGCAATGCGCCCCCCCCCCCACCTCCAGGGCGGTGGTTCTCTTCAGTCAAAAAGAGAGCCCCGAACCAGGTGTGTAATCAGACACACCCACTCTGCAGGCCCGCGTTCCACCATCCAAGAGGCGGAAGTCAAGAAAGAGTTTTGCCTCTGAAAAATCCTTCCCCCCAAAAGAGCACGGGGGAAGGCTACAGAAGAACCAAAATGGCGGGAAAGGCAGGGCAACCTGGGTCCTTCAAAACAACTCCCTCCAGGCACTGCCCTCGAACAAAACTACTGGCGTGCACTCAGGGGCGGCCCGTGACTATAGGCCGACTCGGACGTTGCCTAGGGCGCCACCTTCAATGGCGCCTGATGATGACATCACGGGGCACCTGGGGTGCCTGATGATGACGACATCACCCCATTGACGGCCATGCAAGCGGGGGCGCCGATCACGCGTTCCGCCTGGGGCACCAGCTGCCGCAGCCCGCCTGCATGCACTGCATGAAGGGAGAGATGGAGGTGGGAAACCTGGTGACAATCTGGCCAAAGGGGGAGTTGGAGAATATCCCCAAATGTGACTGTGGAGAACCTGACAAGCATCTGCACATTGCTGGACTGGCAGTGCCCCCTTGTCAACATCCTGCCTCCCCCGCCCCTAGGGACTATTTGAGATAAGTGACAAACCAGGGCTGGGTTGCAGTTGTGGAGTGACCAGCGATGAGGGTGATGACCCTGTAGGTTTCTCAGTGTGCGTTCGGGCCATTGTACTAACCTTCTGCCCCACTGGTCCTCTGGCACCAAACAGCCCCATGGCTCCTTTTGCACCTGCCTCGCCTTTGACCCCCTGCAATCGAACACACCAACCAAGAGGATTTTCAGGCTTGTTTATTCAGAAATTGTCATTTCCCCTTAAAGTAATTCTTTGCCGCCTGCCCCGCAACGCCTTTATTTGGGACCGTAGACCGGGCCTCCTCCCCACTCAGCTGGCCCAGGATTTCTCCCCAGGGCGATTTCCCGTATTTTCACACTGTGGATCAGGTTGTGAGAAAGAAGATCCATCTAGCAACACCTTTACCGCCCATCCCAAACTGCCCAACCCCCCACTGCTGAGTTCTCAAAGTCTCGTCCTGTGCCATACTTTAGAAGCACAGAGCTAGATGTTTGACTAACAGGGGCCACTTTGTACAGGTCTCAGCACCTGGAAATTCTGCCTAGTGAAGCAGGGAATTTACTTCTTAAGTGGAATATTCTACGGGATTGGTGGCTGCCTACTTTTTAGAAGCTGCATCGAATACCTTGCTGGTAGCCATTCCACCTGAACGGGCAGCCAACGGAGGAAATGGCAGAGAATTATAATAGCACCCTGCTTTTGTATAGCACCTTTAAGGATCTCAAAGCACTATACATGTGCATAGGCGATAGAAACCAATGT
Organism: Rafetus swinhoei; assembly: GCA_019425775.1. NCBI lineage: Eukaryota > Metazoa > Chordata > Testudines > Trionychidae > Rafetus > Rafetus swinhoei. The sequence goes on along the minus strand of CM033437.1, from coordinate 343,979,520 downwards.
AGAGCGCATGGCATAACAGCTGCGTACAGGGAAGAACCGAAAAGCCAACCCCTCCCTTCCGAAAAATGCCATGGGACCAGCTGTGTCCACACAAAGCCAAACTAATTCCCCTTTTTAAGGAAGCTTTAGCAGTTCTCAGAGGAAGGGGAAGTTACATCACTTCCTGTGATGATACCGTAATCGACTGGCTAGAGTGCATGCACACTGCTGCCTTCTGGTGGACAGAATCAGAACTGTTCAACTGTCTGTTGGATCCTAAGGGAGAATCTCCTTTGCTCAGCTGGTGCGAGGTTATGCTTTTCTGGAGGATTTCTACACCCGCAGCCTGCAGGTAGTTCCAAGTGGCAGCACGGCATGAGTGAAGTCAAAGGTGGCCACAGATTTGTTGCAATTACACGCACAGAATTAAGTCCTTAGATAATTCCCTGTGTTGTGTGTGTTTGCAGCTAAGGGCTCAATGTTCACTTCCAGATACATATGCTTCTATTAAGGCCATGTCTACGCTACCAAATGAAGTTGACCTAATTTACATCGGCATGCAGCCACCACAGTAATGACACCGTTTGTGCGTGTCTACACTTGGCTCTTTGTGTCAGCGGTGTGTCTCCTTATCAGGAGATTGAACTATCAGTGCGGGACACTGTGCGACAGTTTCTGAAATCCAGCCACAGTTGAAGGCGGCAACACAATGTTTATACTGATGTTGCCTCCACCTCATTACACTGACCCTGACTTTCTGCCTCTCGTGGAGGCGGTGTTATTAAGATAGTGTGACTTCTCAGAGTGGCAGCCGTGTTACTCTGCAGCTGCACAAACATCGGACAAAGTGGGTTTTAACCATGAGAGTTTGGGCCCAAATAAATCTGTTAGTCTTTAGGGTGCCATAAGATAGTGTAGAGGTTGAGTTATCTTGGCCGAAGAGAAATTTTAATTTAGCTCAATGAAGGCTGCCTTGTGTTGACTTAACTCTTGTGTAGACCAAGGCTAAGGGCACATCTACACTCCAGGGAGGATCGATGCTACGGCTGATCTTCTGGGGTTCAATTTAGCATGTGTTGTATAGACCCGCTAGATCGAACTCAAAGGACGCCTCCGTCGGCACCAGTACTCCTACTCCTTGCGAGGAGTGAGGGAAGCCAACAGGTGCATTTGCTCCCGTCGACCTCCCACTGTGTGGACGAGGAAGCGATGGGTTTAAACTGCAGCAAGGGAGGTTTAGGTTGGACATTAGGAAAAAATTCCTACCTGTCAGGGTGGTGAAACACTGGAATAAATTGCCTAGGGAGGTTGTGGAATCTCCATCACTGGAGATATTTAAGAGCAGGTTGGATAGACATCTATCAGGGATGGTCTAGATGGTGCTTGCTCCTGCCGTGAGGGCAGGGGACTGGACTCGATGACCTCTCGAGGTCCCTTCCAGTTCTAGGATTCTATGATTTCAGATACATCAACTCCAGCTACGTAATTTATGTAGTGGGAGTTGCGTATCTTCGGTCGCCCTTCCCGTGTGGTGTAGACCAGGCCTAAGTGAGCACCGTACACCAGCCCGTAGAGTGCACTGAGCAGTACTACCCATGGCATCCTACAGATGGCAGCAGTGCACCTATAAACCCCGTGGGTCCCAAATGAAGCCCCGCAATGAATAAGGAGGCTCCTACCTTTTCTCCTGCAGGCCCATCCTCCCCTTTCTCGCCTTTGTCTCCATCGAAACCTGGCGGGCCCCGTTCACCCTACAGGATCAGACAGAAGCTCTGTGAACCCGGGACAAGCTAGCGTCTTTCAAGCCTGGTCGTGCCTCTTTGCCAGGCTTACGCCGGGCGTGGGCCTAACGAACTAGCAGCACTCAGGGACCACAACTTGCAGAGGTGTTCTCTAGGTCAGGGCCCCCCACTTTGCAGCCGGCCAGTGCTGCTCAGTCCCATGCCCTCTAGGGGTTGAATGGACACCGCCCGCCTTGTTTCGCACAGGCAACCAAATGTTCTTTGGCCACAGCCTGGGTAGCCACAGAGAAGTCGCTGATTAATCACACTTTGCAGCCACCCACCATGTCCTGCTCGCAAAGCGTTTTACAAAGGCAACTAGTGTCATTAACCCTGTTTTCCAGAAGGCTGAACCCAGGGAAAAGAGAGGCTAAGTTACTCCGTGACCCAACTGGGAACACGCTCCAGATCTGTGGAATTCCAGGCCCCTGCCCCCCTACCCCACCCTGCTTCTCTGTAGACAATCCACCCAGGGTCGAAACCAGCCCCTTGACCCAGTCCCTGGAACTATGCCTCTCCCCTGGCTGGCTAGCCAGCCCTCTGAGATAATCACCAGGCCTGGTCCGTTCGTCTGTGACCCAGCTCAGCCAGTGCTCCCATCTCAGGAGCACAGAAACCCAAACCAGGGCCTGGAATACACAGGAGAGCAGCACACACTAGTCAAGAAGGCAAAGACTGAGGGTTGTCTTTGATGTAACTCTAGCTGTTGGCTTGGCGGGGTAGATGGTGCTTGGTGGCCTGTGATAACCAGGAGGTCAAAGCAGAAGAGCTGGTGAGATAGCCTTAAGCTGGTGGTCCGGCAGCTGCACTGGCTTCCAGTATGTCTCCGGGCACAGTTCAAGGTCTTAGTTAGGACTTACAAAGCCCTGAATGGGTTGGGACCGGGGTATTTGAAGGACCATCTTCTCCTATACGAACCCGCACATGGACTGAGGTCAGCTGAGGAGGCTCTGCTTTGTGTTCCTCCACTTACGGAGATACGATTCACATCTACGCGGAATAGGGCCTTCTTGGCCTTCGCCCCTCGGCTATGGAATTCTCTCCCCTGGGACATTCGGCTGGCGCGTTTGTGTGTGTGTGTGTGTGTGTCCCTCCTCTTGAGGTGTTTTAGCAGGTTTTATGTCCCCCCCTTCCTTTGGGGTCCTGTATTTTACTTTATATATATATTTATTTATTGTGTTTTGAAAATGTTGTACGCCGCCTTGACTATTTTAAATAGAGAGGTGGAATAAAAATATTTTAAATAAATAACTAAGCCCTGTCACCCGTAGTAAGGTCTGTTTGCACTGCAATGTAAATTCAGGGTTGGTAGAACTTGTGTTAGCAGAGCTGGGTTTGTTAACCTAGGGTCTGGGTGTCTGCACTCTGTTGTAAACCCAGGGACGGAACTGTTGAACCCTGGCTCCCAACCTGGGCTCCAGCATCTACACAGTGGACCCGAGTCCTGCCATCCATATCCCAAACTTCCTAACACTCCCCAGTTGTGGCCGTTCTAGCCATTTGCTCGTGGTGTAGGGTGGGAAAACTTCGACTGTCCACCAGCCAAAGGAAGTCAGCCAGTGGGATTGTGGGACCTGTGGGCAGACTCTCAGAGCACGAGTCCAGTGGAGCTGCGTCCATACTACAGAGCAATAGGGCTTGAAGCCTCGTGCCCAGCGTGACTCGGGCTTGGCCCCTCCATGCCTGTGGATCCTGGGTGTGAGCCCTGGCTTAGCGTGTGACAGCAGATGCGAGGGGGGGGTTAGGGTTGACTGTGAGTTTGAATCCTGGGCTTACACTGCTGTGTCGACGCACCCTAAGAGTGCCACTGCGGACGAGAGAATGAATGCTGAGCGGCAGGCATGCTTTCAAAGATAAAGATCACCACTCACCGGATCTCCTTTGTTGCCTTTATAGCCTTGAGGTCCAAAAATAGTAACGGGGTCACCCTGGGAAGCAGACAGGTGATAACATTAGACACACACACACACAATGAGGCAGAATTACATGCCCCGCTGGACACAATGACCTTTGCTGCAAATGGCTCCGTAGACAACACACTGGACAACGTACCCAGCAAGAATAAAGGTATGAAAATATCTACCCAGCCCCTGAGCCACACTACGGATGCCACACGCTGGGCAAGAGCCGCACGTGGCAAAGCAGGAGACCTAGGTTCCTGCCTGGGCTTGGCTGGCAGGAGCTATGGCGACAGGAGACTTCACGTGAAGGACAGAATACAGTGAGAGTTCACACGCGCTCTCCCCGACGCGGCACTGGGACAAACCGCAGCGGTTACGCCTCGCTGCTCTGCACGTGCTATCCCGTCAGCTAGATGGAGTTGTTGGGAAGGGGTGATGGGGTGTGGGGGAGCCAGGGCTCGATAAGGCCTGATAGGGAGGAGCCGGGACAGGGTTATACAGCCAGGAAGTGAGAGCGGGGGGTGGGGGGGTGCAGCCATTCTCCAGAGGGAAAGGCGTCAGGGAAAAGGAAGATGTCCAAGGGGAAAGCAAACCTTGGAATCCTTTCCCAGACTAAAGGGTCTGGCCAAAGAACACAGGGGGAAGTAGCCATGGGGAGCAGAGGAGGGTCCCATGGAAACCCAGAGCTAGAGAGGTGGGGTAGGAAAGAGCTCAGGGAAACAGCACAGGCACCGAGAGTGAGCAGATGTGGATTGCTAGTCACAGGGTCCCTGGGTCGGAACTCAGAGTCGCCTGCAGGCCCGGTTCCCCTACCAGCCACTGGGAGCTGGCACAAGGCCCAGATGGAAGATGGTCTGAAGTGGCTTGTCCAGCAGGACTTTGATACCCCAGAAAGGGGACTGTATTGTGTCCGGCTGGGAGGTCTGAATCACAAAGAGCAAGCACTCTGGGGCTACATCTAGACTGCAGGCTTCTTTCAGAAGAAGCTTTTCCAGAAGAGATCTTCCAAAAGAGAGCATGCACACTGCCAACACGCATCGAAAAAGCGATCTGTTTTTCGAAAGATAGTGTCCACACTGAATGGACGCTCTCTCGCATGTAAGCTGTGATTACTATGGGCAGAGTGGCCACCAGGACACCTGTGCTTTTTCCTCTTTCCTCCTCTTGCGAAAGAACTCCCTCTTCCCCGTCCACACACGCCGTTTTCCGAAAGAGCTCTTTCGCAAAAAGGCTTCTTCCTCGTAGAAAGAGGTTTACCAATGTTGGAAAAGCCCCTCTGTTCTTTCAATTTATTTTCAAAAGAACACGATTGCGGGGTGGACGTAAGTGAAGTTTTTTCGGAAAAAATCTGCAGTGTAGACATACCCTGAGTCACGAAGAGAGGGAGGAAGCGCAGTGCAAGCAACCGACCTCGGGGCGCCGGAACAGGCCAAAGCTAATTCCCGGGCCCGCCCCCAGGGAGGCACACCCTGCCCTTTACTGCAAGATTCTTGGCGGAGAATCTTGGATTAGAATACAGGAGTTCCTGGAGCAGCGGTTCCCAGCTCCGCGCACAAGACTGTGGTTTCCTTGGAGAGAGGGGGCCAGGGAAAGGCTGGCAGCTGAAGGGGTCAGAGGATAGAGAGGCAGCAATGGATGATGGGCAAACCGCAGAGCGTGGTTCAGGCATGTGCTAAAATGCAGAGCCAGCACGAACGCTTTTGGGGGAGGAGCCCTTTGAAGTTTGCAGGGAACGTGTTCCAGTTGTGCTGACACCCCGAAAACTTCCCGGCTCTGGGGGGCTGAGCTGTAGTAGCAGGAGCTTTCCAAACATCGAGTTAAGCCCCGAAACTTAACGGTGACGACAGCAGCGTTAAGGGAGACTAACTTCCCAAAGGCCTGGCCTATGGGACAGTCAGATGTGCCGTCTCTTGACATACAAACTTGAGGGAGTGCTATGGAGGTTTTGCATTGCGACGCTGGGTATATACTGACGTCCATATCTATGGGAGAGGAAAGCAGAACCCTTTTGGAGCGCAACAGAGTATTTTCCACAGGGTAGCAGGCAAGGCGACACCAGACAGGAATGCACACGCTCTTATTTCCATGCTTCTCAGGCTTGCGGCTGATGGGCCGTGTCTTGATGCAGCTTTAGCTGGCACCAAACGCAGTCTTGGTTTGCTAATTAACTACGATCTGTAGCAGCCGTCAATGCATATTTAAATCTCATGGTCTTTCTTCAGAGGTAAATGAATCCCCTCCACCCCTTTCATCCTCTTTGTTAGCCTTCTCTGGAGATCGTTCGCCATTTGCAGCAGGGACTCTACTGTGTGTCTGCACAGCACCCAACACAAAGAGGCCCTGATCTTGATTGAGGTCTCCGAGCCCTGGTCTGTATTCGAAACAACCCCCCCTTAGGTCGAATTTAGAAGCGGAGCGTCCACACGACCAAGCCTGTTATTTCGAAATAACAGGCTGCTGAATTCGAAAGCTGTACTCCTGCTTTTCATCAGGAGTAATGCTCATTCCAAAGTAGTTATTTCAAAATAATGGTGGGGTGGATGCTTCGGTGCTGCTATTCCAAAAAAATTCTCCCCATTCGAACAAATTACTCCCCAGCGCTTCCCGGGGCTCTAAGTCGAGGTAGCGCATCCACAATAACGGAGCTTGCCTTGGACTGATTTTAAGACTTCACCGTAGTGTGGACACGCTAGTTTGAATTTGTTAAATTGGGGGTTATTAAATCAAATTTACTAATTTTGAAACAGTTCCCTAGTGTAGACATGGCCTGGGTGCTGCTGCAGTACAAATAATAAATTCATCATCATCATCTTCCCTTTCAGTTTGAGACACTCTTCCTCTTCCCTGGTCTTGAAGGGTGCAAAAGCAGACTGGATTGGGATTGAGAGATTTCAAGGCCAGAAGAGACTCTCATCTCATCCAGTCTCAGTTCCTGAGTGACAGAGAGAAGTGCACACTGTTCCTCCTGGGTTGGTGAAGCAGGTACTAGAAAGTTCGGAAGCTGTAATTTGGAAGAAGCGCAGCCCAATTATCTCCCCCTTCCTGTTTTATCTCGCACGCCTCCTTATACTTTATTCAGGCCCCCTTTGGAGAAGGCATTACACATTCCTTCAGGCTGGGAAGTATTTTCAGGTTCCTTCAAGAAAGATTAAGAATTGATTTGTCACCAGAGCAGGGCGCCTTTGAAAGTAGTTTCTTCAGATACATATCAGCCTGAATCATTTAATACCGTTTGACTCAACGGTAGAATTTCCATGTAGGTTTTCTAAACCTCCTTTACTGACAAGCCATTTCACCCAAGAGGAAAGTTAACAGGAAACTTGACAAGATTCAGTACTTTCTGGACCGAAGCAATGGGGCACTTTTCAGATCTCTTCTTGGTGTTGGTTTAATGCTACTTGATATAATCAATCTCATGAATTTTAAGATTGTAACATGTTTTGGGATGTGCTGTGCAAACTGAAACCAGATATATTTTTCACTTCCTGTCCTAAACTATTATGAAGCTGGGCATCATTAATCAGCTGCCATGTTCTACCTCAGAGGTGGCTGCATTTTTGCAGTGTGTGGATTCCTTCTGAATTCTCATGTAAGCAAGATCTCATAATACTGACTCCAGACAGTCATGGGACTAGCAGAAAATGGTTGAGACTTTTTCATACAGCTCTGACAATTAATCTCATATCTAATCTAGAGAACTGGGCTCCCCTAAACAGAGGATCCTTGATAAAGAAAGACAGAAGTTTACTAGCAACAAACTTGGGTCCACTAAAGCTACGCTTTCCATCTGTGAACCAAGGCCAGATTTGAACCCAGGTCTTTTGGGGTGAAAGACCCATGCACATAAAGTAGTTCAGACTCAAAGTCCAGAACTTGCTTCAGATTAGGTGCCCCGTTGTTCAGTGATTACTCTGCTCATGCGTCTACCTGGTAAGAAAACAATTTTTTTCACGTATGTCTCTAATTTGTCCACTCATTGACGACGTTCAGAGAAATCAGCTGCCAATGCGCATCCCTAAAAACCCTTCCAACTTCTTATGCCCCATCTTCCCCAGAGAATCAACCGTTTTTATGTCCCTTACTCTTTCTCCTTTGGGTCCCAGAAGGCCACGATCACCCTGGAATAAAAAGGACAATAAATGGCTTTTTCCTCTACTGTTGGCACATCACTCAACATACAGGTCTGTTAATGAACTGCTCTTATATGTGACTAGAGCAACACAATTCAGTGGAGTATCTTGAATCACTTTACAGGGACTAACTTATCACACAAAAAACAAGTGGTCCTGTGGCACCTCAGAGACTAAACAAATATATAGAATCATGAGCTTTTGTGGGCAAAACCCACTTCCTCAGATGAACTGGAGTGGAAATAACAGAAACCAAGAGAGAGATATAACAGCAGAAATACCACCTAGTCACTCAATCATGGATTTAAAAGTAGCCATTCCTTTATAAAGAAATTTCACTAACCAATTACAGAGAGAGTCTGCAGAACTGGAATTTATCTATAGATTGGACACCGTTACCCTGGGCTTAAACATAGACATTAACTGGTAGGCACATTACAAAGCCAATTTCTCCTGCCATTAACACCTGCATTTCCACATCAAAAGCTATGCATGGGACACATCCAAGCCCATTTCATTAGCTCCGTTAACATGGGTCCTACAATTGACAGGTACTTCTCCTCATGTTCTCTCTCTCTCTTGGTTTCTGTTATTTCCACTCCAACTCATCTGAGGAAGTGGGTTTTGCCCACAAAAGCTCATGATTCTATATATCTTGGTTAGTCTCTCAGGGTACGTCTACACTAGCCCCCTAGTTCGAACTAGGGAGGCTAATGAAGGCGACCGAAATTGCAAATGAAGCGTGGGATTTAAATATCCCGCGCTTCATTAGCATGTTCCCGGGCGGTCGCTATTTTGGAAATTGACTAGCCCGGAATAACTGCCCGCGTCTACACGCGGCAGAGAAGCGCGATTCCAAGATAAACCCCTTAGTTCGAATTAAGAGTTAAACCTCATTCCATGAAAATTCCACGAAAATCTCAGTCCTTACAAAAATGAAAGAAAAAAATTGACATTTCTAGCCCTCCTGGTTGCAGAGAAAAGCTTGAAAGTGTTACCCCTCTGAGCTCAAAATTAAAACAAGGAGGCAAATAAAGAGAACTAAAAATGAGGTTCCATGAGGTTTAACTGTTAATTCGAACTAAGGGGTTTATCTCGGGAATCGCGCTTCTCTGCAGTGTGTAGACGTGGGCAGTTATTCTGGGCTAGTCAATTTCCAAAATGGCGACTGCCCGGGAACATGCTAATGCTTCATTTGCAATTTCGGTCGCCCTCATTAGCCCCCCTAGTTCAAACTAGGGGGCTAGTGTAGACGTACCCTCAGGTGCCACAGGACCACTCCTTGTATTTAAAGTTACAGATTAACACGGTTCCCCCTCTCTGAGATTTTTCATCTCGCAAAGTCGTATGTAAGATAAGTATCACTATCCTAATTTTATAGCTGGGGAAACTGAGGCCCAGAGGACTTAGGTAACTTGCAGAACAGCAGGAACCAAGCCCACAAACACTGATGCACAATCCCTTGGCCAAGCCCCTTTGCTATACAACACTCTTCTTTGTGTCTAGAGTTTCGCTAGGATTCTGAATGCAATGCGGGGGTGTCTGTCTCACCGTAGGTCTTTAAACAGGCACTGAGAATCCCACAAAATGCAGAGTCCTGGGATTCCTCAGTGCCGGGCAGGAGGAGTAATCCACACAATTCTTTGCCCCTGAATACCACCTTCCGTTCTCAAAGCGCTGTACAAACACCCGCCGGTTTCACCATTGTCAGCAGCGCCACGAGGCAGCTGAGTGTGATTTGCCCCATCTCGCACCTAGGAGGTGCCCCCCATCTGCATCACACAAGGACCAGATGAAGGTGGTTGTGGCCCAATTAGGTTCTGACCCTGCTTTTGTTCTTGTTTGCGTTAGAGAGCAATGTTTTAGCCTGGGGAGCTCCCACGGTTCTCCCCCAAGAATCTAAGTGCAGAAACCAGAGCAAAGGGAGAGTGAAAAATGTCTGGCTGGAGGCTGGCTGAAACGGGGCTATTGTCATGAGTAACTGTGTCCAGCGCAGGGCGCTGGAGAACATGGCGTCCACCGGGGGTCTGCCTGGCTGAGGTGACCCTCCAGGCCACTGTGCAAAGTCCCAGCTAAGACGCCTGCTGCTTACTCGTTCGCCTTTCACGCCGGGCAGGCCTTTCGCACCCTGCAAACACAGGAAAGAGCCCGTCAGCACAAGCAGCGAGGGGCAGCAGCCTCCCCGAGCAAGGGACAGACTGTTCTAGGGACAGAATGCGTGCCCCTGGGTCTGCCTACGTGGGGGAGACTCGGTAGGACGGCGCTGCTGTCAAATGTCAGGGGAAGGGAGACTCGGGCCCCCCATCGCGGCAATTGGCTGGCTCCCCCAAAGGACTCTCGCCTGCCTCCTCAGATGCATGGGGCACAGCGATCTATGCACCTGAGCTATTGATATGGGATTTGAGCGCCTTGGGGGCTGGGTCATGTTGAATGGGCAAGCAATGCGGCTCGGGGTTTCCAATCCACCTGTGGGACCTGCTCACTCAACTCCCACTAGCATTGGAGGAACTGGGTGCCCGTCGCTATGGAAACCTCATCCTATAGCAGCATCAACATCTAGGGCATCTCGCCAGCCCGCCTTGGGCCTCGTGCCCCCAACCCATCTTCATGCGCTTCAGGGGACGGATCACTCGCTAGCTGTGGCACCGGCCCCTGTCGGAAGATGGGATCCCGGGCGAGAGGGAACCCTGGTCTGACCCACTACTGCCCATCTTTTGTTCTGATTGGCTTACCATCATGCCAGGGGAGCCCCGGACGCCTGAGATGCCCTCCTCCCCCTGTCAGCAAAGAGAGATGTCATGTCATGACTGTGTCTGTACATGCGGACGCACGGACAACACGCGCCTTGCGAGCCCTCTGGGCAGGGCGCTCCCGCCGAACTCAATGGAGGCCCAAATCCTCCAAGGTATTTAGGCGCCGAACTCTCACTGACCTTCGGCGCGTAAATACCTTGGAGGCTCTGGGCCTGCAGGATTGGACCCTCCACCGTCGGTCTATTCTTTAGCGCCCAGCTCCCCTGCTGGAAGTGGAGAGCTTCAAAAATCACAGTGTGTTTGTCACCACCTGGGGGTGGTGGGTGAATAGGGAAAGGGAAGCCAGACAGCCCCTGCCTGGTGGGGGTAGAGGGGGCAGGGGGGAGCAATCTCCTCAGCTCGTGGAGTTTCAGGGAGGGGTCAGATGCTTTTCTCTCAAGTCATTCTGGGGACAAGCTGAGGGCCATGCTCTGTGCGCATGAATTTCAGGGAGACCAAGCCCTGTGAAAAAGGCAGCGCAGAATTGGCCTGGAATGCACCTCACGGCCCTGTCCCCTCTACGTCTGTTGGGCGGAACGGTTTGCCTGTCCCCTTTCTCACCCTTGATCCAATTTGTGCAACTGTAGCCTTTGTATGAAGGGTCCCCCATGTGCCGCCACCTATCTATAACCCAGGCCCTGTGTCTCTCGCCTGCTCAGAGCACCTACTAGTCATGTTTGTACCCTTCTTAAACCTTCCTGAGCGCCGTAGCCTTGCCGGCTGATTCCTTGAGTACCTTGGCCTCACAAGCCAAGTCCGAGAAGATCTGTCTGACAGCAAGCGCCGGAGCATCACACGGACCTCGGCACAGCCCCTCAGACCGGGTTTTCCTCTCGGTGACACTGGTGTAAACCCCACACCAGGCCAAAGAAGCCAGTGACTCACTCCAGATTTACACAGGAGCCCTCAAAGCAGAATTAGCTCCTCACTGCTGCCTTGCCTCGTCCCCTCACCCCACAACCCGTGGCAAGATTTACACTAGCCCTTACCCAGCGGCTGCCGTTCTCAGCCAGCAGCGTTTGCCAGGGGCCTGTTTGCACTGCTCTCCTGGCAGCCGGTGGGGTCGTATAAACGTCTTGCCTGACAGAGTCAGTTTATTCCTAGAACGGCCGCAGAGGAAGCAGCGTATACAGCGGTCTGCTTTGTTCTACGCACGAGGATTTACAGGTGCGGGAAGTAGGGGTGCTTCTTCCCCAGGCCCAGGGGCCGGCCCTGCTACGACTCCACCAGCCCCATGTCCTGGCCTCCAGGCAGCCCCTCTGGGGTCCCACCAGCCCCAGCTGCCCATGAGGTCCTGCCGCCTGTGGTATCCAGGCCACCAACCCTGGAGGCTGTGCTGCCGCTCCGGGTCCTGCTGCTGGCCCAGGGCTCCGCAGCCGCCCCCAGCTACGACTGGGTTGCCAACTCTCCGGACCGGACGGAGCAGGTGCTGTTAGAGTCAATGGCATCCAGTCTGTCTGGCCTGGGTGAGTTACCAATTCTACGTGTGACCCCAGCCTGGGGCGATGAGCAGTGCAAAAATGTTTTGGGGGTACAGCTCGGCACCCCCAACCTAAACATAGCACCAGCGCCACTGTGCGGATTTGCGGCCTGCCCCAGGGCTTCACTTTGGGAGAGGGAGGTTTATTCGGCGTAAGCAACTCAGTTCTCGCTAGTCACATTGATGAATAAGATATTTATTTTTATCGGTCATTGTTTATACCACAGTAGCGCCCTCAGGCCCCTAGCCAGGATCGGGCCCTTTGATGATCAGCCCTTTACAGACATGTCTGTGTGTGTGTTAAAACTTTCCCTGCCTTTTATGCCAGGGCGGAGGGGAATTCCCGCTTCGTTTGATCTGAATTAATGTTAAATGAACAGAACGAGCTGGGAGGCGCCAGCCACATGTTCAACTTCCTGAAGGGAGGTTCCAAAGAGGATGGAGAGAGGCTGTTCTCAGTGGTGGCAGAACAAGGAGCAATGGTCTCAAGTTGCGGTGGGAGAGGTCCAGGATGGATATTAGGAAAAACTATTTCCCTAGGAGAGTGGTGAAGCACTGGGATGGGTTACCTAGGGAAGCAGTGGAGTCTCCATCCCTAGAGATTTTTAAGTCTCGGCTTGACAAAGCCCTGGCTGGGTTGATTTAGTTGGGATTGGTCTTGCTTTGGGCAGGGGGCTGGACTTGATGACCTTCTGAGGTCTCTTCCAGCTCTATGATTCTATGTTTATGGCAGCGAAGATGGGGAGTAAACTCACAGAAGGCAAGGGAGCTACCTGAGTCGCTTGAACCCAGCTAGCGTGGGGCACGTTAGCAATGAGGCCTGAGCTAGCAAGCTAAGAATGGGCCCAAGGTCTACGCCCAACCTATATTGCTCCAGCTGCATTATAACTACATTCAAAATAATAATCACAAAATCAAAATAGCCTGTCCCCACTATGGGGGAGCCTCAAAATTAGTCCGAGGCAGACTCCATTATTGTGGACACGCTACACAATACGCTAAACAAGTCGCTACCTTGGACTTAGAGCCCCAGGAAGCACTGGGGAGTAATTACTTTGAATGACTCTGGGGAGTCGTTATTTTGAAATAGCAGTGCTGGAGCGTCCACACGGCCGCTAGTTCAGAATAACTATTTCAAAATAAGCGCTATTCCCTGAGGAAAGCAGGAGTTATTATTTCGAAATAACGGGCTTGGTTGTGTGGACATGTAACCTACACATCTAGGCTATGTTTAGACTGCAGGCTTCTTGCGCAAGAAACTTTTTGCGGAAGAGATGTTGCGCAAGAGCGCATCCACACTGCAAAAGCGCGTCGGAAAAGTGTTGTACTTTTGCGCAAGAGAGCGTCCAGACTGCATGGACGCTCTCTCACAAGAAAGCTCTGATTGCCATTCACAGAATGGGCCACCAGGACACCTGTGCTTCTTTCTATAGGCTGTTTTTGCCCCAAAACCATTTCCCATCCCCACACACCTTTTTGCACAAGAGCTTTTGCGCAAAAAGGCTTATTCCTCGTAGAAAGAGGAATAACTATTGCGCAAAAATCCTCTCTTCTTCTGATTTACTGTAAATTTTCTTGCACAAAAACGCGCTTGCAGTGTCGATGCTCTGCAAGTTTTCACGCCGTTTTCGTGCAAAAACTCTGCAGTCTAGATGTAGCCTTAGTGTGGTTCACTGTCCCATGCAGTGGCACTTAGCCCACAGGAACAGATAAGAACAAGAGACCTCTACAGGTCAGGGCTGAGAGCCAGCTAGCTTTTAGCTCAAGCAGTAGAGACTCCTACACTAAGCTCCAGAGGTCCCAGGTTCAAATCCACCCAGTGGTGGTTAGAGATGCTTCACTTGTTACTTTGAAATAACTCCCTAGTGTAGACCAGGGCTTACTGAGGTGTGACTTGCACCCGTGAGGAACTGCACAGGAGCAGGGCAGGAGAACCTGGCCTGGTGGCTCAAAGCCCCAACCAGCCAGTGTCATTCCAGCGAGGCCTCATTTGCACCAGAAGAGCATCGTCGCGGGGCAGATCGGTAACGGCAGGAGGGAGCGTTTGCCTCATGCCAGCCCCCCATGGGCCTGGGTGGCTCTGGGGTGGAAAGCAGCCACGCCTCTCAGCGTGGCCAGATTTGGTCTTGGTAAAAATTCCCGGGGATCAGGGCCTGCGGGGGCTTCTGAGGTGAGCAATTGTGGCACTCTCACATGTTCAGCGCGGACACTGCGATGAGAGAACCCAGCCGAGGCTGGGGGGAGGGGTGAGGCAACGACCTACCCTGGGCCCGGGCAGCCCGCGGGGCCCTCTGGGACCTGTGCCGCCGAAGCCGATCTCCCCCTGCACAACGGAAAGGAACACGTGGGGTTGCTTCAAAGACACAGCTGCACTTTCCTCCCCGCGACGTCAGGCCCTGAGGCAAAGCCCACTGAAACTGAAGGGCGTTTTTCCGTCGCCTCCGGTGGGAATGGGGCCAGTCCCTTGCAGAGACTGTAATGGCTGGGCCCAAACCATTCTCAGGCCTCTAAGACTGCCTCATAGACAGGTGACAAATCACAGCCCCTGCCTGGAGGGGCCGGCGATTTAAAAGGGCAACATTTGAGAGGGTGTTGACGCAGTAGTGAACCTGGGCTCTTGGCCAGTTAGCCCTGCATAAATCCAATGCACAGAAAATCCTCCGGTGGCCCCGCCTCTCGACCTGAGGCCTCGCCCCTCGCCCCATGCTCTGCCTGAAGCCCCGCCCCCATGCTCCGCCTCTCCCCTGAGGCCTGTCACTGCTCTCTTTCTTCCTTGCTGCTTGATCCTCCCCACCTCCCTCCTGCACCCATCCCATCCCATGCGCTGGGCTCCCTCTGCTCCAGGGTCTGTTCCAGGGTTGGGACAGGAGCTGCAGCCCTGACATGGAGCCTGCCTGCCCAGGAGATGCAGGCAGGAGGCGGCCTCGGCTGAGCAGGGGCTGGCATGGGCTGATGACCTGATGACCTGGCTCTTCTCCCCACCCCTACCGCGGTACCTGGACTTTTGGCGCCCGCTCAGTACATCTGACCGGGCACTGTACAGGGCCCCTTTCAACTGGACTTTCCAGTAAAAACCCAGTCATCTGGCCACCCTAAGCGGGTGGGGATGCTGGGTGGGGTCAGGTCCAGCTTCCAGCCGTCTGGACTGCAACTCCCGCCCCTCCATCCCTGCTCAGAGTGTTGGGCTGAGGCTACCGGTTGGGGATTCATATCGGCCTCCTCTCTGGCTTTCCGGGCAGCCACAGCTCACCTTGTTGCCACCGATCCCGGGAAGTCCTCGAGTGCCCTGCGGAGCAAGGAGACCGGCGCTCTCATTCGCCGCACCGCTGGGACGCCGGCCCCAGGGAACGGAGCCGGGGAGCGACAGGCAGATTGCAACACACGCAGCACAAGGAACTCAGCCTGGGTGAAGGGAGCCAGAGAACGAAGTCTCCCTCCCTCCCCGGGGCAGACATAGCCTGAGAGAGGGGCTGGCGATGAGGGGTTTGGGTTCAGCAGGGTGTTCCGGGCTGGGGCCAAGGAGTTTGGAGAGTGGGAAGGGGATCAGGACTAGGGTAGGGGGTTGGGGTGCAGGCGGGGTCTGAGGGCTCTGGCTGGGGTGGGGATTCTGGGGTGGGGTTGGGGATAAGGGTTTGGGGTGCAGGAGGGGACTCTGGGCTGGGTTCAGAGGGCAGGAGTGGGATCAGGACTAGGGTAGGGGTGTGTGTGGGGAGCGGTCTGAGGGCTCTGGCTAGGGGTGGGGATTCTGGGGTAGGGCTGGGGGGGGATCGGGGCTGGGACAGGGACTGAGGTGTGGGGGAAGCTCAGGGGTGCAGCCACTAGGTAGCACCACAGGCAGCTCCCGGAAGCAGCGGCATGGCCTCCCTCCGGCTTCTAGGCAGAGGAGCAGCCAGGTGGCTCTGCATGCGGCCCTGTGTACAGTCCCTGCCCTGCAGCTCCCATTGGTCCCGGTTCCCGGCCAATGGGAGCTGAGGGAGTGACACTTGGGGCACGGGCAGCGTGCAGAGCCCAATGGCTACCCCCATATGTAGAAGCTGGAGGGGGCCACCCAGCAGGAAGGCTAGGAGGGAGCCTGCCAGCCGGACAGTGAATGACCCAGTCAGCACTGCGCTGGTGCAATGTAGGGCAGATGTTACCAGCTGTTTCCCTTCACAGCTAAAATGAGCTCAGGATTGAAAGCAAAGGTCACCTGCTTTCCTGGGGGGCCTGGAGGTCCTGCTGGCCCAGCGGATCCATTCCTGCCTCTCTTACCACGTTCCCCCTTCAAACAGAGAAGCCATTAAGAGGGAGATAACTCGGTGGGCGAGCCTCTTTGTACATGGAGGAGTGGGAGTGGGGTGGGGTCCCCTCCAGTTTCCCCTGATACCGCTAGAGAGAGCGACCTGGGCTGTAAATGACCTAGATATTAGCAGAAGCATTAATCATCAGGCAACTGGGCAGGGAGCTGGGTTAATAGAGGAGGTGGCTGATGATCGGCCTCTAACCCCTTCGCCCCCAGATCACACTCAGCAACTCTGAACTTTTCTAGGAACTTTTCCACATAGACCATGGGTTCCCAAACTGGGGGGCGTGAAGAAATTCCAGGGCGGGCACAAGGCGACCCAGCCTCCCCCCACATCAAGTTTTGCTGCCCCGCTCAGTTCCCTTTTTTTTTTTTTTTTTTTTGCTCAACAAGTTTTGCTGCTATTTTTTGGGGTGTGTGTGTGTGTGAGGGTTTTTCAAAAATCAAAAAGGGGGGCGTGATGCCAAAAAGTTTGGGAACCACTGACATAGACCCTTTAGAGGGCTGCGCTGCAGTGAGCTCTGGGGATCCACCCAAGGGAGAAAACTTGGCTACTGGGCTAGACAGATGGGTCCGATCCAGCCTGGCCATCCCTAGGTTGGACAAGTGGGTGGGTCCTTTGGAATTCTCCGGCGGGCTGCCAGCCGCACACACTGACAGAGACAAGCGATGCTCCAGCGCACAGACCAGTTCTGGGCTTGAGGCTGGAATCTCTCAGGTGAGCTTCTCCAAGTCAGCGTCCGTGGCCCCTTGCAGCTTCAAACTCGGAGGGTTAATAAGTGTGGGGAGGAGGGGCAAAGTGGGAACCGTGATCGAGCACCATGCAAGCGGGGCAGTGTTTGGGAGGGGGTCACCGTGTGTTTTCCCTGGGCTGGACTGTCTGATGTGGTCTAACATTAGCTACAGGCGCCCCAGGGCTTCACCACCGGGGACTGTTGTGTCGGGTGGAAGAGCCGAGTGAAGGAACGGCCCAACCTCAGCCGCCCCCGGCTGGGATTAGCCGTCCCCGTGCGTCAGGCTGTTGTTCGCGCCCAACACGAGAGCCAAGCCTCCCGCTGTAACTGCTGTGCTGGTAGCACCGAGTCTCATCCGCCGGGAGTCCGGCCTGGGTCAGGCTGACACAGTCACTTCCCAGGGAGGAGGCTCCATGTGCCGAGAACAGCTCTGCCTCAGGGATCGCACAGGCAAGATTTCAGCGGGGGATGGGTGACCGGGGGTGGTCCTCGGGACCGTCGTGGGGGTACAATGCCGCCCCCCCACGCCTGACCCTGCTGCATTCACACTCTGGTACCTCTGCCACATTACCTACCTTCTGCCCTGGCACGCCCGGCGGACCTGGGGCTCCTCTCTCTCCCGGCGATCCTGGAATGCCAGGGTTGCCGCGAATGCCCTGCAGGCCCTGCACACCCGGAGGCCCCGGGGCCCCCGGCTCCCCCTGTTGCGAAGGAATCACACGGGTGTAGTCACAACGCGAGCGGCGGGCTCACCGGCAACATGGCCCGTTGTCGCCACCCCTCGCAGGGGCCTTGCAAGGGCTTCTCAGCTCCGGGTTTAACTGGCAAGCCCACAGAGTGCCCGTGCAAGGCAGGGCCCAGGGACGCTAGCCAGTGCCAGGCACATGGCCGAAGGGCACCTCTCTGCACAACACTGCCAATGTGACACCCTGCAACACCCCCCATCGACCCACGCAGCTACCTCTCCCACCCTGCCCTGCAGCAGCACCCCACTGATGGCAGCCCAGATGCCCCACACTGCATCTTAACCTTCACCTGGGAGCCTAACTAGTACGCTCCACCCCTGATTCAGCAGCATCACACTCTGGCAACGGCAACACAACCCTCCACTGCCCACCCCAGAGGAAGCGTCGGATATGAGCCGGCGCCAGGCAGGAGATGGCTCCCTGGAGCTGTGTGTGGGGAACACATGGAGGTCTTGCCCACTGGAGCCTCGCCTGGCTTTGGTAGCCCCCTCGGCAAGCCCCAGCAACCCCCACAGTGGTGGGATTAGCAAGGGGCACGAAGGGTGAGCCTCTTGGATGATGTGTGCACAAAGAGAGACCCCGACCTCTTACCTTATACCCGGGGGGCCCAGCCTGACCAACAGGGCCTCTGAATCCAATTCCTGGCTCTCCCTGTAAACAGAGACAAGAGGGGGAGGTTAAGGACCATCACAAATGCGCCTCCTCCTTTATCACGGGCCCGTCCACATCCTACTGGACACGATGCCACGTGCTGCTCACTTAGGCTACGTTGACGCGGCACATTTATTTCGAAATAACGATTTCGGAAGAGGCGTTGCGCCTCGTAGAATGCGGTTTGCAGATTTTGGAATCAGCCGCCTGTTATTTCGCTCTGATTTCGAAATAATCGCTATTGCCGTGCAGACGCGAGCGTATCGTTATTTTGGAATAACGGCCGTTATTCCGAAATAACGCTGCGGTGTAGATGGACCCTCAAGGCCCAGTCCAGCCCCCACTGAAGTCAGTACTCCAGGGACAGGATGAATAGAACCCACCCACGATGCCTGATAGATGGAGGACAGACAGGGGTGGGTAATCCTGCAGCCCCTGGGCTATATGCACCCCATTCTGTTCCAGGAACCAGGAGCGTTCAGCACAATCCATCTTGGGGAAAAGGGGGGCCTAGAGCCCCAATTCTGATTCCCTGCCCTGTAGGCCAGCTAGGCCCCCGTCTCCCCCATTGGGGCTCTGTGTGTGGCCCACGAGACGTTGTGTTTATCGGGGGCCCCACACAGGATTGCCAGATTCTGCTGGTTTCTGAGTAGGGTTTTCCTACCGGTGTTACTAAAGTGACCCACGTGTAAAGCCAGGGTGTCCCGGAGCTGCCAGGCCCTGCACCCCCATCGGCAGTCACATGGGACTCAGAGACAGCAGATAGAACAGAAGGTTTATTGGTTCCCAGGGACACAGCGTAGCCCAGATTTCTTGTTCCAGGAACCAGGAGTATTCAGCACAATCCATCTTGGGGAAAAGGGGAGCCCAGAGCCCCAGTTTGGGGCCCCTGTCCCAGCCCCCTAGGCTCCCTTCTCCCCCAGCCAGCCGAAAAAACTAACTCACTCCCAGCAGCTCATCACCCAGCCCTCTAGGCAGCCCCGCCGCTTTTTCGAAAGAGAGCACCTAGGCAGTCTGGATGCTCTCTTTCGAAAAAGCACATTTTGCATTACATAGCGCCTTTTTTCCAAAGAGCACTTTGAAAAAGACGTTCTTCCTCATAAAACGAGGTTTTCCACGGTCGAAAAAACTGCCGCGTTCTTCCGATTTACTTTCTAAAGAACGCGGCGGCAGTCTAGACGCAGGGGAAGTTTTTTTTTTAAAAAAAGGCCACTTTTTTTGAAAAAACCCTGTAGTCTAGACACACTCATAAAGCACAACAAAGCAACCAGTGAATGCAAAACCAGAGACTGAACACAGAGGACTACCAGAGTGGGCAAAATCCCCACTACAGCACACAGGGCATGTGGAGTGAGGGACAGGCTGATTGCTTACAGCGTTGATTGTGAGACCCAGTGCGCTCCCTCTGTAGCCAATCACGGCGCGGCGACGGTGCAATCGGCACACACCCTCCCCATCCTAGATGTGCAAGCGCAGTGAGCAAAACTGCCCTGTCCCCGGAAACTGTCTTGGTTACGACAATCTTGCAGGCCATTCAGATGAAGGCCCCCCAGGCAGCCCCCTCACTAGCCTCGATGGCCCCTCGCTGCTGCAAGGCCGCCACATCTGCCACTGAGGAAGGAGAGTTATCTGACCCGCGCCCAGAGGGGGAGAATGACAGAGAGACGCGGAGCCGCTCTACCCTGGAGAAAACACAGGAGCCAGTGACAGGCAGCAGCTGATTGTCTCCGGTGGCTAGCTCTGTCTACGCGGCCCCGCTGAACACAGCCCCATTGTGCACCGAGAAGAGGTGGGAGGGGCTGGTGGTAGATGCATTGTAAGGGTGTAAGAACAGCAGAAGAGTCCTTGAGCCTGGTCCCCAAGTCCTCTCACCTTCTGGCCATGTTCTCCTCTGTCTCCTTTAATGCCCTAGGAATGAAGAGAAAGTTATAGAGCCACCTGGAGGCCCCTCCCCTCCCCTGCCCAGCCCCTGGCACCCCCTTCCCCACCAGAGCCCCCTTCCCCACCAGCTGAGCCACTCCGACCCCCGGCTTGCATGCCCCAATGTTTAACCACCCTGACAGCTAGGAAATTTCTACGATGTCCAACCTAAAAATCCCTGGCTGCAATTTAAGCCCATTGCTTCTCGTCCTTTTGTCAGAGGCCAAGGAGAACAATTGTTCTCCCTCCTCCTGTGACACCCTTTTAGATACTTGAAAGCACCATCTAGATCATCCCTGACAGGTGCCTGTCTAACCTGTTCTTAAATATCTCCAGTGATGGAGATTCCACAGCCTCCCTGGGCAACTTATTCTAGTGTTTAACCACCCTGCCAGTCAGGAACTTTTTCCTAATGTCCAACCTAAACCTCCCTTGCTGCAGTTTAAGCCCATTGCTTCTTGTCCTATCCTCAGAGGCCAAGGAGAACAATTTCCCCCCCTCCTCCCTATAACACCCTTTTAGATACTTGAAAACCGCTCTCATGTCTCCTCTCAGTCTTCTCTTTTCCAAACTAAACAAGCCCAGTTCTTTCAGTCTTCCTTCATAGATTTTTGTTGCTCTTCTCTGGACCTTCTCCAATTTCTCCACATCTTTCTTGAAATGTGGTGCCCAGAACTGGACACAAGACTCCAACTGAGTCCTAATCAGCGCAGAGTAGAGCGGAAGAATGGCTTCTCGTGTCTTGCTCACAACACTCTTGCTAACGCATACAACACAACTGAAAGGTACCTTTTCTCCTCTGTCTCCCTTGTCTCCAGGAGATCCCTTTTCCCCCTGGAAAGCAAAAAGCCATCTCTTCACTCCTGTGCTCTCACCTCAATGACTGAGCAGAGCCCTGAATCTGTCCCACTGGTGCCCAGGTGCCACAGTGATGGGCACAATGGAAATACATGGAGTGAGAGAGCAGATGGGGAAGGGGAAGATGTGCTTTCCTCATGGTGCGGGTGGAAACATGGGAGATTGGCTGCTATTCTGACATAGGGAGAGGGGCCTGTCTGGGAGAGAACTGGGTGAAATGAGATTTCCCCAGAAATTGCAACCCAAACCGCTTTTGGTCTGAAATTTCCAAAGAAATGTTGATTTGGTAGAAATTTCAGTGTTGAAACATTCTGGCTGAAAATGGTAATATCTGGATTTGGACACACTGCCATGGTGCCTCATGGGAGTTGTAGTTTAGGGACCTCTTCTGGGTAGCCTGGGCCTACCTCTCCTGAGGGGCAGAGGGCGAGCATTGCCCTCTTCCTACAGCAGCCCTCATTGGCTGCTCTTCCTTCCCCAAGGGGCAGGGAGGTGGGGAAGGCAGCCAATCAGAGGGGGTTTTCCCCAGGCAGGGCTGAAATTTGCATGAGGGCCGGGACATCTTGGACGGCATCCAGCAAGGTTTTGCCCTGCCACGACCTGCATTCGGGTTTTTCTTGCAAAGGGGGAGGGCAACGCTAATGGATGACACACAGCTGCATCCCCTCCACTCCCACAGTGAGCCTGGGACAGCCAAGGGTACATCTACACTGTAAACCAGGGCCTATGGGACTTGCCCTTTGCGCTTGGTGTTTCCAAGCCTATGCCTGGGCATCCCCACTGCATTGTGACTTACTGTGGCTGGACCCGGAGCTCACAGCCCTTCTAACCAGTGCTTTTTTTGTGATGGTACTGCCCGGAATGGCGTACCATCACCTATTTCCCCAGCACACAGAAAAGGAATGCCATTTCCCCCGTGTGTACCAGCACCTTTTTTCCTGGGGTGGCTCGTCTCCTGCTGGAAGCTTGCCCGGGATGCAAGGCGTTTTTCCCAGCTCCCAGTGCAGTGTTTTGGCTCTTAAAGGGGCTGCGATAGCATTTCGGCCCCCAGTGAGGCTTTTTTTTTTTTTGCTCAACAAGTTTTCCCTTTTTTTCGCTCAGCAACTTTCAGCCTGGAGTACCGGCACATTTTTTCTTACAAAAAAAGCACTGCTTCTAACACATCCAGAGTGTACTCCACAGACCTTCTGACTCAGGTCGGTGGCTTGAGCTGTGTCCACAACCAGGCTTGGAGCCAAGTCGTGGGACCCAGGTCCTGAGTGCTTGCTGAACCAAGTCAGAACCAATTTGTGTGTGGACGGAAGTGAGGCTTGGCCTCAAACCTGGGTCAGAGCCTGGGCGTAGGGGGCAGCGTAGCTACACCCTCCAACTCCCTGCTTCTCAGTTGCCTATCTGTAAAATGGGGATAATGCTACCTCCTTTCTCCCACCTTTCATCTGTATTGTGTATTGAGCCTGGAAACTTCATATGCATGTACAGCACCTTACACAGGAGGGCCCTGACCTCAGCGGGGCTTCTAGATGGCACCTTACACAAATAATAAACAGGAAGAAGAAGGGACACCCCACTTTGCTCCGGTGTGAATGACTTTACAAGGCTCCATAGGGAGCCAGGCCCAATGGGCTGATGATTATTTGGGATCTTAAAAGAACTGAATTTGCCTTTAAATAAAGGCGTTTGAGCTCAGCTTTCCAATGGCATCTGATTCCTTGGTCTATGGGGTTGGGGGTTTGTTTGTTTTGTTAAAATGGTACAGAAAATCTCAGACCTTTTCACCCTGGAACGGCAGCCGCTCTGGATCCACTGTGTCGGACTCCTGCTTCTGCGAAAAGAAAACAGACCCGACCACACGCACACACAAGAGATTACGGGCAGAGTGATGACAAAGCAGCTGCAGCTAACACACACCAGCTGTAGTCACAGCTCTGTGAAATAAATATATTACCTTAATCCTCCGTGCGCCTTGAGGTCCTGGATATGTCTTGAATTTAAAAAAAAAAAAAAAAAAAAAAAAGGCGGTTTTCAAAGGAAAGCCTATCGTGGCACGCGAATATTTCATATTTCACAGCTGTTCTGTCCATAAGATGAGGAAAAGAACTTTGAACGTGGAGGCACGTTACGTATCGGCAGGAATCAATGAACATGTATCGGGAGTCCCTGAGCAGCAGCCGTGTCCAATTGAACACGGGTGAACGATGCAAAAGGATTTAATCGAAGCTATTCCAAAACTAGGCTGCGGGTACCGAGAGCAGACTGGAGCCTATCACCTGGTTTTTCACAGTGATCAAGTGCAGTGAAATGGAAGATCAGTGAAACGTTAGGATCAACTCATATACTTGGTCATCTGGAGTTCAGGTGACTTCTGCTCTCAATGTACTTGAGAAACACTAGGTTTCAGAGCCCCAAGCCCAATGGTTAGAAAGGCCTTGAGTGCTCAGTTGTGGCTTCGGCACAACTCCCCAAAGGAATGTTAGTGTTCCAAGACAACAACCTAACAAGGAACTTACATAAAAGCAGGAAATGCCTACTTAAGGTTCTTCTTCACACACAGCACAATTGTGTCACCTTAACTCTGCCCCATATGGAGAGCACTAGGATTCTCACAGTACTTTATTCCCCACTAGCAAAAATATCTTCTGTGCTAATCAGTGCTCCTACTTTTGCAGTCTGAGAGGACCCTGAACCAGGTGAGTGGCAGAATCAGGGCCATCGTAGGGAAATGTTTTCTTGTTTAAAAGACCTAGTTTCCACTAGGATTCTTAAAAAAAAAAAAATCATGGAAACATTTATATCAGTCTTAAGTTCTGTTCAAGCTTTTACTAAACCTATTTTTAGGCCAAATTTCACCTGCCCCTTTAAAGTTTTCATCAAGCATTCTATGCTCCTTAGAACCTGTGCCCCAGAGAAGGTCAGAAATTGTCAGAGATTTTTTTTGTTCCACAAGGGCAGATTCCCTCTGACTGAAATGCATGGAGTCAAATGTTTGAGTCCATTATGGGAGATGTAGTTTGGCCAAGGAGCCCAGCCTATCAGGTGCGGGGGAGGAGGACAAACTACAGTGCCCATGATGCACTGCGGCACCATAAGAAGATGCATTGAGCCCATTCAAATAGAAATATTTTGACTTTTTCCAAATAACTAGTTTTCTAGGGTGGGTGTGGGGGTTGCACTACACATTTGGATTACCTGACTGTCCCTGTTTGGGACAAATCAAATGTACAAATACCAAGAGTTCTGGCCAGGGAACAGAGGAGTCGGGGGCCACCCCCCCCCCTCACTATTTATTGGCTGTATAAGGGTGAGTGACATGGGGAAGGGGCAGAGATGAGCAAATGGGGGTAGGGTCGGGGCAGGGGGAGGAAAAGGTGGGATAGGACAGGAGTAGGGTCTCAAGGGGAGGAGCAGTGTGGGGGCAGGGGTTCTCGGAAAAGGGGCAGTGTGGGGGCAGGGCCATGGGGAAAGGGGTGGTGCTGGGAGGGGTCATGGTTCAGTCAGTGTCCCCCTCCCCCCGCCCCTTTTAGGGACCTGGCTCCGGCAGGACAGAAATCTTGATTTTTGCTCTGCTCTAGGCTGAAGAACTGTCCAGTCTGTCACACGTAACCGCCATCCATCAGCAACGTATGATCACGTGTATATTCACAGACACATTTGTTGCACACACAGAACCACCCCAAAGCTGGCCCTTTCCCCCTGTCACTGAATAACCTGGGTCTCTCTTTCCCTCGTGTTCTTTAAGTCGCGGACACGGCCCTTCCGTGTGTCTAGAGAGGCGCACTTAGCAGCGCCAAGGGACACTAGTTTGGCTGCTGCTGCTGGGTTATTATTTACAGGGAGCATTTCACCCTCACACTGAGCTCGTAGCTATTTTTAATGAGTGAGGGAGACGCAAGAGCTGTTACCTCCCATGCCCCTCTCATAAGCACCCTCCCTGCAGAGGTCCGGCCGTCACTCACCGCATATGCAGCCGGGGATTTCTGGATGCCAGGGGAATGAGGCGAGGGAACCTGCAGACAGGGACAACAAGGAGTCATTGCCACTTCCTCCCAAGCAGCGCGGAGGGCTTGGCATTCATGCCTAACAGACAGAGGGGGTGGAAACAGGGTCTCTACCATGTGCCTCTGTCTCTCAGCCGTTCTTCTGACTCTAACACGACTCGTTAACTCAGGGCCGGCAACTGGAACCTGCTTGAAGGAAAACAGCATCCCTTAGAGCACCCCAAGGTGCCGGTAGGATAATTGGGTAGTTTTACTCTGTGCATAAACCTTTACTGCTGCTTCAAAGAAGCCAAACCATTGCAATTGCTAGAGCCTCACTGAACTGTTCCAGTGTGTCTAGCTACAGTTCGCTTGCTGTGTTGCTGAAGAGACCAGGTAGTGGGACCTCAGAAGTGGAGTATAGGAGCCTCTACCCTCTGAGCTAAAAGCCAACTGGCTCCCAGCCCATGTGGTAGAGGTCTCTTGACCTTAACTGTTGCTGTGGTCTAGGTACCACTTGCATTGCTCAGTAACCACACTAGGTGTGTGGGTTACATATGCAATGCTTGTGTTTTGGGACATTCTGGGCAGCATACGTGAGATACATATAGAGTAGAAACTGTGCTGTGTCTCCATTTGGGCACCCGGCCAATGAAGTGCCCCGAATTAGGAGCCACTTTTGAAAACAGAAGCTTAAGGGACTTGCCTGAGGTCACATGGGACATCTGTAGCAGATCACAGCCTAGATCTGCTGGGTTTTGCTACCCACACGCCTGTCCTCTCCAAGGAGAGGCACCAAGAAATTCCAAAAATCGGAGGGATCTCTGCCATAAATCTAGTGCCAACTCCTCCTACAAGTACAGGGGCAATGGATCATGGGATGTGCTCCTGAGCAATTCAAGTATCCCTTGGAGAAGGAAGAAGGAAAATCAGGGAAGTGAAAGAGAGACAAATATGCCAACAGGAGAGATCCTGGAGTTTTTTCCAAGTTAGTAACTTCTTAAAACCTGCCAGCTCCCGTAGCCTGCTTATTCAGAGAACCTATTTCCAGTATTACAGTCAGTACCCTCCAGGCCTGTGTGCTTTGGGTGCCCTCTAGTGGTCCCGAAACACCAGCTATTCCCAGTTATTCTGATTTACCGCTGAATAATTTCTGAAATCTCAGGACAGAGCAGGGCGTTAGGCAGAAGACTGCAGCATGAAGGGAGGGGAGATGCTGCAGCTCTGGAACACCTCTGTTCCTGATGAGCATCATTGCTGCAAACTACCCAGAACCCATGCCAGCTGTCGTTGTCAAGATGCACCCCCTAGTTTTCAGCTCAGTGGAAAAGGGCACGGGGAGCACATCTCCCAGAATTGTCTAAAATCACATTTCCCCCTCTATAAGAAACCTCCGGAGGCTTGAAATCGACAGTGGATTTCCGTACTGGGCCTCTCTTTGCCCCATCACTGGCCATGAGGGGTATGGGGTCTTTTCCACACTGGGAAGCCAGGAGACTGAGCCAGAAGGACCACTGGTCCTTACGTTCTCCTGCTGGAGGGCTGCTGAGCAGAGAACACTGGTTGGTTAGAGTAAGGTCACTCGGGAGCACACGACCACTCACGCTAGTTCCTTATTGTTGGGCGCAGAGGTGAAAGTAACTTCCATGTCTTACAGGGACTGCTGTATCACACCCTGCCCCCCCCCCCCCAACCCCGGAGTGCTGTGGGCAGGGAGTGGGAGGATTGCAATATGACCTGTTAGACATGTAAGTGGGGGCTGGCGTGTGGGGGGCTCAGGGCAGGGTTTGTGGTCAGTGTAGTTGAGCTCAGGCCAGGGGTAGGAATGGGGGTGGTGGTCCAGGAGTCAGGGCAGGAACTTGGGATGTGGGGGCTCAGGGCAGGGGGCTGGGGGGCTGCAGAGAGTGCAGGGGGGCAAGGGCACTATTTAGGGAGGGCAGGGATGGCCGAAACCCCTCCAAGATTCGTACCAGGAGGCTGCTTACTGCTCCCCTTCCTCACTCTCAGGGAGCGAGAGGGAAGTTCACAGTGTGGGTCACTCACTCCTCCACCCCCTTCCCCACCCAGCCAGGAGCGAGAGGAATGAGCTCTCGCTCCCGGAGGGGAAGGGGAAAAGCAAGCAGTGCCCCCATATGAATCTCAGGGGGTGGGCCGCTGTAGCCCCCCCTCCCCTTCCTAAATGGCACCAGTGCTGGGGCAGCCTCAGACTGGTGGGGAAGCGCACCTGCAGCCGGCCCCTTTGACCTGCCTACCTGCTGCTTAGCAGGAAGCCCCGGGTGCCAAGCTGGGAGCGTGCCATGCCTCCTCCTGCAGCAGAGAGCCCCAGCCGGCCGGCTCTGTCTTACGGAATGGCGCACCGGGCACACCGGCTTCCTTTGGGCGGGTGGCTTGCAGGCACTGGGCTATGCACACACCAACGGGCCTGTTCCAGGCTCCAAGCAGCGGATGGAGGTTAGGCCTGGGCAGCAGGGCAGAGAAATATGGAGGCGTGAAATGCCACTCCAGAAGGGGTGAACGCCTCAGCTTGCTGGCTCCTCGTTCCTGGCCCTAGAGCCGCACGACATGCACCACGACTGGGCTCAGGGGGGACAAGGGAGACTTGCTGATTTCCAGGCCCGGCGTAAGGTGCCAAACACCTGCCTGTGCAGAGGGCTCACTCTCTTGGTTTCTTTCTAGTTCCTCCGCTCCCCAGGGCGCTTTCTTCAAGGGCACCAGAAGCTCCCAAGACTCATTTCCTGAGGAGCGATATTCAGACTCTGGATGGAGCCTGGATGAGCATGAAGACAGTAGGTCAGAGGCAGCCCAGTCCAGTGGACGGAAGCCAAGAGAATGTGGAAGCAGATTTCCGGAGTTCCTAAGCTACGCTCTGACACTGACTTCTCCTGTGGCCTTTGGCAAATCCCTTAGCCCTCCTATGCCTCAATGACTGACCTGTAAAATGCGGATATGGCTTCCCGGTCAGGGATAGCTTGTCAGTACTGCCAAGTGCTTGAAGATGAAGAGCAAGGTAGAGGTCCTCAGCATTGTTCTTGCCCATTTCTTAAAGGCGCAGTGCCATTCAGCCCAAAGGCATTATTTGCGGGTTAGCTCTCCTGTCGGTTGTGACGTGGCGCTGCCAGGATGGAGCCATGCGGCTCCAGGACCGTCAGAGATACAGCCAGCTCCTCGGCTGGGGTAAATCAGCATAGCTCCACTGAAGTCACTGGGGCTATACCAGTTTCCCCAGCTGACCCCGAATTCCACCATCGCGACGCTAAGGTGGCACCCCTGCCCAGCGATGGATTCCTGCTCCGGGGGCAAGCTTTCCAGGAAGAGCGCGGGGGCAGATCTTCCGGGGCTCAACTTCCACAGTGAGGGGCAGAACTCAGCTCCACTCTGGGCTCCTAAATAAAGCTCAAGGTTTCCAAAGCGCTCAGGATCCAGCCGCTTCCACTGGGGTGCTGAGGGGTGGATGGTAAGAGCATCCAGAACACTGTCTCCATTTCTTCCAGGGCGGCTGAACAACACGCCCCGCATTTGATGTAGATCGGGGCATGCACAGAATCCCAGATTAGGGCTGGAAGAGACCTCGGGAGGTCACCGAGTCCAACCCCCTGCTCAAACCAGGACCCGCCCCGACTAACTCGTTCAGAGTCAGTTGTCGGAGGCTCTGTTCGGACAACGGAGATAGGCAGGTTATGGAAAGCAACCTAAGGTTGTGGGGAAGACTCCATCTGCCCCTTTGAGAGAGCGCATGTCTATCCTTCGCAATTCTTACCGGGGCTGCTTAGATCCGCAGCTGTCGTGAGATGGGCGACTAGCAGCAGTGACCAGAGCAGCCCCTTAGTCCAAGAAATCGTGGCTGTTTCTTCCGGAAGGGGGGACCTTGCTGTTATGAGCTGGGACCTTCTCGCCGTGAGATGAAACTAGTCCCGTTCGCTCTCCATGGGGCCGCCCTGTCCGGAGCGAAACCCAGTGCAGAATGAGTCTGCTGGGCAGCTCACAAGCAGCACCAGATGCCAGGAATCGAGGCGCCTCCCTGGCTGCCGTGCCCGTCCGTTTCCCGGGGGAGTCTAAGGTGTCGCCTGTGACCCAGGCCAAGGATAGGCTGACGCACTGCTGTGGTAATCTGGGCCCAAGCCTCACTCCTTCAGGCCCAGTACAAACTGGTAACAAAGGTCCCCTCCCACACACGTACCTCAATCTGCAGCCTAGGATGGGCCCCTTGAAACTCCAGACCTTGGTAGAGGGTCCCATGTGGGGGCCTCCGTGGTAATTAAAGACCCCAGAGCTGCAGCTGTCAGCCAGGTGTTACAGGGGAGGAGAATAGTTCAATAGCCCATGGCCTTATTCCTTTCTGTGGAACTCCTTGCCACAGGATGTTGTGAAGGCCAGGACTTGAATAGGGTTCAAAAAAGAGCTAGAAGTTGGAAGTTGGTCCAACATTCATGGAAGTTGGTCCATCAATGGCTATTAGCCAGGATGAGTGGGAATGGTGCCTCTAGCCTCTGTTTGTCAGGGCTGGGGTGGGTGACGGGAGAGGGATCACTGGATGATTCCCTGTTCTGTTCACTCCCTCTGGGGCACCTGGCATTGGCCACTGTGGGCAGACAGGACACTAGGCTAGATGGACCTTTGGTCTGACCCCGTCTGGCTGTTCTTATGTTCCTCATGAATGAAAGCACATGTTTGGCTCGGGCCAAGGAGAGTTCTTTAGTCGGGAAAAGCTTCCTGTGAGCCTTCCAGGACATACTACAGACTTGGGATCTTAGAAGTCACAGGCACGTAGGACTGGGAGGGCCGTCGAGAGGTCTTCTAGTCCAGTCCCTGAAAATGAATCAGGATTAAGTGTCATCTAGACTCTCCCTGACCGGGGAGATTCCACAGCCTCCCTAGGTAATTTGTCCCAGTAATTAAACTGCCCTGGCAAGTCTGAAAGTTTTTCCTAATGTCCAACGAAGGGAAAATTTTCTTGTAGATCCTCAATGATCAACACTTGCACCCTGGAGGCAGCTTCCCTTAGCCTCAATGTTAGGATCACGTGTGGGAAGAGAAGAACAGACACTCAGCGAGGGGCCATTTTTATACCTCTCCACCAAAGCGCTTACTCTGCTCAAGTTTTTCTCCTTCCTCCTCTTCTTCAAGGGCTCTGGGGTTTCCTCAGAAATGCTTCCCAAGGGGCGCGGTTCTGACCCCAGGGCAAGAGCAGCTGGGCTCTGTGGAGACTGAAAAAAGCGGGTTATTTCCCTTTAAGGCACCAAGTCTCTCCCATGTCACATGCTGTACAGGAGGGAAACTCCTAATACACTCTCTCATCCACTCCCCCTTTCCCTTTGTCAGCTATTCAGTGGCAACATGACAACCCGTGAAACACTATACGCGCAACTGTGCACAGCCAGAGTGCCAGCCTGCTGAGTGCTCCATTGTAAATCCACCAGGACGCAGCGCTCTCAACCAGAATATTATTTAAAAGCAGCACACGGGCAGTCGGGGTAGCTCAGGAAGCTGGTTATAGGTTCTGGCTAAAGCTGGGTGGGAATTTTTTGATGCAACATTTTTGGGCCAGAAAATGCCAATTTGTTGAAATGGACACTTTTCAGGAAACGGGATCGTTTTTGATAAAAAATTTTCCTGGGGAAGTGTGATGAGCTGGGTGGAATGAAAAGGATTAAAACAGTGGAATTCTGCACTAGAATGAAAAGGGTTAAAACAGCCCTGGGAGAGGGCTGAGGCTGGGACCCAATTGGGACAGGGCTTGTGGCAGCCAATCAGAGCCCAGCAGGGCTGTATAAAAAGATGGCTGGGCAGGTGGTGCACACTCTCCAGCTCTGTGACTGGAAAAGTGACTAAGGAAAAGTTATTTACTTGTTCCCATAATATAAAAACTAGGGGTCACCAAATGAAATTAATAGCTAGCAGGTTTAAAACAAACAAAAGGAAATTTTTCTCCATGCAGTGCACAGTCAACCTGTGGAACTCCTTGCCAGAGGATGTGGTGAAGCCCAGGACTTTAACAGGGTTCAAAAAAGAGCTAGATAAGTTCATGGAGGTTAGGTCCATCAATGGCTATTAGCCAGGATGGGTAGGAATGGTGTCCCTAGCCTCTGTTTGCCTGGAAATGGATGACAGGGGAAGGATCATTTGATGATTACCTGTTGTGATCCCTCCCTCTGGGGCATCTGGTATTGGCCACTGTCGGCAGACAGGATACTGGGCTAGATGGACCTTTCATCTGACCCAGTGTGGCCATTCTTATGTTCTTATGCCAACCGCACTTGCGTACCTAGAATGCGCGGGGTGTACGGACTGATCTGTAGCAGCGCTGTGATTGGACACAGATGGAGTGCCCGGCTTGCACAGTCAATGTTGTGTGCAATCAGCACGCACCTCACGTCACGTGCCCCGGCTTTGCATGCCTGTGACTTTAGTAATGCCAGCAGGGAAGGAAAAAAAACCCCTATGCGGACAGAAGCCAGTGGAATCTGACTGTGTTATGAATGGGCAGTGGTGAACAAAATGTCTTGTGGGTCACACATAGAACCCTAACGGGCCACATGCAGCCTGCAGGCTGTAGGCTGCCCACCGCTGGGTTAATGCTCAACTACAGGTCTAGCTTGGGAAAATAAAGCAAATAGAAGCTGCTAAACATACAAGGGGATTTGAAATGGTACCTCTTGCATCTCCCATACTCCTGAGCGCTCCTCCAGAGACCCCTCCCCTTCCTGGCACTCAAGGGTGGCATTTTCAACAGTGTGTGGCTGCCCTGTGGTGGGCTCTTCTTGGCTCGTTTGTGCCCGGGTTGCGTTTGGCGCTCCAGGGCCGCCTTCCAATTTCTCAGCCTCTATCTGTTTCTGACAGGAGCTCGTCTGGTTTTCCACCTCGGAGTGGTCACCAGGACTGGTGGCTGTTGTCCCATCAGCCCGGGGGTTTCTTCTGACCTGTTACATCCTAACAAGACAGAGGCAGAGTGGAAATAAATGTCGGCGTGCGAGCAGAGCTGACTGATCTTCTTCCACATCTTCCAAAGAGCTGCACTCACGTGGGTCCGTGGACCTGGGACTAGGCATCAGGAGAGCTGGGGTGTCTTCCCCCCCTGTTCTGTTGTGTAACCTTGTGTGAGTCACTTCAGTGCTCTGAATGGGACGGGGATTTCACTCCTTTGCAAAGCGCTTTGATGTGGTTGTGCTACAGACGTGCTGACTTATTTTAATAATCCCATGCTGTGATTCCTTTAATAATGTCTAGCTTTGATACCAATGTGGTATCTGAATACCTCGCAATCTTTCATATATTTATCTTGGCCCTGCAGGGCTGGAAGATGCTCTCATCCCTGATTTACAGATGAGGAACTGAAACATAGGGAGAGTGAAGCCCTGCTTTGCCCAACTGTTGCAGTGCCTAACTGACTGAGGCGCCTACGTCCCTTTGACCTGCAATGAGACTTCGGCTCCTAAATCAGTTAGACACCGAGTGTAGCAGTGCCCAAATACCTTTAAAAGTCAAGTCCAAAGTGACATGGCAAAGGTCGTGCAGGAAGTCAGTAGCAGAGCACAGAACTTCACTCTCTGGCTAGCACCATAACCAACGGCCCACCCTCTTCCCAATGATTTCATGAAACAACCAATAACAAACTAAGCTAAAAGCACTACAGTGTCAGATTTCAAATAGCAACTCAGTTTCTATGGGTCTAAGTTAGAAGCATCCCTTCCCGCCACTGAGTCGCTCACAGAGGGGCACCCAGACAGCGAGCGGCTGCTGCTGGCCTTTCATCCAGAGACAATCCAGCCCCACCACGGATTCAGGAAACGGGCAAATGGCAACACCAAAGGGTGGGATTTACCAGCGTTCTTTGCATTAAGCCAAACTCTGCCTCCAGTGAAGTCCATTGGATTTGTACCATTCGCGTCAGAGGGAAAATAGTTAAACCAATGCGGGGCGCTTTTGGAAATACCAGTCAAATGGGCACACAGAGGCTAACCGCTGAGTTATCTTTAGAAGGCGCTCAGATACCACGGCGATGGGCACCCTGCAAGAACGTGAGTCTGTCCTCGAGAAGACAGCTAAGCAGGGGCTACCCGTGAAACCCAGCTGCAAAGAATGAACCCCACTATTCTGCCTCTGTTTGCTGTTACCTTAGCAGGTGGCCCAGCAGCGCCTGGAACTGTAAGCTGATGCCCGACACCTATACTCAGGTCTTCTTCAGTCACTTCTAGACTGGTCAGAGAGTTGCTAGGAAAATCATACTTCAGCGAAGCCTGTAAATCCCAAGAAAAGCGATTAGACCCAGTTGAGAGACCGGCGCAAGGACCCCCAGTCGGTCAGATAAGAGCTTGATCCAGTCCAGATAGATTTAATGGAGTTCCACGAGACCAGCTGTCTGAAGGTCTTGCAGATGAAGCCTGTGTGAACACATGCACGGCACTCTGGAGGAGAGGAGAGTTTCGCTCCAGCATCACTGGCCAAATATTCCTCTTGCTCCTGCGGATCGCCACCTTCCCTCCCCAGAGGGGGCTGCATTTCGTTGCGGCCCCCGACTGACTGTTCTGTGGGTCAGTGGACCCTGACCCAAAAAAGGTTCCCCACCCCTGGTGTAATCATTGCAGCTCTGGCTCTGAAGCCCATTCTCCTCCCTAGGCTTCAGAGTCCGAACACCTACGCCCAGGCGGCTGTTCCTAGCGCTGTAGCGTGAGCCTTGCAAGTCGGAGCCTGCCAACCCGGGTGCTGTGTAACCATACCCCAAATAAAAAGACAGGACTATGCAGCACTTTAAAGACTAACAAGATGGTGTATTAGGTGATGAGCTTTTGTGGGCCAGACCCACTTCCTCAGAGAAGTGGGTCTGGCCCACGAAAGCTCATCACCTAATACACCATCTTGTTAGTCTTTAAAGTGCTGCATAGTCCTGTCTTTTGTTTCAGCTAGACCAGACTAACACAGCCGCATCTCTATCACCATACCCCAAATAGACACAACAACCTCAAACACCACTGGGGGGTTTCACATCCACGCTTTGCTTTTACGTGTCTAGAGACAGGCCAGTAGCGCTGGGGAAACACATGTATTTTATTTCAATTGTACACTTTGAATGTTGTTTGATTTTACCCAAACTGTTTTAGTTAAATTGTCTCAACTACACGTTGAACCTCTCTAGCCTAGCAACATCCGTGGTCCAGCCTAGTTAGCCGGATGTCCACTTATCATGGGTGTGGCCAATTTCCCGTGGTCTCATAAAGTTTGTTTACAGCCCCCGGTCCTGGCTGTCTTCTGTGCTGTTATTTAGCTCTAATTTACCCCTAAATGTCTTCTAAGAGCCCAGGAAGCAGAGGAAGTGTTGGTCATGTTGCTAGACAATATTGACTTCCCGTGGACTGGAAAATTCTCTAGTTCAGCACAGGTCAGGTCCTGAGGGTGCCGGATTAGAGAGGTTCAACCTGTAGTATGATTCACCAGCTCCTCTATAAATGTGATCGCGAGGAAAGAGTCATTTATTTTGCTGTTCTGAGTTTTGTATTTTTCTTGTAGCAGGGTTTTTTTTTAATCTATATTTTTAACTGAGAAATTGGTTAGTCACGTAGCTTTGCTGATAGGCTAATAGTGATTTCAGCAGAGGGAGATGAATAGTCTCCAGAAATTCCAATGGAAGACTCCTATAGGCAAGGGGAGGGAAGATGTTGGGTTTGACTCAGCAGATTGTATGGATTTGGCGGTCAAAGACTCTATGTCTACGCTGCTGTTTTTTTCGGCAGAAGATATGCAAATCGCGCTCTCAATTGCATATCTTCCACTGATCCTTTTTTGCAGAAGAGGTTTTGCCGCTAAAAAGCCCCGTGTTAGATGGGGCCATTTGTTGGAAAAAAACCCTTTTGCTCAAAATCCCTTATTCCTCAAAAAATGAGGTTTACAGGATCTTGTGAAAAAGGTTTTTTTTTTTTTCTGGCAAATGGCCCCGTCTACATGGGGCTTTTTAGTGGCAAAACCTCTTCCGCAAAAAGGATAGGCAGAAGATACGCAAATGAGCGCAATTTGCATATTTTCTACCAAAAAACCCCCCCAAACTGGCAGTGTAGACATAGCTTAATAGAGAAGAGGGAGAACTCATGCTAAACTTTTGGGAACTCTGAGTTGCTTCTTCACGCTGCTTCTGTGAGGACTGACTGACTGAATTAGTTTTATTAATTTATG
Organism: Rafetus swinhoei; assembly: GCA_019425775.1. Lineage (NCBI taxonomy): Eukaryota > Metazoa > Chordata > Testudines > Trionychidae > Rafetus > Rafetus swinhoei. Next base: position 343,944,131 of record CM033437.1, on the reverse strand, counting down.
TTCATGTATATTTGTGAAGACAATGTATGTGGATTATACAGAGCCGTGTTATGTTCTAAAATGACGATTTTATTATTTATGTTTCTTTATCATAAGATATTATAACGTTGGTACTTAAGTTACTTCCTTTTGTTCTTTGGACTTGAATGAGGGGAGGCTGACCCAGTGTGATCCTTGCTGAAATTCCTTAGTGATGGAATTCTAGGTCTCCAGCTGTTTTTCTATGGGAGTCGAGGGTTCGGGGCATTGGAGAAGAGCCGTGCCCAATAATCAAACAGTGACAAGAGGAAGGGAAAGTAGATCTTGATACTGAAACTCCAGGACCTGATGTCAATGAGAACAGGCTCTATTCCTGGCTCTGGAGCCCTGAACAAGCTATCTATCTCTGTGCCTCAGTTTCCTCCCAGTGCTTCTTCCCCCTTTTCAAGGGTCCCTGATTCTGAGGAATCTCACGAGGACGAATACTCACAGCATAGTCCGTAGCTTGCGTTGATCCCTCCTTTTTCTTGGCTGGCTTGCCTTTCCTGGTGCTGGCCGGCCGCGGGATCAGCACTTCAAACCCCTCCCTCAGGAGAAGGTCCGTAAGTTCCTTCAGCAGCGCCAGCTGCAGCAGCACAGAACACTCAGTCAAACCGCGACCCCCGCTGCTCCCCAAGGTAACAGAGAGAAAGCCAGAACCCATGGCAAATGAGAGGCTCAGAGCAGTATCCGTGTTAGTCTGTGACTTTAAAATCAACGAGCAGTCCTGGGGCAGCGTAGATCAGGGCTGGGCAATAATTTTTGACGGGGGGGCCACGCCAAGATTTTGGAAAGTGGTCGAGAGCTGCGTTCTTCCATGATATTAAAAGAGGAGTTGCAGGATCTGGGATGGAGGTTGGGTGCAGAAGGGAGCTTGAGGTAAGGAATTGGGGTGCAGGAGGGAGAGTGGGGTCTGGGAGGGAGTTTGGGTGAAGGAGGCAGTTGTGACCTATGGCAGGGGACTGGAGTGCAGAGGTTTGGTTTGTAACCTAGGTCAGGGGACTGGGGTGCAGGGGTTTGGTTTGTGACGTAGGGGAGGAGGGGATTGTGATCTGGGGCAAGGGATTGGGGTGCCAGATCTGGGAGGGGGTATGGGTGCAAGAAGGTGGCAGAGGGTTTGGTTATGTTGAGTGGGGGGGCAGAGCATTGGGGAAGGGAGGGATTGGGGTGCCAGAGGCAGGCTCTGGCCAGGAGACTTACCAGGCAGCAGTCCAACCAGCCTGCCTGCCCGCAGAGCTAAATGCTTGCAGAGCTTAAAACATTTCTCAGCCAACCAGCCCGCACAGGCTGCAGGGCCATGTGCTTGTGTGAAAAACTGAGGGGGAGGGGAGGTGTGGTGCTTCCTGTGCTGCCTGTTATTCAAACAGGCAGCTCCCATTGGCCAGTTTCTGGCCAGAAACTGGCCAATAGGATTGTGCTGGGGGCGGGAGCAGTGCCTGAAGCCTTCTCCCCTCCCCTCTGGGATCACAGTTTTGAAAGAGAAATGGCCCACAGCCGCTTTTCTGAGTGGCATGCCAGGCTGTGGGGCAAGCAGTGGAACCTGCCTGGGGCTCCCTGCTGTATCCGCAGGCCAGATCTGATGGTATGGCGGGCCAGATCCGGCCTGCCGGCTGTATTTTGCTCAGGCCTGCCTTAGATTGTCTCTTGGGGCTTGGCTGTAGACAATGGATCGTGTGATGTGTCCTGGATGGAAGCTAGAGGATACATCCGGATTTGCACCAGTCCCATGGACAGAGACAAACACCGACAAGATCTCTATCAGGCATTCTTAAAACTTAAATACCCACCTGGGGAAGTAAGGAAACAGATTGACAGAGCCAAGCGAGTTCCCACCTACTTCAAATCAGGCCCAACGAGGAAAACAACTGAACACCACTGATCATCACCTACAGCCCACAGCTCAACCCCTCCAGTGCATCATCGACAATCTACAACCTATCCTGGAAAACGATCCTGCAGACCTTGGGTGACAGGCCAGTCCTCGCCTACAGACAGCCCCGCAACCTGAAGCAGATACTTCCCAGCAGCCACATATCACACCGCAGATACACCCACTCAGGAACCTACCCCTGCAACAAACCCTGTTGCCAACTCTATCTGCACCTCTATACAAGCAACACATCACAGGACCTAACCACATCAGCCACCACACCGGAGGCTCATACAACTGCACCTCCACCAATGTGATCTATGCCATCAAGTGCCAGCAATGCCCCTCTGCCCTGTATATTGGCCAAACCGGACAGTCTCTGTGACAAAGGATAAATGGACACAGATCAGACATCAGGAATGGTCACACCAAAACCAATAGGGCAGTGGTTCTCAAACTTTTTGGCCCATGGCCCACCCCGCTCAACACAAATGTTTTCACAGACCACCAGCCAACCACCCATGATGACAAAATGGGTGCAGGAGCGGGCTGGGATGGAGGCGGGTCTAGGAATGGAGTAGGGATATTAAAATTAGATTAATCAACTAATCAAATAGCTGATGGAATTAATCAATTCTTCGATTAGTCGATAAGGGCGCTTCTGCTTTGAAATGTAGCAGCCTGCCTGGCTGTTGCTACATTTCAAAGGTGGAAGTGCCGCCTGGCGTTCCGCCTTTGAAATACACAAGAGCCCCAGCAGGGACTCTTGTACATTTCAAGGTGGAACGCCGCCGCTGTGCCCCTGCCCCCTCCCACGGAGCTGGAGCTGGGGGGAACCGGCTTTTCAGATGGTTCCCCCAGCACACCCTTCTCTCCCCCCCCGCCATGTTGCCTCTTTCTGATAGGATTTGCTTATAGGATAGTCCACTAGTCGATTAGTCACTTACATCCCTAATATGAAGGAGGATGAAGAAGCGCTTATGTGGCTCTTTCCCCCCTTGCTGCTCCCAGGCACCGCCGTCTGCTGTTCTGATTGGCTGGGATTCCGGCCAATGGGAGCAGTGGGGAAAGCCTCCAGGCGAGCCGTTTCTTGTGCTGCTGTTCTCCCAGCTGGGGGGAAGGGGAGTGGCAGCAGACGGAGCCACTTCCTGCCCCCAGGAGCTGGATCCAGCCCGCAAGGCTCAGGGGGCTCAGTGGGAAGTCAGTGCTGGCTCTCCAAGCATATGGAGGGGAGGGCTGGGGCGCCAGCACAGACTTCCCGCTGTGAGAGAGGGGTCAAGCTCTGAGCCCGCGGCCCACCTGCAAGACAGTCATGGACCACTGGTGGGCCATGGACCACACTTTGAGAACCACTGGGGGAACACTTTAACTTCCCTGGAGATTCAATAATGGATTGGAAAATAGCCATCCTTCTTCAAAAGACCTTTATCACCCGAATACAAAGGGAGACATCTAAACTGCAGTTCATTTACAAGTTGAGCTCTATCCTTTTAAGCTTGAATAAAGATCTTAACTGGTTAATGCACTGCAAAGGCAATTTTCCCACCTTTGGTATTCACATTTCCACATCAATGTTATGAATGAGACACGTCCAGTCTGACTTAATTAGCTGCATTAACACTGGTCCTTCAATTCACAGGTGACTTCTTTTGTTATATATAGCTTGGATTCTGTAATTTCCACTCCAAACCATCTGATGAAGCGGGTTTTACCCACAAAAGATCATGGCCTAATAAATGTGTTAGTATACGTCTAGACTGCGTTACTATTTCGGGATACCGGAAGTATCCCAAAATAGCAACATGGAGTCTTTAAATGCTCCCACTATTTCCTAAAACAGCAAGCATGTTATTCCGACATCCCTGTCCAGACTGTGTCCTCGAAATAGCGCGTTATTTCGAAATTTGACGCTGTGTAGATGCGCCAAATTTCAAAATAAGCTATTTCAAAATAGTTTCAAAATATTTCAAGTTTAGGGTGCCATGTAGACGCACCTGGGGGTACTGAACATACACACAGGGAGAGACAGGTTCTGCTCTGAATAGCTTATGCTTGGAAGAGGCAAAAGATGTATTAGCCCCAATTTGCAGATGGAGAACCGAGACCCTGGGAGATGAAATGATTCACCCAAGGAATCTCTATCAGAATCTGCAACTGAACCCAGATCTCCTGAGTTGTACCTTAACTACAAGACCCTTCTTCCCCACTAGCATTTACACTGCAAAGCCACCGGAGGGGACTCTGAGAATGAACGGTACCTAGCTCCAGGAACTGAACTAACAGTGCCTGGGCATTCGCTTCGGTGTTGAAATGGGAGAGCCAACCCTCTCGCCAGAACATCAGAGAAGATGGAGGGACAGGATGAAGGCTTTGTAGGACTTGTCTAAGTTTAATGGTAACAATCTCATCTCAGGAAGTGACTACAACTAACAGCAGTGGGCCGAACTCTCAGAAGTCAAGTAAAATAGTCACCTACCTTGATCCCATATGCATCAAACAGTCTCTCCAGATCCTGAAATAGGAATGAAGGGTGTTAGCCCAGGAACATACATTGGGCACCGCATACACATATTCATAGGTATTATGCGTATGGATATAATGTACATTTGGACCAAGAGAGAGAGAAGCTCTTTATACCAACATTCCACATGAAGACGGATTACAGGCCATCAGGAACACCATCCCATTGATGACACCATTGCACACCTGGTTACAGAGATCTGCGATTTCATCCTCACCCACAACTACTACCGATTCGGAGACAATTTGTATCTTCAAGTCAGAGGCACAGTCATAGGCACCCGCATGGCCCCACAATATGCCAACGTCTTTATGGCTGACGCTTCCTCAGCTCTCGCCCCTAGCACCCTTATTCTACTTATGGTGCATTGATGACATCGTCATCATATGGACCCACGGGAAAGAGACCCTTGAAAAATTTCACAGGGATTTCTACAACTTCCACCCCACCATCAACCTCAGCCTGGATCAATCCACACTAGAGATCCACTTCCTTGGCACTACAGTACAATTAAATGATGGACAAATTTCTACCACCCTATACTGGAAACCGACTGACCGCTACCCTTACCTTCATGCCTCTAGCTTCCATCCCAGACACATTTCTCAATCTATAGTTTACAGCCAGGCCCTAAGATACAATGAGGTTTACCAGTTATTTCAAGAGAAGGGGTTTCTCTTGAAATAACCGCTTCTTAACAGCGTCTGCTATTTCAAAATAGCGCCATAATGCGAATATGGAAATGAAGCGCGGGATATTTAAATCCCAGTTTCATTTGCAATTTCGAATGTCTGCATTTGCATCCCACTCTCGAAAGAGGGTGCAAGTGTAGACATACCCTTCCTCAGCTGCTGAAGAGAAAAGAACAAACAGGAAGGGATACAGAGATGGGAGTGTGACATCAATGCTAATTAAATCTGAGTAGATGTGGCTCATCTCCAGCGGGGATGAGAAGGTGCAAGTACCTGAATGGGAAATTACCTATTGTAATCCCAGAACTGCTCCATGTGTCTATTTAAACCTTGTTTCCTGAGACAAATACTCACCACCAACTTCGCACCCCTTAACAGAAACACTGATCCTGGCATCTAGCCCGGCAACAAACCCTGTTGCCAACTCTGTCCACACAACTATCCTAGCCCTGGTCTATATTAGGGAGCTATTTTGAAATAACTCCCCTTATTTCAAAATAACAAGGGGAGCGTCCACATGACCAAGCCCGTTATTTCAAAATAACGGGCTGGTTATTTCAAAATAATAATGCCTGCTTTCCATGAGGAATAATGCTAATTTTGAATAGTTATTTCAAAATAGCGGTAGTGTGGATGCTCCAGTGCCACTATTTCGAAATAACAACTCCCCAGAGTCATTCAAACTAATGACTCCCCAGTGCTTCCTGAGGCTCTAAGTCGAGGTAGCACATGCACATTAACGGAGCCTGCCTCGGACTCCTTTTGAGGTTTCCCCATAGTGAGGACACACAATTTCACAATTATTATTTCGGGAGTAATTATTTTGAAATAAGTTATTTTGAAACAATTTCCTAGTGTAGACATGCCCCATGTGACACCATCACTGGACCTAACCACAGGACCTAATCATGGGGGCGTCTACACAGCACCCTAAACTCAAAATAAGATACGCCATTTGCGCTATGCAAATGGCATATCTTATCTTGAATCTATTTCGAAATACCATTTTATTTTGAAATTTGGTGCTGTGTAGATGCACCAAATTTCAAAATAAGCTATTTTGAGCCATCCCTTAACCCCTGTGCGACAAGGTTTACCAGGATGGTGAAATAATACGCCCGTTATTTCGAAACAATGGGCGGCTTGTGTAGATGTGGGGTAGCTAGTTCGGGATACCTCCAGTATCCTGAAATAGCTGTGCAGTGTAGATGTACCCCATCTGATCTATGCCATCATGTGCTAACAATGCCCTTCTGCCATGTACATCGGACCAACTGGACACTCGATAGGCAAAAGAATAAATGGACACAAATCAGACATTAAGAATGGCAACGTACAAAAGCCAGTGGGGGCAGGGGGCACTTTAACCTCCCGGACACATAGTTTCGGGCTTGCAAGTTGCCATTCTCAGGCAATAAAACGTAAACCCAACTGCAACTGAGAAACTGCTGAGCCGGAACTTATATGCAGATTTGACACCCTGCAACAGGGTTTCCATAGACACATGGAGCGGTTCTCACATTTCAGTAGGTCATTTCCCATTCAGGTACTCGTACCTTCTCATCCCTGCTGGAGATGAGCCACATCCTCTTGGATTTAATTAGCACCGATGTCACACTCCTGTCTCTGTATCCCTTCCTGTTTTTTCTTTTCAGTGTCTGAGGAAGTGAAAGCTTATGCCCTAGCCGAGGACATGTATTAGCCTTTAAAGTGCCACCAGACTCCTTGTGGTTTGTTCTACACTGGCCGCCTTCGAATGTTTTCTCTGAATCTTAGCACTTGGGGGCTCAGAGACCCCGGGACAGAGAGACAGTGAAAGAAACAGGGACAGAGAGACACAGTGTATCAATATTATCATTTTCTGCATCTTTTTATTTACCTTGATCTCCAATCCTGTGCCGGGTGATCCTGGCTCTCCCTTTTAAAACCAACCAAACAAGACAGATGGTCAGCAAGAGCAGCAGCCCAAAGAAATGCAACAACAAGAGCACTAAGTCATCACTAATACAGAGGCTTAGCAGTCTGGGTGCTAATCCCGACTCTGCCACCGACTTGCTGCCTGACCATGGGCAAGCCACTTAAAGTTATGCTGACACTTCGAGGTAATGGTACGACTCCAAGGTCAGACAGATACATGGCTACACTCTGTTTTAAGCATGCTAGCTCAATCAGATAGGGCAGAGACTTAACAACCTCACAGGGCACATAAGAGGCTTAAATTAATCTTTGTGAAGGTCTTTGAAATCTTCCAATAAACGTGGCTAGTGTTGCCCAGCGAGGGTCTCAGGAGTCAGGCCAGGCACTGCAACTGTCAGTGCTCAAACAGCACCATTACACTCCCTCTGGATCTTCCCGCGCACCCACTGGCTAAGCCTCACAAGCCCAATGGGAAGATGGCCTTGGCGGTAAACTGAGTCATGCTAGTGGTGAGAGCCAGGATTAGAACTAAGGTGTCCTGACACCAAGTCCCATTCTGTGGCCATTCTGCCTCCCCTTTAACATATTAAGCTGCAGATTTAACTTGAGAAAAGAGTCCTGGGAAATGCAGGGCAGAGGCGTTAACGTTACAACAGGAGGCTTAAACGTTGCAGCCACCTTCACAGGAATGACCAGCAAGGCGGCAGCACAATGTCTGGTCAGCATTCTCTCCCGGGGGCAAGGGGCTTGAACGGGAGGGGTTGAATTCCATGTCTGATGGGCTTCATTACACTGAAATCTGGTTTCTGCCTCTACAGATTCCGGTGGAATGAAGGGCACCAGCAAGCCATGGACTGGAGGTGGTCTCCACCACTCGGTGCGTTTCCACAGGAGAGAGAATACTCCAAGAGGCTCCAGAGATCACCCAGATGGTTACACAGCTCCAAGAAAGTATTGGCTTGAGAGCCATGGGACCTGGATAATCATGTGATTGGGGCAATCCCCGCCCCCCCCCCCCCATCTGAGCCCCCCATATTTCCACCCCAGGGCTCAGCATATTTACCCACCAAATGTTGCAAAGAGCTGTATCAGTGCAGAGAACTACGGCCAGCCCTTAGCTGAGGTGGGAAAAGAACAGAGGAGCATTTGGCCTTTTGCATAACCCACTAGGCCAGCGGTTCCCAAACTTTTCGGCACCACACTCCCATTTAGATTTTTGAGAAACCCTCACGCCCTCTGCCCCCCCCCGCCAGCAGCAAAACTGTTGAGCTAAAAAGAAGAAAAAAAAAAAAAAAAAAACAAAAAATAGCAGCAAAACTTGGGGCTGGGTTGCCTTGTGCCCCCTGGAATTTCTTCATGCCCCCCCAGAGGGGCACACCCCCCTGTTTGGGAACCCATGCACTAGGCCTTCTGACATAAAAAACCAAACAACGGGTACTTAAGAACAATTAGTACCTTCTCTATCAGCTTCATGCAGCATGGGCACTCTAATTGACTATTTCTTTCCCCTTTCTTCTCCCCTTCTTGTCCCTTCTCTCTCCCCGCACCCCCTATTTATTTAGAAACTGGACCTTTAATAACTCCATTCATCTGAAGAAGTGGGTTGTGCCCACGAAAGCTCATACCACCATCTACCTGTTTCATTAGTCTCTAAGGGTATGTCTACACTGCCACCCTAGTTCGAACTGCAAGGAGATTTAACAGTAGTTTGAATTAGAGCTTTAATTCGAACTACCTAGTCCGTGCCACGTGTAGCCGTGGGCAGGTAGTTCGAACTACGGGGCATTTAAAAATGGCGCCCGCCCGGGAACATGCAAATGAAGCCCGGGATATTTAAATCCCGGGCTTCATTTGCAAGTTCGAATGCCTACATACCCTAAGGTGCTGCTAGACTATTTGTTGTTGTTCAAGTTTTTCCAGTTACAGGCTCCCCCTCTTAGGCCTTTATGAGTTTGTCCTACTCCATACCTCCTGCTCTTTAAAAGCGTTTCCAGTGTGATTCTACTGACAGAAAATGGCCAGGACACAGACACATTCTTTGGATTCCAGATGCATTTCCACCTCTCATCCCCCCCCAACACGTCAGCAATCAGTCCGACTCCAATTGCCTACCATTTCCAAGACCTGCCCAGACCACAGCACCTAGAATTTTTTCTCCTTTAGTGTAGGGATGGGGAACCTTGTTGAGTTGGGGGCCGCTGACCCACAGAAAAATGAGTCAGGGGCTGCATACAAGTGAGAAGCAAAAAAACAACAACAAAAACCCAACCCCCAATCAAACAAAAAACAAACAATCCCCCCACAAACCCTCATGTGGCCCCTGACGGAGAAGGAGAAAGACATTCCCCACAATCTCCTCACATACACCAGACCCTAGGGGGCCCAGGCTAGTAGATTTTGTGTGCTCCAGCCCTATGGGGAGGCAGCAGGGGGGCTGGAGTGCTTGTGCAGGCTCCCCAGTGCTGGGGGGGGGGGGAGCCCTGAGCCTCGGGGGCCAGATTCAGGCAAGCCGGGGGTCATATCTGCCCCCCCGATCTTACGTTTCCCTCCCCTGGTTTAGTGTCTCAGCCATGGCCATATGTAGCCAGGTAGTGAGCTACTATGCAGCTTTTCAACTGCAGTTTCTTCTGGCCGGGGAAGAGCTGCTCGACTCACTCCTAGTGCAGCGAAGTGGCCGTAAGGTGAACATCCCAAATTCATGGCAATTCGCACCTCCCAGCACAATGTGTGCTCTGTCTATGGATGGGCGTGAACATATCTCAGGGCCAATCGGTGGCACGGTTCTATGCACAAATAATTTGGTTCTCCGGGTGGAGCAAACAATTCTCCTGCAGAGAGGGGCATGGTTCCCTTGAGGAGGAGGAGGAGATAATTTGTATTACAGAGATATCAAGGGATACCCACCTGCATCATGGTCGCACAGTCCAAACAAATACAAAAGACAGCCCTTGGCCCCAAAGCATTCACAATCTAGAATGATGGCATTAGAAGCTGTTACCTTTTCTCCTTTCATCCCCTTTTCTGACATGCTATCCAGCTTGGAGAGGGGGAGAAAAAGGCAGGACATCAGTGCTGAGTGTTTCAGGAACAGACGCACCAGCTAAGGAGTAGAGCCTGGCACTTACTAGAGGATTTAACGCGCTTCAGCAAGGATCAACCTGGCACAGACTGTGTATTCGCGACCTACGTATCGGTATTCTAAGCCCCATGGCTTCTCAAGAAATCATTCAAGTCATGTTGATTGTATGTAGAAAACAAGGCAAGGAAATTAACATACCAGAGTCCCACCTGCAGGCCCTGGCAGACCATCTGGCCCCTTAAAATACAAAATAAAAGTAGGTCTGACCTCATGGTGCTCATGTTGTAAGGAGGCGTTATCTCCACAACTAGAATATTACAGTAAGGAGTGATTGCTGAGTGCTGCTATTGCTCCCTTTCCCAAAGGACCAAAGCATGGGCCCCCCACCCATTGCTGGTCCCACGCCAGCTACAACTCTGGCTGTGAATGAGTTCCAGCAGAACAGCCTGGCACTGACAAAATCTATGCAAGGCTGGTTCCTTCCCAGCTGACCAGCCCCCCTCCCCTGCTCGGAGAATCCCCAAGCACCCCCTCCTCTTTGACAGAGGAACCCTGAGCTGGTCCCCCACCTGCTGGGATGAGCTCTGGGACAGATGCTCTGCGTTTCTCCTCCCTTCTCCAGGCCCAACCTGCCTGCGCTGGGAAAAGCCAGCAGCATCGTTTGGTTGGAAGACACTTTTGCTATGCCCCATGCAGGCTCTGGGGCTTAGTGACCCCGCCCTGGAACCTGCACAGGACGTATCCAAAGCATCTTTCAATTACGCGGCACGTTGAGGAGCCTGCAGCTGACGGCGGCGGCCCAGCAGAATTGGAATGAAAAGTTTTGCACAGCCGAGAGCAGGGGGACACCAAGGAAACCGCTCTCTAGGGTCAGGCAAAATGGGCTTTGATCCAATTCTATTAACTTTCCAGCAGAGCGGCCCCGTGTTTATATCTGGGGGCCGTTGGCTGGGAGGACAATTGCTCTGTATGAGTTGCACTGGGGTAGAGGAACGTGTGTGGTCAATGCGAGACGCACCAAGCAGCCAGCCCTGAGGAACAGATTCGAGGGTCAGGTGGCAACGTAAGGACCCACCCTACAAATCCCAGCTCTGCCAAGGCCTAGGCTGTCGGTAACGTTACACATGCAAACAGCCCCGTTGATCTCTCATCACACGCATGGAGTGACGCAGGGGCAGAGACCTGGACAGGATCAGGGCCCAGGTGTGGCTGGGAGGTTAAGAGCTCAGCTCGAGAGCTCTGTTCTGAAACCCAGCCTCCTGGGGCAAAGCACAGGAGGGACCTGACCCCATTGTCCCTCCCCTGCAAGCTCCACAAGAGCCCCCGAGCACAAATGCCCACACTCACCCTGGGACCGGGCGGGCCTCTCTCTCCTTTCAGGCCTGTCGCCCCTGGATCTCCCTGTAACCCAGCAGGAACAGGTTAGCGCTCTCTCTTTGGCGCTGCAACACGACTGATAAAGCAAGGCAGGGGTCTGGGGAGAACTTGGCTTTAATGCTTCGTGGTTAGGTAGAGGAATGGAACACGCTCTCCGGATGACTGCTCAAGGCCCTGGTTCTCCCAGGGCCCCTCCAGGGCCACCCTCTCCTAGCCAGCAAGGAAACCACGGCTACCACAAATGCAAGCACAGCAAATGTTAGCATCAAACTGAGGCTGTAGTAAGTCCACTCCCTTGATGGCCAAGTTGCCGCTCCCCGTCCCCTGCCACACACAGGGTGGCCAGGTGTCAGGTTTCTGACAGGAATACCTGGTCAAAACCAGACCCTGGCGGGGTTGTTAAAAGTCCAGTTTTAAAAGACTGGCAGGATCCCTGCCCGGCTCCTGGCAAGTGGCCAGCATGTCCCTCCAGCTCCTAGGCAGAGGTGTGGCCAAAGGGTCTCCGCATGCTGACCCTCCCCCAGTGGGCACCAGCTCCGCAGCTCCCATTGGCCAGAAACCGCAGCCAACGCGAGCTGCGGGGGCGGTGTCTGTGGGCAGGGGCAGTGTGCAGAGTCGCCTGGCTATGCCGCCCCTCCAGTTCCTAGGTGACCTGGTGGCCGCTTCTTGGGAGACGACTGAGTTAAGCACCACCTGGAGCCTGCACCCCTCCCACCCCCCTGACCCCCCTCACACACTCCAAACACCAGCCCTGAGCCCCCACGCACACTTCAAACCCTTCAGCCCCAGCCCAGAGCCCCCACCTGCACCCCAAACTCCTCATCTCTGGCCCCACCCCAGATCCTGCACTCACAGCCCAGAGCGCATACCCCATCCTGTACCCCGACCTCTTGCCTCAGCCTGGAGCCCCTCCCACACTCTGAACCCCTTGGCCCTACCACACAACCCAGATCCCTCACTCCCTCCTGCACCCCAACCTCCTTCCCCAGCCCAGTGAAAATAGGCGAGTGAGTGAAGGTGGGGGAGAGTGAGCAACGGCAGGAGGGGTGATGGAATGAATGGGGGTGGGGCCTCAGAAAAAGGGTAGGGCCTCAGAGAAGGGGTGGGGCAGTGGGGAAGGGGGCAGGCCAAGGAAACTCAGTTTAGTGTGATTAGAAAGTGGGCAACTCTACCACATGTGGAGGGTGAAGATGCCAGAAAATGAGGTCGAGTCACAGTTTTCACTAAACCCTGTGATTTCCACCCATATTTTCTCTCCTCTCCATCAGGAGACGTTCCTTGGCAAAATGACTGTGCCGGTTAACAAATGACCCGACCTCTCTTCACACACAGATCCGATCTGAGGCTGCTTGTGGGGGTGTGGTTGGTGCACGAAAGGGGCTGGATCTTTTCCTGTTCATTTCTCCAGGCAGAGAAATGGGACGGAAGCCTGGCGTGAAGCATCCTACATCCATCAGTAGTGTGACTGCACCATCCTAATCCTTGAAACAACTGGTTTCTCCTCTCCCTTTCCTGAGAAGCCAGGCACCTTGGCCCCAATTCAGCCAAGTGCCCAAGCACGTGCTTAACTTTAAGCATAGGAATGGTCCGATCCCCATCTGGCAAAGCACTTAGGTCAATGGGAGTTAGGCACCTAAAGGCCCTTCAAATCCAGCACTTAAGCATATGCTTAATTCCAAGAAACTGCCTGAGTCCCACTGACTTCAGTGAACGCTTTGGTGAATCAGGGCTTGAGTGTTTACTCCTGTCCGCCCTGCAGAACTCACACAGCTCTGGAAGGAGAGCTGGAGTCCTTCCTGCCGCTTGCATCCTCCACAGCCCTACCAGCTCCGCTCCCCTGGCAGCATTTGTAACGGGCGAGGTGAACGCAGCTTTTCGGAGCTCAGCGTTTCACACCCCACGTGGAATTTTGCAGATTTTGACTTGCAAAAGTCCACTGGGGCGGAGAAAACTCGGTCTGGAAGTCGCAGAGTGAGTCACGTCAGCAATCACAGCCCCGGCCACGTCCCCGAGCAGTGACAGGGCAGCAGTGAGGGCAAGTCCTGCGAATAATTACCCAGGGTTCCAGGAGGGCTTGGACTGCCATGCTGCTGCAGCTACCCTCCTCCAGGACCTGAGCTAGTGACATTACAACTCCCTGGGGTGTGGCTAGTCCAGCTGCCCTCATGCCTTGTGATTGGAGGACTGGGCCAAAAGAAATCTGATGTGGTTCAACAAGGACAAGTGCAGAGTCCTGCACTTGGGACGCAAGAATCCCAAGCATTGTTACAGGCTGGGGACCGATTGGCTAAGCAGCAGTTCGGCAGAAAAGGCCCTGGGGATTACAGTGGCTGAGAAGCTGGATATGAGTCAACAGAGTGCCCTTGTAGCCAAGAAGGCTAACAGCAGAAGGAGGAGCATTGCCAGCAGATCTCGGGAAGTGATTATTCTCCTTTTTTCGGCACTGGTGAGGCCATATCTGGAGTATTGTGTCCAATTCTGGGCCCCCCGTTACAGCAAGGATGTGGACGCATTGGAGAGAGTCCAGCGGAGGGCAACTAAAATGATGAGGGGGCTGGAGCACATGACTTATGAGAAGAGGCTGAGGGATTTGGGCTTATTTAGTCTACAGAAGAGAAGAGTGAGGGGGGATTTGATAGCAGCCTTTAACTACCTGAAGGGGGGTTCCAGAGAGGCTGGAGAGAGGCTGTTCTCAGTGGTGACAGATGGCAGAACGAGGAGCAATGGGCTCAAGTTGCAGTGGGGGAGGTCTAGATTGGATATTAGGAAAAACTATTTCCCTAGCAGAGTGGTGAAGCACTGGAATGGGTTCCCTAGGGAGGGGGTGGAATCTCCATCCCTAGAGGTTTTTAAGTCCCGGTTTGACAAAGCCCTGGCTGGGATGATTTAGTTGGGGTTGGTCCTGCTTTGGGCAGGGGGTTGGACTCGATGGCCTCCTGAGGTCTCTTCCAACCCTAGGATTCTGGGATTCTGTGATAGCTATGCTCTTTATTGCACAGCAGTGGGAGACCATGTGCTCCTCACATCTGGGAAAGTCTGAGAGCAATTCTATCCTCTCTATTTCATAGAGTTTCCTTAATTTTTTTAACTTAGCCCTTTGCAACTGTTTACAATTGATTTAAAACCATTTTTGTTGCCAGAGAGTAAAACACTCCTGGGTCAAACTACACAGTCAGTCTTAGGGGATGGTCATCTCAAGGGGCCGTTGCTTCTCCGGCATGGGACTTTACCTTCTCGCCTTTGTTAGTGATGCTGTTATCCAGAGATGACACCTACACCAGATGGAGGAAAGACAGGTCACAAAGTGTTGTTGGTCTCAATTAGGAACAGCTCTCAACGAGCCCCCGCGTCTCTGCCCACCTTCCTGTTGGTTCTGATACATCCCTTTGGCACAGGGCTCAATTAACTCACTTGTTTTCCTCCTCTAAAAATTAGCCCTTAAACTGAGCTGTAATATTTGCATCCAAACCTTCCAGGTGTTTGGATCGGGGGGGCAAGAGAGTGTCTAAAGGACCCAATAAGCTGTAGAGGTATGAGTCAGCTGTGAAATTGGGGTCTGGAGCTGCTCTTCCATAAAGCTGGAGGTGTTCAGGTCTGACCCATTACAGAGACTGCAGCCATCTGCAAATCCAATCTCTTGACTTCCCCAGAGCTCGGGGATGCTCCAACTTTACATTTTGTTTGGGCCCCTTCTGCTGTTGACGTCACTTTTGCCCTTGTTTGGTTGCTTGTACTGACCCACCAGTCACGTGGCTGCGTGGCTTAGAGAGAGCCCTTCCCCAAGGGACACCGTTGCCCTTTGAATCTGAAGACGACGTGAGTCATGGAGGTGTGGGGGTCATTGTGCTAGGACAAGGCAGACCGCGGGAGAGAGGCATAGGAATTGAGAGGAGCTGGGAATTGCGAGCTTTCTAGGCAGCCTGGGCTGTACTGTGCTTCCACCCTCCATCCCGGTGGCAATGCGGTTTTGGAGGTGAGTACCTCACTAAGAGGTTCGTGAGTGGGGAGCAAACGGGAGCCATGTTGGAGAGTGGCAGCCAAGGATGACAAGACCAGGGCAACCAAAGAGCACGAGAGATGGGCAAGTGCCTCCATGGTACATCCCGAGGCACTGACTCAGTTAAGCACTTGCTTAATTTTAAGCACATCCTTGAATCCCATTAAAGTCAAGCATGGGCGTAAATCCCATTGACTTGGCCGGGATTAAAGCGTATATTTAAAGTTAGCCATGTGCTTTTTGGAATAGGTAGGGCATTCAGCATGTGCTCATAGGCTTTCCTGAATCAGGCCCCAGAAGATGGTTGTGATACACGCTTGTGCAAGGGCTGAATACACACGCCAATGCCTCGTGCACGTGTGCTGTGAGGCATTTGCTGCAACACAGGAACTATGGTCTCCACTCGGGTGACAGGCCTCTCATGGCAGGCACTAACTACAGCCACTCCCCATGAGTAATTTTAGTGCTAGGAGAGGCTCACAGCACATCCGCCCCCCAAAGGAATGGGGGTTCTTCCCATTGCCAGGACAACATACCCCATTTCCCCCTCACACACACACACCAACGAGCACCTCAGGAAAGGGAGTGTTACTCACAACGCTTCCAGGAGACCCGGGCGGCCCAGGCTTCCCCTGCAGAGACATAAGGCCCCCCAACCCCAGAGAGGTGAGAGGTGAAAGTCAGCGAGTCGGACCCCGAGCCGGACTCTCGCACACAAGGTCAAAAGGGGAGTGTGCAAACCTACAGCTTCGCCCTTGAGTCCCTTCTCTCCGGCGGCTCCCTGGGAAGAGAGAGAGGCAGGGTGAGAGCCCGCCTGAGGTGGGGCACAGTCAAAGCAGCCCCCCCCACCTGCCTCAGCCAGCTCAATGGTCCCCGAATCTCGCGTCTAACGTCTCCCCGGCTGAAAACCCAAGTGACTCTTCCTCAACGGTGGGCAGAGGCACCGACTGTGACTCCACCCCTCCCCCAAGGCTCCGCCCTCACTCCGCCTCTTCCTGCCCCCACTCCACCCCTCCCCCAAGGCTCCGCCCTCACTCCGCCTCTTCCTGCCCCCACTACCCTCCCCCAAGGCTCCGCCCTCCTCCGCCTCTTCCTGCCCCCACTCCACCTCCCCAAGGCTCCACCCCTAACTCCGCCTCTTCCTGCCCCCACCTCCACCCCTCCCCAAGGCTCCACCCTAACTCCGCCTCTTCCTGCCCCCACCTTCCCCTCCCCAAGACTCCACCCTCATTCCGCCTCTTCCTGCCCCTACTCCACCCTTCCCCAAGGCTCCACCTCTTCCACCTCTTCCTGCCCCAACTCCCCCTCCCCAAGGCTCCGCCTCTTCCTGCCCCAACTCCACCCCTCCCCCAAGGCTCCGCCCTCACTCTGCCTGTTCCCTCTCCTGTTCCACCCCTTCCCCAAGACTCTGGCTTTGTTCCGCCTCTTCCTGCCCCTGCTCCACCCCCAGCCTGGGGCACCTCCCGCCAATCACCGAACAGCTGATTAGCAGCTGCCCTGAACAGAAGTGGCTGGTGAGTGCCGAGCACCCACAATGCTTTTTCCATGGGTGCTTGAGCCCTAGTTCACCCACGTGGAGGAGTTTTTGCACACTCACGTGGCGTGCACACCCGTGGCAGAATCCTGCCTTAGGTCTTGTGCTTCCAGTGTCTCAGACCAGAATTCAGGCTGCTTCCACTCCTTCCCGCGGGCGAGCAGACCGTCAATGCAAGGCCTCCCAAGCTACCTCAGAGTTACCGGCCTGTCTTTTGCCACCTGCACTATTGTCTCCCAAGCGCCCTCTCCTTCCACCACTCCTTCGGTGCCTGACTCACCTCCTTTCCCGGTTCTCCCATCTCGCCTTTGATCCCCTGCTGGCCAGGATGTCCCGGAAGCCCTACAGGGCCCTGCAAAATGATGCAGAGGAATCCTCATGAGTAAGACAAGAGGTCGATCTTTGCAGATACAGCCCAATGGGCCACCCAGGCCCTGCCCAGCCGCCCAGGAAGTGCAGAAGACTTCACTCTATCCACTGTCTGAACTCTGTGGTTTTCACTGAGGAGAAAACGATTCCACTGCTGCTGGACGGACAGCCCTAAGTGAAAGCGGAGAACCAGCGAACTCACTGCACATTCTCTCACTAATTCCTTCTGTAGCTACTTGGACATGGAAACATAGTGCCTGCAGGTGCCACCCATGAAACCCATTGTGCACCCCGGAAAGAATTATTACCCGGATTCCTCTCTTTCCTGGCTTCCCTGGGGCACCCGCTTCTCCCTAAAGGAAAGAGGAACAATTTTTAAAGCCGGCTTAGTCGCCTCTGGTAAACAGGTGTGGCAGGCTGCCCCAGCACAGGCAACATTCACTATCGCTTCTGCCAGTTCAAACGGAGAGAGTCAAGTCCATTCGTCTGGCCAGTGGCTTTAAGGGAGGGCCAGTTTCTCTCCCCAGCATCCACCAGCCAGCGGGGAGGAGCAGCCGGGGATCAAGACGAGGTGGGCCATCAGTAAATGGGGGTGACATTTTGGAGGGTGCCCGGAGCTGGAGTACCTATGGTCAGATGTGGCAGGGAGACATCAGAAGAGATGGAGGGAGGTTTGCAACTCTCCGCCAGTCACCAATGGGATTTTGGGTAAGTCTGCTCTCCACCTCCTTGAAGAAACAGGGGACCGCCCCCAGCCAGCCCCCACCCCCAGGACTGGAAGAACTCTCCCAGAAGGAAGAAGGTTCTGACATCCGGTGTGATGGTTCCGTGGCAGGCTCTAGCTTTGGTGGGCGGAACCAAACCCAGATGGAAAACCAGAGTTGGAGCCAGTTTGGGGGACATTTCACTGGCGTGGGTTGGCTGAGCCGGGCTGGATCAATGCAAACCTGTCCCGCCCTCCTCTCCTCCGAACGGAACCCTTCAAAGTTGGAAAACGAGACGACTTGGGGGTCACATCACAACAGCTTTCTATTAATATTAATCAGAAGGTTCCTCATTCTACTAATTACGGCAGAGAGAGCTCAAACCTCTTCACAGCTATGGGAACGAACAGAATTCCCACCCTGTGGCCTGGATCCCTTTCTAAGGAGCAGGTTAAAGTTTGGTTCGCGATCCATTTTGTTGTTCTGAATTTCCCAATTGGGTGAAAGTGCCTGATCTAACTGTGGCCGGTGTAAACCAGGAGTAACTCCTATGAAGCCAGTGAGGCTACATTACTCAAATTTCATTGCACCCTTCTGCCAACAAGAATTATTAATGACCCCAGGGCAGGGGGGCCAAAGGCAAAACCTATGGGTTTCTTCCCACAGGCTACATCTACACTGCGGGCTTCTTGCGCAAGAAGCTTTTTACGGAAGAGATCTTCAGCAAAAACTTCTTGTGCAAGAGCGTGTCCACACTACCAAAGCGCATTGCAAAAGCGATGCGCTTTTGCACAAGAGCGCGTCCAGACTGCATGGACGCTCTTTCGAAAGAAAGCTCTGATTGCCATTCACAGAATGGCCACCAGAGCACCTGTGCTTTTTTCAGTTGGCTCTTTTTGCACAAAACCCCCTGTTGCCCGTCCACACGCACCTTTTTGCGCAAGAGCTCTTGCACAAAAAGGAATTATTCCTCGTAGAAAGAGGAATACCTGCACCGCAAAAACCCCTCTGTTCTTTTGATTTACTGTAAATTTACTTGCACAAAAACGCGCTTGAGGTGTGGACGCTCAGTGGGTTTTTGTGCAAAAACAGCTGGTTTTGCGCAAAAACCCTGTAGTGTAGACATAATCCCAGGATCAGGAGGGTGGCTCGGGTTTTGGCTGTGGGCCGGAACCCCAGCAAATCTAATGCCAGCCCTGGCAAGCCCAACATGGTCCCAACTAGGGATGTCAATGGTTAACCAGTGAACCGGTCGCCCAGCTGGGCTGGAGCAGCCCCACCCCACCCCACTCACCCTTGTTTAGGCAATTAACCAGTTAAACGTTATGTTTAACCAGTTAACTGATTACATGGGATTTTACATCCCTAGTCTCGACCCACAGTTTAAGCCAGGGGGCCGGGAACCTTTTTTGGGTCGGGGGGCCACTGACCCACAGAAGAATCAGTCGGGGGCTGCACACAAGTGAGAAGCAAAGTGAGAAGCCCCTGCCTGAGAAGGAGAAAGACCCTCCATTCCCCTCGCACACCAGAGATTAGGGGGGCCCAGGCTGGTAGATTTTGTGTGCTCCAGCCCTGCAGGTGAGTGGCTGGTGAACCTTGGGGTCCGGATCCAGGCAAGCCAGGGGCCACATCCGGCCCCTTGGCCTGAGGTTCCCCACCCCTGGTTTAAGGACGGCTGCACTAGTGTAACCTGAGATAAGGATCAGGGCTTTTCCCTTGACCCCTTTCCTTTGTGGATCAGCAGCTACAAGGGGTGCGTGGGCTTGACTCGGCTGCAGCACAACGTGATTGGAACTCCAATGATGGAAAGGCTCTTGGATGGGCAAACTCCTTGAACCAAAGGAGAGTTGCCGTCGGCTGTAGCCAGTAAAGAGTCGTAGCGGAGGCTTCTCACAAAATGCTCTTGGGTGGCTGCCTGCCTCAGCTCCAAGGGAGCAACCCCACGTCCCGCAAAATATCCCAGGAGGCCTGAAAATGGCCTCCCGCTGGTGCATCGTGATCCCACGCCTTGGGGCGGCGGCAAATTGTGGTAACTTGGTGACACGTCGGCCAGGCGTCACCACACACATACTGTAGGCGGGGCACCGCTGCCGTGAAAGAGCCAGAGCAGTATGACTGGCAGAGGCCTGCCCGGAGATGGGGCCTGGAATGCCCAGAACACACCCTCATCGCCAAAGCCTGCTTCATTTCACACCGTGTCCACAGCGCACCAACTGAGCCAGGTCACCTAACAATGGCAGGCTCCCATCTCCCGGGCCCCAAACTAGACTGACACCCACCAGTTCCTTCCAGATGGTAGAAGGAACCCTTTTTCATTTGGAAGCCTCTTTTTTCTTCTCGGGTTTAAGAAAGTGGTGCAGTCCTGCAAGACGATACTGATGTAACCGGTCTTACAGGACCGTTCGCTTCTACTTACATCTTTACCTCTTAGTCCAGTCTCTCCTGGTTTCCCAGGTATTCCTGGTTCACCCTTCTCTCCCTTCGGACCCATTTCCCCCTGGAGAAAACAATGAACACAACGGTTGCTTTCTTCTCCCATATTGCGTACCCCTGTGCTCTAGGCCAGTGGCTTGCAGGCTAGGGGTTGCGAACCAGTACTGCAGGGTTGGCCAACCCGTTACAGGCAAAGAGCCAAAATAGTTGTGCATATAGCGCAAAGGGCCAGGGAGGAAAATTTGTCGAGCAAAAAAACCCCAGCCACATTTGGGTGAGAAAAAAAAAAAAAGGAACTGCCCCTTTAAGAAATGTGATTAAAGGCTTTTTGGCCACACCACATAAGGCTCCAGCCAGCCGCTGTCATCTTGAAGAAGCTATTTTGAATGGCTGCACCGGATGGCACAGAGAGCCAGTGAGCACAGGGAGCCGTTTTCAGGGGCGCAGGAGCTGCTTCACAAGCACTTCGCAAGCCGCACTTTCGGGACGGAAGAGCCGCATGTGGCTCATGAGCCGCGGGTTGGCCACGGCTGCAGTACTGGGTTGTGGAATGCCAGATGCTGCATCTCATTGCTGCAGGGGGACCAGAGGGGGAGGCAAGGCAGACTTCTTTCAAGTCCTGGCACCACAGACTGTGCAGAGCCTCAGAAGCGGTCAGTAGCCCACCACTGACTGGGAGCTGCTCAAGGTAAACCCCTCGCTCAAGGCAACCTCCTCCTGCCCCAGACCTGACCCCCCCCCCCAAAGCCAGAGCCCCTTCCTACACTCCAAAACCATTTCCCTAGGAGGGTGGGGAAGCACTGGAATGGGTTCCCTAGGGAGGTGGTGGAATCTCCATCCCTAGAGGTTTTCAAGTCCCAGCTTGACCAAGCCCTGGCTGGGATGATTGAGTTGGGGTTGGTCCTGCTTTGGGCAGGGGGCTGGACTCGATGACTCCTGAGGTCTCTTCCAGCCCTAGGATTCTCACGCTCTCATCCTCAGCCCCACCCCAGAGCCCACACTCTAGTCAAATTCTGTTGGGTCGGGGGCATCAACCATTTCCTTCAACTGGGTCATGGGGAAAAAGTTTGAAAACCACTGGTCTAGGATGTCTCTCACTCCTATGGCAGCTCTGCCAAGGGATGTGAAACGGGCCCAGCTCATGCTATTCGGCATCGAAATGTTTTCCCCGCATAAGGTTTATAAAAGAGGAATTCTACATTCGTTCTTCCACTGCCTACCCGTCTAACACCTTGGCAGGCCGTGCTGCAGCCCGACGCATCTTTAATAGGATGAACCAAAGGCTGTGAACTGGACTAGGCCCAGCGTTGGCCCCAGGTGCTAAGCAAGTTAGCACATTGCTGACTGGAAAGGCCTCCACAGAAACACACAGCAATTGTGGGGACACATTCTGCAGGGATAGGACAAGAACACATCGGCCCCTCGGAAGAGGAGGAGGGAATGGCAGGGTAACGAGGAGATTTGGCTCAAACTGGCAGGTCCCAGGAGAAAGGTGCTAGCTAACAACATCCAAGGGGAAGTTACAGGAAGGGCAGTTGTGCTAGCGGAGGTGGCAGGCCCCTGGTGTCCTGACAGAGCTGGGCCCATTGTCACTGGCATACGTGAGCAAATGTACCTGTATCCAGAGAGCCAGGCCGCTGGTACCACGCTTTGTCGATAATAAGCCTGACCAAGCGCCTTCGCCACAGAACCGAACATGTGGCCTTGAATCAGTGCCGTGCACTCTGGGTGAGGGCAGCTGGCATCGGAGCAGCCGTAACAGCTCTCCGCAGCGCTAACAACGCCCTTCCTCACCCCAACACCCTTCACCGCTCTCCGCTGGCTCCCCCACTTCTCCACCACATTGAGTGTCCTCACCCCTGTGAGCCTTCTTCGCACTTCTGGCCTACATCCCCCAACCACGTAGGGGCGCCCTCCCCGAGCACCCCTGCCCGAAAGCAGCCGACGGTGGTCGTGCCATGTTTGGGGGAGGAACAGTCTCCCAAAACAACATCCTTCTTCAGCAAAGTCTAGATCAGTCCCAGGAGATAAGTTAAGCAGGGCCCCATCTGACAGAGGACTTCAGTGTCTACCTCCCACTGAAATCAGTGTGACTCAGCGGTGAACCTGGGCCAAATGCTGTGCCTAGGCTATTTTCCATGCCTATACACTCTCCTACGGCCATGTTGGGGTTAGACAAGAAGAGAGAGCAAAGAGGCAGTTTCAGCCTGTTGTTTTGCAATGTGCAGGGCCCCAGCTCTGCCGAATGGAAATGCCGGCAGAGCCTCCACTTGCCTCGAAGCCCCTCCAGTCCTGGCGGCTTCCCCGCCCCATGAATGTGACTAGTGTGACTGTCACAGCATCCCCTTTTCCATTGCCAGTCCCAGCTTAGTACACCCCCCTGTACACGCCGCAGCTGTGAGTTTGCTTTGCTGTGCTCACTCACCATTTGGCCAGGTTTGCCGGACAAACCTATGTTCCCCTGTGGAGAAATCAAACTATCAGTCATTTGGCAAGAACAATAGATGCAATGCCCTTTAGATTTGATCTCCCAGTCCTAGCCAAGGCCAGTCAGCCGCAGAGAAAATGCCCGCACGTGATTCCCAGACACCCTGGCACGGGCTGGGAACGCGGCCCCATAGCCAAGAGTTGCGGGGGGGGGATGGCGATTTCGGGGAGCCAGCCTGAGACACAGGGAGGGGTGTGTCGGAAAGTGCCAAGCGCCGGCGCTCTGACAATAGGGCCCCTGGAAAGTGCTGCAATTTGGGCTCTTGGAAATGAGTCATAATGTTTTTACGTGGCCTGAGTCTGTTGTTTGGTGGCCTGGCCCTAAAATGGCCATTCTACGGCATGTGCGAGCCTGTCTGTGAATTGCAGGGGTCAGCACACAGAGGGACACTTGCGGTCTGGAAGCGGCAGGTCTCCCCGGTGAGCCAACGGGGCAGCTTCCTTGGCTGAGCTGTTAGAAGCCGCACTAAGCTGTCCTAGGCTGCCCTTTGCACCCCTTCATGCTGTGCGGCTCCCTGCTCTTTGCTTGCGCTCTGTCCGCGGCTGGGCTAACGTGCCGGGATGCGGGGAAGGAGAGAGCGTGTCGTTTCCATCGCAAGAGCTCTGATCCTCGCCTTGCTGGGCTCCACAACAGCCAGAGTCCTGGAGCTTCAGGCCAGAAGGGACCTGACCGGAGCACCTTATCTGACCTCTTGTATATATCCCAGGCCACCACTCAGCCTTCCCCACACCCAGCCCAACAGCCAGGGGAGCCGGCAGCCACTCCAGGCCCCTGGGAAGGGGCGGAGCCACAGGCAGAAGGGGCGGGGCCTAGGGCAGCTGGCCTTTAGCACCGCCCGGAGTGTGGCCCCACTCCCCGCCAGTGCTGCCTGCAGCATGGCACCCCCGCCTCCCCAGACAGCCCTAAGAGCCGGTGGAGCACAACATGCGGCGCTCTGGCAGCCACTTTAGGGACTCGGTGCTCTGGGTGCTGCTGTGGCAACAGCAGCCGCCGGAGCCCTGGGCCCCTTTAACTCACCGAGCCCCAAGGCAACTGCCCTCTTTTCCCACCCCTGCCGGTGAGCCTGCCCGGAGGACAGCAAACGGCTGTGTGCCACAGGCAGAGAGCAGGAGGGGCTGAGGCGCAGCCAGTGCAGGGGCGGGATGGATGGATGGAGGCCGGGGGGCGGCCAGATCTCACTCTCCGTGCCGCCCCGCTGAAGTCGCAGAGATTTCACTGCAGCCGCCCAGAACTAACGGCACGGAATTGAGCTCGGCGTCTCTTGCGGTCGTCCTTCCCCCGCTCGGCTCCCCGGGCCCCACTCACCCTTTCGCCCATGTCGCCCTTCAGTCCCGCTTGCCCTGGAATGCCGAAACCGGGACTTCCCTGCCGGGAGGGAGACATCAATGAACACAAATTCATCACGGTCACCGTGCTGCCGGCAATACCATGGGGGGGGAAAAGAGAGTCTTCTGCTCTCCTGCCTCCTGGAGATGAAACGTCTCTCCCACTAGCACTCAGTGGCATGCTGGAACGCAGCCCTGGGCTCGGCGGCCAGCATGCGGGATTTCAGGAGGAGCCGGTTCGCATGGCTAGTATTCTCCAGGGGCAGCCACAATGAACTGGCCACCTCTGGGGGCCAAGGCTGAACTGCTTCCAATTCAGGCCTTGCTGGACCTCAGGGCCTCATTGTCAGCCTCGCTCCTTACAAGGCACCTGTCTCAAAGCCTGTAGCCTCAGGCTACGTCTACACGGCTTCCCTCTTCCGCAAAAAGCCTATGCAAATGAAGCACAGATTAGCATATTGCTGCACTCCATTTGCATAATTCATTAGGAGCCGTTTTTGTGCAAGAGGTTTTTGCGCAAAAGCCGTTCTTCCTGAAAAAATGAGGAAGAACGGCTCTTGCGCAAGAGGGGGGTTTTGTGCAAAAAGGCGCTCTGTAGACGGCTCCTTTTTGTGCAAAAATGGCTTCTAATGCATTATGCAAATGAAGCATGGCAATATGCTAATCCACACTTCATTTGCATAAGCTTTTGCAGAAGAGGGAAGCCGTGTAGACGTAGCCTCAGTGTGCCAAACATGGGCTGCCATGCACAGACCGTGCCCCTCAGTTTGGCTTGGTGAGAAGACCCACAAGATACAAATATGAATCAACAAAGGAACTGAAAGTTTCCAGAGCTGCAAGCATGGCTTTTACCTTCTCTCCTTTCTCTCCTTGTTTCCCTTTGTCTCCCTGTGGTCCTGGGGGTCCGAGTGGCCCAATATCCCCCTACGTGGGAAGAATTTGGGATTTAGGGGTCATAGTGGACAAGTTAAGTGGACAGTGTGACACTGTTGCAAAAAAAAGCAAACATGATTCTGGGATGCATTCACAGGAGCGTTGGGAGCAAGACACGAGAAGTCACTCTTCCGCTCTACTCTGTGCTGATTACGCCTCAATTGGAGTCTTGTGTCCCGTTCTGGGCACCACATTTCACGAAAGATGTGGAGAAATTGGAGAAGGTCCGGAGAAGAGCAACAAAAATGATTCAAGGTCTAGAAAACATGAGCTATGAGAGAAGGCTGAAGGAATTGGGCTTGTTTAGTTTGGAAAAGAGAAGACCGAGAGGGGACATGATAGTGGTTTTCAAGGGTGTTATAAGGAGGAGGGAGAAAAATTGTTCTCCTTGGCCTCTGAGGATAGGACAAGAAGCAATGGGCTTAAATTGCAGCAAGGGATTTTTAGTTTGGACATCAGGAAAAACATCCTGCCTGTCAGGGTGGTGAAACACTGGAATAAATTGCTGAGGGAGGTTGTGGAATCTCCATCACTGGAGATATTTAAGAGCAGGTTTAGGGTTTCCATATTTGAACTTTTTAAAAAGAGGACACTCCTGAGAGGGAGTGTATCTGTAGCAGTATCTACCAACTCACGTTGTATTAATGTGCTAGACAGACACCTGTCAGGGATGATCTAGACGGTGCTTGGTCCTGCCGTGAGGGCAGGGGACTGGACTCGATGACCTCTCGAGGTCCCTTCTGGTTCTAGTGTTCTATGAAGTCAGAAAGTTAGTAAGGTCTCCTAGCCGAGGCTCACCCTTCCTCAGTGGCTACTGGAATCCATGCAATTTATGGTTCACAGTTTTCAATCCACTTTGAAGACTGATTTCTTTGAGGCATTGACACATCTCTCTCAGGGCTTGTCTACACTAAAAGGAAGATCACTGCTCCCACAATTGATCATCTGGAATTCGATTTAGCAAGTCTAGTTAAGACTCGCTAAATCGAGCTCAGAGGACTCCCCCCTGCTAGCATCTGGTACTCCTCCTTTAGCGAGGGGGTAAGGGAAGCCGACGGGAGCAAACCCGTTGTGAGGACACCGCCAAACTCGGAGCTGACGTTACGTATCTTACGCCAAGCTGCTGGGTCTCCTGTAGACCTGGCCTTAGGGTTTAATCCTGCTGCCCATCACTATAACTGGGTGCCTACTATGTAAAATCGATATCTATTGTTAAGTCTCTAGGGGATTTCATGGAGTCTGTGGCTCTGAAAATAATATCCTTCACTGTGAAAACCTGTGAAAATGGGGAAGGAATTCACAGAGTTAGCTGGACTTTACTCTCGCTTACATTGGTTTAACTCCATTGGAGTGACTCCTAATTCACATTGGTCTAAATGGGATGAGAACCTAGCCCAGGAGTTGTATGTTAGGAAGTTTCAAAAGAGACTGGTATTTCACCAACAAGAATGACAACCGGTCTGGTAAATCTGAGGCAAGGGGAAGGCCTAAGGACTTTGCAGACCTCAACCCTTTTCCATCACTCACAGAATGGAATGAAATATTTTAAAACCCAAGCAGCTGCCAAAGGGGCATTTGCTAAGTCCCACAAGGGGAGGTGGGTCTCATGAGAGGGTTCATCTCTTATAGGAGTGTCCCACAGAATGGAAACAGCTGGAGAAAAATGGGGATAATGGGCACCGGGCATGCTCCAGTCTGGAGAAAAGAAAAGGAGTTGCTTGTCCTTTTGAAAAGGGGGTAATGGGAAGGGGAGCAGAGTGATAAATAAGGCTCCTTAGGCCACATCTCCACTTACCGAAGGATCAACACTCTGGTGATCGATCTTTCAGAGTTTGATTTAGTGGGTCTAGTAAAGACCCAATAAATCGAGCGCTGAGGTCACCTCCATCGGTATTCCTCACTGTTGTGGGAGTATGGGAAGTCAACAGGAGTGGTCTCCCGTCGACCTCCCACTGTGGAGACAGCGCCAAGCTCGGCTTAAGGTACATCGACTCCAGCTACGTTGTTTACATAACTGGAGTTGCGTACCGTAAGCCAACCTCCCCCCTTGCAGTGTAGACCTGGCCTTAGTCAAGAAAGGCAGAACTAGCCAGGAGGGCTGCCGTAAGGAAGATGTAGCATAAGTGTAGCTCTGTGTCTGGCAATGAACTCCTAAGGGAAGCACTGGTGTTAGGATATTCCGGGCCAGACACATCCATAAGGGTGTGGGGGGAAAAGGAAATTAAATCAATCCTGTTGTCAGCCATGGATAACACAGCAGGACGTCTTTTCCACCTCCAAGAAAACCCTGGATTTTGGAAACTGAGTTTACTCTAGCAATGTCAACACCTTGCCATGCTAACCAGAGTCCAGATTCTGTCTCGGTCACTGGATGTGTACTTTATTAATGTCCTTAATTAGCCCCCCAAAATCTAAGCCTTTTCCATAAGCTGACACTGGAAACAGAATGGCTGGAAGCAAATTTACACCTACCATGTATCGAGATGTTATGCGGGGGGTTACATTTGCTTGTATATACACAAGCGACAGATTAATGGGGCAGAATCATTGTTGCTGATCATGTGTCACTACACCCATACTTTGAAAACAGCTTCCAGATGAGAAGTGATTAATGAGAGAGGGACAGTTCAGCTTAGAAAAGAGACAAAAGAGGGGACATGCTGGAGGTCTGTAAAATGATGAACGGTGTGGGGAAAAGAGAATAAGAAAGTGGTTATTTACTTGGACACTCAACACACAAAACAAAGGATCACCCAATGACATGAATAGACTGTAAGTTTGAAGCAAACATAGGGAAGTTCTTCTTCACCCAATACACAGCCAACCTGTGGAACTCACTGCTAGGGGATGTTGTGAAGGCCAAAAATATAACTGGGATCAAAAAAGAATTGAATAATTCATGGAGGACAGGTCCCTCAATGGCTATTAGCCAAGAAGGTCAGGATCACAGCTCCATGCTCTGGGTGTCCCTCCACCCCTGACTGCCAGAAGTTGGAACTGGATGCCAGAAGATAGATCACTGAATTATTTCCCTGTTCTGTTCAGCCCCTCTGAAGCACCTGGCAGGGGCCACTCTCAGCAACAGGACACTGGCTAAATGCGCCACTGGCCTGACCCAGTCTGGCCATTCTGATGTTCCACTCTCTGTTCACTTGAGGTCCCTCATTTCTTGAGGCTGGGTCTCTGTCTATCCCAGGGATCTCAGTGAATAACATGGTCCTAAGCCCGGGCCTTCTAAGACAAGGTCTCATGCAGGTTGAACGCAGGACTGCCGAATGAACTCACTCTAGCGCCCTTCTTGCCTGGTGGTCCAACAACCTAGGAGAAAAGGAAACCACGTAAGTGTCCCGTTATGTGGAGGGATGGCTTCCCTGCCACGAGTGGCTATTCAGATCATGTGACACTGAATTTTATGGGGGAAGAAGAGGGGGACACAAGCCAAGTTCCAAAACAGAATAAGCTCCACCCACCTCTATTATCCCATAGGCACTTGCGCCCTGTGATTTAATGGCAAAAGCCGACTCCTGTCCCATTGCCAACACCAGAGAGGATGATAGGCCTGGTCCAAAAATCAGCCCATCTGAGCCTAATTTGGAACTGGCATTCGAAATTCCATCACCCAGGAGACTGATTTTCCCAAGTCTGTGCAACTGAGGAATCCCTAGGACTTCAACAGTGAGCGTGAACAGGCAGGTCAGTAAGACACGACTTCCCTAGCTCTTTAGCTTTTCACACTGCCTGCCGTAAAGCTGTGCGTTAAGCAGCACAAGTCATGTCTGTATGGTGCACTGTGTGCCGCAGCGTTTAGTATGAGGGGGAGTCACTAGAACTTACCCCCATGGCCGGAGCACCTGGAGAACCCTGGATCCCCTGTAAGGAAAGAGTAAATGCGTAAAGTTAAATCGTTAGAAAATTAAAAGCGATTATGCTTAAAAAACCTAAAGGATCGTTTCTTAAGCCAGCTCCCAACCCAGGCACAGAAGGACAGAAATAAAACATTAAGACGGTGCTTCAGGCCCTGCCAAATTCACGGTCCGTTTTGATCAATTTCACAGTTTTAGGATTTTTAAAATTGCAGATGTCATGATTTCAGCTACTTAAATCTGGCATTGTAACTCCAGGGGTCCCAACCTAAAAACGGGCTGTGAGGAGGGGTCACAGTGTTATAGTTGGGGGGATTAGGGTATTGCCACCCTTCCTTCTACGCTGCCTTCAGAGCTAAGCTCTCGGCCAACCCCTGCCACGCTGCAGCTGCCCAGCTCTAAAGGCAGCGCAGCAGGCTGGCAACACGGCAACCTCTCCTGCTATAGCATTGTGACACCCCCCTACCAGAGCACCCTTTGGGGCTGGGACCCCCAGTTTGAGAAACGCTGGCCTCCCCCATGGAGTCTGTATAGTAGGGAGCAGAAGTGCCCAAAGACCAGATTTCATAGGCTGGGATGCGTTTTTCACAGCCAGGCGTGTGGCAGGCCCTAATGATGCGGCTCGTCTTTTGTAGGCCCAATGAGCAGGCGTTGTAAGGAGGGAGGGCTGCGATGAATGAGAAGCACAGGGAAAGAGAGTGAGAGATGGACACAGGGTGGCTGGGGGTTGGGCATTCTCCTGGGCTGTAGGAGACCAAGGCTGAGAAAGCTCTGCAGCAGAATAGCGCATGGCCCAGTCACCTGAGAGGTGGGAGACCCAAGTTCAAATTCTATCCACAACAGGGATAGGAGGGGATTGAACTAGGGTTTCCAACATCCCAGGTGATCACCCCTAACCACTGGGCTAAAGGAGACCCCCACCGCTACGCAGCTTGTGAATTTAGTCCTTTAAAAATGCCAGAAACAAAACTTTGTTGGACTTGAAATGGATTTTATTTCTAGTTGCTGAGTTTTTTGGCAGTTTTCCTGATTTGGTTTGCTAAATGAATTTTCTAACCAAAATGTTGTAGCCACCAGCAAACTGAAAAGTCAGTTGTCCCCCTCTGCTCTGCTTGGAACACAGTGGCACAGACGCGAGGAAACTTGCCAAGGGAACTAAACACAGTCACTAGTTTAAGGTTGGTGTCCGATTGTCAGAAGTCCAGTCTCCCGTCCTTGGCCCTGGCTGCTTGATCTAAATGACTCCCTCCTGTGATACTTACTTGGTCTCCTTTCTGCCCCACCATTCCCGGAAGACCCTGCAATACAGCCAAGGAACATTTCCAACAGGTTATAAATGTTGCAGTCATTTAATTACAGGGTCCCAAAGGGGCCACATTGTACGGCAGGGGTCACAGCTCCCCTGCCAAAGTCCCACAGCCGTGCTGTGGAGAGGCCTAGGCGAGAGAGGGCCCCCTCTCTTCAGGCCCCCTTCAGCTGCTGGCGTCTTGGCCAAACCTGCCCCCAACGGGTTAAACGTGGTGAGGATTTTAACAACATGAAAACTCATCCAGCAGGGAGTGGCATGAGATCATCAGCCCCTGGCACACTGGCTACCCGTCAGCCATCAGAAGGGAACAACAATTATCATGAACTGATCTGAATAGGGCAGCGGACCCCAAACTGTGGGGCACCCCCCCCAGGGGCAGTAGAGGAACGTTGGGGGGAAGGAGCACCACTCAACCCAGCCCCCAGCTCTGCTCCAGCCCCACCCCAACTGCTGCCCTGGCTCCTGCCCCATCCTGTCCCAGGCACCTAGCTGCGGGCCCACGTCCACGGCCCGGCCTCTCCTGACCCCAGCCCTGCTCCTAGCCCCGCCCCCAGACCTGACCCCTTTATCATTGCCCATCCTCCTCCTTCCCCCAACTCTGGGAGCCACAGCCCTGCTCCCAGCCTGGCTCCAGGGGGGGAGGATGTGGTGTGGACAGAAGTAAGGGGGGCACAGCCCTGACAAGCGTGAGGGCCACTGGACTAGGGCAGCCTAGAAGTGCTACACTCCACGTCCCCACCACCAGGCTTTTCCATACAGCCATCCCGTAGCTCTTCTTCGGGGCCCTCTGGCCAGATCCAGGCCCACACACAACGCTCACTAGACAATCTGTTCTCAGGAGTTTTCCCAGCGAGCTCTTCACTGAAAGACGTTTGAACACAAGAGCAGGCGGCACCCCTGAGGGCCGTCAGTGTGAGAGAGAGACCTGCCGGTCACTAGAAACCCTAAATCAAACGCTAACGAGACACCCAAATTGGCCATTCCAGCAGGCTGAACGGGGATGGGGCAAAACCTGAACCCGAAAGCAGCCCTTGTAGACACACAGGAATGAAGAGACTCGTTCTCATTAACACCATGTTTCTTTCGCACCGTTCTGGCAGGCAAGTGGCCCAATTTAATGCCTCTTTACCCGGAGGGGCAGAGTGGGGTATTCATGTCAACAAGAGCCAGAGCCAGCGTCTCTGGCACCAGAGATGCCAAAGAGACTACACTGTTCACAAGAGCCTTGGCCAGTAGCTCCAAAGACGCTACAGTGTCTGGAAGGGGTGGGCGCTATCATGGTCTCATCCCAAAATGCTCCCATTTGTTACATGCAGGGTCATTTGGACAGCAGCTTGTCAAACAACTCGAGTGGCTTACAGCAATTCCTTGAGGTCCCTTTGGCCCCGTTTTTCCAGGTTCCCCCTGCAAGCGATAGAAAAATACATCGAGGTATTAGGTGCATAGGAGTTGCCAGAACAGCCCAATGGTCCGTGTAGTTCCATGTCCGATCCTGGGGCTGGAAACTGCAGAGGAAGGCACTGCCTCTCTGTGCCATACTGCATCACCAGGAGAGATACCTTCCTGTCCCCAGCTGGTAATGAGCGCAGGCCCTGAAGCATGCAAGTTGGTAGCTTATTTTTCTCCTGGCGACTATAAGTCTGCAAATGCTAACAAAAATGACCAATTTCATTTTGATCCTGGCTTTAATAATGAAACGAAAGTGCAAAGGAACGTGCCTTGGGGAATCTATAAACTAAGAAATACACATGGGAAACATTCCTCAAAAGAAAACTGAACACACCGTCAGCGAGCTGAGACAACTCAGACATGGGGCTCAGTTCTGCTGCCAACCGCAGTGGTTTTAGATCAGTGTAACGCCACCCACTTTATCTTTGCTCGATGCCAGTGTTATCTTTAATCTATACCATACTCCCTCCTCTCCTGTCCAAGCGTCATTTATTTCTATCAGTTGAAGGACCCCTCTCACCTTCTCCCCTTTGACTCCTGCATGGCCTTTTTTACCCTGGAAAACAAAAGGTGCTTTTGTTAAGGCAAAGATCCATTTGCAAAGAAATACCAACCAACCAACATACAAGGCCTGCACTTAGCAAGAGAATGAGGTTTGAATATTCCGGGGCTAGGAGTTTGCAAAGCAAGAGGGAAATCGATCTTCATTTTAAAAAAATCAAAGGGCTTTGTCTTCACATATTGCACTTCAGCTGAGGGTTTCAGAGAAGACAAACAATAATTAAATCTCACAGTGGTTTGTGTATTACGGTAACACCAGCTGAGGTTGGGGTCCCATTTTACTTGGGTAGTTTAGGCTCTACATTCACTGACTTTTTAAAACTTTGATTATGATTCCCTACCCTGGGGCCAGTCAGTCCTTCTTGTCCAGGCAATCCTCGTTCACCCTAAAGAAAAGAGAATGGATGTTATTTCCTTGACCGGAAAGAGTCACAGAAAGAGCTTGTTGAAACTGCCGTTAGTTATAGTTCTAGGGCCCCTTAGAGAAAACACTCCGGCTATTTTCTTAAATGTGCAATTGCACGTGCAAAAATGCACATATAAGTGCACACCCAGGCTATGTCTACACTGCAATGATCTATCGGAAAAAGGTACGCAAATTGTGCTCCGTGATTTGTGTACCTTTTTCCGATAGTTTTTCAGAAGAGGCTTTTCTGAAATTTGGCCCGTCTACACTGGGCCAAATTTCAGAAAAACCTCTTTCAGAAGAGCCCTTCTTCCTCATGGGAGGAGGAAGACAGGGCTTCTGAAAGAGCACATCTGCTCTTCCGCAAAAATAAGCGGAAGAGAAGACGTGTTCCCTGGACGCGGTGGAATTTTTCCGGGATACCTTTGGTATCCCAGAAAAACCCTGTAGTGTAGACATCGTCCCAAAGGCCAAGTTAGAACCCAACTGGCAGATGGCTGTGTGCATGGGTACATACATAATTCCTGTGCACTGTTATAAACATACAGAAGCATTTTTCCACATGCAGGCAGGGCACGGCCCACAATAATGCCTGGAGGGGGCAGTTCTTGGGAGAGCCAGCTCTCCATTCACTAGACGAGCCATATGTCCATCTCCCAGAGTTGATGCTCTGCAGAATCCTCTCCGAGCAATAGCCACTGAATGCTGGAGAGGCAGGGAAGAGAACCAGACTGCTGGCTAATGAGGTGTGGTATCCTGCCTCCAGCTGTGGCTGACATCCAATGCTTCCGGGGCAGGCAACTGCCTACTCAATCATGCATTTAGGTACTTGTTCAGTGCTCCCAGCTAGAGGCCGAGGGATCTTCCCAGCCCCTGGAGGTCAGGGAAGATCTCATGCCCTAGATTTGATTATCTTTCACTTACCTAAAACTGGCCACTCTCTGGGCCTTTCTCTTACATCAAGAAATCACAGTATTTGACTCATTGATCTTTGCCCCGCAGCGAAAGTCACAAGCTGACACATCAACATTTTCCTCCCCACCAGCAGCAGAAGCCTCGCCGTTTTCCCTGCATCACTTCCCCAACAGTCACTGCCCCCCCCCCTTTGGGAGGGGCCTCCGTCACATACACTTTGTACATGGCAGGTTGCAGAGCTGCTTACCAGCAAGTCAGGGCTCTGTCCCTGGTATGGCCTGGGTACAGAGCTCCCTTCTCAGCGACACACACACCAGATGGGGTCACTACAGACCCTTTCATGTATTGCCAGCAATGGCTGAGGTAGCTTTAAACAGATACATTGCCTAGAGGTAGTAGTACATGGTAACATGCCTTCCCCGCCTCCACCGGGAACCTAGGAATTCCCAGGTGGGCTCAGAACACAGACCACCAGATGCCCCAGAGGAAGGCACTCCCAGCTGATGTGAGGCAGATGTGGGCTAATCCGCCCCCCCACATGGGCAGCAGGTAATGTAGGCAAGGGAAGGCATTGCCTTCCCAAAACTGCCTGCACTCCACAGC
Source organism: Rafetus swinhoei (assembly GCA_019425775.1). Lineage (NCBI taxonomy): Eukaryota > Metazoa > Chordata > Testudines > Trionychidae > Rafetus > Rafetus swinhoei. The sequence goes on along the minus strand of CM033437.1, from coordinate 343,909,768 downwards.
CACCAGGGAAGGCTGGGAACACAGTGCAGCCCCAGTTCTCCAGGTGGCCAGGCAGGATGGTACTGGAGTTGGGCAGGGCTTGGCTCTGCGGGGGGTGGCAAAGGTTGCTGAAGAGGCGGGGCCACGTGTGGAAGGGGTGGGGCTGGGGTTCTCCTTCCCCAACTGAGCCTCCACCTGCCACCCATGGGTCCCTCCCTTCAGACTCATCCTAATAGAGATTGGATTCAGCCTTGAAGCATGAGTTTTAATCTCTTCCAAAACAGATGCGTGTTAGCGTTAACTACTGCCATGCTGGCTATTCTAGCTAGTTCTAGAAATAGGAACAAAGATACAGGACTCAAAGGGCCTCCTGTGTCCTGGAGCCCAGCCGTTATTATAGGGAGTCACATCATCTCGTCCCATTCATAAATGTATCAAGCACCATCTGAAAACTACTTAGGCTGTTTGCCCTCCACTACTCCTCTAAGGAGGCTGTTCCAGAACTTTACTCTTCTGGTGGATAGAAACCACCTTCTAATTTACAACCTAAAATCTTTTCTTCTTGGGTCTTGCTGGATTATTGGCCTGAACATTATCCTGTGGCGGGGAGTTCCGCAGTCTAATTATGCCTTGTGTGAAGGAGGATTTCCTTTTGCTGGTTTTGAATGCTGGGTAGTGGCGTAGAGTGCAAGGACACAAGTGATGTCCCTCTGACATTCCCCATCACAAGACCATTTCCAACTCCCCCCCCTCTAGCCCCCCAGCACAGGTTCAACTTTGACGAGTGATATCAATACCCGCCTTTTGTCCTTGTGCTCCGGGTGGTCCCACGTCCCCCTGAAACAGAGAAGGAAGAAAGTTCAGCCTCTAGGACTCATTGCTGGTTTCTGTCCTCTTCTTCCTCATCTCCACCCTTCTGTGTTTCTCTCCTTTTTCAGCCCCCGCAGCAGTGCATGAGTTTCAAACACCTCCCCGCTGTCACCCAGCTATTTACAAAGGGCCGATTTAGGTGGTCCCCATCCCTCACCTATTCGGTGTCTCCTGCAACAGTTTGCTAAGTCCAGCTGCTCAGAAACTCCAGGTCCTGCCTGAGTCTGACAAACAAGGCTGTGTCTACACTGGGTTTTGCTGCCAAACACCTTTCTCCTGGTGGCTTCGTTCCACCACAGTAACCACAGGGGGAACCAAGGTTCGCACCACTACCACTGTTTTAATCATTGAGACATCCCATGCTAATGAGCAAACATCGTGATAAAAATGTTGGTGGCCATTGACCCCTTCTCTAAGCCATTACAGCTGGTGGAAAAAAAGCAGGAACATTTTGACAATAATAGAAAAAACATATTTCAATGGTTGGCAGAGATTTGAATGCAAGGCTGGATCTCCCATGATGCACCATGGTCTCCCCTCCTGGAGACAGGAAGTAGTACATTGTGGGAGCCTCTGACCATGGTGCTTTATGGGAAATGTAGTCCCTCTGGGGAGTCCAACTCACAGAAGAGAATGGGGTCATGAGGCAAGGAAAACTCCCATGAGGCAATGTGGCAGCATGCTCATTTTGAAATATTTCAGATTCAGCCACATGTGTAGATTTTCTCACCGAAAAATTTAGAAAACTTCCTCCGAGAGCAGATAAATGTTGCTGAGAGGTCTAGCGTGAGTATATGTATGTGAGCTGGGAACCACCATGACCTTCATGTATGGATGTAACCTATGACCATCTAGTCCAGTGTTTCTTAAACTTGTTAAGACTGAAGAACACCAAACAATAATTTTTATTTTTTTTTAATGAGGAACACCAAGGATTTTTTGTTGAGGAAAAAGAAGAAAAAAAAAAAAAAAAAAAAAAGGTCAGGGGAAAGTTATTGAGAGAAAAAAAAAAAAGAGAGGTCACCTGCCCCTTTAAGGATGGCCATTTTGAAGTCTGTTGTTCTCCACGGCATACCTCCAACTGCCATGGAACACAATTTAAAAAACACTGATCTAGTCCTGAATAACTCAAGCTAGAGAAGGCCAGATTTTGGGGTTTGGTTCAATTCCTCAATAACTACATCTGGAGCACTGAAGGAAAAAGGGAAGGATGGAGGTTACCTGTTGCACATGTACAAACCAGGCTGCAAAGACTTAACATACCTTTCCTCCTTCTGCTCCCTTACGGCCAGGTGTGCCCGGAATGCCAATCCCTGCCTCCCCCTGAAAAGCAAGCACAGCCAAAGTGAAGGTGAGACTCCCAAGGCAGAAGAGAGAGACCCCCCCACACACAAAAAGGAGAGACTGTAACTGAAATCATTCCTATCTCCAGTGGCCCCTCTGAACTCCCGCTGGGGGCCAGCAATTTAAAGCAGGACCATTCTCTCTGGAGAGGTGCCTGGTGGCGTCACCTCGGCATTACAGGGGTGTGTTTATAAGGTCCGCCTCAATTGCTTGGAAGGGGAGACGAGTTAAGAAAAGGACTATGGAGGGTTCAGCTGAGCTTTGAAAGAGGATGGGGAATAAAGGAGGCAGGGACACCGAAGGAGACCATCCTGCGGGAGAGGAGAAGGCCCTGGCACCTGCAGTTGCCAAACAATGCAGACACCCAGGGAGGAGATGGCTCGGAGGAACAGGGAAGGCTGGCAAGACAGAATGTCTGTTTTGGCCCAGGATATTGGCTGCAGCAAGTCGATGGAGCAAGGGGAGATGTGACGATGCGTCTCCATCCTCCTCACACCTGGTACGTCCTACCATAATGGTGACTCAGCTATTTCTGTCCTGGTTCAGCAGGTGAAGAGGAAAGACATTTTGCAAGTGTAATAACCTTTTCTCCCCTGGGCCCAGGGATTCCAGGAGCACCATCCAGCCCGAGGGGCCCCGGCAGACCAGGTTTGCCCTGCGACAGAGGAGGAGAATCTGGGTAAATGCCGTGCCTTTCATGCCCAAGGCATTTAGGGCTAGTGTCAAGCCACACGATAAAAATGAGGTCCCACAGTGTGTTGGGAAATAGCTCATACAGCATCTCCGCCAGTGAAAGCTGCTGCCCTCCAAGGAGGGGGATCTGATGCTGCCCAACGACACCTTGCTCCTTGGCTTTCTCCGCTGTCTCCAGTTTTTGGGCTTCTGTCTTGGCCAGTTCTAACTGCAGCTCTCTTCCTGATGCTTCTCTCAGAGCACAGCTCTTAGCCCCTGGCAGCTTTGACTGCAGCTTCCAAGCCACAGTCAGCCCAGAAGTTCACAGAATCATAGATACTAGAACTGGAAGGGACCTCGAGAGGGCATCAAGTCCAGTCCCCTGCCCCCATGGCAGGACAAAGCACTGTCTAGATCATCCCTGATAGATGTTTGTCTAACCTGCTCTTAAATATCTCCAGTGTTTGAGATTCCACAACCTCCCTGGGCAATTTATTCCAGTGGTTAAGCACCCTGACAGTTAGGAAGTTTTTCCGAATGTCCAACCTAAACCTCCCTTGCTGCAGTTTAAGCCCATTGCTTCTTGTCCTATCCTCAGAGGCCAAGGAGAACACTTCTCCTCACTCCTCTTTGTAACACCCTTTTAGGTACTTGAAAACAGCTATCATGTCCCCTCTTAGTTTAGATTGTTTTCTAAACTAAACAATCCCAGTTCTTTCAGTCTTCCCTCACAGCTCATGTTTTCTTGGCCTTTAATAATTTTTGTTGCTCTTCTCTGGACCCTCTCCAATTTCTCCACATCTTTCTTGAAACATGGTGCCCAGAACTGGACACAGTACTCTTGTTGTCTAACTGCAGGCTAGGAAGCTTTGCAATTTCTCCAGCTCACTCAAACTGCCCTTCCCTTAGTTCTAGCTCCCTTACAAGAAAGAAAGAAAATAACTAACCGTAACCTTTGTCTTCACGTGTTCCCAGCCTTCTCCCCTGTGACTCTCTTAGTATCTATGCTATCTGGTGTGTACATGGAGGGCACGTGACCCGTGGCTACCCAGCAAACGGGGGTGTAGATCCTGCGGACAACGCTTTTGTGACAGGATGCATTGTGCTCCACCCTGCCCTAGCAACGGCCTGCGTCTGACAGGCATTGCCTGGCTCAACGTGACTATCAGCAAAAATTCACCACCGGTCTGTACTCACAGCCTCTCCCGCATCTCCTTTGTCACCCTTGACGCCGCTTTTCCCTCGAGGCCCCTGTGGAATGAATGAGACGTTCGCACTGCCTAGAACAATGCACGTTTCCAGGACAACCCACAGTATTAATCCTGTGTCCAGTGATGCCCAGGCATTAAAGAACCTTCCAGAGACAATGGCATCTTGGAGACCCTCGAAGACCACCCCAAGGCACAAGTTGCATCAGAAAGCAGGAGCGCAGGGGAGAATCATACCCGATTTATTGTGTTATTGTGGACAGTGATGGTCCTAGGTAGGGCCCTACCAAATTCATGGCTCTGGAAAACGTATCATGCACTGTGACATCTGGCCTTTTTGTGTGCTTTTACCCAATACCATACTGATTTCACAGGGGAGACCAGAGTTTCTCAAACTGGGGGTCCTGACCTAAAAGGGAGCTGCAGGGAGGTTGCCGGATTATTTTAGGGGGGGGACTGTGGTGTTGCCACCCTTACTTCTGCGCAGCTGCTTTCAGAGCTGGGTGGCTGGAGAGCAGCGGCTGCTGATCAAGGGCCCAGCTCTGCAGGCAGCAGCGCAGACGTAAGGGAGGCAACACCATACCAGGCCACCCTTCCTTCTGCACTGCTACTGGTGGCAGCTCTGCCTTCAGAGCTGGGCTGCTAGAAAATGGCCGCTGCTGAGTGAGGGCCCAGCTCTGCAGGCAGCAAGGCAGAGGTCGGTGAGGCCCCACGGTGAGATTTCAGAATTAAATGGACAAAACCCTGACATTTACTATGGACATGAAATTGTCCCAAATGGACTCTGAGTTTGGTAGGGCTCTAATCGTAGGATATTAGAGAGGGACGAGGGAATGTCTTTTATATGACCACCCTCTAATGGAGAAAGAGACAAGCTTTCGAGCCATATACAGATCTTCCTCAGGTCTGACAGACAGAGGGAACGAAACCGGGAGTAAATCTCAGCTACTTACTCTCCGGCCTGCGTCTCCAGGCTCGCCCTGTAACAGAGGACAGGGAACGTCACAGTCTCAAAACAAGACAGGGGCACTCTCGTTTCCTTCTTCTTCCTCACCTTTCTGCTGGGGCCTCCTCTCGTAGACTCGCACAATCTGGGCCGGAGTCTGTCCCCCTCCCCCAGGAATCATCCTGCCTCCAATGTGAGTGAGGGGAGCTACCTCCCATGTTTGCCCCCAGGCAAGATGCTGCAGGATTCACCTCTGCTGCTGTTTCAAAGCAAGCGTCAGGGTTGGATTTTTTGTTTCCTTCTGCGAATTTATCAATGGGTCCGACAGTCCCATAGGCCGAATATCTTTGACCCGCCCCAGGACAGGTATAATTGCAATTTTAGCTTCCACTGCATTGCATAGCCCAGAGGCTCAACCTTGGAGAACCAACTTGGGGACCATGTCGGGGGGCAAGAGGGGAGTTCAAGCCCTACTCCACCTACTCTGCCTCTGCTAAGACTCTCCACGGGGTGACTGGGCAGGCAGGCCACTCTTGACAACTATGCTGCACAGATGGAAACCAGGCTTAAATATTTCACCTCAACCATGCCCAGATGGTAACAACGTGCACTCGCTCCTGCCCAGGCTGCATTCGAGCTGGCCCCCTACGCCCCCTGAGACTGCGGTTGGACCCCAGTGTCTAGTGGTAAGAGGTCAAGCTATAGAGAGGGGCCGGATCCTGCACTCACAGATGTCACCAGGAAAGCCCCATTGGCGTCAATGGCATAGGGTCAATTGGCAGGTGTCTGGAAGGCCTGCTCCCTCGCTGGGTGGATTCCCCCTGCCTTGACAAGAGCCGCGTGGCTAGTTCCCCTTCATTGAGCACATGCCCCCAGGTGTCCATAGCAGAGCAAAGGAGGCGTATGGATTCCTCCCAGTCGCACGCACCTTCACAGACATCCCAGGTGGTCCCTGTGGCCCGGGCGGTCCTGCTGCTCCGGGAACTCCCGGCTGCCCTTTCTGCCCCTGAAATGATTCAAGCCAGACATTTGAGGGACACAGGCTGTACCCCAGTGACTCCCACGCCTAGCAAAGCAGAGCAGCGGACGGACCTCAGGTGAGCGCCCAGGGTCCCTCAGTGGGGACCTCGCAGGCCAATCACTGAGCTGCATGGAGAGACACTGAAGGCGAGACACCCAAACCTGGCTCTCAGGAGGACAAAGGATGGCTGCAATGGAAAGAGGGGATGAGGGTACCGCAGGAAACGCCGAGAGGGCATAAGAGGATTTAGAACATACACATTGAGATCCATGCACCCAGCACTGAAACACTGCCACCTCTGGGGTGAAAGGCAGCAGCTGGTTAAGAGCAGGCAATAACACCGCCAGCAGCCCAGGCCAGGCTGCGAGGAAGGATCTTGGATCTTGTTGAAATGATAACGGAGCCAGAAAGCAGTTATCCATCAGGATTTGGGGGTTAAGAACCCTAATCTTACATAGACCCCTAGCAGAGCCTTAATGCTACATGGGGCCAGGTCCATAATCTTCTGTCTCCATGCTAGGGATGTTAAATTTAGTTAATCAACTAGTCAAGGGATTTTCCATCAACTAGTGGATTGGTCAATAAGCAGGGGAGTCGCAGTGGGGTTGGCTCCCAGCCCCAGCCAGCCCCACCCCACCAACTTACCTTCAGGGCATCCCTTTTCCCGCCTTCCACTGGGGCAGCCTGGCTGTTAGTTGTCCTGTCTCATCCCTCCTAGGTAGGTAGGTAGGCGCGTGGGACTTGAGCCCACAACCCAGCCCTCCCCAGGCAAACACCCTATCCCCTAGACCACGCCAGAACCATGCTGTGGCTCTGCCTTTTAAATATATTAACAGCCTGTCGGTTCTTAATACATTTCAAAGGCTGGTGCATAGCGGGGGGACCTGGCGCGAGCTGGGATAGCTGATTCTTGGCTTGCACCAGGTCCCACCCCGCTGCGCTTCTGATTTTTAAATATATTAAGAGCCAGCAAAGGCGCAGCATCTGGGACTGGGGCTGATTCCTGGCTTGTGCCCGATCCCTGCTACTCCCATCTCCCCTGCTCCCCCGTGGAGATGGTGCTGGGGGGAAACCGGCTTTTAAGGGGGGAAGCGACTAGTTGAGAGACTAGTTAACTATCCGATAAGCAAAAGTCGACTAGTCACCTATATCCCTACTCCATGCAGCAATTTCCCCATTTTGATCCTAATGGATCTGCCCTGTGCCATACAGGCATGTACAGGGATGAGCACAACGGGGCCCTGATCCTACCCGAGTCCCTGTGGCCGCTATTAGACTACAGCTATTACGAAAGGCCTTGTTTGTGATCTGCGGTGATCACAGGCCATCTGGAGACACCAGCAGCAGAAGGGAGGTGGGTTATACTCACCGGAGAGCCAGGTTGTCCGTTTCGGCCAGGAATCACTTCCATCCCTCCCAGCACGTAGCCCGGTTCCCCCTGCACAACAGGAAGCAGCAGACACAGTGGTTTATTGGGGCATCAGGGAGATTTTCCGCTCAGATTTTCATTCGAGGAAGCCCTGAGAGCTTGCTCTGTACGTGATACACACAGCCCTGATGCAAAACACAGGGTCCGATTCTCAGCTGGGGTTGGCCCCCGAGGTGCCACTGACTTCAATGAAACTTCACGCATTCACACCAGCCGAGGAGCTGGTCCTGACTTCCTCGCTCATTGGTCAGTTACTCTATGGCTCCAGAGGCTGCTTGACAGGCAGACAGGCATAGAAACAGTGTGATTGACAGACTGGATACTGACTCCTTTGCATACAGACTGGCTAACGTAGGGAGGAGGGCTTTAAACTAGGTTTGAGGGGGGCAGGAGGGCAGCAGCCGTGCGCTCCAGGTCATGGCTCGTTTGTGATCCTGTTCCCCGGATGCTAAGGGAGCGAGGGGAAAGAGGCACACATGGCATGAGAGGCATGCATGACATGCATGCACTTTCCCCATGCTCCCTTAGCTTCTGGAGAACAGGATTAAAAGCAAGCCATGCAGCAGCTGTGCATGCTGGGACCTCTCCCCACATGCTCTGGTGGGCCCGATCCTTACTTTTAAAACTATCCATGGACCCCCTGCAGTGCCCTTGCAGAACCCCAGGGGTCCACGAATCACAGGTTGGAAACCTCTGTTCGAAGGAGTAGTTTTTCAGTCCTCCCCACAACAGAAAAGGAAGTGGGCACATTGGAGAGAGTCCAGCAGAGGGTAACAAAAATGAGGGAGATGGGGCACATGACCTACGAGGAGAGGCTGAGGGATTTGGGCTTGTTTATTCTGCAGAAGAGAAGAGTGAGGGGGGATTTGATAACAGATTTCAACTACCTGAAGGGGGGTTCCACAGAGGATGGAGAGAGGCTGTTCTCAGTAGTGACAGATGACAGAACAAGGAGCAATGGTCTCAGGTTGCAATGGGAGAAATCTAGGTTGGACTATTAGGAAAAACTATTTCCCTAGGAGGATGGGGAAGCACTGGCATGGGTTGTGTGGGAAGGGTGGAATCTCCATCCCTAGAAGTTTTTAAGGCCAGGCTTGATTTAGTTGGGCTGATCCTGCTTTGAGCAGGGGGTTGGACTAAATGACCTCCTGAGGTTTTTTCCAACCCTAATCTTCTATGGTGCTATGGAATTTTTTTGCAAAAATATTTTCTTACAAAACAAAAGCATCTTCTGTTTGTCACATAGGGTTACATTGTCTCATCGCACACAAAGAGGAGACACTTTGATCTGGAAACTAGATAAGATGCTTCAATCTGGGCTAATTAGTTGTTCCATTTAATAATTTAAAATAAGAAAATACTCATAAAGTAGAATATTTCAGCTACTATCCGGCAGAAGCCCATTTTCCATGGGACCATGGCCAGATAATCAAAAATTCGGATAATTCAGGGAATGGGAATGTGTGAGGCTGCAGTGCCATCTAGTGGCCAAAGGAGAAATCCCTGGATTCTGGATTTGTGCACGCTGTTCTTTCGGTTAACACGGAAACTGCACAACGAAAGGTTGAGAAAAGGGGGTTCTGCTGCACAATGTCTTAATCCATAATGACTCCACGTGATAGGACACCTCCTGATCACACACTGCAGCTAGTGACACTCTCACACGGACCTTCACAGCTCCCCAACTGCCCCCCGCCGTGAGGCAAGTAGGAGAGGATTGTTCTCCTAACTGATGGGGGAAACTAAGGCTGGGAACAGTGCAGGGACTTGCCTTAGGTCACACAGGCACCCAGGGGCAGAGCTGGGAACAGGACCCAGGAGTCCAGACTTTCTAACGAACCATCAGTCTGGAGTTTCACCTACTGACTGCTCAGAATAAAGGAGCTCAGGTGAGCTCCAGCCCAGCAACCGTCCCTCGTGGTTATTCAGCCAGTGTTTTGGAAGCCCTAGAACCCGAGAGAGACTCAGGAACTGCTCCGAGACAACCAAAGGCGAGAAGCAGCAAAATTCCCCAAGCAGCTGATTGGTTCTGGCTTAATTGCGGGGCCTTAAACGAGAAGAACCAAGTCCAGAGTCTCCTACCTGTCACGAGACCCGCAGCTCAGCCAATCAGCACTGAGACGCCTGTGAGTGATGAACTTCAATGTCCCCAGTGACTATAAGGGACAAAGGCTGGGGATGGGGGGGCCGGATTTCCAACCTTAACTTAGTGCTTTCCATGCCATGAATGTGGGCCAGTACCATGTGGCGCAGGCTGCAGAGGTACCCAGCCTCTTGGAGGCTCTTACCTTCTCCACAGGGACGTCTGTCTTCTGGCTCCATCAGTGATGGCAAAGGACAAAACTCCAAAGTGTTCACGTAGGTGACCCTGAATTCTCCCTCAGTCCTCAAGGGGAGCCCTCAAGAAGGAGACTCCCTGCGGCAAAGCCATCGGGATCTCTGAGATGGCCCCTGCCCTGCAGCCTGTCCCACCTGGCCGTTGTCATGGACTCTTTGTGAGGTCACCGCTTCCCAATCGCCTTTAACCAATAAGCTGAAGCACTGCAAAGGGCATTGTGATGTCACTGCCACACCCACCTCTGCCCTGCTAGGCCTAATGTCCTGCCCCCGGCCAGCCCCTTTGCACGTTTGAGCTGCTCCCCCGCGTCAGCCCCGTTCACTCAGTGTTAGTTCTGGGGATCAGGACGGCTGCACGTGAAAGCATCAGAGGCTGCTCAATGGGCCAAACTCAGTTTTGCAGAATCAGAGAACACTAGAACGGGAAGGAACCTGGAGAGGTCGTGAAGTCCAGTCCCCTGCCCTCACGGCAGGACCAAGCATGTTCTAGAGCAGGGGAGGGAACCGTTTTTTTGGTCGGGGACCACCGACCCACAGAAAAATCAGTCGGGGGCTGCACACGAGTGAGAAGCAAAAGGAAAAAATCCCAATTGAGTCCCCAGCTGAGAAGCAGAAAGAGTCCCCACATTCCCCTCGCACACTCAGAGCCTAAGGGGGGCCAGGATGGTAGATTTTATGTACTCCAGACCCCTTGGGGAACAGCAGGGGATTGGAGCACTAGTGCAGGCTCCCCAGTGCTGGGGAGGGAATCCTGAGCCTTGGGGGCCAAATCCAAGCAAGCCAGGGACTGCATCCACCCCCCTGGCCCTTAGGTTCCCCCCTGCTGGACTAGACTATACCTGGAAGGTGTTCATCTAACCTGCCCTGAAATATCTCCAGTGATGGAGATGCCACAACCTCCCTAGGCAATTTATTCCAGTGTTTAACCACCCTGACAGGAAGTTTTCCTAATGTGCAACCTAACCTTCCCTTGCTGCAGTTTAAGTCTATTGCTTCTTGCCCTATCCTCAGAGGCCAAGGAGAAGAATTTTCTCCCTCCTTCTTGTAACACCCTTTTAGATACTTGAAAGTTATGTCCCCTCTCAGCCATCTCTTTTCCAGACTAACAAACCCAGTTCTTTCAGTCTTCCCTCCTGGCTCATGTATTCTAGCCCTTTAATCATTTTTGTTGCTCTTCTCTGGACTTTTTCCAGTCTGTCCACATCTTTTCAAAAATGTGGTGCCCAGATCTGGACACAATCCTCCAATTGAGGCCTAATCAGTGCAGAGTAGAGCAGAAGAATGACTTCTCATGTCCTGCTCACAGCACTCCTGTTAATACATCCCAAAATGATGTTTACTTTTTTAATTTTTTTGCAACAGCGTCACATTGTTGTCTCATATTTAGCTTGTGGTCCATTATGACCCGTAGATCCCTTTCCGCAGGACTCCTTCCTAGACAGTCACTTCCCATTCTGTATGTGTGAAATGGATTGTTCCTTCTTAAGTGGAGCACTTTGCATTTGTTCTTCTTGAATTTCATCCTATTTACCTCAGACCATTTCTCCACTTTGTCCAGATCATTTTGAATTTCAATCCTATCCTCCAAAGCACTTGCAACCCCTCCTGGCTTGCCCTTCCGGCATGACTATGCACTATTGATAGCTACTCTCTGGGAACAGTTATCCAACCAATTATGCATCCACCTTATAGTACCTCCATCTAGGTCAGGGATGGGCAAATACCAGCCCATGGACCAGATCTGATCTGCCAGGGTTAGCTCCTGGCTGTTGCCCTCCCCCATCATATTTACCTCCGCCTTCAACAGTACGAGGGATCGTAGCTCCCATTGGCCGCAGATGGCCATTCCTGGCAAGCAGGAGCTGCGATTGCCTGTACCAGTGGAGGTGCAGGTAAATATTGTGGCAGCTACTCACCAGCGGCCAATCCTGGTGGATCACTGTTGTTTTATGGGCCACCCTGATCTAAGTTGTGTTCCCCTAGGTTATTAATGAGCAGGTCATGTGAGACTATCAAATGCCTTTACTAAAGTCTATATCCAGGTGGGCAATCATTTTGGATAGGGGGCCACTCCTAGAATTTGATAAGTGGCCAAGGGCTGCACTTTTCCATGATACTAACGAAGGGTGTGATGGGTCTGGGATGGAGGTTGGGTGTGGAAGGACCTTGGGTAGGGGATTGGGGTGCAGGATCCAAGAGTGGGTGGCAGGAGAGGATTCTGACATGGAGGAGAGGTGTAAGAAGGGGTGCAGGGTCTGGGAGGGGATTGTGACGTCGGGCAGGGGATTTGGGTGCAAGGTCTGGGAGGGGGCATGGGTGCAGAGGGTTTGGGTTGTGACGTGGAGCAGAGGTGCAGGAGGGGGGTGGTAGAGGGTTGGGGGAGGGAACAGGGGGTGCCAGATGCAGGCTTTGACCAGGAGGCATTTACCTCCGGTGACTCCCGGCCAGCACCCCAGTGGGACAGGTGAGGTCAGCAGGAGGTGGCCAGAAATGACCTCCCCTGGTCCGACAAACTCCCTCATCCAGGACCACTCAGGTCCTGAGGGCGCTGGAGCAGGGAGGTCCCACCTGTACATGGCAATAGCAAACACGTAAAGGGAACTCACTCTGTCTCCTTTCGGCCCCACCGGCCCTGGGTATCCAGGCGGTCCCTGGGATTTAAAATAAACCACGCAGTGTTAAATAACAGAGTGAAGCCAGCTCCCAGGAGCACTGCCAGCCCGCACTCCCTTGTGTGAGGTGATCTCTTCTAAACCCTCTGCCGTCCATTTCATCCGGCTGCATCCGAAGCTGTCAACCTGTCTCTAGTAGGTGACACGTTTTTGTTGGCCCATTGAACGATCCTTTAAACAGGTTCCTGCCTTTGTGGTACCCACATCAGTTGGAGTCTGGTACCCACTAGCTGGGGGTGTTACAGGTCTCCCCGTAGTGGCTGATGCAGATAAGCCGTTACTCCTTTTGCTCAAGTGGTCGACAGCTGTGCTTTTAGCGCTGTAGGTCACAGGTTCTGTCCCCACTATGGTGACCCATAATGGGTCATTGCACCCACAGGGACCCCTCTGAATGGAGTCAGAAGGGGTGTTTCTTTGCAATGGGGGTTTCTGTGACTGGCCCACCTGTGGTGGCAGCCTCTGGGAAAGCGCCTTGCTCAGGAAAACCAAACGCATCCGAGTGAAATGAATGTGCCGCTATCCCAATTCCAGGCACGACACTTACACAGCAGGGCTTCAGCCAGGAGAGCTGCACCTGAACCACAGGGAGCCAGCTGTGAGACTCCCCGGAGTCGGCCATTAGCAGGAGACCTTATCACAAGCACTTAGCCAGCGCATTATCACAATCATGGAGCTCCAGTGAGTGCGAGCCGGCACAACGCTAAGTCACAGGCGTTACCCTCTGCACGGACTGGTAGAAAGTCCGTGCACTGCTCCCTTGTGACAGAAGAAGCGACCCAGCCTCAGGCAGGATCCTCCGCAAGGTGATGCTTCTCTGATAGGCCTCATTTCGGCTACAGGGCAGGCGCAGTTTGGCAGAGGCAACACCCGTGCAACATGCGTGCAAAATCAGGCTCCCCATCGTGCATAGCACGACTGATGTGGCACTTCAACAAGAAACACTCCACGGCTGTCCTGTGCTTGGTCCAGCACGGGTTCTATGCCTGCTAGTGAGTGTCGGAGACCTTGCTGGTTCAGAATACTTACGAGATCCCCTTGGATCCCAGGATGCCCCTGTAAATCGAGAGGGAGAAACACAGATGTTCAAATACCAGAAAAAGGTCATTTCCCCCCATTTTTAATCCCAATGTTAACCATGCTCATTAATCCAGATATTTACCATCAGCCCGGGGGAGCCAGGGGCCCGCTCGCCCCGGTCGTCCTGGCAACCCAGGAATTCCATCTTTCCCAGGGAGCCCCTAAATTGAGGGAAAGCAACAAGGTCAGAGACATGGGCATGGCTTGGGTAGAGCTGCTAGAACTGCCAGTCTCTAATAACTGGTCAACGGTAGCTGTTTGGACAGAGATGGGAGAGGATGTGCTAATAAAACACCGACACCGGCTTCCCTTTCCCTAGAAAAACCTCAGTGTTTCATCTGAGGTTGGATCCCCACTGGACGTAGGATCTCCCAGCTCAGACAAGTTTTGTGACCTTGAAAATCGGTTTGATGGGGTTTGCCAAGCCCAGAATTCTGCCGGGGTTATCCATCCCTAATCCCGTGTGGATTCCTGGTGTTCTAGGGCACAATAGCCGGGAGCTACAACCAAGCCATCTGGTGGGGCTCGCTCGGTGTTTCTCTTCTGGGGTGTTCTGGCTCCTGGGTTCAACAATGCCGGAGCCGTGACCTCAACAATTAAGCTTCAGGGGGTAGCCGAGTTAGTCTGTACAGGATAAACTTAAAAAACAACAAACAGTCTGGCAGCACTTTAAAGACGAACAAAACATGTAGATGTATCATGAGCTTTCGTGGGTACAACCCACTTCTTCAGATGACTGGAGTGTTGGATGTCCAGAACCAAAATTAAATAGGGGCGAAGGTGGGAGAAAAGGAGAGGGACAAAAAGAGGCAATGGGTATATAAATATCAGAGGGAAAACCGAGCTGGTATGTAACAGGCAAAACTGATAGACTCTATAAGCACCTAACGACTGGATAGTTATAAGAAGCAGATAAGGACCATTAGTTGGAATTTAGAGAGGAAGAGTACTAACACCAGAATCTACAGACTACTACTAAGGAAAGAGCAGGTTTTGCAATCTTCGCAAGGAGAATAATCTTTGAGAAACTAAAAATAGAGTGTCACTCCTGGCCATGCATGACTCTCTCTGCACATGCCTTCCTCCCTCCTTGATTTTCAAAGCCAGCAGGGAAGAGGACACAGTACATGCCCCACTCTTTGGGGCAGTCTTTTGTAACGATTCATTCCCTAGCTGTGTGCTAATCAAGCCAGTGCATCACAGCTGCTGCGCGACTCACCCGCTCTCCCTTCTCTCCCTTTACAGCAAAGCCGTAGGGATCATACCGGCCCCCCGTTGGCACGCCAGTGAAGCTCTTGGAAAGGAAAAAGAGAAACAACCATGCCGGACATTGTCACCCTCCACGGAAACACCGATCACCCTGCCCCCTCAAAGCCCTGGAAGGGCAGTGTAGCCATCTGTCAGCTGTCGCGCATCTTAGAAGGTGGGCGAAGACAGTCCCTGGCTCCCTTTGGAAATCTAATCTTCTGCAGGCCCTTTAGCCTCCTTTCTGATGCTAGGCTTTGCTTTCCCATCCCCGGGGGCCTGTCCCAGGCCACCGGCCATTGGGACAACGTATTCCCTGGTTCCCCCTGGAGGATGTTCTCGGATCATACTCACCGCTTTCCCAGGTGGGCCCCTTGCACCCTGCATGACAAGGAAGCAGAATTAGAGTCCCATGAGGAGGCGCTGCAGAACAGGGCGCAGGGAGCATAAACTGGGACAGGGAAAGGGTCCGCTCAGTCACCGGGCCTGGGAAATGCTTCCTGGACAGCTGGCCTATGTCACAACAGTTCCTGTTCTCAGCTGCACACAGTGGGCCTAGAACACTTCCACAGAGGGGGTGCTGAAAGCCGGTCACCTTGCCCCTGCCCGGAGCAGGGCCCTGTCTCTGGGAGGCGGGACCCAGACAGGGGAAAGGGGGGCAAAGCTGCAGCCACAGCTAGGAGTGGCCATGGGGCCTGGCCACAGGAGGGCCATAGCTGAGAGAGGGAGCAGGGCCAATGGCCAAGGAGCGAGGCATGGGGCTGGCACTCCTGGAGCAGAGCCCTGGACTTGGGACCAGTGGCGCAGGTCCGGGGTGCAGAGTCCCAGGTGTGGGACTGGGGAGCCGGGCACTGTAACCAGTCAGACACGACCCCCCCTTCCTCCTCCCACTGGCATCTAGCTGACTCGACATACTCTTCTGCTTTTCTCTTCTTCCCTGACCTTGGCTTTCTTAGTTATAATGTATGTTAAGTTTTTTATCATGCCTTTGGTATGCGATCTTTAGTACAATGCAATTTCTTGTTCCTCAAGGCCACAAGGCCCAACTCTGCCTAGAAACCATATTGCTTATGAATATGTATGTAACCGGTGGAGTGTGTGTGAGGTGTGAATGAGGAATACACAATCACAGGCAGTTTAAGATCCGTCACCTGTTAAGACAGACAAAGACCCTGCAAGCAGATAAATTAACTGAGAAGCGGCCAGAAAAGCTCTGTGTCTCTTGGACAAGATGTAATGTCACAGCAGAAACCTGGGACCGGCCAAAAGAAGTAAAGCCTCCAGCAGATATGAACAGATCTCCCAAGGAACATCATGGTTGAGTCTCCAGGAAGCTGACGTCTGGCCAGCAGTCCAACCACCAGCGAAATCAAAAGTAATCTACACCGCACTTGCAGCCTGCCTCCAAACTGCCAGCATGACTGATGTGTGTGAGTATCACTTTACTCTTAAGAATCTGTACCAATAAACAACCCCCAAAGCAACCCTGCTCCAGCCCGTCCTTTGTCCGGGTTTGTTCCTCAGCAGGTCTGAGGAAGTGCAACGGGCACAGAGTCCCAGGCATGGGGCTGGCAGCTGGAGAGCAGGGACGCTGGCTAGGATCTGAGTCAGGGGCACAGGGCTGTGGAGTGGAGTCTCAAGGGCAGGGCACCAGGTGCAGGCCCGGGAGCGGGGCTCCCCGCATGGACCTCAGACATGGGGCTGGTGGCCAGGGAGCAGGTGTGGGGCTGGCATCGCCCCACACTCCTAGTTCCCATGCCGATGGCTGCACAAGTGCAACAAGATGGCAACCTCTCTGGGTAAGAAATCCTCCTCTTTTTGTTATGTATTTGTACAGCACCTAGCACAGTGGGTCTGCAGCCTCTAGGTCATGTGTTCCCAAACTGGGGGGTGTGCCCCACTGGGGGGTGGTGGTGAAGAAATTCCAGGGGGGGCATGAGATGACCCAACCCCCCGCATCAATATTTGCTGCCCCGGTCAGTATGTTGGGTTTGTTTGGGTTTTTTTGCTCAACAAGTTTTGCTGCTATTTTGGGGGAGGGGGACATGAGGGTTTTTCAAAAATCAAAAAGGGGGTGTGATGCCGAAAAGTTTGGGAACCACTGCTCTAGGTGCTGCCTCAATACATCTTCCTCCTCACTCCCCCGCCCCTCCCGGGGAGTTACATCACTGGAACGGAGATCAGAAGTTGGCAGGATGAAATAAAGAAGAGCCTATTTTCCCCTCCTAGGCCAAAAGCGCTCTCTGCTCTGTTTCGTCTAGTCTCCTTTTAATGTAGCCAAGCAACTGAGTTCTCAGCACATAGGTAGGACAGAAGGAGTAATTTGTCTAACTGTTAACAGCTTGATCCTGAAGATAGAGATAAAGTCCGGTGTGGGATTGGGAGAGAGGGGGATTAGATCCCTAAGTTCCAAGATATTTATATGGCCCTCATTGCTGTAGCCTGCGAGCATCTCACAATCTTGAACGTATTTATAATCTCCACTAGAGCTAGAAGGAAAATGGATTGTCCACCTTGCAAAAAATGTAGAAATTTTGAAAAAAAAAAACAAACAAACCAAAGGTTCCAAATTGGGATGAAAAATTTTGCAAAACCAAATTGTAAAAAAATAACACCTTTGTTTCAGGTCCATCGGAATGCTGCGTTCGGATTTTCACCAATTTTAATTTTTAAAAATTTATAAAATCAAGTAAATTTCTAAAAACAAAAAAAAAACAAAACACCATTTCAAAATGAAAAAAAAAAAAAGGAAGCTTCCATTCGGAAATGTTTCATGCTGGCATTTTCTACATCATTCTTTCCAAACATTTCCCCACCCCCGCAATGAAATTGCATCCGAATCGATAAGCTTTTGTGAAGAAAACCACGAGTTTCATTGAACTGCCATTTGCAGGTGGAATCCCATTGGGTGGAACACTTTTAGACCAGCCCTACTCACAACCCCCTTGTGGGGCCGGGTATTGCTGTGATCCTGTTGTACAGAACGGAGCCGGGGCCCAGGGCCACGCCAGCAACATTTATGCTGCCGCTGGATGTGAGCGTGGGCAGGTGGATGCTTCAGCTCTGTTTGAGCTCCATGCGAAAAGAGCCGTGTGGCTGGGGTAGCACAGGCTGCCCACCGGAGTATGTAGCCAGTGGCTCCAGGGTGCAAAACCTGCAGGGCCGTCCTTAGGGTTTATGGGGCCCTGCGCATTGCTACTGGTTGGACTTCCCTGGTCTGGCAAACCTCAGGACCGGACTGGTCCCGGAGGAGGGATTTAGCCAGACCAGGGAGGTGATTTCTGGCCCCCCTGCCCTGCTGGGCTTCCTGGCTCTGCTCCTCCCCTCCCCAGCCCTGCTGAGTTGCGGACCGGTTCCAAGCCCCGAGCTCCCGCACAGCTAAGCCAGTGCCAGCTCCTGCCCCGCTCCCCCAACCCAGCTGAGCTGCCACCAGCTCCTGCCCTGCCCCCCCAACCCAGCTGAGCCATGCACTGGGCTCCCGATCTCCCATCACACTGGGTTCTCCCCGCATCGTGCCCTTGGGACTCTCTGATCCCGGAACAGCCGTGGCCCTGCTGGACTACAGATGTGGCCGGACCAGAGCGGTCCGGCTTTAGAGAGGTGCAATCTGCATCAAACTGGTGCCTCTATGCCTTGGGGCCGCTGGGGGGAGGACGATTGTTTCGAGATGTGATTTTATCATCTTCAGCAACACACGCATGAAATATTTTAAACGCACATTTTAAACTCAGGTCCTGTTGACTGGCACAGTAAATTCAGACACTGACAGGATAGACCCGGGGTTGGCGCACGCCTGCTCTTTCTGGTATCCCACAATAGCATTGCAGTGGAGACGCACACTAAGTTCACAAGATCCTCTGTGGAGGAAGCAGAGCCACCGAACGGGGGACATTAAGACCCAGCAGCGCCCCACATTTTTGGGCGCCCTATGCAGCTGCGTGTTCTGTGTATGGGTAAGGAGAGCCCTGTACCTGGGCTATGCCTGCTCTAGGGACAGAGAAAGGCTGGGTTCCGCCTCATGATCCAGAAGGGATAAATGTGCAGAATTCCCATCAGGCACTAGCCTGTTAACCCTTTCACTGCCGCTTCAGGGCCTGGCCTGCTCCCACAGTCTAGTGCAGGGAGGGCCTGGGGGAATCCAGGCGGATAGAGCAGGACGATGGGCCCCAGATCCGCAGGGAGTGATCCCGTCAGACGGGGAATAAGAGGTACATCTGTTAACGCTGAGAGGCTAACCCTTGGGTTGTGGTGGCTTCTTCATCATTGATGATCTTCAAATCAAGTCTGGAGGCTTTGCCAACAGATATTTTCCGCTAGGGCTTCTTATATTCTGCGGGGAGGGGGAGGGGAAAGGAGGGAGGGCGGGATCACAGTGGTCCCTTCTGGCCTTGGAATCTCGCCCACTCTGGGGGGTTACACTGAGCCTGCCTGGGAGGGGCTGGCAGAAATGCATACAGATCCTCCCCCACCCCGCCCTGCCAAACCACATGCCTGCAGGTGTCCACTGACAAGACAGCCAATGGCTTGAAAACCAGCTCCTTATATGGAACAGTGGTGGGTAAACAAGTAGAGGGCCATTATTGGGCCAAAACCAAGTAGGGTAAGTAGAGGAGTAAGTAGAGGGCCATTATTGGGTCAAGACCAAGAGCAAGACTAACCAGCTCCGGAGGGGCGGGGCTGATGATTACAATAAAGGGGAACCACAAAGGCTCTCGGGGCTCCCTTGGGAGGTGGGGGAGGTGAACGAGCAGTCCAGCTATGTTTCTGCAGGATACAATTGAATTCCTGCTGCCACAAACTGAGCCGCAGCCGAAAACTCCCATCTTGGAGCGTTCCTGTGTGTCTGGTGGTTGTGTCTTCAGACACAAGGCGCCCCAACAGCCACTGGTGCCGCTCATGTAGCAGGCTAACAAACCCATCTCTCCGCACTGGGAAGCAAGGTCCCAGCTGTAGTGCGGACAGAGCCTTCGTAGCTTGCCCCAGGTCACAAGAGCTGGACATTAAATCCGGGCCTTCGAGAGTAGGACGCCCAATCAGTGGGCTGGCCATGGCCTATTTGGCACAACAGCTGCATAGCTTGGAATTACCTGACTCTGTAATTTCCCCCTACCCAAGACATACACGTCTAACCCTGCAGGTTTGATTCACCCCTATCAACTAGTCCTATGTACAGCAGGGTTTTAAAACGTGTTGGCGTCACATGGCTTTCAAACACCTTCTATCCTAATCGGGCCACAGCCAAAGAGTGGGGGGGCAAGCTCTCAGCCCTGCCCCTTGCACCCAAGGCCCTGCCCCTCCTGCCCAGGTCCCCCTGGGAGCCAAGTCCCCCCGCCACCGCCACGGGGCAGGCCATTTCCCCAGCAGGAGGCATACCGCCTCAGCCTCCCCAACCCTGGGAGGCTGGCGACATGGCCACATCCTTAGTGGGGCTGACTCGGCATCAGCCCCAGCAGACTGGGGGAGCCGCACTGCATGGGGGGCGGAGTGTGGGCAGGGCCAGCCAGGCAGTTTGGAAAGGCCTTGCCTTCCTCCACCTCTGACACCTGCCACCCACGCCAATACAGGTGTGCTTGCAGCGATGGGTTTGACAGTGGCCAGCAGGGGGCAGGAGTGCTTGGAGCCAGGGTTCTGGAAATACAGCCCCTGATTTGACCGTGGATGGAGGAGGCGTGATACCCAGCTTAAGGCCCCGCTATGGGGAACACTCCAGCCCGCAGTGAGGCAACGCGAGGGCTTGAGGTCTGAGGCGCGGCCGGTGGCTCCTCGTGCCTCGGGACGCTGCGTGGTTGAGACATGCACTTGGCGGGTGTGAGGCTGAGCTCTCCAAATTGGCCGCCTGGAGACCTAGGCCAGGGCTCAGCCCCACGTCTCCGGAAGTACGTGGCCACTGATGATGCTTCCTTCGAGTCAGTGCGGTTACGCCAGCACGGAGCTGGAGTCAGAGGGGAGGGGGCCAGCCCCAAATAAGTCAGGGTGCTCACTGCAAGCTGTCCCCCCCGCACACTCCACGGAGCTTCCAGCGCTCTTCTTACCTCCGCTCGCTGGGTTTCTGGGTCCGCAGGAGCTGGATCACGGACCCTTGAGTTGCTCTCCCTGCCACCAGCCTGCTGCAGTTTGACCATCTCCTGCCGAGCCACCTACAACACGCAGCTCGGGTTAGAGCAGTGGTCACCAACCAGTCGATTGCAATGATTGGCAGATCTTGGAGCCTCTGACAGGGGATCCTGACTGGTTTGGCCAAGTGGCTGTCAAGTGCCTGCTCTTCAGCTGCCCGCCCCTCACTGCTGCTCATCTCCTGCCCTTTGCCTTGGAGCTGCCCCCTCAGCAGCCTCCTGCTTGCTGTGCAGGGCAGGGGAGGAGAGGAGCGCACTGATGTCAGGGTACCCCCCTTCCACTCAGTATCTATCTCCATAGAGCAGAGAGGGGGCACAGCAGGACTTGGGAGGGAGTTTGCTGGCTGCTTTTGGGGAGTGGTGCAGGGCCAAGGCAGGGGTGAGCCTGCCTTAGCCCCACCACCCAGGAGCCACCTGAGGTAAGTGGGGCCCAGCTGGAGCCCACATCCCGAGCACCCCTGCATCCAAACACCCTCCCAGAGCCTGCACCTAGAACCCCCTCCGGCACCTCAGCTGCCTGCCCCAGGCTCAGCTCAGAGCCCCTCTCACTCTAAATCCCTAAATACAAGACCAGAGCCTGCACCCCAAACCACTGCCCCTGCCTGATGAAAAGGAGGAAGGATGGAGTGAGCAGGGAAGGGGCACAAAGGAGGCGGGGCCAGGGGATTCGGGTGTGACATAGATCTTGGATTGCACGTCAATTCAACAAGTGATCTCGTGCCTAAAAGGTTGGAGACGCCTGGGTTAGAGTTTTGCCTTATCCAAGAGAATTGTGGGTATTTGGGGTTACCAACTACTGACACCACACTCCCAGGGGCAGACTGTGCACCCCACTGTCACCGGGAGACGACTGCAATTCACTCCAGTGGTTTTTCCCCCTGCCATGGATCTGCCCCTGACTTCACTGACAGCCAGGGAAAGGACAGATTTTGATTTCCTCCACGCCTGTTGTACACCGCTAGCATGGATGCTAGGACAACCAGCTGACTACAGTGGACGATAAGTAAGATCAGCATGAGCCCCAAAGCCTTGTTTCTAATACTTGCCCTGCCATGAGGGCAGGGCTCCGGACCAGGTGACCTCTCGTGGTCCCCTCCAGTCCTGTGATTCTGCAGCTCTTTTGGCTTAGCTTTGAATCAGAAAACAGGGGCGGAGCATGGGCACTAGCTGCCAGAAATGATCCTGGGAGGTGAGCTGGGTTCTCCCCCAAGCTCCCAGTAGGAAACAGAGCAGAGACATGGAACCAGTGTAGGTTGTAGGAGACACCAGCTCACCTCTCCGGGCTGCGGTTGGGCTTCTACCTGCTGCGCATCGGAGCAAATGGTCTCTATTACCTCCCGGATGATGTGGGGAAAGTCCTCGAAGGTGCCGATGTAGAAAACATTCTGTGGGTGGCGGTGTAACAAGATGCTGTTCAGTTCTTGGGGGTCGGCTCTGGAGACCCCCACAGCGAGGACACGGACTCCTGAAACAAAGGGCTCCCTTGTTAGACAGGGCATACGGCTGGAGATCTTCCAAACTGGCCTGGGGGGAGGGGTTCACCCACAGTGCCCATTGGCCCTGATTGACAGGCGTTGCTGGGTTGAGTCTGCTGGGAAAATCTCAACGGCAAAGCAAAGCCGGGCTCAGATCCCGGCTCCAGCTTGTCTTGAGCCACTAGAAATCGTTCACACTGAGGTGGGGAATCCTCTTAACCCCTAAGGCTTTTGCTCCCCTTTGTCATGTGGAGTTGGTGGTACGGGCGTCCTCACACAGGCAGGGCCAGATCAGTCTCCACCTACGGAGAGGGCTTCCCAGCTGAGCACGGAACAGTTACACAAACTCTTGTCATTCAGGGACGGGACAGAGACTCCAAACCAGCATAACACAGTGCTCAGAGGGGAGTGACTAGCACATTGGGCAGTGCTGCTCCAAGCCCACCCAGCCGAAAGTCCATTAGGGTCTGTCTACATAGCAAAGTTATTTCAGAATAACACTGCGAGCGTCTACACAGCAATAGCGTTATTTCAAAATAATTTCGAAATAACGGGAGGCTTATTCCGACTTCTGTAAACCTCATTCTGCGAAGAATAACGCCTATTCCGAAATAGCGATTTCATAGAATCATAGAACACTAGGACTGGAAGGGACCTCGAGAGGTCATCGAGTCCAGTCCCCCGCCCCCATGGCAGGACCAAATACTGTCTAGACCATCCCTGATAGACATTTATCTAACCCTCTCTTAAATATCTCCACAGATGGAGATTCCACAACCTCCCTGGGTTTTTTCTATTTCAGAATCGGGGCTGTGTAGACGCTCCACTTCTGCCATTTCAAAATAGCCCCTCCCCAGGGCCATACCAACGTATTCCTCCCCAGTGCATCCTGGGGCTCTAAATCGAGATAGCACGTCCACCTTAGGGAAGCCGGCCTTGGACTCATTTTGAGGCTTCCCTGCAGTGTAGATGAGCTATTTTGAAATAAGCAGAATAACTATTCTGGACTAGCTTATTCTGAAATAAATGTGCAGTGTAGACGTAGCCTTACAGACCTCCGTGGGGGAGCAGCCCTCACTGGATTATCTCGAATGGGTCATGAGATTGGATTTCTCTCCCACTCCGGAGCTGGTCTCCGGGCAGGCTCCGAGATTCATTCACGGGGCAGCGCGTCGGAGAAGCGAGCACTGCCGTTGGACCCAGACGTGGACATCAGTCTCCAGAGCTGAGCCCTCACAGTATTAAATCTAACAGGTCGGATTCTTCACCTAGAAACATTACAGGGGTGGGGAACTTCAGGCCCAGGGGCTGGATGCAGCCCCCAGCTTGCCTGGATCTGGCACCCCAAGCTCAGAGCTCTCCCCAACCCCGATGCCTTACCACACAGCTGGAGCACAGAGAATCTACTGGGATGGGCCCCCCTAGGTTCTGGTGTGGGAGGGGAACATGGGAAGGGTCTTTCTCTTTCTCGGTCAGGGGCTAGTCAGTGAGGGGTTGGGTTGGTTTTTTTGCTTCTCACTTGCGTGCAGTTACTGACTGATTTTTCTGTGGGTCAGCGGCCCCTGCCCTGTCCCTGCATTAGGCCAACCCCATCCCTGGGGTATTGGGCCCATTATGTCTGGCCAGGGGCCTACCCACAACTGTTAATGAAAGGAGGAGTGATAAAAACCCAGGAATCACTAGAACTGGAAGGGGTCTGGAGAGATCAAGTCCAGTCCCCTGCCCTCACGGCAGGACCAAGGACCATCTAGATCCCTGGTATCCAACTCGCTAGCCACTAGCCACATATGGCTATTTGGCCAGTTGAGTGTGGCTAGTTGGCTCACAAAATTATTTACGTTTTCAGAATAACATGGCTAGTTCATTATAGCACTGTAGCGGCTACTGCTTCAGAACTGGTTGGACACCATGGACCTAAGTTCATCCCTGATAGATGTTTATCTAGCCTGTTCTTAAATATCTCCAGTGATGGAGATTCCACAACCTCCCTGGGCAATTTATTCCAGTGTTTCACCACCCTGACAGTTGAGAAGTTTTTCCTAATGTCCAACCTAAACCTCCCTTGCTGCAATTTAAGCCCATTGCTTCTTGTCCTATCCTCAGAGGTCAAGGGGAACAATTTTTCTCCCTCCTCCTTGTAATATTCTTTTGTGTAACTGAAAACTGTTCCCACATCCCCTCTGAGTCTTCTCTTCTCCTGACAACAAACCCCATTTTTTCAGTCTTCCCTCAGAGTTCATGTTTTCTAGACCTGTAATCATTTTTGTTGCTTTTCTCTGGACCCTCTCCAATTTCTCCACATCTTTCCTGATATATGGTGTCTAGAACTGGACAAAAAACTCCAGCTGAAGCCAACAAGAAACAGCGATGAGGCCCAACCCAGCACAAGAGAAATGCACAGGAGTTTTATCATTCACTTTGCTGGGAGAAGGATCGGGGTCTTCAAAAAAACAACAACAACAACAACAACCACACACACACACACACCACACTCAGAGATTCTTACCTAGCGCATGGGCTGCTCTGGCTGGTGGCAACACGTCATCCTGGGACTGTCCGTCAGTCACTAGCACCAGTGTGCGAGGCACGGCAGGTCTCATCCCTTTGGAGGACTGGAATAGCTCGTTTAGCACGTAGCCTAAGCCACGACCTGGGGGGAAGCAGAAAGGTGCACAGCCTCAGTCCTGCAGAGCCAAGTGCATGAAGAGCACTGGGTCTGGTCCGGTTTGTGGGGGAACGTGTTAAAAAACGTACAGGCTGGCCACATTAAGAGACACTAACCGGTGCCAGAGCCACGTTAGCCACGGAGCAGTCAAGACTGGAAGGACTTCCTAGGTCACGGAGCCCAAGTCCCAGCTACTGCAGCTAACCCGGGCACATGCTCCTGTTCATAAATGTATCAGGCACCTTTTAAAACTAGGCAGGTGGTTTATCCCGCCCCCATTCATGGGCAGCAGGTGAACCCCCTCTTGGCCCGCTGGCTCCACCCCTTCTGCCTGAGGCCCATGAGCTGTGGGTGGAGGTAGGGCTGGGGGAGGGAAGCCCACAGCCCCACCCCTTGTGCTCAGGTCCCGCCCCCCAGCACCACAGGGAGGGAGGAGGAGGCGTGGCCCCAGCCTCTCCTGCCCCCAGTACACCTATAGCAGGCATTCTGGGGACGGAGTGTGGGCGGGGCCATGCCTGGTGGTTTGGAAAGGCAAAGCCTTCCCCTGCCTAGCGTACCCTCCACCCCTGCTGAGACCTGCCTGAGCTCCCCCTACCACTGGCCAGAGAAGCCCTGAGTCCTCTCGTCCCCCTCAGCCTGAGAAGCCACAGACCGCTGTGCTGGCCGCCCCACACCCAATGCCAGGCTGAGCCACCCCCCAGCGCCACTAGCCCCCAAGCCAGCCCTGGTGGCTGGCGGGCCTGAAATGCAGGCTGGAGAGTGGAACTGATTGCCCCCACCAGCTTCGGGGAAGAGAGGGGGCCTAGGGCAGGAACATGAGTGGAGCCACAGGTCTGGGTCAGGGGAGGCTTGGTCTGCCCTGGCCTTTGATACACCAATCCTATCAGGAGGCTGCTCCAGAACCTCCGTGGTCTGGTGGCTGGAAGCCTTCACCTAGCTCCTAACCTCGCTAACGTCCTCCACCAGAGCAGGGGTGGCCGGCTACGAATGGATACACCAGGGCTGCCGTCCCCCAGCGTAGAGCTGCTGTGCATGTGTGTCTGACCCCTTGCCGTAGGAATGTAGTCGTGTTGTCTGACCAGATGGCTACATGGCTAACCCTTCTCCAGCACGCTGCCGTTACAGACGGCACATCTTCGTCCGGCTGAAGCCCGGGGGATTATTTTTTCCTACATGAAATACGTCGAGCCAGTTCTTCCTTTACTAGCCTTGATGCTCCCAATGTAGGTGAGGGATCTGTGGGTCGTTTTACCCCCAAACGCTCTGAACTGGGCTCTCTCGCTCTGTCTCTTGAAGTCAAAAGTCCCCTTGACGCCAGTGGGAGCGGAGACAGGTCAGCGCTCTGAGCTTCTGAAAGTCCTGCCTCGTGTGCCCCCCTAAGTCCTAGGGCTGAGTTGTAGACGTGCATCAAACAGGACCAGAGCCTGTGGGCTGAATAAATCCCAAGGAAACAGAATCTAGCGCTGAACCATCACACTCAACGCTGGGAATTGACACAGAGTCACGTGCTTCTTCTGCATCCAATCCGCGCCCTGCTACGGTTCCATCGGCAAACCCTGCAAATTCTAGGCACGCAAGCGCGGTGAGCAACGCTACCCTGTCCCGGGAGACTCTTGGTTACGACAAGCTTGCAGGCCACTACGATGAAGGAGGATTACTCATGTGGCCCGTTCACTAGCCTAGGTTGCTCGTTGCCGTATGGAGTTAAAAGCACTCTTAGGCCAGGTCTACACTAGACTCAGCCACTCGGCGTAAGGTACGCCGCTCCAGCCGTGTAGAATACGTAGCTGGCTTACCTTAAGCCAAGCCTGGCGGTGTCCCCAGACTGGGAGTGTCACGGGGCTGACTCAGCACCATGGCGCCTCCAGCTGGTTGCTCTGGGAATTAGCTTGTTGTCTCGCTGGACGCCTCCCTCTAGCTGGTGTCGCCCCGTGTTCTCTTGGACCACGGCGTCCTCTTCAGGACACGGCCCTCCGGCAGCGCCCACTCTGGTGTCGAAGCCCCCTTCTGGAGGTGGGTGTTCATCCTGCTTGTACTCCAGGGTCCTCCCCTCCCCAGGGCACCCTGTTCTCCTCCCAGGGAACACCCAGTTCCCCTGTCCCCACCTTGCCTCAGTGACCCACTGCCAGGCTTCATCTAGCCCCTGCCTCAGGGGCAAACTGCAGTCTGTAACAGCCACTCATCACTGGCAAAGGGGTGTGGACCTGCTGCCCCTGCCTACCATGGATGCCTCTCTACAGCCCTAGCAGCCTCGGGCCTTGCTTCAGGCCCTGCAGCCTGGGAGCTTGCTTGGCCAGAGTTTCCCCAGCCCTGCCCTTTCTCTAGGAAGCCTCCTGCTTCCCTGGCAGTCAGGTCCCTACTGCTCTCTGTCCAGAGCAGCAATCAGCTCTCCCACTTCCTCCAGGAGTCCTTTATACAGCCCCCAGCTGGGCCCTCCTTAGCCCGAACTGCCTCAGCTGGGGCTTTGCTCTCAGCCCTTGCTCAGGGCTGGGGTTTTGCCCTTAAAGGGCCAGTGCAGGGCAAATGCCCTGTCACAGGGAGAATGACAAGCTCCTGTTGGCTTCCCTTACTCCTTGCAAAAGGAGGAATACTGGCCACTGATGGGGGTGCCCTCTGAGTTTGATTTAGCGAGTCTTAACTAGACTCGCTAAATCAAACTCGGGAAGAACGATTGCAGCGGCGGCGATCTTCCTTTTAGTGTCAACAAAGCCTTAAAAATATTTCCTGTAGGTAGATACCCTTACGGCTAGGGATCCGTGTTGTTTAAAAACTAAATGAAGGAAGGGAGTGACAGGATATAAAATTATAGAGAAGGTCAGGAGAAAACTTAGGCCGCTTATGAAAGAACCAGAATAGATGGCCAGGCTATTATTACAAACTAGCCCATTAGCCCGTCATAAGACAGGATTTTCAGGTCTTGTCTCCTGAGCTCTCTCGCTCTGTCTCTCTCTCTCTCTCTTCCTACTGCTTCCCCCCCTCTCTCTCAGCTCTCCTCCGCCTCCTGCCTCTCTCTCCATCTCTTTCTTTCTCTTCTCCCCCTCCTGCCTCTCCCTCTCCCTTTCTCTTCTCCTCCTCCTCCTGCCTCTGTCTCCCCTCCGTCTCTCCCCGCCCCCCTTCCCCTTCCCCTTCCCCTTCCCTCCCGCCGTGGCGCTTGGCTGAGTGCTGCCTGCTTAGCCGGGCTGCTGCGAGGGAGGGGGGCGGGGCGGTGACATACACGGCCGGGGCCGGGGCCGTGTACATCACCGCCCTCCCTTCCCCTCCCACCCCGGGGGAGCCCAAACAGCCGCTTGCGCTGCTGGCTCCCCGGCCCGGCCCGCAGCACTCAGCCGAGTGCCACAGCGGGAGGAAGGGGGCGGTGACGGCGTGCACGGCCCCTGGCTGTGTACGTCACCACCCCGGCCCCTTCCCCTCCCTCTTTGGCAGCTCGGCTGAGTGTTGCGCGCTCAGCCGGGCTGCCGTGGGGGAGGAGGGGGCGGGGCAGTGACGTACACGGCCAGGGGGCGGGGCTGTCTATGTCACCGCCCCTCCCTCCCCTGGCCCCGTCCCCTGGCCGTGTACATCACCGCCCCACCCCCCTTCCTGTCCCACCGGGCCCACCTGGGCGGCGCTCAGCTGGGCCCCAGCGGGGGAGCAAGCGGCGGCAAGCGGCCCTTTGGGGTCCGGCTGTGGCCAGTGGCTGCACCCCCCCCAGCCTGCTTCCCGCCCCCTCCTCCCGTCCAGCCCCATGGCCCCGATCCCCAGCTCTGCTTCCCACCCCTCTTCCTGCCGGCCAGCCCCACGGCCCCGGACACCCCGCCAGCGCTGCTTCCCTCCCCCTTCCTCCGGGCCCCCATCCTCCCCTCCAGCCCCCAGCCCCAGCTCTGCTTCCCACCCCCTTCTGGCCAGCCCCGCCCCCTTCCCCTCCTCCTCCTCCCCGTGGCGCACTGTGCCGCTCCCAGCTGACGGCGCTCCCGCGGGCCCGGGGAGCAAGCGGCGACAAGCAGCCCTTTGGGGTCCACGCTCCCCACGCATGGGTGGCGCGGACCCCAAAGGCCGCTGCTGCCACTTGCTCCCGCCGAGCCCGGCTGAGCACCGCTCAGGTGGGCCGGCGGAGCGGCGGTCAGCTGGGAGCAGCGCGCCGAGCACGGCGCAGCGCGGGGAGGGAAAGGGGGCGGGCTGGCGAGCAGAGCTGGGGATCAGGGCTGTGGGGGCTGGAGGAGAGATGAGAGGGAGAAGGCGGGAGGAAGCAGCGCTGGCGGGGAGTGTTCGGGGGCCAGGAGCGAGGAAGAGGGGCGGGGAGCTGACGTACACAGCCAGGGGGCGTGGCCGTGTACGTCAGCGTTACAGACGCACAGACACTGGGCTACTATATATATGATGGGTCCAAACCAAAATGCTAGACACGCCTCAATCCATCTTTAAGGAAGCTTAGATTGCAGCTTCATAGCCAGCCTCTAGAGTAGCCTGATTCAAAACTCTAAAACAAAACCACACCTGCTGGGAAAAGTTGAGAGCCAAATGCAGATCCACTGTTGGTGACCTGGGCTCACATTTCTAGCTGTAACGTGCACAGCCGGCACCCACCTGTCTTCGTATTGCCTCCCTTGTACTGCAGCTCCTTGAGGGCATTGAGAACTCCATTTCGATCCTTGTACTGGTTAAAGTGGAATTCAGTCCGGGGATCTTCGCTGTACTGAGCTACAGCGACCTGCCAAAGAGCACAGGAGGCCGATGAAGGGGGCAGGAGGGGGCTAGAGAGGGTGGGTTATGGATATAAGCACACACCAGAAAAGGGCACAGATCGTGGACAGGGGGTACGATTTACGGTCTGCAACCAAGGAGAACCTGAAGCTCCACCTACAGCGCCTACCAAAGCCTACCAAAGCCAGTAGGACTCTCTCCACTAACTCGCTGAAACTCAAGGTTTCAATCACACTGAGATCTTCTTGCTTAGTGAGGGCTGGGGCTTGGGAAAACTGCTAGAAAATGATATAAATAGATGCCCAGCAGGGACTGACCAGCTGGAGTTCAAAAGGAAGGACGGCCCAATGGTTAGAATGCTAATTCCAGGCTTGAGCAATCTTGGTTTTATTTCCCTCTCTGCCACAGACACCTTGTATGACCTCAGGCAAGTCATTTAGCCTCTGTGAGACTTAACAATGGGGGCCAGCATTCCTTAACTCACAGGGGTGCTGTGAGGATGAATAAAATGAAGAAAGGTACCTACTACTATAAATATATAAAATAACGGTCTCTTGCCTGTGTCCCTTCGGGCCCAATCCTGGGGAAATAGGAGACGATCCGGAAGAGGAAGTCCTTCACTTTATTGAAATTGCTCTGGCCAATGCTCGAGGACTCGTCCACCAGGAACGCGATATCTGCTTGGAGCTTGCCACAAACTGCGAAGGGAAGGCGGAACCTCAGTAAATCGGGGCTGGGAAGGCCGTGAGTCTCCATTCTGCCTCATGTTTGATGGGACTTGTCATACAAGGCAAATTCTTATCGCCTTAGGACACGATCGTTCCTGGTGGTTTCAAGGGTGCGTGGAGGGAAGAAGACGTAACACATTCACCTCACGGGATGGCACTGCACACTTCAATGCTCTTATGTGCACTTTCTGTATGTATTAGGCATTGACCTCCATCAGAGACAGGGCATCAGACACAACGGTTCGTCAGTCTGTCTCAGAGCAGTGGTGGTCTCGGTATCATTATGATTTAAAAAGATGTGATTAACATTTCTCTCTGGGCTTTCACCTGCTGACAGAGCCTATTGGCTCGTGCTGATTAGGCCTCAGCTGGAGGGTTGCATCCAGTTCTGGACACCACATTTCTGGAAAGAGGTGCCCAGATGGGAGAAAGTCCAGAGAAGAGCCACAAAGAGGTTGACAGGTCTAGAGAAGATCATCTATGAGGGAAGACTGAAAAAAGTGGGTTTGTTCAGTCAGGAAAGGAGAAGACTGAGAGGGGACGTGCTGGCAGCTTTCAAGAACCTAAAAAAGTATTATAAAGAGCAGCGAGAAAAATGGCTATCCTTGACCTCTGAGGATAGGACAAGAAGCAATGGGCTTAAATTACAACAAAGGTGGTTTAGGTTGGATTTTAGGAAAAACTTCCTGTCAGGGACACTGGAATAAATTGCCTGGGGAGGTTGTGGAATCTCCATCAATGGAGGTTTTTAAGAGCAGGTTAGACAGACACTTCTCAGGGATGGTCTAGAGCAGTGGTTCTCAAACTTTTTGGTCCATGACCCATCCTGCTCAACACAGACCTTTTTGCAGCCAGACAGCCACTCTTGATGACAAAATGGGTGCAGGAGAGGATAGAAATACAGGGTCTGGCTGGGAGGTTGGGAGCAGGAGCAGGCTGAGGTGGGGAATCTGGGTGGGGGACGGTGCAGGAGCAGGCTGAGGTGGGGTCTGGTTGGGAGGAGGGTGCAGGAACAGGCTGAGGTGTGGAGGTCTGGTTGGAAGGAGGGTGCAGGAGGGGGCTGAGGGTGGGGGTCTGAGTGGGAGGTTGGGTGCAGGAGCAAGCTGAGGGTGGGGGTCTGTGTGGGAGGGAGGGTGCAGGAACAGGCTGAGGTGTGGAGGTCTGGTTGGAAGGGAGGTGCACGAGCAGGCTGAGGGTGGGGGCGTCTGGGTGGGAGGGAGGGTGCACGAGCAGGCTGAGGTGGGGCGTCTGGGTGGGAGGAGGTGCACGAGCAGGCTGACGGTGTGGGGGTCTGGGTGGGAGGGAGGTGCAGGAGCAGGCTGAGAGTGTGGGGTCTGGGTGGGAGGGAGGGTGCAGGAGCTGACTGAGGTGGGAGGGTGCAGGAGGGGGCTGAGGGTTGGGGAATCTGGGTGGAAGGGAGGGTGCAGGAGCAAGCTGAGCCAATGGGAGCAGTGGGGGAAACCTCTAGGCGAACGGTTTCCTGCACTGCCATCCCCCCAGCTGCTTCCTTCCCCCACGAGCTGGATCCGGCCCGTGAGGCTCGCCCCCCCTCAGCAGGAAGTCAGTGCTGGTGTGCCTACCTCACATGGGAGAGAGGGGGTCCATGGCTGGAGAGCCAGTGCAGGCTCCCTGCTGCAGGGGGGGAGCATCCCAAGCCTCAGCCCACCTGCAAGATGGTCGTGGTCCGCAGACCACACTTTGGGAACCACTGGTCTAGATAATACTTAGTCCTGCCTCGACAGCAGGGGACTGGACTAGAAGACCCCCTCAAGGTCCCGTCCAGTCCTACAATTCTATGACCCCCAACATACTCCCTGTTGCCCGTGGTTTTGGGGTTTCCCCTCCAAGTATTCCCCCACCCCACCAGTTTGAACGCGTGAGATGAGCAAAGGCCACGGCATCCAAGAGGCACGAGGGTTCTAAGGCTCCAATTCAGCAGCACCGAGTCCCGTGAGGATTCTAACTCACTTGGCCCAGGAGGAGTACTCAACGGTGGCGACGCTTGAGTTGTCACAGCTGTGGTTGCCGGGGTCGTTCCCGACGTCACGGGGGTGGCCGATGGAAGAGGAGAGGCCCTTGCGCTGCTAGAACCTATGGACAGGGATCTCGTAGTGGCAGGCGGTAAAGAAGGAACTGCAGGAACAGGAGGGGAAGGATTCCCTGGAGATCCCACTGTAAAAAGCAAACAAACAAGGAGGGGACCGACATCCATCGCATAAGTGAGTCATTGTAAGAGCACCCCTAACTCTGAGAGGCCTTGGGAGTGAATGAGACCAAGCACCATCTCATAACAGGAAAGACCCCAGAAGGAATTGCAACACAAAGCTCCGGTTCTCATACCTATCTCCTCCGTGAGTACAGCCTCTGGCCCCTCCAGCTCTCCAAAGAGCGGCCGTACTGAAAACGAGTACACCGCTCTCGGCTTCAGGTCTGTAACGCGATACGATCGCGAGGCTGCTCCCAGCAGTTCAGTGGAAAGATCAGGTGCTGGAAAAGGGACGGGAAAGAAGGCATGTTACTCACCGACTGTAAGGCCTGCAGGAGAGAATTCAAGTGACAACAAAAGGAGAAGGTGAAAAAGGGGGAACAAAGCAGCATTAATTTCGCACAAAGATGTCAAGAGCCAAATGAATCATGGCACCAAGGGACACGAAGACAAGACATCATTGAATTGCTTAGTCACTAACGCTGGGAGCCTGGGTGATAAGCAAGAGGGATTTGATTTGCTCCAACGGGACCTCACTGGTATCACTGAAGCCAGAGGGACAATTCGTATGAATGGAGTGTCACAATCAGCGGTTATGGTCTATTGAAAAAGGACGGCGTGGGCTAAAAGGGAGGAGCAGACACAGACAACTTGGAAGCAAATCATCTTGAGTGCTCATGGATCAATGTCCTAACAGATAAAGACTAAGAATGGTGTCTAGAGAAGTCGGTGTCCACCTCCGTAAGCGCCTCTCTGTAACATGCAGGGAAAGGAACCGCGTTATCACGGACGTGAAACAAGATCCAATGGCTGGACGTTGAAGCTAGACAAATTCGGACCAGAAATAAAGGTCCATTTTTTGATCAGGGAGAGCAAGTCACGGTTGGAACAGTTTATCAAGGGTTGGGTGGATTCTCCATCATTGGGAATTATTTAATCAGGAGAGGAGAGGAGAGGCGGTGTTTTTATTCCCTCAAAGTTCTGCTCTCGTTCAACCACAGGCAGAGGACTAGAGGCAGGGATTAATTCAGGGAAACCAATGGAGTCAGATTAGAGAATCCCAATGTTCTTTAATGGATGGAACCAAAAGCTTGGGGGTATTCAGGTTTGGGAGGGAATTCGGTGGTTTAGGCCCATCTCTAACTGGAACGCCTCATGGGCAAAGGCTGAAGTAAAAAGTTCCTTAACGACTGCCTTGTTTCATGAATGGGGAGGGGGCGACAAAGTCTTTTCAAATCCCATAATTTCCATATTCCTGGAGTGGCTGAGTCACACAGAGCCACGTGAAGGTGGATTTGGAGCAGATCTATTCAAGGAGAGATGTCTCTTCTCCTCATCGTCAGGCAATATTGGGTGAAATTCTATGACCCGAGTTACTCAGGAGCTCGGACGACATGATCACAATGGTTCCTCCTAGCCTTAAACCCTATGAATCTGTGAACTAGGCAGGACAGTTTGAAGAAAGACTGGCTGGTTAACGATGGAGTGGAGCATTGGTGATTTTCAGTCCAGGTAATTTCCTCCACCTTGCACCTCCTTTGCTGTAATGCACATGTGTAACCCACACACCTAGGGGGTGTAGTTCACTGGCTCATGTAATGGCACGTACAGCAAGATTAGAACAAGTGAGCACTACAGCCAAAGCCAAGAACCAGCTGGCTTCTAGCTTAAGCAACAGAAGCACCTATACTGAGGTCCCAAGTTCAATTCTGCTGGGTAGCAATTACACATGCAGGAGGAGAGGTGCACTGGAATCAGGTTCTAGAACCACCCCATGTGTGGACTTATTTTGATTCCTCTTACAACCTCCGGTGGGGGTGGTGGGGAGAAGAAATAGATGGAAAATCGAAAGCCGGACTATTGCAGCATTTGGATGACAATTTGCTAGGATGTGACCATCTTGGCTCATCCATGAGGGGAAATCAGGCTTCACAAAATCCTTAGAGCAGTGGTTTTCAACCTGTGGGGTGTGGACACCAGGAGTCTGCAGACTATATCAAACGGGTCCAAAAAGGGTCGTTTTTACCATAAAACAGTCATTCTCAGCCCATGTCCCAAAACTCCTGGGGGCCCACAGACTGTATCTAAGATTTCCTAAGGGGTCCACCCCCTCTCCTGCACATGACAAAAGGCGGAGAGCTAGGCCTTAGAGAAAACGAATGAAAGGAGGCAAAGCTGAATGAGGGACTGAGTACTGCAGGCAGTGGGAGATGTGGTTACTCAGTAATTCTCAGCTCTATAGCACCGTCCACGCACGGATCTCAATGCCCTCTGCATGTTTTAGTTCAGTTACATCTCCCGACGCCCATGTAGGGCAGGTATCATCATTCCAAGTATTTATTGGGAAACTGAGGCCCAGAGATGACTCCTCCAAGGCCACACAGGAAAAGGGGCACAGCGGGGAGAGTCCAGAATCCCTGTTCTGGGCTCTTGCTACTAGACAAGACTCTTATTTCTTGGAGGGAAATGAAGGATGTAGGAATAAAAGAGCTTAACCAGATTCAAAAGAAGGATCAGGCATTTGTGTGGATAACAAGAAAATCCACAGTGGCATTAGGGTGGATTAGAAAAAGATCAGGACTATCACCCTTGATGCTTCAGAGCCTATTCCAGCCACTGATTGGCTGAGGTTAGAAAGTCACTTCCTCTGCAGATGTTTTAACCCATGATGGCCGTGGTTCTCAAACTTTTGGGCCCATGGCCCACCCCACTCAACACACATCTGTTCGCAGACCACCAGCCAACCATCTGTAGGGGAGCCTGGACAACCCCGTCTTGACCAGAATAATAATGTCTGCGGAGTCCGGCCCTGCCTTGACCGGACTAACGATGGCTGCCTTGACCAAAGTGCGGCTTCTAACAAAGCAAACTAGGCCTGATTCAAGCCTAGTGCACGTGGGTCAGGCCGAAGGTTGACCTTTGAAAGTCGGGAGTGCGTTAAATGATAGTGCGCTGAGAGTACTGGTGTAGAGAAACCGTGCCAAGAGCATCAGGAGTAACCTGGTACTGGTATGTAACAATGCTAATGAGCAAAAATCACTGATGCAGCGATAGAACTATCAATTAAGTATAGTGTAGTTTGACTAGCAGGACGTGTCCAAAAGAGGGGCATATACAACACATAATTAATCGGTAGATTTTACTAGAATGACCATGTCAAGTCTCGCTTTGCTATAGAAGTAGGTGTAGAAAAGGTAATCGGTGGGAGAATTGGGTAAGCGGTCCCCACTACCTTACTCGCTGCAGCTAGAATCTGTGCCTGTTCCTGCCGACTGTTGCAGTGTGGATTCCTCTGCGCGTGGGGAAACAACAATTGTCACGTCTGACAATCATCTGAAAATTGTAAGGTCTTAGCGGTGGAACTGTGTGATTTATAGAAATAAGTACATGTATATCTCTAGCCTTAAAATCAAGTATTTTGGGTATTGTCCTAGGTGTAGGTGTTATATTATGTCTGTGCTAACTAGCCTGTGAATTGAAGCAGAT
Organism: Rafetus swinhoei; assembly: GCA_019425775.1. Taxonomy (NCBI): domain Eukaryota; kingdom Metazoa; phylum Chordata; order Testudines; family Trionychidae; genus Rafetus; species Rafetus swinhoei. The sequence continues at coordinate 343,873,615 of CM033437.1, read as the reverse complement.
CTGTGTAACCTTGCACTGCTTTCCTTTACTATTCTGTGCATAATAAAGTTAACAAGAGTTTATCTGAGGTGTTTTTACTGGCTCCTCTCATATCCAAAAGCCGAACCACATGACACCACCCATGATGACTAAATGGTTGCAAGAGCGGGCTGAGGTGTGGGGGGGGGGGGTCTAGGAATGGAGGGGGATGAAGAAGCGCTTATGTGGCTCTGCCCCCGCCCCCCATGCCGCACCCAGGCTCCGCCCCCCGCTGCTCCCATTGGCCAAGACTCTGGCCAATGGGAGCAGTGGGGAAAGTCTCCAGGTAAGCGGTTTCTTGTGCTGCTGTTCTCCCAGTTGGGGAGGGGGGAGGAGAGTGGCAGCGCATGGAGCTGCTTACTGCCCCCATGAGCCAGATCCAGCCTGCAAAACTTCAGGCTCAGCTCCCCACAGTGGGAAGCTGGCTCTCCAACCATGTTGGGGGAGGCTGGAGTGCCAGCACAGACTCCCCCCTGAAGGGGTGAGGGGGCGAGCTCCGAGCCTACAGTCCACCTGCAAAACGGTCGCGGACCACGGACCACACTTTGAGAACCATTGCATTATGGGGTTCCATGCGCTTCCCTCTGGAGTACTCTTGCCTCTGTCAGAGTCAGGACACTGGATTAAAGGGGTGTGAGGCCAGTTCCGGTCTGGCTGTTCCTATGCTGTCATGAACTAATAACTGGCCACGCCAGGGGGAGCCCAAGACTAGGGAAGATGTGATATTTGGCAACATGGCCTTCTCGAGAGCTTTCCGGCGAGCCCATTTTCCACACCTCCCCACCTCCCGTTCTCTTCTTCGTTCCTTACGCTGGCTTCCCTTCCCCACCGCCATTCGTCGTAGACGCCTCAGAGCCGTTACCTGAGGCGAGGCGCCATGTTAATAAATATGCCGACGCCCCATGAACGCCCGTCCAGCTCAGCAAAACGCTGCCTTCTGTGCGCTCCTGAACTGCAAACTGAGCCACTTTGGGCAGGCCCACTGTGTGAAAGGAAAGAGGACAAAGGCGGCTGTTTAAATCGCTGCTCTTCAAACCCTTAAATAAATGGCACCGGACAAATGAGCTCAGAGAATCTATTGAACTTCACAGGGCCTGCGGGAACCCCCCCACCCCTACCATGCAAGAGTGGAATCCTGGGCCCATTGACATCAGTGGCAAACATTCCAGCGAGGCACGACAGAAACAAAACCGATTCCCGGCCTCTTGAGGTTGGTATCTTGTCTCTGGCAGGGACTCTGCGGAAGATCCAAAATAGCCCAAGCAGCACCTGGCCCATCATGCTGTGCCACACGTCGGTGGGAAATTCCTGCCAGCCGGTTATCAGCTCCAGGACACTACCCACGTGCCCACAGCGGTACCGATAGTCAGCCTGCCCGGCGAGGCTGACAGCCACTGTGGGCCTCAGGGTAAGCAGGGGAGAGGCTCTACGCCCACAGAAGGGGCGGGGCTGCTGGCGGAAGGGGTGGGGCAGGACAGCTAGCTCTCAGCGCCAGCCGGGCCGTGGGACTGGTCCCCCGCAGCCCTCAGAGCCCCATGGAATGCCCTGCACAGCACTCTGGTGGCAATTCAAAGGGACCCATGGCTCCAGCCACCACCAGTGCACCAGGTCCTGAGGCAACTGCCCCCCGTCAGCAGGCCTGAGCCTGCCTCTCTAGCAGTGTGTGCAGGAAGTGAAGGAATGGTTCCAAGAGCTTGGTACAGAACCTCCATTAATCTGAGTAGCATCTGGAGCCATGGAGACCAGGGTAGCTGTGGTAAAACCAGTGGCACGACACCAATTCACTCCCGCCGTAGCGATGATCCCTACACTTTAGGCTGTTTCTCTGAATTGATCCTAAACTTTTGATACTCTGAGATGAGCACAGACATGTCAGCCTGAACAGACCTACTTCCCAGGTGCAATGGTGACATTATGGCCAGGTCTACACTCAAGGGGAAGGTCGAATCAAGATACCCAACTCCAGCTATGTTAATTATGTAGCTGCAGTCAGTGTACCTTGTTTCGAGTTTCCCTGCCGTCCACACAAAAGCAGTAGTACCAGCCACCAACGAGGACACCTTCTGAGTTTGATTTAGTGGGTCTTAACCAGACCCACTAAATAGAACTCCGGAAGATCGATCGCGGCAGCGTTAATCTTCCGTTTAGTGAAGACATGGCCTATCTAGTACAGTCTGCCCACATCTCCCAAGCCACTCACGTGTTTTAGCAGTGAGAAGCACGGGGCTTCCCTCCCGTTCCTGGATCATTGAAGACACACGGACGGTGTACGTAGTGTTCTGCTGCAGCTTAGTAATGGTGAAAAATATGATCTCTGCTGGGACGATGTGTGAGGCCTCCAAGCCACCTAATTAATAACAAAAAAGTGGAACAGCTTGTGAGAAGGGCAGGAGTAAGTAATAATGCTTCCTGCAGAGAGCATTATTTTTACAGTCCTTTTCAGTCACAGAGCCTCCAAACTCTTGGTAAAAGAGAATGAGTGTTGTTAGCCTTATTTTACACCTGGAGAAACTGAGGCACAGTGGGATTAAGTGACTCGCACAAGGTCACTTATGCATCAGTGGTACAGCTGGGAAGAGATCATGGACTCATGGCTCCCAGTCCAACACTCTATCTACTGGTCTATCCTGTCTAAAGAGGACCGATATATTTGGTACAATTAAAAACAGCCTTTCCCTTATGAAAATTATTTACCAAATTGGCAGTAAATGGAGAATTATTTTAGGTCTTTGAAGACTGTATTAGATATCTCTGTGGAGAGGTGCCTGGACTTAAAGACTGCGATTAAAGTAGATTGAAACAGGAAGAGAAAATATTAACACAATAGCCAACGTGGAAGGGCAGAGCTGATCCCAGTCAAGAGGTAATGGGGGAGTTCTCTTGTTAGCAGACAGAGGGCAGCTCTGCTTTTCCCATACCCCGGTGTTTGCCTCTCGTTATCAATATGTGGCTGTACTAGATGGTAAAGAGAGAAAGCCATCAATAACCCAGCCATCAATAACCCAGCTGTTTAATGTGGAGGTTTCGCTATTTTCAGCGCTGCACAAAAATTTAAAATTTGGGAGGCTCCGGAGAAATCAGAAAGTTGGGCTTTCACTGAGAAAAAATATCCCTTTTTTCTACATTGGGAACTGTTTATGAAAAACCATTTCCTGCCATTTTTCCATGGCGATTTTAACCCCCCAAAAGTCATTGATCATCTGTTGTTAAAAACGGGCCATTTGCAGAAGTGAATTTCTTTTTACGTTTTTAGAACAATTGCTTCGATAAATCCTCAGATGGCGCTAAACGGGCAAACCATTCCGTCTACAAAGCGCTGCCTTGGTTAAATAGAAACTCTCACTCGTCATTTGGAAAAAAGCAGTGAAAAAGAAGGATCCAGAATGGTTTCCGCACAGTTTATTGTTCAGTTTTCAACCAGCTCTCGGTGTTAAAAGAGATCGTTATTAGCTCATTTCTTCTCCTGCACTCGCTTCCTGACGGACAGGAAGTGCAACTTACGCAAAAGAAGAAAGCGGCTCAGAAACTTTAAAGCAGCAGCTGATGGAAATTTCCCACCTGCCAGCCCAGGGGTGGGCAATCATTTTGATGGGGAGCCACTCCAAGGTTTTGACAAGTGGCCAAGGGCTGCACTTTTCCATGGGGGGGCTGCGGCATTGGGATGGAGGTTGGGTGCAGAACGGAGCTTGGGGTAGGGGGCTGGGGTGCAGGAGAGGGTGTGAGGTCTGGAGCTTGGCTGAAGAAGGGGATTATGATCTGGGGCAGGGGATTGGGGTGCAGGGTCCAGAAGGGGCTTTGGGAGCAGGCGAGGACTCTGGCCTGGGGGAAGGATGGGGGAGGAGTACAGGGTGTGGAAGGGATTTATGACCTGGGTGAGGGGTGCAGAGGGCTTGGGTGGTGACCTGGAGCAGAAGAGGGTGGTGGCCCGAGGCAGGGAGTTGGGATGCAGGAGGGGGGTGGGGTGCCAGAGGCAGGGTCTGGCCGGGAGGTGCTTACCTAGGCAGCTCCCAGCCAGCAGCCCAAAGGGACCCTCTTCTAGGCTCCCTGCCTGCCACAGGGGCAGAGCTCAGACCAGCTGCTCCGAGTGCCTCTCCGCGCCACATGGGTGGGTGGGGGGGAAATCTTCACGCACTGCCCCTGCCCCCAACACACTCTCTCCTCTCCCATTGGCTGCTTCCAGCCAATGGGAGCTGAGAGATTGTGATGTAGGCAGGGGCAGCCAATGGGAGCGGAAAGATTGTGCTGGGGGGGCAGGGCAGTGTGCAAAGCTTCTCCCTTCCCCCTGCACAGAGGCAAATGGAGCAGCTGCTCTGAACCCTGGGGGGTCCCGGTGAGGTGGCCATGGGCTGGATTGAAAGGCTTGGTGGACAGGAGCTGGCCCACAGGCCATATCTTGCCCACCCCTGTGCCAGCCCCTCCACGGATGCAGACATTCCAAGCCAGCTTTAGTCGAGCTAGCTCCGGTACCGGAGCAGCAAAGCCGCGGCAGCGCAGTGGTTCATCACGGGCTGTATAAGCCCACCAAGAAACCTAGGAAACCTGGCGTAGCTAATGGGGGCTGACATGGCTTCGCTGTTCTGGTTCCAGAGTTAGATTAAATGATGAGGGGTTTGGAACGGGTCCCGTATGAAGAGAGATTAAAAAGACTGGGACTTTTCAGCTTCGAAAAGAGGAGACTAAGGGGGGATATGAGAGAGGTCTATAAAATCATGACGGGTGTGGAAAAAGTGAATAAGGAAACATTATTTACTAGTTCCCATAACATCAGAACTAGGAGTCACCCAATGAAATTAATAGGCAGCAGGTTTAAAACAAACACGAGGAAGTTTTTCTTCACGCAACGCAGTCAACCTGTGGAACTCCTTGCCAGAAGAGGTTGTGTAGACCAGGACTTTAACAGGGTTCAAGAAAGACCTAGATAAATTCATGGAGGTTGGGTCCATCAATGGCTATTAGCCAGGATGGGTAGGGATGGTGTCCCTAGCCTCTGTCAGAGGCTGGGAATGGGTGACGGGAGAGGGATTGCTTGAAGATTCCCTGTTTTGTTCACTCCCTCTGGAGCACCTGGCATTGGCCATTGTCAGCAGCCAGGATACTGGGCTGGATGGACCTTTGGTCTGACCCAATCTGGCCGTGCTTATGTTCTTAAAGCTACTTGTGAGCGGGTGGAATAACTGAGCAGCCCAGAGGACAATGGAAATCAAACCCAGTTGCCAGAAGCCCAAGAGGAGAACAGAAGGGTTCAGCTCAATCTTACGAATCTGGGCGTGAACCCCAAATTCCCCCAGAGCACTGTCCCCTCTCTGCCAGTTTAGTGTCTGTCCCCATGCATGCGCACGAAGAGCTGGGGGAAACTCAGCCGAGAGTCCCTCCTCAGGGACCCTGGTGTGCCCCCCGCAATCCTGTACATGGCCGACGGAGCCGGATGCCTACCACTGAACGAGGCCCAGGCTATCTTATAGTGCGTGACCCCCGGGGTCCTTTTCCAGGAGACCTTCAAGCTGTTTACTCCAATGTCAACGATGCGCAAATCCTGGACGGTCTGGATGGGGCGTGAGCCCGCAAGCGAGGCTGCAAAAATGAATGAGAGAGAGAGATCTGAGCCAGAGGTGATACCTTTCCTGCCACTGAACGGCCCCTGCTCCATGACTAAGCCTGCTCGTGTCAGTGGGTCTGTTCCTGGGGAAAGGTGCTACTCAATGTGAGTCAGAGTATCAGAGACCAGGTATACATCCATCTGGGCACGTCTCACTTAGTGCCTGCCATGGCGGCAGTCTCAGACAGTGGTGGGCCTTGGCCATGCTGTTCTCTGCCAGGGCACGCAACAGTTTAGTGCGCCAAGGGCTGTAACGTTTGGCCTAACTCTGGTGGTTGGGTTGGGCTGGGCATGCGGGCCGCTGGGTGCTTTAGTGGCCTGTGATATTAGGGATGTAAGCGACTAGTCAACTATCCGATAAGCCTATGCTTGTCTGACAGTCAACTAGTGACTTGACTATTCGCTCTCTCCCACCCTTGCTGCCTCTATCAGAGGCATCAAAGGGGAAGGAGCAGGAGCTGGTGTTGGGGAGAGATGGCTTAAAAGCCGGTTCCTCCAGCATTGTCTCCGTGGAGGGATTGGGGCAAGGACTGAGCAGGGAACTAGCAGCGCTTCCACCTTTGAAATGTAGCAAGAGCCGGCGGGGCTCTTGCTACATTTCAAAGGCGGAGGCACTCTTATCAATTAATCGATGCAAATTCCATCCACTATTCAATTAGTTGATTCATCTAAATTTCACATCCCTATGTGATATACAAGCCATCAGACTGCTGGTCCCTTTTGGCCTTAAGCTCGACGACTCTCCGACATCCTGGAAGCCACATGTATGGCTCCCGAGCCTTGTGATTGTACGTGTAGATTTATTGTGTGTGCAATAAATCGGTAACAGTGCATTAAACCCTTGCACCTCCAGCACCCTGAGGCTGAAGAGGCTCTCCCACAACCTGGAAGTACCCCAAAGTTCTACGAGAACCTATTCCCGAGACATAACCTCAGCGCCGCCATGAGCTACCTTTCTGCACCGACTGCCGTGGTGGCTGCTGCAAGACCAAAAATGAAAACACCCAGTCGTGCTGTTTCTTTGAATTTAAGCTTTCTTGCGGCACGTCCACCGTGCAACCTGAGCACCTCAGGAAAGGACGTGGAACAAGCCACCCAGGAGCATGGTAGATTCTCCATCTCTTGGTGGGCATCCAGTCTTGACTGGAAGACCTCTGGAAGATGGGGTTGGACCATCCCAAGTGACTGGACTCAGTGCCGGGGTAGCTGGAGAAAATTCTTTAGCTGGTGTTAAGTGGTCAGAGCGATTGGTTCCTTCCAGCCTTAAACTCTATGGACTATTAGGCTGTGTCTACACTGGCACCCTTTTCCGGAAAAGGGATGCTAATGAGACAAGTCGGAATTGCAAATGCAGCGGGGATTTAAATTTTCCCCGCGGCATTTGCATGTTTATCTGCCGCTTTTTTCGGCTCGGGGCTTTGACGGAAAAAGCGCCAGTCAAACAGCGGCTCTTGCGGAAAATAAAGCCTTTTCGGAAGATCCCTTATTCCTCTTAAAATCAGGAATAAGGATCTTCCGGAAAAGGCTTTATTTTCCGCAAGAGCCGTCTAGATTGGCGCTTTTTCCATCAAAGCCCCGAGCCGAAAAAGCGCAGTTATGTTCATGCAAATGCCGCGGGGAAAATTTAAATCCCCGTTGCATTTGCAATTCCGACTTGTCTCATTAGCATCCCTTATCCTGAAAAGGGTGCCAATGTAGACACAGCCTTAGTGTCTCTGTTCTTACAGATCAGACATTAAGGGTGTGTCTAGGCTATACCTCTGTTGACAGAGAGATGTAGATTAGGCATGTCGAAATTGCTAATGAAGCCGGGATTTAAATATCCCACGCCTCATTAGCATAAACATGACTGCCACTTTTTTCCGAAACGGAGTTTTTTCAAAAAAAAAAAAAAAAGCCAGCAATCTAGACGCAGATCTTTGAAAATAAACCCTTTTTCGACAGATCCTGTATTCCTCAAAAAATGAGATTTGCAGGATCTGTCGAAAAAGGGTTTATTTTTGACAGATCCGCATCTAGACTACCGGGTTTTTTCGAAAAACTCCATTTTGGAAAAAAGCGGTGGCCATGTTTATGCTAATGAAGCGCAGGATATTTTAATCCCAGCTTCAATAGCAATTTCGATGTGCTTGATTTGCATCCCTCTGTCGACAGAGGGATGCAGTCTAGATGTAACCTAAGATGTTAAAACAAAAAAAAGGAAGTTTTTCTTCATGCAGCACACAGTCAACCTGTGGAACTCCTTGCCAGAGTCCCAGTCCGGTCATTTATCAACAGACCATCTTTTCTCCAGGGAGCTCCACATTGGGTTAAAAAAGAAGGCCAAAGAACATCATAATGAGGTTTTGCTATAGACCAGGCTAAAAATATTACCCATGGGCCTCAAAATCCAGTTGTTCCTAACACAGCAGGTGCTCAGCACTGCATGCTCTCAGGGTTGCCTTGCTCATACACAAAGGAGCCTTGGAAACATGCCAAGTCAGCCATAAAGGAAGGAGGAGCAATTTGCAGGACATTTCTAGATCCCACAAGGAACAACGGGGCCAGCAGCTGAACTGAGCTGGGCAAGAGAGACTGGAAGGATTTGGGAACCTAGGTATAATGTTACTGTTCAAAAAGGCCTAAATCTAGCCCTATTTATACAGGGACAATGTAAGAGACTGGCAGAACGCATGTTACATTCTGCTCAAGGATAACAGTCTACTACTGCTGCAAGTTAGCAGGATTGCTCCTTTAGGTCAAGCGGTAAAGGTCTGTGTTGAAGGCCATAGGTTCAAACCTGCTGTCCTGTGCGAGAAGAGCTTGTGACAGCAGAACTCACCTGTGCGTTGAGCGAGGGTTGTTTCTGGTCCCTCGGATGTGTTGAATACAGCGCAAACTCCAAGTGCATAGTGGGTATTAGGCAGCAAATGGTCAATGTGATAAGTAAGCTCGCTGCTGCTCACATACTGGCTCTTGGTGACTCCTCTTCCTGAAAAGACAAGGACACCACAGTGCATATCATTCACCAAGAGCAGTGACTCTTCTCTACTTCTCCACCCAGGCCAGTAGTGTTATTTTCAGGGCTCTCTGGGGAAGGGTGTACACACAAAGTTGCGGGGAAGGATCAGAAGAACTAGGGGGCACCAAATGAAATTAATAGGTAGCAGGTTTAAAAAAAAAAAATGAAGTTTTTCTTTATGAAGCGCACAGTCTATCTGTGGAACTCCTTGCCCCAGGACTTTAACAGGGTTCAAAAAAGAACTAGATAAATTCATGGAGGTTAGGTTCATCAATACTAACCTAATCAGGTGTCCCTAGCCTCTGTTTGTCAGGGGCTGGGAATGGATGACAGGAGAGGGATCATGTGATGATTCCCTGCTCTGTTCACTCCCTCTGCTGGAAGACAGGACACCTTCAGTCTGACCCAGTATGGCCATTCTTATGTATGACCATTTAGAGAGGCTCAAGGGATGAAAAGCTGGAGGGAAGGGATTAAACTGAACCCAGGCAAATGGGGGCTGAATGAGGAAAGGTGTCCTGGCAGCTAGCCCTTATACCCTGTAGCTACACCCGCTTCAGCCTTGGACTGGCACTGGGCCAGCAGTCATCGGTGGCATTAATGGTCTGGAAACCAGCTAACTATCCCCCGGGATGCGGGAAGGTGATGATGATTTTTGAGAGCTGTGACTTTACAATCTTCAGCAACGCGCCCGTGAAATAGTTTTCAAATACATTTTAATCTCAGGCCCTGTCGACTGGCACAGTAAATTCAGACACTGCCAGGACCTGCCTGGGGTTGGCACATGCCTGTTAAATGGCTTCGTTCCCACTTGAATGGCTCTTCCCCAGGTTCAAGGTTCTGCTAATAGCTCCGGCAGGCTTTGTCACTTAAGTTATCTAGATGCTCTCCTGAGGGAGCAGAGCCGCAGAACAGGGCTAGGAAGACGGGTGGACATTAAGACCCAGTGGTGCCCCAAATTTTCAGGTGTCCTACACAGTTGCACATTCTGCATATGGGTAAGGACGGCCCTGGATGTCGGGAGTCTGCCCAGCCACATGTGCGGATCAGCTGGGAACACTCCTGGAATCAATGGGATTTTTTGAGGCCAACGCTTTAGTCCCCTCCAACTAGAGCAAGAGACGAAGGCCCACGGATTTCACAAACCAACCCAGACAAGGTCCTTGGCGTATTCACAAATCACTGTTACTCCAGTGGCCACAAGGGGGAGCTCATGCAAACTACATTTGGCGCATGGGGATCTTTACTTCCCCCCCAGTGGCTGATCCAGGCCCAAGATTAATGAGTCAGCAATTGCTAAAACCTAGGGGATCTCTGTCCTTCTGATCACCTGGTGGATGCTTGTGCTTTTAGCACTGAGGCATGAGGGTTCAAACCTTTCTGGTAGTAACACCCACAGCCTGGCGCTGGCTTCGTTTTCACACCCACTCCCAGAAATGCTGCGCATTAGCTCTGCAGATATCGGCCGCGATGGCCCAGAGAGACAGAATCTCCCATGGGCAGGCAATATTCCACGCAGGCAACCACTCTGCGTCGCTGGCTTGAATGTCCGCTACACATATCCGGGTATAACCGAAGTAAATCATGGTGCCCGATCGGTACTTACCTGTTCCCCCAGGTCTCCAGGAGATTCGGTATCCGGCGGCTGCAGGGTTGGCGCTCCACGCCAGAGAGATGGACGTGCTCGTGTAGGAAGTGACTCTGAAATTGGACACATAGCCAAGCGGCGCTGCCAGGGAAAGTGAAGTGATTAGGAACGGGCTCGAGAAAAGCCAGTCTCTCTGGGTTCTTGTTGCTAACAGCGCGGGTGAGGGGGGCGGTTAAGGGGCAGTGACTTTCCAAGGACGGGGTTTGGTCTTATCTTTGCACCACTGCGAGTCAGGCAGGGATACAGGCCTGCTGACACGCTGCTCAGGGAATCCTACAGCAGCTCCTCAGCAGGAAAATCAGCACAGCTCCGCCGCCGTCGCTAGCAGACAGCTGAGACACAGCAGCAGAGGTGCGGGCTAGTGACCGTCGGCTGCAGGGCCGTCTTCAGGATTTACAGGGCCCTCCACAGTACTATTAAACTGGTGCCTGATGGCAGCCAGGGAAGGCGAAGGAGTTGATGATTTTTTAGAGATGTGATTTTATTATCTTCAGCAACACACGCATGAAATAATTTTAAAGCAAATTTTAAACTACGGTCCAGTCGACTGGCACAGTAAATTCAGACACTGACAGGCTAGACCTGGGGTTGGCGCACGCCTGTTAAATAGCTTCATTATCACCCCAATGGCTCTTTCCCAGGTTCGATGTTCTGCTCATAGCTCCGGCAGGCTTTGTCACTTTTATGTTATCTACATCCTTTCTGGAGGAAGTAGAGCCAAGAGCAGGGATAGGAAGAGGCAGGCAGGTGGACATTAGGACCCAGCAGTGCCCCAAATTTTCAGGTGCCCCACACAGCTGCATATTCTGCATATGGGTAAGGACGGCCCTGGATGTCGGGAGTCTGCCCAGCCACATGTGTGGATCAGCTCATTCTGTTATCCCTTCTCATAGCTCAGGCTGGGTCGGATTAAGTTGAGTGAGAAGCGGGCTGGGAGGGAGGCAGCCAAAGGAAGGCTGGGTTACTGCAGAGCCAGGAAGTGGTAGCTGGCGAGTGACTGAGCCGGACACCCCACCACATCAGTCAGGGGATCTGTGCTGCTGGAGGTGGTGTCGCCTTTTGGAAGGAACATAAAACGAAAGTCTAGGCCTTTCTTGCTCCCTGACAATCCCCTTGCTCTTCACAGCAGAGCAGGTCTTACCCCAGAGTCATAATACCAATAATGGCAAGTCCTGTCAATTGCCCCTACCTTTCTGTTAGCTGGAGTGTTTTTCCTGGAGTGTGTCCTGGTCTGTAGTGTCATAGCATCATAGAATCCAAGGGCTGGCAGAGACCTCAGGAGGTCATCAAGTTCAGGCCCCTGCCCAAACCAGGACCAATCCCAACTAAATCATCCCAGCCAGGGCTTGGTCAAGCCGGGATGGAGATTCCACCCCCTCCCTAGGGAACCCATCCCAGTGCTTCCCCACCCGCCTAGGGAAATAGTTTTTCCTAATGTCCAACCTAGACCTCCCCCACTGCAACTTGAGACCATTGCTCCTCGTTCTGCCATCTGTCACCACTGAGAACAGCCTTTCTCCATCCTCTTTGGAACCTCTCTTCAGGAAGTTGAAGGCTGCTACCAAATCCCCACTCACTCTTCTCTTCTGCAGACTAAATAAGCCCAAATCCCTCAGCCTCTCCTCATACGTCATGTGCTCCAGCCCTCTCATCATTTTGGTTGCCCTCCGCTGGACCCTCTCCAATGCGTCCACATCCTTTCTCTAGCGGGGGGCCCAGAACTGGACGCAATACTCCAGATGTGGCCTCACCAGAACTGTCATGCTGCTCTGTGTGTTAAACTTGACCGTTCTACCCCAGAGCTGGCTGCATTCCGGGCAGGGGGTACTGCTAGCTCATATAGCACTTTGGAATGAAAGGCTGTGATCACGGCATCTCTGTGCTGTCGGTATGTACAGGGTAGGTGCAGGGTACCTGAGCTCCTTGGGCCAAGGAAACGCCCCACTTCGCCTGGTGCATATACTCACACGTCTTGGCTGAGGCCGTGATCCCAGGCCCCTCCGCCGAGCCGAATTGCACATAGAAGGAAATCACGTACTCGCTGTCGTGGGCCAGGTTCCAGAGCTGGTAGGCTGTGGTGGAGCTGTTCAGAACCAGCTGCCGCGGTCGGTCCTTGCTGAAGAATTCTTTTGGCAGGAAGAACAAGAAGATGAAGAGTAAACAGTGCTGGCAAGTAGATCAGCTTGGCGGGGGGAGGACCTGGGGAGCCAGCGAGTAAAGCTAAGAGGCATTAAGGCCAGACTCTGGCAAGCCAATCTGTCCTCCTGTATAACGCAGGCCAGAGAAGTTCGAAGACCCAGTCTAAGACCTGGATTTCTACCCATCCAGCCTCTGGGACCGGCCACCCTGCATTTGCAGTGTCAAACCCTTTGTTAGTTTCGCTGGCGGTGAAGGTACCTTTCCAAGACATCGGCGCGGGATTGAAACACTTTTTCAGGGGGGCGTTTTACTGAAAGGAACGAAAAGCAGTAAAGGAACCAACACAGGAGGTGCAGCAGGGGGCTCTCCCAGATGCTGCAATTTGCCAAAATGGGTCAGTTTCCACCTTCCCAAAAGAATCGAGTGGAAAGGAGCACTCCTTTAAGGAAGGACGGGCTGGAACTCTGGCTGGTCTGCCGAATTTACAGCCTCTATGGGGGGAAAAGCCATGAGGTCAGCAGGCCTTTCCCATAAGCCCCTGCGAATAGGACGTGATAGTCATCTAGCTCTTTCCCAGACCTGATGCAGGGAGCGGGTCAAGAGGTCTAGGTGGCTCCTTTGGACTTTCCCTATCCAAGAATATGACCTCTCCCCTCAGTGTAAATCAGGGCGGCCTCCGGGCTGCTCTAGTCCCGAATCTGCTTCCCATGGTCCTTAAAATTAGGGAACCCTAGCACTGTGGGAAGCCAGGGGTGTTGTGTGCAGAATTCGTCTGCCAGCTCGACGCTGGAGGGGCAGGCCCTTAGTGCAGGAATATTCAGAGAGCCTTTATGCTGCCAAAGAAGCCAAATGGGCCCTTCATGCACCCAAGAATCTGGAGTGAAATTAGCTCCCTGCCCCGAGGCATGTGGGTTGCCCAACGTGGAGCGATTCCCTGGCTTTACATGCCCGCCATTTCAGCTTTCACACTGCATTCGTGCCGGGGGGAGAGGGCCTGTCCGTGCTCCAGACTCGGCCATCGCGAGCTTACCTGGCGTGGGGCCCCAAGCCACTCTGTACCCAGTGGCCCCAGCAACTGAGTCCCAGGAGAGCCGGGCGGAGTTGGTCGTTATGTCGGTCACTTTCAGGGTCTGCACAGCGCTGGATGCCACTTTGAGAAAGAAAGCCAAGCAGCATGGGTAAGCGGAACGGGTTAGGGGGCTGCAATAGCCATGGGAAGACTCCCCCTGAATTCACGAGGACTTGGATGAGGATCCCATGGAACCTGAGACAAACCGCGATGCACCCGGCTGTTCTCTGTGTGCGGTGGTCAGACACGGGTGGTGGGTGTGTGTGACAGGGAGACCTGGGTACAGGCAACACCGGGATCAGCCTAGCTGATCATCTCTTTTCCGGGTTTGCACTGCCACCCGTCACCACGGCGACCAAGCATCTCCTCAGGTCTTACAGTGCTCTGTAAACTAACATCGTCTGGGGAGGGAAACTGAGGCACAAAGAGGCAAAAGGACTTGCCCCAAGGTCACCAGCTCAGGCTGTTCTGGCACCACTGCTGCCTCTGGGGGGCCAAAGGCGGAACTGCAGCACACTTTCTGCAGGGAAAAAAAAATCCTGCCTCCCTCGGACAAGAATTCTGCGCAAGCCACAAACATCACCTAAGGGGAGGGGGCAGGAAGTGAGACAAGGGGTGTTTGTGGCAGGGGTGGGAGGAGACTCCCTCCTCCCCCCCTGAACAGTGCGACCAGTGGAAGCAGGGCAGCAAAACAGCCCAAAAGACTGCAACTTGCAACCCCTAAAAGACCCTGGCAACCAACGGGGAAAAGCAGCCCAGCTGGGCTAGAAAGTCACACAGGAGGCAGCCCGTAGGCACGAGCTTACTGTGCCTAATTGGAAGTCTGACCAGCACTAGCACTTTTCTCCCATCCTCACCCCCCCAGCCGGCCGCCCATTCAGCCTGACTCCCTCCTACACCTTCCCCCGGCCCCAATCCCTCATCCTTCTAGGCCTGAGGTCTCGCTGACCTGAGCCAAACGATCCCCCACTTGCCCTCCCCAGCACTGCCCCAAGGGGGGCACAGGGCCTGGGGCAACCCCCTTTCCAGTGCCCCAGGGAACCCCCCCGCCACAGGCCCCTCTCCTTCTCCACCCCTGCTCCACCCCGCCCCACCCACCCTCTTATCTCCTCCCCCAAGCAATGCAGCTCAGAGGATTGTGGGGCCCTTGTGTGGGGGCGGCAGCAGGGGATCACCTCCCCTCCCCTCCCTTCCCACGCAGGCAGGGGTGTCAGCGCAGCCCAGCAGCCTGCTCCCCACCGTGCCACCCTCTGCCAGCCCGCTGTGCCTCGCTTCTCCACAGCGCCGGGAATCGGAGCGCCCGGGGCCTGGCGACGTGCTTCCTGCTGCCCCGGAGAAGCTGCATGCAGCGGGCTGGGAGAGGGTGGCGCGGCGGGGAGCAGGCTGCCGGGCGGTGCTGACCCACGCCACTCACGTGGTAAGTGGGGCGAGAGGGAGGCTGCCCTTGCGACTGCCGCCCCAGGCCCCCGTAACCCCCGGTCCTGCCTGTCCATAGGACTATTGGGGCAGCCGCTGAGCGGCCCCAAAATCGCAGGGCCTGGGGCGAGCGCCCCCATTCATCCTATGGACGGGACGGCTCGGGCCCTGCCACGCCCCCACGTCCCTGCCCCGGAACACTTACAGGTGGTCGCCCTGCCGCTCACCACAGGCCCCTCCACGTCCCCAAAGATGGGGTTGACGGTGATGGTGTATTCCAGGCCAGGCTGCAGCCCCGGGATCATGTAGTGGGTACAAGCGTCGTCCAGGTTCACCGTCTGAACGCCGCCCTCTGCGCCGGAGAGGAGACACCTGCTGAATGCGCCTGGGTCTGGCTCTCAAGGGGACACTCGCCTGTGACTGGTCCCCCCACTTCCTTTCCTGCCCCCCCCCCCCCAGACTACAGCACGCAGGATGCCCATTAACTACCACACGCTGCCCCAGTCTGAGCCAGCAGGGGTCACCCTAACATGGTCGGCTCAGGTGGGCCGAGAGGAGAAGAGGAAGGCTGGTCTTGTGGTGAAGGCACCAGATGGGGATTCATGAGCTCTAGGATCAACTCCCCTCCCTGGGTCCTCCCCCCTTCGGTAGTAGGAGGGAACCAATTTCTCCCTGCAGCTCTCCACTGGCCAGGCAAGCCAGTTGCGCTGTGCCTCAGTTTCCCACGTAAGCTGGAGATGATGCTATTTCGTTTCTCTGTCTCACACGCGTCTCAGCTCTTCAGGGCAGAGGCTGTAAGGCCAGAGCTTAGCCCAACAGCACCCTGATCTCGCTTGGGGCCTAGTGGCTCTATCGTAATCACAAATAGTGAAACAAGGCCGCGTTGACAGACCCGGGGTGGCCTGTC
The DNA here is from genome assembly GCA_019425775.1 of Rafetus swinhoei. NCBI lineage: Eukaryota > Metazoa > Chordata > Testudines > Trionychidae > Rafetus > Rafetus swinhoei. The sequence goes on along the minus strand of CM033437.1, from coordinate 343,857,821 downwards.
CCCAGCCCCCCAAACTTCCCAGGGGCCAGTCAGTCGTCAGGAGGTCCCCCACCCCATGGCATAAGGAAAACAAACCAAAGCAGCACACTACAAGTGGCTGCCTGTGATTGACACCCATACGTGTAACACTGCTCAGCCATTCTGCAGGGCCGTGTTCACAGCCCATGTTACGGCCAGGGAACAGGCAGCACCACGACGGACTCCTGGAGAGTCATGGCACAGCCGGGATGGAGTCGCCCAGGACCGCAGACCTGTATTCCTTCCGCTAGGTCACCCCGAGAGATGAGGCCTTTTCACTGTCCCACAAAAGCCCTGGACTCCGCGCCTGACCGGCTGGGCGGAGGAGCAAGCGACCCGCTTCGCTCCTGATGGGAGGTTTCAAAGCCCAGCTGGTTCCAAAGGGGCCCGGCTGGTGGCAGAGCGGTTCATGGGTTCCCAAGGAAGTCCTCTACCGTCTCATTTGCCTGGATAGGGCTGCCCCGAGGCAGGGAACTGAAGTTGAGGGCGGGGCGTATCTGTGGGACTCGGGAAAGGGGTCAGCTCCTCTCCTCTAGGGGATCACACAAAGCATGCTGGGACCAAAAAGCTGGGAGATCCGCCGGGGACAGTCCTGTCCTGGCTGGAAGGAGACAGCCAAACCTCCCACTTTCCCATGTCTCTTTCGAGTTACTGCAGCGTTCATTCCTCTTGCATGCAGAAAGCCAGGGACGGCTCTTCTTAGTTCAGCCACATGGGGGTGCCATGCCCCCATGTTCCTTCTGCATCAGCAGTATCCCTATCCTCCCCACCCCCTCCCACACACACATACACCCTCTGCATCAGTGGCTATTTTATTTGATCTGCTCTCTGCCTTGGAAGCCAGGATCAGCCCCGTCCAGGGAGACACGTTCCCTTGGAGGAGGAAAGCTGCCGCGTGGAATTGCCCCTCAAAGCAGCACTCTACAAGCAGGGTGGGACAATGACCGGCGTTGGCTCCGTCACCAAAGGGACAACGGCGTGTAAGTTACAACGCCAACACACAGCGCTCCCGTCCCCTTCTGGGCTCCAGCCCCAACGCCGCGTGCCAGGGAAATTTGCAGGGGTTGGGTTTTGTTCCTTGTAAGGGATACGGTGCGCCCACGCCCACTCAAACAGCCCTCTCGCTAGGAAGGCCTTGCAGGGCTCATGACACTCAGTAGAGCGTTTCTGATTCCATCCAGCAGAGGGCAGTCGTGGCACACGCACACGGCCCAGTTCCTCTCCCATCATGGAATGGGGAAAAGGAAGCACTGAGAGGTAAAGTCTCTCTCTCTCTCTCTCTCTCTCTCTCTCTCTCTCACACACACACACACACATCTCTTTTCTGGGTGAGCTGAAATGCAACACAAGAGCCTATTTTTAAGGACCAAGCCAGAAGCAAAAGAACCGATGGTTATCTTATATTCCCAGCACGGCATGGTGCCAGGTGCTGTACAAACACAGAGCAAAAAAGACTGCCTTATGCATGCCCGCTCTCCTGATTTCCAGCCAAATGATCCAAACCCAGACGGGAGGACCAGCTTCATTTCTGCAACCTTGGGGTGTTTATTCGCCCTTTGGAACCCATTCCGTATGAGTTTATTACAAAGTAGCAGGAATGATGCCACTTTTCCTTCCCTAGAACATCTTCCCACCAGGGGATCTTAAAGTGCTAATAGATACCATTGAATCAATGTCCCTGATCAATGGGCATTATCCCCATTTTACAGCTTGGGAAAGTCAGGCACCCCGAAAAGTTACTCGCCCTCGGTCACCTAGGAATTCCTGACTCCCTGTTCTTTGTTTTAACCACACAACCCTCCTTCCCGCAGGGCAAACATAACATAAGCAAATCTGGATTTCGAACACTCCTCCTGCTCAAACCAGCATGAAGGGTGTTTGAATCAAGGGTCAGAGAAAAGACTCCAGGACAAGACTCCAGGACAAAACTCTGGATTCAAATCCCACTTTAGGGCCAGGATTTCAACCTGCTCTGTGTCTAATCTCAAGGTGTGTTGGGAGAAACTCGGGTGGGAACCCCGCGGGTGGGACCCCGCGCCCTGGTGCTGCTAAACAGGAGCTGACCAAAGCAAAAGCAGAGCTAATCATGATGCAGGCTGCTAAGAGAGCATCATGAGAACAAGACAGTCCTCTGGTTCCTGGAGGCTCTACCTGCTGGCACCCAGGTCAGCCTGTAACCTGATGCTCCCCTGACTGGGGTCCACCTGGCCTGGATGGTGTCCGTCGTTTCGTTCTGGAGCAGGAGGCTTTTCACTGGCAGAAGCTTCACTGTAAGAGCGAAAGCGAATAAACATTTCAAAGATGCTGCCTTGCAACCCATGCGCCCGCCTGCTGCCTCCCACGGGCGTTCGCCAGCAGGGAGAGAGATTTCCCGGAGTTCCTGCAGCGCCTGTCAGTTGTAATGCATCTCATAAGAGGCTGTTGTCCACTCATCAGGAACAGTCACTCTGCTCGAGCTGTCACCGTCGCATTCTCCGGCCGGCGTGGCTGATGTGCCGGTCTGGTTTGATTTACCCAGAGGGAATAGAAAACATGGGGATGCCAACAGCTCTGCAGGCCGAGGCTTAGCGAGAGAGTGAGGTGCAAGGAAGCAGAGAGGAAGGTTACTTGTTTTAAATCCGGGGTGGGGAAGCCCCCGGCTTGCCTGGATCTAGCCCCTGAAGCTCGGGGTTCTCCTTTCCCAGCATGGGGGAGCCAGCTCTGGCATTCCAGCCCTGCGCCCCCCACCCCCAGCCTACTCTTGCACCCCCGTCTGCTCCTGCCCCCTACCTCCCGCCCACACCCCAGTTCCCGGTAGCTCCCTCCCACACATTGAACCCCTCATTTTTGGCCTCACAGGAAAGCCAAGGGAGGGGCCACAAAATCTACTAGCCCAGGCCCCCTAGATTCTAGTGCGTGAGGGGAATGTGGGGAGTGTCTTTCTCCTTCTCAGTTGGGAGCCACATCAGTGAGGGGTTTTTTTTTGCTTCTCACTTGTGTTCAGCCCCTGACTAATTTTTCTGTGGGTCAGCAGCTCCTGACCCCAGAAAGGTTCCCCACCCCTGTTTTAAATACTGGCCAGACACTCAACTAGTATAAGTCTCCACCTAAATCCCAGCGACTTCCATGAAATTGAGGATCTAGAACTGTTTAATTTAGAGCTCCTGAAACTTCCGTTCTGGGTTGGGGGTGGAGCCTAAACAAACAAAAGGCCCGCCCCTTCAGATGAGGGGAAGGGCCACAGAGCCCAGACAACAACTAGCTGCAGTGAAAGTGGCCAGCAGAGGAGTCCTCTTTATCCAGAACGCAGGCTGTAGCAGGGCCAGCTTCCTGCTTCTAGACCCCTGCCTCCCACTGGACATGCTGAGCCCCACATCCAGTGAGCAGGAGGGAGCTGGCCCAGCTGCTGAAATTGACAATGAGGGTGTCAAACTGAGATAGTGGGTGAAACTGATTAGGAATCTGTTGACTAAATGTTGAGGTTTGTGAAAAAAAAATTGATGACACTAAACCACAACTTTTCAGGAGAAATGGCCAGGTGCAAAGAATTTCTCAATTTAAATTTTTTTTGGAAAAAAGTTTTGAAATATCCCTTTGCAACATGCCTGGAATACAAAACCCGAGTATTTTTGTCCAGAATTATTTTCATTTAGAAATCCCAGCAAATTGGAGTAAAAAAGCGGGGTTTATTTTAATTAAAAATGTCCAAACTCAAAATGAAACATTTTGATTCCCCAGAACTGAGAACTTTATCTGATTTTTGGTTCACCAACGTTTTGAAAATGTTGCCTTTTTGTCCCGATTCAGAACAGGAAACAGTCTAAAAATCTCAACACATTTTCCAGGATGTGGAATCCATTTCCCACCTAGCTCTAGTGATGGGCTTTGAGTGACGGGAAGTAAAGGGGGAGAGGCTTTCTCTGAAATATCAAGATGATTTGATGGTTCAATAAGGGGCAGTTACCCATTTGGCCAAGAGTTGTTTAAAAATGGCTCCTAAATCCTTCCTTTGACTTCAGACAGCGAGAGGAGAGGCTGATTGAGTCTTTTTTATGATATTAAATGGGTCAGAGCGGAGGCTGAACGGTTGAGAGCAATCTCCCTGCGTGTGCCTGGGAATGTGAGCAAGCGTGGGGTGGGTGCGGAATGAGCATGCAGAGTAAAGTGTGCCAACGCACTGGGGTGGATGGAAGGACATGCCTTAGCATGCATGAGCGCACAAAACTAGGGGTTTGTCTACACTGGCCCGTTTTGTCTCCAAAAACTGCCTTTCGGCAACAAAACAGCAAGAGCGTTTACATGGCAATGTGACTTTGGTGGGGGAAACCACCCAGTTTTGGCAACAAAAAACTTCCAGCCCTGCAAGAGACTTTTGTCTTTTCCCCTCCCTTTATTGTCGACAAAGAGCCAGTGTGGACTCTGCTGTTTATTTTGGCAAGAGAATTGGATTCCGCCAGTATCCCACAATGCCTGCCCTGACGGCTCTGCTCAGTGTTTTGTGATCTCTGCTGCCCTACAGGCATGCGCCCCCCGCTCCCGTTTCAAAGCTCCGGGAAGTATCTGACAGCTGAGTGAGCTGCTCCCTCTGGGGAACAAAGAACAAAGCATTGGAGTGCTCCTGTTCTGCCCTGCTAGGAATACAGAGGCAGGCAAACTGCTGCTACAGCGGGAGGGCTGGAGAGACGGCTGTGCTGCTTTGACATTCGTCAGCATGGAGAGCTCACAGAGCTACGAGGGAATCTGAAGAAGTGCAGGGATCAGCTTGGCCTTCTCACAATACTGCACTGTGGGATGCTTACCCACAATGAGAAGTCCTGTGGCACCTTATAGACTAAGGCCGTGTCTAGACTGGCATGGTTTTCCGCAAATGCTTTTAACGGAAAAGTTTTCCGTTAAAAGCATATGCGGAAAAGAGCGTCTAGATTGGCATAGACGCTTTTCCGCAAAAGCACTTTTTGCGAAAAAGCGTCGTGTAATCTAGCAGCGCATAAGAAAGCCCGATCGCCATTTTTGCGATCGGGGCTTTTTGCGCAAAACAAATCTGAGCTGTCCACACTGGCCCTTTTGCGCAAAGCTTTGCGCAAAGGACTTTTGCCTGAGCAGGAGCAGCATAGTATTTCCGCAAGAACACTGACAATCTTACATGAGATCATCAGTGTTCTTGCGGAAATTCAAGCGGCCAGTGTAGACAGCTGGCAAGTTTTTCTGGAAAAGCGGCTGATTTTCCGGAAAAACTTGCCAGTCTAGACACAGCCTAACAGATTTATTGGAGCATAAGCTTTCGCGGGCGAAGACCCACTTCATCAGATGCATGTCGAAGTGGGTCTTTGCCCACGAAAGCTTATGCTCCAATAAATCTGTTAGACTATAAGGTGCCACAGGACTTCTCGCTATTTTTGCAGATCCAGACTAACACGGTTATACCCTGATACTTACCCACAATGCCTTGCTTTTATCTACTGACAGGGAGCTAGCAAAGTGGCCATGAAACGTTGACAATGGAAGGCAGAAAAACCGGTTTGACCGGTTTTCACTTTTGGCGACTTTTGCATGTCGACAGTACTTTTGCGGCCAAACCTTCCCAGGGTAGAGCTAGCCTAGAGGTTGAGTATGCATGAGTGAGGCAGGTGTGAGAGCAGAAGCGAGCGTGGAAAGAAGACCGTACAGCTGCCCAGCCAGCATGCAATGGAAAGCATTCCTGGGCACAGGGCAGGCATGCGAAGGAGAGCAGGCATGAACCCCAAATCCCGTGCAATTCAGAATGCCACCGGAGCAGCCAAATCTCTTACATGTTCTCCCCGTAGCAGACACTGGCTGGCTCGGGCCCTGGCGGTACACAGCATAGATACTGACAGTATATTCTTTATCCTCCTGCAAGTTGCCAAGCACGTGGGAAGTGACCTCACCTGGCAGAATCTGCTCATAGGTCATGCCAGGCCTGTCTGCTGTAGGGACCAAAACCAAATAGGACACCCTGGTAAGTGACGCCTGTGGGCGGAGACATGCGGCATATTGGCCGATCTAATGTCAGAGGATTAGATGTGGGACAGCCCCTGAATGGTACCGTCTGGGGTTGCCAAGGAAAGACCCCACCTCAATGGGACTGTCCTGCTTTCTGCAAGAGGCTCCAACCTCATTGGGAGAGAGAGGCCAATGCTGTGTGGTCCCAGGGTGACTGGGAAAGGGCACAACTCACCGCCACGGCGCCTCCTGCTGGTCACTTGGGAATTAGCTCTTTAGCTCTGGGGCGCCCCCTTTCGGCTGGTGTCTCACCCTCTGGTACCTGTTATTCTCCAGCACCTCGTGTTAGGAACTGTGTCCTTCCCTGACCACGGCACCTTTCCCTCCGGTACTGCTCTACCACAGCGCCCCCACATGCTGGAGTCTTCCCCTTCAGGAAACCCCCTAACCTCTATGCCCTCCTTGTGTCAGTGACCCACTGCCAGTCGTCATCTAGCCCCTGCCTCAGGGGCAGACTGCAGTGCGACATGGCCGCTCAGCATTGGCAAGGGGGTGTGGACCTGCTGCCTTTGCCTACCCTGGCTGCCTCCCTGCAGCCCTAGCAGCCTCAGGCCTTGAGGGCAAGGCCTCCGCCTGGGAGCTTGTCTGGCCAGAGCTCCCCAGCCCTGCTCTGTATCAGGAAGTCTCTAGCTTCCCTGGCAGCCAGGTCCCACCTGCTCCCCAGCTGGAGCAAGAGTGAGTGAGTCTCCGCCCCTCCAGGAGGCCTCATTTATACAGCCCAAGCTGGGCCCTGATTGGCTGTATCTGCCTGAGCTGCTTACTCCACAGCTCCCGCCCTCTCTTAGGGCTGGATTTAACCCTTAAAGGGGCCACTGCGGGGCAGACGCCCCATCACAGTAACAGAGACACCTCAGCAATGCCACACGATCTTCACTGCACTGTAAGGCCAGGGCTAGGCCTTAGAGCACAGAGCTCCCGAAGTGGGCGTGAAAATACATGCGGCTGGTGAGCAATCCCGCGTAGCTCACGACTTACCTCTGGGGATGTAGATCTTGTAGCCTTCTAGCTTCCCGAGCGGAGGGGTCCAGGCTACCTTGAGGCTAAGGAGTCCTTCTTCTATGACCCGGAAATTGGTCACTGGAGGTATGGGCGCTTTAAGACACACAAGGGAGCCAGAGGTTAAAGGGCAGGGCTGCTTCCCGGGGAAGACCGCCCTACAAAGAAGAGAAACTCCCACGATCTCAGAGGAGGAAGAGACACGGCGGGAACAGACACCACTCGCCCAATGGCAGATCCCCTATGCTCCCGTCCCTCCCCTCACTAGCAAAGTCCCTTGCTTCATCCCACCCACCCACCCGCCCACACCTTGCAGGGTCCCTGGCACCTGTGCAGGGTGAAGGTCACAGGAGCAGAATGTTTCAGGATCGCCCACAATGCACCACTGCGTAGGACAGCGCTGGGAACGCTGGGGGGTCTACCTGGTCCTGGGTTTACAATGGCGCCGTGGCACTGTACCCACATCCACTAGGCACCCATATGTGGCCCTTCTTCCCTCTGTACACACTCCCTCCGATGCTCCACCCCGTTCAGCCTCCCACCCCTGAGGTTCCTCTCCCCACCCTCCCTCCATGAAAACAGTGGGCGGGACCTCGAGGGAAGAGGCCATGTGAGGGCGGAGCCTTCAGACGGAGCACAGGTGGAAGAGGGGCGAGAACATAAGAACATAAGAACGGCCATACTGGGTCAGACAATCTAACCCAGTGTCCTGTCTGCCAACAATGGCCAATGCCAGATGCCCCAGAAGGAGGGCTCAGAACAGGTAATCCTCATGTGATCCCTCCCCTGTCACCCATTTCCAGACAAACAGAGGCTAGGGACACCATCCCTACCCATCCTGGCTAATAGCCATTGATGGACCTAACCTCCATGAATCTATCTAGCTCTTTTTTTGAACCCTGTTAAAGACCTAGTCTTCACAACATCCTCTGGCAAGGAGTTCCACAGGTTGACTGTGCACTGTGTGAAGAAAAACTGACTTTTGTTTGTTTTAAACCTGCTGCCTATTAATTTCATTTGGTGACTCCCCACCCCCCACGGCTCGTGGGCCCCCCCCCAGCAGGCCACATCCTGGCCCCTGCACGGCTCCCCCCCCCCCTCAGATAACCAGAATGTTTAGGTTACCGGCACGCCCTACTCCCCGGGCTTGCCGGATAACACGGGTTTTACTGTATTAGGATTCTGGGGGGGGGAAGGCCAGAGTGGGGAACACCCTTGACACCCCACCACAGCTCCCATTGGTCCAATGCACAAAGCAACTTGCCGAATTGTGGCCCAAGAGAGCTCACTTGTTCTCAGGCCCTTGGAAATTGTATTGCATCGCACAGCATTGCTGATGAATTGGATACCATCGTTCATTCAATCAGACAGTAATGCATGCTTCCAAAGCTGCACCAAACAGACACATGGTGTCCCGCTGGCTTCTGGACACACCAGCAAACAGACAGCGAGGGAAGCAGTTTCCAAAGGACACACTCACTCGTCTTCCCCGTGACAGTCGCTGACTCTCCACGGGTGTCTGCGTAGACGGCCAGGACCGTGAAGAAGTAGTTCGTGTCAGGCTGCAGATCTGCCACCAGAACACTGCTTTCCTTGCCATCCACAACGATCTGCAGCAGGCAAGAGAGGAGAGGTGGTCACAGTTGGATGAAGTAGGCTCGGGCTCTGATGAGCTATGCAACAAGCCATGCAGCTATGAGAGGACGGGGCTAGAATGCCAAGTAGGAATTCAAGCATTTTGATATACTCCCTTTGATCTGGCTGGGCGTCAGAAGGGGATTTGCCCTCGCCACAGATACAAGATTGTAAATACCACGGAGAGGAAACCATTACAAACAGGGGCGTCGACAAACTTGCTAGGCCCCTTGGCAAGGTGTGACACCGCCTTCCTGGAAGGGGCAGGGCCTCTGGCAGAAGGGGCGGGATTTCCTCACTTGGAGCACACCTTGCCCCCTCCCACCTTAGAGCTGCCTAAAGTGCCAGGTGCGGCGCTCCAGTGGCGTTTTAAAGGGCCAGAGGCTCCAGGCTCTTTTGAATCACCGGATCCTGGGGCAGTTGCCCTTTTTGCCCCCTTCTGCCACCCCGTTGTCGGGCCTGATTACAAAGGAGAAGGGGTTTGATCTAAAGCCATGTTCTCAAGTCAGCGGGAGACGTTCCATTAAGGTCAAAGGCTTTGGGATGAGAAGCGACGGGATGAAATTGGTAAGCAAAAAACGTAGGCTGAAAAGTTATTTTGGAGTTTTATTTGGATAGTCCAACTCTCCAGAGCAGAGGCCGACTCTTGTTACACGCACGCACAGCGGGGCCCTGGTTTCAATCGGAGCTGCTGTGATGCAAATAATAACGACATTCAGGGTAATATCTCGCCCCCTGAATTCTCCCTGCCGCTGTGAGTGGACCCACTGGAATGAGCGGACAGGACCACTCGCCGGGCACTGGGGTGGCAGCATCTGCTCCAATGGGATTAGAGATCACTGCTGTTGACTGGCGTGCGGGCCAGCTGCGCGCTCCGTGCCGCCCCGCGGCCCCGAGGACAGGAAGGGGAAGGGCGGGCATGTGCAGGGGAAGTGGTTCTACCCAAGCCAGGCGGAAGACTGGGAGCACCGGGATGCCTTTGAGAGAGCCTGCTGGTGAGATTTCCAGCCTCAGCTCAGGACAAAGGGAGTTTGGGATGGAAAAGAGCCATTAGATTAGCCCCGCCTCTCACCCGCCTCTCGATTAGCCCCTCTCCTCTAGATTAGCCCCGCCTCTCACCCTCAGGGTGGTTTGGGACGGAAAAGAGCCATTAGATTAGCCCCGCCTCCCACCTGCCTCTAGATTAGCCCCTCCCCTCTAGATTAGCCCCGCCTCCCACCCTCAGGGTGGTTCGGGACGGAAAAGAGCCATTAGATTAGCCTCTCACCCACCAGCCCAGGTGTAATAGCGGCTTTGATGGCTGGGATCATGGCTCCCTCTAGTGGCTGGCCCTGGAGATCACAAGGGCCTTCTACAGCTCAGCCAGGCCCGTGAGTTATACGAATTAGGCTCTGGACCAATTGCTAGTCTGGCTGGCTCTGGGGGTTGGCCTGGCCCTTACGAAAGTGGAGGTCAGTTCCCTGCTCTGCCCCAGGCTTCCTCCTTGACCTTGAGTGAGTCTCCTAGCCTTTCTGTGCCTCAGTTGCCCATCTGTATAAGGAGGATACTAGCCTTTGCTCTGTCTTTCTGGGGTGTATAATAATGAACAACAACGCTGATGGGGAGCCCATTTCTGTAGGAACCGAGCACCTCCCAGTCCGTAACACGCATATACGTGTTACGGACTGGGAGGTGCTCGGTTCCTAGAGTAATGGGCTCCCCATCAGCGTTGTTGTTTAGTACCGTAGTCCCCGGGAGTCCCACCATAGAGTAAGACCCCCTAGTACCAGGGGTAACATGACCATGCTACCCAAAGTTGGTGCCAGCAGGAAATCGGAGGTTTCCACGTGCCCAATCCCCGCCTGGAGTGGAAGGGGCTATAAACCAGCCTCTTGAGCCTCCCTCTGGCCTGCGAGGTACGGTCCAACCATTTCAACGAGAATGACCCGGCAACTGGACACTACACCCTTGTGGAGTGATCTCACGGCTCGTTCCCGGCCGGTGGCAGAATCTGGCCCATTACCACCTAACATAACCAAGGCTCCCGTGCCCCACGTGTGAAGTTCAGACTCCTCTAGCGCAAGCTGTTTGATCCCTACCTGGGGCGTCCCAGCCCAGCCCCTCGTGAAAAATGCGCACTACTTTAGCAGCGTTTTAAAACGTGTGCATAATATTAACCACACCTGGCCTGTTCTTTCAAAAGTCTTCTACAGAGACAAAATAAGACTTATTGGGGCCCTGGGCACCAACAACATTTCAGCTCCCCCTTCCCCATTCTGCCTCACCACATGGCCCCACTCCCTGCTCCTCCCCTTCCCCCCAGGCCCTGTCCCCGGGCTGGACGAGAAGCTGGAGCCGGGCCATGGTAAGAGCTGCCCAGAGAGCCCAAGTCGCTGTGGGGAGTCCTGGATGCTCCACCTCCCCAAGAGGTTGGCCAAGGCGGCAGCCATCACGCCCTGCGTCTCTGAAAATCAGGGGATGACCAACGCGCCACGTGCCGAACTCACACGGTTCCCCTATCACCATAGGGAGGAAGGGAGGGTGTCTACCTGCCGCTGGTCCTCAGAAATGGGCTGCCCCGTAGTGGAAAGTGAATTCAGGAGGATGTGGTATTCTGTCACCTTCCCCGTGGCTGGAGTCCAGGTCAGCCTCAAAGAGCTGTAGTGTTGTTCGCTGACAAGTAAATCCCGGGGCCCGATGATCTTCTCCACTGAAAGCAGGCGGGGAAATAAATCTCCTGGATCTGGGCTGTGGGGGTACGTGCTTATTTTGAAATAAGCTATTTCGGAATAATAACGCCCGAAACAGCTATTTCAAAATAGGTGCTATTCCTCATGAAATGAGGGTTTATTATTCCGGACTAAGAAGCCCTTTATCCTGAAATTATTTCGAAATAACGGGCTTGCTGTGTAGACGCTCACCTTGCTAATTCGAAATAACTCTGCAGTGTAGAAGTGCCCTTACAGCCACCACAGGGCAGGACTCCGGGGGGCCCTTCTGTTAACAACCCTGCCCTTTCCCTTCCAGAGACGGCCTTGAAAAGGAAGTCTCGGCCAAGGCAACCCAACGAGTAAGACTGAAGGAGACCGGCAGCTGGACTCGAGATCTGTGCCAGGATTGAAAGCTCTCATCCCCCCTCAACGAAAGGCAACGTGCCATTGTGGGGTGAAGGGAAAGGTCGGGGGCACCCATCCTGCAATGTTTCCAAGCTCTTCGTTTTGCCAAAACATTCAAAAAGGTTTCTTTTGAGTCGACGTGGCCCTGGGATAGATGCAAACCCTGCTCCTTGCATGGAAATGGGGCCAGCCCCGGGGGGTTCAATGCAGTGTAGACACACCCTACGGGTCTCATATGCCCTAAAAGTCCATGCATGTGAATACAGGGGATGCAGGAGAGTAAGTCTAATGGGATGTAGAGGACCGCCTGGGAGGGGGGAGGCTCACTGATGGAGGAAGGGGTTGACTCAACCAAACCGAAAATAAGGGTGGGCAGGGGGCCGGACTCACCGCTCACAGCCTGCTTGGTGGGCCGTGGAGGCTCGGAGGCCGTGACACAGAGCCTTCGGGAGAGTTTAGGGGACAAGTGAGCCAGTCGGTGGAAATCTTCAGCGTAGAGCACGTGCTCCTCGACGGGCTTGGAAGCTATTCTCCGCAGCTCCTTCCTATTGGCATTCTGAACGCCTAAAGGCGGGGAAAGGAAGGGGAAACAAGAGGCCTGATTCGTCACTGCCTTCTACCTGGTGGCGCCTCTTAGGCCATGTCTACACAAGGAAATTATTTCAAAATAACTACATTTGACTCAACTCCCGATTTTACAAAATCGAAATAGCCTCTCCCCACTTCGGGGAAGCCCCAAAAGTAGTCCGAGGCAGGCTCCATTAATGTGGACGCGCTACTTCGACTTAGAGCCCCAGGCAACACTGGGGAGTCATTCGTTCGAATGACTCTGGGGAGTCGTTATTTCGAAATAGCGGCAGCGGAACGTCTACACGACCGCTATTTCGAAAGAACTATTCTGAAACGAGCGTTATTCCCCAAGGAAAGCAGGAGTCCGGATTTCGAAATAAGCAGCCCGTTATTTTGAAATAAGAGGCTTGGTCGTGTGGATGCTCCGCTTATAAATTTGACCTAAGGGGGGTTATTTCGAAATAGCACCTTAGTGTAGACTAGGGCTTAGACTGCTGCATAGCAGAGTGGAGAATCAGAAACAAGATTTAGAGGTGTATCTCTCTAGAGGATCGGCAGGTCCCATGTTGTGTTTTCTCAGGGGTATATACGATATTTTGCAGTGCATAGCCCTGGGTGTATGCAATATTTAGTGATGTAGGTGTAACCACTAGCAGGTGGATTTGAACCTGAGTCCTCTGAAGCTTAGTATAGAAGTCTCTAACCTCTGAGCTAAAAGCCAGCTGGCTCCCAGCCCATGCTGTAGAGGTCTCTTAACCCTAGCTGTTGCTGTGGTCTAGGTGCCACTTGCATTGGTCAGTGAACCCCACTAGGTGTGTGGGTAACCTAGGTCCTAGAGTACACCCGATGTACACACTACCACATATACACCATGCATGGTGGGGATGTTCTAAACATCTCTATTCCTACCGCACCTACCGACAGCAAACACTGTGACTCCTCTGTCCTGTAGCACCACGGCAGCATCTTCCACTGAATCGGCCGATTGCCCGTCTGTGATCAATATAACGACCTGCAAGGAAGCAGAGCCACAGCTCAGTAACGAGGGTGTCTAACGTGAGCAATTTGCAGCACCGAAGGTGACTGGCCGCTGTGCTCTCCCGGCGGGCGAGGTGTTTCTTCAGAGAGCCCGGCAAGGAAGGAGCCAGGTTGACGACCCTGGAAAGGGGAGGCCGCAGCTTCTCCACAGAATAGAGATCACATCCACGCTAGCTTCCTTCTCTACACACCTTCCACTGCCCGGCCAGGGCATCTCAGACTCCATGAACTCACCACCCGCAGGCCTGAGACCAGCAAGGAGCTCTCCCAGGGGAGCTACTTTTAGCCACGACCAGATTGGAAACGGTGGCTGACGTGGGTAGCTCCGTATCTCACTGCTTGCTCCTCGGAGCCACCTTGGTAGCCACATCCTTGTAGCAGTCAGCTGAGAAGAATCGGGCAGACCAGTGGTGGGATGCTCCTTTTGCCCTGTCCCTTGCAGCTCTGCAGGGCAAACAAGACCTGCTCCCGAAGGCTTAACAGACTCCAGAGTCCCTAACATGGAAAGTGTCTCTGTGGTGCAATGGGTCAGTGCACTCAAAAGACAGGGGTTCAAGGGCCACAGCGGTGTTAAGGCTGTGCTTCTTGGTGGCCCCTCAAGCCCTGCTGGGAGCCTCCTAGGGCCCCCCGGTTTTTGGATTTACTTGGGATTGGTCCTGCTTTTAGCAGAGGAACTGATGACCTTCTGAGGTTTCCTCCGCCCCTAGGATGCTAGAATTCTAGGCTGCATTACAGTTTGGGGAAGCGGGTGACCCCCAAGTCAGGAGAGGGCACCTCTAATAAGAAGCCACCGCAACGCCCAGTTTCATTGCTGCTCCGACATAGGTTCCCCATGGAGACCTTCCGGGAGGACACAATCCACCTGCCACATCAGCGGTTCTTCACATAACGGGCCCTAAAACAAGGGGACCTTCGTCCCCCTCTCGAGGCTAAGCCGAGGTTCATGAGTCTGTTACTGCCGCCACGCTAGCAAAGCTGCCCCATTTGCTCAAGCAGTACGGGCTCACTGTCCAACCCTCGCAGGGCGGCCGGGCGGGAGAACTGACCTTTGCCGCATCTCCTCTCGCTGCTGAGGGACTGAAGACCTCCTGGGCCACAAACGCCAGGGCACGCCCTGTTTTGGCCCTGCCCCCTTTAAACGAGAGTTCCCTGACCGCACCCAGCACCTCCTCGACGGCGACATAGTCCGTCAGTTCGATACTCGTCCTGGGAGCCGGAAACAAAAGGGGGGTGCAAAAGAGGGTTTCTTTGGAACCCCTCGTGAATCACAGCTGGGATCCTACTAGATTATATCTAAAGCAGGGGTCACCAGCCCGTAGGTCGATCCCAGAGCCTCTGACATCGGATCCTGCCTGGTTTGGCCAGGAGGCTCTCACGTCCTGGCCTTTTAGCTTCCCCACCCCTCACTGCCCTGCTGCTCCTGCCCTCTGCCTTGGAGCTGCCCCCCCCTCCCGGGAGCCTCCTGCTTGCAGTGCAGGGTTGGGGAGACTGTGGAGGGGGAATGCTGAGATGTTAGAGTGTCCCTCTCCTCCTGCCCCCACCCACCATCAAAATCTCTTATTTTCCAGCCAATAGGAGCTGAGAGATTTTGCTAGGGATGAGGACAGTGCATGAAGCCTCCCCCTATCCTCGTGCAGGGAGCTGAGAGGCACAGGGAGGGAGCAACCAGCTGTTTTGAGCAGCCTGAGCCTGCCTCAGGGTCCTGCAGGGCTGCTGGCTGGGAGCCACTTAGGTAAGCGTCTCCCGGTCACAGCCTGCACCTGGCACCACATTCCCTTCCTCCCCTCAACTCCTCGCCCCAGGCCACCTCCCCCTCCTGCAACAGGTCACTATCCCAAACCTCTGCACTCTCCCTCTCCCTGGTCACAGCTCCCTCCCAGACCCTGCACCCCTTCCTACACCCTTCCCCCAGGCCAGAATCCTCTCCTGCACCCACACCCCCTCCCGGACCCAGCACCCCAATCCTCTGTCCTATATCACAACCCCCTCCTTCACCCATACTCCCTCGCAGACCCTACACCCTCTCCTGCACCCCAGGCCCCTACCCCGAGCTCCCTCCTGTACCCATCCTCTGTCCAGACCCCGCACCTCCTCCATAGAAAAGTGCAGCCCTTGACCACTTACCAAAATCGTGGCGTGGTCCCCCATCAAAAAAGATTGCCCACCCCTACTCTAAGGATATATTTACAAAGCAATTCAACACCCTTGGCTGGCCCATGTTAGCTAACTCGGGTGGGTGGGGGGGGGAGCTATGGTGTAGAGATTCATGCTTAGACATCTACACCACAATTTTGTGGCCCCGCGTAGGCAGGTGACATAACCCAGCTGACTCTAAAAAGCTTTATTCAGCAATATGGAGGAGGATGGGTTTCCACCACACCAGCCCGCTGGGGTTGCTTCGCCTCCCCCTCATGCCAACGCAACGCCGCTGACTTCACCAGAGTGGCTCCCGGAAGGGAGATGGCGAAGAAGCTACGAATGGGGTTTCCTGTCTGAGGGAATCCAGGGCAGCTTTGGGAAGCCTCCCCAAAGGGGTTTATTGGGACAAGGGACAACCCTGGTTCTGAGCCAGATTTTTAGCACCTTTCCCGTTTAAGATTTGAATGTGCCTTCGAATGGATGACGAAGCACATGAATCCCATCGTGCCTCGCTGCCAGAGGGAGGTGGGCCTCCGAGGCTCTCTGTGTTGACAGGAAACGGCGGTTTGCCCCACCTTGGCTTCTCCGCGTAGAGCGCCACTCCGAGCCGGACGCCCTCTTTGCCCATGACGACGTTCTCGAAGGAGAGGACCACGCTGTAGATGAAGTCTTTGATCAGCCGGAAGTTCTCTTCACCCACGCTCCAGGACTCGCCCACCAGAAACAAGATGTCGGCCAACTCTGCGGTCGCACACACTGGTGGGGAGAAGAACCGAGGGGCTGGGTGGGCTGAGTGGCAGGTGCTAGGCCACGGAGCTTGTAACAGACTAGCCAGCATGGAAACCGTCTGAAGGAACTTCAGCACTGCAGGTCGTGTAACTCCCGAATGACACTGGCTGCCTCAGCCCCGCCCCTTCCTCTGTGGCCCCTCCCTTCCACCTGAAGCCCCGCCCTTTCCAAGGCACAGAGCCAGCCCTGCCCCCACGCACCTTGCCTGGGGGCCCGTGGAAGCTGTCAGCCCCTCTAGGGGCTAACTGATCACCATATTTGGGGCAGAAAGGAAATGTTTCACTTTAAAACATGCTTATTCTGGTTTAACTGAATTTCATATTCTGCAGGCATTGTGCACCAACATCTCTTGGACCGAAAGCAGGCGATTTGGTGCGACTCTCAGGTAACACCATAAATATTTTCTTTTCCCCATCACTTTACTGTCTTTATTTAGGCAGGTGATGGATTTGTAAACTTGGACATTTTAATGAGTGTTTCTCACTCCAATTCATGAAAACTCTGATTTGTTATTGTAGGGCTGCAAGAGGGCTGGAATGAACACAAAGGTTTGTTAGCGCTGGGCTGTTTGAAGTGGTCTCTTAGGATACATCTACACAGCAACGTTATTTCAGAATAACTGTCGTTATTTCAAAATAACATAGTGTAGGTACGTCTAAACTACATGGCTCCGTTGACGGAGCCATGTAGATTAGTGTACTCGGAAAAAGGAAATGCAGCGGCGATTTAAAGGATCTGCTGATGAAGGGTTCTGGGGTCGGCAGATCCCCGTCTAGACTGCCGTACTGTGCTGACAATCAGCTGATCGGCACAGCGCGGCGGCCATTTTGATTTAAATGAAGTGGCGATTATTTAAATCACCGCTTCATTTCCCTTTGCCGTCCTGCCTAATCTACATGGCTCCATCGACGGAGCCATGTAGTTTAGACACACCCTGTGTGTCTACACAGCGAGCCGTTATTTCAAAATAATGTCGAGCTGGAGGATTTCTTACTCCGAATCCTGTAACCCTCATTTCACGAGGAGTAAGGGAAGTCGAAGGAAGAGTGTTCTTCCTTTGACTTCCTGCTGTTTGGACAGCGCCAAAAGCCGAGTTAAGCTATTTCGACTTCAACTACGCAATTGATGTAGCTGAAGTTGTGTATCTTAATTCAGCTTTTGCCTTGCACTATAGACATATCCTTAGTGCAAAGTCATTCCTGAGTGCTTGGTTGATGCGTAAGTTTGATGTTGCAAAATTACTCATGAAGCCTGGGCTGAGTTCATTATTATTGTAGGGTTGCTCAACAGCACAGGGCTGCACCCAGCTTTGTTCCTATAGGCTGACACAGACTCAGGGCTGCCCCCTGGTTTGTTATTGTAGGGTTGCTCATGAGGCGTGCACTGCACATCTGTAACACCCTGACCACGCCAGAGCTCTAACTGTCTGTGTTAGGGGCTTTCTTCAGGTCTTTAAAATGGGAGGAACTATACAGAAGACATGAATTTCGTACCCAATTCTGTACCCCCGATGCCTAGAACGAAATGGGGCTGCTCACGAGAGTAGGGGTGGGCACAGCTGAGCTGCTTAAAGCTGAGTGATTCTTTTCCATCACAGAATAACAGTTCTTTGATCTTCCTGGTTTAACTGGCATTGTTAATACCCTCTGGATGAGGGGCGAATTAAGGAAGGGCTGATCTGGGACACTGTACTCGCCCACAAGGGGGCGTGCTGGCTCAGACTGGAACAGTGTCTGCCCCCTACTGTTATTCACAACAGAATTCCAACCTACTGCCGCTGTCCCGCTGGCAAGTGAGATCTTACAGGCAAGTCAAAGCCAAATTCTTTGGCTCCCTTTTTCTGGAAATCTCGACATGAAATCCCAGAGAGGGAGCTGTCCCTTCCCCCACTGCCCTTCCCCTCTGCTTTTTCAGTGTAATCATCCTCCACGTTCAGGGTGGGCGAATCCTTTCCAGGGAGACTTAACGATCAGACCAAACCCCGAGCGCTGTGCTTTGAAAAATCGTCTTGCAGTCGGCGTACCCAAGCGCCGAGCATTCTGGGCACGATGTGCAATGCAATCCGGCAACCCCCACCCTGCCGGGGCAAAGCATTTGTCGGATCACCGCCTTTTCTGCCTACAGGGGCCCAATCTGCTTATCATTACTTACTCCACTCACATACAGACAGTCTGTGCTCCGCAAGGGGCCTGATTCTCCACTGCCTTCTTTGGACTGTTTACCCCAGGGGGAGCAGCTGTCGGCCGTTACTAGCCTCGTTTGCATGCACGTTGCACACATGCAAATGGGGAATCAGTCCTGAAATCCCCCATGGCAGCTGGGCAGCAGCAGTAGGTTGGAATTCTGTTGTGAACAACAGTAGGGGGCAGACACCCTTCCAGTCTGAGCCAGCACGCCCCCTTGTGGGTGGGCGCAGTGTTGCAGAAGAGCCCTTCCTTAATGTGCCCGTCATCCAGGGTCTCAGCACATCCAAACAGGCCGTTACGCACTAGAGAGCCCCTCCTGGTAGAGAGTCTGTTGGTACCACTCTCTGCCCTGGCTGCTTGACCTCTTACGCCTACCGGGGTAACATCCTTCTCAGGAGCCTCAGGTCTGGGGAGGTCTGCATGCGGACACCGCTTCTGGGTTTGCAGGAGGTCCTTGCCTGGCCAGCTTCCAGCCAGCATCTGGGGGACGGGTCTCTAGGAGGCTCCCTTCTCCAGGTATGCCTCTTACAGGGTTCCCCAGAGAGCTCCCGGCCAAGGCTCCCCATTCTGCCTCACGCTTCCCAGGCTCGGGAACCCCCTGTCTCCCTTTGGAGTTCGTGCTAACTAAGCTCGGGTAACTTTTCTGAGACCCAGGTGGTTCTTTAGTAACCAGCCTCCTGGGACAGTCAGGCTACGTCTACACTGCATAGTTATCTGGAAATAAGCTGCTCCGGAATAGTTATTCCGAAATAGCTTATTTCGAAATATCACGTCGACACTGCAGGGAAGCCTCAACATTAGGCCGAGGCCGGCTTCCCTAATGTAGACGTGCTAGAGCCCCACGAGGAATAGCTCAGAATGGCTTTGGTGAGGGGCTATTTTGAAAGAGCAGCAGTGGAGCGTCTACACACGCCTTATTTCAAAAGAGCTATTTTGGAATAGGCGTTATTCTTTGTAGAATGAGGTTTACAGAAGTTGAAATAAGCCGTCCGTTATTTTGAAACTATTTCAGAATATCGGAATTTCTGTGCAGACGCGCGCCTAGTTATCGGATGAACAGCCGTTATTCCGAAATAACTTTGCTGTATAGACACGCCCGCAGTTACCCCCAGATGGGGCCTTCATGAGGCAGTCATGTGCAGACGGGAGAGCAGCTGCCCCCCCGTTCATACAGAGCTTTCAGCGCGATGCAGAGACTCAATGAAATCCACAGCGGCCCTGGATCTGCAATGCTTCTTCAGCTCAAAACCCCAACCAGAGACCGTTTGGCCAGGTTGGATCCAGCATACGATGTGAAGCGTCTCCGGATTGGTACCTTCTGGAGCAAATTCCAGCACAGACAGTTCTATTAATCACAGGGGGATATGATTTTATTTGAAATTTTCCATGCACTTCCGAAATTACCCCGTTTCATCCATCAAAGGTTTGCCGGAGACATCTGTAAACGCTGATTTATTGCACTGTTCCAGGCTATGAATTAAACAGCATTATAGTCAAAGCTATTGGCTTAATTGACGGGCAGGAATTTAATCAAGTTAATGTGGTAGCCAATTCCAAAGCTGCCATTAACCCCTTGCTGAATGTTCAAGAGTTTCTAGGCAGTGTCTTAAAAGCTCAGAGCCTCATTGTGCCTGGGAAGTGCTGTGTTCCAGCAAAGGTCCTGGCAGCTAGAGCCTTATTCCCAGCCAAAGAGGCCCTAGATTTGGGCTCAGGTCTGTCTGGGAGAAGCAGCCTTGCAGGCCCAGGGCCCTTGTAGATTTTCTAGGGATTGAGTTTCAGCAGCAGAGAATCACAACAGCTCCAAACTACCCAGCTGTGGTGGCCCTTTTCCTCAAATGCAATGTGTTTTTGTGCAAGAGAGCGTCCACACTGCATGGACACTCTTCCGCAAGAAAGCTCTGATGGCCATTCACGGACTGGCCATCAGAGCACCTGTGATTTTTGTGATAGGGGTTTCTTGAGCCCTTGCGGAGCGTCCACGCATGCCTTTTTGCACAAGAGCTGTAGTGCAAAAAGGAGTTATGCCTCATGGGGAGAGGAATAACTCTACTGGCAAAAGCCCTCTGTCCTGCCAATTTACTGTATTTTTTTATTTTTTTTTTTGGCACAAAAACGTGCTTGAGGTGTGGACACTCCACTGGTTTTTGCGCAAGTTTTTGCACAAAAACCTTGTAGTGTAGACATAGCCTATGTGTGTGTGTCACTTGTAATGCTGGTAGGGAAAACACCAGCAGAATCATGGAGGATAGGTCCATCAGTGGCTGTCGGTCGAGATGGGCGGGAATGGTGTCCCTAGCCTCTGTTTGTCAGGGGCTGGGAGTGGGTGACAGGGAATGGATCATTTGATGGATCCCTGCTCTGTTCATTCCCTCTGGGGCACCTGGTGTTGGTCACTGTCGGGGGACAAGGTGCGGGGCTGGATGGATCTTTGGTCTGACCCAGCGTGGCCATTCTGATGTTCCCATCCCTCCTGTCCCACTCCCTTGGCCCCCTACTCTTGCCCACCCACCCAAAGTTGGGGTCCACCCAAGAGGGCCCTTCTGGCTATGCCAGCTCGTTAGGCCAGCAAATACAACCACCTGGAAAAGACATTACCCTCTCTGCCATGGGCATTAGCCTTGGCTACACTGCCTTCGGTTCTGCTGGGCACGACACACGTACCTTCATGTGGAGCCAAGCCTGGGGGCTGTGCCAAGAGGGCTGCTAGTGTAAGGATGTTGGCACATGACAATCTCATCTTCCTAGGACAGAAACTCCTTTTAGGTCACCAGAGCAACTGCAGAAACCGAACTTCGATGGGTCTGGAAGAGAAACCAGGGCTTCATGCAAATGTAGCGCTGGTGAAGATGAAATCATTTAATATCCCACAGGGCAATGGGGCTGTCTGAGCTTCCTTCCAGCAAAGGGGCCTCGGCCTTTACTTAGCCAGACTGCCACTAAGAACCAGTCTTGGTGATCTCTTAATTTCTGGCCTCTTGTTGAGACAGCCAATGAATACCTGTCCCCCAAGGAAAGGGGAGGAGAATGACCAACTCTTATTGCTTGATCTTTCACACAACACACAGGCAACCTGTGGAACTCCTTGCCAGAGGATGTTGTGATGACCAGGACTTGAACAGCCACCAAATTTAACCCCCCTGAGAGAAACATTTTCAGAAGCCTCGTCTAAATTTTGGAGACCTAACTGGAGAGCCCTCTCTGGGTCCTCATTTTCAGAGGTCCCGAGCAATTGCAGGTCCTGGAGGGACAGAAAACCTGCTTCAGCCTAGGGCACAACTGAATCAATAACTAATGGGGTTAAGAAATGTTTCCTTTATAGGATGCTACACAATTCAAGCCTTCCTCAGAGACATGTAGTGCTGGCCACTGTCAGGGACAGGACGCTGGTCTTGGTGGACCTCACATCTGATCCATGATGACAGCCCCTATGTAACGTTAATTAACAACCTTCTCCGAGCAGGGAATGTTACATGTGCTTAAGAAAGGGGGGTTAGAACATTCTACAAACCTCTTTTGCCACCCTAGCTACAGCAGTCGCTCTAATAGGAAAGAGAAGCCTCGGCATCTTCAAAGCCCCCAAAATCAACGTGAGATCCTTGCATACAGCAGCCTCCTACGCGTCATGCTCAACTTCTCATTAGACTATTTTACAGCTAACCTCTGGGTTCCTCAAGCTAGTGGTTTAAGCACTGCTCTAATGAGCAGCTTTGCACACAGCTGCAAGTTTCCCTCGTCATTGTGCAGTGGGCCTGGAAAACATTTGTTCCTGTCCGTGTGACATCCTGAATCTGCAACAAACACTGATGGCTCATTAAGGCTACAGGATCCTTGCTCTAAGTAGCAATAGGCGCAGTATTGCTGAAATAGGTTTTATTCTTTTTTAAAGGACTATAGGAGAGCTTCTCCTATTCTAAGCTTCTCCTCTTTATCCCAGACTGAATAGACTCTACAGGTGACATATAGGGAACTTCCAGGAAATCACAGACATCATATATATAGTAGCCCAATGTCTGTGACTCTGTAACGCTGAAACGCTGGCTGTTCCCTCTGGGCGGCGCTGTTCCCTCAGGGGTGCTGCATGGGGAGCGCAGGGCCCAAACGGCCACTTGCGCTGCTTGCTCCTGTGAGGCGGCCTGGCTGAGCGGTGCAAAAGTCAGCCGAGCGCCACGGCGGGAGGCAAAGGGGCGGGGAGGTGACGTACACACCCAGGGGGCAGGGCCTGGACGAGCGTGCATCCCCGACGGAGACAGAGGAGAGCGGAGAGAGAGTGAGAGGCGGGAGGGGGAGAAAAGAAAGAGAGAGATGGAGAGAGAGGCAGAAGGTGGAGGAGAGCTGAGAGAGAGAGGCGAAGGCAGTAGGAGGAGGAGAGAGAGAGAGAGAGAGAGAGAGAGACAGAGACAGAGACGGAGCGAGAGACCGGAGGCTCAGGAGAGAAGACCGACGTGGAGGAGAAACCTGAAAATCCCATCTTATGATGGGCTAATTGGCTAGTTAGAGAAATAAAAGACTTAATATATCACCCAATCCAGCTCTCTGCCAGGAGAGGACTGTTCCCCACAGTAAATAACATGCAATCACCGAGCTACAATAGTGCCTAATAAAGCTGTTGATTCGCTTTGTTTCAGGTGAAGGAAAACAGCGAACAAGAAAGAACAAAAGTAAAGTCTCAAGGTGGGGGCATGGGATGGGGTGAGAAAGCCAGAGAGAACAGGTTGTCGTGACAACATGGCTGCTGTCTCTGGGCCAGAGCCTCCACAAATCCCTGGTTATTCCGATCGATTGCTGTTTGGATCTAACCAAATCCGAACGTTCTGAGCCTTTTCAGTGAACTGAAAAAAGTCCGTTTCGGGTCTGTTCCAGCTCAGGGATTCAAATGTGAGTCTCTCTGATCCCAGGTGAGCGTCATAACCACCAGCCTAACGGTTTGTGAGGGGCAGCAGCAGCAGCTTTGCCAGCCGTTCTGCGAATGGCCGAAAATGCGTTCTCACCAAATAAACTAATCATCTAAAAAACAAGGCGCTCAGTTTTACTGCGAGGACAAGTGGAAATATTTAGAAATGTGTGGCCCGTTTTTTGCAAGGCCAGCTCCCTAGCCTGGCAACACCAAAAGCTCCAAACACCATTCTGTGTACACAAAACTCTGCCATTCTTTAAAGTGTTTGATGTTTTCTCCCCCCCCCCCATTTCTTGAAACTTGTGCATTAAATGTAGATCTTTGTTGCCTAGCAATCAGCCTACTTCAACCCCCTATTCTTCGCCTCCTGTCATAATCTGTTTGTGACACCACCATCAGTTGCTATGGAGATGGCTTGGGTGTGACAAAAATCTTTCCAAGGCTCTTTATACATTCCAATGAAGAATAAACAACAGAAGCAAACCAATTGCTAAGAACTAAAGTTTCTGTGGGGAAAACGGGTCCGTCACTGGGTTCGGTTTCCTATTCGGTTACAGGTTTATTGTGTAACGTTAGGCAGGGTTCTGTGCCTCGGCTTCCCTTTTGTAATCTGGGGCTCATTACATTTCCCTTCTGTCTTGCCTATTTTGATTGTAAGCTCTTCAGGACAGGGACCTTTCACCTGTTTGTAGAGTGTCTAGTCCAATGGGGCTGGGTTTCCAGCTGCTATTTTCATACTACTAATAATTTACGCCCCTCCAGGAAAGATACAACACAGGCCTCATTTTTCAGTGTTTCCCAGTGGCTCTATTTCCCCTCCCCAAATGTTTTCTTCTCTAGCAATTTAGCTCTAAGGAGGGGACGTTTTGGCTCTAGGAGCATCACCAATGGGGCTGGGAATGTTTGATTCTAGAGCTGTGAACAACAGTGTAATGGACCATGGCCCTCAGTCAGCAACATTCATTGCAACAGAGAAGTCAACCGAGTCATGAATCTACACCCACGTCCGATTCTCTGGTCATCACTACGCTGCATGCTTCAGCTTTGTGCAAATTCACGGTAACAGTGGCGCTAGAATTCCATGCATGTCCACACCGAAAGCCCACACTGCTACATACAAGCTATAGGAGAATAACTTGCGGCAGAGGGCAGGATCTTTCCAAAAACATCAAAGGGATTTGGGCACAGAGGTGCTGCTGTCAAATCTCTTAGGTGATTTCATAATCCTCTTCTTTAGCCCCTACACCTTGCTGAGAGGATCTCATTTCATCCAGCAACAGACAGTGGTACATACATATACCAGCCAGTCCGCTGTCCTCTTTTTAGCGCCTACTGTTCTAGCCACATCCTTACACTGCACGGGGTTTATCAGACCCCTAGCTTGGAACACACTCCTGGCTGCCTTTAGATGCAGAATTTCTATGTTGCCTTATAGTGTAACCCACACACCTGCGCTCATAGGGTAGCGACTAAGGAATGATTGGTCACACCCGGCCTCCAGGACAAAGTTGTGCCGGCAGAACTGGGCTGGCTAGAAGTGTTAGCTAGGCCGGCAGAACCCCCACTGTAGCTCAGCTGACCGAAGTACCGGTCCAATGGAACCAGGCAGCTCAGTTAAGCTCTCTGTGCTGATTATAGACTTGAGGGTTAATTCAACTAAAAGAAAGCAAATGCCATCCTCAATCAGTCTAGTGGTCCACAAAGTCCTGTAGCTTAATGACAGTATAAGAGGTTTCAGAAGAAGGCGCGCAAAACCCCAAATAACCTACCAGCTGCAGCCTACAGATTGGATACAAGCTGTGTTATCTTTGCTTCCTAGATATGAAGCCCAGTTGTATAGCCAAGATCAGGCTCTGTATCCAGAATCCACACCAAAGTGTAACTGAACTTTTTCAGATTTCAACAACAAAAAAAGTTCCAGAATTGTGTCGGGTTTTTGCTCATCCACCTTTCTGGCTGCCTTCAAAATCTACATGTTAGGGTCAGCTGCATATGAAATGCACAGATTCTAAGGAGGGCACCATTATAAGGATGAGGAGCGGCTCAGCTTCCCCAAATTTTGGGAAATATGCACCAGTAAAACCAAGGAAATGGACCAAACAGGTTTCAGCCTGCCCCTAAAAGCCTCACTCTCATGCATAGGGATGTAATCCCATGCCTCATTCTGAGATACAGGCCACCACATTGCTGGGGAACAAATCCGTATCTGTTTCTTCACACAAAGCATAGTCAACCTGTGGAACTCCTTGCCAGAGGATGTTGTGAAGATCAGGACTTTAACAGGGTTCAAAAAAAGAGCTAGATAAATTCATGGAGATTAGGTCCATCAATGGCTATTAGCCAGGATGGGTAGGAATGGTATCCCTAGCCTCTGTTTGTCAGAGGCTGAAAATAGATAATAGAGGAGGGATCACTTGAAGATTTCCTGTTCTGTTCATTCCCTTTGGGCCACCCGGCATTGGCCACTGCTGGAAGACAGGACACTGGGTTAGATAAACCTTTGGTCTGACTCAGTATGGCCGTTCTTACGTATCGTGTCAAAACTCCCACAGAAACCAAGAGATTTAGGGGCAACAATTTCAGGAGGAATGAGGTGCCTAAAGACCTTTGAAGACTGGGAGCCAAGTCCTTACAGATCTGGAGGTGCCATCATTTAGCACAGGTCTATTTTAATGTAACACATATGGAAAACTGCCAATTGCTAATGGCAAGACAAGTAGGCTGTGTCTACACTGGGCCACTTATTCCGGAAAAGCAGCCGCTTTTCCGGAATAAGCTGCGAGCTGTCTACACTGGCCACTTGCTTTTCCGGAAAAGCAGTGACAATTTACTGTACAAAATCAGCCGCTTTTCCGGAAAAGCTATGCCGCTCCCGCTCGGGCAAAAGTCCTTTTTCCGGAAAAGCTTTTCCGGAAAAGGGCCAGTGTAGACAGCTTTTCCGGAAAAGCAGAAGAAACGGAAAAAAGCGCTTTGGACGGCGTGAGACCCCGTAGGAGCCCTGGACTTCCTGGTAGGGAGGCTGCTGGGCGCACGTGGCAGGACCGTGCCGCAGACCCTGCTGCCTGAGCTCTGCCACGTGCCCCTGTGCTGCCCAGCCACCCATCTCACCGCACCATGGCAGCTCCAGCCGGTGAGCCCCCTGCACCACCAGCGGAGGAGGCCCCCAGGGGCCGCAAAAGGCGGGCTCCCTCCTGGACCCCCAGGGAGCTGGAGACCCTCCTGGACCTCTGGCAGGAGGAGGAGGGTCTCCATGATACCAGGTCCCGGTGCAATGCGGACATTTTCGCCGCATGGCCGAGGCTCTGGCCCACCAGGGACACCCTGCCCGGAACACTGACCAAGTCCGGGCAAAGGTGAAGGAGCTCCGGCTGGGGTACATGCGGGCCAGCGAGGGCAGAGGGGCAGGACCAGACACCTGCCCCCACTATGACCGGCTGCATGCGATCCTTGGGCAGCCAGCCCCACAAGGCCCGGACGTGCCCGTGGACACCTGCCAGCACCCCCCCCATCATCCGAACCACCGAGGCGGGAGAGGGAGAGGACAGCAGCGGCGCTTCGGCAGAGGAGGCCAGTGCTGCTACCCAGCAGGCCTCCTCCAGCAGCTCCTCCGATGCCGGGGAAGGATCCACTGGTGAGTCTTTGCAGTTTGCACTCACAGGGCGGAGGGCGGGGGGGAGCCAGGCGCCCGGAGGGGGGAAGGGGAGAGCATGTCACTCAGGCCACGTGAGCTGCACACTGTGTAGCATTAAGCAGGAAGCAACACGTGCAACCACGTGCAGCCTGGTGACCGAGCGGCACGTGGCCGCGGCAGGCAGCTGCAGGGCACGCCTGGGACCGTGCTGCTCACACATTCGGCGGGACCAGGGGAAGGGTGGATGCCAGCTGGAACCGGCCAGGGCCCCAGGGACTCAGCCCAGAGCCCGCACCTCCGCCAAGGGTGCAGCACGGAGAACGGCACACTGTCCCATGCCTGGCTGTGAGGCACAGCCAGCTGCTGTTGGGCGCCGCAGCGTCACAGTCCTGTGACCGTGGCCCCCACCGAGCCCCTCGCCTGCTCCCGGTGCCTTGGCTGGTTCCCGAGGAAGTCCCCACTGTGGCCACACATGTCTCTGGGCTACCGGGCTTGCGGGAGGGATAGTGGGAGGAGAAGGGCCCTGAGTTTTGCTGCAAGGATGGGACACCCCCACCCAGTCACTCTTCTGGTTCCGTCCAGGAGATATCCCAGGATCTGAGAGCCCAGACCACCTCTGCCAGATGTGCTCCCAGGCACTGTGTGCTGATGCAGCTCGCTCCCTGTCAAACACCAGTGATTAGCCCAAAGCTTTTCACAGTCTCCACCGGCAGGGAGTTCCACAGGTGAAGCGCAGCACAAGCACCCTCCCGCCCTCCACGGGGCCAGGATACAGACCGGTGCTTACAATACTGGAGGGAGGACCCTACTCCAGGGGCGGTCCTCCTTGCACATACAACACGGGGGCAGGAGGGGAACCGAGTGGGCCCAAGCCACACAACTGTGGGGTCACCTGGGCTCAGGGGTGGAGGGCATGAGGTGTGTGGACAGTGGGCGGCCTGCCTGACTGACCCATCCTTTCTTCTCTTCCCTGCAGCGGGACCGAGCACCAGACCCTCCACTCCGGCAGCAGCGGCACCCCAGCTGGCCAACCCGGAGGCGCAGGCTGCGACAGAGGGACCAGCTTCTTCGCCACCATGTCATCGCCGTGGAGGCCATCCAGGCCTCCATTGCTGAGCGGGTGCAGGGGGACCTGCAGTGGCGGCAGGAGGGCTGGGGTGCTTTCCTGGCAGAGTGCCGAGGGATGCGCAACTCCATGGACATCCTCACGGCACACTTTGTGCACGCCATCCATTATGGCATGGCCGTACCCCATGCCCCGCCATCCCTCCCGTAGCACAGCCCATGCCCCCTCCTATCCCAGCTCCTGCCCCTGCTCCTATCCCAGCTCCTGCCCCTGCTCCTGCCCCATCTCCTATCCCTGCTCCTGCCCCAGCTCCTGCCCCTGCTCCTGCCCACCTCCCCATGCAGCCTGCCCGGACGCGGTCTGCCCAGCGTGTGCAGGTCCAGCGCCGGAGGAGCGCTCGCAGGGGCCGCCCGTTGCAGTAACTGCCCCCTCCCTGTCCCAGTTGAAGGTCTCCCCCGTCCCAGTTGAAGGTCTCCCCTTGTAAATAAAAGTTTTCTATTTTTCAGTTCATTCTTGTGTTGGTTATTGTGTTACTCTAGTAACTGTAAGAAATGATTTGAGATGCCAATTAGCCACTTAAATTTAACAGGGTTACAAACTGTGGACAACAAATTCTTTACTCTATCACCGGGGCCCTTTGTAAGTGGTCATTGGTTTGTGGCGCATAAAGAAATACTGAGACTTTTCAGTAAAATGTAAACCACAAACTATATTTACATAGCTAACAAACAAGCAAGAACGGTTAAAAGATGCACACTACAGATTATTAAACATAGTCTAGGGCAGGGAGGACAATTGGGTAGTGTTGCTGGCCACCTCAATCCTTTGGTCCTTCCGGGCCTCAGGAGAGGAACAGCCAGGAGATCCTCGAAGACGACTGGAATCAAGTACGCTGACTTGAGCCTTCCGCACGACCCGAATCCTCTTCGCTGTTCTTGGGACAGGCGATGGTGGCCTAAACCTAGCCTAAACTAAAAGAAAAACCCTAACTACGCCCGGCGCACCCGGCGAACAGTCACGATGGCGGCCGATGTGCTTTGACCCGACGCTTTACAATTGGGGAGGCAAGGGGAGGGTGGGAAGGGTAGGGATGGGAGGAGTAGTCTGGGGAGACCCAGGCGACCCTACTACGGGGCTTGGGCAAACATGTCCACCAGGGCCTCTCTGATGCGCACCGCATCCTGGCGCGCCTGGCGGACGGCAGCTGTGTCGGGCTGTTCCCACGTCTGTGCCTCGGCTGCCATCCATGCAGGAGGAAGGCCTCCCACTGCGCTCCACAATGTTGTGGAGCACGCAGCACAGCCAGTACCTCCGTTGCATTCTGCTCACCCATCTCGAGACAGGTGAACAAACAACGGAAGCGGGCTTTTAAACGTCCAAAGGCGAGCTCCACTGGGTTTCGGGCCCGGTTGAGGCGGTCGTTGAACCGGGCCCGGTTCTGGTCCGGCTGCCCCGTGTAAGGCCGCATTAGCCAGGGCATCAGGGGTAGGCTGCGTCCCCGACCACGCAGATGGGCATAGGCACATCCCCGACAGTCAAGTCCCGCCGGCGGAAGTAGGTGCCCGCCTCCAACCTGCGAAACAGTCCAGAGTTGCGGAGGATGCGGGCGTCGTGTGCCCGGCCAGACCAGCCCCCGTAAATGTCCAGGAAGCGGCCCCGGTGGTCCACGAGGGCCTGCAGAACAATGGAGCAGTACCCCTTGCGGTTCATGAAATGGGCTGCTCAATGCTCTGGGGCCCGGATGGGGATGTGGGTGGCGTCCAGGGCTCCCCCGCAGTTGGGGAATCCGAGGGCAGCGAAGCCAGCCATGGTATCATCCACGTCGCGCAGGCGGATGACTCGCGGGAGCAGGACGTCGTTGATGGCGTGGGACGACCTGCAGAAGGGTGCAGAGAAACACAAGGGAACACATCACATACAGCAGGGGTGAGTGTGCGCTCCTTGGGGCCCCCTTGATTCCCTCTGTCCTCACACACACACACACACACACACACACACACACAGGGCCCCAGCCCCACCACCACCGGGCCTGTGCAAGGGAGGGATGGCTCAAACCCCTGGGCGACCCAGCCTGGAGTCTTGGCTGTCCCTGGGACTGGAGTGCAGCACCCTCCCCATCCCACTCCCCTGGGACTTACCTCCACGACGATCACTCCGGCGGTTGATCTTCCCACCCGAACTGCTGTGCCACCGAGCGGTAGCTGTCCGGTGTGGCCAGCTTCCAGCAGCGATGGCGACCCTCTTCTTGATGGGGATGGGTGCCCGCGGCGGGTGGTGGCTCTCTGCAGCGCGGGTGAGCCAGGTGCACAGCTGCAGGAAGATCCGCTTTCTCATCCGGAAATTCCTGATCCATTGCTGGTCGTCCCATAGTCCGAGGACCAGCCGCTCCCACCAGTCGGTGCTGCTCGAAACTCCAGATGGGCCTCACCACGGTGGGGTGCTGATGCCACAGGGTTGCCAGGGCCTCCTGGTGAGGAGTCCAATGCGATCTCTGCCTCCTGGTCCATGAACAGCAGGGCACCGGCCTGCAGCACGAGCTGCAGGCACTTGTACAGCTCCAACAGGGGCCCGAGCAGACAAATGGCCACCCACGGCTCCATGGCAGACAGAGCAGGGCAGAAAAACCAAAACTCAGGGAAAAGCAGTTGGGGCCAAAGGTGGTGTCCCCAAAACTCAGACCACCGAACCTGCTAAGGGTGCCAGTCCCTGGCAGAGGTCCCAAGGCACGGAGCAGGAGACCAATGGCTGTCCGGGAGACCCCTTTAAGCACGTGTCTGAACGGCGCTCTGGCCCGCCCGGAAAGGTCTGGTGGCCTTTGCCCTCTTCAAAATGGCTCCGGGCTTCTGCTTTTTCCGAAAAGCGCATCGTTATAACGGTAACTCCAGGACCAATGTAGATGCTCCTTTTCCGGAAATACTTAAAACGGAAAACTGTTCCGTTTTAAGCATTTCCGGAAAAAGGTGCCAATGTAGACACAGCCATAGGGAATTCCCGATTGGCTGAGAGCAACACTCGTCCAGTTACTTTTGATCCTCTTTCTCTCCCAGCTGGCCTGCTCATCTTTTATATAGTAAGCCCTTTGGGACTGGGACGAGGAACTGCCCCATTCTACTTGCTTGTACAGCACTTGCCACAGGGATTGATGCCCCAGGAGGCTCCCATACTACAGTATAAACGTTAAGTCATAATAAATGATGAGGCCGCAGAAAAGCATTTTCTACAGCATCAGACTGAAGATGGACGGTCCCACCAGCCACAATTTCAAAATGTGCAACGCGGGGCAATTAGCTGCTACAAAAAGCTTTAAAGAAAGCCGATGGGGGCATGGAATTGGCCTCCATAAACTTTAAAGCTTTAAATGGAATTTCCTTGATCTTTTATTGCTCTGGTTAAACATCATATTGGGGCAATTTTGCTTTTGTTTTCCCAGTCTCTTAAACAAATCCATTGCAAGCGCCATAAAGCAGATGGGTCTGATCTCTGGTCTGTTACACTAGTTTTAATTCCACTGGAGCCAAAGGAAGTGCCATGGTGTAATCACAGTGTCAAAGAGAGGCGAATCAGGTCCTTTATATTTATGGTGTCACGAAAAACTGAACTATACTCATCAACATGTGTCCACTGTGTGCATTTTTAGGAAGCCTCTTTTATTTTTATGTGGAACAATTTGTAGGAAGGAAGGAAGGAAGGATCTGCCAGGTTTGTCCATAAAGGACAAGATTCAATGGCATATGGACTGAAATGGACCACTCCCTGATGTACTGATTCTTTTTTAATGTCTAGGAGGGTGGTGAAGCACTGGGATGGGTTCCCTAGGGAAGGGGTGGAATCTCCATCCCTAGAGGTTTTTAAGTCCCAGTTTGACAAAGTCCTGTCTGGGATCATTTAGTTGGTGCTGGTCCTGCTTTGGGCAGAGGGTTGAACTCGATGACCTCCTGAAGTCTTTTCCAGTCCTAGATTCTATTGATAGACTTTTGTGTTTATTTCCTATTTTCAGAAATGTTAAGGCCCTAAGTTAGTTTGCAATTGTTCACACATGCATAAAGTTCTTTGCTGTCGTGGCAAATGCAATCACAGTCTATCTTAAACAAGGAGCATTTATTACAGGAAATACCAAGGAACTTCTGACAACTAAACAGGCTTCTGCACAACTTAAGCCACAGCTTTGTCCCTGGTAAACAAACAATGACCAGCCCCTAACTGGAATGCCATACAGCACCTGGAGACATCTAGTGGCTGAATAATATAGGACATGACCACTATCATGAGAAGATGCTGGAGATGGATTGGGCACGTGATGAGAAGGGAGGCAGATGCCTTTGTAAAGGTAGCACTTCAGTGGACGCCTGAAGGACGACGGAAACGTGGGAGGCCCAAGACAACATGGCGGCGTACTGTTGAGGCAGATATGAAGAGAATGAACTACAACTGGACACCCTGGAGAAAATGGCCAAAGACAAACAAAAATGGAGAACCTTTGTTGCTGCCCTACACGCCAGCAGGCATAATAGGCATTAACTAAATATATCATTGCACTGACAGATGTGCTTACAGGATCCGGGCGTGAGTTTGCATTTACTGTCTTGTTAAAGGTTTGCTGGTTTTCCAATCATAAAAACGCATGTTCATCATTCACTGGAAGGAATGTTCCAGCTCCTCCATTTCACTTAGAAATATTCATGTGAAGATGTAGGGTGAGAATTTCTCTCCCCCCTCGGCAGGCCCACTTTTCCGGTTCATGCCAAAACCTTGAGCTCTATCTGGTTATCTGGGGGGAAGAGGCAGGCTTGAATTTTTCTGCATGATAGGAACAGGACCGCAGGGTCAAAAGTTTACATGTGGTTTGTATTGTAATTGATAGTTCTTCATGTATTGCAGATAGGCTATTGAAAT
The DNA here is from genome assembly GCA_019425775.1 of Rafetus swinhoei. Lineage (NCBI taxonomy): Eukaryota > Metazoa > Chordata > Testudines > Trionychidae > Rafetus > Rafetus swinhoei. Next base: position 343,824,871 of record CM033437.1, on the reverse strand, counting down.
GGCATTTGTACATAAATATTACCGTATTCATTTCCACCGTCTGTAAACTCTGCCTGCCGTACACTGGTGGCCCGTGAGCAGCCAGTGTGGTTAAACTGCTGATGAGAGATGACAGCAGCTCAGGATTCAAAGGGCCAGTCCTGGTATAAATCAGCGCAGCTCCATTGACTTCTGCCAAGCTCTGCTGGTTTACACCAGTCAGTCCTGAGCTCTATGAGAGCAGGAGCGAGATTAACCTCTTACATGCCGGCAATGATTTCGGAGGAGGTCAGAGATTCCTTTAGTCGCTTTATCAAAGTCTTCAGAACACCTCAGGCTGTTGCAAGCTAGGGATTACCCAGTTAACTGCAAAAGTGACAGGGAGTCCTGTAGCACCTTATAGACTAACAGATGTATTGGAGCATAAGCTTTCGTGGGCAAAGACCCACTTCGGCAGATGCATGTAGTGGAAATTTCCAGAAGCAGGTATAAATATGCAGGCAAGAATCAGGCTAGAGATAACGAGGTAAATTCGATCAGGGAGGATGAGGCCCACTTCTAGCAGCTGATCTGCAGGTGTGAACACCAAGAGAGGGCAAACTGCTTTTGTAATTGGCTAGCCATTCACAGTCTTTGTTTAATCCTGAGCTGATGGCGTCAAATTTGCAGATGAACTGCAGCTCAGCAGTTTCTCTCTGAAGTCTGGTCCTGAAGTTTTTTTGCTGCAGGATGGCTACCTTTAAATCTGCTATTGTGTGTCCAGGGAGATTGAAGTGTTCTCCTACCAGTTAGCTGGTTACCCAATAAGCATTAGCCTTACTGCCACGCTTACCCAGTAAACGGTTAACCAGAGGGCCCAGGCTGGTGGGAACAGCCCCCCACCTGCAGCAAGGCGCAGCCGGAGCTGAAGGAGCCCCCCTGCCCATGGTGGATTGGCTAGGAGGACCCCGCTTGAAGCAGCTGCTCTGCACCAGCCCTTCACAGTTAACAATTAACATTATATCATTTAACCAGTTCCCTTTTTTAAATGGGTTTCCCTATTGCAAACCTCTTTGAAACCCACTTGGACAGCTCTTCCCACTGGGCACATCTAGAGCTATAATGAATGTCGCCCCAAACCAGTGACTGATGAACTCACCACCCTGCTGGACTAACAGCCTGAACACACTCAGACAGCCCTGGCTTCTCTCCGCTGTATTACCTACAGGATGGGCCCTCTGGCCAATCTATTAAATTGCTTCTACTCGTTAAGAAATAATATCCTGGGGACCCTGACCACAGGTCAGCCGCAGCATCTGAATGTGCCCTGAGAACTAAAAGCAGTAACTACATTAATGGGCAGCAGTTGTAGGCTGTTATCCTCTCAATGGAGTCGTCACTTAGAAGCAGGCCATGATACACATTTTGCAAGTGTTCGTGTTATGTGCCAGAACAGCCAGCATTGGCAAATCACAGCTCTACCTGCAAAAAAACTATCTGTTGCCGAGAAGGGAAGATGTGATTCCATTGGGTTTGTCTACCAGGTTGAAATCCTCAGCCACTCTGAACAGCATTGAATGTCATAGTCCAGCAACAGAAAATTAAATTCTCCAGAGCGGCCAAGATCAAAGGCAGGGCACATGATGTACAAGCTGATGCCCTGTGCTCCAACTCTCCCTAATAACAAATCAGCAGGCACAGGCCAGTGTTGGAGAGCAATGTTAGAGTAAATAAGCCAGGAGAGGCTGTTCTTGGGGGAACAAGGCTTGAACTGTTGATATCTAGCCCTGAAGACAGATACTTTACCCCACTGCAGCAGTAGAGGAGCCCCCTAACTGCTCTACCTTCATGCCATCCCCTTGGCTGAGCTGCCTAATTGAAATCAAGGCATCTGAGTTGCTGCTGCTTTACACCGGGCATTAGTCCATTCACACCTGTGCTATGTGGATGCCAAATGCTACCTAACCAGAGGGGCAGCATCTTACAGCTTGAGACAAGTGCTAATGACAGAGGTGCAAGGCAGAGGAGAATTAGGTCCAATGCCAGAGCAAGGACTAGAGCATGGGTTCCCAAGCGACCCAGCCTCTCCCCCAATCAAGTTTTGCTGCCCTGCTCAGTTCCTTTTTTTTTTTTTTGTGCTCAACAAGTTTTGCTGCTATTTTTGGGGTGTGTGTGAGGGTTTTTCAAAAATCAAAAAGGGGGGCGTGGTGCCAAAAAGTTTGAGAACCACTGGCCTAGAGAGTCAAGTTCCGGGAGATGGTACCTTTGATTGGACCCACCCATCTGGTCTCATATCCTGTGGGGCAGAGCTCCAGTCATACGCCCCCAGGTCCTGCGCTTCCTGGTGGATTTTTAGGTCACCTCAGAGGCTCACGGTGACCCTCCCCCTGCCTCATCTCTCCCAGACGCAAGGGTCCCCGCTTAACGGGGATATTTTCATCACAGGCCGGTCACTAGCTCGGGGGGGGAACCCTTCCGCGGTCCTGGGCTCCTCTTTTTCCCCAGTAGCAGCCCACCAGGCGTGGGAGGAACCCAGTCCCGTTCACTTAATCCGCGTTCTGGCCCAGGGCCCTAGATAGTGGCCATTAGTGGGGGTCCTGCCCTTATCCCCACTGAATAGCAGCCTCTTTCTGAGCCGCTCACCCACCCACTCCCACAATCCCTTCTCCCTGGCATCTTGGAGAAAACCTCTCCTGCTGGCCTCGCTCTGTGCTTCCTCCTCGGCTCCCGTCCCTCCCTCTTCTCCTTCCCCCTCCTTGCCTGAGGGGAAACCTGTAGTGGCCCAGCAGGCCCTCCCTGGCTGCAGGTGTCCCATTAGCCTGCTGCAGGCTGGCTCTTAATGAGTCCCAGGTGCCCGCCTGTCTTGGTTGCTGGGCAGCCGTCTCCCCGCTCTCCCCGCTGCCCAGATACCCGCCCTCCATCAAACTTCTGCAGCCCGCTGCCTTTGGTCTGCCCCGCCTGGGACCGATAGGGTTGCCAGGTGTCCGGTATTCAACCAGACAGTCCATTTTTTGCGCCCTCTGTCCAGTAAAAAAATTCAGAAAATACCGGACATGTGCAATGTCCGGTATTTTCTGCTTTTCCGGCGGGGCGCCCAACGGAGGCCCGGCGGGGGCCGGGCAAGTGGCTCGGGAGGCGGGGCTGCGATCGGCACTGGGAGCCCTCAGCTGGTTGCGTGTAGAAGCCTGGCGGGGGTGGGAGCGGGGGGAGTGGCTGGGGAGGCGGGGCTGCAATCGGCGCTAGGCGGGTCATGTAGTCAAAATATATGATGTAGACTGTTGATTGTTTATAATAAAGTTCCCATTCAGTGTTGAGCATAGTTGTGCAAGGGTTTGTTTTTTTGTTTTGTTTTTGGTCGACAAATTTTTAGCACGTGTGTTTGGTATTTTTTGGCCATCCGGCAACCCTAGGGACCGACGTGGCTACCATTACGCGGCACGAGCAGTGGGGCAAGTGGGCCAGTCCGATACGCCTACCAGAGAGTTATTTTTAGCCCGCACGGAGTAGCGGAAAGACTCCCTGCTAGCATTCCCCCCGGCCCTTCACTGGCTGCCGCATCTCTGTGTGCAGGGCTGGGCTGAGAGCGCTACGCTACTGGTGTTCTGCTCTTTTCCATGCTGCCCCTCCCAGTAGGGAAAGGAGCAGACCTCCCAACCTGCCTCCATCCTTATATATACACAGCTCCATGGAGGACCAGGGGGTAGGGCTGGGAGGTCTGCTCCTTTCCCTGCTGGGAGGGGTAGTGGGGAAAGGAGTAGAGCTGCTAGCAGCTCCTTCAGCTGGCCTACCACCACCAGCCCCCAGGTAATGTGGGACAGGGAGGGGAAGAGTGTGGGGGTCCCAGGCTGGGGCTGAAGTGGAGTTATGTGGGGGTGTCACCTGATCCCCCCCTCTTAGCTGGAGTTCCCTCCCCCTCCGGTAAGAACTTTTGTTTCCTTGTGTAACTGCCACAACGCAGATTTGAACCTGGGACCTCTGAAGCGGAGTATAGGAGCCTCTGCTCTCTGAGCTAAAAGCCAGCGGCTTCTCAGCCCCTGCTGTTGAGGTCTCTTGATCTTAACTCTTGCTGTGGTCTAGGTACCACTTGCATTGCTCAGTAAGGCTATGTCTACACTGGCGGCTGCTTGCGCAAGAACATCTTGTGCAAGGGTTCTTGTGCAAGAAGTCTTGCGCAAGAAAACGTCCACACTGCCATGTGCGAGCTGTGCTTTTGCGCAAGAGCGCCCATGGCAGTGCGGACGCTCTCTTGCAAGAAAGCTCTGATGGCCATTTTAGCCATAGGGCTTTCTTGCAAGAAATCCCTGCCGAGCGTCACACTGCCCTCTTGCGCAAGAGCTCCTGCGCAAGAGGGCTTACATCTGTTAAAAAAGAGCGTAGCTCTTGCGCAAGAAGCCCTCTCTTACCACGCCGTACTGTAAATTTCCTTGCGCAAGAGCGGGCGGGCAGTGTGGACACTCTGCGGATTCTTGCGCAAGAACAGCCATACTTGCGCAAGAAGGTGCAAGTGTAGACATAGCCTAGGTGTGTGGGTTACACTTTCACCACAGTGCAGGAGTCAGAGCTACTCCGATTTGGAACCAACTGGCGGCACAGGCCCAAACAGGCAGCCATCTGGCCAGTCCAAGCCAGGAGTGAACGCGTCTCTAGCGAAGCATTTGCAGCTGAGCTCTTGTTCCAGGAAAGACCCCAGCTGGATGTGGAAAGACGCCGCCCCACCCCCACTCCCACTCCTGCCTGGGAGCGGAGGGAAGGGTCCCCAGGACTGCGGGAAATGGGGGGAGGATGCATTTGGAACTGTGGGTTGATCTCTGCCTGGAGGGCAGATCTGGGGTTACACTGACACTCAGGCAGATGACACATTTTATATCAGAAAGATATTCTCACGTATCACAACATCGCAGGCCACATTTCAGCAGCTATCCCTGATCTGATGACTGCTCCCCGCCCTCCCGCACCCCCAGCTTGCTGGAGTGTCTCAGTTACAGAGAGGACAAGTAAACCTCTCCACCCCAACTAGAGGAAAATTGAAAAGACACCAGAACAATGTGCTAAGAAGCCTTCCATCCTGCAAGCCACTTAAGCAGACTCAGGGTGGTAGATTCCAGTCTATATTTGGTATTTATATGGCCCCCCTCCTCACCAGAGCATCACAACACCTCTGTGAGGTAGGGAATTGTGATTATGCCTGTTCTACAAATGGGAAACTGAGGCACTGGGAGACTAAGTGACTTGCCCAAGGTGACACCGGGAGTCTGTGGCAGGGCAGAAGTTACAACACAGGTCTTTCAAGTCCTAGGCCTCAACCACTGGACCGTCCTTCCATCCGCCATAGCCTTGCAAATAGGAAGAGGACTCTTCTTGCTTCTCCCAAGCAGGGCATACATGTTTCTGTAGCAGATAAGATCAATAGTGTCACTGGAGTTAAAAAACAAATTTGCACATGCAAGCAAATTAACCCAGCTATGGTCCAGGGAAGAAATAATGACGTTTTGCCCTAGACAAAATTGTTCCACTCCAGCAGCTGTCCAGTGGTCCCTCTGAGCTGGGATTCTCACCAGAGACCGTCACGGGGGGCTGACTGGTCCCACCTGGCCAGCAAGATTCCCAGAGCAGAGCAGAGCGCATGGATGGGGCTCCATCTTCCTGCATCCACCGCTTCTCAGACTGAAAGTCACAGCGGGAAGGAGGACACACAAGAGAAACACTTAGGCTATGTCTACACTGCCCCCATTTTGTGCAAAAAATATGCAAATGAGGCAAAGCATGGAATATTGCCACTCCTCATTTGCATAATTAATGAGACTGTTTTTGCGCAAGAGGCTTTTGTGCAAACAGGAGCCGTCTACACAGCTCCATTTTGCGCAAAACCCCCCTCTTGTGCAAGAGCCATTCTTCCGCATTTTTTTCAGGAAGAACGGCTCTTGCGCAAAAGCCTCTTGCGCAAAAACGGCGCCTCATTAATTATGCAAATGAGGCTCGGCGATATTCCACGCTTCACCTCATTTGCATATTTTTTGCACAAAACGCGGGCAATGTAGACATAGCCTCAGGGTACGTCTACACTGCAGGGCAAAAGTCAAATTAAGATAAGTAACTTCAGCTACGTCAATAGCGTAGCTGAAGTCGAAATAACTTAATTTGGCGTTTGGCGCTGTCTACACAGCAGGAAGTCGAAGGCAGAACACGCTTCCTTCGACTTCCCTTACTCCTGGTGAAGTGAGGGTTACAGGGGTCGGAGAGAGAAGCCCTCCAGCTCGACGTTATTTCGAAATAATGGCTTGCTGTGTAGACGCGCACTATGTTATTCCAAAATAATGCTGCTGTGTTGACATGCCCTTGGAGACCAGCTGAAGGGCTCCCATGGAATTTCCACGAGGGCTGAGAGGAAGCGGCGGGCTGTGCCAGGTCCTGTTGTCGGTCGCACAGACGCCACGTCACAGATGCCCTGGCCCAGCGCCTGCTACATTCCAGCAAAGAGGCAGACAGCAAAACAGGCCAGTCGACTGCCTGTCGGGGGGCTGTCTCAGTCACCGGATGGAAGTGCTGTGGTGGAGGAGGCTTGCTCGCAATGACCTGTCCTGTGCACGTGGAGGGGTAAATCAGAGTCACTCCATCTTAGTCAGTAGCTTCACCAGGTTGTCCCCACAGACAACGGGCCACCCGTCTCCAGGCCCACAACTCCAGTGCTTGCCTCTCCCAACACCACCACGCAGGGTAAGGATATGGAAAGCTGTTGTCTAAGGAGCGTTATATCCAGAGCGGAGCCCATTTAAAAGGCAGAGTCAGCAACCGCCAGAAATGGCTGCCCCTTGGCAGATGGGCCGATTCCTCTTCTCTCGGAGCCAGGGTTTTGAGAAAGGGTTGGCGGAGGGGGAGGGGGCTTAAATGCCATTAGTACGAGATACTGTGAAGCCTGGTGAGGCTGTGAGGGTGTGAGGCCAGGGACTGTTTAAATGAGAGGTGGAGAAGTCTTGTCAGGCCGGTCAATAGAGGCCGAGGGAGCAAGTTCACAAGGAGGAGGCCTACTTTCTGCTCTGGCACCCAGCTCGACGCGCCGGGATTGTTCAAAGGCAGTGACCCAGGAGGGCTGACAGCCTCCCTGTGCCGTGAACTTGAGGGTGAGACCCCACAGCTATTGTCTCCCCCCGGGATGTCAGAAAGCACAGCCTGAGGGAAAAGCAGCCGCATTAGCATTTCAATGGGCCCCGTGAGAATGTGTCCGCTGCTCATTAATGGGGGATTTATAAAGGGGTTGGCGGCCATAGGCGCTCTCCTCAGCCCAGTGGATTCCAGACCATCTGCCTTTCAAGTAGCTCTCTGTTCTTAGTCTCCTCTTATCCCAAATGCACATGAGTAGCAGCTCCCAACTGAGGCAAGCTCCTACCAGCTCAGACAAAAGCGTCCGTCCCATTTCGGCTCCTCTTCCCGTTCTTAAGCTTATGGACAGAAAGGTTCCCCAGAAGCTGAATTCCAAGAACCAACACATGGGGAGACCCTGCTATTTGGCAAAGCCAGCTCTAATATTCAGCAGAGGCAACATCCAGCCCTGCCTTTTTGCAACAGCCACGGGTGATTCTTTCTTTTCTCAGCCCTTTCAATGGCTATTATGAAGCCACAGACATCCACTGCTGCAGCTAAACAAATAGCCCCATTAACTGGCAGCAGTAGTGGGTTGTTCTCCTCTAGTGGATCAGCACTATAGGGCAAAGGGACACCTACTTTGCCAGCATGTTAGTATAATCTCCTTTTTCTCCCACTGCATCTGTTGTTCTGATTGATTGCATCTAGTTAACCCCAAATTTGCTTTCATTAATTGGGTCTCAAGGGACACCAGCATACAGGGATACACTGAACCATGTTGGGTTATCGGGTTATTCACAAAGGGTGGAAAAAAATCTGCAAATTTCTGAGTGCTACACAAATCTTCGGGAAGACTATAATATTCAGGAGTTGTCCTGTGCCGTTTTAAAAATTCCACAGGAGTGGAAAGAAAGAAGAGAGGATGAAATCATGCACAGTTTACAAGAACTATAAGTCTGACAGGGGTAGCCATAACAGTCTGTAATTGATATGCCAACAAGTGCCAGCAATGCCCATATATTGGCCACACTGGGCAGTATCTACGACAAAGGAGTAATGGACACAAATCAGATATTCGAAATGGTAACACAGAGAAACCTGTAGGGAACATTTTAACCTGCCCGGGCGCTCACTCACGGATTTAAAAGTAGCCATTTTTCTACAAAGGAATTTCACCACCCAATTACAGAGACAGAGTGCGGAATTGGTATTCATCTACAGATTTAACACTGTTCTCCTGACATTAACTGGATGTCCCATTATAAAGTCAGTTTCCCCTGCCTTTAACAACTACATCTTTACATCAAAAGCAAAGCATGGGACACTTCCAGCCCACTTAATTAGCCTCATTAGCACTGGTTCTACAATTGACAGGTATTTTTTTTCTTTGCTGTTATATATATCTCTTGGTTTCTGTTATTTCCACTCCAGCTCATCTGATGAAGTGGGTTTTACCCACAAACTCATGATACTATATATTTTTGTGAGTCTCGGGGTGCATCTACACTGCACCGTTGGTTGAAATAAGATACACAATTTGAGCTATGAAAATTGCGTATCTTATTTCGATCTTATCATATATATAGTAGCCCAGTGTCTGTGCATCTGTAATGCTGACATACACGGCCATGACCCCTGGCCATGTACGTCAGCGCCCCGGCCCCCTTCCCCTCGCTCCCTGGCTCTTCGGGCCCCCCGGCCCCCCGGAAACCCCCTCCCGCCAGCGCTGCTTCCCTCCCCCTTCCTTCAGCCCCCTCCCCCATCCTCCTCCAGCCCCACAGCCCCGATCCCCAGCTCTGCTTTCCACACCCTTCCGGCCATCCCCGTCCCCTTCCCCTCCCTGCGTGGCGCGCTGTGGCTCACTGCGCCGCTCCCAGCTGAGCGGCGGGAGCGGCGGTCAGCTGGGCCTGGGGCAGCAAGCAGCCGTTTGGGGTCCGCGCTCCCCACGCGTGGGGCGCGGACTAAAGGGCCGCTGCCGCTGCTCCCCGGGGGCCGGCGGGAGCACCGCAGGAGGAAGGGGCGGGGTGCCACGGACGGGGCGGTGCCACGCAGGAGGAGGAAGGCGGGCTGGCTGCTGAAGGGGTGGGAAGCAGAGCTGGGGGCTGTGGGGCTGGAGGAGGATGGGGAGGAAGCAGCACTGGCGGAGGGTATCCGGGGCCGTGGGGCTGGCCTGCAGGAAGAGGGGTGGGAAGCAGAGCTGGGGATTGGGGCCGTGGGGCTGGACGGGAGGAGGGGCAGGAAGCAGACCTGGCGAGGGGAGGATGCAGCCACTGGCCACTTGCCGCCACTTGCTTCCCCCGCCGGGGCCCAGCTGAGAGCCGCTCAGGTGGGCCCGGTGGGACAGGAAGGGGGGCGGGGTGGTGATGTACACGGGCAAGGGGCGGGGCTGTGTACGTCACCGCCCCCCCTTCCTCCTCCCGCCGTGGCGCTGAGTGGTGCGCCCCTCAGCCGGGCCGCCGCGGGAGAGGAGAGGGAGGGGCGGTGACATAGACAGCCCCACCCCCTGGCCGTGTACGTCACTGCCCCACCCCCTCCTCCCCCGCGGCGGCCTGGCTGAGCGCGCAACACTCAGCCGAGCTGCCACAGAGGGAGGGGAAGGGGCGGGCGGTGACGTACTCGCCCAGGGGGCCGGGCCATGTATGTCACCGCCCCCCTTCCCCTCCCGCTGTGGCACTCGTCTGAGTGCTGCGCCCCTCAGCCGGGCTGCCGGGGGAGCCAGCAGCGCAAGGGGCTGTTTGGGCTCCCCCGGGGTGAGGAGGGGAAGGAGGCGGTGATGTACACGGCCCGGCCCCGGCCGTCACCGCCCGCCCCCCTCCTCGCGCAGGCTGAGCTGGCAGCACTCAGCCAAGCACCATGGCGGGAGGGAAGGGGAAGGGGAAGGGAGAGTGAGAGGCAGGAGGGGGAGAAGAGAAAGAAAGAGATGGAGAGAGAGGCAGGAGGCGGAGGAGAGCTGAGAGGGAAGCAGTAGGAAGAGAGAGAGAGAGAGAGAGAGACAGAGCGAGAGAGCTCAGGAGACAAGACCTGAAAATCCCGTCTTATGACGGGCTAATTGGCTAGTTTCAAAATAACCTGCTATTCCGAAATGTCCCGTAGGGTGCGTCTACACAGTACCCTAAACTCGAAATAAGATACGCAATTTGCATAGCGCAAATTGCATATCTTATTTCAATTGCATATCTTATTTCTACACAGCACCAAATTTCGAAATAACACACTATTTTGAGACCTCCCTTAACCCTTCTGGAATGAGGGTTACAGGGATGCCAAAATAGCGCATCCGCTATTTCAAGACCTATCTCAAAATAGCGGGCATGTTCAAAAGACGCGGGGTAGCTATTTTGGGATACTTCCAGTATCCTGAAATAGCCACGCTGTGTAGACGTACTCTTACTCCTCCTGGAATGAGGTTTACAGGGATGTCAGAATAGCGAGCCCATTATATTTTGAAATAACGGGCTTGCTGTTAAGCTGCGGGATAGCTATTTCGGGATACCTCTGGTACCCCGAAAAGCACTGCAGTGTAGACATAGCCTCAGAGAGCATAACAACTCCCCCCTTATTTTGAAATAACAAGGCAAGCGTCCACACTACCAAGCCTGTTATTTCGAAATAATGGGCTTGTTATTTCAAAATAATAACTTCTGCTTGTGAGGAGGAATAAGCTTATTTTGAAATAGTTATGTTGGGAGTTATTATTTCAAAATAACTTATTTCAAAATAACCTGGTAGTGTAGACATAACCTAAGGTGTCGCAGAACTACTCATTGATTTTAAGAACTATAAGGACTTGACTTAGAAAGAAACCACATGAAGGAAGCACCAGAAAATCAGAAAGAAAAAGGAGGAGGAATCCTGTACGTATAAATACTGCAGGAAGAGACCGCCTCTGCTGTCTCTGCTCCAGGTTGTAGTGAATCCACATGCATCGAGTTTACACACACACACACATTGCCAAACAAAAAACTCCTTTCTGATAGATAAGGTGGTAAAAACAATTATGGCAGGATGCTGCTATTACACATAGTCTTATAGGGTCTTTTCCTTGTTTAGAAAAATCAACCTTATGCAGCTCAATTCAACCTAAACTCCTACGTCTACACTGGCATGATTTTGCGCAAGAACTCTTTTGCGGAAGAGTTCTTGTGCAAAAACTCTTCCAGAAGAGAGCGTCTACACTGGCATGTGCCTTTGCGCAAGAGATGTGCTTTTGCGCAAGAGCATCCTTGCCAGTGTAGAGCTCTCTTGCAAGAAAGCTCTGATGGCCATTTTAACCATAGGGCTTTCTTGCGCAAGAAATTCATGTTGCCTGTCTACACTGCCTTCTTGTGGAAGAGCTCTTGCACAAGAGGGCTTATTCCTTGTGGGGAGAGGAATAACTCTTCCGGAAGAAGCCCTGTTTTACAACGCTATACTGTAAATTTACTTGCGCAAGAACGTGCGTGCAGTGTAGACAGCAGGCAAGTTTTTGCACAAGAACGGCTGTTCTTGCGCAAGAAGCTGCCAGTGTAGACATAGCCCTAGTGTAGACCAAGCTTTAGCCTGGGAGATGTGTACAGTCTTTGAAGAAAGGCTGCATTGTGGTTAGTGTTGCACTGCCCTTTTTGGGGAGCTCTGGCAAGCAGCAAGGAAGTTTGTTATCTTCCTTAATCTTTCTAACTAGGATTAATTTGGGGGACAAAGTTGCTTTCTGGGAACCAAGCATTGATTTGGGAGCTGAGATTTCCAAAAGAGGGGTTTTTTTTTCCCCTGCATTGGCCACTTGTGACCACCTCCGTCTGCAATGGAAACAAACAAACTGCACTAAGAAAATACCCTGACTCCTGGTCACTAATTTCTCCCCCAATAGGAAACTGACTTGCAAGAAGTCAGCATCAGCCATTGCTCCACGGGGGGCAGCTACACATAGCTACTCAATGGAGGCATGATGTCACTGTTTTGAAAAACAGCTGAAAGTCAGGAAGTTATCAGGTTGTCGTTCAAAAAACTTAAAACATCAGAACCTTCAGGAGCAGTTCAGGCCCGAACGCCAGCGTTAATGCTGCTTTCTTCACCAGGACCACCCTCTCCATTTTACCACTCAGCTATGAGCCCTAGGATCAGAACAGCCGTTCACAGGGATCGATAAATATAATAGGACTCTGAATTTTCCTGTTCGAAAAATTCTTCCCACTGCTTTATCCTTTCAGTGTCATGGGCATCTACAACACTTTGCTTGTGAGGTTTCTTGGTGTTTTCTTGGGGGGGATACAGTATTAATTTCATTTTTCCAGGTTTATTTTTAGCAATCTGAGTTTCCTGTAGGTGTCCAAAAAAATCAAGGGATTAGAGGGCTCTTTGCATCTACTGGAATGAATAATCTCTGGAATTTCTTTGCCATGCTCATGTAATGGCACAATATTAAAGCACACTAGGGAACCTGTAGTGCACACCAGCAGGGTCGACATGGCTCAATGAATGTGCAACACACTGGTGTGTTTTGGAAATCATAATCCCATACTCTGCATTACTGCTCTGTGTAGATATGCCCTCAGATACAAGTAACCAGTTCTGGGGTTTATTGGATAAACACTAGGGCTACGTCTACATTGGCAAGATTTTGCGCAAATACTTTTAACGCAAGAGTTTTTGCGTTAAAGTATTTGAGCAAAAGAGCGTCTACACTGGCATGTGCTTTTGTGCAAGAGATGTGCTTTTGCGCAAAAGCATCCATGCCAGTGTAGATGCTCTCTTGCGCAACAAAGCTCCGATGGCCATTTTAGCCATCGGGCTTTCTTGCGCAAGCAATTCATGTTGCCTGTCTACACTGGCCTCTTGCAAGAACAGTTGCGCAAGAGGGCTTATTTCTGAGTGGGAGCATCATAGTTCTTGCGCAAGAAGCACTGATTTCACACATTAGAACGTTAGTGTTCTTACACAAGAACTCCCCGCCAGTGTAGACAGGCAGCATGTTTTTGCACAAAAGCGGGTGCTTTTGCGCAAAATCATGCCAATGTAGACACAGCCTAGGGCTGTCACGCAATTAAAAAATTTAATTGCGATTAATCGCGTGCGCCTCCCCTTTGAAAAGCAGCGGTGGTGTTTCAACGGGGCAGCACTGCATGGAACCCAGCATCAGCTGGAGTCTCCAGCTGACCCCGGGCTCCATGCAGTGCTGCCCCTTGGAAGTGCTAGGGCGGCGTTTCCAAGGGGCAGTGCATTAGGAGCCTGGGATCAGCTGGGGACTCCAACTGATCCCCAGCTCCGCCTTGCAAAGCCCCTTTAAAGAGCTGCCCTACAGGCCAGAGAGACAAAGAGTAAATCACCTGCAATTTTGCCAGCAGGCTTGGGACCTAACTGAATGCCTAGTAAATCCCAATTCTACCAACAGCGGAGAGTCCTGGGCTCAGATTCAACCCTCTGACACACCCAGGCTGCTGTGGGGAAGTGGATGGGGCTGAAAGCAGGGCTTGGCCTTTGATGCATCCTCCCCACCCCCACCCTGCCCCAGTGATCCTAGAAAGCACATGCAATGTGGGGCAGCAATCCTGGCAGTCCATGCAACGGGGGATGTCATTTGAGATGTAGTGGGGAGGCAGCTGTGTCAGCATATAGGACAAGGGTGTGGGATCTCAGGCCCCAGATGTGGCCCCCAGCTTGCCTAGCTAGCCCCCAGGCTCAGGGCTGCCCACAGCGGGGAGCCGGCACTGGCACTCCAGCCCTGTGGCCCCATGTGGCTCCTCCCTATGGGGCGGGAGTGCCAGCACTGGCTCCCGGCAGGAGATGGGGAATCCCGGAGCCTCGCAGACCAGAACCAGGCAAGCCCAAGGCTGGATCCGACCCACGGGCTCTGCCTGCTGGGGAGGAAGTGGCTCCGTGAGCTGCCGCACCCACTTCCCTGGCTGGGAACTGGGAGGGGAGGACACGGAACCATATGCAGCCCCACGGAGCTGCACCAGTAGTAGCCCCCCCCATCGCCCAGATCCCCCACCCTCGGCCCACTCCTACACCCTACCTCCCACTGAGGCCCCCCACAGCCCACTCCTGTACCCTCCCTCCTGCCCAGACCCCACACCCCAAGCCCTCTTCCCAGAACCCCTCATTTTGGGCCCTACCCCAAAGCCTGGAGGGGAGCCCACAAAGTCTTGTAGCCCAGGCCCCACTAGGCTCTCGTGTGCGAGGGGAATGTGGGGAGTCAGAGGCTTCTCACTTCTGTGCAGGCCCCGACCGATTTTTCTGTGGGCCAGCGGCTCCCGACCCAAAAATGGTTCCCCACCCCCGCTACAGAACATTCTGTGTCCGCCAGACACTCGATCCTCTCATCTGCGATTAGTTTTTATCCTGAAAGGCCGGGGGGAGGCAAAAAGCGGAAGACATCCCCGCGCACAGAGATGCAGGAAAAGTCGGGGGGAGGGGAGGAACGACCCCCCTTTCCCGACAGCAAACCATGCCCCGCCGTGCAGCACAGAGCGCTTCTATTAGGCAATACCCCAGAGGCACTGCCATGCAACACCAGGGCTAGCGCACGACTCTGGAGAACAACGTGCCTCCGGCATCCTAATGACCCAGGTTTTAAAGAAGTCATCTCGGCTCCCACAGGCAGGCGTGTCCCCCTCCCTCCCACCCCCGCACTGCTAGCACACGGCGCGTGCAACAAACCGACAACTTGGGACAGAAGTGAATGCACCCCACGGGCTGCAGATTTTTCTCCCCCCCTCGCCCCTTTCCCCTTGTCACGTCCAATCACTTGCTACGGTTCTGTAAACGTTTCTCACGACGGGATTCGTTCCGCTGCCGCGACGAAGAGCAACCCGCGGGCCGGTCTGTATCGAAGCATATTGCCTCCAGAGACAGCGGCAGTCACCGGCCCTCGCACCCCTTACCTGTGTGAAGCCTTCACATTTTGGATTTCCCCCCGGGCACAGGAATGATACAATCATCAGACGCCTTTGAATTCCTCTGTCCCACAAAGGTCCAGCCCTCACGAGCCGTCCTTCCGAGCATCCCCGTCCCCGGACGGCGTGTGGGTTCGCCTGCGTAATCCCCAAGTTACTGGAGTCCCAGTCCGGAGACGCGCCGGGCCCACTGGCTGGAGCGCAGCCCTCCGCACAGTTGGAAGAAGTTATGAAGCAGGAGGAGGGGCTGCTCTTTATTTCTGGGACGAGGGCTGACAGAGATGGGCTGTGCTCGGCGGAGGGGCCTTTTCCTCCCCTCACGCTTTTGACAGGAATGTGTGGAGGGGGGGAAGGGGAAGGAGAGAGCTACCTCGTGGGCAAAAATACATGAAATAGCTGCATGGAGCAGGAATGTCGGAACAAGGGCTCCCGGCACACCTGAGGGGAAGGGAGGAGAGTGGGGCAGGCTAGATTACAAAGGGGGCAGAGGTGAGAGAGGCGAAGGGAACGCAGCAGCAGGATGCAGCCTGGTCCCACAAGGCCGTGGGGTGGGGAGGTGACTGCCTCACGGGCTGCAGGCCGCTGGCTGGGAGGACGGGCCGTTTCTAGCAATTGGGGACAATGATTGCTAGCTGCCGCTCAAGGGGCAGATGCCATCTGACGCAGTCCCCTTTGCGTCTGTGCTGCACGAGCTGTGTGGGGCTGGCGGGGGGAAGGGAGGGTATAGGGGCCACTCTGCAAAACACCTGGCCAGGCACGGACAAGAAGCACAGCAGCCCTTTGCCCCGAGTGTCTCAATCCACGGGCTGTGTAAACACGGGCAAAATAAGTCCCCACCCGCCGGTCACGGGGCGGGACTTGCCGCTGCGGCGCCTCCTGCTGGTAGCTCTGGGGAAATTAGTCCTTTCTCGGCAGGGCGCCTCCGTCTGGCTGGGGTCTCCCCCGTCCGCACTCCTGTTCCCGACCTGCGTCACTCCCCGACCGCGGCGACACCGCTCTCCGGCAGGGCCCATGCCAGCGGTCTCTCATGCCCCCTTCCGGGGGTGTCGGCCGTCCGTCATCCAGCAACTGTCACCGTGGCCAATGCAGCTTTCATCTAACCCCTCACTTCAGGGCAAGCCACAGTCCTTGCAGGCCACACAACCATGGTGGCCAGATACGGTACAAGGGGGAAATGGGAGACCCAGGCCCACCCATTGCTCTGGGTCCTGACCCAGGGACCCTCTGGCAGCAGCCTTGTCCTGCCCTCCTCTGCTCCCCTTCACTGCCTCTTGTCTCCTGGGCCACTTCCCCCTGTGGCCCTTTGCATCCTCCTGGCCCTCGTAGCAAGGCCTCCAGCCGGGCAGGTCTCAGGCTGGAGCCTCCCTCTTCTAGCCCCCCTGAGTCTGCCCAGCTCTGCTCTAGGAAAGGTGCTTCTCCAGGAACCGGGCCTGCACCTTCCCTGGTCAGGGCCTAACTGACTTACTGTGCTGGGCAGCTCTTTATATACAGGGTCTGCCCCAGCAAGCTACACCTGGATTGGCTCCTTAAAAGCTTCTCCCTGAATGGCCAGGGCTCTGCACAGTCTCCCGCCTGCCTGCATTAACCCCTTCCCAGCGAGGCTACGTCTAGACTGCAGGCTTCTTGCGCGAGAAGCATTTTGCAGAAGAACGTCTTGTGCAAGAGCGCGTCCACACTGCAAAAACGCATCGGAAAAGCGATACGCTTTTGTGCAAGAGAGCGTCCACACTGCATGGACGCTCTCTCACAAGAAAGCTCCGATTGCCATTCACTGAATGGCCACCAGGGCATCTGTGCTTCTTTCAATAGGTTGTTTTTGTGCCAAAAAAACCCTGTTTCCTGTCCACACACATCTTTTTGCGCAAGAGCTTTTGTGCAAAAAGGCTTATTCCTCATAGAAAGAGGAATGAGTATTGTGCAAAAAACTCCTCTCTTCTTCTGATTTACTGTAAATTTACTTGTGCAAAAACGCGCTTGCAGTGTGGACGCTCCACAAGTTTTTGCACAAAATGGCTGTTTTGCAAAAACTCTGCAGTCTAGACCCACCATACCACCTTTTGAGGTCAACACTGCCCCCATTTCACAGAGTGGAAAACTGAGGCACAGGGGAGGTCAGTGGCTTTGTCCAAACCTGGAAGGGAACTTGAGTGTCCTGACTTTAAGCAGTCAGACAATGCTAATCCCACTCCAGCCGTGGGCACAGGTCTAATTATTTGCGTTGCAGCAGCATGCGCACGTACAGCGAAACGTGGTCCCTTTGGGAGAGGTGCTGAACATACACAACATAAGAGACCGTCTTTGTGGATGCCATTTGGGGTTGAATTACCTTTAATGATATCACAGAATTGTTTCAGGCTTATTAATTAAAAAATTATGCACACTATCGAATAGTCGGCAAAATATGCTAAACATATAATCCCTTCCTGCCTCAAAGAGCTTAAAATGGCAGGCCCTGATCCTGCAAACGCTTATGCACACGCTTAACTTTAAACACAAGTGCATGCAGACCTGGGTCCTTAAGGCATAAGTAGGTACAGTCCTGTAGGGGACGTAGATTACAGGGCAGGCAGAGGGGTGGGAGGACAAGGACTATAGCTGGAAGGGAGGATGGAATAGCTGGGTGTTTGACAGGGAGCTAGCAAGGCATGTGGTGTCCGGTACTCAGGAGACTGGTCTAAGCATCAGAAGTGGGGGGTGGAGGTGACAAGTGGTCCAAATGAAGGAACAGGAGGAGTAGACAGAAGGAAAGTTGGGCCAAACCAATGAACAGGGGAGTGGATAGCATCTAAGGACAGATCGTAGAATCCTAGAACTGGAAGGGACCTCGAAAGGTCATCGAGTCCAGTCCCCTGCCCTCACCGCAGGGCCAAGCCCTGTCTAGATCATCCCTGATAGATGTCTATCCAGTGGCCCTGCAA
Source organism: Rafetus swinhoei (assembly GCA_019425775.1). NCBI lineage: Eukaryota > Metazoa > Chordata > Testudines > Trionychidae > Rafetus > Rafetus swinhoei. Next base: position 343,807,044 of record CM033437.1, on the reverse strand, counting down.
TATTTGAAAGCAATCAAGTGAAAACAACACAGGGAAAACAAAGAGGATCCCTTCGTGTGCACTCCTCACCTGCTTTCACACCCGGCCTCCTTAGAGAGGAGAGAATTCTCATTTTGTAGCGCTCAGGGTGACGATACAGCCGAACGGCTTGGCACGGCAAAATGATTCATCCGATGCGCGCAGAGAAAGTCTGCAATGTTTGCCGAGCACCTGCAAGCTGGGGCACATACAGAACTCTGTCCGGAAAGACCACACAAGGGAAATTCTGGCCACTGTGTTTTCTGGACCCCTTTGTGCACATGTATTGCTCCACAGCCTGGCAAGCAGACGGGAGGGGCTTGTTGGAGAGCCAAGCAACCTCACGAGGACTCAGTAGCATTCTGCGGGAAGCAGTGATTCTGCGGAGTGCTTCAGAAGGTGCCCTGTGCTACCGTATAGTCTGAGACACAGCAAATGTGCCTTCAGCAGCTCCCTTGTCCTGGAGAACACCATGCCCACGTCAAAGACCACTTGACATGCTAGGTCCCTTTCTGCCCTGACGGCTAGCCCGGAGCATCTTGCATCCTCGATCCCTGTAGCCAACTCCCAATATCACAGCTTTCTCACTTGCCCACAATGCAGCATCTACCGTTACGTTCCTTGCTGGTCTTTCGGCCCACATCACTTCCCTTACGCATCCTTCCAATAGCCTTCTCACCAGCTTTCCCCTTACACCATTCAGGGCCTTTACTAATCACCCACCACATCTCTGACGGTGTTTCCTCCTTCCTTCTACAAACAACACCAGGCTTGATGCTCCAGGTCATGCTGGAAAGGCATCACAAGTGGGGTTCTGCAGGGGCCTGTTTTGGGACCGGTTCCGTTCAATATCTTCATCAACGATTTAGATGATAGCATAGAGAGTACACTTATTAAGTTTGCAGATGATACCAAGCTGGGAGGGGTTGCAACTGCTTTGCGGGATAGGGTCAAAATTCAAAATGATCTGGACACACTGGAGAAATGGTCTGAAGTAAACCATTAATAAGGACAAATGCAAAGTACTCCACTTAGGAAGGAACAATCCATTTCACACATACAGAATGGGAAGTGACTGTCTAGGAAGGAGTACTGCTGAAAGGGATGTAGGGGTCATAGTGGACCACAAGCTAAATATGAGTCAACAGTGTGACACTGTTGCGAAAAAAGCAAACATGATTCTGGGATGCATTAGCAGGAGTGTTGTGAGCAAGACACGAGAAGTCATTCTTCCGCTCTACTCTGCGCTGATTAGGACTCAGTTGGAGTATTGTGTCCAGTTCTGGGCACCACGTTTCAAGAAAGATGTGGAGAAATTGGAGAAGGTCCAGAGAAGAGCAACAAAAATGATGAAAGATCTAGAAAACATGAGCTATGATGGAAGACTGAAAGAATTGCGCTTATTTAATTTGGAAAAGAGAAGGCTGAGGGTACGTCTACACTAGCCCCCTAGTTCGAACTAGGGAGGCTAATGAGGGCGACCAAAATTGCTAATGAAGTGCGGGATTTAAATATCCTGCGCTTGATTAGCATATTCCCGGCTGGTCGCCATTTTGGAAACTGACTAGTCCGAAGTAACTGCCTGCGTTTACATGCGGCAGAGAAGCAGGATTCCGAGCTAAACCCCTTAGTTCGAATTAACTGTTAAACCTCATTCCACAAGGTTGGATATCTTCTCGCAATATATGCCCCGGTTCAAACAGAAGTTACAGGCTTGCTGCAGAAATGACAGGGTGAGGGCCTTTGACTTGGGTGGTTAAACACTGGAATAAATTGTCTAGGGAGGTTGTGGACTCTCCATCACTGGAGATATTTAAGAGCAGGTTGGATAGACACCTATCAGGGATGGTCTAGACCCGGGCTACTCAACACGCAGCCTGCATGAGGCCTACGGCCCATTTGTTTGCAGCCCACAGTGCAGTTTGGGTTTATGGTGTGGTTTGGGTTGATATGTGTTTTAGTAGTTACATTCCTGGACTGTTGTGAAGCCAAAAAAGTAGTCAATATAATGGTCTTCTGTTGCTATGCATTTTAGTAGTTAAATTCCTGGACTGCCATTGCTCATTAAAAGTGCTGTCATATGGGTGGAAATTGGGTAAATATTGCATTTTATTAATATCAGCAGAACTGACTTCAATGGGGCCTGCGTGTTGTGTAGTTTTGCCTTAATCTTTGTATTCATGCCCATCAGTGTGAAAGAAGCTATATGCATATATTTGTGTAACCCTTCCGCCGGGTAGGCCCGGCAGCAACCAGGGCCGGGTTCAATATCTAGGGGTCCATCTCACACAGAAGCGGCTCGAGCCCCTACCCAGTAGCCTGGGAAATTCACCACACCCCTGGGCGCCTCTGGAGGCAATGCTTCCCCACTCGCAAGCACAGACTCTGAGTGTAGAAAAGAAACTTTTAATGAAAGAGAGAGAGAAGTCACATGGCATTATCTTGGGAAAATACCACAGAGTTCGTAGCCCCCTCCCCCACGAGTAACTATCCCAGCTCAAAAGGATCGAGCAATGTCTTTTGCCTCTCAGGCTCACCAGTCCAACAAGGTAAGGGTTCCGTTCACTTACCCAAACTTTCTCCGTACCCCACGTCAAACGCCCTACTTACAGCTCTGTCCAGTCAGTGCAGACCCTGACACATCATCCTGATGACTCTACTCCTTGAGCCTGAGGCTATGCCACCTTTGTGCTGCTCCTACCAGCCGCCTGCCGGTCGTTCCCAACAGACGCTCCTACCAGCCGCCCGCCAGGTCGTTCCCCACTCTGCTGCACACCTCGGATTCCTTCCCCCTCCTGGCATGAGCTGTATTTACATATCAACAGTTAACAGTTAATTATCTTGCAGAGCTAAATAATTGGAGTGAGCACACCCACAGTAATTCAGCCCTCGGCTTACATCTGCATATGTTTGCATGTATATGCAACCACACTTAAATTGCAGCCCTCAGCATGTGCTGTATCATTGTGGTCCCGGGGGCTTCCAAAGTTGAGTAGCCCTGATCTAGACGGTGGTTGGTCCTGCCGTGAGGGCAGGGAACTGGACTTGATGACCTCTCGAGGTCCCTTCCACTTCTAGTGTTCTGTGATTCTATTACCTGTGTTACATGGGACGTCAGATCAGATGATCACAGTAGCCCCTTCTGGCCTTCATATCTATGACTATCTGGAAAAGGGGGTTGAGCAAAGAGGTGGTAAAATCTGCAGTGGATGCAAAGTCCCATAGGTTCGCCAGGCCGGAAGAAGGCCCTGCAGAACTCCAGAGAGACCCAGCCGAGTTAGATGAAGGGGGCACCAGTATTCCATGACCTCCCCTGCCCCTGCCTTGCAGCAAAGTCACTCAGCCAGCCTCGGGAGGAATGGGGTCGCGTCAGTTGCAGTCTAACACTCATGCTGATAGTCCAGGTCTCAGATCTGGCATCAGGTGTAGGCATTGCCAGGAGGTGGCTGGACTGGTGGGTTCGAGAGCAGCCAAGCCGCATCGTTAATTACCTGTGGTAGGAAACAGGAAACATGGATTCAGATTTAACACCTTGGAGGAAGGACGGTCTTGGGGTTAAAGCATAAGGCAGAGATCTCTTTCCTTTTTGGCCTTGTTGCGGACTGACTGCTTGAGCATGGGTGAGTCATGGCTGCTCTGTGCCTCTGTTTCCCCATCCGTAACATTTGTAATACAGGGGTGGGGAACCTTTTTTGGGTCGGGGCTGCTGACCCACAGAAAAATCATCTGGGGGCCGCACACAAGTGAGGAAAAAACCCTCCCCACTGACATGGTCCCCAAATGAGAAGCAGAAAGACACTCCCCACATTCCCCTCGCACACAAGAGCCTGGGGGGGCTGGGCTAGTATATTTTACGGGTCCCCCAGGCTCCAGGGTGGGGCCCCAAAATGAGGGGTTCAGAGGGCTTCTGGGAAGAGGGCTTGGGGTATGGGGTCTGGGCAGGAGGGAGGGGGTGCAGGAGTGGGCTGGCAGTGGAGGATCTGGGCGATGGGGTGGGGTGGGGGCGCTTACCTGGCGCAGTTCCCCAGGGCTGCATATGGTTCCGTGTGCCCCCCTGGTCTCCAGCCAGAGGAGATGGTGCAGCAGCTCACGGAGCCACTTCCTCCCTGGCCGGCAGAGCCCATGGATCAGATCCAGCCCCTGGCTTGCTCGATTCCAGCCCGTGACGCTCGGGGATTCTCCCCTCCCCCCAGCCGGGAGCTGGTGCTGGCACTCCCGCCCCATGGGAAGGAGCCGCATGGGGGCCACGGGGCTGGAGTGCCAGAGCCAGCTCCCCACAACGGGTGGGAGCCCTGAGCCTGGGGGGCCAGAACCAGGCAAGCTGGGGGCCGGATCTGGTCCCCGGGCCTGAGATCCCCCACCCCTGTTTTATTACTTCCCTACCATCTGGTGCCCCCGAGCACCTCCGATGGGAATGGAATTAATACCAAGGTGAGGATCTGCCCTCCTCTTAGTTAACATAAGAACGGCCATTCTGGGTCAGACCAAATGTCCATGCAGCCTGGTGTCCTATCCTCCGACATGGCCAGGTGCTTCAGAGGGAACGAACAGAACAGGGAATCATCCAGTGAGCCACCTCTGTTGCCCGGTCCCAGCTTCTGGCAAACAAAGGTCAGGAACGCCATCCCAGCCCATCCTGGCTACTGGCTGGACAATGTGAACCAATCTGTAAGTCTGTTAGTGCCGTCAAGCCAACAGATGGAGTTGTTTAACCTGATGCCGGAAAAGCTCATGCTTCCTTGAACCAGAGGTCCTGGTTTCAGTCCTTATATATGTCTCACTCAAGGGGTACGTCTAGACTACAGGCTTTTGTCGACAGAAGTTTTGTCGACAGATACTGTCGACAAAGCTTCTGTCGACAAAGAGCGTCTAGACTACAGCCAGTTCTGTCGACAAAGCAAGCCACTTTGTCGACATGACAGTGTAGACGCAAAGGACAGTGTAGATGCAATAACGCCTTCTGTCAACAGAACTCTGTCGACAAAAGGTGTTATTCCTCGTAGAATGAGGTTTACACCCGTCGACAAAACTGCTGAGTTCTGTCGACATTATGTTGACAGAACTCAGCGGCAGTGTAGACGCAGGTATAGTTTTGTTGACAAAAGTCCACTTTTGTCGACAAAACCCTGTAGTCTAGACACACCCCAAGGGGTCTTCACACAAAACACCACCCATATGAGGACATAAATTGCCATGGAAGACAATTCATTACATGCTTGTGGAGGTGCTCAGAGACTATGGTCAGATTCACTAGTAACGGCTAATTGAAGTACAAACAGTTATTTAGGAACATTCCTGAATCAAGAAGCCGAAAGGCTTTGATATGGTGGAATCAAACCAGGTTGCTTTGTCCTTATAAAAGTCTTTGGCATTCTCTGCAATACTGCAAACGCTTCTGCATGCTGCTGCTGTGTGCTTGTACAGTAATTCCTCATTTAACACTATAGATACGTTTCAGAAAATGATCGTGTGAAGTGAAAACGTGTTATGCGGGGTCAATTTTCCCATTGAAAATAATGGAAAAGGTGGGGGTTGCATTTCAAGCGGTGGTGTCTGTTGGGACCGGGACATAAGGTTGGGGGAGAAAGGGGACTGGGTTACAGCAGGGCGGGGAGGTGTTTGGCTCTGGGGAAGGGAAGGGGAGGAGAGGGGAGGGGATTGGGTTGGGAATATGCCCCTGTGACGGGTCTGCTGGGACCCGCACTGCGTCCGGCGAGGGGGTTGCCGGGGAATGGCGCGGCGAGTGGCGAACCCTCCACCGCTTTGCAGGGAGGCGGAGGAAGCCCTGCGCAGCCGCCGGCAACAGGCCGGCTGGGGAAATCGTGTTATTCCGGGGACGGAATTCAAAAAACGTTCCCTAAAAAAAAAATCGTGCTATCACGAAAACGTGTTAAGCGGGCACGTGTTAAATGAAGAATTACTGTATTACATTACGGATCTATAAAATAACGTAGATCTGCACATACACCCACTATATAGACACTGTTTATAGAGATTCATTGTGGTTTCACCATCACATTAGAGCAGGATGATAGTTTTCCCATCCAAAAGTTGACCAACAATCTACGTCAAAATATTTTGCTTCCATAATTTCATAATGCTTCTATTTTGACCTTTCTTTTCTTATTTTAGCCTAATCAGCTTACGTTTTGAAATTTAAAAAAAAATTCAAACCCAAATTCTAGAATCTGTTCTTTCAAGAGAATCGGAATGAAACATGTTGACGATTTCAAAAAATTTTTATTAGTATTTTTCAAGTCAGGAAACTCAGCAAAACTGGGGTGGGGCTGTACCCTGAGCTGGGGTGAACTGCATGCAGGAAGCACCCTTCAGCCGTAGCGCGGGCCAGGTAGCAAACCCCACCCGCTGTTTGCAGCACACCCTGTCGCTCCGTGGCCTGCGCTCTACGGTCCATGGAGATGACAGCATCGGGGAGCTCAGAGGAAGTTCAGGGCAGACAGATAATAAAGTCCCTGGAGGCGCTGGACCGCAACAAGCCTCCAGCCCCTGTTATCACACCTCTCACCCCCCTTCCCTGAAACCTCTGCCCAGGGAAGTGACTCAGTCTCCCTTTTCCCTAGTCACTGGGGCAGGAAATGGGATTACACCCCCCCCAAGCACATACAGCTTTTCACCCCCAGGGCTCACGCGAGGATGAGCTATAAGCAGCCAAGGAGAGAAGGGCGGGGGGACCGGCATTACCAGAATCCCTCTCCGGCCAGCACTCTAGCTAAATAAGGGTGCCAGGGCCTCGTGAGTCTGTGCTAATAGAGCAGAGCTCGGCATGGAGAGTTATAACAAAGGCTGGGCTGGAAGCAGCACTGTGGCCAAAACCAAGAAGGTCTTCATACCCACTTGCCCACCAGAAGGGGAGAGCCCAGCTAACTACTCAGCCAGGCTTGCTGGCCTCCTGTCTCCTCTCCCTGCTCTCAGCATGGGCACTGAGGGTTGCTTCACCCGGCTCTTTTACCACCCTGCTACCGCCCCTGTCCATCACTGGAAGGGCAGAGGGCAGGGTCAGATTCTAGCCTCTACCCAAGCAGCTACCTTCAGCCTCCCCCCCGGCGCCAGCCATCTCAGGTGCTTCCCCTACCTTCTGCCTGCAGGTGACTTGGTGCCTCACCGTTGGCCCAGAGGGGTGACCAAATGAAATGAAGAGGAAGCAGGTTTAAAACAAACAAAAGGAAGGGTTTTTTTTTTTTACATGGTGCACAGGCAACCTGTGGAACTCCTTGCCAGAGGATGTTGGGAAGACCAGGACTTTAACGTAGTTCAGGAAAGAACTATGGGGAGGGTCAGTGAGGACCATGGCTTTCTTTGGGAGAGGATGGCTTGCTTACCTACCTATACATCTCAGAGCTGGAAGAGACCATAGAGTCCTGTCCCCTGCCCTCATGGCAAGACCAAATACCATCCCTGACAGATCTACCCCAGATCCCTAAACAGCCCCCCTCAAGGATTGAACTCATAACCCTGGGGTTAGCAGGCCAATGCTCAAACCACTGAGCTCTCCCTCCCTTTTAACAGGACTCAAAAAAGAACTAGATAAATGTATGGAGGTTGGATCCATCGATGCTTATTAACCATGATGGGTAGGGATGGTGTCCCTAGCCTTTGTCTGTCAGAGGCTGGAAATGGATGACAGGAGAGGGATCACTGGATGATTCCCTGTTCTGTTTAAGCCCTCTGGGGCACCTGGCATTGGCCTCTGTTGGAAGATAGGACACTGGGCTAGATGGACCTTTGGTCTGATCCGGTCTGGCTGTTCTTATGTGCATATGTCACTCCCATTGGCCACACCCTCCCCAACTGCTGGTCAGAAGCAAAGAGACACTTTTCTGCCCCTGGGATGGCACAAAACGGGAGTTTAAGGGCAGGCTCGCTCAGTGGCCTGGCAGCTCTGGCAGCGAGCGGCATCGCAGGATGGTGAATCGTCACCCCAGACACCTGCCTGGTCTCCCTGAATTGCTTCCCTGGCCCTCTTCACGGTAGGGCCCGAGCCCATCGCAACAGTTAAAGGGTTTAGCCTCGCAGCACCCAGGAGAAGTTAGGGCTGTGCTGTTTGCCCCTCTCCCCACAGGGTGAGCTGAACCTGAGCGCCTCGGTGATTTGCCCCAGGTCAGACCGGAGGTCAGTGGAGGAGCAAGAACTTGAACCTGAATGCTTAGCTCCTGCTCTAACCATTGGGCCATCCTTCTCACCCGGCATGAGGGAAGCCCTGCCACCCCCGGAGAGTTCATTCCAGGAGCAGGACGGTTGCAGCTGCTCAGCGCCTGTGGCTACATTTTAACTTTGAAAGGGGGCCTGTGTTGCTTTGACAAGTCCCCGCCCCGGGCTCCCCATTCACAAAGATTAAACCCTCCATCAGCACCTTCCCCCTCCAGCGGCAGGGGCTGCCCAGACTTGACGAGACAACCCATCTGTCCGGACATGTCGCCCGTGGAAGAGAAATTACAGCATCCAAGGTGGGTGGGAGGGGGGATCATCCGGAAAGCTCCTGGCCCTCCCGCCATCCCCATGTGGCTCAGAAAGTCAGCGTGCCAGCTACCGAATCTATCTGGCGGCCCCGGAATAGACGGAGGGCAGAGGTATGGCTTTAGCCCTGGGAACTGCACTGCGACGGAGCTTTAACTCGACCTGATGGGACCAGGGTGTGGAACGTGGAGCTCTGGGGTTTCCATTTCTCATTACCTGCTTCTTACTGCTCTAGCTACAGATACGTGAGCAAGAGGCCCCGTTCTTCGGCCTGCCCAGCTGGACGAGAGGCCGAGGGCAAAGGAGACTTTAAGCCACTTTTACGCCATCCCAAGCCTGGGACATTCGGATACCGTCTCAGTCCCAATCTAAAGTCCTGCCGCTGCTGCTGGCCCCAAGGGGCTGTTTTGACAGTGTCATGGAGAGTTGCCTGGTATGACAGGGGTGTATCAATCCTGCGCTGGGGCTGAAGGAGTTAACCAGTTGGCTGAGAAGGCCCCGGCCCCACAGCCCTGCTGAGCATGCTCCATCTGGAGGTCGGCTATAAAGGCCTGTGGAGCTGCTCAGTCAGGGCTGATGCAGGGGAAGGAGGTGGTGCAGGAACTCCAGGGGAGGAAGTGCAGCTGAACCAAACAGTGCGAGCCAGGCCAAGAGGGACTGTGGTGGAAGCCTCTGGCCCAGAGCGTGAAGATGGAGATGACTTCTTACTAGATATGGGTAGGAAGTAGCCCAGGACCATACTACTCTGACCCCATAGGGACTGTGTATTGACTCTGTAGCCACGGTGCTGTGCTATATATTGACTCTCCGTGGCCGCGGGGCCGTGCTATATGTTGACTCTCCATGGCCGCGCTATATGTTGACTCTCCGTGGCCGCGGGGCCGTGCTATATGTTGACTCTCCGTGGCCGCGATATGTTGACACTCCATGGCCGTGGGGCCGTGCTATATATTGACTCTCTGGGGCCGCTGGGCCATACTGTATATCAATTCTATGGCCACTAGCCCACTTCACTTCATTGGCAATTTCAAAGAGTAAAAAAACAAACCAAAAAAACCTGTTTGGGATGGACCAAAACCCAAACATTGTCACAACTTTTGGTGAGTGAACTGAAAAACAAAAACAAAAGAAATCTTTTGAATTAAAGAAAATATTTGGATGTTGATTATTTTAAAAAGTTGTGATGGGTTGTTTTTGTTATTTTAAAATAAAGTAAGATGAGGTGGACAATAATTTTTGAAGGGGGAACCACTTCATGAATTTCAGAAACGGTAGCAGGCCATCCCAGAAGGGGCGGGGCCTCAAATGGAAGGGGCGGGGCCAGGAGACTTTGCATGCTCCCCTGGTCACAGACCCTGATTGATTTTGGGGCGGAGAGGATGTGAAATCTTCTCTTTCCCCCCAACCCCTCTTCCCTCCCACCTCTGCCCTGCCAGGGGCACACAGCGCCTAGAGAGAACCACCAGCTGTTTGGATCAGCTGGCGGTTCCTGCTGCCGCGCACACCTGGCTGGGGGGAGACTTCCTGCGCTCTCTCATCCCCCAGTCTTGATTGGCCTGGGGTATGGGAGCAGCAGAGCAGCCATGGGCAGGATCAAAGAGCTTGGCGTGCCGGATTTGGCCCGTGGAAGCTGTCTTGCCCAACCCCTGAGTTAAGAGAACCCTGTGGAGACAAAACTGTTTCATTTCAAAAGGGTGTGAAGAAAAGTTGTGATTTGCTCTCAGAATTTTGCGGGGGATGTGGGAGCAGGGAGGAAATTCAGGGATTGTTTTGGTGTCACCAAATCTGCATTTTTTTTAAATTTTTATTTTTTGTGTGGCCGAAGTTCTCTCCCACATGTACTGCCCAGCTCTGTTCCGGCCTTCTGTTCTCTTGCCTGGGAGAAGAAGCGATGGGGGTGGGAAGCCAGCCGGGCAAGGATGAAATGCGCGGTCCTGTTGGGTAGGGGGACCGTGAGCTCTTGAACCCCATGCCACTGACGTGATTTTTAATGAACACTGCAGCCTTCTCCCCGGCCAAGGAAGGTTTCCATTCCGACATGGCTGGTCCGGGGAATGACGCCAGAGGAAGTGCTTCTGCAGGAGACAGGAAGAGAGCTTCCAGCAGGGAAATAAGCCGGAAGCCTCCAGCACCAATTTAACTTGCCCTTGACCACTTGCCTTGCGTCCTGTTTGGTGTGACATCCCCACCATAGCTCGCCCTCCAGACCATGCAGGAGCAACATACCTAAGCCCCACACTGGCACAGAAGGGGTTAAAGAGCTGCCTTGGGCCCTGCCAACCATGCCCGAACCAGAGGAGGCGTGAAAAGGAGGGAATTCCACTCAGGCAGGGAGCCCTAGGGAGGGAACAGTCTGGGGAGCGTCTCCAGCGTTGGCGAGGGGACTCAGATCCCGTAGGGTGGAGGGTACCGAAGCCCCGCCTTGGAGGAGAAAAGAACTGAGGCTGGCCCTGGAGTCCGTTGAGCTCTGACCTGGACTCTGATTCTCTGACGTAAGAGAGGTTCGTAGTCTAGAGGGAGCTGCTGGCCGGTTTCTCTTTACCCCTTTTGCTGACTACAGGCGGTGTTGCTTCGCTGGGCGATACAGGAACGGGATGAGACAATCAATAGGCCCCATCCAGACCCCCAGCACCCACTGCTGGGGAGGAGGGTGAGTGTGTGAAGTAACTGGACTCACATGCAGGTGTTCCCCAGGCAGATATATAAAGGGGGGGCCCTGCCGTGGGCCATGCTGGCTCAGGGGGAAGAGAGCCCCCTTCTATACCACCCTCACCACTTCCGGCAGAACCAGGCCCTTCTTTGGTTGCCTCCCTTTGAATGCGGAGCTGGCTCAGGAGGTTAAGGACTTGCTGCTCCACTAGAACACAGGCCAATTTCCTCCTGGGTGTATCTGCCTGAACTTAGATGGGATGAATTTAGCCCATCAATTTCCAAACCATGCTGGCAGCCTCCGTCTCTGTCACAGGTGACACCCTTCTGTTTAAACCTATTTCTGTTTTATGCCTCTGCTTCGAATGCACTTTTATTCACATGCACCGGAGCCAGATGTTCCCTGAGCTAAAGAAAATCGCCTCACTGCCAGCATTGTAGGGCCTATGACACGCATTTGAACCATCTCCAGTCCATCCAGCAGGGGGCAGCGGTGCACATACGTGCTGGCCAGCTCCTTACAGTAAATAAAATACTGTTGTTGTTGTTTTTTACAGCTGTGCTCATCACAGGACACACCTTTGGGACTAATTCTCTACTGCCGCATGTACTGGTCACTGACAACCCCCCAGGGCAGTGGACGGCCCCTGGAGTTCACAGTTTAGGGTCTTCCAATGGCCATTTGGTTGCTTCGTTGAGTTCCACCCGCCCTTTTGACTCCAGTCCTTGTCTTCTGGCCCCTTCCTTCCAGATGACCCTTTGGTTTTCTTGGGCAGGGCTTTAAGGGCCTAGCCCATTCCCTTCCCCTGTAGTTAAACAGAAAGTTAAAACAGCTTCCACCAAAGCAAAAGCCGCTTGGAACATGTTTTTCTTTTCAGTGCCTCAATGTGGAAGGCACATGGGCCCAGGCCAGAGCGTGAACCTGCTTGGAGATCATAAAAAGCCCTGAACAGAGAGCAGGGCCACAAAATGAATGTGATTAAACCTGATCAGAAAGAACGCAGACCTCCCCCGCACCAACTCCCCTGGGGATAATGCAGAACACATTTCATTTTGGCTGCAAGGCGCTCAAGGGAAATCTCTCTGCTGTGATCTATCTGGGGGTAAGCAGGGTCCGGCAGCAGGCCATGACCAGGAAGCTGGACTGGAACTGCATCGCACCCCAGTCACACATCCCGCTTAGGGTTGCCAGATGGTTTCAGAAAAAATACCCAACAACAACAAAACACGCCCGGAAAAAGTTTGTTGAACAAAAAAAAAAGGACCCTGAGAGTCAAGCAAAAAAGCAAAACAAAAAAAAATCCCCAATGCCCCTTTAAAAACCACGTGGTGAGGCTTTTTTGGCCCTAACAGGCTGCCGGCGGCTGCCCGCCATCTTGCCTCCCTGTGCCGGGCCGGACAGCTCCCCTGCGGAACCCGGTAAGCACTGGAGTTGCCAGGCTGCCTTCGTATTGAGCCGGTCTGGGATTTTCACCTCGTGGCCGGGAAAAAATCAGAAAATACCAGACATTTTAGGTGTCCAGTATTTTCTGAATTTTTTTTACCGGACAGGAGGTGAAAATACCAGACTGTCCAGTTCACTACCGGACACCTGGCAACCCTCGTCCCGCTTCAATTTACCGGCCCTGCTTGACAACAATCGTGGCGACATTCGAGGAGAGGCCACATCGCAGATGTTAGATGATCTGAAACGGAGCAATCGGACGTAACAAGGCCAAGCACGACCCGAGACCGAATGGTAACAATTAGCGAGGGTCAGAGGGGCAACCGTGTTAGTCTGTAACTTTAAAAAAAAATGCGTTGTCCTGTAGCACCTTAGAGACTAACAAAAATATACAGACAGTAGCATGAGCTTTTGTAGGCAAAACCCACCTCTTCAGATGACTCGAGATATATATAAGATGTAGAATTTGTTACTTTGAATTGTATATTAAAATTAAATAAACGCATAATAGAATGAAATGAATTAATATAGAAAACATTTAAAGAAGCACAAAGTAAGCACCTGCAGTATCGAGTAGGCTAATTAAACACCTATTCATGACTCATGTAAACTAAAACCAAGGGGGAAATGGGGATACAAGATGCAATTAAATATCAATAAACAAGACTATTGTAAGGGGGGTTCATAACTGGCTGGATAACCGTTCTCAGAGAGTAGTTGTTAATGATTCAAAGTCATGCTGGAAAAGCATAACAAGTGGGGTTCTGCAGGGGTCTGTTTTGGGACCGGTTCTGTTCAAGATCTTCATCAATGATTTAGGTACTGGCATAGAGAGGACACTTATTAAGTTTGCAGAAGATACCAAGCTGGGAGGGGTTGCAAGTGCTTTGGAGGATAGGGTCATAATTCAAAATGATCTGGACAAACTGGAGAAATGGTCTGAGGTAAATAGCATGAAGTTTAATACAGACAAATGCAAAGTGCTCCATTTAGGAAGGAACAATCCGTTTCACACATACAGCATGGGAAGTGCTGTCTAGGAAGGAGTATGGAAGAAAGGGATCTAGGGGTCATAGTGGACCACAAGCTAAATATGAGTCAACACTGTTGCAAAAAAAGCAAACATGACTCATGGAGTGTTGTGAGCAAGACACGCAAAGTCATTCTTCCGCTCTACTCTGCGCTGATTAGGCCTCAGTTGGAGTATTGTGTCCAGTTCTGGGCACCACATTTCAAGAAAGATGTGGAGAAATTGGAGAGAGTCCAGAGAAGAGCAGCAAAAATGATTAGAGGTCTAGAAAACATGAGCTAGAGGGGAGACTGAAAGAACTGGGTTTGTTTAGTTTGGAAAGGAGAAGACTGAGAGGGGATATGATAGCGGTTTTCAAGTATCTAAAAGGTACAAGAAGGAGGGAGAAAAATTGTTCTCCTTGGCCTCTGAAGATAGGAGAAGAAGCAATAGACTTAAATTGCAGCAAGGGAGGTTTAGGTTGGATATTAGGAAAAACTTCTGGTCAGGTAGTTAAGAACTGGAATACATTTCTGAGGGAGGTTGTGGAATCTCCATCACTGGAGATATTTAAGAGCAGGTTAGATAAGCATCTGTCAGGGATAGTCTGGATGGTGCTTGGTCCTGCCGTGAGGGCAGAGGACTGGACTTGATGACCTCTTGTGGTCCCTTCCAGTTTGAGTATACTATGATTCTATGACCAACAAAGTTATAATATACAACAGAGGAAATATTTGGGCTGCTGGTGCTGTGGGACACCACCACCCAGAGCGATGAGGAGATAGCAGGCCTGGTGCGCCACCTCAGGCAGGAGATCTCGAGGAGGTGGTCGGGAAGGAATCGGAAAATCCATGCCTGCTGAGGGTAAGTCTACACTGCAGAGTTTTTTCGGAAAAACCACCATTTTTCCGAAAAAACTTCACTTAACGTCCATGCTGCAATCACAAAAATAAATCGAAAGAACAGAGGGGTTTTTCCGACATTGGTAAACCTCATTCTACGAGGAAGAGGCCTTTTTGCGAAAGAGCTCTTTCGGAAAAAGGCGTGTGTGGACGGGGAAGAGGGAGTTCTTTTGAAAGAAGAGGAAAGAGGAAAAAGCACAGGTGTCCTGCTGTGTAGACGCTCTCTTTCGGAGGAAGTTTTCTGGAAAAGCTTCTTCCGAAAGAAGCCTGCAGTCTGGACATAGCCTGAGTTAGTGTTCCTGTTGTGTGGTGTGAAGTTGCTGGTGAGTATTTGCTTCAGATTGGGGGGCTGTCTGTGAGGACTGGCCTGCCTCACAAGGTCTGTGAGAGTGAGGGGTCGTTTCCCATGTCCCGTTGTAGATCTTGGATGATGTGCTGGAGAGGTTTAAGCTGAGGGCTGTAGGTCAGGGGTCTCCAACCTTTTTATGCACGAGATCACTTTTTGAATTTAAATGCAATCCAAGATTTACCTCAAACCCGAATACTCTTGCCCCACCTCCCTCCCACCCCTTCTCTGAGGCCCCTCCCCTGCTCACTCCATCCTCACTCCCGTCCTCCCTCACTTTCACCAGGTTGGGGCAAAGGGTTGGGGTGCAGGCTCTGGTCTTGGATTAAGGGATCTGGAGTGTGAGAGGGACTCTGAGCTGAGCTTGGGGCAGTCAGTTGGGGTGTCAGAGGGGGTTCTAGGTGCAATCTTTGGGAGGGTGGTTGGATGCATGGGGTGCTCAAGGGGCAGGGCTTGGGGTGCAGGAAGGGGTTCATGACTGGGGTAGGGTTTCGGGATATGGGCTCCAGCTGGGCCCTGCTTACCTCAGGTGGCTCCTGGGTGGTGGGGCAGTGGGGCTAAGGCAGGCTCACCCCTACACTGGCCCTGCACCACTCCCCAAAGCAGCCAGCAAACTCCCTCCCAAGTCCTGTTGTGCCCCCTCTCTGCTCTGTGGAGATCGGATGCAGGATGGGAGAGGGGGCATCTTGACATCAACACCCCTCTTGACCCTCCCCTGCCTTGCACAGCAAGCAGGAAGCTGCTGAGGGAACAGCTCCAAGGCAAAGGACAGGACATGAGCAGCAGTGGAGGGAGGGGCAGCTGAAGTGCTGGCACTTGGTAATAGTCACTTGGCCAAACCAGTCAGGATCACCTGTCAGAGGCTGGACGATCCTGATCTACTGGTTGGTGACCACTGCTCTAGGCGATAGCCAGCGGTGTTCTGTTACTTTCCTTGTTTCCTCTACTAGGTAACTTCTAGGTTCTCATCTGGCTCTGTCAGACTGTTTCTTCACTTCCCCAGGTAGGTGTACAGTCCCCAGCAAAAGCAGTAGCATGTAACATCTTTGCATGGGTATATATACCTGCCAAAGTGCAGTTTCCATTTCATGCATCTGACGAAGTGGGTTCCAGCCTACAGAAGTGTATGCCCAAATAAACGTGTTAGTTTTTACAGTGCCACGGGGCTCTTTGTTGGGTCTGTAATCTACATTTTTATTTAAGAATGTAACAATCCCATCCACCTGGGCCCTTTTAAATCACCAGGCCCCTGAGCAATTGACCCTTTGGCCACCCCAGGGCTGCCGGAGAGGTTAACGAGGGATTTCCTTTTCATGGTTTTGCAACAGACAGGGAATTGTCTGTGTTCAGTCGGAAGTTTCTCGTGCCTGAGCTGGAGTTGCTTGCGGAAGGGCTACTTGCATAATCAAGAGACCTTACCGCATCGGGCTCCGGCGATTTGCACCCGTTTTTTGTTCAGCTGATCCAGACTGTGAGGTTAAATAGCTCCATAAAGTGCAGCTGCATTGCAGTCAGGGAACAGGGCCCGGCTGTGCGTGGTACGGTTGTAACCCACACACATGGTGTGGTTCACTGTCCCATGGAGTGGCAGGCATGTAGACCACTTACAGTGAGAGATAAGAACAAGGGAGCTCCACAACCTGAGCCAGAATGCAGTTTGCTTTATAGCTCAAGCTGTAGAGGCTCCTACACTAACCTTCAGAGGTCCTAGGTTCAAATCTGCCTGCTGGTGGTTACGTGGTACTAACAGCACATCAAAAGCTGGTACTACCTCACAGCCTTGTGTATGGTTTGACTGGCAAAAGTCTTTTTAATGTGCTGCAGCCTAACCCTGCCTCACAGAGTCAGGTCCGTGTGGGCTGAGTGAATGCAAAGTGGGTATGAAACAGTAGGGGAGCAGAATCCTGCTGCCCTCATTCCACTGAGGAGATGATGCAGAAGCCTGTGAAGAACCAGGCCTGTTACCTTATTCATTCTTCCTGCAGCCAGGGCGCTTAGCAGATTCCTGGCATAGCTGCGTGTGTGCTCGACACATCTGGTGGGGCAGCTCCTCGTCTTTCACCTTGGGTGGCATTTTTATTCCTTGCACACCTGCAGCCTGAATGCCTGACGGGCCAGGAAAGCAGAGATGCTGTCCTGGGCAGCAGTGGCTGGAAGGACATTGCCCAGGGTGCTAATGGACACTACACTGATGCTTACTTGAGTGAACAGGCTCCTGAGGGAAGTGTTGAAACCCCCTTGGATGGACCCTTTAAAACAGGGGCGGGGAACCTTTTTTGGGTCAGGGGCCATTGACCCCCCAGGCAAGTAGATTTTGTGTGCTCCAGCCCCACAGTGGGATAGCTGGGGGGAGGGAAAGTTGGCGTGCCAGCAGAGGGGCTGGGGAGGCCCAGCCTCAGGGGCCAGATCCAGGCAAGCTGGGGGCTGCAGATTCCCCATTCCTGCTTTAAAACAACAAGGCGCTGGGAATTTATCACAGGGGACAGTGAGAATTCAGCCTTTCCACCACCTGGATGCAACTGATTTGAGCCACATGGTCAGCCCTGACCCAGGGCATTGACAGAAAGATGAAGAGCAAAATGACAGAAGAGAGGGTCTCTGCCTCAGCTGTCGAAGCTGCTGGACTGGAGTAAGAGTTTCCTTTCTGTTAACCCCCTTTCTGCTGCCAGTTCGCCCTTTTGGCTGTGCAAAGCTCTGGTCAACTTCTCTCGAAAAGGATATTTCTGAATGAGAGAAGGTTTGGAGAAGGGCAACAAGGATGAATAAGCATAAAAAAATAGTTTCAAGACAGACTGAAAGATGGGGAGGAGGTTACCTCAGAAAGGAGGTAAATAAAAGGGGACACGATTAGTTCATCAAATAACGATTGGGATAGATGGTAGATTGAGAACTCCTGCTCCCCGACATTGTACACATGAAGAAGAGGACATGCAGTGAAATGAAAAGGTGGCAAATTCAGAAACGACAAAAGGATATACGTTTTCACCAAATGTACCATTGCCTTGTGGAACTCATTGTCACTGGAAGGCATTGAGGCCAAGAACTTAGAAAGCTCCAAAAAGGGGCATCACTGGGGATATATCAAGAACATCCATAGTTATCGTAATTAATGATTGCAGACATTTTGAAGAAGGGTTGTTAAATCTCATCCCTCAGGGTTTTAGCCTGTTTCTAACTATCAGAGATAAAGATGAGACCTATTGTGGTGGTGGGAGGGGGGCATATTATCCCACAGTTGTGTACTGAAGGATTCTTGTACTGAAGCAACTAGTACGAGTCACTGTCACAAACAGAACATTGAACAAGAGGGACCTCAGATCCGATCCAGTCCAGCAAGCCCTCTACCCCTCCAAAATATGGAACGGAGTGCCTGGCTTCCTACAAAGTGCTCTAATTTTGACCTAAATAATTCCAGGTGAAACTAGACTCAGGAACTTTAGTAAAAAACTTTCAGAGAACCAGGGGTGAGTTCTGAATTTGTTCTAAGTCCCACCAAATTTCACCTGATTTCATATTTCAGTGAATATTTTGCACCGCTCATGGCTGTGACCCTTCTTGGAAATATGCAATAAACCAAATTAATCAGAGGGTATGTTTACACTACAGAGTTTTGTTGGGGAAACGGCTGATTTTTCCAACCAAACCTGAGTTACATCCACACTGCAATCGCATTCTTCCAAAAGTAAATGGAAAGAACACAGGAGTGTTTTTCAGACGTTGGTAATCCTCTTTCTACGAGGAAGAAGCCTTTTTCTGAAAGAGCTCTTTCGGAAAAAGACGTGTGTGGATGGGGAAGAGGAAGTTCTTTCAAAAGACGAGGAAAAAGGAAAAAGCACAGGTGCCCTGGTGGCCATTCCGCCCATAGTAATCACAGCGTACATGTGAGATAGCGTCCATTCAGTGTGGACGCTATCTGTCGAAAAAGCAGATCACTTTTTCGATGCGCTTTTGTGTGTGGACGCTCTCGTTTGGCGGACTTTTTCGGAAGATCTCTTCCGAAAAAAGGTTCTTCCAAAAGAAGCCTGCAGTCTAGACATGGCCAGAAAGAAGAACAGAATGCACAGGAAAGATTGGACAAATGAACAAACTACAAATAGGCCTGAGCTACAAAATTGGGACCCAGGTCTGAGCTTACCCAAATTTTGGGGCATTTTTATCTGAATTTCGTCATCATAGTTTCCTCACTTCTGCCTTTTCCAAACTACTTGGCTGAAGGAAGTGAGATCTATCAAGCACAGCAACATCTCCAAAAGTTCACAGCATAAATCCACCCAACGAGAGAAAACAAGATGATATAAAACAATCCCAGGCTTTCTCTCACTGCAATGGTGGGGGTTTTTTTGTTTTGTTTTGCTCTGAATTAAAATTAGAACCAGACTTTCCTGGTTCTGCAATCTATTATCCAAGTGACTGTCCGCAGAAGGCTTTATCTTGGGGCTCTCTAACACTTCTAACCCACGTTGACTTCCATTCCCACTTATCTTGCCAATAGGAAGAAGTGAAATGACATACACGTGTCAGTCAGCTCAACTGTGTTGTACTGTTGGAATTCGTTCTCTTCTGAAGCCTCTCCAAACCCTGGGTCATAGCTTAAAAGAAGGGGATAAAAATACCAAATCCATCTGGAAGACATACTGAAAACCCTGCAGACTCCACAAAGATTAAGATAACGGAGAAGCAAGCCTGCTGAGTTTCCTTCAGCAAGAGAGGCAGATGTTGGCAGTGAGGTATTGAGTGCAGAGAAAGCAGATGTTGCCAGCAAAGTGTCAGAAAGAGGCCATCACTGGAGCTGGGAGAACTACTGGCATGAGTCAGTTACAATTCCCTAAGTCCTTCATGTAGTGACCTATTTGTTGTCTTCTCCGAGGTTTGGATGTGGTTGGTCACCGAGGGCTTGATTCTTGGAGGCATCTGATATAGACTGGGCTTAGGAGAGGTGGAGGAGCCAGATAAGAGCCAACGGTGGCTCCATCATAGACCTTGAGGTTACTTTCACCAATACCCCAACTATGAGTGCCCATGTGTGTCAGTGCACACTGCTTTCGGTTCACTCCTCCGGCCCACAGCTGACATCTTTCCTGCTCTAGGGGCTGAGAGGAGGGCTGGCTCTGGCTATGCTAATTATGTCACCCAGGGATTCCCCTGACCATAGAATCATAGAATCACAGAATACTAGGACTGGAAGGGACCTCGAGAGGTCATCGAGTCCAGTCCCCTGCCCCCTTGGCAGGACCAAGTACTGTCTAGACCATCCCTGATAGACATTTATCTAACCTACTCTTAAATATCTCCAGAGATGGGGATTCCACAACCTCCCTGGGCAATTTATTCCAGTGTTTGACTACCCTGACAGTTAGGAACTTTTTCCTAATGTCCAACCTAAACCTCCCTTGCTGCAGTTTAAGCCCATTGCTTCTTGTCCTATCCTCAGTGGCCAGGAAGAACAATTTTTCTCCCTCCTCCTTGTGGCACCCTTTTAGATACCTGAAAACCGCTATCATGTCCCCCCTCAGTCTTCTCATGGGGGAATCCCCAGTGGGCTGTTTAAGCCAGCTATAGGTCAGCAGTGCAAAGAGACCTAGAGCAGATTTCAAATCACACAAGCTCCCGCCAGCATCCCGACTCCTTTTGAGTCTCAGGCGTGCTTGAAGGACAGGTCTGTCGACTTTGCTCACAGTTCCATTCTCCATCAATTCTCCCCCGCACACATGTGCCATGCCCAATGCATCTCCAAGTCCTGGAGACACGAAGCTCTTTCTCTCCTTTACTCAGAGCTGACTGACTATAGCCAATAAAGAAGATTGTGACCTCAGGAGGTCTCTCTCACACCTCGTCTCTGTTAAAGGCACATACTCTACAATGACAAGGTCAATACAATTGCCAGACAACAGGGGATGGACCACTCAAGTAATGGCCCGGTTTTGTTCATTCGAAGCATCCGGCATAGGAAGCCACTGTCAGAAGACAGGACCCTGGACAAGGTGGATCATTGGTTGGACCCAGTATGGTTGTTCTTCTGTTCGATGTGAGGGGAGATCTGGTGAGCCCTTACACACTGAGATGTTGCTGTGAAAAAGAGAAGCAATTCTTTCCCCCTCACAAATGAGAGCAAAACAAGTGGCAATAGACTGTTTCAGCATCAGGTTTTAGATAGCCTAACATAACCCTAGAACAACAGGGGAAAGGGCCAAAGGGGGTTTGGAGCGCCGTCGTGGAAGGTTGTGGAGACAAGACCTCCATCTTTGGTGTGTCTTAGGCCTTCCAACATGGCCGCCACTGACAACGCCACTGTCCTGCCTCCTAGGACTCGTCTCATCTCAATCTCTTCTCTCCCTTTGTAGCTAATCTAATCACCTTTGCATTCATACCATGCTCATGCTACAGAGCACAGCGAGTGGTACTTCAGGGAGGAGTTCTGGAAATCAAGATGTGCTCTAGGATAGCCTTTTCTCCCCCTTCTTCATATGACGATGGCCTTTTATTTTTTACTTTGCTGGGAGTTTGTGGAACAACAGAGGCCTAACTTCTGCCCCCCAGTAAGAGTAATGGACTGAAGACAATGTGATTTGATGATTATTATGATTGACAGGAAAGGAATCAAGCTTGTTGGGTACATCTCGGGATAGGTTCCCATTTTACACTTCTGGCTGATGTTAAGAACTAGAAGCAGTGAAGTCCCAGGTGTTAGGCTGGTCTTCCCAGCCCATCCTGCTGCTAGGGTTGCCAGGTGTCCAGTATTGACCCGGACAGTCCGGTATTTTCTCTTCCTGTCCAGTAAAAAAATTCAGATAATACCGGACACCTAAAATGTCCAGTATTTTCTGGGTTTTTTTCCCTGCCAGGAGGCGAAAATACTGGACACCTGGCAACCTTCCACACACTCAGCAACCAGGCCCAGCTCCCGGCCCCTTGGACACCCAGCCCCTGGACCCCCTGCTTACCTGGTTCCGCAGGGAAGCTGCCTTCTGGCTCATCAAGAAAACAAGATGGCCACTGGTAAAAAGCCTAAAGACCTGAAGCAAGGGGAAGCAATGCCTTCCCTGGGTCTTAGTGCTCAACCCCTCCTCTATTCCTATCCCTATTCTGACTCTGCACGCACTTAAAGGGGCCATGCTGTTTTAATGCTGTTTACTTTTTTTATTTATTTTTTATTTATTTTTTGCTTAATAATTCTTGGGGTCCTTTTTTGCTCAACAACTTTGGTCTCCCACACCCTTTTTTGCCTGGACAGAATTTTTTCCCCAGTGTTTTTTTTGGGGGGCGGGAGGGGTGTTCGGCATTTTTGGTTAAACCATCTGGCAACCCTACCTGCTGCAGATCAAGAAACCTCATGAAGCAAACTTATCTTGGGCAGGGGTGATGGGTACTATAGGCAAGGGAAGGTATTGCTTTTCCAAAACTGCCCGCACTCTGGTCAGCTGGGCTGGAAAGGATCGGGCTACGGTGCAGCTGCTCTGGCTGGCCACGAACGGTGGGATCACACCACCTGCTGGGAGAGGGGGGCTATGGGGTCGTGGAGTGTTCAGGAGGTAGGGACCAGCCACTGTGGTGGGACCCGGGCTTGGCTTCATGCAGGGGAGGGGCGGAGCCTTGGGTGGAAGGGGAGGGGCTGGAGTTTGCCTTTCCCAGCTGGGTATTCACCCACTGCCCATGATCTTGTGAGATTTCCAGGACACCTTTGCAGTCTCAAGAAATCTCGATAGGGCAGCTTTTTCACACTAACGTTTGGACACTGAGATCCAAGCCAAAAGCAAACTCTAAACATTTGAGGCTTACCGAAATGGACGAACGCCTGGTTATTTCTGACCACAGGAGTCGGTTCTTTCTGGGGGATTGCACGTAGAACAATAGGTCCCTGCAGGCCTGGGGGATAGGACACAGCTGAGGACAAATCTGCACAATAGTGGTACATCTGGTGAAGGTGGGAGGGCGCTTTCCTATCAGCATAAATACTCCACCTTAGGAAGCACAAGCTACGTCAGCGAGAGAACATCTCCTGCCGACATAGCACTGGTGTGGACAGCGCGAAAGTGATATCACTGGAGGAGAGGCTTTTTCACACCTGAGTGACGTAAGTTATATTGACTTAGGTTGTAGGACAGACCCAGGGCTGTCCTCACCCATAAACAGAATATGCAGCTGCGTAGGGCACCTGAAAGTTTGGGGCACGGCTGGGTCTTAATGTCCACCCTTTTCCTATCCCTGTTCTGTGGTGTCACTTCCTCCCGAGAGAATCTAGTGAACGTAAAAGTGAAAACACTGCTACAGCTTTTAGCAGCACATCGAACCTACACAAGTGGTAATGGACCTTTTAACAGGTATTTGCCAACCCCAGGTCTATCCTGTCAGATTCTGGATTTACTGTGTTAGTTGACAGGACCTTAGTCAAAAATCCCCTTTAGACATATGTCATGAGTGCGTTGCTGAAGATGATACAATCGCGTCTCTAAAAAATTATCACCCCTCCCCTCAGTCTGCCATTGGGCACCAGGGCACCAGTTTAATAGCTCTGCGTAGGACCCCATAAATCCTAAAGACGGCCCTGTGTAGACCTACCCTGAGATGTTAAACTTGCATTAAACAGGCTTCTTTTGAGGAACTAAAGCTGCATCCCTGCAGGAAAGAAAGGGACTGAAATCCTGTGACTGGAGAGTGTTGGTTTGGCCGGCAGGCTGGCGAGGCGGCTCACCACCAGCTTACAGAGTGGTAAAATCATGCGCTCACCTAGCCCGTGCTGCAGCTGTTTGGTAGGGGAAAAAGGTTTCAGCCTCCGGCTCTGTTAAATCGGCATCTTTCGCCAGCAGCAGTTCATAGCCTACACAGCCTCTGCCCACAAAAATAACTGTTTGTTGATTGGAAAGACGGTTGCAATTGCGGTGCCATAAGCGGAGAGGGTTAAATATGGTGCGGCCCAGAGACAGCTCTTTCGTGAGCTCATACCCAGCCTCTTCATCCCGACTGTTTAATGAAGATTGATGCTCTGAGGGAGGCCACGTCTGTCTAGATGTTTTATGACCCGCCTTCCATCTTCCTTACCACTACAAATGAGCTCAAGATCTAGGCACCATTCTGCAAGGGAAAATTCCAGGCCGTGTAGGAGCTAATAAGTTACAGCTTCTTTAGGGGGTATGGAACGGCTGCCATATGAAGAGAGATTAAAAAGCCTGCAACTTTTCAGCTTAGAAAAGAGGAGACTAAGGGGGGATATGATAGAGGTCTATGAAATCATGCCTGGTGGGGAGAAAGTGAATAAATTTACTTGTTCCCATAACATAAGAACTAGGGGTCGCCAAATGAAATTAATAAGTTTAAAACAAACAAAAGGAAGTATTTCTTCACACAAAGCACAGTCAACCTGTGGAACTCCCTGCCAGAGGATGTTGTGAAGACTGGATTCTAAAAAGAACTAGATAAATTCATAGAGGTTAGGTCCACCAATGGCTATTAGCCAGGATGGGTAGGAATGGTGTCCCTAGCCTCTGTTTGTCAGAGGCTGGGAATGGGTGACAGGGGAGGGATCACTTGATTACCTGTTCTGTTCACTCCCTCTGGGGCAGTGGTTCCCGACCTTTTTTACAAGATGCCTGGCCACCTGATCTAACTGTGTCCCTTGGGAGGTGGAGAACTAGGGTCTGGTGCGGATGGGCCAAGCCCACTCTGCGACACATTGTAAAGCAGGTGTGAGGTGCTCTGAGGAAATGCTTTGCCAGCAGAGGCCTCCCCAACAGATGCAGAGCTAGAATGCCCATCCCTATGCCATTCCACTGCCAGTCCCCCCCGCCCTGGGGGCCTGACTGGGGCATTCCTATGGCATGGCTATTCCTCAGGATGGACTGACCCATAGCGGCTAGTGGGAGGGGGGCAAATTTAGGGCAGCTCTCAGTACTGCTGTAACCTGTGCCAATGGTCCATTCTCCATTGCCTTGGCACAAGGGTGAATGACCCCGTTGGTGCCTGACAATGGAGAATCAGGCCCCTAATTTAGTTATTGTGAGCAGGAGGCAGTCTCTTAACACCCCTCCCCGCACAGTAGAAAACTTGGGCAAAGTTTTCAGGCCAAGATTTTCAAAAGTAACTAGGAATTTGGGCGGGGGGGGTGCTTCTGAGGGCCCCATTAGGGTGCCCCTGACTTTCAGGGGGTGTTAAGCACCTTCCTTTCAAAAATCAGCCACCTCGAAGGTGCCTCCTCTTGCTGTTATAAGCAGATTTGGGCTTCTTCTGTTCCCGGGTTGCTTGGGTTGTTTCTCTGAAGCAGCGGCTTGTCGTTGTTTGGGCTGCTCTCCAAGATGGCTGCTTGTGTTGGTGCTTCACCATGACACACAAGTGATCAATGGGAAGGAAGCCCTGCCCCTGCTGGCGCGTAACCACGCACACACTTCACAGCAGTCCCCCCACCCCCCCCGCCACCGCCTCACATCAGGCAGTGGCTGCCTAGTGGCTGCTTTTCCTGTCACATGGTCATGGGTGGCCAATCATGTGCCCCCGCCGCCGCACGCATTGGCTTGTAAAAGGGGGCAACCGAAATCACTAGTCACTTAAAACAATCCTAGCCTGTCGTCTTCCCTTACGTTTTCAGAAACTCATCTGCCACTGAGGTTGGGTAGAACACACAAGCGATATAGACCCCAATGCATAGGGTTGCCAGGTGTCCGGTATTGACCCGGACAGTCCGGTATTTTCGCATCCTGTCCAGTAAAAAAATTCAGAAAATACCGGACACCTAAAATGTCTGGTATTTTTCCCTGCACAGGAGGCGAAAATACTGGGCACCTGGCAACCCTACGACACACTCAGCAACTGGGCCCAGCCCCCGGCCTCCCTTCCCCGCCCCTGGACTCCGTGCTTACCTGGTTCCGCAGAGAAGCTGCATTCTGGTTTGATCAAGAAAACAAAAAGGGGAAGCAATGCCTTCCCTGGGTCTTAGTGCTCAACTGCTCCCCTGTTCCTATCCCTAGTCTGACTCTGCACGCACTGAAAGGGCCATGCTGTTTTAATGCTGTTTTATTTTTTAATTTTTTTTTTTTGCTCAACAACTTTGGTCTCCCTCTTTTTTCCCCCCCCTCAACAGAATTTTTTCCCCAGGTTTTTTTTTGGGATGGGGGGTGGTGTTTGGCATTTTTGGTTAAACTGTCTGGCAACCCTACCGATGCATGTGTGAAAATAATATTGAACTGCAACATAAGAACGGGCCATACTGGGTCAGACCAAAGGTCCATCTAGCCCAATATTCTGTCTTCCTACAGTGGCCAATACCAGGTGCCCCAGAGCAGTGGTTCCCAACCACTGGTCTGAGGACCAGCAGCAGGCCGCGAACCCCTGCCTGCCGGGCTGGGGCACACTGCCAGGCCACGCCCCCAGCTGCTAATGAGTCCCGCCCACTGGGGTTCCCCATGCAGCAGTAAGGTGAATGGCCCAGCGGACAACCGGGTGTGCTGTGGCTGGAGTCGGGGCCTGCAGTGAAACTGTCCTACTGGGGCAACCTTATGGCCCCGATTTCAGCTCCAGCAGCCGCTATACGGCCCAGCTGGTGGGGCCACATGATGGGCAGCTGCAGTGCTTGGCTCCAGCTGAGTGCCTGTCAGCCGATGGTCAGGGCAGTGAGTGGTGTGTGTGTGTGTCAGCTTTCAACTGGCGCTGCCAGGACCCGGGGTCCTCTTAGCAGTGGGCACCTGGAAGAGGCTTGGCCGACGGGCGCCCCTAACAAGTTTACAGGAGGAGAGCTTATAACACCTCAGATTTTAGCTGCTAGAATCCAGAAATCCCATGCAGCGGGCAGCCTGGGGGGAGGCTGAGAGAGGTGCTAATGGATCTATACCTGGGAGTGACACAAATCAAGCGCCCAAGCTCTCCCTATCCTGTCCCTTTTGACCGGCTGAAGTTCTTTTAAATTGTGCTTGGATTTCTGTTTACAGCAACTGAAGGAGTCAGGTTAAAGCCTAAATATTACTATTTTATTGTTACAGGGTAAACTTAGCTGAAAGAATGCTACTGCTGTGTTACAGATAACACAGCCACTAAGCAAAAAGGACAGGACAGAAATTAATTTAAAACAAAAGTCACTTACAGGTACAGTGAGCTGGCACTGGGGAGTCTGGTGGTGAGGGGCTCTAAGGGGCAGGGGGCTGGCACTGAGTCGTTTGGGATGGGGCTGGCACTAGGGGGCTCTGAGGGCAGGAGGTTGGCATTGGGGGAGTTGGGTGCAGGGGACTCTGGGGTCAGTGACTGGCACTGGGGGCTTTAGGGTCCAGGGCTCTTCATACCGTGGACCGACAAACCCATTCACAAACTTTTGGCAGACCGGTAACATTTTATTTGCATATTTGTTACCAGTCCGCCAAAAGTTTGTGAATAGGTTTGCCGGTCCCCTGTATAAAAATGGTTGGGAACCACTGCCCTAGTGCCAGCCCTCCTGCCCCAAATGCATCTTGTGGAGTGAGACCTGCATGGCTCCAAAGAGGACTGAGGAAGAAGTTCTCCCAGATAGAGGGAAAAGTGGCTGGAGACACCTGCAAAGAGGGGCAGAAGCAAACCTTTAAAACAGATGTAGGAGCTTGGAGGGGGTGGAGGTGCCTGCCTAGTGGAAGAGGCAGGAAAATCTAGTTTTGAATTCAAGTCTTATTTTACGTTTATGTTATTTTTTGTTAGCTTTCTTTGGGTACATCTAGACTACATGCCTCTGCCGACAGAGGCATGTAAAATAGACTACCCGACACAGTCAATGAAGCGGGGATTTAAATATCCCCCGCTTCATTAAAATAAAAATGGCTGCCACGCTGTGCCGGCTCAGCTGATCGTCGGCACAGTGAGCGAGTCAAGACGCGGATGGTCGACAAGGGAAGCCTTTGTCGACGCTCCCTTATGCCTCTGGGAGCAAGACACGTGAAGTCATTCTTCCCCTCTACTCTGTGCTGATTAGGCCTTAGTTGGAGTATTGTGTTCAGTTCTGGGCACCACATTTCAAGAAAGATGTGGAGAAACTGGAGAGAGTCCAGAGAAGAGCAACAAAAATTATTAAAGGTCTAGAAGACATGACCCAGGAGGGAAGACTGAAAGAATTGGGTTTGTTCAGTTTGGAAAAGAGAAGACTGAGAGGGGACATGATAGCGGTTTTCAAGTATCTTAAAGGGTGTTACAAAGAGGAGGGAGAACAATTGTTCTCCTTGGCCTCTGATGACAGGATAAGAAGCAATGGGCTTAAACTGCAGCAAGGGAGGTTCAGGTTGGACAGTAGGAAAAACTTCCTAACTGTCAGGGTGGTTAAACACTGGAATAAATTGCTGAGGGAGGTTGTGGAATCTCTATCACTGGAGATATTTAAGAGCTGGTTAGACAGATACCTGTGCGGGATTATCTAGACGGTGCTTGGTCCTACCATGAGGGCAGGGGACTGGACTTGATGACCTCTCAAGGTCCCTTCCAGCTCTAGTGTTCTATGATTCTACAATTCTATGAATCCCTTTGCTGCTGGAGCCGAAGACAAAAGAGATGGGAAGGGTATTAGTAGAGGCTACAGCTCTGGAATACTGTAGGTCAGTGATGGAGGTAAGTAACCAAACTGGAAACCAGTGTTACCAATGCACCATCTGAATTCAGGGGCAGGATTTTCAAATGGCCTCTACCAAAACTCCAACCAAAACCCCAGATCCAAGCACTTGAGGGATAAGCAGAATATTGCAGCTTGAGCCCATCTCTCGTTCATAAAGGTTTTTGTGACTTCCCTTCCAGTCGCTCTACCATGGAACACCGAAAAGGCCACAAGGAATATTTGAGGATGCTGCATGAAGTGTGATGAAGAAGCCTCTCTCTGTGACGCCGTGATGTGACAGTGAGTTTGTGCCCAGTTCCAATCCCAGCCTCAGATCATAAGCAAAGATGAGTTTGATCGTTATCACTCGTGGTCATTTAGCCATGTTACAGAGTTCTCATGTCTCCCGCTTTAGGAATGAGCAGCTATTTCCGGTCAGAAATGGACTGGCCGCTCCTCCGGTTTGGAGGGAGATACCTGGACATCATCGTTCCTGGTAAGGTGCACGCCTGCGCGGCTGCAGAAAAATCTTCCCCACCCACCTCCTCTGGAGAGCCGCGCATTAGCACTGATGTGGCAGGCAGCTGCTTCAGTGGGCAGGGCCGGCTGAGACAGCAGGGTGAGGGAGCTGCTGCGGCAGGAGGCCAGGATCTGCTGTGGCCATGTGGCAGGAGGGGGAGGCCTACTCTGGTGGCCGAGGCTGCCATGCCACATGGCTGGGAGGGGGTGGGGTCTGCTCCAGCTGCTGGGAACAGGACCTGACAAATGGCGGAAGAGAGGGCGGTTTCTGCTCTGGCGGCCGGGAACGTGTGTGGGTTAATAAACTGGGTGTCACAGTGGCACACATCCAAACCAGCGCACATGACCTCAATATTGGTGCACAAGCTGAAACTCACTCCTCTCATGGTTGGAAAATCTTAGAAGGAACCCTGCTGGACATGCCTTCGTGGTATGGACTAGCACTGCAAAACCAGAGTGGTGTGTTTTTTCAGGGGTGAAGTATGTTGAAAGAGTTGTGTAGTGCAGATCACAAAGAAAATTTCAGAGGGAGGCCGTCTAAATATGGAAGTGCATTGACTTAAACCAGGAAAAAAAAACCTGCCCACATTTTGCCAAAGCTAGCAATCCTTTGCTCTTGGGACTATCATAAATAATGCCTCCCCTCCTTTTTTTTTAATAAAAACAACATTTTTCGGAGAGCCCATCAATCACAGACACTAAGCCATACGCACCCGCTGAAAGCATTAAAGACGCGTCCAATTCAGAGAGATCCTCGAAAGGAAAAAGTGCTCCAGGCTGCAATTCTTCCAGCTCGTTTAGAGAGATGTCAAGTTTAACGATCCTAAGGAATGAGAGAGGGAGAAAAAAAATCAAACTATTTCCAATCTCTCCCCTTCCCCCCAATAGAGTTTTTAACTTCTGATGTAATCACCACATTAGACAAGCGGCAACTGACAGAGATTGTTTCAACCCCAGTACGGCCTGATTTGAGGAGCTGTATATTGGAAACCGCCCAAAATAATACTCTTTAGAAAAAGGGGAGTTTAAAAAGTGACATGAATACGAGAGAGCCAGATCCTTGGCCGATATAGATCAAGTTAGTGCTATGTATCTCATATTTGTTAGTCGAGTTATGCCAGTGTACACAGCAGTGAAAGTAACTTCAAATTTCTTACAGGTGCTGTCCTATTGCAACCTGGGTCTCTGCCATCTCTTTAAATAGATCCCTGCTGGCTTTTGCCACAGTTCTTGCCGGAGCTGTGCACCAGGGCGCAGATGCTTCCTTGCACCTCTGAGCATATACCAGTTGGAGATGTGGTGCACAGTGTGTCTAGAAAACATCTGTACATGACAAAACAGCTTGCACCTTCAGGGGAAAACAATCAAACATGTGAAGCAGTCGGTCTATCTGCTGGATTGTTCAGATGAGTGGTTGTTGGTGAAATGCATGGGACCACGGGAATACCCACAAGGGCTGAAATGTGTGTGGGGAATAGTGGCGAGATGTTCAGCAAATAACAATGGAAACGACTGAAAAATATACCGAAGATGTGGGGGAAGGAATACTCTGTGGAGCTGGAATATGATATGTGCAGCGCCAAAGAACACAAAGCAGAAAGAAGAGGGAGGAGAATATCTCTGACTTGCTCACCTAGAAACATATCACTGGTTTAAGAAGAAAGTAATGGGGGTGTCATTAATATTTAGGCTAGATAGCAAGAAAACTTCCTGACAGTGATAGCTATTAGACTGTGAAATAGTCTCCCAGCAGAGGTCTGTCCAGTCATAGAAGCCCCAATGCTTGGGATATTTCCGACTAGGCTGGAGAAAGCAGGGTGATTCTCCAGCTGTGGAGCACCTCTGGGGAACTCTTCCTGGTAATTATCCGAGAATAAAAGACACGGAGAGGCAAGTGGTTGGAGATTACGGCATTGGCAGCAGGATCGCTCCAAGAAAGGATTTCTCTTTCAGCCCACAGACTGGAAACATTTGAGAAAAGACTCCAACCTTTTTGAGCATACAGACCCCTTTCAATCTATTAAAATGTCATGGACCCCCGCTCCCCGGGGAAGAAAAAAAAGGAAAGTAAAAGAAAAGTAAAGATTGGACCCACTGTGGTGGGCCTGATCCTTACTTTTAAACTTTCCATGAACCCCCCTGAAGTACCATCGCAGACCACCAGGGGTTCCCTGCAATACTATCACAGGCCACTAGGGGTCCCCCTGCAGTACCGTCACGGACCTCCAGGGGTCCCTCTGCAGTACAGTTGCAGACCACCAGGGGTCTGTGGACTAGAGGCTGGGAACCACTGGACTAGATCACATACTGTAGGCAGGGCTACTGGCTGCAGGCGCCAACAAATCTTTTCTAGTGATGGCTCTTTGGAAAGCACGTGGCTGTAAGTTCTTCTCAGGTGTTTGTAACTGTGCTCCCCCACTTCCTGTGCAAATACTGGGTTGATATTTTAGGGATGGGGGTTAGTAGAGGTGGAATGGCTGCCCACTGCCCTGGAGAACAAGGAACCCCTCTCTGAGCCCTGGTGGGCGGAGTCCCACCCCACCACCATGCAGCTGGAAGCCAGAAAGCGGGACAGGACGTATAAAAGGCAGGTCCAGGAGCCAGACACCTGCCCAAAGGTGGGAGGCTGCTTCAGATCGGACCTGAAGCAGGAAGCCACTGGCTGGGATCACCGGGACCACAGAGAAGCTGCCAACGCTCAGGGAGGTTGTTCCAGCCCCAACGACCCAGACAGCCTGTTACTGAGCAAAGTATGCCCCGAGGGGGAGCTAGGAAGTAGCCCGGGGTAGCCGACGCTGATCTGGCTGAGACAGTGTCCATGAGGGAGTCGGCGTGTTGCGGTCAGGATCCCTGCTGATCCAGTGGCAGGCCAATCTGGGTGGGATGCAGTAGAGCGGGTGGGCCTGCGTCCCCCCTGCCACCCCAGCCCATGGGTGGCAGTCTACCCCGACTGTTTGCTGCCTACCCTGAGCTAAGGTCTGGGTTCCGCTTGATCATAGTCCCGAGCCCCTGAACGAATGCTGCTTGCCCCGAGGGCTTATTAACGGTCGGCTCGGCCTGAGTATAGGGCTGAGACCCTGGAACGGGTTGCCACCCCACGCTGACCCTGCACTGGGACGCACTGACTGTACGGATGGAGTTGGTCCTGGCCACAGGGCTGCACTCGTGAAGCTAAGACGCCCGGCTGGTTCCCCGTGTGCGACTGAGCCAAGTGTGGTTAACGAGGTAGAGTGACCCAGAGGCAAGGAGCCTCTCCCTGTGCCCCTGGTGGGCGGAGTCCCGCCCCCTTCCTGAGCCCCTGGTGGGCGGAGTCCCGCCCCCTTCCTGAGCCCAGGTGGGCGGAGTCCCGCCCCCTCCCTGAGCCCAGGTGGGCGGAGTCCTGCCCCCGCCTGGACTACAGGGTTGTTTTTGTGAGTTGCGATCCTAGAAAGGCGGGGGAAAGTAGGGGAGGGGCGGAGCAGAGGTGGGATGAGGCGGAGCTCTGAAGGTGGAGCACCTGCTAACCATGAGCCCTTTCCTTTGGAACAGATTAAGCACAATCCTGTTGTGACAATTTCACCCTCCCACCTCCCATGCTTTATGAAATTGCCTTATGGACACAAATATGCATAACTTGGAGATGCTGTGGACAAAATACCTCAAGTAGCCTATCAATCTTACGTCACAATCTGCTGGATCTGTAGCTCTTATTTTTGGTGTAGGATTCACGCTTGTACGTAAAGTTAGAAATGGGAAGCACGGACTGGTTTATAGTTTTAAATGTGGGAATGAAGCCATCAAGGGTGTTTCCCTCAATGTCTGGGTGATCACTTGTAAACAGCCCTTTTGTCCTTTAAGTCTCGGTAGTGGTTGGTCTTAGGAAGTCATGTGACCTCCCTAATTCGTAGGGTCCGAGGAGATAATTTTCCATGAAAGGGTGAAAGGCACAGACAAAGAATTCCCACCTAAAAAGGGAGGCTATTTAAAATGCAACGTTTTTCAGTCCCTTTGTCTTGGTTGGCATGTCACTCCCAAGAGAGTGAACCAGAGACCCCAGGGAAAAAAGATCTTCCCTGGCTTGAAGATTTAGATGAAAGAAGACCAGTTGTAGGGTATTTTACTGAGCTTTTGGTGTTCGGACTAGTTCTGTGTGTTCTGTTGTTTTAAACTTGTAATCTACTTTGCTCTGCCTGTTCTCACTTGCAACCACTTAAATCCGACTGCCTGTACTTAATAAAATCACTTTTCTTTACTATCAAGCCACGTGTAAATAACAGGTGCCTAGGGGAGCAAACAGTGTGCACATCCTCCTTTCATTGTTAAAGGGGCTTACCTGAATGATTTATTAGAGGTTCTCATCCCATTTGGGGGTTGGGTTCTTGGAGGCTGGGCCCGAAACGACATTCTCCTCAGGCCTGAAAAGATTCAGTGCCTGTATTGCTCTTTGGAGGGGCAGCGGGAGGTTGATCTCAGCTCTGTGTCTCATGCTGGATCACAAATTAAGCTGATTACAATGAGCAAAATACCAATCCATCTGCTGAATATCTAGCGAATCCTGCTAGCTGCCGGGGGAGCATTCCTTCACATCCTGCTTACACGGACGGCAGACGGCCACTTCTGGGACATCCTGTCTGGGCCCACTGCAGGCAGGCAAGCAGGCAGACTGCCTGAGCACTGCGCTGCACCATGGGACTTTTAGTGGGCTGGAAGGTCATGGCAGGTCAGAAGGGAATGTTTGGCAGGCCAGATCCTGCCCACCTGCCGTATTTTGCCCACATCTGCTCTACACTTGTCACTGTCCTGAGTGACATGATTAAGCCAACCTCATTTTCTAGTGTAAATCAAGCCTCAGATTCAATACTTCGACTGTAGCCTCATTGGAGCGGGGTGAAGACCATATTTTGTTCTATGTTTGAACCTCACCTAGCACAATGAAGTCTTGGCTCATGACTGGAGTTGCTGGGCACAACCGTACCACAAATAATAACTAACAGATATTAAAAGCATTTAGTTCTGTGGGCGGGGCCTCAGATTAGAATATAAGGTCTCTCAATGTCAAATACTGCCTCATAGTTTTGTGAACCTGAGAAAGGCCCCAGAATAAGTATCTATTTAAAAAACAGGGAGTAAACTACCATTCTGAGTTCTGGGTCTCCATGAATCTTGACTTATAATAGACTTGGAAGGATTTTATTTTTTTTTAAATCAGTAAATATCCCTCCACATAAATTTCACTGTAAACACATAAACCGACAAAATGTTTCCACAGACAATAATTAAAAGGTACAGAAACGCAAAGTGAGAAAAATGCTGCTTGAGAAATTCTTAAGAGTTTAATTTGAGGATATACATTTTGGGTGTTTGACATGGGATCTCAACAATTTACATTTTAGTAGTTATAAAGCTTTAATTTTTCGCATCTCAACTAGAGATGTTAAATTTAGTTTAATCAACTAATCGACTAGTCGGTGGAATTTCCATCGACTAGTGGTTCTCAACTCGTTTCAGTCCACGGACCACCAGGCCAATCAAAACATTTTCATGGACCACCTCCTTTTTGAGACATGATAAAAAAGAGCAGACAACGAACATTTTGGTTCGAAATTTATTTCTTACTAACAGATTTTTGGTGCCTGCCCACACCGTGTGACTTTGGACAATGTTCCTGTGGACCACCGAAAAAGTCACCATGGACCACCAGTTGAGAACCACAGGACTAGTCGATTAGTCGATAAGCGGGGGAGCCGCAGCAAGGTTAGCTCCCAGTCCCAGGAGCTAACCCCTCTGCCACTCTGCCTTTTAAATGTATTAAGAGCTGTCCGGCTCTTAATGCATTTAAAAGGCTGGTGCGCAGTGGGGAGGACCTGGCGCGAGCCAGGAATCTGCTGTCCCGGCTCACGTCGTGTTCCCCCCGCTGCACTTCTGCTTTTTCAATGCAATGTAGCATCCTAGGACTGGGCGCAAGCCAGGAATCAGCTGATTCTCGGCTTGCAACCGGTCCCCGCTACCCTTCTGCCTCCCCTGCCCCTGTGGAGATGGTGGAGAGTCCCGGTTTACAGAGGTTCAGCCTGTACATAGAAATTGCAGTGTGGGCTGGAGCTCAGACTACAGAGCTGGGGGAGCATGGGTAGGCTTCACTGCTAGTGTTCCTTGACCTAGCTCAATTAAAGTTCACTCAGGCATGTCTACACATGCTACAGCCACACCCTGAGTGCAGTGGAGATGCATCTCTGGTCAGCGGGACCAACAGCCTGGCCAAGGCGGAGGGGCTGCTCCACACCCTCGGAAGGGGCGGGGCCTCAGGTGGAAGGGGCGGGGCCTCAGGTAGAAGGGGCAAGGCTGGGGCTAGGCAGCCCTCAGCGCCACCCAGAGAGCATTGTGCCCCGCTCCAGCAGCCCTCAGTGCTGCCCAGAGCGCGCCACATGACAATTTTGAAGGGGGTCGGCCATCTGGACCCTTTTGAATCGCCAGGCTCTAGGGCAGTTCTCCCTTTACCCTTCCCCCCATTGGCGGGACTGCCTTTAGTCTCCTTGTTCAGACTGCGAACACCTGCTTCTTGGGAACTGGATAAGGACCATGACTGTGTTTACACAGGCTACTGCTCTGAGCTGTCAGGCAATAATGATTTTTGGCTGCAGCTGACCAGGGGTGGAGTTGAACTGACGGAAAAGAGGGGAAAGGCTCCATTTCTCATCATGATTCTTCTGAGTCAGGCAGTCCCCCACCTTCCCCCCAAAATAACCCCCAAACTTCCCCTCGTGGCTGAAATGTTGAAAGGGACTTTATAAGGGCTTGCCAGCCAGAGAGGGTAACCGTCCACAGGGGCCAAGCAACATGAAATGTTCAGGTGTTTTATGCACTGAGACTTTATTTTTATTGTTACGCCGGAACGGTTCAAAAGAAGCAATTTGTTCTGCGGTAATGCACTCAGGAAGTAAGGGGCGGCAGATTTATCACGAGGGAGGAAACGTTGAAGCAAAGAGGAAGTGACTAGGACGAAAACAAGAATAACCAAACACAAGTATGCAAGTGGTTATTAATGACAGGAGGAGAAATCAATCATTCTGACCCACACAACAACTGATGAATTGCGGGTATGGAGTCCTGGACACACTAAAACGCTCCAGCGAGCAAAACCATTTTTCTTTGTTCAGTGCTATTGAGCTGTGTTGCTTTTTAATAATACTGTATATAAATTAATAACAGAGGGCCTGACCCAAAGCAAAATTACATCAATGGGATCCTTTGTATCAACTTCAATAGGTTTTTGGATCAGGCCCTGTGACCCTCGACATGCTTTTCTGCCAACTGGCAAAGGAACTACCGAACACGCTGTTTGCAGAATCTTAAGGCAGTCACGTAAGGTATCGTTTAAAAACTAGTGAGTCGCTTTTCATGACTATCGCTGTGTGATGTATGGATGGTTGGTGTATAAAGTGTTATGTATATGTGTGCCAGAAATAGGTTCCTAAAAGATGTTGTGGAGGCAGTTGATAAACCAATCTTCCCTAGAAAAAGGAATGTGGATTCATCCCTCGACTCGGATCAAGCTAACAAGCAAAGGACAGCAGAAGTGCAGTTGCAGCTAACGTTGAAGTGATCAAGCCAATCAAAATAGCAAATTGAGAGGTGGATGAAGACAGATATTGGCGCCTGTAACCCAGAGAACAAGCAGTTGGGGAGAGGAATTCTGGGTTTACTTTTCAAAGAATATATTTCCAAGGGCTTCTGGACTATAAAAGGGGAGAAAAGAAGGATTCCTTTGTTAGCCATCCCGTAGGGGACAAACCCTGTGATTTTATGAATGATGGGTCCTCCTGCCTTTTTTTGTTGTTGTTGTTAATACTGGGAGAAGCATCTGAAGGCGTTTTCACAATTTCAGGGTAATTGCATCTGTTTTCATCTCTCTGTGGCTCACTCCAGGAGTTCCCAGACACGTCCCAGGTCTCCAGCCAGACCCTGTCTCTGGGCTCACACTTTTCTGACCAGGGGTTTTAAGGTTACCTAACCCCCTGCTGTAAGCTCCCTGCTTATTCCACATGTGTCTGTGCTTTGCTCGCTCTCTGAGTGCAATGAATGGCATGATTCCCAGCAGATGCGAGTTACCACACAGCTCTTTCTAAGCAAGCACCTTTATTCTTAAGGCCAAAGCATAACAGAGAAAACATATAAATACAATAAACAAATTGAAACACACACCAAACTACAGTCTACACCAGGGGTCTCAAACTCCCAGCCCACAGGCTGTCCCTGGCTGGAGCACCTGCACAATCTAGCCCAGGATTCTTGGCCGGCCAACGGGGGGTCCTGGTCATGACCATTCCCCAAGCTCCACCCCTTCCCACCATCGCCCCGCCCTCTCTCCCGCATGGTACCTCATCCCCTGAGGATGTGGCTTTGGGGATGACCGAGGGACCTGGTGCGGTGGAGCAGTAGCAGTCACCCCCCCACACACACACTTCCCGTGGCAGCAGGAGCCGTAGGGAAGTGGAGCAAGTACTGTCTCCCAGTGCGCTCTGCTTCTCCGCAGCTCCTGTCACCACTGGGAGTGCTGAGGCACCTGACCGCTGCCACCATGCCCCACTGGCCCCACCTCCCCCG
The DNA here is from genome assembly GCA_019425775.1 of Rafetus swinhoei. NCBI lineage: Eukaryota > Metazoa > Chordata > Testudines > Trionychidae > Rafetus > Rafetus swinhoei. The sequence continues at coordinate 343,769,577 of CM033437.1, read as the reverse complement.
ATGTATATCGTGAAATTGATGTTTATCGACTGATAAAAGTCCAATGCCACTGCTTGTCCAGGGAGATCGTTCCACGGCCTAATACTCCTTCCTGGGCTAAAATTCTTCTGTCTTTTCACATCTGATCCTGTTCCCGTTAAAGTCAAAAGCTTGCACTGAATTAGATAGGCACAGGATTGGGGCCTCACTGGAAATCAGTAGGAGGTTTGTGTGACCATCAGCCTGCAGACCCTCCAAAACATGGCTTCCAAACCTCAAAGAATAAGCAATTGAATCAATGGATTGTATACAACAGGGCTACTCAACATGCGGCCCATGGGTGGGAGCCAAAACAAAGTTGTCAATATAATGGTCATCTGTTGAGATGCGTTTTAGTAGTTAAATTCCTGGACTGTTGTTGCTCATTAAAAGTGCTGTCATATGGATGGAAATGGGGTAAATATTGCATTTTATTAATATCAGGAGAACTGACTTCAATGGGGCCGTGTTGTGTAGTCTTGCCTTCATCTTTGTATTCATACCTGTCAGTGAGAAAGACTATTTGCATATATTTGCATATATATTTGCATGTACCTGCAACCACACTTAAGTTGCGGCCCTCAGCACGTGCTGTGAGTCAGAGTTGTTGACTCGAGTCCCACGACTTGAACTCGAGTCTGACTTAAGTCGCCGAGGTGACTTGACTTGAGACTCGACTCGGGTTCATTGTTTGTGACTTGAGACTCGACTTGAGACTTGCTAATTTTGTTAAATCAACTTGGTGAAAAAATTGTCCGAAAATGCCGATATTGATGGCTTGTACAAAAGTGACTTGACATTTTTTAAATTAAGACTTGAGACTCGACTTGGGACTTGACTCAAAAGTGACTTTAGGGACTCGAGACTCAGCTCGAGACTTGAACTGTAGTGACTTGAGACTCGACTTGGACTTGACAATGACGACTTGAAGACAACACTGCTGTGAGTATCATTGTGGCTCCCAGGGTTTCCAAAGTTGAGTAGCCCTGGTATACAACATTACTGTGCTATAGCAATGTATCATGCGAGGCCTATCATCCCACACTGGTGGTTAATATCATGTATGTATTAACATTCTATGCTGAATTATAGACACTCCTGATATTACGATTTAAAAGTCTGTGCTCCAGCAAGGATAGCTATCTACCTGTCTCCAGTTTCAATTAAGCATTATGTAATCAAAGCAATGGGAGCCTTACTTACATCTGAACCAGCAGGGGAATGAAAAACTCACAAAAAGGGAAGGACAGCAGGAGGTCATCCCGATTGTGGAGACAAATCAAAGAGGGAAATATAAGTAGGGATGTAAAATCCCATTTAATTACGGAACCAGTTAAACTGGTTAACAGATTAAATGGGGGCAGCTGGGGGGGCCACTCCAACCTACTGGGCAGAAGTGGTCTCACTGCCAGCCACACCCCGGCTTCTCCAGCCGGCTGCCGGCTCACAGCCTGTGTGGGTTGGGAGTCGGCAGCCTCACACAGGGCTAGAAGTAGCAGCAGGGTCGGGGGGAGGAGGCTGACAGCTCCCAGCCCACATAGACTGGCGGACCGCGTGCTGGAGGCTGCTCTCGGGTAGCACTTAACTGTTACACGGTAAGCATCACCCATGAAGGGTGATGCTCACTGGGTAACCTGTTAACAAGTTACCCATTCACATCCCTGAATATAAGTAGAAGGGGGGAAAAAGCCATTACTTAGGGGGCACAGGAACAACCCCCTGTGAAAGCAGGATCCCCTAGTCTAGGGGGCTAAGGATGCTGGTAACTTGATGTAAGAAAGGAACCGGCTTAGGCACAGATCGTAACTTGCTAAGGCTACCTTTTAGTCACTGGAAAGTGTGTTTTATTTTGCTTTATTTGTAACCATGCCCGTCTCTTTTTCTCTTATGTTAGTCTCATGTAAATGTCTGGTCTTTGTTGCTAAACCTATTCTTGATTTGTTACAAAACCAGCTCAGTGCTGCCAGGTGTAAGTCTTCAGCGCACCAAACAGGCTGATGTGCACTCTGTCACTTTGGAGGCAGGCAGCAAACCTGGTGACTTTGGTGAGGGAGAGGGACTGACACTGCAGGGAGATGTTTACCGGTTGATACCTGCAAGGCAAGGGTTAGATTGGCAGCGTTTTGAAGATTTGATGACAAGGCAGACCAGCAGGGAGCTGCCACGGAGCCCAGCAGCAGCGGAATGGTAACACATTTCAGAGGGGTAGCCGTTTCAGCAAAACCAACCAGGAGTCCTGTGATGAAGTGGACTCCAGCCCACGAAAGCTTAGACCCAAATAAAAGTTTCAGAGGGGTAGCCGAGTTAGTCTGTAACTGGAAAAACTTAAAAAACAATAAAAGTGTTTGTCTTTAAGGTGCCACAGGACTCCTTGTTGTTTTAGTAATCGCACAATGGTTCAGACATCTGGGGCTATGTCTACACTCGTGGCTTCTTGCGCGAGAAATATGCAAATGAGGCTAAGCGTGGAATATTGCCGAGCCTCATTTGCATACCTAATGAGCCACCATTTTTGCAGAAGAGGCTCTTGCGCCAGAAGGAGCTGTCTACACTGCCTTCTTCTGCACAAGAAAACCTCTTGCGCAATGCCGTTATGCCAATTATTTTCAGGAATAACGGCATTGCGCAAGAGGGTTTTTCTTGCGCAAGAAGGGGCAGTGTAGACAGCTCCTTCTGGCGCAAGAGCCTCTTCTGCAAAAATAGCGGCTCATTAGGTATGCAAATGAGGCTCGGCAATATTCCATGCTTAGCCTCATTTGCATATTTCTTGCGCAAGAAGCTGCGAGTGTAGACATAGCCTGGGAGTCCTAGACTCTCAGAAAAGAGGGCCAGAACGATCTCACCACGCTCTAAAAATGAAGGATTTTATTCTTGCTAATTCACGCCATTCACCACCTGATCTAAAGCCCATTGCAGCCAAAAGGAATCTTTCCTACGACTTCAGTAGCCTTTAGAGCAGGCCCCTTGAGGGACCATTACTCAAATCTTAGACTAGGGAAGATTTTATATCTTGATGTTCTTGGATTCATTTTGGTTTCTTCCCCATACTCTAAGCTCTTTGGAATTACGGGCTGTTGCACTGGGGTCTGACCGGTGGGCCATTCTCCAATAAAAGGATGCTCCCTGGTAAGAAGTGAAGGAAGACAGTTCCGGGACTGGAGCCTTTGGTGGAAGATGTGGAGTGGCAGGATTCTGATTCCCGATAGGGCCCATCAAGCCCCTGGCTATGTGTCATGGAGTGTGGGGGAGTCACCAGGCCCTGAACCCCCATCCGCAGTGAGATGTGATTCCCAGCCAGCAAGCAGAACAGAAGGTTTATTGGTTCACAGCGTGGCTCAGATTTGTTGTTACAGGAACCAGGAGCATTCAGTGCAGCCCATCTTGGGGAAAGAGGGGGCCCAGAGCCCCAGCCCCAGGCTAGTTAGGCTCCCTTCTCCCCCAGCCAGCCGAAAACTAACTCTCACTCGCAGCCACTGCTACCAGCGCCCCAGGCAGCCCCGCCTCTTCCTTTGTCCTTCTTCCAGGCCCAAGGTGTTATTTGTGGTCACCTGGTCCTCAGGACATGAGAGACTGAATAGTGAGCTGTGCCCACGAAAGCTCATATACCATCTATATGTTTTGTTTGTCTTTAAAGTGCTACCAGACTATTTGTTGTTGTTTTTTAAATTTATACTTCCACAGTGAGTTGTGCCCAGCCTTCTCCTCCTCATGCAGATAGTGCTGCAGTGCCCAGGGAAACTGAGGCGTGCACCCGCGAGTGCACGCGCGCACACACACACAGAGTTACTACAGAACAGCACAGTAGAATCACATAAAGCCCAACAAAAAGCAAACCAAGTGAATACAAATCAGAGTGACTACAGCAGCCAACACAGTCCCCACTGTCGCACTATGGTCAGTTCGAGGGGGCGGCGTGGGAAAGCTGTGTCTAACTACACAGGCCAGAGCTGGGCCCCTGTACAGCACCGAGCGCGCGGTCGGCATTGCATGGGCAGTCGTGTTCCTGAATGCTAATCCTCTCGCTGATCAGCCTCAGCCAGTCATTGAGCAAAACTCAGGGGCGTGGGAATTCTGCCAGAGCCCCCCCCACCCCCTCCAAGTGGGGGCAGCTTGCAGCCCAGAAGGTGCCCAGTCGGGGCGAGCGTGGGAGAATGGGGCAGCCAGGCTGCTAGCGGTGGGCCTGACATCCTCGTGGGGAGCTGCTCTGCCCCTCAGCACCCCCCTTCCTCCTGCCCCTCGCCCTGCCCCCTCCAGCTGCTCGCACACCTCGTCCCCTGGGCTCAGCCAGGGGCGCGCCGGCAGCCCTGGGACTACAACTCCCATCACCCCCCGCTGCAAAGTTGCCGGCGTCGGCGGGGCCGCGCGGAGGCTTCTGGGGGCGGTAGTTCCCCGCCGGCAGAGCGGCCGCGGCGATGCAGGGCAGGCGGGCGGGGGAGGAACTACAGGCGGGCGGCGGCTGCTCCCCGGGGAGGTGGCGCCTGGACCGGCTCGGCGCGGCGCTGGGAGCCCCCCCCCCCGCCCGTCACCATGCGCCTGGCCGCGGCCGTCGGGCTGGTCTTCGGCGGCTGCTGCAGCAACGTGGTGTTCCTGGAGCTGCTGGCCAGGTGCGCGCGGGGCGGGGCTGGGGGGTCTGCTGGGCTGGGGCCCCTGGGCTGGGAGGGGGTCTGCTGGGCTGGGGCCCCTGGGGGGGAGGGGGTCTGCTGGCTGGGCTGGGCTGGGGGGGGGGGGGGGGGCTGGGCTGGGGGGGAGGGGGGGGGGGGCTGGGGCTGGGGGCTGGGGGGAGGGGCTGCGGGCTGGGCTGGGCTGGGGGGAGGGGGCTGGGAGCTGGCTGGGCTGGGAGGGGGCTGCTGGGCTGGGCTGGGCTGGGGAGGGGGAGGGCTGGCTGGGCTGGGCTGGGCTGGGGAGGAGGGCTGCTGGGCTGGGGCTGGGCTGGGGAGGGGAGGGCTGGGGGGCTGGCTGGGCTGGGGGAGGGGGCTGCTGGGCTGGGCTGGGGTGGAGGGGGCTGGGCTGGGCTGGGCTGGGCTGGGCTGGGGAGGAGGAGGGCTGCTGGGCTGGGGCCCTGGGGCTTGGGCTGGGCTGGCTGGGCTGGGGGAGCTTGGCTGGGCTGGGGTGGGGAGGAGGGCTGGGCTGGGCTGGGGAGGAGGGCTGCTGGGCTGGGGGGCAGAGCTCCTGAGCTTGGGCCCCGGGCTGGGGGAGGAGGGGAAGAGCAGGGCTCCTGACATGGCTCCTGGGCTAGAGGGGGAGGGCAGGGACAGGGCTCCTGGGCTAAGGGGTGGGGACAGAGCTCCTGGACTGGGGGGCAGGGCTGCTGGGATGGGGTTGGAGCTAGGGTTGCCAACTCTGACTGAAGTTATTCTGGGAGATTCCCCCCTTCCCCTTCTTTCTCTCTCTCTCTCAAACTCACACACACACACACATGCCATTTTCTTAAAACAGCCTATTAAAAGCTCCAGGGTTGCTTTCCGTAGCCCTTGGGCGATTGACTCCGATTCTGGAAGACTCCTGGCCAGTCCTGGAGAGTTGGCATCCCTATCTGGGGATGGGTCAGGGATGCCTGATGTGACTTCTGGGCTGGGGCGGGGGAAGGGAGCAGGGCTTTTGAGCTTGGTGGTGGGGAAGGCAGTGGGGTACCTGGGCTGGTGTTGCTAAGGGATTGGCTGCACTGACACATGACTGCACTGTAACTTTCTTGCTCAGGGGTCTGGAAACACCCCCCATCCCCGCTTTAGGGTACACTTGAGTCATGTTTTCAAGCTTTTCTCTGCAAATTTAAGTGGTGTAAATGAAAACAAAATATTTGAATGTATTCCCATGACTCAAGGAGCTCGGGCACTAAAAAGACCATGGGACTCATGGTAAGATCATGAGATCTGGCACCACTGCTCTGCTTCCGGTGCAAGTCACTGCCTCTTTCTGTGACTCGGTTTCCCCATCAGTAGCACACCAGTGTTTACCTACCTGGTATATATTGAAAGTTCCTGCGTGTTTACAAATGCAAAGTGCTGCGCGGTGTTAGTGGCATGTGGCAATGTTTTAATAGGCTGGAGCTGAGATCCTCCTCCTTAAAAGAATGAAAAACTTCAAAAAGGATTTTGTGGTTATCAAAAAAAGCAAACTCTGGAAAGCCATGAAGTTTCAGAATCAACGCTACAATCAGAAGAAAGCCAAACTGTGAGTGGCAATGTGCAGTGTGGAGTATCAAGAGAATTTGGCAATGCCCTGAGAAAAAGCCCTCTCTGAGGTGAACTTGCCTCTCCGTTACAAAGTCAGCTCCTTATTGATCCAACAGAAGAATTTTACTTCCAATCGTACAGTGGTTAAACCAGGACTGCACTTCTTGGTAGCCTTGCACAGTTCATAGAAAGATGTGTTTTACCAAAAGCATACTGAGGAAAATAATTTCTTCCCTGTGCTACCAATGAGAGCAGTGCCATTAGACACAGACCTACCCATGTAGCTGTCAGTCCCAGGATATTAGAAAGACAAGGTGAGTGAGGTAATATCTTGTACTGAGCCAACTTCTGTTGGTCAGGGCCACAGAGCCATGAGCGTTCGAGCTACGCAGACTGAACGTTGGTTTTCAAGCCTTCTAGCCATCGGTCAACCAAATAAGGCCCCAGAGCCTTGAGGTTCTATATCAGGGATGCAAAACTGCAGCCCGGGGCCAGATGCAAACCCGAACTTGCCTGGATCCAGCCTGTAAGGCTCAGGGCCTCCCACCCAACCACTCCACTGCAGGGCTGGAGCACATGTGTGGCCCCCAACTGATTTTTCTGTGGGCCAGCGGGCCCCAACCCAAAAAAGGTTCCTCACCCCTGTTCTATACAGAGGCATGAGTTGTGTAGATCCAGTTGCTGGATCAGAGCCTAAGATGACAACTTACAAAGAAGAGAGGTGACTGGTTAGCAAAGCATCACACTTCACGTCACAAAGACATCCATATGAATCTAGTTAACCAACCCGACTTGTGAGTGACACGTTTTGAAACCTCACCTGAGCAGGCTGCGGGTAAATCATCCTCCTTAAACGTAAGAGGCCAACCTGCCGCAGGTTTCTTTCCCTTTGTAAATTGGGCACGTGCTTTTCTTCTTTATGATGTATGAAGGCTTAACAGGTCTGGGCACACTGTAATGGTCTCTACATAAACACGTACGTCATGCTAGAGAGAGGCTCTGGCCAGTCCCTTTATGAAGACTACTAGAAATGCATCTGAGCAGCATTGTTAAAACAGCCACTATGGTGTGCTGAGCAAGCCAGTTCATTCTACCAGTTCTCCAAAACTGTGGTACACTTTCCAGTGGTCTGCTGGCAGCTGGCTGGGCACATGCTGTTGGTTATTCTAGTGCCGTGGTGTCCAACATGCTAGTGGCATGTGGCTATTTGGCTGATTGAGTGTGCCTAGTGGTTGAGTGTGACTACTGCTTTAGAACTGGTTAGACACCACAGTTCTAGTGGTTTCCAGCTGCAAAATTGCATCAGGAGATTCTTGCTAACTCTTCCAGCTAGCTGCTGTGGTTCTGGACGCTGAAAGTTACGTGATTGGGAATGGATGGGGAAGAGGTGGCAAAGCTCCCTGTAATGAATTCTAGATCAGTGGTTCTCAGCCAGCAGTACCCCAAGGATTACGAAGAGGGCTTCCAGGGTACATCAATTCATTTAGCTGTTTGCCTAGTTTTACAACAGGTTGCATCAATGTCACTGGTGAAGGCAGTGCAAACGACATTTTCATACGATGACTTGTTGATAGTGCTTTATGTACGATACGCTTGAAAGTAAGTGAAAATTGTGTGAGGAAAATGAGCAGTTTTTCAGTAACAGTATGCTGTGACACGTTTGGATTTTTACGTCTGATTTGTGTAAGCGAGCACTTTTTAGGTAAAGTGAACCTTGGGGATATGCAAATAAATAGGACTCCTGAAAGGTGTAGTCTGGAATAGGGATGTTAAATATCAGTTAATTGACTAGCTGAGTAACCTCATGACATTTTATCGGTTAGTCGACTATTCTATAGTCCCTGGGGTCGGGGCCAGCAGCCTCTGTATCAGAGGCAATGGCGCAGGGTGCCAGGTGGGACCTGGTCTGCGAGAGGAGCCAGTTTAAAAACCAGCTCTCCTTGCGGACGGCTTGCCTGTCGCCCTGTGCTGCTGCTTCTGAGAAAGAGGCAGCAGTGCGGGGTAGCAGCAGCCTCTGGGGGGGTCTGAGCTCCTGGACCCAGCGTGAGCCAGAACTGAGCTGGGCTGCCTGCCTGCCCGCCCGGCTCTTAATACACTTGAAATGCAGAGCTGAAACTGGGGTAGGTCCTGGACCCAGCATGAGCTAGGACTGAGCTGGGCTGTCTGCCCACCTGGCTCCTAATACACTTTAAATGCAGAGCTGCAGCAGGGGTAGGTCCCAGACCCATCGCAAGCCAGGACTGAGCCAGGCTGCTGACCAGCCAAAAAAATGTACTGGCAGGGAGAGTGGGCGAGGGAAATGCGTGTAGTCTATAGCATTAACCGATAAGCTTTTGCTTATCGGTTAATCAGTTAATCGACTACACTATTACATCCCTAGTCTGGAAAGGTTGAGAACCACTGTTCTAGCCCATGCTGTGGAGAAATCCTGCATTCTGGATTTTGGACCAGACTGCACAGAAGAGAAATTCAATCTCCTAGAAAGCAGGAAGGGTTGTGATCCTAATGAACTAGCGCAGTGTTTCCCAACCAGGGTTCCCTGGGGTTCCACAGACCATCATCAGGGGTTCCGCAAGAAATCGTAGAATAAATAAATTAATTTTTTTTTCTTACAATGTAAGCTGTCATATGTATATAACGGCTCTTTACAAATAAATTTTCTTGACAATAATTTAGCAGTAATTGAATTGCGCTCCCCGCTGTCAACTTTTTCTGGCCAAGCAAACGTTTTCATAGGTAGGGGTTCCTCGGGATATGAAAAATTATTTTAGGGGTTCCTCCATGGGAAAAAGGTTGGGAATCACTGAACTAGCGAAATGGGAGACCCATGGCCACCCAGCCTTCTGGTGTCTCACAATTTGTATGAATGTAAGTTTATTGGAGGATTATTGTCCTAACAAAAGAGAATTGCCTATCTGAGTCGAGTTGAAATAGCTGTCGAGAAATAGTGTGCTTAGGCTCTTAGCTGTTTCCTGTAAACCTGTCAAGGTGTCAGGATACTTTTATCTGGGAGTGGCCGGTAGTCAGTTTTTCTTTTGCATTTGTCTTTGAACATTTGCAGATGGCTTTCTGTCAACACAATTGGGCTTGTCCCTGATTTCTTACTTTACATGAGGCGCAAGGATGCAGACTTCCTGCGGCTCCGGAGATTGTGAAGAGGAATTGATTAGAATGGCCAAATCCTAGTCTAACCAGAGACCACCCTGGCATCCTGCCAGGCATTTGATTTCTCTGTCCCAATCCCTCTCCAATCACCACACCTCAGTAGTGGGACGTGAACCAAATTCAAAGGCCAGAGAGAGACCTGCAAATGGCTAATTGGACACATTTGTCTACACGTTCCTTGTTAACTGAATTTGCAGCTTAGACACAACTGGACAGCAAATCAGTGAACAATGGGCCCTCGCCAGTCTGAAACCCCATGGTGTTAGCTCTTCGAGCCCTGCGCTCAGATCTCTTCAAGTGTCTTTTCCCCTGGTTTGAGTCAGAGGATGCGGTGGTTTTCTGAGACTGCCAGAAAAGAGGAAGTGTCAGCTCAAGTACATTCATCTCCCACCACTATAAAATAGCAATAATGAGCATGCAGTTTGGGGGGCAGGGGAGAGGAGGCATCTAAGCGCCCAGGTAATAATTATACTCCGGCAAATCTTAGAATAGAATAGAATTGAATTGTAAGGCTAGAAGAGACCTCAGGGAGTCATCGAGTCCAACCCCCTGCCCAAAGCAGGAGCAACCCAACTAAATCATCCCAGCCAGGGTTTCATCAAGCTGGGACTTAAAAACCTCTAGGGATGGAGATTCCATCACCTATCTAGGGAACCCATCCCAGTGCTCCCCAGCCCTCCTAGGGAAATAGTTTTTTCCTAATATCCAACCTAGATCTCTTCCACCGCAACTTGAGACCATTGCTCCTTGTTCTGCCATCCGTCACTACTGAGAACAGCCTCTCTCCGTCCTCTTTGGAACCCCCCTTCAGGTAGTTGAAGGCTGCTACTAAATCCCCCCTCACTTTTCTCTTCTGCAGACTAAATAAACCCAAATCCCTCAGCCTCTCCTCGTAGGTCATGTGCTCCAGCCCCCTCATCATTTTGGTTGCCCTTCACTGGACCCTCTCCAGTGCGTCCACATCCTTTCTGTAATGGGGGGCCCAGAATTGTCCTGTCCAGGCATCAAAGTTCCTTGGGAGAATCTCTGAATGTTGGCCTTGACTAGCCTAGTAGGCAGACACGCACACGCACGGTAGATTTATGTAACAGGTAGTTGGTTCACCTCAGGACACTGTCACACCTTTGCTTCGTAGATTAATTATGGTTTCTCCATTTGCTCCCACAGCTTTACAATTCCCACAAGACTTTATCTGTAGCATGACAGGCTTCCAGATCCTGGGGTGGGAATGAGAGCGCTGAAGGGGACAAGTACTGGAGGAGGATCACACTAGTGGTATCCAGACTCCTCGGTGACAGCTGGGGTAGGGAGATGGTTGGGTCTCTTGGGGGAGAAGAAGAACCACAAAGCAGGGACCTCAGGCTCTAGGGTTGGGTTGTATGTATCTCAATCGTTTGTGGAAGCACAAGACTGTAAGAAGAAACCGTGGCTTCTTTCTGGTTGTTCCTGAATTGCCCAAATACGACTTTGTGAAACAAGGTTGGGGGAGAGTTAATTGTCTCACTCTTATCCTGGGACCCGACTAGCTATCCCAGCGCTAAAGAGCCCATGTCTGTCAAGCGCTTACTGCTGCTGTCTTGTCTGATTGCCCAAGCTAAGCAGGTTTGGGCTAGATCCTTTCTGGAGTGGGAGGTCTCCAGCAAACACCTAGTTGCTGCCATAAATTGTGTGCACAAATCACCATGTGCGGAATCCCCTCACAAGACACTAGCAGACCCACAACAGACTAGGGGACATAAAAAGTCTTTTGAAAAGGTAACTGTGTAACCGCTATAAGTCCTCGCGGTTACACACGCTGTGGGCTCTGCAGTATAAAGCTATCGGACTTGCTCCTGGGGAGGCACAGCATGAAACCTGTGGAGGGGGGCTGGTCCAGCTGGCCCCCTGCTTGCGGTGGGCCCTACAGGGCTGGCCTCTTGCCCAGCATGGGCAGAGAGCTGCTCCAGCCCGTATAGGTTAACTGGACCTTAATAGGGAGGCTGATCAGTTAACTGATTGACCTTTTACATGCCTGTAACAGACAACTGAAAACAAGAGCCAGAGCGAGCCATTCGCTCTTCCTTGGTTGGCGTCCCGGGGACCATGATCTAAAAAAGCCCCACTCCGAAGTGATCACATGACACACCAAGCCGTTAAAGCAAGTCCGCATCCAGCACATCCGGGAGAACAACAATCGACAATCAAATCCCCACCGGCAAACACGGAAACGTCCCCCTGCCAGATCGCCATAGCGCAGGGAGACACGCAGAACGTAGGCAGATGCTTCCCAGTTCCTCAGCTGGGACTCACGCAAGGAGGAGCAACCCTGCTACCAGTGTCCCTCCCGCTGTCCAGACTCTGAGCTTATGGGAAACGCGCCTCCTCGAAAGAGCGCCTGTCGACATGCAAGGAAGGAAAAGGGAGCGTGGCTCTGAGAGCAGTGACAGAGGTGACAACAGTCACTGTAATATCTGGCACCCTGCTACCACCTAGAAACAAATAATACAGAATGGACGTCTGGGACAAACGTTCATTATTCCTGGCATGCCCTAGCCTGTGCCTGTCTGGACTGTGACTTGTACGCTTGCTCGCCTCAGTGAGCTTTCTCTAAAGGAGTGATTCAGTAGGTGGCAGTTTTCCCTCTGAGCCGGGCCTGAGCAAATGCCCCTGACGGGGACTCGGGTAGCAGGTTAGCAGGTTAATGGGTAGCAGGTTTAAAACGAATAAAAGAAAGTTCTTCTTCACACAGCGCGTAGTCAACCTGTGGAACTCCTTGCCAGAGGAGGCTGTGAAGGCTGGGACTATAACAGAGTTTAAAGAGAAGCTAGGTAATTTCATGGAGGTTAGGTCCATAACAGGCTATTAGCCAGGGGATAGAAATGGTGTCCCTGGCCTCTGTTTATCAGAGGCTGGAGAGGGATGGCAGGAGACAAATCCTGGAGGCTTGATCATTGTCTTCGGTCCACCCCCTCTGGGGCACCCCCTCTGGGGCACCTGGTGCTGGCCACTGTCGGCAGACAGGCTACTGGGCTAGATGGACCTTTGGTCTGACCCAGTACGGCCATTCTTATGTTCTTATGACTCATAGATGACACCGTAACCCAATTCTTTCTGATGAACTGAAACACCAGCCTGTTATGGGGGTTAACCATCCAAGTCCTTTTTGCAGGAATAAAATGCAAGCAGTGGGGCCCACAGCCACCATGGGCAACCCCCAGAAGGCCTTGGATGGAAGGGGTGGGGCCAGCCGTCAGTGCCACCCAGACCACAGTGCATGCCCCCTAGCCCTCACAGCCATGCAGAGCGGCACTCCAGCGGCGATTCAAAGGGGCATGGAGCTCTGTCCACGGTGGTGGCAGCAGTGGCCTGGGCCCTGGGGCAACTGCCCCTTTTGCTGCATTTCGGAGGCCTGGCATTTTTTTCGGTGGGTTTTTTTTCCTCAACAAAGTTCCTGGGGGTTTTTTGTGTCAACAAAAATCTTTGTTTGTTTGTTTTTTTTCTCAACCAAAATTTTCCTGGCGCTTTTTTGCTGAAACCATCTGGTAACCTAGTGGCAGGTCTGAATGCAAGATAGTGACGCCAGTGTCCTAGCTGAATTCCAAATGGTTTGTCGTTCCTCTGGGCTAGTTTTCACTGCAGTTTCTGTTGGATAATGATCTAATGGTCTTGGACTGCTTCTCGCTGCCTGGATATCTGAACTAAGACCTAACGCTCCAGAGGAAGGACTTTGGTTAACAGCTCCACCCCTCTGGCGCAGAGAAACTTTCTCCCATGAGGGTGAAGTGCTTTCAGAGACAGAGCTTTCTCCGGGGCTGGTCTGAGAGTGGAACAAACTCCCCCGGGGACTAAGGGCCATCATAACCCTTATCTCCTTGCGCTCCAAGTGCAAGGTGCACCAGCCTTTTCTAATAGAAATAAAGTAGTTTATTGGTTATAATCTCTCTCTCCTTATCAAACCCAAACACTCCACCACTCCCATAATTCTCTACTGCCATGGGTGACAGCTGCATTAAGCAGTGCACATAACATGTCTGGAAGGTGCTCAGATAGACAAGGGTCAGGGCAGTCAAAGAATCGATATACAAGAAAACGGTATCCTATTTCACTTCCTGCCTTAAGCCTGCTGAGCGGTGTTACGTGCTGTTACACAGCTGCCAAGCTGCTCCCCAGAAGTGGCTGCATCCTGGTGATGAGTGACATGATCCCCGTGAGTAGTGTGTATGTGAGTTTATAGTGGATAAGTCTGTACTGCAGTGAGGAGCGCTAAGAACCACGTTAGGTAAGCTTGTGTGGTGCATTAGAATGGTAAACGCTGTGCATACAACCTGTGGGCCCTTCATCCGTGCGTTCAATTGCAATAGATTGCGCCATTAATTTTCTCCTTCTCTCTCTTCCTCTCAAATCCAGAGAGTTTCCAGGATGCGGGAACATAGTGACGTTTGCACAGTTCTTATTCATAGCAGTGGAAGGCTTTATCTCTGAAGCCAACTTTGGAAGGAAGCGGCCGGCCATTCCAATAAGGTACGGTAGACTTAAATGCTCTGGCGGGGTTGTAATCTCTTAGCGTTTAATAACACAGCTCATCCATTTATCCTGTCTACACCCCGTTCCTTTTCCAGAGTTAGCAACGCCTTGTTCAGAACTTGTCACGTCTGGTAAAATATTAACAGTCCTAGATAAATGAGTTAATAGGAAATTGCTTTCAGTCTTCTCTCCTAAGGAACATGTGGTTAGCTGTTTAGTAAACAAGCGCTACTTTTAGGGGACTGGACCTCTCTGGGGTTTGGTCATTAGCGGAGTCCAACTGGAAATCTGTGAGAAATAAGTCTCAAAATTCTTTTTACCCTCACTTATTCTTCATTGGCAGCAGTGTGGACTACAAAACCTGTTGGTTTTTCCACTTCTAGTCCCTGTGACTTGACAGCCTGTGTGAAAGGACTCCTGTTTCCAACTGGTGTCTAGGGGACGGCTAAATACAGGTTGAACCTTTCTAGTCCAGAACTCTCTGGTCCGGAAACATCCGTCATCCAGAATGATTTTAGTTACCCCGATGTCCACTTTTCATGGGTGTGGCCAAGTTTCCTGTGGTCCCATCAAGTTTTACAGTCCCCACAACTAGCTCTCAGTGTTCTTTGCTGTTATTTAGCTCTAATGTACCTCTTGCTGTCCTCTAACAGCCCAGTAAGCGGTGGAAATGTTGGTCATGCTGCTAGATAATATTGACCTCCCATAGTCTGGCACATTCTCTGGTTTGAAACCGGTCCGGTACCAAGCGGCCAGACTAGAGAGGTTCAACCTGTACCAGCCATGTGGAGACTGAATTCTCCACCCAGCCTCAGAGCGGATTCCTCCAGGCATCTCTGAGTAGGTGATGGGAGCGCTGTTGCCATAAGGGAGGGAGATCTGCACAGCATCTGCCCTTCCTGCTCTGAGCAGAGAATGTGCGTCGCTGGGGTTCACGGACTAGCGTTGTCCGAGTATTGTAAGAGAATGCACCTAGAAGGAACGTCCCAGGCGTCAGCTTGCTCCGCTGACCAGCCTCTTGTGTTTCCCTTTCAGATACTACCTGATCATGGTGGCCATGTTCTTCACAGTCAGCGTAGTGAATAACTACGCCCTGAATCTAAACATAGCCATGCCGCTGCACATGATATTCCGATCCGTGAGTATTTCTGCCGGCCTTTCCCTCCATGCGTGCATGCTGAGTTCTCTGCCCCCCATCCAATGGGAGCAGAACCCACGTGGCTTAGTCTCGCTGCAGGCCCGGCGGAGGAGGAGAACTTTGCGTTGACCTGTCGTGCTTTGTAGCAACACTACGATGCACAAAGACAGCAGAGTTATTCATGGAAAAAGGATTAGGGATGTAATAGTATAGTCCAGTGCTTCCCAATTTTATTTGGCCACGGAACCCTTTTCAGCTTAAAAGAATGAATTTCAAGGAACCCCTGTGGTTGCCAGGGTAAAATTTGTAAAGCAAAAAAAAAAAAAAAGACTCTGTCTCTTTAAGAAGGGGCGGGGGAGTGCCGTGTTATCGAGGAACCCTTACTTTCGCTTCGCGGAACCCTGGGATTCTGCGGAGCACCAATTGGGAAACACTGCTGTAGTCGATTAACCAATCAGCAAAAGCTTATAGGTTAATGCTGTAGACTGCACGCATTCGCTCCTCCGCCAGTAAATTTTTTAGCAGGCTGGCCAGCAGCCTGGCTCAGTTCCGGCTTGCACCAGGTCCAGGACCTACCCCCGCTGTGGCTCTGCATTTAAAGTGTATTAGGAGCCAGGCAGACAGGCAGCATGGCTCAGTTCTGGCTCACACCGGGTCCGGGAGCTTAGGCCTCCTGAAAGGAGCTGCTGCGTCCCGCGCTGCTGCAAAACCAGAGGCAGCAGCGGGGCAACAGGCGGCCGGTCCACGAGGGGAGCTGGTTTTTAAACTGTCTCCCCTTGCGGACCAGCTCCCACCTGGTACAGAGGCAGCGCAGAGTGGCAGGGGGCTCCTCAGGAAGGGGGCTAGAGCGCACTGGCTGCTGGCCCCACTCCTGAGGACTATAGAATAGTCGAGTAACCAATAAGAATTTGTGTGGTTAATCGACTATTCGATTAACCGATATTTAACATCCTTAGAAAGGATGGCCTTGTAGTTAAAGCATGAGGGCGGGGCTTAATATGGGTTCAGTTCCCAGCTCTGCAGAAGACCTTGGAGAGCTTGGGCTGTTCTCTGTTGCCCGTGCCTCATTTTCCCCATCTGCCAAATGGAGATCATGTGATCCCCTAACAGGTGATCTGAGAACCAGCTAATCTTTTGGAGGCATTTGCATATTTCAGGGAGGCCCATTGTAACACACACACTTGGCTCTCAGGGCTGGGTGTGTCTGTTTGTCCGCTCCTTATCCCAAGGAGCATCAGGACCTGGAGAAGCTAGCTTCCTTACATGTGGGGAAACTGAGGCACAGAGCTGGTGAATAACTCACCCAGGGAGCTGGCGTTAAAGCTGGTATCCAGACTCTGGAGATCCTGAGTCCCCGTCCTGCTCTCAGACTGCAAAATCAACTCACGTCTGCTGCCTGCCAAACCCTTGCACTTCACAAGTATTGTGATCTGTTCTTCTCTGCTTGGCACGGTAAGGGATGGATTTGCAAAGACTGCCCACGCCGAATGCAGTCAGGGAGCAGGATGCATGAGTTTGCATGTGCCAACGCTCGGTAGCTATTAGTTCTACTGGGCACGTCAGTAGCACGTCTGAACAGTGACGTAAAGTTTCGCCTGCCCTTTGCACCTCCAGTTCCCTACAACTTGCAGATTCACTGATGTGTTTGTAAGGGGCTGCAAAGGCACAATAGGGAACTGTGCCAAAATAAAACTACTGGCACAGAGAGGTGTATGAACCCAACGAGTCATGAAATGTACTAACAGACTCATTTTGGGGAGGAAGATGTTGCCTAATCTAGGAATTCTGAATGCTGAGTCCCCCCTTCAGGAAAACTAAACCCATCTCCCCTCCTTCTTTCTGCACCTCCATGCTGTATTAAAGGCTCACGCAGCATGCATGGATGTGCACAGGCTGCTAGTCCTTCATGTCCCCCCTACGGGGATCGCTTCATGTTTTAGAAAACACTGCCCCATCCATCTTTCACACATTTTGATGACTGCAAAACAAGTGCCACGGTAAACTTACATTAAAGCAAAAAGGAAATCTATGCTCGAGTGTCAGATATCACGTACTAAGCTGTAGAGCAGGACAGGGGGAAGATGCGGCCCAGGGGCCGGATCTGGCCCGCCTGACACTTTGATATGGCCTGCGGACTGCATCTGACCGCTTTCTATTTACATCCCGCTGCCTGTGCCATTGAATTTCCAGGCCCTGCCCCTTCCTCCCCAGACCCCTTCCCCTTCCAGGGGGTGTAGCCCACCTGTGACAGTATACCAAAATTCATTAAGTGGCCCCCCTGCAAAAATTATTGCCCACCCCTACTGTAGAGTAACCTTCCGTGAGAAGCAATAGATGCCCAGTGGCTTGGTGCATCTTAAAATTTGACTGTTTAAAAAAAAAAAAAAAAAAAGGGTAGATTGTCTGAATCAGTCTGGCACAGAACTGGATAACCTCCTAGTCCTCCCACCTGAACGTTATCCTTCCTGAGCCATCCCAAAGTAGAGGACTTTCCCATGCCATCGATGCCAGAAATGCATGTTCTCTTCCCGATCTTCCCCTGGTAACTGTTTTAGCCTAAATATACTGACTCATAGACTTTAAGGTCAGAAGGGACCATTAAGATCATCTAGTCTGACCCCCCTGCACAATGCAGGCCACAGAATCTCACCCACCCACTCCTGTAATAATCCTCTCCCCTATATCTCAGATATTGAAGTCCTCAAATGATGGTTTAAAGACCCCAAGATGCAGAGAATCCTCCAGCAAGTGATCTGTGCCCCATGCTACAGAGGAAGGCAAAAAACCTTCAGGGCCTCAGCCAATCTACCCTGAAGGAAAATTCCTTCCCAACCCCAAACAGAGAGAGCTAAAGATGTCCCTGCTAGCCCTGTTACTTCTTGGTTTTCTTCTCTGGGTCTAATGAGAATCAGTCCCTCTCTGATTTCAGTCTCTCTCCATCCTGTTATGGCTATGGGTGGCCTGTACTTAGCTGTTCAGAGCACACGGGTTTTCTTGTTGAGTGTGTTTCTATTTCTGGGCGGGTACCTGCCACACTGACCTTGTTTTGCTTTTCTCTCTCCCCCTCCCCAGGGCTCTCTAATAGCCAGCATGGTTCTAGGTATCATCATTTTGAAAAAAAGGTAAATTCTGCCACCCCGATTCATCAGCACAATGACTGAGTCAGGTCAACCTTGCACAGAGTCCAGCAGCAGTTGGCTCACGTGCAAAACTTTTCATCTGCAAAGCGCTTTAGGCTTGATTTACCATCCCCCCCCCAGTGTAAATACCCTCCTCTCACAGATGGGGAAACCGAGGCATTGGAGGTAAGTGACATGCCAGAGGCCAGGGAGAGAGTCAGTGTCACAGCTGGGATTGGGGCTCCAGCTCAGGCAAACCGAGGCTGACTAGGGAGCATTTTAGGGTCATCGCCTTGCATTTCTGCGCCACCCTCCTTCCGAGGAGCTCAGTCTGTGATGAGCATTAGGCGACTAAGCCCTAAATCGCCCCTTACTGGCAGGGAGGTAGTGAAGGAGAGTTGGCCCTGGGTTCCTGCCTGTCTGCTGAAGAGTCAGCGTGACTAGAAGTAGCCGGGGAGAGAGAGGGAACAGAGCGCTTTGTCACTCAGCAGTAGCCCCATTGCTCCTTTTGCGGCCACCAGCCCTCTGTGTGGGGTCTCCGCTTCAATTTTGGACAAGCAGCTTTTGGTTTTGCTGGTGGAGGAGCAGGTGGGGCTTTGCCCCCCTCCCATGGCTGGTTCGTCTAAAGGATAAGTTGACACCTAAGCGAGGTGCTGATGCTGTTAGTGCTGGCGAGCCAGGGCTCGGGAACATGCAGGAATTGCATCCTCAGCACGTTCGTGGATGACACTAAGCTAGGGGGAGAAGTAGATATGTTGGAGGGCAGGGGTAGGGTCCAGAGTGACCTAGGCAAATTGGGCCAAAAGAAATCTGAGGAGGTTCCACAAGGGCAAATGCAGGGAAGAATCCCAAGCGTTGTTACAGGCTGGGGACCGACTGGCTAAGTAGCAGTTCTGCAGAAAAGGACCTGAGGCTTCCAGTGGCTGAGAAGCTGGATATGACTCAACAGGGCGCCCTTGTAGCCAAAAAGGCTAATGGCATATTAGGTTGCATTAGGAGGAACATTGCCAGCAGATCCAGAGACGTGATTATTCCCCTTTATTCGGCTCTGGTGAGGCCACATCTGGAATATTGTGTCCAGTTCTGTGCCCCCAGTATAGAAAGGATGTGAACGCATTGGAGAGGGTCCAGCTGAGGGTGACCAAAATGATGAGGGGGCTGGAGCGCATGACCTATGAGGAGAGGCTGAGGGATTGGGGTCTGTTTAGTCTGCAGAAGAGAAGAGTGAGGGGGGATTTGAGAGCAGCCTTCAACTCCCTGAAGGGAGGTTCCAAAGAGGATGGAGAAAGGCTGTTCTCAGTGGTGACAGAACAAGGAGCAATGGTCTCAAGTTGCAGTGGGGGAGGCCTAGGTTGGATATTAGGAAAAACTATTTCCCTAGGCGGGTGGGGAAGCGCTGGGATGGGTTCCCTAGGGAGGGGGTGGAATCTCCATCCCTAGAGGTTTTTAAGTCCTGGCTTGACAAAGCCCTGGCTGGGGATGACTGAGTTGGGGTTGGTCCTGCTTTGGGCAGGGGGCTGGACTCCATGACTCCTGAGGTCTCTTCCAGCTCTGGGATTCTGTGATTCTCTGAATGGGTTGTGTGAGGACGGGGTACTGCAGCAAGAGCTCTCTTCTGCTCCCGTTCCCATCTGGGAGTGGGTGTCGGGGAATGAAAAGTAAATGGCTCGAGCAAGAAAGTAATCGGAATGACATGATCATAATGCTCCCTATTTGGTGATCTCGGGGGCTAGGAGCCTGTTGGTCTTGGAAAGGAAGCACTTGCATCTCAGCATGGCAAGGCTAGAACCAAAAGAGCTTTTCCTGGGTTCCCTTCTGTTCCAGTTTCCAGTCAGTAGTTGCTGCAGATTTGCACCAGGGGAACAGAGCAGAATCAGGCCCCAATGCATCTGCAGTGTCGCATGGGGTGAACGCTCCCAGGTTGGAAAGGGCAGAGGAGGGTGCTGAAGTCTCCTTGTTCTTCTCTTGTTGCAGGTACAGTGTGTCCAAATACACATCCATCGCCCTGGTGTCGGTGGGGATCTTTGTCTGCACTTTCATGTCTGCCAAACAAGTGGTAAGGAATGCTTTTCAGGTGTCCCTTTGGACTGACGGGAAGAAAGTACACTGCCCGTTTTTTGTCTGCTTCCCTGGGAATCTCCTTCCCACCAAGACGCCTGATTTTTGCTGGCCTTCGCATTTTTCTTATAGTTTTTGCCTTCCTCAGGGGTGCGCTGAACATAAAGTTTCTTTCACCCGCAGAGGAAACAAAAGAATTGGGGTTAATGTATGTAATGATTAGCTTTTGCGCTACCAATGTGTTGACACCGCCACTGCCAGTCTAAGCAATCTTAAAACCTTGCTCTGAGCTTCCAGATCCGGTCACTTTTCAGACAAGAAATTCCAGGTCTGGCCCGAAACCAAGTGTGATTTTGGGGGAGGAGGGGTGTAAATTTGAGGATAAACAGGGTGGCAATTTTTTGTGAGCAAAGAGAGTGTGGTTTGTAGGTGGGGAGGATGCCCACAAATGGGTAACTTTTCTTCTTTGAGGTTTTTCCTTCTGGGTTTAGCATCAGAAGAGGTAAGGCCAGAAAATTGAAACTGACCATGGAGATCGGGCTTAGAGAGATGCAACTGTCTAGTGTCTTGGTGAAAGCTGGTTTAATTTGACCTAGTTATGAGGGTCTTGAACATTGTGCAAGCCTGCTAGAGACTTGTAGCGATAGGAATGCTTTGAGAGATGTTGTGTTTCACAAGCCTCTTCTAGGAAACAGGACGGCACTGCCTGTGTGGGGTTAAACTAGCTGGATGGGGGGGGAAAACACTTAAGGACACAGGGTCAGAAAGGACTCATGGGTCACAGAGACCAATCTCCTGTTGTCACAAGCGACTGTGGGGGGGGGGAGGGGGAAAGCTTATAAGACTCTCATGGAGCCCAGACTGTGCCGTCGGTGTAAGCGGCTCTCTTGCTCTTTCACCGACAGCTGCTTACACTGAGTGTGCGGTGTATGGGGCAGGGTTCTGCAGGATCCTGGCAGATTTAAATGCAGATTTCGGGGAGATTAAGGCATCACAGATGCATTAAACAGCTGAACTTCTAGACTAGACTAGTCATAACAATCTGAGCTCACTTTAATAGGTGCACAGCAAATGCTGTGAGCAAGGCATGTGCCACAGAGCGCAGGGTGGGGCATCGGCGTATGCGCGTCTGGATAATTTTCAGTAGACACTCTCCTGAATAAGTCTGTTTTCCATCCTGCAAAAGGTGCTGTACACCTGCGGGTCCTAGTGCCTCCCCCTCTCTGAGCAGCAGGCCCCTCTTGCTTAGGAAGGCGACTCTACCGTGAGAGCTTTGCCCAGCGCTCTCGTTCTCTCACCCCCGTGCCGCTAAAGTGACAAAATCGCCAAGGAAAGGACAGAAATGTCTGCAAATCGGAGACGCTTTTACTGTCCGAGACTTGGGCTGGGACAGCATGTTACTGGTTGTGAATATTGGTAACGGATTATATTTTCCAAATGCAACAAATAACCCCCGAATACCAGCTTTGTCGTAACACAGAGTCAGTCAAGGGTTAGGATAAAGGGAAGGCCCAGCTGGGATGGGCAAGCAAAAGCCCCGCCCCTTCTACCTGAAGCCACACCCTTTCCCCCGAGAGCATGCCCCTTCAACAACCTCCCCCAGTGAAGCCCCACCCAACCCCAGCTGAGGGCCGGGGCTGCTGCGTGCCACGGCCTCAGCCTTCCCCGGCCCCCAGGGTGCTGCACGGCATGGCCCCAGCCTTCCCCGGCCCCCAGGGGAGCTCCGGCGTGGCCCTGGCCCCTTTCAGGCAGCTGGGCAGCATAGGCAGTTTTGGGAAGGCAGTGCCTTCCCTTGCCTATGTTACTCGCCGCCCCGGCCCACGTGTGACTTTGAAAGGGATGCCGGTTTTGTCTTCCATCGTAACCCAACCGTTCCACTGAGGCGGGGGTGTAAGCAGTCTGCGGCGGGTCTGCCACGTACCGCCTTTAACCAGAGGGGCGACGTGCAGGTGCAGGCCGTTCAGAGCTGCCCTCGATACTCTATTTACATCGCTTTGGAGCAAAGTCCCTCCGCTATGAGGAGCAGAGCGAGACACTTAGAAGCTGCCCCTCTGCCTCCGTGGTAACGAGCCGTCTCTTCTCCCCGCCTCCCCTAGGCTTCTCAGTCCAGCTCTGGCGAAGAGGACGGACTCCACGTCTTCCTGTGGTGGCTGTTAGGTCTGTAAGTGCGTGACGCTCATTGGCTTGGCGGTTAGGTTGGCTGGAGTTTCTCTCACGGGGCAGAGAGCTGGGTGACGGCCGGCTCCAGGGACCGGTTGCATTCCCGCTGTCGATTGAAGCAGCATCACGTTACCCCCTCTCACCCTGTTGACAGAGCCGATCCCATGGCAAAAGGCTGCTTCCAACCAGCTGGTCAAAGATGGGATCTAATGTGCTTGTGTGAGGGGAGGGTTGGTGATGGGGTGGGTTGCTCCTAAGGTTACTTTTCGGCAGTGAATTTGGGAGGTTCACGTGAAATCGAGAAGGGTGGAGTCTGATCTCTGTTAGACAGGGGCCACTGAGGCTCTGGGCCTCCCTCTGTAACGCAGACGCCCCATAGGAGAGAGATGTGGGAGAACAACCCAAGAACTGTTGGCTCCTGGAAATGCCACAGCCATCAGCTGGGGCGGGGGAGTAAAAGAACTGCTTAAGGATCAAAGGACGGTCTCAGTCCTGAGCGTGGCTCCATGGACGTCAGCAGGTTTACACCAGGGCTGTATTTGGCCCCTATACGTGTGCTGACAATATTGGCCCAATTCCTTCCTACAGTGGAGGGACCTTCTTGTTCATCACCCAGGTGCTGCAGACAACTCCAAGAGGGAGCAGCTACCTGCAAGTGTGGGTGTAACCTGTGGGTGTGATGTAACACGGAGGAGCCTTTTAGAAAACCGGCTCTTAAGAGTTTCATGTTGCCAGTCTTCACTTTCTGGCTGCTTTCAGGGGCTGCGGTTAATAGTAGAACTGGAAGGGACCTCGAGAGGTCATCAGGTCCAGTCCCCTGCCCTCACGGCAGGATCAAGCACCATCTAGATCATCCCTGACAGGTGTCTGTCTAACCTGCTCTTAAATATCTCCAGTGATGGAGATTCCACAACCCCCCTAGGCAATTTATTCCAGTGTTTAACCACCCTGGCAGTTAGGAAGTGTTTCCTAATGTTCAACCTAAACCTCCCTTGCTGCAGTTTAAGCCCATTGCTTCTTGTCCTGTCCTCAGAGGCCAAGGAGAACAATTTTTCTCCCTGTAACACCCTTTTCGATAATAGGAAACTGCTGTCATGTCCTCTCTCAGTCTTCTCTTTTCTAATCTAAACAAGCCCAATTCTTCCAGTCTTCCCTCATACGTCAAGGTTTCTAGACCTTGAATCATTAGTGTTGCTCTTCTCTGGACTTTCTCCAATTTCTCCACTTCTCTCTCAAAATGTGGTGCCCAGAACTGGACACAAGACTCCAGCTGAGGCCTAAGCGCAGAGCGGAAGAATGACTCCTCGTGTCTTGCTCACGTATAGTCACTAGTCTCTTTGTAAGTGGGGCAGTTACTCTATCTATACCCTGCAGGGGCCAGCTTCAGATTTTCAAAATCAGTCCGGAGGAGAGGGGGTAACAAGCCGCTAAATCACTTTTGAAAATGGGCCTGAGGTGCTTATATCCTCTTGACTTTCAAGGAGACGCAACACCCAAGTCACATGCGTAAAATATTCAAATGTCCCTAGGCTGCCGCTCCAGTCTCTCCCGGGCTTTCCCGTTCTCTTGCGTTTCAAGCCAGGCCCTGGAGATCTGCCAGTGCTGATTGATTGGCGGTTTGTGAAGCCCTGGGGCCGGACAGTAAGGCTGCTTTTGTGTTACAGGTATCGCGGCCCTGACCTTCGCCCTCCTTATGTCGGCCAGAATGGGGATCTTCCAAGAGACCCTCTACAAGCAGTTTGGGAAGCACTCCAAGGAGGCGCTGTTCTACAATGTAAGCGGCTCTTGGCTTTACCTCCGGCCACCCCCTTCTGAATAATCATGTCATCAGGGCCGTAACAAGGGTGGGGCAAGCGGGGTGTCTGCCAAGATGCAATAAGTAAAAATAATAAGCCGGAAAAGTGAAGTGCGCGACACAGGCTCCCCTAAGGAGAGGGGGGCGCAGAATTCAGACTTGCCTCCGGACGCAAAACATACCTAGTTACGGCGCTGCACATCATGCAGCTTTCCAGCCTGCTCTGTGGGGTAGAAACGCTGACCAGGGTGGGAGCGGTTTTGGAGAAAATGCAGAATGTTAGATGCTTGGTCAGAGCCATGAGGCCATCCCTAGACAATGTCTTGTAGTCCAGTGGCTCCCAACCTCCTTGAGCATACGGTGCCCTTTTCAATCTATTAAAATTGTATGGACCCCTCACGTCCCTCAGCCACACTCCTTCCCGGTTTGAAGGACGTGCTGGCCATGAGAGGCTCCCTGTGGACCCCCTACAGTATCGACGGGGAACCCCCAGGGGTCCGTGGACCACAGGTTGGGAACCACTGTTGTAGGGGATAATCCTACATTTTATAATAGGTCTCTTCCGAGCTCTAAGTCCTGTGATGCAGGGATGTAAATACCCCTTCAAGAAGTTAACCGGTTAAGCTGGGGCGGGGAACCTTTTTTTGGGTTGGGGGCCGCTGTCCCACAGAAAAGTCAGTCGGGGGCCGCTCACAAGTGGGAAGCAAAAGAAACCTCACTGATGTGGCCCCCAACTGAGTAGGGGAAAGATACTCCCCACGTTCCCTTCGCGCACCAGAGCGTGGGGGGGTGGGGGGGCAGGGAGGTAGATTTTGTGTGCCCCAGCGCTGCAGGGATTGGAGCACCTTTGTGGGCTCTGCCAGTGGTGGGGGAAAGGGGCAGCCCTAAGCTCTGGGGGCCGGATCCTGGCAAACCTGGGGCCGAATCCGGCCCCTCGGCCTTAGGTTCCCCACTGCGTTAAACGATATAATTTTAATTGGTTAACTGGGGGCCAGACAGCCTGCCGCAGTGGGAGAGGCTGCTGCCCCTCTCACCAGTTAATCAGATAAGCATCAAGTAACCCTAACTGGGTAGCCTTTTACATCCCAGCTATGATGCCAGATTGCTGTACTGCAGGGGGGTAGGGGAAATAAGGCCTACGGTGACCAAACACTGTCCCCAAACCTCTCCCTCAGATGTTTGCCCTTTAGAACAGGAAGGCTGGGTCAGGGAATGCACGTCATCCTGCCGAGAGTGACTGGTGGGTTTTGTCTCAGGATAGGAGGGATGGATCAGCTGCCCATGAGCTCAGCTTATACGGGGCCACCGCCATACAGGCCATTAACGCTAAAGCATTTTTCCTTTGAGTGGTCGAAATGCACTGATGTGGCGTCTCCGCAGGGTGCCGGTTTAAAGTGCTGCGTTGACTTTCTCTCTCTTGCTACAGCATGCCCTGCCTCTCCCTGGCTTCCTCCTCCTCGCCCCGGACATCTACACCCATGCTGTTCTCTTCAGCCAGTCTGGTGAGTTTTCTTTGGGCAAGTCGGTGCTCAGATGGATTTCTGCCATGCAGGAACCTCTGGGTGAGGCTCTGGGTGGTGGTTATGCAGGTCAGCCTAAGCAATGACAGTGAATGGCTCTGGAGAATGCTTTAACCCAGCAAAGGAAATAGAAACTCGGTGTCTAAGTTCCCAGCCCTGCTAATACATCCGTGTTTAATTCTTAGCAGTGGTCCTGTCTAAATCAATGGGTACGTTTGGGTGCGTAAAGTTACCCACACAAGCGAAACCTCAAATATTGGTCAATGGTATTAAATAAACCCCACCTCTCATCACAAAATCCCCAGTGTTTTCTGGCAGCCAGAACCTTTTCATAGAATCCCAGGGCTGGAAGAGACCCCAGGAGTCATCGAGTCCAGCCCCCTGCCCAAAGCAGGAGTAACCCCAACTCAATCATCCCAGCCAGGGCTTGGACAAGCCGGGACTTAAACACCTCTAGGGATGGAGATTCCACCATCTCCCTAGGGAACCTATTGCAGTGCTTGTTTTGTTAACAGGTTCCCCTGTAGTGCCCAGTTCCTCTTCCCTAGTCAGTAACAGCCATTTTAAAATAAAAATGTTGATACTTGGGGGGAAGCGGGGCTGTTCTTCCTCCCCATTCGGAAAATCAAGGGGTAACCGGTTTCATGACTGCAGTCACACACGGGAAACCTCGGCACGGGGCAGGGGGTGAGCACAGCGGGAAGGGACGGGCCAGATTCTCTGGTTGGCATAGCTCTGAAACGGGAACCAGTGAAGCGGCGGAGGCCTGCAGCAGCAGCGAGCAAGTCTGGGTGGACGCGCTGGGCGAGAACGCCAGAACCGTCTTCAGGCAGCTTTTTCAGGCAAGCGTCTCCAGTCGGGGATGGCCAGCCCAGGGCGGCCTGCGTGACATTTCCTTCCCGCCCTGATAAGCGCACGCAGAAGCCTGGGCAAGCCGCAATTCGTGTTCTCCCGGGATTGATACGGGCTGAGAGTTCAGGAACGCACGGCTCCGGTGGCTTTTGCCCAGCCGGGGTGTGGAATGCACAGACAGTGGTAGACCAAAGTGCTGTCTCCTAAGGCTGGAACACCTATAAGGGGGAAATATAGCGGGGTCAGTGCCTCCCTCTTCCCCACCAGTATCTCCTGCCCGCCAGGGGCCCTGCCCATCAGCTCCAGTCCAGCACCTCTGTTCCACAGCATCCCGGCAGGTGCTGGGGAGCAAGGGGGAGGAGCTATGCGAGGAAGCGGTGGAGTGGGGGCGGAGCCAGGGTCGCGCACCCCCGGCAGCTGAATAAGTCGGTGCCTATGGCGGCAGACACCGCGGTGAGAGAGGCCACCTCACCCTGAGATATCTGTCTAGCCTGAACAGGTTACAGCACTGGGTCGGATCCGGGCCTTTCCAGAGCCGGTGGCCTCCAGGGCTGTGGTGTGTGTTTCCCTGGCCCGGGCAGCCGCAGTGCAAGCTCCCTCTGCCGGCCTCTCTGAGGGAGACGCCGTCGGGGAAGCGTCCCCGCAGAGACCACCGAGAAGGGGGCGAGTCGCTGTGGCGTGTGGCTTTGTGCTGCTCGAGGCCGGGCCGAGACCAGCCGTGGACCTTTCTCCTTTCCTCTCTCCTTGCAGAGCCATTCCAAGTCCCGGGGATCGGGCTGACCTTGCCCGTCATGTGGTTCTACCTCATCATGAACGTCGTCACGCAGTATCCTTCTCACGCGTGGGCGGCAGGGCCTGGGCGGGCAGCGGGGATGCCAGTGTGCTGGGGAAACGGGGCCTGAAGATTAGTTGTGTATATCCCGACCTGCATGCTCAGACCTCCCTGAGCTCCGGGCTGAGGCCTCCGTCAGCAGCTGAAGCCGAGTATTGACCGGGGGTGGGTTAAGCCGGACACAGCAGCTAACCCTGTCTGTGGGGTGGAGCTGTAGGGGGAAAGCAGGGCTGGAAAAGAAGGGAGCAATATTGAGGAGCTGTTGGGAGGGCAGGACTGGAAGAGAAGAGTTGGGGGCAGAACGGAGGGGGCAGGATGGAGCTGTGGGGAGAGCAGGACTGGAAGAGAAGAGTTGGGGGGCAGAACGGAGGGGCAGGAGGAACTGTGGGGAACAGGGCTGGAAGAGAAGGGGGCAGAACTGAGGGGCGGGGAGGAATTGTGTGGGGAGAGCAGGGCTGGAAGAGAAGGGGGCAGAACTGAGGGGCGGGGAGGAATTGTGTGGGGAGAGCAGGGCTGGAAGAGAAGGGGGCAGAACTGAGGGGCGGGGAAGAATTGTGTGGGGAGAGCAGGGCTGGAAGATATGGGGGCAGAACGGAGGGGCGGGGAGGAATTGTGTGGGGAGAGCAGGGCTGGAAGAGAAGGGGGCAGAACTGAGGGGCGGGGAAGAATTGTGTGGGGAGAGCAGGGCTGGAAGATATGGGGGCAGAACGGAGGGGCAGGGAGGAGCTGTGGGGGGAACAGGGCTGGAAGAGAAGGGGGCAGAACTGAGGGGCGTGGGGAGAGCAGGGCTGGAAGAGAAGAGTTGGGGGCAGAACGGAGGGGGCAGGGTGGAGCTGTGTGAGGAGAGCAGGGCTGGAAGAGAAGGGGCAGAACGGAGGGGCGGGAAGAGCTGTGCCCACAGGACCACTCGGAGGAGGGATTGTGGGTCAGGCCGGAGGGGCGTTGGCAGAGCTGGGTGCCAGGGTCTCAGGACTGAACGGCAGGTTTGGCAGCTCAGGAAGCCGCGCTGAGCTCCACTGATGTGGCTCAACCTGGCGCCCTCCCCCCAGGATTTCCTGAGCGCTTAATCTGCCCCCAGGCTCACCCCAGGGCCCCATGTTTCCCGGCGGCCAGCCACCGGCGTGTGCTTCTCCTCGCTCGCTGTCCCCTGAACTTGCCCCTCAGATACGTGTGCATTCGGGGCGTCTTCACCCTCACCACGGAGTGCCCCTTCCTCACCGTCACCCTGGTGGTGACGCTGCGCAAGTTTGTCAGCCTCATCTTCTCCATCCTGTACTTCCGCAACCCCTTCACTGCCTGGCACTGGCTGGGCACCCTCTTCGTCTTCGTGGGCACCCTCATGTACGCCGAAGTGTGGAGCAGCCTGGGGGGGCTGCTGCGGGCCAGGCAGAGGAAGGAGGCCAAGGAGGAGTGACAGGCTGCCTCCGCGAGGACCTTTTTGATGGTTTTACGGGACGAAACGCCAAGGGGTTGGTTCTATAATACAGACAAGCTGCTGGCAGGGCCGAGCTGCTGGGGAACTTGTAGCCCCCCCGGGAAGCGGGGGAGGGGTTTAGAGATTGCAGCCCTGTTAGCTTTTAAAATGGCCCTTTTAAAATTTGTAATACTGTAAAGGTGACGTGTGTCTGTTAGCTGCTAGCCCCTGCCTGTGGTATTCCTGGCCCGTCCTCCCTGCCCACCACAGAAGTCGGTCTGATTGAACCCCCTGGCTGCCGTCCCTTACCGGTCTCACGGTTTTACTAGTGGCGGAGCGCAGAGGCAGTGGTGCGCTTGAGCTGCACGAGGGCTTGTGCCCACACCTGCCTGGTGTTGCTATGGCCCAGCGCGCTGTCGTAATGCTCCGTCACGAGGCGTGGATGCTGAAGCCCGGCCTCTGGGTTGACTGCCTAGCGACGGGGCATTCAAAATCAGCGCTGCCTGCTCTTCCAATGTCTCCCGATCCCCCTGGGAAATCTCTGCTGTTCTCGGCTCGCTGCACGGGGCTAGGAATGGTGCATTCTGCGCCGGCACCGAGCCTGTGGGGAGACACTATTTGCAATACCGCGTGGTGGGCTCTTTAGCAAGCCCAGAAGCGCGCCCGAGAGTCAGTGAGATAGGAAGGACTTTTAACCCATCAGTAACACTAGTCCCGGCCTTCTGCTTTGTCTAGGGCTTGACTCAGTTGCTCTTCACGGGTCACATTTGCAAGCACAGGTGGCAAATGGCACCGGAGGACTCCATCCTTGTCCGCTGTGGCCAGTTCACAGGCAGGTTTTTTTCCCCCCCCTCCTAATTCCTAGCATAGTAAAGTTAGCCATGAGCCCAGCAGGTTCTGCAGGCTGATTTAGCGCCCTGGTGCCTCCTAGCCAAGCCCAGAGGGCTTGTGAAGATGGGACTAATTAGAAGTTAGACTATTCTACTGGCGCACCAGGCAGTAGCCAAGAGGGGAGCGAGCTGGAGTCTGTTGCCTCCGCGGAGCTAAGGTAGATGCTTGCTTTGCGTTACCGGACACAGCCTCTTGGATCCCCTTTGCAGAGGAGAACCACTTCATGCAGCGAGGCACCCCGTTAAATCACAGTGCTCCCCCGCATTCACATGGTTCAGTGCCCCCCAGAATCCTGCGCCAGTCTAACATGGAGCGTTCCCTACGGTCCCCCCTCTGCTGTGGCGGATCCTGCAACGTTGGCCACAGAGGTGGCTTCTGCTGAGTGTCAGGCTAAGCGACATTGCAAGATCCAGCAGCCAACCCTTGTAATATATGGAGATCTACCTATGTCATAGAGCTGGAAGGGACCTTGAGAGGTCATCGAGTCCAATCCCCTGCCCTCCTGGCAGGACCAAGTACCATCCCTGACAGATTTGCCCCAGATCCCCCTCAAGGATTGACCTCACAACCCTGGGTTTAGCAGGCCAGTGCTCAAACCACTGAGCTATCCCTCCCCAACCCTAGCTACAAACAGTTTAACCCTTGAACAGTCCCGTGTCCCCCCACCCATGGTACAATGCGTGAGTTTGCGCTCTGCGCGGCCTAGCGTTGGCCTGCAAGTGCACGGACAAGTCGACCTGGCAACAGCAGTGTTAGGAATGAGTTTGCGCAGGGCTTGGCGCATGTACGATGAATGGTGGCAGGGTTCTTTGTTCTCCTTTGTAGGAGCAAGGAGGAAAGAAAGAAATCTGGGGTGCTGTTTGGGGGCGAATGTCCGACCTAAACTGATCGGAGTACAAGCCACGACGTTCTGCATTAGAGTAATATTACCACCCTCTTGCTGCTAGCTGAGCATCTGAGTGGAATAAGACTTGATAGTCAGCCGTTGGCTGTCTCAGCAGAGAACGAGGACTGAATTAGCCCCCGTAATGACCTTCGGCGGTGTCCCTCTAGGTGACAGTTGCTTCCTCGTGGGAAAACTTGTGTTGCCACGTCCAGTAACTCTTCTCTCGCTAGCCAGGCAGCCCGATTACCTCCCTGTTTTCAGCTGTCTTGACTCTGAGCAGCTGGCTAAACTAGCGCGCAGCTTCCTTCCTTTGCGATTTCCAGTGTCTGCTTATCGCAGAGTACATTCTGAGTGCAAAGGGGCCTCACCAGCCCGGCTCTCCTTTTCACACTCCATTGTTCCTGATGCCCTTCACTTTGACAAGGCTGGTTCCGTTGGCTGCACCTGCAGTTTGTCAGACAGCACACGAGCCAACCCCCCTGTGTTACAATCGGTGTTTGAGTGCAAGGGGTTCACTGCCTTAGAAGTTCATTCTTCCCTATGGCTGTGACGCCATCCATAGCAGAATGGCGTTGGCATCTAGCTCAGAGCCATATCCTTGCGGAGCAGAATGTACTGTCTCAGCGTGCCCCAAATGGCACCTGGCTTTCAAAGTATTTTCTTGGGCAGGGGGAGAATAAACCTGGCTGTTCACTAGGAGGTCTATCCTTCCCTCCCACAAACAACTCCGTTGAAACCCTGCTTCCGCTCACGAGCTGGTCTAGACGTACCCCAGGAAAGGCCTTTCCACCTCAGCCTTCATCACCGGGGAAAAAGCGGTTTACAGACTCGGAGCAGGGAGCGTGCAGCCGCATGGAGTAGAATTCAGTGTTAGAGCAGCAGTAAAGCTTGTTAGATCAAAGAGTATGGGGCTGAGACCTGGTGTCGAATTCAGCCCTGGGCTCCGCCCCAGATGGGGCCAGTCTAGACTAGCAGCCAATGTGGCTTCCGTCATTTGGGTTCGCTGGTGCTAGCTGAACAATAGCTCGGGAAGTGCAGTGTGTGTGTGTGTGTGTGGAACAACCCTTGTTTATCAGCTAGACTGTATGTGAACTCCCGTTTCGGGGGGGCTGGTGCTTTTGGGTTTTTTGCCACATTCTGTGTTTGGCTTTTATTGGAATGAACTCACCCTGGTGGTTTTCCTTCTCCCTGGTTACAGTGCAGTTGTGGCGTTGTAGAATAGTTCTCGCCAGACATTGGCTTCCCTCCCACATTCAAGTATAAGTGATCGTCTGTAAACTCCTGAGAGTGGGGGAAATGGCGGGAGGGAAGGAAAATGCGGAGACACTTGCACTGCCTGGAGATGCTCTGTTAGGGTCACAGAGTCTGGGGAGTGAATTTTTTTTTTTATAAGAATATGCACCTGAATGACTGACAATGATTTACCACCTATGCAAGTAGATACTTGAAGAAGCCCAGCACCGAAGATCTGAAATGCTTTCTGGATGGAAGTAGAGATTTATGTTTAGGGGAAGGGGGGTAAATTAAAAAAAAATCTGCTTGTGACTCTTGGCTTTTCTTGTGAGTGCCGACTGCAACGGTCATTGTAACGTTGCTGCCTTCCGTGGGTGGGCTGTCTGGTTTCAGGGCTACGCTTCCCACAGGCGCCGCTGGGCTGCGGCTCGCTCCAGAAGGTCAGTCGCTTGTGGTCAACGTTGGTTGGCCAACAGAAATGAACACTGAGCCCTTGTCTTTCTGTGGCTACCAGAGCCAATTCCAGAGAGTCTTGACCATCCATCAGGGAAGAACGCACTAAGGAGGAAGGGAGGCTGGCAGCCGAATCAGAGTTAGAAGTGGGCGCTGGAGGCTAGGTTTTCTCCAATGGGGAAGGAGCCCCCCTCTCTAACAGAGTGGAAAACCACGCCCTTTGATTTTCTTGTCTAGCTGGGAGGACATGGCTGCTGAGAGAGCTAACTTCTCAAAAGTTCAGAGCAGCTACTTTAGCTTAACACAATCCCTATCAGCCTTCCCATTGTAAGTATTTCTAGCCCCGCTACTAGTGGGGGCTGGGTCACCTCAGAATCTACCAGCACACCTCCCACTGTACAGATGGCAAACAGGGTGCAGAGAATTGAGCCCAGGTGTCCCGAGTCGCACCCTAGCCATGTGACCAATGTTTCCAGAAAGAAACAGACTAGCAGGTTTCTTAGAAAGGGGTAGGACTTAGTGCCTGGGACGGGAAGTCATTGGCATTTTCATGTATTGCTACAGTCCCTGTATATGGCCCACTGCCTTCTCCCATACCTGGCCTACCCCTTAAATGCAAAACTCCACCTCCCGCAATGCAGTTAATCTGTGGAACTCACTGCTGTGGGATAGTGAGCTGACAAAAATACAACTGGGTTCAAAAAAGAAATAAGTTCATGGCCAAGAGGCCCCACAAGGGCTGTTAGCCAAGATGGGCAGAGATGCCGCCCCATGCCCAGGGCAACCCTAAATCTGACTGCCAGAAACCAGGAGGGGGAGATATTTTGGAGAGATCCACCTTGCCCTATTTTGCCCACTGCCTGAAGCTCTCATACTAGTCGCCGCTGGGGACGGGATGCAGAGCTAGATGGGCCATAGGTCTGATGCGCCATGCTGGTTCTTAATCAGCTGCTCTAGACCTGTAGAGGAGAGACCAGAATAGCAATAAGGTTTCCGTCTTGGTTGCGGGTAGAGTAGGAGTCTGGATTCTGTTTTGGTTTTTTAAGCCTGTGCCAGTTTAAGCTAACCTGTGAGGAACAATTTGGAATCCCCATGGCCCAGCACTCCTGCCCCACATGAGTCTCGTTAATTTCGAGGCTGTCTATAGCCAACATGATTTTTTTTTTAGAAATCCAGACCCCTCACGCACGAACCCAGATTCTCAGAAGTTGGTACCTAAAGTGAGATGTCTCAGCCCTTAGTGGGCCAGTGGGGGACTATCAGGCCTCTGCGTGAGTTGCCTAAATATCGACTTCGTGGTCTGAAGTCAGGCGGGTAACGCCTGCGAGCCGTGGCCAAGAGGCGGACAGCAGCGCCTCCAGGACAGCTGACTCAGCACTGCTGTTTGTCTCGCCCGCCAATGAAGACGTACGACAGACCTCACCCAGGCTCTCCACGATGAAAGCCAGGCAGAGGGTTTCTAAAAAGCAGGTGACTGGAGCCTTTCTATGTGGCAGTGAAGGCTCAGTCACTGTATAAAGTAATCTACTCATGAGGATACCTCTTCCAAGCCAGGTCATCGCGTTGTGTGTAACACACCTACCTTAACAAACACATTCTGCCTTTCATAGCTGCACTGAACTCCACAGCCGTTGTGCTGCATAGTTCTAGCTGGACAAATCATCGTTCTCCCCTAGCATTGCTGAGGTCTGATTAGTACGGCCCCTCTGCCGGGCTCTTTGTTCATAAAAGCCAAAGGTCTGGGCGTGAAATCTTTGCCTTTCCGTGAGGCCGTACTTGTGTTTCTTACTGACTTCAGTCTGTCTTCAGCTCCGTGCGGCCTTGCCCGCTGTGTGGAAGGGATAAGGGACTTGTAAAGCACCAAAGAAAACCCCTTCAGGTTCCTTTGGAGAGCTGACAGCTGGCTACTTCTGCAGTGTAAAACCAGCTCCTGGCCCTCCATTAAGAGGGGCGAGGGGGCGGGGATGCTGCAAGCCGTAGCGATGTCTCCATAAATCACTCCTGAGAGCACAGATCATTTTGTAGACGCCTGGCTCCTTCCAAGTCAGCAGCTGCGGAGGCCAGGGAGGTAGAAAGGTGAGAGTGACTGACAAGGGAAAGGGGGGAGGGGAAGTCGTTTGCATTGTCACAGGTAGGGGCGGTTGCCCCGGTATTGCTCCCCGTGCCCTCAGTGGTCCAGCATGGGCCCCCACATGTAGGTCTTCAGCACCCCAGCTGTCACCTCCCTTGGGAAAAGATCCACATCTCTCTCTCCAGCACGCTGAGTTCCCCAGCAAAGCAGATTGCTGCGGCTTTGCCGGCCTTCCTCTCCGAAGCAGTAATAGAGCAATTACTACAGGAAGAAGAATTGCAGAGAAATACATTAAAAAAACAATGGACGGACCAACATGCGGGCTAGTGCGCTTACTGGACATTCTTGCACATCCAGCAGGGCTCCGGCCAGTGACCTGTTCTTCAAAAACAAACAAAGTCTTTATCTGTTTTTGGCCTCTGATCATGTTCTCCAGTATGGCAGGGTTACTGGAGGGCAAGATCAGAGGTATGGGAAGTATTTCTTCACATATCACCCAATCAACCTGTGGAACTCCTTGCCAGAGGATGTTGTGTCAGCCAAGACTATAACAAGGTTCAAAAAATTAGATAATTTCACGGCTGATAAGTCGGTCAATGACTATTCGCTGGGACGGAGAGGGATGCAAAACCATGTCCTGATGTGTTCCTAGCATGTTTGCCAGAAGCTGTAACCCAGCAGCTGGGGGGGTGACGCTAGGCAAGGACAGGCGAACTCGGACACGCAGTTGAAACTGGCAGTGCTGTTGAGCACAGGGACACCTCACCCAGCGGCGTCGCCAGGCCTGAGCATTTTTCGGTCAAACTTAGCTGTTTGGCTACAAGGTCTGCCCAAGGGATTATTCTGGGGGCGTTCTCCAGCCGTGCAGGAGTGCAGCCACTGGCCCCAGTCGGAGTCCAACAGGCTGCATCCCCGGCAGGCACTCCCTCTAGTTGCTAGTAGAAGCTGGGCGGGGGTGACTGGGTCCCAGCCACTGCTCCCGCCCCGCCCCCGCTCAGCTTTTGCACGCAACCTCAGGGCTCCCAGCGCCAATTGTGGCCCCGCCTCCCAGTCGCTCCCCCGGCCCCGCCAGGCTTCCGTCCGGCGCCCAGCTGGAACGTCAGAAAATACCGGACATTGCATGTGTCTGGTATTTTCTGAATTTTTCTAACAGAAGGTGCAAATACTGGACTGTCCAGTAGAAAACCGGACACCTGGCAACCCTAACACACACACACACACACACATACACACTGGCTCTGTGCCACAATCACTGCCGCACACGCTCCTGTCTTTGTGCCACACACACTCAGTGACACAAAATCTGTCACACACACACACACAGTCGCTCGCTCTCTCACGCACACCCAACATGCATGTATGCCCCACCCCTTTCACCCGAGGCCCCGCCCTTTCTGGGGACACGGAGAGGGGGTGGAGTCAGCCCGCAACCACATATGAAAATTTCTGACGTGCCCCCCTCCCCCCCTTCCTGCCCCCTGCAAAAATTATTGCCCACCCTGCTCAAGACTATTTGGCACTACAGAGGACGCTAGTGGCCCCCTCGCTTTGTAGCTGCGCCTGATCCCCTGGAATCAGGGCCTCTAGCCATGGCTGCCAACGTCATGGGTGCTTGGGGGCTGGGGCACCCACAGAGAAAAATTTGCGGGTGCTCAGCACCCACTGGCAGGCAAACTCCCCCTAGCCCCTTCTTCCCCCTGCTCACCAGTGCCTGCCCCTCCCTCCCTGGGACACTGGGCGAGAGGGGGAGGAGCGGGGATGTGGCATGCTCCGGGGAAGGGGCAATGGGGCAGAAGAGGGGTGTGGTTTGAGAGTGGAGCAGAGGAGGGGGCTTGGGAGAAAGGATGGTGTGGGGGGGGGCAGGACAGCAGGGTGGAAAGGGGGGTGGAGCAGCCCCGGTTAGCGGGGAAGGCGGCACCTATGCTCCTAGCTGATGGGTTCTGTTTCGCATCCCCGGATGCACAGCCAGGCCGTGCCCTCAGAGCACCACACGCTCCCCCATTGTGAACGCCGTCAGCACCCGCCTGCCTGCCGGGGACTGTGTGTCGTCTGAGCAGCCTGCGGGCGGGGCAGAAGAGAGGTCACCTGCGTGTCATAGGCCCATCCCTCATCAGGGCCAAAGGGAAAACCCGCGCTAGGGGGCGTGAGGCCAGTTTTACAAGGCAAGACGCTGCCCAGGCATGAGCTAGGGCTGAGGGCAACTGATGCGACTCCCACAATGCCGCTGTGAGCGCGACTCTCACCGGACGACCTAACAGCTTGGCACTCGGAGGCCGGGACCCTTCCCCCGTCATGGACGGGCAAGTGGAAGCCCAGGCAAGCAGCCCCCATGCCGCCAGTAGGCGGCAGACCCAGATAGGCCCAGGCCCAGAGCCGAGCTGTGATTGTGGCGGTCTCGGAGACGTATGGAAACCTGTCTTTGCGCCTCGGCCCGTCTCGCGTTGGCCTGATGGCTGCTCTGAGCCAAGCCGTCAAAGGGACAGTGTGGCTATGTCTACACGCGCGGCTTCTTGCGCGAGAAATATGCAAATGAGGCTCTGCGTGGAATATCGCCGAGCCTCATTTGCATACCTACTGAGCCGCCATTTTTGCAGAAGAGGCTCGTGCGCCGGAAGGAGCGATCTACGCTGCCTCTTCTTGTGCAAGAAAACCCCTCTTGCGCAATGCCGTTATGCCTGAACATAATCAGCGGAGCGGCATTGCGCAAGAGGGTTTTTCTTGCGCAAGAAGGGGCAGTGTAGACAGCTCCTTCCGGCGCACGAGCCTCTTCTGCAAAAATGGCGGCTCAGTAGGTATGCAAATGAGGCTCGGCGATATTCCACGCAGAGCCTCATTTGCATATTTCTCGCACAAGAAGCCGCGCGTGTAGCCATAGCCTGTGAGCGTTGCTACGCCCGTCCTATACCGCCCACGCTGCCCCACGGCCTAGTGGCCAATCCTACCAGCTGCAGGGCCACATGGAGCAACTTGTAGGCACCCTGCTGCTGTGCAAGGCGGGATTGGGGGCCTGGTCTGACGCCAGCCCCTGGACCTTAGCTAGTGAACTGTGTCCTCTCACGGGCGCCCATGCTGCAGTGGAATGCGCTAGCAGCGAGCCCCAGGCCGGAGGGGGGGGTCTCATGACATTTCCTGCTCAGACTTGCTCACAGGTACAGCGCATCCAGCAAACCGTATGGAACCCAGGGTGAAAAATGAAACACAGCAGTATAGGGATTTCCCGCCCCCCTCCCCGGAGCTCAAAAGTGAACTATTGGGTGGGGTGACGGAAGGGTGCCGCCCTGCTGTTTGTCATGTGCGAAGCGGAAGTGATTAGGGCCCTGATCCTGTGTCCGGAGCCACCGAGTCAGACCCCTGGGAGTCAAGGCGGCGCCGCACGTGAGTAAACTTAGCCACATGCAGGCTGGTACGCTAAATGAGCGTGCCTGGGAATGAAAGGAGAACGGGGTGGGGAACCTTTTTTGAGTCGGGGGTGGGGGCCCACTGACCCACAGAAAAAAATCAGTCAGGGGGGCTGTACAAAAGTGAGAAGCAACCCCCCCCCCCCCAAAAAACCCAACTGCTGTGGCCCCAACAGCGAAGCAGAAAGTTGCTTCCCACATTCCCATTACACAACCGAGCTGGGGGGGGGGAGGGGCCGCCTTGGCTAATAGATATTTCTGGCTCCCCCCAATCTCCCAGGTGGGACCAAAAATGAGCAGTTCAGTGTGTGGGATGGGGCTGCTGAGAAGCGGGCTTGGGGTGTGGGGTCTGGATGGGAGGGAAGGGGCAGGAGCAGAGTGGGGATGCGGGTGCGGCCTAGGGATGAGGGGTCTGAGTAGGAGGTAAGGTGCTAGCATTCTAGCCCCATGGCGGGGGGGCTGCAGGGCTGGCGTGCTAGCGGCAGCCCCACGATGCTGGGGGAGAGCCCTGAGCCACGGGGGCCAGATCCAGGAAAGCCAGGGGCCAGATCCAGGCCCTGGACTGGAGGTTCCCCACCCCTATCAGCATTAAAATACAGGCCTTAAGAGGCCTAGGTTTGAGTACCAGCCTAATCCTCGAGTTCAGTGGGACCTCTTCCAGATCAAGGCCCTGCGCCTGCAACCTGAGCCCGCGTGATGCTGTGCCCACACAAAGCCCCGCCAAAGTCCGCGTGGTCTGCAAGGTCATGGAGAGGGAGGGGAGCAGACTCAGACCCACAATGCATTTGCAGCCATCTAGAATCAAAGCTGGCCGAGGAAACACAACTCTGCTGAAAAGAAAAAAAAAAAAGCCCCACATCGACTGGAAAAAAAAAGTATAATTCACGCTGACAGCTGCCAAATGAACAGCCTAGTATGCAGCACATTCCATTAGACCGTCTCCCGAGGGAGCAGAAGTTAGCTAGCCCCCCACTGGAATGCAACAATGGTCTGTAAACAGGTATTTTTGGAACGAGATTTTGAGCTTTCTTTTGCCATATTTCAGAAATGAACAACAGCCCTGCAGGCAGCATCTGTGCGGCTTCATTAGAAGTACGTTTGGTAACGGGCTGCAGTTTTTAGAGAGAGATGAACGTTGGCTTTGATCCCCAGCCAGGAGCCCCGAGCGTGGAGTTTCATAGTTCACACTGTCGTTCCTTCTAAGGCTTCCATGTTGTGGCGCGAGGAAGGCCTGCTCTCCTTGCAGTCAGTTACCGATGCTCTACTAGAGCAGAACGGACACATTTTTACCCCCACATTGTGTAGCTGTGAGGTCAGGTGTACAGTGCTGGAGAATCAGGCTGGTTTGTCCCCCACAACGTATACAGCAGGTTAGACTTGATAGTTTTCATTGGTGAACGTAAGAACAGCCAGCCTGGGTCAGATCAAAGGTCCTATCTAGCCCAGGCTATGTCTAGACTACAGCGTTTTGTCAGAAAAATGGCTGTTTTTCTGACAAAACGTGAGTTACGTCCACACTGCAAGCGCGTTCTTTGGACAGTAAATCGAAAGAACAGAGGGGTTTTGCGCAATTGGTAATCCTCATTCTATGAGGAAGAAGCCTTTTTCCGAAAGAGCTCTTTCGCAAAAAGGCGCGTGTGGACGGGGAAGAGGGAGGTTTTTTTGGAAGCAGCGGGAAGAGGAAAAAGCACAGGTGCCCTAGTGGCCATTCCGTCCATAGCAATCACAGCTTACATGCAAGAGCGCATCCAGGCAGTCTGGACGCTATCTTTCGAAAAAGCGCATCGCTTTTTCGATGTGCCTTTGCAGTGTGGACGCTTGCTTTCGCAAGACGTTTTTTGCAGAAGATCTCTTCTGAAAAAAGCTTCTTGTGCAAGAAACCTGTAGTTTAGCCGTCGCCCCAGTGCCCTGCCCTCTGACAGAGGCCAATGCCAGATGCCCCGGAGGGAATGAACACAACAGATAAACATCAAGAGACCCACCCTCTGTCGCCCATTCCCAGCTTGTGACAAACAGAGGCTAGGGACGCCATCCCTGCACATCCTGGCTAATGGCCATTGATGGATCTAACCTCCAGGAATGTATCTAGCTCTTTTTCAAACCCTGGTAAAGTCCTGGTCTTCACCACATCCTCAGCACTACACTCCCGTGGCAAGCAGTACAACTGCCTTGCAGCATCCCCCGCAGCCAAGTCAGGAGCCGCCCCGTGGGACTTGGTGATGTGACACACGCAGCCCTGCTGCAAGCCATAGAGCAAAACAATTTGCAGTTGCTGGATCTCACCTGTTCTACTCACACGTCTGTTGTTCCAAGATTTAGTCCTTCCCCAGGCATGGATGTCACTGGCTTACCTCATGTCCCCCTGCTCTGGTCACACAAAGACTGGAACAGGAAGGTCACTGCTTCCAATTTAGAAAAAAAATAACCCACTCGCTTTTTTTTCATTGGCTTTCCGGCCTTCCTGCCAGCACTTCCTGCCTCCCTAGCATGCCTGGAGACTCTCTAGGACCCACTGTCTATGGGTTTAACTTTTCCCATTCATCACACTCAACATGACCCATCCCTTTTGGTTTTTAAGTCACGGTTTGACAAAGCCCTGGCTGGGATGATTCAGTTGGGGTTGGTCCTGCTTTGGGCAGGGGGTTGAACTCGATGACCCCTGAGGTCTCTTCCAACCCTAGGATTCTATGACGCAGGCATTGACTTGGTGAAGATGTCCTCCCGAGTTGTTGGTTTTTTTTTTTTTTTCCCCTGCCTTCCAAGCTGGGAAAGTCTCTGTCCTGGTGTGGAGGATGTGCCGAAGAACATGGTTTCCACTGCAAGGCAAAGCACTAAGGACGCATTGACAGTGCATACATTGTTTCTGGAACAAGGTTGATTTTAAAAAAAACTTAATATGCTTTGTTAGAAGCCACTATGTACTCAGAATCCCTAGCAGTGTTCTCTGTACGCAGTGCGCTTGTGCAGCCGCGCTGGAGAGATTCAAATGCTGCCCAGCTAATTAGTAGCGCACTCACAGCTAGGGTTTTTGTTTCTACTGGTGATGCACATTTGCACACACCTGGTGTACATACAAATTTATTCTGCACATGGATGGAGAAAATCCGCACATAGATAGAAAAGATGAGAGGGAACCCTGATCTCTAGCTATTGAGTCGGTTTGCTGCTCCAGCCACTGTGAATATGGTCATGAGGCCTGGATGACAGGTCTTATGTTCAAGAGCTTCAGGGGGTAGCCGAGTTAGTCTGTTACAGACAAAACCAACAAATGGTCTGGTAGCACTTTATAGACTAACAAAACATGTAGATGGTATCATGAGCTTTCGTGGGCACAGCCCACTTCTTCAGATGACCGGAGTTATGAGTAGGGGATATGAAAACTGGAAATAAATAGGAGAAGGGAAGAGGAAGGGGAATGGGGGGGAACAGGGCATCATTAACTATCTTGAGGATGGGTACTTAAACCTAAGCAGATAAAGATCAAAGTCAATAGAAAGATTGCTGAGACAGGAAGGATACTGCTGTTAGCACCTTCAGTGGTAGAGTCCCCACCAGCCTATATCTCAATTGAGTCCATTAGCATGTGAATTGAATTTGTGTACATAGTGTAATTCCAAGTTTTCCCTGTGGATTGTTGTTACTTTTGTAAAATGTCTCAGAGGGGTAGCTGGCAGTCCTGTGGCACCTAAGAGGCTAACAAATATATCATGAGCGTTTGTGGGTATC
This sequence comes from Rafetus swinhoei, assembly GCA_019425775.1. NCBI lineage: Eukaryota > Metazoa > Chordata > Testudines > Trionychidae > Rafetus > Rafetus swinhoei. The sequence continues at coordinate 343,728,172 of CM033437.1, read as the reverse complement.
TGATTAAGTGGGTTTTACCCATCAAAGCTAATATTTGTTAGTCTCTAAGGTACCACAAGCCTGCTCGTTGTTTCTAAAATTACAGACTGACATGGCTACCCTTGGCAGGTTACAATGTAAGTCAGCAGCAGGGCAGAAATAGCTAGTAGGGGGCCAGATTTTAAAAAGTATTTAGGCACCTGTGTACGTAGCTCCTACTGCAACTGGAAGTTAAGTGCCTAATCTATGTAGGCACTTTTGAAAAAATCACTTCTGGCACCTTGCTGCAGCTTTAGGTGTCTACACCCCCTGGCAATTGCACATTTACCAAGGACTGCCGCAACATGGTCAGCGAGCACATGATTGCCAAAAGCAAGAAGATCACCAGTGACTGACAGACTCAGCATCCTGCCAAATCGCCTGAAGCCAGATCACCTAGCTGGAGATAGATCCTGATAGCACTCAATCTGTAAGGGTGCTATGTCCTTTGGGAACTTGTCTTGATGAGGATACCTTTGCATGCTTGACCCAATGAATGTTGGCCTTCTGTTCATGCAAAACCTGCTGTACAAACTGGTTCCCAAGAAGAGATGTATCTTCTAATAGAGGTGGTGTAGAGCTAAATGAAGTTTGGGGATACTTAGAATGCTCTCTAGAGAGTAAACTCCAGCCCACTTAATTAGCCTCAGTAACACGGGCCCTACAATTGATAGGTACTACTTCTGCTGTTTATATATATCTTGGCTTCTTATATTTCCACTCCAATTCATCTGATAAAGTGGGTTTTACCCACAAAAGCTCGTGATATTTTTGTTGGTGCCACAGGACCACACGTCGTTCCTAATGTTGGGTTCTTTTACAGGCATCACTGTATTTTTCTTTAAGTTCCACATATCTGATTTATCCCTTATATGCCATGATCTGTTGGGGTTTTTTTGGTCCACCTAATTTAGATCTTATTGGCCATGGCCAAATTCTGATCTGTTACACTGGAGTAAATCTAGAGCATTTGCACAGGCAAAGATTAATCCACTCTGGTATAATAGATCATGGAGCATGTCTTCCCATCTTTACAATGTGCCATGCACATGACTGGTGTTCAGTGATCCCTCTAAGAGTTTCCAACCATGAGTGGAGTGAGTTTTGGCTTGTGCACTAATATTGAGGTCATGGGCGCTGGTTTGGATGTGTGCCACGGTGGCACCCAATTTATTAACACACACGTTCTTGGCCGCTGGAGCAGACACTCCCTACCCCCGGCCATGCGGCAGGTTTAGTTCCTGACCTCAGCCGCCAGAACAGGCCCTGGCCCACCCTGCCACGTGGCAGCCCTGGCCACTGGAGCAGGCCTTCCACCCACCCCCACGCGGCCACAGCAGGTACCAGCCCCCCACCCCAGCAGCTCCCTCACAACACTGTCTCAGCCGGTCCCACCTGCCGGAGCAGCTGCCTGCCGCACAAGCGCTGCTGCGCGGCTCTCCAGAGGAGGTGGGCGGGGAAAGAATTTTTTGTGCGCGGCCGTGCAGGCGCGCACCTTAGCGGGAACATTGTTGGTGTTACATAAACACTAGGGCCTCCCAGTGCAAGCTTATCAGAGCAGGGTATTTGTTCAATAACTACAACTATAGTCTTATAAATTAGTACTGAAAAAGATTAATGTATGAGGTTTATTTAATATTCAGACTCCATCTCTAATATACATGGCAAAAGCAGGTCTTAGCATAATCAGAAAATAGTTAAAACGTTAACAAAATCAAATTAATTAAGGATTTTTTCTGATGATTCCTTTGTGGGTTGTTTGTTTAAATATACATGTGTATCAAACATAACTTCTCATTTCTAAAAGATAGAGCTTTTATAAAAGGCTGCCTTGGAACCAAGTAGTTTCCATTCCTCACTTAAATCTAAGTATCACATTAAATCCCTCTTAGCAAAAACTAATTCAGCAGTCTTGCGCTATAAGCAACATTACCATTAGAGCCTTCAGGCTTCCACACCTCAATTAAGTCAGGGAAATAGAAAAAATATCCCTGGAAGATCTGATCACATGGATTGCTGGGAAAATTCTATGACATTTTCAAATGGGGAGCATCTGGGGAAATCATTTCTAGCTCTGGGAAAAGCAGAAAGGACTTTTTTAATAAAGTTATAAATAACTTTTTTTTTTTAAAGAAGAGTGATTCAGAATTAATCAGAGATGGATTCAGACAGACAATATACTTTGATAGACTTTTGTGTGTGTGGGGGTGTGTGGAAATTATACCAAAACCAGTATTCAAGTTAGACTGTAGAGATCAGCATGAACAAGGCAACGCCTCAGCTGATGTCGACCATCAAGGGTCTGACGTTTTCCGCCCTGATGGGATTGGAGGTAGGACGGGTTTTGCATCAGAGCCTGGTCGATTTACCATCTGGGGCACACCAGGAGAACTGGACTTGGATTGGCTGGGGTTTTTTTCAAGAGTGTCATTAGAAAGTTCAGCATCTGCAAGGATTAACAAACATACAGATTAGAAAGCAATTTCAAAAAAATAAAGATTGTTCTCATTGAGCAAGGTTATATAATCCGGGACTGGCCTTTCTCCGTGGCCTCCCTTCTTCCTCACAAGCCCCACAGCAAGTAGTCATTCTTTCAAAACTTGCATCAGCTGAGACATCCAAGTGCGATTCAACTGGAACCTTCCCAGTGGAGAAAGCCTCATCAAATAGCCGGTGACTCTTAGTTCAACGGTCTTATGGAGCCAAAGGAAAAGGAACTCAGCCCATAGAGCAGGATGGGGGCATGAGGAACACAGACGACAACTCCTTTTGAGGCACCACAGCCACATTTTTTAATTGAAGTTTTTTGCATTTTTGTTTTTCAATAAAAAGTTGAAAATTTCTACAAAATATTTTTAGCTGAAAACTCAGTTTTCTGTTGAAAAAGAGTTAACAGGAAATTTTCATCCAGCCGTAGTGACTACCCCTAGTTCATAGATGTGGAAGGGTAACTACATGTCTAAATTAATTGCCACCATTTTGGTGTTCTTAAGACATGTACTATTAAAAATCCAGTACCTTAACTATATTGTATGCACATGGTCATCATTTTCTGTCGTGTAGTGACTCTTCTAGTGACTGCTAGAATCAGTGACTGCTACATAAATCAAGAAGTTGAGACAATGCAATTGCAATGTAATCTGGATGCACCTACATCACTGATGCTCAGTCTTCAGTAGTTCAGGAGCCAAATTAGCCATCAGCATCAAACAAAAGAGGCACAGACATGTGAATTCATTGTGTCATTTACTATGTACTATATGTTCTTATTTAAACACTGTGAAAGGGAAAATAATTTAATAGATAAAAATTCTCAAAACAAGATGGCTGACATATCAACTACAACCGGTTAATAACATAGGAAAAAATCATGCCGTGTTTTAATATCATGTGCTACAAAGAGTGGCAGGTGTCATATTAAACAGCCATTTGCGGCTTGCGAACTGCAGTCTGAGTATCTCTGACCTGCACTATAATTACACCTGCACTTCGTACAGAGGCTGAGCAAAAAGATAGGTTGCTTTGGAAAACAATTCATACCTTTTGAACTTTCCACGCCACTGCTGACTCCTCCGATGTCCCCACGTTCTGCACTGGACTCTTCGGAATACCGAGCATTGGGAATGGGGCTCTCAGCAGACAAGCTTTCTGTAGAAAATGCACCAGCCGAGGACAGCATAGATAACCCAGTAGTAGCATGTGATTCTCTTGGGCTGAGAGGGAGAATGGATTTATTCTTCAGTGGTAATAAAAACCATACACTGCGGGTTTGTTTAACATGACTTTTATGACGCCAGTAATATTGTTAATCAGGAGCCTGAAATAAATCATCAGCCTTAGCAGTTACATAGCACTTTTTTCACACATGACAACATGCCTTTGGAGGAAGTACCTGCACCCACACTGATTTTTGATTTATTTACTCAATCACGCTAGGAAGAAAAGCAGCGTTTCACGCTACAGAGCGAATCAGCTGCAGAGATGGAATTAGAACTCAAAGAGTTCCCATTTGCCAGTTCTCCATTCAGCATAATAAGCAGTGTCTCTTAGTAAGTGATTCTGGGATAAAATGAAGAATTTACAAAAATTATAAAGATCTCTTTATTGAATAGAGGGTCTGCGAGGCTCACAAGGACATTTTAACATTGTACAGAAGACACATCTAGGCAGCATTTTGTGGTGAAGGTCCTGAACTGGGATTTAGAAGATCTGGTTCCAGTTTCCAGCTGTGGCACGGACTCCCAAGGTGATCTTGGGCTAGTCATATAGTTTCTTTCTGCCTCAATTCCCCTTCCATACACTGAAATGAATAATGCCTCTATTTTTCCACATTTTTTCTGTCTTATCTCTTTAGAGTGTACGCTCCTCAGGGAAAGGACCATCTCTGACCATGCACGTGCACTGTGCCTAACAAGATGGACCCTCCAGTGGAGAAATAACCTGGCTGTTAGGTAGCTTATACAAAAAGAATCTGTGGTCTCATTTCATTCATCAAGGGACAGGTCTCTGGCACAAAGACACCTCTGTATTTGGTTGTATTGTGGGGAATGAACATGGAGGCCAACGCCCGAATGGGCAGCTTGCGTGACAATGAGAACACCCGGGTTGTAACTTGTTCTGGAACTACAGAGTTCAGTCTCCAACAGTCTGAATCCAGCATCTATAACACAGACTGAATTTGAATTCAAAGAAAAAAATGCCTTGATACACATTTACTCCAAAGATGTTGTTTCACTCATAAATAAATACTCATTTTAAACAAGAAATCACATAGACACTTTTTAGAGACTGTAGACGTTTTATGGAGCCATCTTTTCACAACAGCTGTTCTGGCCTATTGTGTGAAAGAAAACATTGGTTCATAGATTCTAGAGCCAGGAGAGACCATTCTGATTATCTCCTGTGACCTCTGGCCCAAGCCCAGGCCAGCACATTCAGCCCAGTGATTCCCGCATGGAGTGCAGTAACATTGTGATTACAATGTCTTTGGGGGGGGGGGGGGAGGGGGAAGAATGGAGTCAGACGCAGACAATGTTATGAACTGGCAGAGCCTATGAAATACAAAAACAAGAAAAGCCAAAATATGGGTTGGGGGGGGGAGAATCAAAATAATGAGATAAAATAGTGTGTAAAGCCCAGAAAACCCCCCAGGAAATGATCTTCCCCTATGGACAGAAATGGGGATTCTGCCATTGACCTCAATCGGAGGAGGATTAGATCCTTACACTGTTTCCCTGAGTAGTCAAGGATTAGTGTGACCTATGTGACACAAGGGGTATAACTAATGACAAGAAAAACGCTTGATGTCTTACTGTTAACTCATCCCTCACACTGTGTTTTATTGACCTGGTTAGTTGGAATAAATCTGTATCGGGGCTTTACTGGATACAGACTGCGCCCAAAGGGGCTTGATCCTTGATTGGGGCCTTCAGGCATAAGTGTAACAAAAATAAACAAGAACATACTACAGGACTCCTGAAAAGTTCCTCAGCGTGAGAAACAAATTACAGTAAATTGGGTGGGGGCAAACAGGGATTATATGGTTCCTGCCATCACAGGACCTGAAGGTTTTCAACTCACTGGCTTTGAAATACCTCCCCCTTGGCACTACCTATGACCAAGGATTCTGTAAATCAGCTCTGAACATCTAGCACATCTTCAGTGTCTATAGGCATTAGGGGCACTTGGGAAATTAGTTTCTGTAGTTAGGGATGGCCAGGCTTCTCTTCTGAGTTACTTTTTTCCTTTTCCTTACACCAAGACAACCTCCCCCACATATCTGAAATAAATTAAAACACTGGACTGTAATGGGGTCTCATATTTATGCTCACCCCTAATATACATAATTCCATGTGAATGCATAACATTGCAACAAATCAGTGGTTTCCATTGCATGTTGTATGGTGGTGATGGGACTTTCATTAAATAATCAATATTCTGGGTCAGACCTTCAGCTGGTGTAAATCAGCGCATCTTCACTGAAGTCAATGGAGCTGCACTGATCTACATGAGGTGAGTATCTGGCTCCATGTCTGCCCTGGCTAAGGGACCAGTAACAACCAATGTTGTGCAGGTCCCCCTGGGAAGGTAAGTGGAGCCCCTGACAGTCAGCCATATCATAGCACATTAATGAGGGGCAAGTAGTAACCGGCAGAGGATATCAGAAGTCCGAGAAAGTATGATTCATGGGGCTTTCTTCTGTGGGACCATGGAGGGTTGGGCCTTGAAGTTCCCCTTGCAAGGCAGAGAGGAGCTCACAGATGAACAAGAAGGCCACAGGTGTGCTGAAAGAATGCAGGTCCCTGTGCAGCCACCCACTAGAGACATATTTTGGGCAGAACAGTGGAACTCTTCTATTCACAGACCAGCTACCATACTGAGCATTACCACACTAAGTGTCAATGGCCTGCAGGCTGCCTGCTTTTCGAGGTAACAGTTGATTTGGTTTCCATAACAGCTCAGACTCGGGCAGTAACTGATGAATGCAATGAATTATTCATATGATTTGGGACATTGCCCAGTGAGGTCTCCAACTCATTTGCTGGCCCCGGTCCAGAGACAATGCTTTGTTTTCTATGCCCACAGGCCAGTAATTTACACTTGTGCCACACTCTTACCCCATACGATTTTTCATTTTACTGGTTCTTCCATCCCAAATGTTGGAAGCATGAAATTAAAAATAAAAAAATATTAATTTACCTCAATATGCAAATCAAAAAAATCCCAAACCATCACGGGCTTTATCATTAAATCTTTGATGTGATGTTTTACAAAGCACTAGAGGAGTCTATGGAAGAGCAACAACTTTCACCCAAGCCTTCATTCTTATTCCTCGCAAAGGGATTTGACAACATAACTCTGTATTTTGCTGTAGGCCTGATGCATGCACAGAAAATGAATCAGATTAGCAGTTTGCTTTCCTTCTCCTCACAGTTGTTTTCCCACTGTGTTATTAAGAGCGTTAAATGAAAGCACTGATCAAGTCAAAACACCAAACTATGCTAGAGTGGAAAGACACATTTATTCCCATATGTGAGAGGCTTCAACACTTTTACAACTCATAACAGCTTCACACTCACTTGGGTTAGAAGTCTTGCCTCTTTACTGGTGTGGACAGATGATACATAATCCCTTGGCAATTTATTACGCACTGAGTCTCTTTTATGCACTGACTCTGTTCCCTTTGGAAGACTCCAGTATGGTACAAGGATCCAATATAATCTAATCCACAGAGGCCTCTTACCATTTCAACATTTTTACAGACTGTTAATTAGCTTCTGTGATTACAGTGGCCAGCTAGACAGCATGTGGTGAAAATGTACAAGCTCTTTAAGATTTAAACACAACAGTATGGTATATTTCATCAGCAAGTTTATCTATGAAAAAGCAAGAACTCTGCAGCCTAAGAGTACGTCTAGACTGCAGCACTATTTCGGGATACCAGAAGTATCCTGAAATAGCAACGCCATGTCTTTAAACGCTCCCGCTATCTCCTGAAATAGTGGGCGCGCTATTCTGGCATCCCTGTAATTCTCCTTCCACGAAGGTTAAGGGATTTGTCGGAATAGTGCCTTATTTTGAAATATGGCATTGTCTACACAGTGCCAAATTTCAAAATAAGCTCTTTCGACCTAGACTCGGAATAAGCTATGCAATTTGCATAGCACAAATTGCGTAGCTTATTCCGACAGAAGGGTGCTGCCTAGATGCACCCTAAAGGGCAAGGAATAAAGTGAATCATTTCATCCCTGTTAAAAAATTTCAGAGGGGAAGCCTCAGTCTGTAACTGAAAAAACTGAAAAAACAACGAATACTCCTGCAGCACCTTAGAGATTGCAAAAACATAGATGGTATCATGAGCTTTCATGGACAAAGCTCGTGATATCATCTACATTTTTGTTAGTCTTTAAGGTGCTGCAGGACTATTCGTTGGTTTTTAAGGTTATCCCTGTTAAAGGGGATTGTGGATGTTTTTCATCTCTCAAGATCAGGCCAAGTCACTGTCTTCATGCACAAGTTTTCAAGAACTAATTAACACTACCCTACAGAAAAAAATGACATATTTCAAATACCCCGGAAAGGCACTCCGTTATGTATGGAATGAGAATGAGATTGGCAGTCAGGAACCAATAAACTCTAATCCTGGCTTTACCACTGACTCACTGGACAAATTTAGGCAAATTAATTCACCATGCTATGCCTCAGTTTCCCCCTTAAAAATGAAGATTAGACTGCCCTATTTCTGTCCCCTACTTGGAGTAGAAGACAGAGGCTTATCTCCTCTCCCTCACAGCAGCAACGGATCACTCAGAGGTCTCGCAGGTAGCAGCAGGTGGAGCTGGAAGCTCAGTGCTCAAGGATCAAGCTGCCATCTACCCTCAGGGTCTTTGCTATCTTTGACAGAGGGGGTCTAAGAATAAGAAAGGTTTATAATAAAGGTACAGGGGGTACAATGGGAGAGGAGACAAATAGAGCAACAGAATAGGGGGGTTGGGTAGAGAGATCTGGAGGGATTACTGATGCTCAAACAATCCACAAGATCAGAATGTGAGTAGGCAGGATATCACCACCAGCCCTCTCCCCCCGAATAATTAACCACCAGTGTCTCCTTACACAGAGGACAGAAAAACACTGTGATTTCCCAGATACTTTGTGATTTCAACACTGATCGTTCTAGTTTTGTCTCTCTATGTAAAGTCCCCGTTCCATCCTTCTTCCTTCCCCCCACTATCATTCTCTTCCTTCCCTTCTCCCACATGCCACTTTAAAAATGAAGCTCGTGAAACCTTCAGTCTGCAGCTGTGTCACCCACGTGAGTTACCACACTTAAGCACGATCATCCCCAGGTTCTGTTTTACATTGTAGCAACATGTGTTTAACAAGGCTGTTGAGGTAACAGAGGAGATAACTAACTGTATTAGCTGAGGAAATGGTTTCAGGTCTTGTGGGCTACAGCGTTCTCCTTCATCCTATCCTGCAGTAGCCTGTTCATCCAATAAGTACACTCACCTGCTGTCTGGGCTAGCAGGGGGCAGACTCCAGTCTTGGGTGACATTACTTCCACTTGGGAGTAATACTGTTGGCTCCAGTAATCGGTTTGGGCTGATTGCTGCTGGGGTACTTGCAAGACCCCTGAAAATGACAGAAAAAGAAAGTTAAGCTTGCAGTGGACGCATTCATGTCCTATAATTCACTATTTTCAACATACTTACTCAGGGTCCAACATCAGAGTATCTCAGAACACTTTACTAAACTGGGTTAGTATTATGCCAGATGGGGATTGGGGAAAGTGAGCCACCAAAGTTAAAGCCAAAACCTTCCATAGCGCCTAGATTTTAATGGGAATTCTGAAAGCACCTTCAAAATTCAGGCCACTAATGTAGCTCTCTAAATGGATACAGGTGTCTAGCTGTGGGTGCCTGTGTTTGAAAATTTTGGCCTCGGGGTGTCCAAGGTTTATGAAGGCACCAACTGACGCAGTAAGAGACACCAGGAGTCCAGACTCTCAGTGCCCGTTTCTGCTTACTAGACCACATTGTAATAAATCCTGCGTGATAAATAATAATCACAGACTCCTGGAACTCAGTCAGCCTTGCACCGATACTCTCCAGATTCCAAAGGGATAAGTTAAGCATATTTGTTTTAATGAAAAATTGGTTTTGCTCTATTAAAAGATGTTATACCTATTAAGGGTGAGCTTTTCAAAAGCATTTAAGTGATTTAGGAGCACAGGTCCTATTTGAAAACCTCACCTGTAGCATTATTTTTCTCATCATCTTGTAACTATTATTAACAAGGTCTGGAGTTCCTTCGGCATGTCCTCTACCACAGTCATTCATGGTAACATCTAACAAAACATAACCCATGCTAACTGCAGTATTGGCACCATATATATATAGACCAAGCATGGGCAAAATATGGCCCGTGGGCTGAATACAGCCCACCAAGCCACCGGATCTGCCCCATGGAGGCAGAGGGGAGCCCCAGGCAGGCTCCTTTGGCTTGCCCCACATGACGCTCAGAAACGTGGCTGCCAGGCCCCGTTAGGGTTGCCAGATGGTTTCAACAAAAACACCAGACACACTTGACATTACATCACAATCTACATTACATCTTAGTTAGAAAATACCAGACATTTCTATTTTCTCATTTATATTTTCTCAATTTGTTTCCTAAACAGAAAGCTCAAATACTGGACTGTCAGGTTCAAAACCGGACACCTGGCAACCCTAGGCCCTGTTTCTGTTTCAAAACTGGAGGGGGGAGGGAAGTGTCAGGAGCTGCCCCCACCCCCAGTACAATCCCATTGGCCGGTTTCTGGCCAGAAACTGGCCAATGGGGGCTGCCTGTTTGAATAACAGGCAACCAAGAAGAACCGTGCCCGCTCTCCTCAGCTCAGTTATTCACTGAAGCACATGGCTGGACAAGAAGGCTGGCTGGCTGTCTGGCTGGGAAATGTTGTTAAGCTCTGCAAGCCTTTAGCTCTGCAGGCAGGCAGGCTGGTTTGGCTGCTGGCTGGTACGTCTCCTGGCCAGAGCCTGACTCTGGCACCTCAGCATCCTACCTTCCCCAGCCCTCTGTCCCTCAATAAACATTCCCAAACCCTCTGCCCCCCTCTTGCACCCATACCCCCTCCCAGATCTGGGACCCCAATCTCCTGCCCCAGATCACAATCCCCTCCTTCCCTAGGTCACAACCCAAAGCCCTGCACTCCAGTCCCCCGTCCTAGGTCAAAACCGCCTCCTTCACCCAAACTCCCTCCTAGACTCCATTCTCCCTCCTGCACACCAATCCCTTAACCCCAAGCTCCCTTCTGCACCAACCTCCATCCCAGACCCCGCACCTCCTCCATTAATACCATGGAAGAATGCGGCCCTCGACCACTTACCAAAATCTTGGAGTGGCCCCCTGTCAAAAATCATTGCCCACCCCGATACAGATAGTAGTCCTGTTGTCAAAAAGCACAGTGGAATTTCAGATGTAAGAGAGGTCCCTCTTAACATGTTTAATTTAAAATTAAGTTACAAGCTATTAAAAGATGCCTTGTATTGATCCTATATACCAGGGGTGAGGAACCTAAGGCCTGGGGGCCAAATGTGGCACCCGGCTTGCCTGGATCTGGCTCCAAGGTTCAGGCCCCGCCTAGGCTTAGGTGTGTGAGGGGAATGTGGGGAGTGTCTTTCTCCTTCTGAGTCGGGGGCCACATCAGTGAGGGAATTTTTTTTTTCTTTCTCACTTCTGTGCGGCCCCTGACAGATTTTTCGGGGAATCAGTGGCCTCTAATTCCAAAAAGTTCCCTACCCCTGCAATCTACAGTGGCAGCAGCCATCTTGTTGATCCTCCCCAACTCGACACTGAAGCAACCTCCCTCTTTTAGGGGCAACCAGCCAATTTAATTGCTATGTCCCCTAATTCTTAGTTTCTTTGCTAAGATTGCCAAAAATGTTGTCAATTGCAGAAGTGGTTTGCAGATCCTTGTCCCAAAGAAATCCTGGAATCTATCTTTTAGGTTGCCTAACCCAACCTTTGTCAATGCAGGACTATTCCCTATTGCACGTTTTTTAGTGCTGTGTCCTGTTTAGTTTTAAAATGTCTGTGACAGGATTGTTACCACTTTCCTTGGGGAATTCCATAGCCTAACACGTCTTTGGGCAAACAGGATTTTTCTGCCGTTAGTTTTTTCCTTTGCCTTTTCTTAGTTTCATCCTATTAATTCTACCTACACATAAATCTCCATCTCCCTTAAAGTGAGACTACGCATTTCTATTACATAGACCACCGAACATTGCCAGCTGGTAATGGCTGTTGGTCATTATTGGCCTAAACCAGATACATAGAGGAGAGAGGATCTTTACCCCGTTGCTAGCCCTCAGAGCCTCTGATGTATCTGAAATGAAAAGCCTTCTAAATCAATGTCCTGGAATTTAAAAGAAACAAAAAAAAACCCCTCCCTTTCAACAAACACATTTCCTAACAAATCTCTCCACTCAATATGCAATGCCGAGACATGCAGCTTGACAGCAGAGGTTAAGAGAGCTCAAAGAGAAATCTGAGAAGATCTGTATCATGCACCACTTCAGATGGAAGGTCACAGTCTAAGGACTCATCTGCCACAGGAAAATGGACTCTGCTCTCTGAAGTGAAGGCTCTGATTCAGAATCAGTGACCCATCCTTAAAGGCTAAATCCCTACTGATAGATACATTTAAAACAACCAGCCAGACAATTGAAAGAAATGTGTTTTAAAAGGATTCACAGGGATTTCCGTCCACCTCCAAATCCCTTATTTTGTACTCTGCCAATCAAGTTTCTGGCGGGCAGGAAGGTCTTGTCATCAATTTAATTAGAAACATTTATATTCAAGGAGTTTATAATTTCTGTTGCTCTAGGCTGCCTCAGCTTGAATCTTGAGTAAGACAGAAAAACATGTTAGGCAAGTTAAATTATACACACATACAATGTCGCTGAAGCCAGATTGGTGCCAGGATATTAGAGAGACTAGGGTGAGGTAATATCTTTTATTGGACCAACCTCTGTAGAGGAGAGGGACAAGCTTTCAAGCTTACACAGAGCTTCTGAGTATGTTTCAGTACATCTGAGTGCATTTCGCAGACCTGAAGAAGGGCTCTGTGTAAGCTCAAAAGCACGTTTCATAGAATCATAGAATACTAGAACTGGAAGGGACCCCGAGAGGTCATCAAGTCCAGTCCCCTGCTCTCTGAACAGCAGAAGCTGATCCAATAAAAGAAATTACTCAACCACTTTGACACTCTGAAGAGGATATCCATGTACCTGGGATCACAGTTACAGCCTCTTCCTTTCTGCCCCCCAACGTGGGCACAGAAGAATGCGACAAAGTAGCATTACATTGGACCTGGATCCTGATCAGACAGGAAAGCCATCAGTTCTCTCTCACACACACACCTGCATGCTATACTCATGCCCTGACCATGAGCAATCCATGCAGAACAGAGCACATCTCGGGCACATTATGTTCAAATAAATGGAACATTTCTCCTTATGACTAAGCCCGATCCCAGAAGGCAGCGGTGCAGAGACTGCAAAGCGGGTAAATTCTCGGAGTTGGGGTGGAGTGAGGACCATGGCATCGACAATTACATTTTTGCAGTTCTCTTCTTGGCCATGCTTTCTCCTCTTTACTCATATGTGTACATGCCAGAATCAGGCCCGCAGGGCAGGGGCATTCTGGGAAAATCAACAAGTTTTTCCATGGCTAAGGGCCTGATTCCAGAAAGACCTCACCCCAGCCTCTTATTTTGTACCTTTAATAGCACAGACAGAATTGACACAAACTAGATATTATTACTAGACTAGCCAATTAGCCCGTCATAAGACGGGATTTTCAGGTCTCTCCTCCACGTCGGTCTTCTCTCCTGAGCCTCAGGTCTCTCGCTCCTTCTCTCTCTCTCTCTCTCTCTCTCCTCCTCCTACTGCCTCCCCCCCCCCCAGCTCTCCTCCGTCTCCTGCCTCTCTCTCTGTCTCTCTCTTTCACTTCTCCTCCCCCTCCTGCCTCTCATTCGGGGGACCACGGAGCCCAAATGGCCATTTGGGCTACGCACTCCCCGTGCTGCATGGGGGGTGCGGAGCCCAAACGTCGCTCTCCCACGTGGCGGCCTGGCTGAGCAGCGCAGAAGTCAGCCGAGCGCCACGGCGGAGGCGAAGGGGGGCGGGGTGGTGACGATCACAGCCAGGGGGCAGGGCCTGGAGCCACTGTCATGCCGCACGTCACTGCCCCGCCCCTCTTTGCCGCCCACCGTGGCACTTAGCTGACTTCTGCGCCGCTCAGCCGGGCCGCCGCGGGGGAGCAAGCGGTGCAAGTGGCCGTTTGGGCCCCGCACTCCCCATGCAGCACGGGCCGCCCAGAGGGCATAGCCAGCATTTCAGGCAACAGCGCCGCCCAGAGGAAACAGCCAGCATTTCGGCGTTACAGACTCACAGACACTGGGCTACTATATATGTGATGTGAAACTACCCAACTGTGCCCCCATACTGTATCAAGTAGTTAAACATCAAAATAACCTCAATAACAACTGCACATAGCTACAGGCACAAAACAAGGAAGTCAGATTTTAAACTATCTAATTTCAAAAATATAAATGTATGCAGTTATTCCTTTGGATGTTGCAATAGATAAAACAGAACTGATTCTTCCTGGACACCACTTTTAAAACTAATATACCTTCTTTGATTTAAAAGCAGCTACTTTTGATTTTCACTGTTCAAGGACATGACCCAAAATCTTGAAAGATCCAATTCAGCAGTTTATAGAACTGTATAAAATGCTAGGTGGTAAACACTGATATTTCTATATGGAAAATATTCCACATGTTTACCAATCAGACAGTTGTGTTTTTTAAAAAAACAGTCAAGTTTTTTTATTATAGCTGTAAATGCATTTTGTTCCAAATTATTTATAATGTCCTCAGTGCAACAAAATTACAGAATTTCTTTCCCTACTAAGTTCATCCATTGTGGCAAACAGTGGTTTTTCCATGGAGATTGGAGTTAATATAGCTTTTTTGTATCTCTCTTTCTTTCTCTGTGTCTTAGCGTCTTCAGTAATGTCAGCACAACTCTAGGACCAGCATTCTCTCAGTTCAGCTGCGCTGCCTGTAAAGGGAATAGCTTTTGTCTAAGTTATAGAATCATAGTGCTGGAAGAGACCTCAAGAAGTCATCAAGTCCAGCCCCCTGCCCAAAGCAGGACCAATCCCAACTAAATCAACCCAGCCAGGGCTTTGTCAAGCCGAGACTAAAAATCTCTAGGGATGGAAATTCCACCACCTCCCTAGGTAACCCATTCCATTCCTTCACCACCCTCCTAGTGAAATAGTTTTTCCTAATATCCAATCTAGATCTCTCCCACTGTAACTTGAGACCATTGCTCCTTGTTCTGCCATCCGTCACTACTGTGAACAGCCTTTCTCCATCCTCTTTAGAACCTCCCTTCAGGAAGTTGAAGGCTGCCAGCAAATCCCCCCTCACTCTTCTCTTTTGGGGTATGTCTAGATTACATGCCTCTGCTGACAGAGGCATGTAAAATAGGCTACCCGACATAGTCAATGAAGCGGGGATTTAAATATCCCCGGCTTCATTAAAATAAAAATGGCCGCTGCACTGTGCCGGCTCAGCTGATCGTCAGCACAGCATGCGAGTCAAGATGCGGATCGGTCAACAAGGGAACCCTTTGTCGACCACTCCCTTATGCCTCGTGAAACAAGGTTTTCAGGAGCGGTCAACAAAGGCTTCCCTTGTCGACCGATCTGCGTCTTGACTCGTGCGCTGTGCCAACGATCAGCTGAGCCGGCACAGCGCGGTGGCCATTTTTATTTTAATGAAGCTGGGGATATTTAAATCCCCGCTTCACTGACTATGTCGGGTAGCCTATTTTACATGCCTCTGTCAGCAGAGGCATGTAATCTAGATGTACCCCTGCAGACTAAACAAACCCAAATCCCTCAGTCTCTCCTCATAGGTCATGCGCTCCAGCCCCCTAATCATTTTGGTCACCCTCTGCTGGACCCTCTCCAATGCGTCCACATCCTTTCTATAGTGGGGGGCCCAGAACTGGACACAGTACTCCAGATGTGGCCTCACTAGAGCCGAATAAAGGGGAATAATCACTTCTCTAGATCTGCTGGCAATGCTCCTCCTAATGCAACCTAATATGCCATTAGCCTTCTTGGCTACAAGGGCACACTGTTGACTCAAATCCCGCTTCTCATCCACTGTAATCCCTAGGTCCTTTTCTGCAGAACTACTACTTAGCCAGTTGGTCCTCAACCTGTAACAATGCTTGGGATTCTTCCATCCCAAGTGCAGGACTCTACACTTGTCCTTGTTGAATCTTATCAGATTTTTTTTTGCCCAATCTTCTAATCTGTGTGGGTCACTCTGGACCCTATCCCTGCCCTCCAGCGTATCTGCCTCGCCTCCCTAGTTTAGTGTCATCTGTGAACTTGCTGAGGCTGCAATCCATCCCTTAACCAAGTCATTAATAAAGATGTTGAACAAACCCGGTCCTTGACCAGATCCTTGGGGCACTCTGCTAGAAATCGACCGCCAACCTGACATCAAGCCGTTGATCAATACCCGTTGGGCCCGACAGTCTAGCCAGCTTTCTATCCATCTTACAGGCCATTTATCCAATCCATACTCTCTTAACTTGCTGGCAAGAATATTGTGGTAGACCGTATCAAAAGCTTTGCTAAAGTGAAGGTATATCACATCCACTGACTTTCCCATATCCACAGAGCCAGTTACCTCATCATAGAAGCTAATCAGATTGGTCAGGCATGACTTGCCCTTTATGTAAGTCATGTAAACAGTAATTCTCTTTAGCTTGACAACAGAGAACTGTCCAATAAGAAGCTCACTCTGCTGTCACTGAATTTTGAGATTAAGAAACTTTTTCTGGGAATGGGTACATTGTATCTTAAATGAAAGTAGACAATGTACAACCACAAAGCTGACACAAGAAAAATGATGTCTGTCAAAAGAAACATTTATAATCAGATTTCAGAATGATATGATCTGTGCTTGATTTGTGTAACCAAGTAGAAGCAGAAAAAATGTCTAAATAAAATATACATTGAGGAAGCATAATCTAAGTCATAGAAAAATACTCCATGGAAAGGAGAAATCTAGCAAGCAGCATGCTGAAAGAAAAGAAAGATGACAATGAACGGGAAGTCAGACCTGTGTTTGGAACGTAAAATGAGCCCCAAAGGCCAATGCAATATTGAGCTGCATATGCAGAGACAATGAGCTATCATGTCCCAGACCCAGGAAGTAAATGTGCCTTCTTTGCTACCCCTTGTTAGAGCTGCACCGGTAATATTGTGACCATTTCTGGCATCTAATTATCTGATGTTAAGAGGTTGGATAGAATTTAGTGCATACGGCCAAAATTTACCAGGGGGCTGGAGGAACAGACTTACGAGCAAAGATGAAAAGATATACACATATGTAGTTAGGCTAAGTGCTGACTAATAGAAAGTGAAGACGTGGTAACAGTCTATTTTTCTGAACTGCATAAAAATGAAGAGGATTTATTTTGACGGGTACAAGGGTGTATAATGAGGAGTAATGGGATGAAACTGAGATAATGATATTTACCCTAAATCAGGGGTGGCCAACCTAAATCTGAGAAGGAGCCAGAATTTACCAATGCACATTGCCAAAGAGCAACAGTTCTATGTCACCAGCCCTGATCATCTCCCCACCACCACTGTCAGCACATCCCGCCCCCTCCCCCCTGGGTTAATCCAGCCCTGGCCCCAGCCAAGCAATGTGCTGCAAGGTGTGCTGGGAGTTTTTGTTCCCATGCTGCTGCCTTTCATTGGGGCCCTTGGACCTGCGCTACCAGCTATACCACTAATCCCAGAATGCCCTGCACCATGCTACGATCTGCTCCAGCTGAAGTGGGCAGCAGCAGCCCCTCCCCCCACCAAAAGGAAATGGTTCAGGGAGAGGGCTCCCAGTGTTGCTGTGCTGATTGCGCTGGTAGGGGCTCCTGGCCCAGCCCCTCCACCCCGAGTCTCCCCCACTCTCCTGGGGCAGCAGCAGCGCTGTGACTCCCGGCATTCTGACTGTCCACGGGAACCTGGGCACCCTCTCTACCCTGCAGCTTTGAGCTGGGGATGAGAGTGTGCATGTGACCCCTTGTCCACCATCAGGGGCCAGCACATGGGATGCTGGGTAACATGGCCAGTGCGCCGGATGCCCTCAGGCCTGGAGGGCAGTAACAGTGGGGCTGGTTGCCACCCCTCCACCAGTGGGAATGGCCAGAAACTCCCTTGCCCCACCGCTCTATGGAGAGGGGAAGGGGTAAAGCACAGTTTGGGGGCAAGTTGTGGGGCAAATCCGGGTGCAATGAGGGGAGCTAGTGGTGATTCTGGGGGAGTAGGAGCAGTAGGGTGTAAAGGTGGGGGTTGGGTGTGCGGGACAGAGGGAGGGAGGGGAGAATCTGTGTTGAAGGTAAGGATTAGGTATGGAGGGAGAGAGGGAGGGAGAGAAGGAAGAGTCTGAATTGAAGGTGGGGGCTGGTAGAAGGGCGGGAGGTGACAGCCTTGTGGTGAAAGTAGGGGGTGGGCAAGAGGAGGGTGACTGAGGACAGCCCTACTGTGAAGGCGGTCGTTAACTGTGGGGAGGGGGGTCAATAGGAAGGATGGGGTAGGGGCTTGAGGCTGGATTGTGGTGGCAAAAGATGGGCATCAGCAATTTTCCTCCCCATACTCCGCCCCAATAACTTTACTGTTTCATCTGAAGTTGTGTGGGATGGTGATGCAAAGAGAGAAATAGGTGAAAGAAACTGACTTTTAAAAACATTTTATAAACATTATTGTTCCAAAATAGAAAATCCAGCTTTCAAAAATGTATTTACAAAACATAACTTTGGGTGGAGGGGAGATGTAGGTGCTACTCCAATGACCGCTACACCCGGGCTTAAAATGGCTCATAAAGGTACTAAAGACTAAGACCTCGCATTCAAGTCTTTAGGCATGTCCTGAGCATTTAAACAAAAAAAGACAAAACTAACAAACAGCCCCCTTCCATACAAACCACATTCAAGAGTAATTCTAGGTGTATGGATGCTCATCCAGTTTGCTGTCTATGGGCTGAGTGGAGGTCTCACTCAAGCATGGCTTCAAATATCATATTTTGGTTTTGAATAAATGTGTTCATTCCTATCCATGCAGTACTAGGTTTACCATGGCACAGTCACACGGGGTCCACACTCAGAAGAGGCCACAAAAAGTTAATCCAGCCCTGTGCATGGTATGTCCCAAGTGTACCATGCATCCTGGGAGAGTGGTTCCCTTAGGAGATGGCTGGTCTCCCCAGGAGTCCCAGGGGGCAGGGACTACCTGGACCAGGCATTTTTGTGATCTGCTGCTCATAGGCGAGCAGAGATGTCCCCATTGGATGCTGGGGAAGGATGCACCGGAGCTCTGCCTGGCTCCCGTGTTGAGCCTAAACCTGCAGAGCTTGCATGGGGAGGACTCTGCAGGCCTATGAGCATTACTGGTCCACATCCTCGCCAGAGGTATGGGATCAGAGGCTATTCACTCCCCTAGTCCCAACTGTGAGTCAAACGGCACCACACTGACACGAAGACATTCATCAAGAAAAATAAAGGAAACCAAACATCAGTCTCTAGATGTGGTTTTTTGAGTTGGGAAAGCTCAGCAAGAACAGCAAGAGGAGCAGCCGGCTGATCCACCCTCTTCCACCCGCTGACTCCACCAAGCTTCACAATCATCATTGCTAAGTACAGTAGGAAATTGTTTGTTTAAAATTGTGTAAGCCTTATAATGTATAGGTGTATAATGTCTTCTATCTGGCAAAAAAAATTCCCTGGAATCAAACCCCATCCCCATTTACATTCATTCGTATGGGGAAACTAAATTTGCTGAACATCGTTTCGCTTCAAGTCACAGTTTTCAGGAACATAACTACAATGTTACCCTGATTTCAGGGTCATCGTCCAACTCCCAGAGTCCCAACTGTGCATATTTATGGCATGTCCTGACTTCACTTCACGTATCACCATATGGAAGGGAGTGTTGTCTACTCTTGTGTCCAATTTGTTTTCAATGAGCACAGATGTCCCTTCAGGCCTGGTAACTGCAGATACCAATTGTGGGTGACAGGAGTTTCACATATCTGACAGCGCTGCCAAAACAAAGTCTGATTTTCACTCCAAACAAAGAATCCAAGTATGAGCAAGGCAATGGGAAATAAAGGCAGCAAATAGCAGAGGTCTAAGGGTATGTCTATGCTAGGAATGTAAATTCACCAGTGTAATTACTGTGGGGATGCAAATCCCCAATGGCCTCCTTGGGTTGGTGGGCCGTGTCCGCACTAAGAGCGCTTCCATGACCCAAGAGAGGCAGCGTGGGGAGCTGAGAGCCCAGTCTCCTGGCAGGTTTCCCCCTTCTCCCTGCTCCATCCTGGGAACCAGGGGAAGCTGCCTGGCACTTCTTCCCACCCCCAGGAGTGGGATCCAGCTGTCCCATCTTTTCAGCTACTGTCCCCCAACTGCTCCCTGCTGGGAGCTGGGCAGCCTTGTGTTTTATAAATTCACAGTCTCAGAGATGCTGCAGGATGGCCTCCCACCAGCAGGCTCTCTCCATGTATAGGGTTTAACTGTAGGGTTTGATGTGAACGCTTTAGGGAGGAGAGCCAGCCGTGGGACTGACCATGACAGTTTCCGATCATTCATCTTGTAGGGACAATGGGGAAGGAGTTAAAGAAAGACCTTTGTCGGTTGGCTGAACAGAACATGATTAATACAAATGCCTACGTTACCTTTGAAACAGCTGGGCATATGCACTAGGAGACTTCCCCAACAGCGCCTGACGTGCTGCCTGTTGCCGCCTCTGCAGAGATGCTTCTTCCTGAGCAAGAAACATGATCCACTTATTACAATAACTTAAACATACAAACAGACCTTCCAAAAGGGCAGCGTCAACGGCCGTGACATTGCTGTCTCTGGCTAAGGCTGTGCTGCTGTCAGATTTCTTGTGCAGCTGTCTATGCCAACGGGATAGAGCTCTCCCATCGACTTAGTTAAATCACCTCCCATGAGGAGCAGAAGTTATGCTGGCCAGAGAAACTCTCCAACCAGCACGGTCCTGTGCCCACTTCCACTTAGGCCAGTGAAACTTATGTCACTCAGGGGTGTGTTTCTTCACACCCTGAGCAACATCTGCTTTGCTGACAAAAATGGTAGCATAGACATGGCCTAAGACTCTTGAGTGTGTATTTATGCTAGGAAATGACATTGTGTTATAACACATTAACTAACAAGGGCACTCACTATAGATGGGACTTTTGTCTTTAAAGTCATACCCGATTTTAAACTCGGCAGTCCTTGTTTAGAATGGATTCTTCACTACATCTGAGCTATGCTAAGATGTGGCAGAAAGGGGTGACTGCAGAGAGCTGGTTGTGATACCTCGAGTCATTACCCCAGTGTAAATTAAAGCAAGAATAATCCCATTTTAATTTATGATGCTTGCATAAGGTTCCTGTCACCAGCAACAGGCGGAACGTCGTAGAGCGTAGCGCCAATGCACTCCTGATATGCAGCTTTCCTTGCCCTCTTACTCCAAGGTCAGGGGACTAGTTGATGGTCACAGCGTCTCTGACAACTTGACACCAGCTGAGATTCCTCCTATACAGAGGGAATTCTCTGCTGGGAATCTACGAGCACTCTCAGGCTACTGTGCACTCTAGCACAAGGTAGCCTTAGCAGATGGGAGAATTGAGCCCTGAGTTTCTAACCAGTGTGCTAGCTAACATATGCTGCAGCATCATATAGTTTCCCAGTGCAGACAAACCCAGAGGTTACGTCTAGACTACAAGCCTCTTTCGAAAGAGGCTTTTTCAAAAGAATCTTTGAAAAAGTCTCTTTCGAAAGAGAGCGTCTAGACTACAAGCAGATCTTTCGAAAAAGTGAGCTGCTTTTTCGAAAGAGTCTAGATGCTCTCTTTCGAAAAAGCACAGTTTGCATTCAATAGCGCCTTTTTTTGAAAGAGTACTTTCAAAAAAAGGCATTATTCCTCGTAAAATGAGGTTTAATCAAAAAACTGCTGCATTCTTTCGATTTACTTTCGAAAGAACGCGGCTGCAGTCTAGATGCAGGTGAAGTTTTTTCGAAAAAAGGCTACTTTAAAAAAAAAAAAAAACCCTGTAGTCTAGACACACCCAAAGTGAATATGACAAGAGAAAGCTTAACAGAAAAACAACAGTCATCTTATGGTGACATCACATCATGATGCTACAATAAACACCCCACACCACAATTTATCTGGCGACTCTGCAACTCTCATCCAGGAATGGCTCTCCAGATAGCAAAGGATGAATGAGAAAGAGAGTCAGATTGCCTTGCTGAACATATCCACAGATTGTTGTGAATTCCTTCCCTTTTGCTACTCCAGCTAGGCCCAGACCTACACAGATTTCAGGCAGACGTTTCAGACAGTATGTTCTTTGTAAAGATGCAATTCTTTCTGATTTTTGTATGGATTGCAGGGACTGGTTCTAAGCTGCCTTGCATCTTGATTCGTTCATTATTTATACTTGTGCAACACTGGCATAATTTCACAAGTTGCAAGGGCCATGGAATGTCATGGTTCTTTTCCTGGGCAGTAAGCTTTGCCTTTTATCCTGCTCCTGGATAGTGCTAGTTATTTAGTGCTCTTTCTCACTTTGTCATTCTACACACAGAAAACATGGAATGCAGTTGTAGCAGTCAGGCTACATGCATTAGTTGCCAAAAGTAAAGCAAATGGAACAATTCAGACAGGATTTTACTTTAAAATCATGAGAGACATATTTACAATCTTTGACCATTGAAACTTATCTGAACTACATTCATATTTCACCTTGGAGCACTTATTGCTTGAGACTTGAGTTAATCCTACAGAACTTCATCATACACATGAAAAAATATATTGGGCACTTAAAAGGCCTAGCAAATAACTTGGCAGATATTAACAGCGATGAACATGGAAACTAATAAAGAAAGTCTTTTAGCCACTGAAGAACTTAAAGCCCGGGTAAATTATAGCCACCTTCACAATAAAACATTTATCTCCCCAGCTTGACAAAATGTAAACTGTCAGCATAAGAGGCAATAAAGAGAGTGAGATATAAATCGCTGTGATACAGATGACAGCAGAAAGCTGCTGAAGTGAGAGAAACACAAGGCTTCTCCTTCAGCTTAAGCTAATATAGATTCTGATGAAATAAACATTAAATGAAATGATACTTCTGAACTTATTTAACTCTACCCAGCACGTCTGAAAGAGGAGAGGGTTCCATGTCTGTGTAGCCCATTTTACAGTCATACCTTTCTCCCTACTAAAGAAAGCCTTTTTTTAAAGCCTTGGATAGCAGTGATTTTTTGTTTCTCTGTTCCATCCAGAATAAAAACTGTAGACACCAGAATTAGGTGTAGTTTGCTACAGATATAGAGATTGTGGCAATAACTGTCCAGTAAGCCACACTATTCATCATTATGACATCATGGACCTGGAATGGAACATGTTTTGAAGCTTCCTTTTTTTTTCCTCCCACCATCGCCATTGAAAAGAAGCATTAGAAATATCTTCTTCACAGCATCAACTCCACTGCTGCCTGCAAGGAGAGCACATTAAAGTTCACCTGTAGGGAATAACTTTTAAAAAATGAAGCTTAGATTGCACAAGCAATTTAAGCACAACTGTTGAATTACTGGGTCAAAACATTTAAAAAGCAGCATAGGAACATGTCTGAATTCAATCTCTAGTGGCAGCCACGCAAAGCATGCAGCCACTGAGGTGAATGAAGTTTTGTCATTGATTTCAATGGGAACAGGGTCGGGTTTGTAAGCAGCTCTTGCTGTCCTGTTAGACAATGTCCTTGTATCTCACGGCAGCACGTCCATTATTTATCCTGTATTTGGATTGTTTCCATGCATTCTTGTAAAAGTATATAGGGGCTGATCCTCATCTAACTTACACCACACAAATCAGGAACAACTCCAACAGAATGAGTGAAGTCACTCTGGTGTAAAACTGGTGTGAAAAGATTAGAGCTTCAGTTCCCTGCCTCAGTTGATGATGCTTACACCATTTTCTTTCAGCTGCCTTAGGTAGGTACATTGGATTCTGGGAACCCCACTTCTGAAAAATATTGACAAACTGAAAGGAGTTCAGAGAACAGCAGGAAAAATGATATGGGGAATCATCAAAGCATAAACATTCTACTTATATGTTATACGGATATGCCAAATGTTAACATATATATTTGTTAGCATTCGATTTATGTTAAAATTAGAGCATTTCCCCCTTACCACTGGTGTTTTTTGTGCAGCAAGTTTGGCTGAGATTCTAGCAGAGTAGTTTTTGGCTGAAGAGTCTGAAAACTCATTGATGTCAGAAGGCAGGGTAATTCGCGTCTCTCCACTGGTTAAAGCTCTGTGATCGCCAAAAGACAGTGAGCTGGAATCTAGCAGGGAACAGGTATTGTTATTAATGCAACAAAACCCTTAGTGTAAGCTCTGGTTACAAGTTGAAATCCTGTTTAAGAAGTTCCATGCCTGCAGTTGCACAATAAACAAATACTTTTTGGCACTGTTCTAGCTTTGCAAATTATAAGAATGAACGTTAAAAAGATAAGATTCTCAAGGAATGGAATAAAAATACATAACATTTTTTGTAATTTGTAGTAAAGAACTTTACAAATAGTAATCAATTCATCCTCAAAATACCTAGGGAAGTGTAGGCTCCCCAAAACACTTAAAACAAAAACCAATGAGGGATACTGATGAAATATGGCATGTTGCTTTGATTAATTTTTTCCCTAAGATGCTAGCTATTAAGCATTGTTACCAGTCTTAAGCTATTTAGAGGCTATGTTTGACCTACCTCACAGCCAGCGAATTTGAATCACTTGCCCTACCTTCTGTCAGAATAATTTACACCTGAATTTTTATACACACAGTTCACCTCTGAGTATAAATAAAAGTACTTGCACTTTTACCTGATTTACAGGTAGTCACACGTGCAACTAAATCAGATAGCTAGAGATGTAACTAATTCACTTTTTTCAAGCAAAACTGGAGAGTGCAAAACTATAGCGACAAATGGGAACGCTGGGCTTCAGTTTAACTAACTAATTATCCCAAGTATAAATTTAAAATATAAAGATAACCCTTATGAATATTTATATTATGGTAGCGTTTGGAAAACCCAATCAGGAGAAAAAACCCATTATAGTATGTGCTGAACAAAAGTAGCTCTCTCAAAGCACCCAAATCTAAAGAGAAGAGCAATAAATGAAGAGTGGAGGAGAGAGATATAATTAAATGCATACACTCTTACACACACGTATTTATACTTGTATATGTTTGGTTTTGTAATTGTGTAATAAATAAAAGCCAACTTTCCCCAAATGTCCCTCAGCCTGGCCATCACAAGTTGCTGATATAAAGATGCTACAATTTTTAGTGATTAGAACAGGGGAGTTATGGTGCCTGAGTTCTATTCTAGGTGCTGCAAATGATTTACTCAGCCTGATTTTCAGAGGCACTGAGGACCCTCTATTCCCAGTGGGAATTCTGAGTGCTCAGAACCACCGACAATCATCCACAAGCCCAATGTCCCAGCTGTAAAATGCTGCGAAGTATGTATTACTATCCAGTGTAGAAAGACTTAATTAATAGATGCAAAGCACTAAAATCCTTGGATGAAAGCTGCTATGTACAAGCAAAGTATTATCACCATTTGTGTACAGTAATTTCTTCTATAAAAAGTGTTTCAAAAGACGAGCTTTTCAATTTTCTCCCAGTGCCTTTACTCTGTACATGAAGAAAAGATCTCAAATAGTAATTAATGAAAAAAAGAATTAACAACCTATCCTAATATCACAGAACCAATCTTTTCCCTGTTACTCTCTTACTAAAAATGTCCATATTAAAGTCAACCTTGAGGCAAACTTTTTAAAATAAATTATTTCACACAGTCCATAAGAAAAGACATTCTCTGCAGAACGAAGATAATTAAATTTATTTAAATTCCTATAAATGAAGCTGTAAGTGAATTTAACGATGCATAGTAAATTTAAAAGTTACTTTATAGAGTGCAAAATTACCAAACCCAGTACTATTAATAGAATTTCTGTAGCTAGTAACAAAGTACAAATTGACAAATTCCAAAATGTTTAAAAAAATTACTATTTTGTTAAAAGGAATGTCAGATGCTTTAGAGAGAACATATTATAATTAGATGGGACCCTCTTCTGCCCATAATCCTTTCACCTTGCTCTCCTTCCTGTGTCTTAGCAGATAATAATGAAGTACAAGATACAGCATATATGGTAACCTGCTTCTCCAAAATCCAGTCATCCCCACAAGCCTTCTTTAACTTCCAACTAATGTGGGAACTTCTAGAAGTAAAAATTAAGACAGCCCAGATTGAGGTTAAATTTATTGGCTTCTTTATAAAGTTACCAGTCATGGTACTATCCAGATGTTACAATCCATGTTGAACTTTTTCATTCTCCACCGAGTAATCAACATGTATTAATTCTTTCAGGATATGAAATCACTTGATATGAAAATGTGATGAAGTTCTGCACTATTTTTCATGAACATTTTTGTGCCAGCCTTACACTCACTTCAGATATGCACATCAAGGAGTGCCACACCACTAAGGATAAAGTAACTCACATGTGCTTTTGCAGTGTGGCTGCACCAAAGCCAGGCTAACCTGGGTGCCTATTACCCAGGCTAACTCTGCAGTAAAGAATTACTGTTAAAAGGAAATTGGGATTACTGGCCAATGGCAAGAGGGATTCTGATTTGGAGAGGCTTCCTTCATAGCCCTGATCATCCCAAAGCAGGGAGGAAGATGAGTGTCCAGCCTCATAGCCCTCTTTCTCATTAGTCTAATAGGCACAATGATGTCAGCCAAGGAGAAATGTTTCTGCTGTAGGTTTTCCTAAAAAAACTTTCCCTGATGAGTGGGTGTCTATCAGCTAGGGAGTCACAGTCAACATTAGTATCACACAGTGCATTCTTCCCAGCATTGTTCTCCCAAGTCAGTTGCCATATAAAGTAACTGGAAAGAGCATCATCATGGACTCAGTTACTAAGGAGAAGGGTAGTGAGAGAGGCACATTACTCAGTGGGAGGCCAGTAATCATGGAGGCCACCTCTCACAATAAGGGCACAAAGGCTTTGAATTGACGAGTAATTAATAACACTCTCCTAATAATGTTGGTGTTAGTTCCTGACGCACAGCTGAAAAGTCACATACAGTACCTGTGAGTGCTTTGTCATCCAAGACCTGACTGCTGTCCAAATCCGAAGGCTGTGCCATACCTAGGTATTCCTTTATGAGGAGACTCAGCTTTGCATATGCCTCATCACAATCATCTACAGGAAACAGGCGGGAGGTAAAAGAACATGCTGGTGCATAGCTGAAGTTATAGCATCACAGAAGTCAGAGATGCAAATTTTGTGTTAGCTCACCCAGCCCATCTCCCTACCAGTCTTGGCTTGTTCTCCACAATACGTTCTCTAGGGAACGTATTCCCAATCTACCTGTAAATGTTCCCTTGGGAGATTAATCCAGAGTTTACTACTACAATGAAACTTCCTAAATTCAGCTACATTCTAAATTCCTATAGTCAACCTGACTGGCTCCAGGTGCCCTTGGCAATAATTAAAAATATCATTGTAACAATAATTCACAAGGCCAGCCATTTCATTTAAGCTCTAGCTCCAAAACCATCCCCAGCAATGACAAGGCAAAAATTCCCCTAACCCACCACTTGCTACCCTCCCTCATAATTTCCCCTCACTCCCTAAATTACTAGGCGAAGACACTAGTTTCACACCATATCGCAAAGATCAACAGATACAATTATTTTACACCAAGGAGGTGATCAAGTTTCAAAGTAGATGGGTCCTCACAGAGAAGGCCCTTGCAGCAGCCTCCTCTCTTTGTGCCCCTGCTGACTTCTCTGGCAATATGACACAGGGTTAAAAGGCAGACACGCCCCAGGTCATGCGGGGCCTAAGAGAACAAAAATGACACACTGAACTCCACTCAGGCCTTCTACATGCAGCTCCCCCCCCACCTTTGCTGACTCTGTATCAGCACCATGGAGCCACCTGCCCTCCCACTCCCCTCCCCTCCGTGCTGCTGCCCCCACAGGGTGGGGGCAGGCGGGAGCCAATATGCATAGGGAGCTGGCTTTTAAGTCAGCTCTCTGAACATGCCAGCTCTCGTGGAGCCGTCTGCTCCCCGTTTGCTGCCTCCCACAGAGGCAGCAGCATGGGGATGGGGTCAGGCAGGAGTTGTTATTCATGGGAAGCCAGTTTAAATGCCGGATCCCACCTGCCCCTCTGAGTGTAAACATGTAACTGCTGAAAAAAATCAGTGGTTGCATGTTTACAAAAATAAACATTTGCTAACATCCTTAATACTTACCTGGAGGCCAATGCTCTGGAAAGCAATCTTCTGGGGTTTGATTTAGCAGATCTAGTAAGAACCTGCTACATGGAATGCTGATGGTGCTCCCGTCAACCCCAGTACTCCACGGGGTTGCAAGGAGTATGGGAAGTCCTCCCACAGTGGGGCCATCACAGAAATTCAATTCAAGGTAAACTGGCTTAATCTGACGAAGTGGGTCTTTGTCCATGAAAGCTTATGCTCCAATATATCTGTTAGTCTATAAGGTACCACAGGACTTCTCGTTGTTCTTGCAGATTCAGACTAACACAGCTACCCCCGATACTTGGCTCAAGCTATGCTATTCTCATAGCTGTAGTTGCGTATCAGGGTGTATCTACAATGGAGGGTTTTCCTGGAAAAATGGCCGTTTTTCCAGAAAAAACTACATTTATGTCCACACTGCAATTGCATTCTTTCAACAGAAAGTCAAAGGAATGGAGGGTTTTTTCCGACAGCAATAAACCTCTTTCTACGAGGAAGAAGCCTTTTTCCGAAAAAGCTTTTTCGGAAAAAGGAGTGTGTGGACGCAGAAGAGTGTTTTTTCAAAAGAAGAGGCCAGTGTGGACACTATCTTTCGAAAAAGCAGATCGCTTTTTCAATGCGCTTTGGCAGTGTGGATGCTCCCTTTCGGAAGAAGATCTTCTGGAAAAGCTTCTTTCAAAAGAAGCCTGCAGACTAGACATAGCCTCTTAAATCCAATTTCTCCCCCAGTGTAGACCAGGCCTCAGACACCAATAGACACTTAGGCACAGATACTCAAAGGATCTGAATACCTTCGAGGATGTGGGCTTTAGTGCAGATCACAGAACTTCAGTGTAACAGCCTCACAAGACATACTGCTAAACAAATGTGTAGCTGAATTCTATACTGGGTTCACTTTCTTGATGGACTAAAGATATAGCTAGTACACAATGCAGTAATTCAATCTTGAAGTGACAAGACACAAATCTGCAATCTATGTCTCCTGGATAAGAATTAGCTGCATTCTATTACTAGCAGATACAAACCTGCTACTTTGAGCATCAATTTGCCTTCCCTAGGTTTTGGATCAGCGATTTCTCCATAGCAGTTTTGGGGTATCCATTGGCATCACTCTGGGTAATCAGATTCTTGGTACAAAAGAGGTTAACTCACCCGTGTTAATTACCGCATCAAAGTACCCTGGAAAATCTTGATTTATTTTGATATACATGTCCACTCTGGAGACTGCAGTTTCAATCTCTGGCCTGCTAAACAGCCCCTTCCTCCGTAGATGTCCCGCATATTTTTCTTTGTTCATTGGTATTAATAGGATATAGCGAGGTTCAAAGTAGGTATTTTTCAAACTTTGCACACCCTTTAAGATTAGAGAGAAAGCACCCAATAATGATTTATTCCTGAAACTCAGTGATGACTTACTGATGTATTGTGTTCATAACAACCCCTTACTTATATCACAAACGACTATATTTATCACTGTTGGTAAGTTAGTTAAGTCTATGGCCTTCAAGATCTGGCATCAAATTAATCTCACAGTGAGTGAGTACAGCTCCCAGGAAACCTATAGCTCACTGCTGATTTAAAGCATCCTGATTTTTTATAACTGTCTGTTAACTGTTGTTCCTGTTAAACGCTATCCTTCCCCCTTTGTTTTGCGTATTGGAAGTCATAGGACTGCATTTCTTACAACTATTTTCTAACAAATTTACACCCTCACATGTAACTTTCACCACCACTGAATTTACTCCTTGCATTTTTACAATGAACTTCAGAATGTCTGATGCCGAGCACTCCGATAACTTTCAGAGAATGAAGTTTTATTAAAGCACAGTAGTTTATGATGGCAAGTGAATGGAGTTTGAATTTCTGGCCACATCCATTGATATTCTACAAAAGTGGGACATTACACCTGGGCTAAACATACCTGAATAGCATTAAACAAACAAAATGTGACATTTATATAGGATCCCAAAGCACTTGGTGCAGATCAACTGCCTTTTATGTTTAAAACCAAATTCTGCACATGTGGCTGTGTATGGTGAGGGGAGGAAGGCTAATATGTAAGGGCAGACAAAACTGCAGCCCCGTGCTCTGGGTAGCATATGGGCTGCTCCATCCTGACTTCCCCCACAACCATGTAGGATATACAAATTCCCAAAGGCAAAGGCGAAAAGACAGAGCTTCTGGTGAAGATACTCTCTCCTGTCAATTTAATAATTTGCAGCATTCAGTCAACATAGTGCTGAGTTAAAGTTGGTCATTAGGGGTGTAGATTTTTCACACCTCCGAGTGACCTATTTATAAGCAGGTAAGCATGTAGCATAGACCTGGCCTTACTTACATATGCCCCTGAAATAAAAAGGGATAGGAGTGTGGCACACCAGGTGGCGAGAAGAATAGATAGATGCAAGGAACCCCTGGGGTTTGCAATAAACTCGGTCTACAAAAGCAACAGTGTGCGCCTTCTAATGTAAAACACGTCAAAATCTCAAATTGTGACATCACTAAAATGAGGGGTGGCAATGGAGTCTGTGCAGGAGGCCAACAGGGTTTGAAACTGAAGATATATCTGAAAAACAGGATTGAAACTTAAATTGTATGTCTAATGTGCACATGCAGCCATTGCAATTCTATGTGCCAATGGGGTAATTATATGCACGTATGGCCATGTAAACAAAGGATGGGTCCTGAAAGTGCCCTGGAACATTTCCCCTCACTGTGTTGCAGAAGACAACAGGAATTTCATTGCCAAATTTTACCACCTAAAATTGTGCAGAGGTGGTAGATTAAAGGGAATTAAATGGCTCAAATTTTTAGCCTCAGTTCAAGACCCATAATTAAAACGTTCTTTCAATAGGATGAATCACTTAATGGTTGTCATCAACAGGTAGAGTCCATAGCTAAGCAGACTGCTGCATAATTATGACACACTTTAGAACTCTGGCATCAGAGGAATTTCTTAACTAGCTGCCTACGATATTGCTGTTGATAATATCCAATAAAGGCACAAGTAACTTCCCTATTCATATACAGGCTCTAATGTCTCCATCATTTAGTTATACACCTAGTCTGAGAAGCATTCAAGCTTTATGAGGCTCATCGCACTCTGTCACGTCCATTTTATCTTCACTTATGAATTTATGGTGCTAGCCTGTAAGAAGCTGAACATTCTCAATGCCTGTTGAAGTCAATGAGATTAGAGGATGCTAATACCTCACAATAGACACTCAGGTTGCTAGATCAGACCATTTAATTGTATCCCTTTGATACAGAACTATTGCTATAGAGTGTCTTGCACATTTCTGGCAATATATACATGATTAATAAACTAATCCCACTGAACCTTATAGGCACCTAAACTCACTTAGTGCCTAAGTTTTTGCAATAAAAAGTTCCCTGGGCACCAATGTTTCTGCCTCTGTGCATGCACACTGCTGCTTCCTGCTAGGCCCCAAGTCCAAGAGCAATCTACAACCCAAGTGAAGAAAGCTGTTCGGCTACCTCACCACAGGCAGAGTCTGGCTCAGTAGGAGTGCTCAGAGGCAGCCTAGCAAATTGGGCTCTTCAGGCAAATTGACACAAAACAGCCAGAGCAGGCATAACTTTTAGATGCCTGGTTCAAGTCCTCCTTCCACCTAAGAGGGAGAAGGGAATTAGAATGAAGATCTACCACCACTCGGGTGAGAGCTCTATTCACTGAGCGATGGGCTATTCTCTTGCTGAAGCTGTTCTGCTGTGGATCAATAATTAAAAAGTCATGTGGGCCAGAGAAAGGAAGTGAGTGAGAGAAGGCAAGCACGAGAATGACTCTATAGCCCAGTGGTTGGAGCATTCACTCAAGGTACGTCTACACTGCGGGCTAGAATCGAGTTAAGCTACACAACTTCAGCTGTATTAATTGCATAGCTGAAGTCAAAGTAGCTTAACTCGGCTTTTGGTGCTATCTACACAGCAGAAAGTTGAAGGAAGAACACTCTTCCTTCAGCTTCCCTTACTCCTCATGAAATGACGGTTACAGAAGTTGGAATAAGAAGCCTGTTGTTTCGAAATAACAGGCTTGCTGTGTAGACATGCACACTGCTATTTTGAAATAATGTGAGTTATTTTGAAATAAGCATGCAGTGTAGACATAGCCTCAGGGTATGGGAGAACCAGGCTCCACTCAGCCTACTCCTAAGACTCCGTACTTATTGATCTAAAAGCTTCAATGGGAGAGACTGAGGGAAGCACATAACAGAACATCCCATAGCCCAGAGGTAACAGCACATACCCAAGAGGTGGCAGAGCTCAGTTCAGATCTCTTTGTCAAGTGGAGGGAGGACTTGAACCAGGTGTCTTCCACATCTCAGATGAGTACCCTAATCATGGGCCTATCAGTTATAAGGAACATAGATCTCTTTGAGGGACTTAGCACACACCCCTCTGGTCATCTTCCTCTGCCTAGTTTAGGCATCTCCTTGTCTGGTATGATAGCTTTTGTGAACAGCATTCCTAGGCCCCTATCTCTCCTCATTTATTGTATGAGGAGCCTAGGCACCTAACTAAGGCCAGGTCTATACCAGACCCAGAAGGTCAGCTTAAGGTACGCAACTCCAGCTACGTAAATAACATAGCTGGAGTCAACATACCTTAAGCAGAGCTTGGTGCAGCTTCACAGTGGGAGGCTGACGGGAGTAAATGCTCCCATCAGTTTCTTTTACTCCTTGAAACTGCAAAGAGAACCCGTGCCGACTGGGGGCATCCTCAGTGTCTGATTTAGTGGTCTTTACTAGACCTGCTAAATTGAATGCCAGAAGATAGATCTCCAGCACAGCAAGTGGAGACGTGGCCTTAGGGTTTGTGAATCACGGTGTGTTCCTATGATTTTTCTAGGTTCCCAAAAGTTGGGGTGTTTTGATGTTCAGCTCAGTGATATTTAATCCTTTTGGTACATCCAGGCCTAAGTAACCTGCCCAAGGTCAAACAGGAAGTCTGTAGCAGAGCAGGGAACTGAACGTGGGTCTCCCAAGTCCTAACTTAATGCGCTGACCACTGGATCGTCTCTCCCCCCTCCACACACACACATGAGAGGAATTCTCATAATGAGAATTATTTAATTAGAGCAGAAACAACAAATGCAAATTTTATTCTTTTGGACTGATAATGGCCATGTTTCCATGTTTTGGTTTTTTGACAATGTTATAACGAGTAAGTAATAGTAATGCCTACCTCTATTTCCAAATGAACACAGCTTGCCAGTCCCTCTCTGGCTATGGATTCTACAGTGTCTCTTCCTAATCCGTAGTAGTGGCTGCTATATTTATAGGTTGCAATAAATTTCCCCTGAAATTAAAATGGTGATGTGTCATGACAATGAAAAGACTGTAATGAAAACATCTTGCCTAAAGAAGCACAGTAAAAGTGATTGTTCTAGACTCCTTTGGTTACCATTAGTATACAGCTCCACAAAGCCTAAATCATCAGTGATAACAAGGCCATCCGGGGTGCAAAACTTGCAGAGAACAGCAAAGAACAGGCTTCCAGGGTGCAGGCTTGTACATTGTTTGTGAGTAATAAAACATCAGCGCCTTGAAAACAAGCAGCTGACAGGTTACAACTTTACATTGGTTATTCATTCACTCTGCTAAGAAGCACAATATCCAAAGCAAGGGGCATCTTCCTTTGACAGTGCATCAAAATGAATGGCAGCACAGGATAAAAGAGAAGATACCAAAAAGGAAAGTGGATACACAGAGTAAACCTGCAAGGAGAACATGTACTTGGGAAGTAATTTTCAACAGTGAAACTTGGCAAATAAAGCTTTGGTGCCCAAAAGTGTGTGTCCAAAGATATTCTTTGGAAATTAAACCATGCAGTTTTTGAGAAGTAAACACTAAACTGCAGCTCAATGGCTTATGAAGGTGTAGGCTCCTCTGCTTGTGTATCTACCAATTAAGTGCTAACATTGACTTTTTGAGCCCAACTGCTTTGAGAGTACAGCGATGCACCAGAAGCAGTAGCTGGAGACGTTCTGTCTAGAGAGGGAAGAGAGACTGGTACAATGCCTCCAAGGTCAATCCTGTGCCCTTTAAATCTTGTGTTCCCCACAGGGCTCCTAGAAGATTGAGACACATGGCAGGACCCTATCCACAAGCCTCCTTTAGGTTTTCTAGTCCCACTATCCTTTCCACAAACGGACAGTGTACTCACATATGCAAATAATCAATTATTTATCAATATTACAGTGGCACCTAAAAACTCCAACTGATCTATGTGCCCCCACTGTAAAAAGTACTGTAGCTAAACATAGTAAGAGACAGTCTAGTTGGCCACTTGCACATATAAATATCAGATTTGCGCATGCAATTGGGGTTATTTGGACATGCATATTTGGTTATATAATTATGCATCCAACTAATTTTTTTCAGAAATCAGGCCATTAGAGACTTTTTTTGTTTAAGTGAGATGCCATGAACTCACTGATACTATAGGATTAGGCCTACCAAGACACGAGTCCAATTCTTACCATGTTCAACATATTGTCAAACACCTCCTGAGAAATGAAGTAGTAATCAAGTCTGTTGTCTTCTCCAAAGTAAGATGCCCTCGTGGTGTGACAGGGGCTGGAAGATATACAGGAGGTTAAAGGAACCACAAGTTTTCAATCATTTAAGAAGATGGTAGAGGAGATGGAAAGAAGAGCACTAGAAATCATTTTATTTTAAACAGAGAAGAAATATGAGAAATATAAAGAGGTGCAAATCATACGACTAATGCTGAATATACGAAAGACTAACCTATCAATGGGAAAAAATCTATATTAATATAACATTATATTTGGGCTATAAATCCAAAGACACAGGACGATTTCAGTTGAAGCTGTCACAGCACTGTTAAGTAGGGAAGTGATAAATTCTTCCTCCTGCTATGTTGACTCCTGGCTGATAGATAGGAATCTTATATACAGGAAAGGGTAGTGGGAGACAGATTAAAAAATTCATAGAACTAGGCAGAGGGAGCAGTAGTAAGCTTCAGCCCCAGCAGTAAGAGGGGAGTAGTGTTAGAATCAACGAAGTTGGCTGGAAATAGGGGCGGTAAAGGAACTATTTAAAATAACACCACCATTTGAATGATTTTACACACAAACTTTCTTTTGAGATGAGAATCAAACAAATATTAATCTGGCCAAATAGCTAATTCTACAAATGAAGCAATTTTAATTCAAAGGATCCAGTCCTTTCCTACACATTCTGTTGCACATAAGCCCCAGCATATGGTCCTCAGTCACTCTTAACGGTGGGTCACGTTCCATTGCTAAGAAGTGGTACTTTGCTAAGTATGTTTTGAACCATAGGCCAAGCTGAACAAAAATGTTACACAGAGCATCAGCGTAGACTTACACTGACAATATTTTGCCTCCCTGACTTTCTGACTGCTCCATCCCAGACAAAACATAGCAAAAAATATTCACATGTAAATACGTGGATCCTGACTGTGTTATTAAAACACTGATAGTGGCTTTTAACCAGTTTTTGCAAAATAAAACTGGATGGACAGCTTGTATCCTGAGGTTTTGGTCTTGAAGCCTCAAACTGGAGACCCCAGAATGAAAGAAAGCCATGTCACACTTAGGGGCAGCACTGTCTAGGCTAAGAATCTGTGAGTTTGGGCACCCAGATTTCATTCTCAAGCATGACACTAACAGGCTGTATTTGGGTATGGATATTGGGTAACTGATGATAAATAGAATATTTGTGAGCCTGGTTTTCAGTTATACTGAGGCCCTTTTACATTGCCAGAATGGTGTAAAAGGATCCTACGGTGAACAAGAATCTGACCCTTGTATGTCTATTACTTTCAGTGTCAAAACTTATCTGAGTACCATTCGTGTTTGACTTTGAATTCATTAGGTTTCCTTTAGTTCTCTTTTTTGTCCCACAGGTGTTTCAGTAAACTCCTAACACCAAAAACAGGCCAACACCAAGCACAATGGATTCCTAGTCAATGACTATGGCTCTGAGGTGCCACAGCAATACAAATTTAAAAACACATCAACAGGGCCCTTCTTGTTTTCATTTGAGTGTTTGTAATGAAAATCTTGTAACAATCGTCTTATTTCCCTGTAATTTTATTCATGCAATCACAGAAATCTAAGACTGGAAGAAACCTCGAGAGTCAACTAATCTAATGGTTTTCAACTCTTTTTGGACCAGAGCCCATTTATAAACATTGATGGCTAATTCCAACACAGTCAATTGCTTAAGTAGAAAACACACCAGTATTCTGTCCCCCAAAATATTTAGTACCTACTATATGCAATATAAATAAACAAACAAACAAACAAATAAAAAGCAGATCAATAATCAAAGTTAAAGGCAGAAATCAACATCCATAGGATCTCGTTAACAATGCTATAATAAATCCCAGGATCCATTTAATGAGAAACCTGAGCTTGCTGCTTTTTGATGAGTTTATCAAAGTTTCATGTAATTGTAATCAGCACAATCTGAAAATCATGTTCAACATCCAATCTGTTTCTGCTTTTGTTCTTCAGTTGAGTCAGGGCAGAGAATCCAGTTTCTCACAAGTGTGTTAGGCTGACAGGCAAAATGACTAATAACATGGCATGCAAGAGCAAGATATTCCAACAGCAGCACTACACTAAAACTGGGGAAGGCTCATTTTAGTATATTTTCTCTGTAGACTGCAATCGCAAGATAATTCAACCAGTTGAGATTCTTTCTCTGACTTTTCTAACACATCTCCAAATGGATCCTGCATCATTCTTCACTAGGATTGCCAGATGGTTTAACCAAAAATACCAAACACCGCCCCCCCAGGTAAGCAGGGGGATGGGAGGTCCGGGGGGCCCAGCAGGGAGTCCGGGGGAAAGGGGGACCCGGGTTGCTGAATGTGTGTAGGGTTGCCAGGTGTTCTGTATTTTCGCCTCCTGGTAGAGAAAAAAAAAAATCAGAAAATAACAGACATTTTAGGTGTCCGGTATTTTCTGAATTTTTTTACCGGACAGGAGGCGAAAATACCGGACTGTCCAGGTCAATACAGGACACCTGGCAACCCTATTCTTCACTCTATAGTTATTTTCCAGTTCTCTATCAGGAAACTGGCAGTGCACATGTACATCGGCTTTCCCATGCTGACTTTTGCTGGCTGTTCCATGATAAAGTGTTGTCTCATGTATAAGAACTTAAAAGTGTATTGGAAAGATTCTACTAGCCAGGAAGCACTGAAGAAAATAATCAGTAATCATTTAACTAAATTGCACAAAAGAGTCTGCACTTACTTTCCAGATGAACAACTACAGAGTGAAGAATGATATAGGATCCATTTGGAACTGTGTTAGAAACATCAGAGGAAGAATTTCATCTGGTTGAGTTATCTTGCCATCGCAGTCTCAGAGAAAAGATATTAAAATGAGCCTTCCCCAACAAAAATGATTGAAGGTCTAGAAAAATGACCGATGAGGGACAATTGAAAAAAAAAAAGATTTGTTCAGTCTGGAGAAGAGAAGATTGAGAGGGGACAGGGTAACAGTTTTCAAGTACCTAAAAGGATGTTAAAGGGAGGAAAGGGAACAATTGTTCTCCTTAACCTCTGAGGATAAGACGAAGCAACTTGCAAAAAGGGCAGTTTAAGCTGGACATTAGGAAAAACTTTCTGTCAGAGTGGTTAAACACTGCAACAAATTATCCCAGGATGTAATTGGAGATTTTTAAGAGCAGACTAGACTAATACTTGTCACGGATAATAGATAATATTTAGTCTTGCCTTGAGCATAGAGGACTGGATAATTGAGGTCCTTTCCAGTCCTACCATTCTATGATTCTTGAAAATCATTTTCCCATACATGCCTCACAAGCAATATCGCATTATTTGATACATCTGTAGATTCATCTAATTGTAAAGCAAAACAGCCACTTACTGAAAGGTGATCAGTTATTTACAGGTTGATATTTTCTGAGATATCACAGATTCTTCTCTGTATTGTATCACTGGAGAG
Source organism: Rafetus swinhoei (assembly GCA_019425775.1). NCBI lineage: Eukaryota > Metazoa > Chordata > Testudines > Trionychidae > Rafetus > Rafetus swinhoei. The sequence goes on along the minus strand of CM033437.1, from coordinate 343,690,146 downwards.
AAGGATTGTTTTTATTTTTTTTTTGCAGCTGACTCCTCCAACAATTCAGTTAACATGTCATTAGAAGAAGGTAAAAGTAACGCCTCCTTGACAGTGTGAACTTTTTTACATTTCACAATACAGTGTGCAACAAGGTAAGAGGCACACACAATGCTTGCTCCCAGATAGCAGATACACATTTTCAAATCTTTGCTTTTTCATTGAAAAAATTTGTCTTTATTGCTAGAGTGATTTGTCTAGGGAAGAGTAACAAAAATGATTAAAGGTTTAGAAAAGTGACCAATGAGGGAAGATGGATAAAATTAGATTTATTCAGTCTGGAGAACAGAAGATTGAGAGGGGGACATGATAACATTTTTCAAGTATGAAAGGTTTTTAAAAGGGAGGAATGTGAAAAAATATACAACTTCGTTGGTCTTAGGCTTTCATTTGCTAACAGTTCACTGCAGATGACACGTTGTAGCCTGTGATCACCATTTCGGTCCTCAATACATGAAAACCCAAATTTTAAGTAAGCAGTGTCGTATGTATGATTACTTTTCTTCTCAGGTGGTGATGAACTCTTATTATCACTGGTACTTGCAGTTGCAACAGAACAGTTTAAAAATGTATCCATTTCTCTGCCTAAAGGCTCACTTTGTGATTAATACACACACTCTTCACTGGAAGTTCCACATCGATCACTTGTTTCCCATAACTCTTCCCACGTTGCATTCGATTGTCTTATTGATGAGGCTACAAATGGGTCACAAAGGTCACTGGCTCCATGATTTTACATGATCTCTGCGACTTCAGCCCTGGGCAACAGGGCTCCAGGCTCCCCGTCAGGTCTCCAGGCAGCCACAACTCTTTCCTTCGTTCCTACAACGCAGTTTTGGGTCACGATGACCCATGGGTTGAGAAACACAGAACTAGTTCATACCCCCCAGGCTAAAGCAAGATCTTGACCATCCCTGAGAGATGTTTGTCTAGCCTGTACTTAACCTCTAATGAGGGGGATTCTACGACCTCCCAAGATAACCTATTCTCTACTTTCATTTTGAAAGTGTTTTCTAATATCTAACCTAAATCTCCCTTTGTGAAAATTATGCCCATTATTTCTTGTCCTACACTGAGTGGACATGGAGAACAACTGTCCTCTTTACAAAGCTCTTTAAAATATTTGAAACTGTTATTAGGTCCCTCCTCAGTTATCTTTCCTTAAGACTAAACATGCCCCAGTTTTTAACTCATGAGTCAGGTTTTCTGAACTTTTCATCATTTTTGTTTCTTTTCTCCAAACTCTCTCCAATTTGTCCACATCTTTAATAAATTGTGGTGCCTAAAACTGAACACAGTACTCCAGGTGAGGCCTCACCAATGCTGCGCACAGCAGGACAATTACTTCTCTTGTCTTACATACAACACTCCTGTTATTACACCTCTAAATAAATAAATATCTAAGTCAGGGGTGGGGGAGAGATTTATTATTTTTTCTTGTACTGAGATCTTAGATTTAATGTGGAGTAAACTCTTGTCTTTGATACAACTGAGTTATACACCGCTAGGAAATGAAGTTTATAATGTGGAGGCTGATAGATCCTTAACTATTGCAGCACTAATATGTGCCACTATTTTATTAATAAACTATGGCAAATGAGAACAGTGTGGTGCACATGGACCATATAAAATTTTCACTTCAAAGGCTTGATTTTCTCAAAGATATTATACACATCCAGCTTTAACAATCATTCTTGAGCAAAAACCAGATGGTCTCAGTGTCCAATTTCACTTTATTTATTTTTTGAAAGAGTTTTACCTATTACTACTTTTTTAATTGCAAGGCCATGCTCACATTTGAACTGCCAGGTTAGCTTACGTGAAATGCATTTTTAATTAGTGGAATGTTCAAGATTTAAAACAGTAAGCTGTAAAATTGCTAAAATCTCCACTGAATAAAATATGACTTTGATTTGTAGTTGTAATGTTCTACTCTGTTAAAATCTCTCTCTCGCTGTCTCCTTATTTCTCATACATAAAACTTTTGAGTAATAATACATATAAAAAAACAATGCCTTTGGAAAACAGATAAGTGTTTGACAAAATTGGGCCAGTATTCAATTAGTTGTAATTTCCAAGCTGGTTCTCAAAACACTTAGTATGCATCACCTTTGTAGAGTCTTGCACGGCTACAAAATTTGTATCCGTGTCTGTATCTGCAAAAATGAGTCACAGATACCTGCATGGTATATAAAGCGGATAGCCGCAAATCTGATTGGTTCTAGATACAAAATTTGTATCAGCATCCATATCCACAAAAATGAGCTGCGGATATCTGCATCCACATCCGTGGATGCAGATACTTGTGTATATAAAATGGATAACTGAGGATTTGCAGGGCTCTACACATTTGATTTTCTAATGTTGTAACAGCTCTTCTGTCAAAAAATCCTTTGGACTTGCTAGTCATGTGAGTCAATCTAGCATTATAACATATTACAAACACAGAGCACACAATCTGCACATTATAGGACTTGGTTTGAAGGAAGTGCCTATGATATTGTACCACTGATACTCAATTTAGGATTGTATGGTGTTGGGCATCCAAAGAACTAATGTCACTTCTACATTGTCAGATATTATATATGCACGTAGAGCTCTATTCTCATGACATATTACATTAGTACCCTGCAGCCCCTATTGTGTTAGGTACTGTATGTATACACAGCAAGAGACAGCCCCTGCCATAGTAAAAGAAAATCTAAAATAAGACTAAATGCAATAAGTGAGTGTAGCAAACGGAGAGAATTGGAGGAGAGATGAGTGCAGGTAACACATGGCTGCACGAATTACTGCAATATGTACTATATATAGCACTATCTTTGAAATGTTTAAGTTACAGCTGGCGAAGAAGGAAAGATGCCCATTTGCTTTGTCAGAATTAGCTGCAAAAGGTATATTACACTGGTTCAGCTACCTTGAAATTTAGGCTTGACAACTGGTGAAGAATGGAGGATTCCTACTTCGTGGGCATTAGCCAGAGAAAGTGTACTGCATTAGTTCAGTCACAATACGGGCATTCTATTTGTGTCTGGATGCAATAGGTAAGTGCACCATACAGTGCACCTAACACTTTTGTAGTGGGGTGTAGCAGATTGATAATTTCTTGAATTCAGTTAAACCTTAAAGAATTAATTTTAACATCTTTTGAGTTCATTGTATTAAAATGTAATTGTGTATATTTTATCGTGGAATTGTATGTATTTCCCTGGGAAATGTAAATATGAGAAGAGCAGGGGATGATTAGGCAAATTCACTGAGATTAACATTCTCCCCCCTACCCCACTCCAGCCAAGTATACATATACTAGTTCCAACTGGACTGTCCAGGGGCCAAAAGAAAAGGAAAGCATTTTTGGATAAATAGGGGGGGGTCTTAAACTGAGTCATGGCCTTCTTCCTGATCCAGCAAATGGACAGGACTCCTTGTCCACCGAGAGTCTTCCTCAGGATAGGGATTGAGGGACTGGGCCCACCAGAATCCAAGTTAGGGTTGGAGGTTACTCTGGCAAACTTTTGGGATACATGTAAGTTTCTTTTATTGCTTTAGTTAGTACATTTCCTCTTTAATGCTTTGTATCTTCAGAATAAAGCAGGCTTTCCTAGGAAGTGCTGTGTGACATCTGTTGACAATCACTCTGTTGTATCTGAAGAGAAAGCAAGCAGGCATCCTTGGGCAACGGATGTGTTGGGAAATACATAGTGAAGGCTGGGAATACCCAGCTCTGAAGGGAGAGAGAGACGTGGGCCTCCATCCAGAAAGGCAGTAGCAAGGGAGCTAGAAGCCAAGAGCAGGTGTCCTTGCTGAACCCCTCAGGGGACCTACAGGTGCAGTTGCCCTGAACTGTAACCTGGGCACATTAACACGAATTAAAGAAAAAGTGCCAATGAATGGGTGGATGGACAGACAGATCAAAGGAACAGTAAAAAGGCACCTTTTTTGCTTTACAGTTCACCTTTAAAGGAATCTTGATACCTGAAACAGCATCTTAAAAAATACGGAGATATTATATGATGACTTTGGACAGCCTAGATCTAGTAGGAGACAGAATGCCGTGAGATGACCATTTATCAAGTCTTCTGCAATATTTACCTTTTTAAAAATAAGCAACAATTTGAACCTTGACAACACTCCATGAGGTCTTAAACGGATGGAGTAAGTTTACCTGTATCTGAAGAAATTGTTGAACTGTCTGCAGATTCTGTGAGAAAGTTCCCGCTTTCCACAGGACAAGGGGCCAACTAATATTAACATGGGGTAGGGAGCATCAAGACTAGGCAAAGTGCTGCAGGGAGAAAAAAACAAACAAGACACTGTTACACTTCTTACAATGGACACTTGTACTGACATTGTATAAGGTCTCTGGGAACTGCATATCATCAAGGAAACTGATCTAACCTAATCTATCTGGGGGTGACCTAACTGGCTATAAGATTCAGCTTGATAAATTTATGCAGGGGACAGCATGATGAGTCTATATTCAATGGCTCGTAGCTGATCTATGATTGCTAGCAACAAATATCTCCAATGGCCAGTGATGGGACACTAGATTGGGCGGCCTCCCAATTACTATGAAGAATTTTTTCCCAGGTGTCTAGCTGACGGGTCTTGCCCACATGCTCAGGGTCAATGAGTGGCCGGTCTCACGGCCCATGCTCCACCCTGCCCAGCTCCCCCCCACATTTGTGTGGTTCCTCTCAAGCTCAGTCCCTTGTGCTCCCGCCGGTCCGGGGTCACAGACTGCCTGCTTCCTGGCTTACCAGAGTTGGCAGGCTGTGGCCACATACTTCCCACCTTCCTCATGCTCCAGGGCTGGCAGCACAGCTGGGGCCATGTGCCCCCTGCCTTCCCCGTGCTTCAGAGCAGGGGAGGGTGCTGTCACACACCGCCTGCCATCCACGTGCTTCTCAGCCATTGGGGGGTGCTAACCTAGGATGGGGCCCAGGGCCAGTGACCACACTGGGGAGGGGTGTCTGGGCTCTGATGGGTGGTGGAGGAAGGGGCGTGGCTTCAGATGGAAGGGGCGGAGCTAGGGCTTGCCTCCTCTAGCCAGGCTTTCACCCCCCTTCCCACATCAGGGTCTAACTGATTGCCATATTTGGGATCAAGATGGAATTTTTCCCTGAGTCAGATTGCTAGAGACCCTGAGCATTTTTCTCCTTCTTTTGCAGCATGGGTCACTTGCAGGTTTAAATTAATGCAAATGGCAGATTCTCTGTTACATGAAACCTTTAAACCATGATGTGAGGACTTCAGTAACTCAGCCAGAGGTTAGGCGTCTACTACAGGTGTGGATGAGTGAGGTTCTATGGCCTGCAATGTGCAGGAGCTCAAACTAGATGATCATGATGGTCCCCTCACCTTAAAATCTGAGTCTTCACTATTCATATCATTTGCCACACAGATGAAGAAAGTAATGGAAAATCAAGTGTGTGCATGATTGAAACATGAAAAAAGGAAGTAAATATTTCATTAAAAAATTCCACAGCACTTTTTGCAACCAACCTGGTGCATCCTATTCCGATTGGAATTTAGGTTGACAGTCTTTTCTGAAATCCCCTCTGCAGTTACAGTGTTGCTGTGGACTGTTGATGAGTTGCCCAGGCACTCTACCTCACACATGGCAACATTTCAAAGTTGGTATGAGTGGGCCTGGACCATATTTAGGATCAATACTGACACTCTTTATAGCTCTCATGAAAGGAATCTCATTGACTTGAAAAGGTTTGAGGGATCAAGGTGATAGTTTGTAAAGTGCTCTACAAATGGGATGAGAGACGCTAAGGATTATGGGCCCAACCTCATGGACCTTAATTCCCATTGACCCAACTCACACATGGCAACATTTCAAAGTTGGTATGAGTGAGCCCAGACCACATTTAGGATCAATACTGTCAGCCTTTATAGCTCTCATGAAAGGAATCTCATTGACTTGAAAGGTTTGAGGGATCAAGATGATAGTTTGTAAAGTGCTCTACAAATGGGACAAGAGACGCTAAGGATTATGGGCCCAACCTCGTGGGCCTTAATTCCCATTGACCCAAGCACCCTGCAGGATTGGGGTTTGCAGAAACACAGAGGCCTAACCTTAGGTGCCCAGTTTTACAAAGTCTTAGCCTCAATCCATATTAAGTAGCTGGATTTTCAGAAGTGTTGAGCATCCAACAACTCCCTTTAAAGTCATTGGGCATTTGTGGGTGTTCAGCACTTTTAAAAGTCAAACCTCTTATTTAGGTGCCCACATATGGCGTGTAAATTTAGACATTTGTTTTTGAAAATTGCAGCCAGAGATGTTAATATGTGACAAACACCAGCTAAAATCTTTTTTTAAAACCCTCAATAAGTTTTCTTAAAACAAAATCTAGGTTCCAAACTTCAGAATAATGTGATTTAAAATAGCTGAGTATAAATGCCTGAAAACAGAGTGCATAATGGAAACAGCCACAGAAGTACATGACTAATCTATCTGAAATAATGTTAGCTGTTGAGCATAAGTGAAGGGGAAAAAATTAGGTAATTCAGAGTAATGGCTTCTCTCCTGCACCAGCTCACACCAGCAAAACAGCTCTATCCGTTTCGGTACTGATATAATACCATTCTCTCTTTGTGCCTCTGATGCACATTAATGAATTTCTTCATCACAACACCCAGTGAGGAAGGAAGGTACTAGCCTCCTTTACAGATGAGAAACAGACATACCGATTACATTAAGTGACTTACCCAAGGTCACAGAGAAATTCTGTGGCTAAACTCAGATCTGAACCTAGGTCACTTTGAGTGCGTCTACCCAGCAAAGTTATTTTGGAATAACAGCCGTTATTATGAAATAACTAGGCGAGCGTCTATACAGCAATAGCGTTATTTCAAAATAATTTTGAAATAACAGGAGGCTTATTCCGATTTCTGTAAACCTCATTCTACGAAGAATAATGCCTATTTCAGAATAGGGGCTGTGTAGACGCTCCACTTCTGCTATTTCGAAATAGCCCCTCACCAGGGCCATTCTAACTTATTCCTCCCCAGTGCCTCCTGGGGCTCTAAATCAAAATAGCACGTCTACATTAGGGAAGCCTGCCTCAGACTAATTTTGAGGCTTCCCTGCAGTGTAGTCTGTGCTATTTTGAAATAAGCTATTTCAGAGTAACTATTCCAGAATAGCTTATTCTGAAATAAATGTGCAGTGTAGACATAGCCTTTGAGTCCCAGTCTAATGCCCTGGTCTCTAGATCAGTGTTTCTGAACAACCAATCTGTGGACTGGCACCAGTTTCTGAGACCAGGGCAGCATAGCTCAGTGGTTTGAGCACTGGCCTACTAAACCCAGGATGGTGAGTTCAATCCTTGGGGGCCATTTAGGGATCCAGGCCAAATGTGTGAGGGATAGTACTTGGTCTTGCCATGAGGATAAGGGACTGGACTCAATGACCTCTCAAGGTCCCTTCCAGCTCTATGAGATAGAGAGGACCAGTTTCTTATGGCTTATGTTTTAGGTCTTCATCTGACTAAACCTGGTATCCAAAAGGTTGGGAAACTCTGCTCTAGACTAGCTTTACACCCTTGGGTTAGGATGGCAGTAGAATCTCTTAGTAGAAGAAGAGGTTATTCATCTTGTGCAGTAACTGGGGTTCTTCAAGAGGTGTGTCCATATGGGTGCTCCACTTCAGGTACATATGTGCACAGCAAACTGCCTTCAGTGCTTTCTTCACTGCAAAGTCCCACAAAGGAGACTTTGAAACTAAGGGGAAGATGGGCAGATATGGGAGCAACCATAGAGAAAACATCTCAAATAACTCCAATTAGTGCACATGATAAGTAATCTCCTTCTTCTTTAACCAATGTTCCTAGGGGTGCTCCACTTCAGGTGACTCCCATTACAGAGGAGGGAGTTTCAGAGTGCAGTCCAGAGTAGATCATAAAAGTTAGACAAAGTATGCACAGAGATTCATGTTGCACCTCTGCAGATTTCAGATCTTTGTGATGTCTGGAATGTCCTTCAGTAAAAGACTATGACGGTGTAGAATGAGCTATCAGTTTAGTGGGAGGTTGAGTGTCACCCAAGTCATAACAATAATATACCCTGAAATCCATCTTGAAAATCTGTACATAGAGATTGTGGATCCTTGGGATCTGTTGAAATTCACAAGGTATTTTAGGTAAAAGCACAGGAAGTGTTTGCAATGAGACCTTTTCATTGAAGAACATTGAATCTGGAAGGTCTACCATTGGTGCCCCCAGTTCCCTGACCCTCCAAGACAAAGTGATAGTCACCACTCGAGGTGCATGGTAGTCTCATGAGGCAATTAAGAGCAAGGTTCAAGTGGAGGAGGATGTCTAATTTGTGAGAAAAGATTCATTAGACCTCTTAGAAATCCTGACACAGTCGGATGAGTGAAAACTGAAAAACCTTTTACTGATGAATGAAAGGCAGTGTTATATCTTCCAAGTTAATCTCGATAGAACTCATAGAAAGTGCTAATCTATACAATTCCAATAATTAATCTAGGATTGTGGTTCTCAAAATGTGATCTGCGGACCACTAGTGGTTTACAACCATCTTTTAGGTGGGCTGAAGGCTCAGTGCCTTGTTCCCCTCTCCTCCCCCAAGGCTGGAGCACCAGAGCTGACTTCCCGCTGCGGGGGAGCCTCACGGGGCGGATCCAGCTTGCGGAGGAAGGAACTGGCTCCACATACTGCCACTCCCCCTCCCTCCTGTCTGGGGGGAATGGCAGAGCAGGAAACCAGTTGGCTCCCATTGGCCGGAATCATGGTCAATGGGAGCAATGGGGGGCAGTGCCTGGAAGAAGCGGGAGGCACAGAGCCAGGTATCCCCTTCATGCCCAGACCTTGCATCTCCATCCCTCTCATGCGTCCCCTCCTGCCAAGACCCTGCACTCCCACCCCACTCCTGTACCCTCCCTCCTGTCCAGACCTCACACCCTCACCTGCACCCCACCTCCCGGCCGGACACCTCCACCCTCAGCCTGCTCTTGCACTCAACCTCCCACCCAGACCCTCCACCCTCACTCCTCTCCTGCAATGACCTCCCACCCAGAGTCCCCATCCTTAGCCCGCTCCTGTATCCTTCCTCCTGTACAGATCCACCCACCCCATCCCTCTCATGCATTCCCCACCTGCCAAGACCCCATACCCCCGCCCTGCTCCTGCACTCTCCCTCCCACCTAGACTCCCCCACTCTCACCTCTGCACCCTCCCTCCCAGAGTCTTTACCCTTAACCTGCTCCTGAATCCAACCTCCCAGCCAGACCCCCCACTCTCAGCCCACTCCTACACCTTACCACCAACCCAGACCCCACCCCCACCCCACTTTTGCACCCTAACTCCCAGCCAGACCCCACCCCCTCCTGGACCCATTTTGTCATCATGGGTGATTGGCTGGTGGTCCACGGAAAGGTCTATGTTGAGCAAGGTGGGCCATGGGCCAAAAAGTTTGAGAACCACTGGAAAAAGAAGAGCAGGCAGGAAAAACTTGCTGACAACTATATTAAAGATTCTCTTTCATTCTGAAGATAAGTGCAGCTCGTCGATTCCTGCTTGCTGTTTACCAATGCCTGCTGCATGTTTGATGAACAAGAAGACTCTAACCCATTGGTTCTCTCAGGCACACACTAACACGCACACACCCTGCTGCTCCCAGTGGCCATGATTCCGGCCAATGGGAGCAGCGGGGAAAGCCTCCAGATGTTTCCTGTGCTGCCATTCCCCCAGACAGGGGAAGGGAGAGTGGCAGTGCACAGAGCCACTTCCTTTCCTTCCAAGCTGGATCCGGCCTTGTGAGGCTTACTGCTCCACCCTTACCCCAGCAGCGAGAAGCCAGGGCAGGCGCTCCAATCTCACTGGAGAGGACCTGCAGGGTTGTAGTGCCAGCATAGGCTCCCTGCTGCAGAGGTGGGAGAGGACGAGCCCCCAGCCTGTGGCCCACCTGCAAGATAACCACAGACCACTCATGGTCTGCAGACCACACTTTGAGAACTACTGATCTAACCCATGCCCATCCACTTTTCACTTTAGGGCTCACCTTGCACTCTCTCTATCCCACAATGACCTGTCCCCTAACCCAGCTGGCAGTTGGAGTCTGGCCAGGGTACCCACACAGCTGTCTGAGAGCCACAGAACCTCCACCTACGTGGGGGTGGGAGGCTGAGAGCAGCCTCCAGCTCATGTCTCTTCCCCCCACTCAGTTCCCTCCCTAGGGCAGATGGAGGGTCCATGGCTCTCCACAGCTGCCCTGATGGCTCTTGGCATGGCCAGGCTGCAGCTCCAAAGTCCTGTCCCACCTCCCAGCTGGAGCACTTCTGCTCTTCTTATCCGTTTCCATCAGCTTGGTGCACAGGGGTCTTGATAGCATAGACACAAATGCAGCACCTCCCCAGGGGCTTTCCATAACAGGGACTGACTGCGCTAATCACCATCTTCTCTTTTACGAGCTCAATCTAGCTTGAGACATAAAGGATAACAAGAAGACATTCTCCAAATATATTAGACACAAGAGGAAGACCAAGGACAGGGCAGGCCCATTGGTCAGTGAAGATGGAGAAACAATAACAGGAAACTTGGAAATGGCAGAGGTGCTTAATGACTTCTTTGTTTTGGTTTTCACCAAGAAGATTGATGGTGATGGGATACCTAACATGGTGAATGCTAGTGAAAATGGGGTAAGATTAGAAGTTAAAATAGGAAAAGAAAAAGTTAAAAATTTCTTAGAAAAGTTAGATGTCTTCAAGTCACCAGGGCCTGATTAAATGCATCCTAGAATACTCAAGGAGCTGACAGAGGAGGTATCTGAGCCATTAGCTATCATCTTTGAAAAGTCATGGAAGTCGGGAAAGATTCCAGAAGACTGGAAAAGGGCAAATATAGTGCCCATCTATAAAAAGGGATATAAGAAATAAGAAACTACAGACCAGTCAGTTTCACTTCTGTGCCAGGAAAGATAATGGGGCAAATAATTAAGGAATTCATCTGCAAACATCTGAAAAATAAAAAGGTGATAGGCAACAGCCAGCATGAATTTGTAAAGGACAAATCATGTCAAACCAATCTGATAGCTTTCTTTGATAGGATAACAAGTCTTATGGATAAGGGAGAAGCAGTGAATGTGGTATATCTAGACTTTAATAAAGCATTTGATATGCTCTCACATTACTTTGTTATCAATAAACTAGGGAAATACAACCTAGATGGGGCTACTATAAACTGGCTGGATAACCGTTCTCAGAGAGTAGTTATTAATAGTTCACAGTCATGCTGGAAGGGCATAACAAGAGGGGTTCAGCAGAGATCTGTTCTGTTCAATATCTTCATTAATTATTTAGATACTGACATAGAGATTACGCTTATTAAATCTGCAGATGATACCATGCTGGCAGGGACTGGAACTGCTTTGGAGGATAGGGTCATAATTCAAAATGATCTGGAGAAACTGGAGAAATGGTCTGAGATAAATAGGATAAAATTTAATAAGGACAAATGCAAAGTACTCCACTTAGAAGGAACAATCAGTTTCACACATACAGAATGAGAAACGACTATCTAGGAAGGAGTACTGCAGAAAGTGTCTAGGGGTCATAGTGGACCACAAGCTAAATATGAGTCAACAGTGTGACACTGTTGAAAAAAGCAAACATGATTCTGGGATGCATTAACAGGAGCGTTGTGAGCAAGACACAAGGGCTACGTCTAGACTGGCATGATTTTCTGCAAATGCTTTTAACGGAAAAGTTTTTCCATTAAAAGCATTTGCGGAAAAGAGCGTCTAGACTGGCATGGATGCTTTTGCGCAAAAGCGCTTTTGCGCAAAAGCATCCGTGGCCAATCTAGACGCGGTTTTGCGCAAAAAGCCCGATCGCCATTTTCGCCATCGGGGCTTTTTTGCAAAACGGTTCTCAGTTGTCTACACTGGCCCTCTTGCGCAAAAGCATTTGTGCAAGAGGGCTTTTTCCCGAGTGGGAGAGTCATTGTATTTGCGCAAGAACACTGATGATCATACATTAGATAGTCAGTGTTCTTGCGCAAATTCAAGCGGCCAGTGTAGACAGCTGGCAAGTTTTTGCGCAAAAGCAACTGCTTTTGCGCAAAAACTTGCCAGTCTAGATGCAGCCAAGAAGTCATTCTTCCATTCCACTCTGCACTGATTAGGCCTCAACTGGAGTATTGTGTCCAGTTCAGGGCACCACATTTAAGGAAAGATGTTGGGAAATTGGAGAAGGTCCAAAGAAGAGCAACAAAAATGATGAAAGATCTAGAAAACATGAGCTATGAGGGAAGGCTGAAGGAACTGGGCTTGTTTAGTTTGGAAAAGAGAAGACTGAGAGGGGACTTGATAGCAGTTTTCAGGTACATAAAAGGGTGTCACAGCGAGGAGGGGGGAAAATTGTTCTCCTTGGCCTCTGAGGATAGGACAAGAAGCAATGGGCTTAAACTGCAAGGGAGGTTTAGGTTGGACATTAGGAAAAACTTCCTAATTGTCAGGGTAGTTAAACACTGGAATAAACTGCCTAGGGGAAGTTGTGGAATCTCTATCACTGGAGATATTTAAGAGCAGATTGGATAGACATCCATCAGGGATGAACTAGACCATGCTTGATCTGCCGTGAAGGCGGAGGACTGGACTTGATGACCGCTCAAGGTCCCTTCCAGTTCTAGTATTCTATGATTCTATGTCCCCCAATGTCAAAGATCCTGAGGCAACCAGGGTAGCAGGAATCTAACCCCTAAGGTAGGTAGATGGGGTATAGCAGTTTCAGTCCTTGAAGCTCCAGGAGGCTAAACTCCAGAGGTAGACAGGGCAGTATATAGGGGATTCTCAAAGCCCTGATCCAAAGCTGTTTTTAAGGCTTGCACCTTCATGAAAAGCCTGAATTTCTTCTCCCTGTTCTTAAGATATCTGCTTTGAGATGAAGTGCAGATCTTACATTTCGAGGGAATACAAGTGTCCTCCTAACACTTGAGTGACCAAAAGCATACATCAGCAGCCAGGATAGACACCTGACAGGAAAGACAACATTTAAAACCTGGGGATGCAGGCATGCCCCAGAAATAAAGTCCAGACTAACCCCACTAAATGGGGAAAACAAAGCCAAGGGAAACTATCTCCAAATATAAATGCTTTACAATTATAACTAACTATTCTAAGCTTCAGGGGGTAGCGGAGTTAGTCTGTGCAGAAAAAACAACAAATGGTCTGGTAGCACTTTATAGACTAACAAAACATGTAGATGGTATCATGAGTTTTCGTGAGCACAGCCCTCTTCTTCAGTGCCCACGAAAGCTCATGATACCATCTACATGTTTTGTTAGTCTATAAAGTGCTACCAGACCATTTGTTGTTTTAACTATTCTAAAGTATTAGTAGAAGGAGTCACACTAGAGATTCAGTCTCAGGCTGAAGGTGGTTGAGAAGGAACTGAGGATGGTTTGCCCACACAGCTCTATATAGTGAAGGGCATGAGGATGTGTAGGACATAGCCACCAAAAATCTCTGATCAATGGCATAAGGTGCCTGAGCACCTGAAGTGGAACATCCTTAGGGACACTGTCCAGGATAAAAACTAATAAACACATTTACATAACTGCCACAAAAACAATCTTTACAGAATCCAGTGAAAGATTTCAAATGTCAATGTGGTGATAATATGAAAAATAGTCCCCCCTACATATTCTACATCAAAAAGTTGCTATTGTGGTGCATTCAAGTCAAGTCAAGAAATTCCCCTTCCTTCAATGTTACTCCATGTCATGTTGCCTTCCCCTTTCTGCCATTCACTGTCAGGAAGGGACCGGTTCAACCCAGAACCACATTCAAAGTAATACACAAGTCTCTAAAGGTGCATCTACACAGCACCATAACTCAAATACAATATGCAACGCAAATTGCATATCTTATTTGGATGTTATTTCAAAATAGCTTCTTTCGTCATTTGGCGCGCAGTCTACACAGTGGCAAATTTCTAAATTAAACGTTATTCTGAAATGTCCTATACTCCTCATAGAGCCTGAAATAATGGGCTTGCTGTGAAGACACAGGATAGCTATTTTGGGATACTCTGCTATCCCGAAATAGAGTTGCAGTGTAGACGTACCCTAAGATTCATAGATGTTAAGGTCCAAAGGGACCACTGTGGTCATTTAGTTTGATCTCCTGTATGACACAGGTCATAGGACTTCAAGTCTAATAGTTATGGCTAAGCCAGAACAGATCTTTGGAAAAAATCCAATCTTGATTTAAAAAATTTCAGAAACAGAAAATCTTCCACAACCCTTGGTAAGTTGTTTGGATGGTTAATTACTTTCACTGTTAAAAAAAGCTCTGTGTCTTATTTCTAGTTTTAATTTCTTTAGCTTCAACTTCCAGCTTTCGTACCTAAGAGCCCTCTATGACAGCATTTCTTTTTCTCATGTACTTATAGACTGTGATTTAGCTTTCATTTGTATCAAAGTTATGGAAAACATCACCTATTATATTATTTAAATAACAGACTGTTCTATAATTGAAGACAGTATTATACTGCCTGTGCAGAAAGGGCATTACACAATGTTAATGTTAAGGTTAATGTTAATGTTGACATTTCCTGATTGTTGAGTGTACAACTATTCAACTTTACAGTTCTTTACATAGTTTTTAATCGAATTTATTAATAATATGGTAAATAAAAATGTCCCACATGTGATCAAAGGAGATTAATGCAAATGAACTATAAAAATGTGGCTACAAGGAGCATTTTCTAATTTAGAAAATTAGAAAAAAAATCATCATTAGGAAGATTTCACTAATGAGTGCCTTGTGTGCTTTTCCAGCTGAGCAGTGGCAGGCACTCAAAGCTTAATTAACATTATTGGTTGCTACCTTAAGTGCCAGACCATATGTTTACCTGTTTGTTTATACAGTACTTCTCACTGAATACAGAGGTTTACAGAAATGTATGTCTCCAGCGTGGAACTCACACACACACACACACACACCCATAAAGAAATACCTGAATTGGGCCTATGTCTGTGCTAGAAGGGATGCCAAGCATGAATGCCTTCTGGCAAAGCAACTGTGCTATTCAAGAAATACTCAATTACAGCCCAATCCTACAAGATGCTAACTGTGTTTTGCAGGCTGCTGGGCCCCTTAAGATGATGCTCAGCATCTTTCAGGATCAGGGTCATAGAGAGGAAACCATTCTAACTGCAGGAATCACAATGAGAATCTTCAAAAAATTTACATTTCAGGATTACTGACCTAAGTTAGAGTGTCCAGTTATGTGTTAGGTGCTCAAATTGGTGTTGAGGTGCTACAGTAGGCTTTGGGGGACTTAAGTGATGATTTGAATGCCCTAATCTTGACCTTAATAATAAAACTGTGCATCGCTACAGCATCTTTCATCTGAGTATTTCAAAGCACTTTAAAACATTCATGAATTAAACCCAATATTCCTGGGAGGCAGATGAATAATAGCCCCATTTTATAGAAGGGAAATGAAGCAGAGAGGGGTCACACAGCAAGACAGTAGCAAAGTGGGGAATAGGACTGCGATCTGACTCCCAGTTCTGTGGTTTAACCAGTAGTCATCACCTGTCCCTTCCAAATGCAGAACTGGCCAGAATTCCTAATTGCAAGCTTAAAAATTTGGCTCTGGGCATGTAAATTGTGCTCTGAGTTGCAAAGTAAAGCTATTTTGCTCACAATGGGATGCCAACAGTGTGAAGAGAAGGAACAAATAGAGTCGAAAGAAGACACATTTTAGAGCTGTCTTCTCCCTCTAGAGATTTTTAAATTGCCATTGGGTATTGATAGAGTTTTTGCATCCTTCATTTATGGTGCAAATGGCCATCTGCTTCAACAGATTGTTTAAAAGACACAGAGCTGTGGGCAATCTGTCTCAGAGCTTCAAGGTGAACAACTAACTTCATTTCATAATCAATTCAGCGAAGCAAGATAGGCCTAATTTCCAGGCTGACAGCAGCAGACTGCAGAATGCCTTCTCTTTGTTAGACTGATTTAAAGGTGGAAGAGGAACAAAGAAATAACTCACTAAATAGAACAGCATGTTCTGCTTTACCTGAGTGCCACCTACAGGACCAGATGTGAACTGAAGATAAGATTACCTGTCAAAAATCCTCTGTGGCTGAATCATGCTATACATAATATGGGTCATGTGATCTTTAGCAGCAACTACTTCTGGAGGAGGATCATACTTGTTCACAGCAGCAACCTGTTCCCAGAGTTAGAGGCACAGAAAGGGAAAAGTTAAGTTCTTATTCTTACCTGCAATACCCTAAATAGAATAGTATGAATAATGATGGCTTCATATATATATAATGGGAATCCTTGTATCTATGATTGTTAGACTACATAAAAGATTTTGTGAAATTTACAATGAGCTCAACAGAGAAATGGAAAGCATCCAAAACTAACTCACTATCTCCCAATTTCTTCTATCTTTTCTTGGCTGGAGGGATAAGGCTAAGGGAAGCAGGTCACCTCATAGAGTACACATTCTCTTTGTTTACATTTTCATTATTCATTACTTTTTCTGTTCTTAGTGCTGGTGAAAAATGCCAGGCTGAAAGCCACAGAGACAGAAATCCTTCCTTTATTCCCCAGGAAAGCAAAGCTTGGGTACTAGCAATGCAAGCTTCTTCCAAAATGGTCCTGAAAACATACTTCAGCTTTGATCGAGGAGGGAGTAGGAAGTTCAGTTTCCAAGTCCACCCCATTCTTGGTCCATTCTGCTGAAATGTCTAGTCATGTTACTGATCAATGGACTTTTTATGTAGACTGTAGTCCATTTGGAATAGCTCATTTCATACAGCCACCAAAACACAGCTATCTGATGTTAGCCCTTTTGGCTACGCCCTCCACAGCGCATTTAAATCAGTGATTTGGCCCTGTCTACACTTACTGGGGAATCATATTGGAAACAAGGTTGGAGTGAATAAGCTAAGGATCATTTTTAAAGGAAATTTTCCTGCCAAGACTCCAACCTACGCTAAGAGATTGTTAATCCTGCTGATTCTAATATGATTTTGGCCCATGCCTTCTTGTTCCTTATACACAGATAAGTTTAAACACTACTTCTAAATACAGCTCCACTGTAAGTATAAAAGGAGCCCTACAAGTGAAACATTCTACACAGTACCATAACCAACTAATCCTTCCAGTTATTTCTTCCTTCTCTTTTAAAATAATATCCTAATAAAAACAGCTAAAAAAATTACTTTTACTTTATAGCTTTCAGACTGTTCACTCTGCAGTACAAGTTATCTTAAGAAAATTATAGCAGTAACGTGGTGATTACAATGTCAAAGCACTTTACAAATATTAATTAATGAATCTAAACAAATAACTAGGGACTGCCTAGGACTGGGACTATTTACTTTTTCATTAAGAAATATAGGCTTAAAATGTGTATATTGATAAAATAGAGTTGCTTTTGACAATGCAACACGTGTATCATCATATGTTAAGAATATTCAAAGCAAAACTGAACTGTCCTGAACCTATATAATTAGAAATATACTAGAAGCAATAGGAAGACCAAGGACAGGGTAGGCCATTTGTTCAACGAAGAAGGAGAAACAATAACAGAAAACCTGAAAAAAGCAGAGGTGCTTAACAACTTCTTTGTTTAGATTTTCACCAAGAAGGTTGGTGGTGATTGGATGCCTAACATTGTGAATGCTAGTGGAAATGGGGTAAGTTTAGAAGTTAAAAATTACATAGAGAACTTAGATGTCTGCAAGTCACCAGGGCCTGATGAAATGCATCCTAGAATACTCAAGGAGCTGATAGAGGAGGTATCTGAGCCATTAGCTATTATCTTTGAAAAGACATGGATGTCAGGAGAGATTCCAGAAGACTGGAAAAGAGCAAATATAGTACCCATCTATAAAAAGGGAAATAAGAACAACCCAGGAAACTACAGACCAGTCAGCTTAACTTCTGTGCCAGGAAAGATAATGGGGGCAAATAATACTCAGAGAGTAGTTATTAATGGTTCATAGTCATGCTGGAAGGGCATAACAAGTGGGGCTCCAGAGGGGTCTGTTTTGGGACTGGTTCCGTTCAATACCTTCATCAATGAGTTAGATAATGGCATAGAGAGTACTCTTATTAAGTGTGCAGATGATACCAAGTTGGGAGGGGTTGCAAGTGCTTCGGAGGATAGGATCATAATTCAAAATGATCTGGACAAACTGGGGAAATGATCTGAGGTGAATAGGATGAAGTTTAATATGGACAAATGCAAAGTACTCCACTTAGGAAGGGACAATCAGTTTCACACATACAGAATGGGAAGTGACTGTCTAGGAAGGAGTCCTGCAGAAAGGGATCTAGGGGTCATAGTGGACCACAAGCTAAATTTGAGTCAACAGTGTGACACTGTTGAAAAAAAAGCGAACATGATTCTGGGATGCATTAACAGGAGTGTTGGGAGCAAGACACGGGAAGTATTTCTCCCACTCTACTCTGCACTGATTAGGTCTCGATTGGAGTATTGTGTCCAGTTCAGAGCACCACATTTCAAGAAAGACGTGGAAAAACTGGAGAGGGTCCAGAGAAGAGCAACAAAAATTATTAAAGGTCTAGAAAACATGAGCTATGAGGGAAGATTGAAAGAATTTGGTTTGTTTAGTTTGGAAAATAGAAGACTAAGAGGGAACATGATAGCAGTTTTCAAGTATCTAAAAGGATGTTATAAAAAGGAGGGAGAAAAATTATTCTCATTGACCTCTGATGATACAACAAGAAGCACGGGGCTTAAATTTCAGCAAGGGAGGTTTAGGTTGGACATTGGGAAAAACTTCCTGTCAGGTTGGTTAAACATTGGGATAAATTGCTTAGGGAGTTGTGGAATCTCCATCATTGGAGATACTTAAGAGCATGTTAAATAGACATCTATCAGAGATGATCTAGATGGTGCTTGGTCCTGCCATGAGGGCAGAGGACTGGACTTGATGACCTCTTTAGGTCCCTTCCAGTTCCAGAGTTCTATGAATCTTTTGGCCGTAGAGTGCGGCGAATTCTTTTCCCTCTCACATGAAGCAATCTTTTATCAGCACATAAATATTTATGAAAATAACTTGTATTTAACACCTTAGCCCAGAAGGAGACAATATTATTTAGCAACATTCCAGAACTATATGGTGTTTCCAATACTTTTCATATACCTTTTCTTCCACTTTAATCTTCCTGTGATCCAGCTCAGTTAGCCGGAGCAACATGAAAATAACCAAGAGCCAATATTCTGTTTGTTCCTGGTAGTAGAAATAAGAGAAACATTCTGCTGTTTTCACTTTTACATATATAAATATTTAAATTCAAATTTGCAAATAATATCTCAAAGAACATCTTATAATATGTTATAATGTATGATGTCTTTCACCATGATAGATCTCTATGGGTGCATCTACACTGGCAAGATTTTGCGCAAAAGCAGCCGCTTTTGCTCAAAAACTTGCCGCCTGTCTACACTGGCTGCTTGAATTTGCGCAAGAGCACTGACATTCTAACGTAAGAATTCAGTGCTTCTTGCGAAAATACTTTGACGCTCCCGCTCAGGGATAAGCCCTCTTGCGCAAGAATACTTGCGCAAGAGGGCCAGTGTAGACAGGCACCTTAATTTCTTGCGCAAGAAAGCCCGATGGCTAAAATGGCCATAGGAGCTTTCTTGCGAAAAAGTGCGTCTATACTGGGCACAGATGCTTTTGCGCAAAAGCACTTTTTGCGCAAAAGCAGCTGTGCCAATCTAGACGCTCTTTTGCGGAAATACTTTTAACGGAAAAACTTTTCCGTTAAAAGTATTTCCGCAAAATCATGCCAGTCTAGACGCAGCCTATGTGTTGTATAATCTGATCACTTCCCCCATCAATAAAATGCAGCCACCTCAAGAATGAAACCAGAGAGTGGTTAAACAGTTTGAAGCAATAACATGTCAAAATTTAGAACAGGAACTGAAGAATAATAAATATCCAACTGAAAATGTACAGGGAACAAAGCTGGACAGAAAGTAATTACCCATATGAGAATCAGATGATAACCCCTGGTAATACCACTAATCTTGCAAGAAGTGTTATGGGAACTTTTCTTTAAAGTCAGCGTATAAATATAATCACTATGTATGCTTGTAAATCACAGAAATGTCTGATACATTATAACATAGAATAATTAACAATTAAATAGGAACCTGACATCTTGACAACCTGCTAAAGTATATTAATTCTGAGAAAAGTCAGGTCCTATTAAACCATTGAAATTCAAAGACAGTCTCAAAGCTGTTTTAAGATAATTGTTGTTTATTTTTCCCCAAGTAACTGAAAACCCTGTAAATTAACAGGAAAAAACCAGACATATATGTATGCGTGCAGGTGCACACACTTTAATGGGGTAAACTTCTGCTCTCAGCTTTGTCAACAGTGACATAAATGGGCCATTTGCTATGGAGCAAGGGGTGCAACTGGCCTTTTGACCTTGGTATGATGCCCTAAACTGTTCATAGGTCCCTCTGCTCCACTCTCCCCCTCACCTCTGCAATGCTGCAGGATAGAATATAATCACAGATAATGTTGTGTGTGTGTTGCTCATCCCCCACCACTCCAGAATTCTTCTGAAATGATGCAGAGAGCTGCAAGGTCAGGAAGAGGTGGTGTATTTCAAACATTTCTTTATGTTCATTTCACTGCATGCAACAGACTAGTCTCAAGAAAGCCACTACAGAAATCAGCTGAGTTATCTTGAAACAAGAGGGAGAAGTTAAACTGTTAATATTTCCAATGTCTGGGGAAGAAATCGCTGCAAATTTCAAAGAGGATCTAAAATCATCAAAGCAGGATGCTAGGACCTTTAATTTCCAGCACCATCTGGGACAAGTTATAAATACATGGTGTACAAAGTCAGTACATAAGATTTTACCCTGCTTTAAAGGTTTTTGTCATTGATAAATGGGCTGTTTTAGTTCATTAATCAGGGAAGATTGTAGGGTCCTTGAATGAGAAACGAGTCTCAAAGAAAGCAAGTCCATTGCAAAGGCAGACAAGGTGGTTGAAGTAATATCTTTTATTGGACCAGCTTCTACTAGTGAGAAAAGCAAGCTTTCAAATTTACACAAAAAGAGCTCTGGGTAAACTAAAAAGCTTGTCTCTCTCTCCAACAGAAGTTGGTCCAGTAAAGATATTCCCTCACTTACCTTATCTCTCTAATATCCTGGGATGGACACAGCTACCATGACAATTCCAAGGAGAGGCAGTTTTAAAAGTTCACTCAAGAATCAATACAATTTAAGGTTGCCAACCCTCCTGATTTTGCCAGCTGTCTCCCAGAGTTGGGCTTGATCTCTCAGAGACTCCTGACACCAAACAGGGAGATCGACCACTAACAGTCTAGCAGTACAATGGGGCAAAGGCAGGTCCCCTGCTGCCCTGCCTGGCCCTGCTTCCAGAAGTGAAGCCACCAGAACATCCCTCTCTGCAGTATCTAGGTTGGGGGTGGAGGTTTCTGCACATTGCCTCCCACCCTGAGCCACAACTCTGTTGCTACCATTGGTCAGGAAGTGTGGCCAATGGGAGCTGCCGGGGAGGTGACTGCAGGCAGGGACAGCACTCGGCCCCTGGCCCCACCTCCTAGAGGCCACAGGGACATGCTGTTTGCATCTGGGAGAGGCATGGGGCCAGGGAAGGCAGAGAGCCTGCCTTAGCCTGCTGCACCATCAGCCTGGCCTTGGAGCTGCCCGAGGTAAGTGCCACCACCTGGCTGGAGCCCACACCTCTATCCCTTGCCCCAGCCTTAAGCTGCCTTCCCATACTCAAACTCCCTCCCAAAGCCCACACTCCATCCTGCACCCCTACCAGCTGCCCCATGCTCATCCCAGTGCCCCCTCCCACACTCCAAACCCCCAGCCCAGATCCAATACTCTATCACTCACCCCAACTCTTGCCCCATTCCGGTGAAAATGAATGAGTGTGGGGGATAATGAGCAATGGAGGGAGGAGGGGTGGAATGAGTGGGGGACCCTGGGAGAAGGGGTGGAGTAGGGTGGGACCTCAGGAAAGGGGGGGGCAAGAGTGCTTGGTTTAGGGATGCAAAATCCCATTTAATCAGTTAACTGGTTAAATGTTATGGTTAACCACTTCACCGCTTAAACGGAGGAAGGAGGGGGCCACTCCAGCTGAGCCGGCTGGCGTGGCCTCCCTGCCCACAGCATGGCATGATGGGCTTAGGTCCCCACACTGTGGGTGGGGGCTGCACTGGCCAGGCTGGCCCGCCACAGGCAGGGGCTGCTCTGGCTGGACTGGAGTATCCCTGCCCACAACATGGTGGGCTGCTCCAGCCAGGCCAGGCCCACTACAGGCGGGGGCTGTTCCAGCCAGGTGGAGCCCACCATGGTTAACCATTCACATCCTTAGTTTGGGTTTGTGTGATTGGACAGTTTGCAACTCTAATCCAGCTGTCATTGAAGTTAATGGGATCCTTTCCATGGACTTCAGTGGGAACAGAATCAGGCCCCCAAAACTTTTAAAAATTGTAGAGGGGTACCCCAGCATCTATTCTGTCCAAATATCTCTCTCACATTTCGACACAGGATGAACTTTCACTGCAAGTACACTTTCAGTTACCTGTTCACATGGGGGGCTGGTGACATGGTTGTTGGAGACTAGCCCTCGTCCCCTGCCCTTCCCCTTCTCCTCCCACCCTCGCAGGAGCCCAGAGCACTCCTAGTGCCGAGCAGCTGGGGGGTGAAGCTGCAGTGCCAGGCAACTGGCCCTGGAGCACTGGGTGGTTGTGCCCTCGACCCTAGTGCTCTGGGTAGTGCAGCCACAGTGGTTCCAGGCCCCATGGACCAGGTGGCATGATTGCAACACCGTCAGCCACTCTGCGACAGGCAGCAGCCCCAGAATGCAAAACAGCATGACTGTAGCACCCCCCGGGAAGCCAGGAAATGTAGTCCAAGTGCCCAGCGGGTAGCACAATCCCAGCACCAGCCTTCCCAAGTCTCTGTGGAAGGCCCGCCAGACAGCCTGGCCCAGCCACGACAGAGCGCTGGAAAGTGTACAAAGGCCTGGCCTGGGGAAGGAGCACGGGTGGGACCACACTAGGTTGTTTGGGGTTGACGATACCTGCTGGCTATATCTGTTCACCTCTTTTTTTACCTGTACTGGGTTCCTTAAGAGATTGAGCACCCGGAGGAGAGGCAGATCTTCAATATATTCCATCTCACCCAATTCAGAAATCTAGTTATTCACAAAATAAAAAGGTATCAGTAAAAAGCCACACTGGATAAGATAACTGTGGGGAGAAAGACTCTCAGTGCCAAACTGTAAAATGTGGGCACAAAAACTCCACGACACCTGCGAAAAGTATGCACACATCCACGGCACGCAAAAAGACTTCTTGGCACACAACTCAGGCAGCATGCCTGGGTAACTTGCTTAGGCAGGACTGGATGGTTATTTGAAAAGATATGGCTCTTTCCGACCCTTTGCATAATATCTTGCCAAACCCGAGTGCCTATTTTTTTTTTTTTTTTTTTACATAGACACTGAACCCTTAGGCAATAGACTAAGAACCACCAACACATTTCATGCAGGCCACTAAACAACGGCTATCACATAGTAGTACGTCTGGCTGAATTGAACCAGCCGGCAATAAGATGCTCTGGAAGACTGCAGCTTGCAGTCAGTTCCTGTAGGTCTTGTACGTTTTTTTTTCCATTTGGTGTCCAAAGGACAGTAACAGTGAAGGCCTCTCTTTAAAGCCCGCATGATTAGCTGCTTTAAAAAGCTACGGCCAATCATAGGACCTGACAATTAAAACTCGTCATCACTTACCTCTACATTATGTGTTGAAGAACAACATGAGATCCTGAATGATTCTGAACAGATGCCCTGACGGTGGCTTTATGTATCGAATGATGCCTAGTCAGGAAGTTTCCTCTTCGCCATTATCTGCACACGCAAGTTCTTATTTATGCACATAATTATCCCTTTGCTTATGCAATCAAACATGTTGCATTCAAAAGTATGGAGGTTGAAAATCACTGCACATACATTGTGCAGTTAAGACCCTTGTGCCCACATTTGAAAAAAATGGATTTGAAATTGTCATTGTGGGAGCCAGCTAATCGAAATCTTTTAAATCAGTCTGCACTGCTTCAAAAATGTTATCTCTGCCCACTTATAAAAGTACCCCTCCAAAATGAAGTGAAATATTTTAATAGAGGCCTGTGATGAATGGCAGGTTCAGTCCGTACCACTTCTGAATGGTGAACGATTTTATTGAATTGTATCATGAATCTACTGTGTGATGGAAACTTAAAAAGCATGTGGATCCACTCTGAGTTAACAAGGCTTTGTCATGTCTCTTCCCGACTGGAGACAATGGTGAGTGCACAGAGTGATGGGCTGTTTAAATACCTTGGGTTAGTTAATAGGTTTGCTGTAGATGGGAGAAGATACTTCCCTTCCCCCCAACCCCGATATCTGAAGATGGGGGAGTTTGAGAGCAGTGGAAAATTACCAACTAAAGGCAGAATAAAAGAAGCAAGTGACCCCAGCAAGAGTCTATAAAGGGATTCACAGGAGGGAAGGAACGAACAGGGTCCAAGAACCATTTTGCACTAGATTAAGATGGGGAGGCTGGTGCAGTGTCAGGATAGGCAAGAGGGCAAAGGACCCTGCCTGCCTGAGAGAACTCAGACGATCCCCCAAGAATTCCCAAGTGAAGGCTGGGCTAGTGGGGGACACTGTATCTGCTACTGTATCTAGGGTATTTTACTGTTTTGTGTGATCTGTCCTTAGGCTGGTCACTTGCACAGGCCTGGAATACTGGACATTTCAGTACTCCTTACATTTACACACACAGTAAATGCGAGGTCACACCACAAATGGGTGCCATTTTGAACTGCACACTGCTTTGGCCCTGCCAGCATGACCTCACACGCATGTTGTATGTGAGGTCACACTAGCACTCTATTATGGTGCCCCACATCTGATACTGGACAAAACCACGTCCAGTTTTGTCTCAGCACTGGACAAGAGACAAAGATTACAAAAGCAGGCCAGTCTGGTTTGAAAGTGTTTTACATGATTAAATATAAAGTGAATCAAGGTGAGAGGCTGAACAAGTGAGTATGTACTGTTGATTGCTTCACAACTACTGCATGCCCCTGAGTGAGCTACACTATAAACCAGAAACGTCACACCTTTTGGGTGAAGTCTATGTTTAAATACGGGGGAGTCTGAAGGGTCGGCACTCTGCCCGGAAGGGCTAGGAGGGGGCACAGTGGATTTCAATTCTCAGAGGAGGGTGCCAGATAGAAGGTCTCTGACCTGAAAATGTGCCTAGGAACCCTGTGATTAGGGTGAAAGCTTGATTTCATTTGGGATCCAATAGTTTCACATATCTCCGGGGATCCAGAGCTCAGAGGCTGCATTCCCTTCCCAGCAGGCCTGGTGGCTGGCCAGAGGGTTATTCACTAGGATCTTTGACAGATACATGATAGTTTCTCTCAATACACAATGCAGAGAGCACAGATCAGCTGTTTCAGATACTGTACACTTTCATTTGTTCAAGCTTTTCTGACATTGAATTCTGGGGAGCAAAGACTCTCAGAAATAACCCACTACAAATAAGTTGCGTGACATAGCTTTGGTCACAAGGTTTTACTGCTGAAATTGTGCTGGATGTTGTTTACTCAATGTTCATCCTCCAATTGTCATACAACTCCTGATAATAGCACATCCTGCACCTCTACTTAGTTTCTGCAACTCCCTTAACGATTCCATCTTGAGATGCTAAAAGTGTCTTGATCTTCCGGAAGAAAAATAAGTATGTGAGTTCACCTGGAAAGGCATCATCTCTGGATGATGGATCACAAAGCTTCTTGTGCTACAGACATATGTACTTCAACATCCATGTTGTTGCAGTAATAAGGTTACTATGTTTTAATTGTGGCAACATTACAAAATCCTGCCATTTTACATAATAAAATTGTGAATTCTCTTTGGCTATGTCTACACTGCCGGTTTTGCCGGCAGTGAATATGCAAAGGAGGCATGGATTAGCATATCATCATGCCTCATTTGCATAATTTATGCAAGCCGTTTTTGCGGGGGAGGGGAGTAGTCTGGACGGGGTTTTTTTGTGCAAAACCCCCTCTTTCCGCAAGATCAGTAAACCTCCTTTTTTGGGGCATGAGGATCTTGCAGGAAAAGGGGTTTTTGCGCAAAAAGAAAATGTCCACACTGCTTGTTTTTGCGCAAAAACCCTAGTGCAAAAACGTATCGGCAGAAAATATACAAATGAGATCTCGACTCATGCAAATGAGTCCCTCATTAGCATATTTTTTGCCGAGAAAACTCGTAGTGTAGACATAGTCTTTCTCTGCAGGAGTATTGAGCATCCTCTGAAAAGGAGTAATAGGTGCATCTTTTCCATTATTTTTTCTAGACCTATTGTTTTGATGAAGAATTCCAAAATGTTCCAATATGCTGAGGTAACACATGTGCCAAATTAAGATTACAGGTGCCAAATTAAGATTCCAAAGCAGATAATGAGGCACTTGTCTTAAAAGCAGACATACTGTGCATCTAACCAAACTAATGTTATATTATTACTCTGAGTTTTGTTGAATCGTGAATTCAGTACAGCTGAAAGGGCCCCCAGAACAATATCACCTTTGGTTAGTTATTTTAATCTCTAGATATATGCAATTCATGTAGTGGCAGCTAAAGATTTCCCTATACTGTCCCATCAATATGTCCTACTCACTGCTGGGATGAGAGGCATGCTTAGTCTCCATGGCCTCATGGACAAGGGAAACTCAAAAGATTCCACTAATCAAACCTGCCTAGAGTACTACTGCTCTGTTCCACCAGTGACTGTGACACTGGGCATTTCCGCAGGATCCTGGAATGCACTTGTGTCTGAGAAAGTTCCATGCGAAGCTACATGGTGGAACATGGCTTCCCATAAACCAACAATTCCTTTCAAATGCCAAAGCAGCAAGCCCAAATTCCCTCTGTTTCTTCTCTTGTTGGACATTGTTTAGTCCCCTAGATAGGGGCTTTCCCTCTGGAAGTAGATCTTTTACTGTTTCTTGGTTCTGCACCCTAGTGTAATTTTAGAGGGAAAATTACAAACTCTCTATTCTGACTCATAACCACTAAGATATGTAAGTGAGGGCAACAGACGAGAATGCAGCTTCATTTACTTAGGGATTAAAGTTCAGGGACACAAGAACTGTAAATCCTGCCTCCAATTCATTCGGATAGGAGAAGCCATGCACACTTTGAGACCTGGTTGCAGACCTTTCTTCCAAAAGTGGGAGAAGATGAAATCCAGTGTGATCATTTCTGATAACAGAGGATCTCTTCACTGCAGTAGTAGGTCACATGGCTTGGAATTTTTAATCAAATACATTGGTTTGAATGCCATTGTCAAGAAAAAAAACACCACCAGCCACCTAGGATACTGAGGTTTTACCAATGATAACAACATTTCCTTAAAGTTACTCTAGAGAAGAAGATATTGGAAAAGTGGCAATTCCTTGCTCATTTTCAGTAACATTTCATTAAGAGAGGACATAAACCAAACACTGATGAGGCAGAATAGCTTCGGCCTGCTACAGAGAACAAAGAGATCTACATGAGACAAATGCTAATGATGACCATATTTGATTTTAAACACTGATGCGTCTTTAAATATTGACCCGAACATGATGCTATAACGAGAATCACAATGATTATGTCAACGCTTGTAGGGTCTGTCCTGAAAATTGGGAGAATAATCTGAATATTTCAATGTCCAGTTTTTATTGTTGATTTTTATTTGCCTACATTTTTAAATAAAGAATTTGGGGTGGGTTAGGATCATAAACAAAGTGTTGGCTTTGATAGGAGAATGATTCTTCCACTGAGATATGCATAGCTGTAGCTGGGTTGGTCACAGGATATTAGAGACAAAGTGGGTTAGCTAGTATTTTTTATTGAACTCGCTAACAGAAGACGATATGATAAAATAATCACTTCATCCACTGAGGGTCTTTTCTGAAATTAATGACGTTGGTATCTCAGTGATCTGGTGGGTTAATTGACTAACCATTTGACTATAGAGCCCACGGTTCAAATCCATGTTAAGACTACAGACATAAAAGAGTTGGATTGTCTGACCCTGCTCTCCAGTGAGTGTTCATCTGTATAACAAAAGTCATCTTACAGTACGCATAATGGCTGTTGTCTGAAAAAGGCTCATGAGAAGCTTACATGTTTTAAGGTTCATCATAATCATTCAATCTGACCTGCATGCTGCAGGATTGAGGGATGTTGGCAAGATCTGTTGGGGTTTGTGCGGGAGTAGCTAAGGTATGAATACAGATTATCTGGCACTGCTGGATGGAAGAAGGCAGCACTCAAGAGACACCGACTTCATGATTTCCTCTAGGGGTGCTGGACAGCTGCTTCACCCCATGCTCGTCTCCACTCCAATCCTTCTCCCAAACCTCCAATCTTGTCCTGCTTCTTCCCATCCCACCCCTTCCCCAGTGCCTCCTGTACATTACTGAATAGCTGATCGCAATGGGTGGGAGGTGCGGGGGTGGGGTGGAGAAGGAGTTGATGGAATTGACACCTAAGCAGTCATTCCCTGTAATGTGGTATCACTGTGGCATGAGCATGCTGTCCTCCCTTCATAGTCATGGGCACTAAATGCTCCCTAGGAGTTATCCACAAACCAAAATTAGTCCAAGCAATTAAACAAGAACAGGAAGTAAGGTGTTTCTCAACATAAGTAAAGGGAGTAGAATGAGTCATGAAGTGAAAGCCATTTTTTTCTTGTAGTGTTTTGGGATATTTGGCTGAACTTTCGGAGAGTTAAATTTCAGAAAAACACAGTGAAGCTAAAAACAAATCAGATGAGTATGCATGATGTTACCTGATTATTTTCTAGGTTGATCACTTCTAGTAGATCATGCTCCTCCAAACCTTCTAAGCTACTGATTTTATTGCTGGACAAGTCCAAGTTCTGAAGGGCTTTCAGGTCCTCCAAACCAGTTATCTTCTCAATCTGGTTAGCACACTGAAAATCAATCCAAAGTATATAATAAGTCTTCACAAGATTTCAGAGGTGAAAAAAAAATGTTTCTGATGAGGAACAGCATCCTAGAGTCTAAATGGGTAATTTCTTGATTCACTTTACATACCATTTGGATTCTTAGTAACAGGACGGGTCATTTCTTTTCTCCTGGGCCTTATATAAATTGGCATTGCACTAAAGTAACATGTTCCCTCATATTAACTCCATCCTCATCTTGAGATGCCAGTTTTTATTTCCTCATTCTGCTCAAGAAGTAACAGCAGTGCTGCACCAGTTGGGGCTGATTGTCAATAAAATAAAGTCGGCCCTGATTTTCTCTGCAATTTCATAGCCATGTTAGTAGCTACAGAATTCTCTCCCCATTATAGAATTGTGCCCCAATTTTTATTAAAAAATGATGTTTGTTATTTATATGGCTGTAAAAAGATCAAAATGTAAAACTGCACATAATTCAATACATTGTGATGTTCCTAAGTCTGCAAGCAACTTGAAACAATAGCTCTTTGATGTGTCAACTTATCCTGTTTACTTCGGTGGGTGTTAACCTAAGGAAACCTCTAGTTTGGGTAATATTGTACTCCATGAATATTACCACTGAAATTATTGTATGGAAGCATATCAGAATCTAATAGTTGGGATTGCTCAGTGCTTTCAAAGGCCCCTAAAATAGCTTTTTGTTGTACTCCACACAAGGCCTGACTTCCCTTTCTCCAGAAGAGAAAACGGATGAGAAGGTTGCATATTTCTGATTAGGTTCCAGGTAGTTTCCTTGCTTGAAGCCCCATCAATCATACAGCCATCCCCATTATCAGCTCCTAGAATAGAGTTGCATGCTTGCTTGTGTGTTAATCTTAGGCCTCAATTACTGTGTCTACCAAGATGGGCTCTCAACCAGACACTGTCTGGAACCATAACCTTGAAAGTTACATATCTCATTCCACCCACGTCACTTTATGCTGGAACCTATTTAGGTTTCAAACGCTATTAAATATTTAGGAACTAGATAGATAGATAGATAGATAGATAGATAGATAGATAGATAGATAGATAGGGATGTTGATCAAATTGAGTGCCCTTGACATTTTTCCTGACTCTTAAATCTCTGATCAGGCTATTAATAGCAAGGAGGCTACCTCCTCCCCTCCTCTTCCTCATGAGATTCTGTTCAATAAGGAACAGCTAAGCAGTTGCAAAGTGCTATGCAAGTGGTGTGCACACATTTCTGTGTACCAAAAGGGATTTGTGTGGAGGATCCTCTTTTTTTTTTTTTGCGCAAATAAGGCCACGCTATGGGCTCTTCAGTATATCTCAGCAGTATTGACAATTACTGGTACGCCTTCTGGACTTGACCTCTTTATTTTCTATCCTAAAGACCTCAAAGGGGAACAGGAAAGAAAGCTGAATCAACAGGAAAAAAAACCCTTTTCTGCCACACACAGTCAATCTGCATGTTAACTGAATTTGTAAAGGAAAACACTACATTTAAATTTCACTATTTATATCATATTTTTATGATTATCTATTTTGCTGATTAAATAAAAAAGAGAAGTCTTTATGTGAGCACTCTCAGTAGCAGGGAAATACAAAAATACAGAATATGGTCATATTAACAATGCTTTGCAGTTTCACAGTGGTTCTCACCTTCAAAACATTTTTAAACATAATTAATTAGGTATAAGTATGGGGGAAACAGAAACCAAGAAGAATAAGTATTTTAACACTATATAAAGAGAAAAGAGATCTTTCTGAAAATTTGGTTTTCAACAAGTTTACAATTCATTTCTGTTTTTTTCTCAGTCTGAATGAATCTTTTCTGATTCCACTGAGCCAGAACTCCAGATTCATTGGCATTCAGGGATTTGCAAAGAATGGTACACCTGTAATACAAAAGGGCTCATTACTTTGTCCACTATTAAAAATGAACACATTTTAGTGCATATTAAAATAAGCTCTCCAGGTAAAAAAGTGCAAGAAACACCTGCATTGACTTATGTAGGAGTTAACTATTCTTTTCTATATTATGCTGCCAGCAAAGAAAATTTTAAAATGTTCATGGACATAAAAATAAATAAGTTGCTTTCCATGACACATTTATGTTTTCATTTGCTCTTAATGCAGTGGTGGGCAACCTATGGCCCATCAGGATTCTAGGTGTGGCCCACCCCACCCCCCGGCCTCTTCCCTTGCGCCTCTCACCTGCTGCGGGAGGAGGGTGGGGGGTGGAGCTGCACTTACTCCTCTCCCTCCCAGCATTTCCAGAGTACTGATAATCAGCTGCAGGCCTGTACAGAGGAATTTTGGGGGGGAGGGGGACTTTTTTTGTAAATGTGGACTGCAATTTTTTTAAATATAAAGGAGTTCAAAATAGAGTGCAATGCGTGTGCCTAAGAGAGGTTAATGAAAAATGTGAGTGTACACAGTGATTGGTAAAATGATTTTGATATAACATACTACAAATTTATACTGTAATAAAGGTTTTATAGAAATTTCCTTCTGGGATCATGGCGGGCAGCACAGCCGTCAAGGCCACCTGCTCTCTCGACCGCCATTGCCTGCTGCTATTCTACCTGCTTGGCGAGGCCAGCACCGGGTGTGTGCAGGTGGGGCTTCCGGCCAGCGGGGCCAAGCCTGGGCTGCTCCTTGCGGGTAGGGAGCACTGTTCCCCCAGCCCTGCCACCAGCCCCACCTACCCATCCGCCTACAACACAGCACTCTCCCATCCCCCTAACAAAAAGTGGTTCTCAAACTTTTTGGCCCATGGCCCACCTGGCTCAATGCAAACCTTTCCACAGACCACCAGCTGCTAATGGAAACTCGCCGTTAATTACATAATTACGCCTGAGCCATTTGCTAGTGCTGCAGCTAGGGAGAACAGTTTAATTTAACCAGTAAGAAAGGAAATATTAATTTAAATTATTAAACTGACTAAGCATTCTAACCTTCTCATGGCAGTTTAACAAACTTCATTTTAAATAAAGTAAAATATTAATTTATGTCCAACAGAAAAGGTTTCAATGTTTTCTTTATTTATGGCAGGGGTGGGGAACCTTTTTTGGGTTGGGGGCACTGACCCACAGAAAAAATCAGTTGGGGACCACAAGTGACAAGCAATAAAAACCCTCCAAAACCCCCCAAACCCCACTGATGTGGGCCCCAACTGAGACACTTCACTTCTCTGGCACTCCTGCCCCACCCCCCAGGGCAGGGGGAGGACTGAGGTTCAGGGCTTCCCATAGGCCAGATTTACTCTTCTGGGGTTCCAGGGTTGGTGGATATTGTGGACCCCCTAGGATCTGGGGTTGGGACAAAAATGTGGGATTCAGTGTGCAGGACGGGACTGCCAGCAAGAGGAATGGGAGTGCAGGATCTGGGCGGGAGGTGGAGTGCAGGAGGGGGCGAGCGGTGTGGTCTGATGGGAGGAAGGGTGCAGGAGCAAGCTGGGTGTAGGGTGTCTGGCCGAGGGAAGGGTGCAGGAGCAAGGGAGGATGTAGGAACAGGCTGGGGGTAGAGTGTCTGGCCATGGGGAGGGGGCAACAGCAAGGGAAGGTGCAGTGTGTGGCCAGGAGGGAGTGTGCAGGAGCAAGAGTGGGTTCAGGAGCAGGCTGGGGGTAGGGTGTTTAGCCAGGGGGGAAGGTGCAGGAGCAAGGGAGAATGCAGGAGAAGGATGGAGGGAGGGTGTCTGGCCAGGAGGGATAGTGAAGGAGCAGGCTGTGGATGCAGGGTCTCGATGGGATGGTGGTGCGTGAGGGGGCTGGGGATGCAGGGGGCTGGGCATGACGGGCTGGGAGGCACTTACATGCCTTTGTGCTCCGCACCAGTCCCAGGCACCACCTCTCACTGCTCCCATTGGCCGGATTCTGTTGGAGCACCAGCACCGGCTTCCCACTGGGGGGAAGGGGAGAGAGAAAGCCCCAAACCTCGCTGTGCGATCCAGCTCACAGGGAAGAAGTGCTCATCCTCCCCTCCCCTGCTGGGGAACAGCAGCAAGCTGGGAGAGGAGGAGGGGAGCGCTTCTTCCCCACAGCGAGGCCTGGCGCTTTCTCTCCCCCCGCAGTGGGAAGCCAGAGCTGGCGCTCCAACTGCGCGAGGGGAGGGGAAGGCAGGAGGGTGAGGTTGCAGCACCAGTGCGGGTTCCCCACTGCAGGGGAAAGGAAGGGAGCTGAGCTCAAGCTGCAGACCATCAGGAAGGCGGCCACGGAGCCCCCTCATGCTGACTTGGGGAATCATGGGGGATATGTTTGCACCCTTTGCACCCCCCTGCATATGGGTCTGAGCTGGTCTGTAGTGTTCAAGCTCTGGGAGGGAGGAGGAAGAGCAGGGATAGGCTGTGAATCAGTCAATTCACAGCGCTTTGGAAATGCTGGGAAGGAGGGGGCGAAGCAGGGCTGGGGCATGCTTGGGGAGGAGGCAAGGAAGAGGCCTGGTGGGGGTTTGAGGGAAGGAGTGGAGTGGGGGCCGGGCCTGCAGAGGAGGGGAGGGTCAAGCAGCTCCCGGCAAAATGAAAAGCGACACACATTTAAAGCAAGGACACGTGTGAGGTGCATGCTGATTGCACACCACATTGTGAGAGCCGTGTGCTCTCTCTGCTTCTTTATGTTACTTTTGCCAGCAATTTAATTTGCCCCTAATAATGGATCACTTTGTACTGGAAAGGTCTGGTAAAGAAGGAGAATCACGTGCAATGTATTTAATCTTACTCTTGGGGTCATGGTTAGTGCACATGCCCAATTTCAATCTTGCGGCCCATGGAGATGAAGGAAGCCCACTCACTAACCTGGGTTGCCCAGCGCTGTCTTAATGTGTATGAATTTAAGCATGTACATATGTATGATCAGATTCAAGTTTTGAAGATATCAGTTACATATTTTAAGATCATAATTACAGAGAATTAAATGAAGAGGCTGAAGAATATACTTTGTGCTTTTATACAACAACTTAAAAGCACACTTCAGCACATATTTAAAAATATTTCTTACCTTTCTTTCTACCTCCACTTACAGCCATTACTACTTAGCATTTACACACTACTTTTCAGTCACAGATCTCATTATCCCATTTTACAGAAGGGGAAACTGAGACACAAAGGCACACTGAGGTACGTAAGCCATGCAGTGTTAGTAGCAGAGCTGGGAACAGAACCAACATATCCTGAGATAAGGCCCATGACATATTCATTGGATCATGCTGCCACTCTGACTTCAAGAGCCTCAAAATAAGTTTGCTTCTATAATTAATTATATTAACTCACTGAATTGTACTCATCTTGGAAAATAAATATAGGCTGGTCAATTTCTTTCACCCCTCATGCCCTAGCAAAGTGCTACTGTAAACCAAAACAACTTCGCAAGGAAATGTCTATTTCAATACATTACTGTTTTTAATTTTTAATTAATATTTTTCTATACACATCTGATTCTTTCAAAATGAAGTTGGACAAACACTGTACTGAGGGACCACACACTGTTGATATTTTTAACTTCTAAAAGGGCTACCAAAGAGAAAATGAGATACGATGTAACTAAAACAGTATACAGTACAAAAGCAAAATGTAAACCAAATTTTATTTGCATTGACTATAAACAGACTTATGGAAACCAGCTTACCTATCACAAATACATTTATTAAGGAACTGATCTGGGCTATTTAAAAATACTTTATTTAAAAAAATGAACTCATCACTTACCAGACTGAGTACTTTGATAGGTAAGTTCGTCAGACCACTGATTGTACTGATCCTGTTGTGTGCCAAGCTAAGATAAGTCAGACTATGGCACTTCTCTAGCCCTTTGATCTCCTCTATATTATTATCTACGCATCAGTGTTGCACTTAAGGAAAACAATCAAGTATAAAAAAAACTTAGCAATATTTAGAACTAAGTTAGCAGGTCTCTCTCTCTCACACACACGCACGCACGCACACACACACACACACACACACACACGTCATTGTACTAATACCCTGTCTTCATCTTTCCCCTGTAACTTATTTGTTTCAACCACCAGTCATGTCTTGTCTCTCAAGCCCAAGCCCAAGCCCAAACCCAAATCCTGCAACTGCATGTATGCGGAGAGTTATCGACATCTGTTGGGAGCTCCACTGAAGTCAATGAGCTTCCAGGCATGTCGAGTTAGTTGCAGGATCAAGACTCTGAAAACTGAGGCAGAGGCCATATTTTTACTATATGTTTGTGCAGCACTGAACACAATCAGATCCCAAAGCATTTCTGCATAGACCAGTGGTGACCAAACTTACTCTCAAGCCACATACAACAATCCTCAGAAGTACGAGAGCCACAAAACATATCCCCCAGGGCAGTGCCTGCTAGGGTCGGAATTCTGCCCCAACTCCTCCCTGTGAGGCTAAAGCCCTGAGACCCCTTACCCCACAGGCAGATGACTCTAATCCCACAAGGCAAAAGGCCCAGGTTTTGCTGCCATTCCCTCCTCTTCCCCCCCAGTCTGGCAGATAGAGAATGGAGCAAGTGTAAAAGAGCCACATGCGGCTCACAAACAGCAGATTACCCACATCTGGCATAGACCTTAAAGCGTAACAATAATTATAATTATTTATTATTATGTTTTATTATTGTTATCCATATTATTTAAGTAATCAAATTTTTACTGGAATTTGAATTAAGTTATAACAGTCTCAGTACTGACTCTGTGGCCAAATGGTGGTGGCTGTGTTAGTTTAATTTAAAGTAAAGCAGAGGCTCAACTAAACAGATCATATAAGTAGGGTTCTACCAAATTCACCTCCATGAAAAGCACATAATCGATCATGAAATCTGGTCTCCCCTATGAAATCTGGTATTTTTTTGTGCTTTTATCCTATGCTATATGGGGAGACCAGCATTTGTCAAATTGTGGGGCCTGACCCAAAAGGGAGTTGCAGGAGGTCACAAGGTTATTTGGGCGGGGAGGGGAGATACAAAATTACCATCCCTGCCACTGTGCTGTCTTTAGAGCTGGGCAGCTTAAGAGCAGCGATGGTTGACCGGGCACCCAGCTCTGAAGGTAGTGTCCTGAGAGCAGCAGCACCGAAGTAAAGGTGGCACTATCACACAATGCTATCCTTACTTCAGTGTGGCTGCCTTCAGAGCTGGGTGGCCAGAGAGCGGCAGCTGTTGACTAAAGGCCCAGCTCTGCAGGTAGCCGCAGAGAAGTAAGGGAGACAATGCCATACCAGGCCATCCTTACGTCTGTGCTGCCACTGGGGGTGGCTCTACCTTCAGAGCTGGGCTCCATGCCAGCAACCGCCATTCTACAGCTGCCCAGCTCTGAAAGCAGCTCCACTGCCAGCAGCAGCAGAGAAGTAAGGGTAGCAGTACTGTAACACACTCCTCCCAGTAACATTGCGACCACCCCACAACTCTTTTTCGGGTCAAGATCCCCTACAGTTACAACACCATGCCATTTCCGATTTATATAGCTGAAATTGTGAAATTTATGATTTTTTAAATTCTATGACTGTGAAAGTGACAAAATGAATTTGGTACAGCCCTACATATCAGATGAAATTGGAGCCAGGCACTTCAAAAACAAGAGAATATAAATAAGAAACCCTGACCCCATACTCCAAGGTAGAAAAAGCAGGTTATGATGCCTTTACTGAATCACATGGGTAACAATATTTTATTTTAATTTATATGAAAGAATGATACCACAGCCTGAAAACTGGGACAGTGACGTTTCTTGGTAACACAATCACATTTCAAATCTTAACTACAAATAGACAAGTGATCAGATTATTTTTTCCCAGTCGGAATCATACCAATAACTTTAATCAAATGCAACTGGGCTGCTGCATTTATCATACAAGGGTAATGAAAGAAAATACAATCTTGTTAAAAGAACACAGGAAAAGTCATACTGAGTCAGATCTGTGGTCTATCTAGCCCAATATCTTGTCTCCTATCAGTGGCTGGTGCCAGATAATTCAGAAGGAATGAACAGAACAGATCAATTTATCAAGTGATCCATCACCTGTCAGCCAGTCTCAGCTTTCGGTGATCAGAGGTTTAGGAACACCCAGAGCATGAGCTTACATCCCTGACTATATTGGTTAATAGCCATTGATCGACCTATCCTCAATTAACTTTTCCAATTCTTTTTTGAACCAACTAATACTTTTGGTCTTCACAACTTCACCAGGCAATGAGTTCCATAGGTGACCATGTGTTTTGTGTTGAACTACCACAGTATGGCCAGCTTTTGCCACACACACAAACACAGTTTGGCTCAATCTGCATTGATGTTGTCAAAGTATAACTGAACCCCAACACCATGTTCTAGCCTAAATTCCTACCTAGAAGGATCTATCATTTTCCTGTAGATCTACTGTTTTATAGGGCCTATGCTAGGCTGCTTGACATATTTTGAAAAGTGCACACAGACCACAACTGAATCTTAGAAATGCAGGGCTGGAAAGGACCTGAACATAAGAACATGATAGAGGTCTATAAAATCATGGCTGGTGTGGAAAAAGTGAATAAGGAAAAATTATTTACTTGTGCCCACAATATAAGAACTAAGAGTCACCAAATGAAATAAATAGGCAGCAGGTTTAAAATGAACAAAAGTAAGTTTTTCTGCACTCAGCGCACAGTCAGCCTGTGGAACTCCTTACCAGAGGATGTTGTGAAGACTAGGACTTTAACAGGGTTCAAAAAAGAGCTAGATAGATTCATGGAAGTTAGGTCCATCAACGGGTATTAGCCAGGATGGATAGGAATAGTGTCCCTAGCCTCTGTTTGTCTGGAAATGGGTGATAGGAGAGGGATCACATGATGATTATCAGTTGTGTTCCCTCCCTCTGGGGCATCTGGCCTTGACCACTATCAGCAGACAGGATACTGGGCTAGATGGACGTTTGGTCTGACTCAGTATAGCCGTTCCTATGTACTCAGACCACAACTGAAACATAGAAATGTAGGGCTAGAAGGGACCTGAAGAGATCAATTAGTCCGTTCCCCTATACTGAGGCAGGATTAATTATACCATACATGCCAGTTAGAGAGTGATTTTCTGATAAAATAGGGCTGCTTCTGTTCCTATTGAAGCAGATTTGGCAAAACTTCGGTGGGTACACAATTGCTATTGGTCATAGTAGGTCCATTTAATCATTGATTCCAAATAAGTAGAACACCAGTCTATTATGTGCCAAGGGGTTTACACATATAAAATAAAAGATGATCACACCAATAAGATGCAGCAAATCAGTCAGCATTAACAACTGATTTAGAGACTGAATGGCCCACTACAATTGCTTGGTCAGGTATTACTGCCTTAGTAAAGTTTATTCCTTTCTGTTTTAGACAATATCCTCCAAGAAGATTAATTTATAATCCTGTCAGGTGTGTTTGTGTGTGCAGCTGTCAGGAAAACTTGTAACCTTACCATCTAAATCACAGCTCACTGAAATATGGTGAGAGATGCTTAGTTACTGTCGGCTAAGAAATGCATCCCAAACAGTTTCACCACTGTAAGACATTTAAGAAATGTTTCATTTGTAGATTAGAAGCACAGCTTGTTTTGGCTGCCATGTCTTCTGTGAGTTTTGTTTGACACAAGTTAGGAATGCTGCCATGTTGCATTTTCCACTCACGTTCTCAATTTCAAATGGTCCTGAGGCATTCATATGTACAGTTATTCTTCCCATATTGCTGGAAACAAATCAAATTAAGCAAATGAAGATACTAAAGTGTTGCATTCAAGGCAAATGAAAAATCCTTATTTATTCCCATTCAGATCCATGATAATGAGCCTTGACCTTTCATTGGTTGCATTATTTTTGCGTTTGCAATAGGAAATTTGAATAGCAAAGGGATTACGTCTCAGGGCCATTCTCCAACAAGAGTTACGTCACTTGTCACTAATGTAACCTGAGCACCTTGTGAATGAGCTAACCACTTCTGTGGAAAAAAAAGGGCTCTGAGATAACATCCTCAGTAATGGGATTACTTGAGTGTGGAAGGCAAATGAACAAAATGATATAGCCTGCACTCCTCGCCATCTCCCAGAACAAAGACTCCGGATGTAATTTACAAGGCAGGGAAAAAAAGAGGTTCCTACACTTTAGTAAACATTTATAAGCTTACATGGGAATGCAAGAGAGCCACACAGAGCTTAAAATGTGTTTACTCTACAGGCTCCATACTGGCATGGCTATAGTGGTAAAGCTCCGTAGCGTTAATGTAGTGTACACTGACAGAAGTAGGTTTTCTGTCTGTCAGCTCTCAACACAGCTGTGACTGGAGTTTTTGTCAGCAGAGTTATTTTAACTCAGGGTGTGGATTTTTCTGTAGGTGAGTCTTCAGAAGGAATAAGGCAGCTCTGCACAGCAGGTGCCTTGGAAAAGCAGACCGTGGAAAAACATAAGAATCTAACACAGCCTTATCAGATCTCCACCAGAATGGAGTTTACTACCCCATAGCGTGGGCAGCATACTCAAAGGCAGAAAGGTGTTTTTGAAAACAACTTGCACCACATGTAGTCTTATTACACATAGGAGCATGATCTTATACATAGACATTTAATGGCCTTAACTTCCACAGATTCTGCAGGAGCCTGAAAATCAGTCCATTCTAGCTACTTTTGAGGTTTTTCCAGTTAAAGCAGTTCTTCTCATCAAACTGATGTACAATCAAATTCAATCTACATAGATGTAATGTGAACATGTAACCCTCTTTAATGCTAAAAGTGGAAACTTCCTGCCCATTAATTCTCCTTTGCTGAATTGCCTACAAAATCCTGACAACTGTTAAGCCATTAGTGTGCTGAGATCACCTTTGATCATGGTGACCAGCACTGACTGCTTCCTTGTATTCCCATATCTGTCAGTATCCATCTGCTGTCTCTTGTCTTAAACTTGGATTGTAAGCTCTTTGGGGGAAGGTCTTTTTGCTTGTTTTTTTTCCAGCCCCTAGCATACTGGGGTCTTGGTGGATGAGTGATGCTTGTTGTAATAACTGGGCCTACAAATTTACCCTTATTATAAGCTCAACTGAAACAAGTACATGACAGTTTATAAAATGTAACAAGTACATGACAGTTTATAAAATGTTACAATAACCTACAATAACAAATGTTGATGGGAAAAGGCAGGGACACAGAAAGATTGGATTAGTCCAAAGAAAAACACTTCCTGATATAACTGTTAAGATCATGCTTGATAAATCACAAATATGTGCAACCAAAAACTAGTGAACCAAAATTGGTGTGTTGGAAACTAGGCCTAATTAATTGGTGGACAAAATAAAGAGTAGGTGGGCTATTCCACCTGTCATTTCCTTTTGCGGTCCTTACAGGAAAAGACTTTGGGAGAAAAATTGGCTACTGGTCTAAACTTCACTATCATGATGCTGCCACTCCCACTATCTCTTGGGACCCTGGAATTTCTTCATCCTAATCCTAAGAAATGTCCTGACTAGGTCAGCCCAGAAAGATGGAGCCTGATGATACTGGCACCTCTGCTGGCTCCAGCTGAATCCCAACCACCACCTGGGATGAGACAGGATTGGACTGTAACAGCAGAAGAAGCTTCAGGCTTTTTCAGCTAACTTTTCCTCTCTACCCCAGATAGGATAGTTATTGCCATCTGTCTAAGAGACTGTCAAACAAGTTTTTTTTTTCTTTTAAAAACTCTCCAGAAAAAGGAAATCGGGGTATTATTAAAATAAAAGCCTTATTTAATATTTAACACTTCAAACGTATTAAAGGTAAAAGTTTTATTAATACAGTAAAACTCCAATAGTCCGGCATCCAATAGTCCGGCACTCCTGATAGTCCGGCATCAAAATGGCAAGAGCCTAGTGAGTGAGCTTCGCAAAAATGAGTCACAAGGTAACAGCGGCAGCAGCTGAACTGAGCAAAAAGGGTAAAAAGGCTTAAAAACTAAAACATTACGGTATAC
Organism: Rafetus swinhoei; assembly: GCA_019425775.1. Lineage (NCBI taxonomy): Eukaryota > Metazoa > Chordata > Testudines > Trionychidae > Rafetus > Rafetus swinhoei. The sequence goes on along the minus strand of CM033437.1, from coordinate 343,649,102 downwards.
TGTATACAGTATGTACAATAAAAAGGGTTAAGAACACTTTATATACAGTATATAATGTATACAGTATATATATATAACCTGCTTATAGTACCTCCTGATAGTCCGGCATATCTGATAATCTGGCACCACCTAAGTCCCGTAGGTTCCGGATTATCGGAAGTCTACTGTAGTGTGTTTGCCATGGTACTAATCTGGTTCAGTTTTCTGTATATACAACCTCAAACCTTGTTTAACATTGTTTAATGTTAGACAGTGACTCGTCATCTTTAGCCCATATACCACATCTGGATACCACCACAGGCTTCTAGGCCTAGTAATTATTATTGACTATTCATACTAACAATAGATTCTTCCTTTAACAGGTGTATGCCATCAGAATAATCAGACTGGGTCACACTAATGGTCAATCTAGCCTAGAGATGCAAACAATGTAAACAAATATCAGCCATGTAACCAGTCAAAATTCTATTGGTTACACAGTTAACCGTTGGGCTTGGCTGCCAATCCCACAGGTTTGCTGTCTGCCAATCCTGCAGCATGGTGCGGTGGACCTGGCTGGGCCCACCGCACTGTGCCATGGGCAGGAGGCTGCTCTCTTCAGGCCGTGGTGATGGTAAGCATCACCCGATAAGGAGATTCATCTCAGTCTTTCCCTCCCATCTCTTCTAGCTTATGGAAATTCTGAATCTGAGCACAAAGGAGTTAAACTAAATTCCAAACATCACACTTCATAGCCCAGTGCTGCAGTGAGCATTTGTTTATCATCTTTGCCATGTCTAGGGACTATGACTCACAGCTTTCTTAGCTTTTCAGGGCATGAGGGGTTTTTGTTTTCCCTTGACAGGCATAGAGAATTTGATCTTTACAAACACTCCCACCCACACTGTTTTTATAAATATTAATGATTTACTAAGTTAAAATCAGTGTAATCATTAGATTACAAACTATTTCACTTTGATGATCAAGGCAGAATTGTATGGTTGAGTGAAGCTACACAATGAGGATGGGCGTCTATTCAGAATGAACAGCCCTCCAAAAAAACAACCACCACCCACCTTCTCCTGTTGTGGTTTCCACAAAGGATACGGTCCAGGCTGAGTTTAGTAAGTGATTGGTATGAGGACAGATCTCGCATTTCAGGTATTTGGTTATATGAAAAATCCACTTCCTGAAGAGAAAAAGGATACACTAAGTTGTTTTCTTTCTTCAGCATTTTCAGCTGCCTTGTGAAACTATCCATTAACTTGTGGTGGGGTACGTAAAGGAAGTAAAAGGTCATTAATATTAATATGTGGTGAGACATAAACAAAAGGGTTTATATTAGATACATAACTCACATTTTGGAAGCTTCCTTAACTATTGTGTGTTCCTCCTACAGACAATGTTAATGGTCCAGCAATGATGCATAACGATTAGAGATAGGGTAAGGAAATTCACGGTGGCAATGTTTCAAAACAATATCCAGATCTTTGTAACCCACAGTGGCCTATATCAAAAGAACTGCAGAGAAAGTGGAACAGTATATGACTATTCTTCATATACATCTCTCTCAGTACTGACTGGTACCAGTCAATGTGAAAGGTGGGAACTGATTCCATTCAAGATTTGATTCCTTTGGCAGAATTTTAACCAGTACAACAAATTGTGTAAAATGCTATAGTGTTTGAGGTTCAGGTATGTGAAACCAAATGAGAGATGTAATTATTTTTTTTAAATGGCAACCAGTATAAGATGAATGTCTAGGAGACGAAGGAAGTTTGATCTCTTTGCCTGGCATAATACAGAAACTAAATTACATCTGAAAGGTCTCTCTGAATTCAAACCTGACAGGACATTTCTCACAACATACCTTGAGATTTTTAGGTGGCGTGAAATTGAAGTATGTAGTAAGTTCATTATTGGAAGCATCAAGTTCCAGTAAGTAAGGCATATGGCTGACACAAGACAGGTCTATAACAAAGGGAAATACCAAATGAAGTAAAATAATACACTGGGAAATACAAAGATTACAGGGTTATAGTGTAATATACCAATTTCACCCCCTAGGAGGCAAAAAAACAATTGTAAACCATGCAAGACACAGAGCAAGGCTTGGCATGCAGTAATCCAATGTATTAGCACCTCTCCCTACACAAAAGATAGTTTCTGTACAACTCAAGACACAGATAAATGCCCAATTCCTAAATCAAACTCCATTATTTAAAATTGATTTAATTTTCTATCATCCTAATTTAACTTTATGGCCTAAGGTAAAATCCTCAAAAAAGTATTAGTGGTTTAGGAACCTAAATTCCATTTTTTTTTTCAAAAGTGACTTAGGCTTTTTAGTCTCAGGCAAGATTGAAAACTTACCTTTTTAGATCCCTCACAAATCAATCCATCTTTCACACAGCACCACTCAAGCCAAAGTGATATCCAAAACGGCAGCGTATGCAATTTTTAAATTTAGATCTTAGCAATTATTTTTAAAAGGCAGAGTCTTAAAAGGGTCAAGAAAGGAGCAATTATCTCTTGGGAGAAGGGTCCTGTTCCGTTCAAGCAGCTACTTGGTAAAATGTAAAATGGGCACAAGGAGGTTGTGACAGTCACAGAGTTGCATTCACCTCCAGCTCTCCAAATGTATAAATACTAAGGCAGAAGCTATATGACACAGCAGGTTACTTCACAGACCTTATTTAATATTATTTGCATTATTGTAGTGCCTGGAGGTTTCAGTCATGGCCTCGGGCTCATTGTGATAGGTGCTGTGCAAACACAAAATAAAATGACATGAGACCTGATTGTGAGTTTGGTGAGTTTCATCCTATTCTCATTTGTGATCATTAGAAAGGCAGCACACAATTCAGTATACTTCAACCCCAGTAGGAAATCTTTGCTTAAGAGAAACCCCAAAACTGAAATAGCTGTCACACACATCACTTTATATATTCTGATATTTGCATGTGTAAAATCTCAATCCTAACCCTGCACTAATATGGCTGTTTGCACTTTATATCCAAATAATAAACAGGACAATAAATTTTACTTTCATGTTGCCTAGCATACGCTGGTGCCACAGGATAAGTACCATTAGTATATTATTTTCAAGGAGACCTAGCTATTGTATCACTCTGCGGTGTGGGATTGGCAATGCCATTAATCCACAGACAGAGTTTTGTGATATTAAAGCTGCACAGAACACTGCATTTTTCATCTTAAATAATTTTACAACCCAAGCGTTTACTAGAGCACTTACTACATACCATTGATTTTATTGTATGAAAGCTGCAACTTCTCTAGGTGAATGTATCTGGAGAGAATGCTAATGTCACTTAAATTACGCCCCTGGGAAAATAAAAGCAAAGCAGCTTTAATAATTCGCTGTGTAACCACACCCTGCTCTCTTCAGAGACACAGTACAGGTTGGACCTCTCTGGTCCGGCACCCTCAGGACCTATCTGGGCCCAGATGAGGGATTTTGCCGGACCAGGGGAGGTGATTTTTGGACCTCTGCCACCAGCTCCCTTGGCTCCGCTGCTGGCCTCCCAGCCGGCTCCCCACCGCCCTGCCATCCCGATGGGCAGCTATCGCTGTTGTGGCTCTGCCAGGCAGCCCAGCATTGGGGCTCCAGGTAGCTGTGCGCACCACACACTGGGGCTCCCAACAGCCATATGTACCGGGGCTCCATAGGCAACACTGAGCGTCGGGGCTTCCTGAGCAGCCCCGCGCACTGCCGAGACTCCCTGGGTAGCAGTGCAGAGGTCTCGCACTGGGGCTCCCAACCCCACTGGGCAGCCCTGCTGCCATGCGCTGAGCAGCCCCGCCATCAGCTCCCTGTGGGCAACTCACTGCCCTGCAGGGATCCTTACTGCTCGCTCTCTACCGGGACTCCCTGGCCTTGCAACATCCATGCCGGACCATGGATGTTGCCAGACCAGAGAATCCCGGTTAAGAGAGTTTCAAGCTGTAGGAGGAAGTGTTGATGAGACACCCACAGCTTCCTTCCTTTGGATGCTGGGATCTGAGCCCCACCAGAATACGATTACATAGAACAAGGTCTATTTACACCTAAAATAGACACAAATAAGGAAAAAAGTAAAAAACAAAACAAAAATACAATCATGAGACATGGCTGCTTCCAAAGGAATGCCACAACATCAGGCTTCATACAAGAGGAATCAGTGGCATGTCATCTTTAACCGATTCAACTCTGCTAATCTTCTTGGACAGCAGCAATTGCTTCCCACCAGAGTTATGCTGCAGGCTGTATTCCAAGGGGATTATCACACCCACCCCCACCACGCACACACAGAACAGGAGTAGGAAGTTACTGTGGAGACAGAGTAAATAGGAATCCTGCCTCCTAAAGCTACTGCTGTTCCTAGTAGAAAACAAAGTGGGACTGATACTGATCGGGAAGGAGTGAAGTCACAGCCTTCCGAAGGTCTCCAATACAGGAACCAGAAGTGATAACTACAGGAGGTGAACAGGTTGCCCCTGCCTCCTGAAAAAAAAAAAGGACACATCTTGCCAAACAAGCCATCTCTTCTTAAGAGTGAAATTTAGCATATGGCAACCCTTATGAGCAGAGAACTACCTCACAATGATGGCTCTGCTGAAAGAGGTTTGTTCTTTGGTTGTACTCACTGAAAGTGACAGATTAAGATAAACAAACTTGGTGCCAGGGGCTGAACGCCCCAGTTTGTACAGGGCCTCAGCCACAGTGTCTTCATCCAGTACCCCATCAAAATGTTCCTGCAAGACAGAGCCACATTTAGGTAGACGTAAGAGACCACAGTTTACACTGTTCAATCCTACTGAAGTCACTGAAATTGCATGGGATCCAAATCAGGACAGAAAACAGGTTTTCGTACCAGCCTCATCAGCCTAGTGTAGCACCTTTTGAAATAGCTTTATACACCAAGAAAAATAAATTATTATTGGATATAACTTTAGCATTCAAAATTAACAAATAGGAGCATGCAGTACACTAGCTCCAAACTCTCACATAGGCAGCAGAAAAGCCCGAGGTCAACATTTTCAAAAGGGGCCATTTCGTTTTCTCATTTCTGATGCTCGACTTTAGAAATGATTTGGTTTGCAAAGACACCAAGCACATGTGCCTCCCTTTGACTTCAATTGGGTTATGAATGCTCAGCTCCCCTGCAAATCAGATCTCAAATATTTCAAGCTGAGTTCTCAAAAATTAACACATTCAGAGACTCCATTTCTTTTTGCCTGACTGATGTGAAATCCTTTTCACAAACCAGCAAGTCCTCTGCCAAGGGGGTGGTTAACAGATGGCACTAGTGAACCAGCGCACAGATTTAATGAGAAAATAAGCCAATGAGTTGTGAAATTCCTAGGAGTTTGGAGAAGCCACACAATGATTTCAGTTCCAGGGACCAAGACAAATAATTTATCAAAGAGTAATAATGCGAATCCTAGCACCGACTACAGCAATTGGCTCTAATATTAGAGCGGATCATGCTACAGAGATATTTAAGACATGATTAAAAATATGAAGGGACAATGCCTTGGTGAGGGGCATATTAGAGACAGATGAAACCAAACAAATCCACCTCTTCCTGGGAACTTATTGAATGTCAGGGCTGGGCACACGTCCTGCACACAGCCACACTGAGGTGCCTCTGCTGTCCAGCATTAACTCAGCAATGCCCAAGCCAGCCTGCCCCTTTCGGGTAGAGAGCTGGTCAAGTGCAGAGGAAAACACACCAGATCCCTACTGATGGAAGCAAGACAGGGGAAAGCCAGGAGGGCGGGCAGGAAATAAACTGAGCCTCTCTTGTGCCCCTGCTGCCTGGTGACAACCACAGGGGTGGGAAATAAGGATGTGGGGGGGGGGGGGTATTGCAGCATCCCCGGGGTTGGGGCATCCCCTGCAGCCCTGGGGCTCAGACATGCAGGGCCCAGGCCACGGGTCTGCTGGGGGGGGGGGCAGCTCAGCACCCTCACTCCAGAAGCTGAGCCAGTGTCACGGGTGACATTGACACGGGGGGGGGTGACATGAAAACCCACGATCGGCCCCCCCCGGCAGCGACCCCGAGGGAGGGCTCGGCCAGTCCGCCCCATCCCGGGGGGGGGCGAGCTGGGGCGTTGCCCCCGCTACGAGCCGCTGTGAAGTTGGGGCCCCCCCCCCGGCTCCAGCCCGACGCCAAGATGGACCCAGCAACCCCGGCCGGGCCGGTGCCCCCTTGCGGGGGGGGCGGGGACCGAGCTGAACCTCCATGGGCTGCGGCGCCAGGTCCGAGTCCGAGTCCGAGGCCTCCTCCCCCGCCTCCGGGAAGCAGCCGCTGAGCTGCGGCTGCCCGAGGCGGGGCCCGTCCCCAGGCGGCGCCGGCCCCAGGGGGACCCCGCCGAGGAGCCGGGCGGGGGAGGGGGGCCGCCCCCCCGAGCCGCTCGCCTCGCCCCCTCGCTCGGCCACGGGGGGCGGGGAGGGGGGCCACCGGGTGGGGGGAGGGGCGAGTGTGCTGGTGCTTGAGACTCGGCGGCCGCCCGACAGGGGCCACGTTGCCGCCATCTTGTGTACCAGCCCGTTGCCTAGGAGACGGGGCGCCGGCCGGCCGGGGCTCCTGGAAAGGGCGGGAAGCAGGGAAAAAGAGGGGGAGTGGTGCATTCTGGGAGATGTAGTTCTCCGAGGGGCGCGCCGCAGGAGGGGGCGCGGCAAGGCATGCTGGGAGGTGTAGTTCTCAGCGCAGCTCGCCTGGCCGAGGCGCCCCTCTCGCCCAGCCTGGGGGGGAAAGCACGTGGCCGCCCTGGCTCCCTGCCCAGCCGCTGCAGGACTGGCCCTTGCCGGCTGCGCTGCTGGGCGGGGAGCGGGGCCGCATGGTGCAGGCTGGGGGCTGGGCCAGGCCCCCGGGGGGGACACCCCAGGCACAGCCAGTGGGCAGGGGGGCTGGGTCCTGCCCTGGGTGCCAGGGGCGGAGGCTGCTGCTGACCACAGATTGCTCTGGGACCCCCTGCCCCCCGCTAGCAGGACCCTGCCCTCTAGGGGTCCGGTATTCAACCCGACAGGCCGGTTTTTGGGCCCTCGGTCCGGTTAAAAAAATTCAGAAAATACCCGACCTGGGCAGTGTCCGGTATTTTCTGGCTTTCCGGCTGGCGCGCCCGGCGGGAGCCTGGGTGGGCGGGGGCAGCGGCGGGGAACGGGGGCGCGCTCGGCGCCGGGAGCCTCTGGTTGCGTCTGACGTAGGAGCGACGCCTTGGGGAGGAGGGGAAGCCCCGTCCGTGCTCTGAGCGCCGTTCGAGCGCGTTGTGGAGCCGGAGCCGGACTCGCTCGTGCTTCGCCGGGACCGTGCGCGGGACAGCGCCCTGGGATCTGCATGTGCCCGGGTCAGTCCCTCTCCCCGCCGGCCAATTCTCTCACCCCTGCTCTCCCCACCAGCCAGCCCCGCTCCCCCCGACCCCTCCCGCCCAGCCCTGCTTCCTGCCAGCTGGTTCTTCTCCTCCCGATCTCCGCTGCCCCCAACCGCCCCTCCCCACCACCCTGGTTCCTGCTGGCCGGTTCTCCTCCTCCCGCCTCCCCGGCCAGCCCCACTGCCCCCGACCCTCCCCGCCAGCCCTGCTTCCCTTCCTCCCCTCCCGCCGACTAGCCCCACTCCTCCCGGCTGGTCCTTCCCCCATCAAGTGTGTCCGGTATTTTTTCTGAAGCTACGTGGTAACCCTAGCCCTCGCTGGCTGACCCCACACGTGGTGCCTGTGAGGTCGGGTGACAGGGCATCCTGCTCAGTGTTCCCCGTCCAATACCTGATGGGGGGATAATCGTGGACCAGTGATATTCAATAGGTGGGGGACAGGCCAAATCTAGACCCCTCGGATGGTTTTGAACGGACCCTGAAATCTTTTTTATTTGTCCATTTTGTGGTTACTTTTTCTGGAGTCTGGAGCTTGACACAGAAATGTGGACATTGATAAAATACAATAGACAACCCAGCCTTAGACAAAGAGGACTTTCTGGCTTAAAATCTGGAGAAATGGCCTACCTGCCAGGTCCTGGTCTCAACCTTGGGCTTGTGGTTATCCAGCTGGGAGGTCCCAAAGTTGAGGCTCGCCATAAGGGTTGCCAACTTTCCAATTTTTAACAACTGAATGGCCTTGCTCTGCCCCCTCCCATGGAGGCCCTGCTAGGATTGCCCACTCTGGCAAAAGCTATATTGGGAAGCTTTTTTCCCCCTGGCATGAAGTAATGTCATTTTCTTAAAATTAAATTATCCTGGAGATTGATGCCAATTCTGGGAGACACTGGGCTAATTATGGAAAGGTGGCAAATCTAGGCCCTGCCCCCTTCTTCACTCCTTCCCCCAAAGTCCTGCCCTCTGCTCTCTCCTCTCCACCCCCCGCCCCACTCTAGGCGACTGCTTCAGTCTCCCCAGCCCACAAGTTACCTGTAGGCAGGGGAGGAGAGGCTATCCCCATAAACCACTCTCTCAAGTCACACAAGTCTGTGGAGGAGCTGGGAATAGAACCCAGGAATCCTGCCCACATCCAGGGAGAGAACCCAAGAGTCCTGACTCCCAGCTCCTCCGGGCCTCCAACACTGAGGCAAGGGGTGGTCCCAAACACGCCCAGGCATCCCCTGCCCGTCGGGGGCGTGGAACTAGGGGCAGGGGGCTGCTTACTTCTATCTGGGAACTTGCCCCTTTGCTTGTAGCCAGCCCTCCCCAAGCAGCTGTGACCTGCTCACCCTCTCTGGCTCCAGAAAACATAGCATATTGGCAGGCCCGGCCAAAGGGTTTGCGGGGCCCAAGGCAGGACACTGGGAGCGGGGCCCCGGGCCCGGCCAGTGGATGGTGAATACTCAGCAGAGCGGGGCCCCCAAAGCGCGGGGCCCAAGGCATTTCCCTTGCTCGCCTTGCCCTAGGGCCAGGCCCGCATATTGGTTCTGGAGTCTCCCCACATCTTCCGAGGGGATAAACGAGGCTCCACTCCTGATTCTTCCTCACCCCATGGTGAGAGGCTCTCGGGGCCGCAGTTCCCAGGCTACCTTGGCTGCAGCTGGGGGAGGCTGGCTGCAAAGCGCTGGCACCTATCAACTCCTGCCGTGCAGAGCGAGCAGGCACCTGAGTTCCCAGGGAACGGCCCCAAGGGATGGCCTGGTTCCTACCTAGGTGGTGATCACACGATGTGCAGAGCCAGGATTGGCAGCCTGGCCCAGCCCTTCAGGGAGGCGACCCTGTATGGTGCACTGAGCTCAGGTCCCTTTGCAGTGGGCTGGGGGTGAGTGGAGTGAGGCCACAGATTGGTCTCCAAATACCTCCTCCCCAACATAAGAACATAAGAACGGCCATACCGGGTCAGACCAAAGGTCCATCTAGCCCAGTATCCTGTCTGCCGACAGTGGCCAGCACCAGGTGCCCCAGAGGGGGTGGACCGAAGACAATGATCAAGCGCTTTGTCTCCTGCCATCCCTCTCCAGCCTCTGTCAAACAGAGGCCAAGGACACCATTTTATCCCCTGGCTAATAGCCTTTTATGGACCTAACCTCCATGAAATTATCTAGCTTCTCTTAAACTCTGTTATAGTCCTAGCCTTCACAGCCTCCTCTGGCAAGGAGTTCCACATGCTGACTACACGCTGTGTGAAGAAGAACTTTCTTTTATTAGTTTTAAACCTGCTACCCATTAATTTCATTTGGTGTCCTCTAGTTCTTCTATTTAGGGAACTAATAAATAACTTTTCTTTATCGGCCCTCTCCACACCACTCATGATTTTATACACCTCTATCATATCCCCTCAGTCTCCTCTTTTCTAAACTGAAAAGTCCCAGTCGCTTAACCTCTCCTCATATGGGACCCGTTCCAAACCCCTAATCATTTTAGTGTTCTTTCTGAACCCTTTCCAAGGCCAAAATATCTTTTTGAGGTGAGGAGACCACATCTGTACACAGTATTCAAGATGTGGGCGTACTCATAGTTTTATACAGGGGCAGTAAGATATTCCGGTCTTATTTTCTATCCCTTTCTTAATAATACCTAGCATCCTATTTGCCTTTTTGACCACCGCTGCACACTGTGTGGAAGTTTTCAGAGAACTGTCCACGATAACTCCAAGATCTCTTTCCTGATTTGTTGTAGCCAAATTAGCCCCCATCATACTGTACGTATAGTTGGGGTTATTTTTCCCAATGTGCATTACTTTACACTTATCCACATTAAACCTGACAGCCACACCCTGGAGCTAGCAGGCTGCCTTCCCACAGCCTTTCTGCCATGCTCAGAGCTTGCCCTTTCCTCACCCGCTGTGGCCGGTGAATCTGCGGGCGCTCCCCTTCCTCAGCCCCCTACTCAGCCTGCGCGCCCTCCACAGGGAGTAAGACATCCCCTGTAGCCGCCACTGAAGTCTCAGGAATCTTCTTGGCAGGATTAGGGCTGATCATGGTTATTTGGATAACCGGACTTTCAGTGTCCATTCAGCACGGACTCTGCCACGTCCCCTTTTAACCAGATACCTGGAAATCCTACTTCCAACCAGCACCGGCAATGGGCAGCTGTGAAAAACTGACCCGGCTGACATCTAAGCATCTTGCTCAAGGTCATGCCAGGAGAGCCAGGCAGTGAGTCCACAGCCCCTGAATTCGAGTCCAAGGATCTAACCACCAGGCTGCTCTACCTCTCACTGTTCTGGGGGGAGGGCTGAAAGGAGGAGCGAAGCTGCTTTGGCAGTTCTAAGTGGCTAGCTTAGTCACATGGAGCTTCTGTAACCCACACACCTAGTGTGGTTCACTGTCCCATGTAGTGGCATGTAGACCACTTACAGCGAGAGATAAGAACAAGGGAGCTCCACAGCCTAAGCTGAGAACCGGCTGGCTTTGTACCTCAAGCTGTAGAGGCTCCTACACTAAGCCCCAGAGATCCCACGTTCAAATGTGCCCCGTGGCGATTATACTTCCACCTGACTCCTATAAAAATATTCATTTTAAAAATATTTGGATTTTAAAAATTAAAATTGCCATTAAAAAAAATGACAACAGCTTCCCCTTCCCTCCCCAAATCCTCACACAGATCAGACCAGTGGTCCATCCAGTCCAAATAATGGAATCATTTGGTTGGCTTGTGCTTTGAAACATGGGAGTTTGTAGCTCTTTTACAATGGTCCCGACAAATGTAACTGTGGATGTTTCAATCCTACATAGAAACATGTAACCCCTTTTTTAAAAATCTTGCTCAATGCTTTGCCCTAGAGATATCATGTAGCAGGGAGTTCCACAGGTTGATTAGGCATCATGTAAAAAAAAGACATTTCTTTGTATACATTTTATATCTGCTGCTTTTTCATTTCATTGACTGTGTTATTGTATTGCAAAAAGGGGTAAATGGCGGAAATCAAGCAACAAAGAAAAAGGACATGGAACTTAATGGGAAGGGCACAGGCATGAAGGCTGAGGAACTGTGGAGTGAGGTGGGGGGCAGAGCTCTGGCACTCAGGATGGGAAGGTTTCTTATTGGGGACTGATGGGTTCATTTCAATGGGTCCTGGGTCTGAGCAAAGACAGCAAGTTAAAGCTCCTGATTCAAAGAGGTTTTGCAACTCAATTTCTCAGCACAGCCTGGGACCCCCCACCTGGGTATGATAATGTCAGATTGATCCTTGATTGGTATGGCTGTCGGTTAAAATAAAATCCTTATGGACACCATCCACTGACTTTTATCTCTATGCTTCAGGGAAACATTATGATTACTGCAATAAAGCTACCCCAAATTACCTTCCTTCATTATCTCACCAGTCATAAATGTGAAAACCCTTAATGAGATTTACTCCTTCTACACTAAGCACCCTCTGCCTGTTCCTAGGGCCCCCTTGGGCATAGCGGCTGCCCTGCGAAAGCTTTTCTCCAGATGGTATGTGTCTAAAAATCGCTTTCTGGAAGTTGCAACAAAGGAAAGGATTCCGCTTAGAACACACACGAGGGAAAAGGCTGGACTCTACCACTGTTCAGGCCTTACTTCCCAGGATTGGACTGACCCAGACTGCTGGAGATATATGCTACTCGGCAGTGTGTATAGCCTATTTGTTTTGGTTTTTTTTTTAATCTGGACCCACAACCATTCCAAGGTAGAATAATTTGTGAGCCACCAAATCTAGAAACAAATCTCAGAGGGGTAGCCGTGTTAGTCTGTATCCGCAAAAATAACAAGGAGTTCTGTGGCACCTAAAAGATGCTCAGATTTACTTGGGCATAAGCTTGCATGGGCAAAAATCCACTTTGTCAGATGGATTTTTGCCCATGAAAACTTATGCCCAAATACATTTGTTAGGCCAGGTCTACACTAGACCGGGAAGGTCAGGTTAAGGGTATGCAATTCCAGCCATGTAAAATACGTAGCTGGAGTTATCTTAACTTAAGCCGAGCTTGGTGCCATCTTCACAGAGGGAGGCCGACGGGAGCAAATGCTCCGGTTGGCTTTTCTTACTCTTCATGACTGCAAGGAGTATTGGTGTCAACCAGAGCCCTCAGCATTTGATTTAGCGGGTCTTTACTAGACCCACTAAATCAAACGCCAGAAGATCAGTTTCCAGTGTGGCAATTGAAGATGTGGTCTTAGTCTTTAAGATGCCACAGGACTTCTCATTGTTTTTTATCTAGAAACTGAACCTATATAAAGCATTGGGGAGCCAGACTTACATACTACCCACTGGGGCATCCATCTGGGTGGGGTGCCTTCTGGGATGCTAGACCCTAAAATCAGGTGTATTTGTAGCATATCCTACCCTGTAGAATGGGTTCCTGGCCTGTAACCCAGGACCTCCGCCAGCCAACCATAGAAATTAACTGTAGCAGCTCAAAGCTGGGTGAAATAAACCACTCAACCAGAAACCACACAAAGACCTTTTAGTTAAGTTACAGATTTAATATCACAGAACAGTTTGTTGGGGAGGGGGGAATTCTGTTACACAAAACGATGTCTTATTTTACATATGGCCCCATGACTGTAAATGATCATCCTAGATCTAATCTAGGAAATATGCTTTTCCTCCCCCACATGGCCCTTTTAGCTAGCAGGGGAGATATTTTTTACCCTGCCTATCACTTTTTATATCTGACAGAGGGATATAGGGCTTGTAGCTAGAAGCTGAATTCTTATTACCCACCGGAGGGTACTTTGTCAACCCAAGCAGTAGTAGGCTTCCCTATAAATGAAAAGGCCAGTCTACATAGAATACATTTCATTGTAGCCTTTAAAAATGTCCTTTTTTTTGTGCACCAAGGTGCATATCTTCAGCCCTGCATTCATTCCCCTGGCTCTGTCTATACTGTCAACCCCAGCGCTCAAAAATCAGAAGTCAAGGCCCCCTCACGATCAAAAATCACAAGATTTAAAAGAGGAAAAAAACCCCACAATTCATTTTGGGGTTTTCTTTCTTTTCCTTTGGGTCTTTCAGCATTTAGAGAGTGCTAGGGTCACATGTTCATCTGCAGCCAGGAGGGCTAGAAACATACAGAGCTTCTCACGTGTTTATCTAAATCAAGCAGCAGGGGCTTTTAGAAAAAGAGCCATATTGCAATACTCAAGATACCGCCAGTGTCAAATCTGGCACAGCACGGCACTGGGTGGGCAGGAGGGTGGGGATAGGAATAAGGTTGCCAGGTATCCGGTTTTGAACTGGACAGTCCAGTATTTGAGCTTTCTGTTGAGGAAACAAATTGAGAAAATATTAATGAGAAAATATAAATTTTCTAAATAAGATGTAATGTAGATTGTGATGTAATGTCAAGTGTGTCTGGTATTTTTGTTGAAACCATCTGGCAACCCTAGGAAATGAACCTCTCTTGTCTTGGACCTGGTTTGGCTCTGGGCATATTTAGAGCAGACCTCAGGATATACAATGTACAATGACCTTCTGCACAGGGAATCCGTTTTGCTCAGTAAGAATGACCTTCTGCTAAGAACTAGGGATCACCAAATGACATTAGTGGGTAGCAGGTTTAAAACAAACAAAAGGAAGCTTTTCTGCATGATACACACGATTGGCCTGTGGAACTCCTTGCCAGAGGATGTGGTGAAGGCTAGGACTTTAACAGGGTTCAAAAAAAAGAGCTAGATAAATTCATGGAGGTTGGGTCCATCAATGACTATTAGCCAGGATGGGTAGGGATGGTGTCCTTAACCTCTGTTTGTCAGAAGCTGGAAATGGATGACAGGGGAGGGATCGTGCGATGATTCCCCTGTTCTGTTCACTCCCTCTGGGGCACCTGGATGGGTCACTGTTGGAAGACAGGACACTGGGCTAGATGGACCATGGGTCTGACCCATTAGGGCCGTTCTTATGTTCTGACCCAGGCTCATGCTAATTACGAATGGAGCATTTGTGAATAATTTGAAGAAATGAAAACAAAATCACTGATTTTGCAATCTGCTGGTGGGCAACTCAAAACAAACACGACGTGGCAAATAAATTCTTCCCCCAAAAGGGTTCACCCGTTTCTATGACCAGCACTGGGGTTCTCAGTTTATTGACAGGACAGGGCAGCAGCACAAGCTTCCCCCATGTTGCCCCATCAGTTAACTAGTTACTAACCTTAGAGCATGTGTGTGGGCGGATGGGACGACAGCCTGTGGGCCGCATCTGGCCTGTCAGCTGTTTTAATCTGGCCTTTGAGCTCCCGCTGGGGTCTGTGGCTTGCCCCACTCCATGCATATTGTGGCTCTTTGCGACATGACCCCCCTTCCAGTTGGCTCCTAGACAAATAGGCAGCCAGAGGGATCCATGCACTGCCCCTGCTCCAAGCACCAGCCCCACAGTTCCCATTGGCTTGGAACTGTGGCCAATGGGAGCTGCAGGGACAGCGCCTGCAGACGGGGCAGTGCAGAGAGGCACCTGACCACGCCTCCATGTAGGAGCCAGCCAGAAGGGAGACAGGCTGATACTTCTGGGACTTGCTTCAACAAAATGGCAAATGACTTTTAATGTTGATAAATGCAAAGTAACGCACATTGGGAAAAAAATAATCCCAATTATACATACAAAATGATGGGGACTAATTTATCTACAACCACTCAAGAGAAATCTTGGAGTCATTGTGGATAGTTCTCTGAAAACATCCACTCGGTGTGCAGCGGCAGTCAAAAAAGCAAACAGAATGTTAGGAATCATTAAAAAAGGGATAGAGAATAAGACAGAGAATAGTTTATTGCCTCTATATACATCCATGCTACACCCACATCTTGAATACCGTGTAGAGATGTGGTCACCTCATCTCCAAAAAGATATATTGGCATTGGAAAGGTTCTGAGAATGGCAACAGATACGATGAGGGGTTTGGAACGGGGGCTACCAAATAAAATGAATAGATAGCAGGTTTAAAACAAACAAAAGGAAGTATTTCTTCATGCAGTACACAATCAACCTGTGGAACTCCTTGCCAGAGGATGTTGTGAAGACCAGACATTTAATAGGGTTCAGAAAAGAACTAGATAAATTCATGGAGGTTAGGTCCATCAATGGCTATTAGCCAGGGTTGGGTATGGTATCCCTAGCCGCTGTTTGTCAGAGGCTGGAAATGGGTGATAGGAGAGGGATCACATGATGATTCCCTGTTTCTGTTCACTCCCTCTGGAGCACCTGGCATTGGCCACTGGTGGAAGACAGGACACCAGGCTAGATGGACTTTGGTCTGACCCAGTATGGCCGTTCTTATGTTCTTATGCTTGAGGAGGTAAATGCAGCCCAGAGCCTGCACCTCTGAGTCCTTCCACTCTGCCCTTCCAACTCAGCCCTCGGCCCCAGTACTGATCCTCTTCCCACCCTCCACACCCATCGGTCCCAGCCCAGAGCCCCCTCCTGTACCCCAAACCCCTCATCTCCAGACACACCCTAGAGCCTGCAAACCCAGCAAGAGCCCTTCCGCCTGCACTCCAACCCCCTCACCAGTCTGGAGCCTATTCATGTGCTGCCCAGGAGTCAGCCACTACTTTTTGGCACAGACACAGTATGAACTCTTGAGCAGGGAGGAGGAAAAAATTATACCAGGGCCTAGTACCCTTTCAACCAATTCAACTCTGTTTGGCAAGCCAGGGTGCAAGAAAAAATAAGACCTAGATGTAAATCCATACATAGCATGGAAAATACACACAGAGGTAACATACTGGATGAAATCAGAACTCCAACAGTGTGTCATAGGCCCAATATTGCTAGCAAGCAATGGGGAGTCTTCTTTAATTCAAATAGTGGTAGCCTGAATTTTTGGAGCAGGATGATCTGAATTCGGGCCTTGCTATCGCTGTGAAGTCCCAAGCTGCCATGCTGTGCGGGGTAGTCACCGGCTTGAAGGCTTAGGTAGCCCACGGACCTGTAACAATACTGACCCTGCACGTGTGTTCCATAGTAGGCCAGAGTACCTGGTATGTGGAGCAAATAGTTATAGCCGATTCAATATACGGCAGTGACACCAGAGCTTGTGCTGAACTTGGTCATGCTTTTCCTGCACTAGGCCAACCCCCAAAATTCTCTGCCTCCCTCCTCAGCTGTCCTGGCCATCACGCAGCAACCACATCATCAGATCAGCTGCTTCACCATCATGTTAAGGTGGCATGGAAGGTCTGAGGAAGCCATGTTTAGCCTGCAGTAGATTTGCCAGCAGAGTTCTCCATGCGGCAAAGGCCGTCCGTAATCTAGTTAATGGCTAGCTAGGCAGATTGTCCATGAAAGACTGGATGGCGGACCTGGTGGGAGAACACGACAGAGGAAGGGCAGGTCCAAGAAGAGTTTCCATGAGCTATCGCTGTATTTGGCGCATAGCCAGCCTGGGCTACGTTCTCTGCACTGAAGTCTCCCAGAGGTTATGTGCCGCCATCTGGAAAACGCTTGCCCTTCTGCGGGGAATTCAGACAGGAGGGCGGGTTATTAAAACTTCAGGCACCCTCCTCCCCCCACATCTGTTCTGTTTGGCAGAGTGGGGAGCGCTGCCTACTCCCTCAGCCCAAGTGGAGCGACACCTCTCCGGGGTGGCTGGCAATTGGAATGCAATTTAGCCTCCTGCGTTTCAGACCCAAGACAGACTCCTCCCGCACGGAGCCCTGGAAAACGCACAGGCCACACCGGTGGGCCTAACCGGGACCGAAAGTGGGCCTGCCAAAACGCAGGACTCAGCGGGAGCCTCTGAAACGGCAGAGCAAAGTCTTAATCCTTCGGAGCCCCACGGACACAGCGCTGCCGCCCCTCGCAGGGCCCCACTGAGCAGTCCATCCAGATTCGACGGGATTTAAGCACGTGCGGAAAGTTAACCCTCATGAACCCAGCTTCTCTCTCTGACTCCCTCTAGAGCAGGGGTGGGCAACCTTTCCTGGGCCGCGGCCCGCTGACGCATAAGAAAAATCAGTCCGGGGTCTGCACACAAGTGAGAAGACACGCCCCTCATTCCCCTCGCACGCCAGAGCCCAGGGGCTCCCGGGCTAGTAGAGTTTGTGTGGAAAAGCCGCCTGGTAGCACTCTCTTGTGGCAGCCCAGGGGAGGGGGCGCCGCAGCGCATAGAGCCGCTTCCCCCCCATAAAGCAGAGCCTATGGATTGGATCCGGCTCTGGCTCGGCTGACTCCAGGCCCTGAGGAGCCCACGCTGGCACGCCAGCCCTGTGGTGGGAGCTGCGGGGGTGGGGCACTTTACAGACACGCCTGGCTTTCTTCTCCAAACACCCCTGTGAGGCAGGCAGTGTGGGTTAAATCACTTGCCCAGAGACTCAGGACAGAGCTAGGAATGGAGCTCCAGGCCTGTGCTTTCTCCACAAAACTTTACTCTCTGGCTACGTCTACACTGCAGGCTTCTTGCGCAAGAACGGCCGACATTGTGCAAAAACTTGCGGAGCATCTACTCTGCACGCCCATTTTTGCACAAGTAAATTTACAGTAAAGTGTCAGAATAGAGGGCTTCTTGCGCAAGAGTTATTCCTCTCCCCATGAGGAATAAGCCCTCTTGCACAAGAAGGCAGTGTGGATGGGCAACAGGAGTTTCTTGCGCAAGAAACCCCCATGACTAAAATGTCCATCAGAGCTTTCTTGTGCAAGAGAGCGTCCACACTGCCATGGATGCTCTTGCACAAAAACACATCTCTTGCACAAACGCACATGGCAGTGTGGATGTGCTCTTGCGCAAGCATTTTTGCAGTGTAGATAGAATCATAGAATACTAGGACTGGAAGGGACCTCAAGAGGTCATCGAGTCCAGTCCCCTGCCCTCATGGCAGGACCAAATACTGTCTAGACCATCCTTGATAGACATTTATCTAACCTACTCTTAAATATCTCCAGAGATGGAGATTCCACAACCTCCTTGGGCAATTTATTCCAGATGTAGTGCCGTGTAGATGTAGCCTGCAGTGTAGATGTAGCCTCTGAGCGTTGCCTCAGCGTCTCTTCCTACCCTCTCCCCCCACAAAGCTTTGCACTCCCCTCAGCCAAGACCCTCGCCCAAGAAACGGCCGGTGGCGTTGTCTCCTCAGCCGCATTTCCAACTCTCGCCCCTGCCAACGCCGGCGCGTTAAGCCGACTCAACACGCACGTGGTGATCTTCACAAAAATAGAGCAGTCATTACATTTCTGTCGCATTTTTCATCTGGCAGAACCTCCCGGCATTTTGCAAATCGATTATGTGGCTGTTGATAAATGAGAGCAAGAGGAAATGCAGCCACTCTGGGGTGAAGTAATAGCAGTTCAACTGCATGCACCAGTTTAGGCCGAGGGGGTACTGGGGGAGAATACAGTTTTAAATTGCAACGGCAGGGCGATTTAGGTATGGAGAATGCACTGGCCAGCTTCAAATCACAGCAGAGCATTGAGGTTGACTCCATCACGCTTATGAAAAATAGGGATCGAGGAGAGGCACTTGTGCACATTTCTCCGCCACATAAGACACGAGCCCTTGTTTATTTAAATTCAGCCGGCTTAGCGATGGCTTTGGCAGATGATTCTGGGCGGTATCACCACCCCTCACCTTAGGGGGCTGGTTACGTGCTCTGCTTCGGAAGGCTAGCTGTTTAAAGCAGAGGCGAGGAAACTTTTTTGGGTCGGGGGGCCACTGACCCACAGAAAAATCAGTCTGGGGCTGTACACAAGTGAGAAGCACCCCCCCAAAAAAAACCCCCAAACCGCCACTGACGTGGCCCCCAACCAAGAAGAGAGTTACTCCCCACATTCCCCTCCCACACCAGAGCCTATGGGGGCCAGCCTAATAGATTTTTTTAAAATCTCCAGCCCTGTGGTGGGGCAGTGGGGGCGGGGGGGCCAAGGGGGCTGGAGCACCAGCATGGGCTCTCCAAACTGAGCAGGGTCGGCCCACAGCATTTTGGCACCTGAGGTGGGGAGCTCAAATGACGCCCTCATGCCCCCTTTTCTCCAGCCTGCCTGTTCTGTCTCTTGTGCCCTCCTTCCTCCAGGACAGCACTCCACCATCTCTGTGCATCTAGAGCAGAGAATACACACACACCAGCAGCAGACACAATTTTCTACACTCTGGGTCCTAGTGGCACCCCCCCACAGTCTGGTACCTGAGGCGGCCGCCTCAGTTTGCCTCATGGTAAGGCCAGCCCTGATGCTGGGGGAGGGGCCTTGCCTCTTGGGGCCAGCTCCAGGCAAGCTGGGGGCCACATCCAGCCCCCCCCAAGCCTGAGGTTCTCCACCCTTGATTTAAAGACAGCTTGCAGCACCGCTCCCTCAACTGCTCCAGATTCCTGTCCCGCTGTGCACATTTATGGCCCCCTCGTGACACCGATATCTTTATAAAACAGGGCCAGACCTCCCTTTTTTAGGGCTGCAACGGTCCTGTGTGACAGCCACACAGGGAGGCCCCAGCAGACCCAGGAATTGAACCCAGAACTCCTGCAGGGTCGTTTAGCACCGTGACCGAAAACCTGGCGTGTCACCCCCCACCTCCCTCTTCAAACCCGCCAGCCCCCGCATCTCAGGTGCTCCAGATCAGACCTTTTCTCACCCCGCTGCACGCAAATGTCCCCAGAGCCCATGTTACCCCCCAGCCTCCTGCTTTGCATTCTTTGTGCTCATCTGGCCACTCAATATGCAGCACTTGACCCCCTCCCACCCCCCCAGCTTTCAAGTGCTTGGTGTCGGAGCCCCACGCTGCCTGTCGAAGAGAAAAGCTGGCTGATAACAGCTGAGCCAATGATCACTGAGCGAGGCATCATCAGACCGGGGCTGCTTACCGCATTAAACTGTGGAGTTTAAACGGCAGCCGACGCCTTTGATGGTGGGATTAAGCAGTAATTACGCCTCTCTACAGAATCTTCAAACATCTCCCACTGGCAGCGCTTTATGAACGCCTCAGTGGGCTGCAGCTTCAACACGCGGCTGATTGCCGCTCCTTCACCCTCCACAGCCAGGGAGGGCAGAAACCCGCTCTGTGCGGCTTCTCCTCGGCCTGGCATGCGATGGCAGGCGTGTGCCGAGCGGCCCTCCAGCGTGTGTGTTTGGGCCCTGCCACCTTGCGACTCGGCCCATTCAAATTCACTGTCGGCCTCATTTGCCAGAGCTGTTTGAGCCAGGTAGGGCAGACGCAGAGGGATGTGGGGGGATGTCAGGCGTTCCACCTACGCTGCATTGGTTTCTGCTTCAGTGCACTTGCTTTGTCAAGGTGTCTGGAACTGGCTCTGCATCAAAGCAACACGCCTGTTTGGACATGCAGCTCAGAGGGCCAGGTAGCTGATAGCAGGCTATGAAGCCGATGTTTACCAGAAGCTGCCCAGCAGCCCTTTCTGGAAAGGTGCACATGCACTATGGATGAGTGTCAGCGTGACAAAGTGTCTAACAATGGTGCCCGATGAAGACAATGCTGATAACGTTGATAAATCACTTTTTTCACTATTACATGTCCCGGCTAAATTTTCTAGGAGAGGGAGGGATAGCTCAGTGGTTTGAGCATTGGTCTGTTTAAACCCAGCGTTGTGAGTTCAATCCTCGAAAGGGTGATCCAGGGGATCTGGGGCAGGGATGGTACTTGGTCTTGCTGTGAGGGTATGGGACTGGACTCGATGATGGTCCCTTCCCGCTCTATGAGATAGGTAATATGCAGCCCTGATATGTGTTTTAGTAGTGAAATTCCTGGACTATTATGAAGCCAAAAGAAAAAAGTAGTGGTCTTCTGTTGATATGCGTTTTAGTAGCTTAATTCCTGGACTGTCATTGCTCATTAAAAGTGCTATCATATGGGTGGAAATGGGGTAAATATTGCATTTTACTAATATCAGCAGAACTGACTTAAATGGGGCCTGTGTGTTGTGTAGTCTTGCCTTAATCGTTGTATTCATGCCCATCAGTATGAAAAGCTCTTTGCATATATTTGCATGGATATGCAACCACATTTAAGTTGTGGTCCTCGGCATGTGCTGTGAGTATCATTGTGGTCCCCGGGGCTTCCAAAGTTGAGAAAGCCCTGCCCTAGGACAACCAAAGCTCAAGCAATGCATCCCCGTGTTAAAAGGACAATGCAAAACCCCTTAACTTTTAAACATTTTCTCGCATCAATATCCATTGTCAGGTGGCATGTGTGTTCTCTCCGGGGGATGTCATAGAATCATAGGGCTGGAAGAGACCTCAGGAGGTCATCATGTCTAGCCCTCTGCCAAAAGCAGGACCAATCCCAATCAAATCAACCCAGCCAGGGCTTTGTCAAGCTGAGACTTAAAAACCTCTAGGGATGGGGATTCCACCACCTCCCTAGGGACCCCATCCCAGTGCTTCCTCACCCTCCTAGGGAAATAGCTTGTCCTGATATCCAACCTAGACCTCCCATGTCCCAGCAGACCTCAATCATACTCTCTAGAAAGACCACAGTTAGGGTGTCTACACTACAAGGCTACGTCTACACTGGCAGCTTCTTGCACAAGAACTCTTTTGCAGAAGAGTTCTTGTGCAAAAACTCTTCCACAAGAGAGCATCTACATTGGCATGTGCTTTTGCGCAAGAGCATCCATGGTAGTGTGGACGTTCTCTTCCGCAAGAAAGCTCTGATGGCCGTTTTAACCATAGGAGCTTCTTGCGCAAGAAATTCGTGTTGCCTGTCTACACTGGCCTCTTCTGGAAGAGCCCTTGCGCAAGAGGGCTTCTTCCTGAGAGGGAGCGTCAGAGTTCTCGTGCAAGAAGCCCTGATTTTCTACAGTACAACGTCAATTTACTTGCGCAAGAACGCGCAGCCAGTGTAGACAGGTGGCATGTTTTTGCGCAAGAGCGGCCGTTTTCGCACAAGAACGTGCCAGTGAAGACACAGACCAAGGGTATTTCCAAATAAGTTATTCTAGAATAACGACTCCCAAAATAACTATTTCAAAATAGCACATCCACACTACCGGGAAGCCTCGAAACGAGTCTGAGGCAGGCTCCCCTAACATGTCTGCACGACCTCCATGCAGAGCCCCAGGAAGCAGTGGGGAGGAATTACTTTGAATGGCCGTGGGGAGGAGCAATTTCAAAATAAGCATTATTCCTCATGAAATGAGGGTTGATTAAGCCGGAAGCAGCAGTCTGTTATTTTGAAATCATTTTGAACAAACCGGCTTGCTGCGTGGATGCGGACCTTGCTATTTCGAAATAGCGTGAGTTATTTCGAAATAACGCTGCAGTGTAGACATGCCCTCAGCTGGCAAGTTGCTTGGGCAGGTGTGTTGTCAACATAGCATGGTCCTACTGCCCTATGGGTGCTACTGATCCACTAACATAGGTATGCCCATCGTCAGGGGACCAGCTGGGTTAGCAGCAGGGTTTTCTGCTGGCCTGTCGGCTGGAAAAGGTAGCCCTCCTAAGATCTCTCTTTTATACATTGATACAAGCAAGTAACGCATCACCCTCCTGACGTGGTTCATTACCAACCTTATGTCATGTACCTGCTGGTTTGAATAAAACACCCCCATTGATTAGTCTTCCTCCCCTCCTTGGGGTGGGCCTGTACAAGAGCAACAAGAATGATTAACGATCTAGAGAACATGACCTATGAAGGAAGGCTGAAAGAATTGGGTTTGTTTAGTTTAGAAAAAAGACTGAGGGGGGACATAATAGCCGTTTTCAGGTATCTAAAAGGGTGTCATAAGGAGGAGGGAGAAAACTTGTTCATCTTGGCCTCTGAGGATAGAACAAGAAGCAATGGGCTTAAACTGCAGCAAGGGAGGTTTAGGTTGGACATTAGGGCTACGTCTACATTGGCAAGATTTAGCGCAAGAGCGGCCGCTTTTGTGCAAAATCTTGCTACCTGTCTACACTGGCCGCGAGTACTTGCGCAAGAACACTGACGTTCTAATGTATGAAATCAGTGCTTCTTGCGCAAATACTCTGACGCTCCCACTCAGGGATAAGTCCTCTTGTGCAAGTGTTCTTGGTAACATCAATTTCTTGCGCAAGAAAGCCCGATGGCTAAAATGGCCATCGGAGCTTTAAGAAGAGAGCATCTACACTGGCACGGATGCTTTGCGCAAAAGCACATCTTTTGCGCAAAGGCACATGCCAGTGTAGACGCTCTCTTACTCAAATACTCTAACGCAAAAACTTTTGCGTTAAAGAGTATTTGGGCTAAATCTTGCCAGTCTAGACGTAGCCTAGGAAAAAGTTCCTAACTGTCAGGGTAGTCAAACACTGGAATACATTGCCCAGGGAGGTTGTAGAATCCCCATCTCTGGAGATATTTAAGAGTAGGTTAGATAAATGTCTATCAGAGATGGTCTAGACAGTATTTGGTCCTGCCATGAGAGCAGGGGACTGGACTCGATGACCTCTCGAGGTCCCTTCCAGTCCTAGTATTCTATGATTCTATCTCCCAGGAAGGTATTTACCTCAAGAGCCCATATCTGGGTTTTAGCAATGTTTGCCGAACCTTTGCCAAGTTCATGCTCCAGATCATGAGTTTGTAAGCAGGCGTCTGCCGTATGACGGGGCCTGCTGTTGGCTCATCGCACGGCCTGGCTTTGCAGACTGCGGTTCCGGCCTCAGGTCTCGCACCAGGCTCCATGCACCAGGCTCGCTTGCTCGCTCTCCTACCATATCAACCTTGTTTCTCTGGGCTTGGCATGTTCAGTTCCCTTGGGTGGGAGAATGACACCCAACTCCAACAACGCTGTATCATCAACATTGCCACCAACCGGAAATGCTCACTCCCCTCAGGGAGCTTGGCATTGGTCACTGTCGGCAACTTTTGATCTGACCCACTAGGGACTTTTGATCTGACCCACTAGGGCCGTTCTTATGTTCTGGATGGCCAAGAGCGGGGGATGGGAGGCAGGGCGTCTCCCCGCCTCCGACCGCCACCAGGACAGAGGACAGCACCACTGCAATGATGAGTCTGTAGATTTTTAGGACTCCAAGGGCACCTCCGTTACCTTTCTACCACTGAATTGCCCCCGGAATGAGCTTCTGCTCCCGGCCTTCCGGCATCAACGGCTTTTGATGAGCAGACGTCCCGTTTTTAAAGGGACAGTCGTGTAGCGGAGCCCTACTCCTTCATTAAAATGAGCAAATGGTCCCGTATTTTCTGTCTCCTCCCACATCCATGTGGCGGGCCCTGCTGTGGCCAGATCCCTGCTTGCCAGCAGCCTGCCCACCAGCAGTGAGGGCAGGGATCCAGGGGCCAGCTATGGGCGTGGATATTCAAGGATGGTGGCAGGATAAAGCTGCAACGTGTAGTGCCGGCCGCTCCCCCGGCTGGTCTTTCAGCACAGCCCTCGCTGCGTGCCAGCTGTCTGTTAGCAGAGCCCCACCCCCACCCCGGCCACATTTCTAGCTGCCACTGGCTGCTTGCTGCGGTGGCAGGTGAGTGCAGGCAGATGCCAGCGGGTGACAGGTCACTTCTGCAGCCCAGCCGTTAGCCCTTCATGGCTCTGGCTCTCCTCTCCTGCTTTGCCTCTTCATTCCAGCCCTGCTACTCCTCCATATCCCCGGATAGGGTTGCCAGGTGTCCGGTTTTTGCCTGGACAGTTCGGTATTCAGGACCTCCATCTGGTAAAAAAACGACAACAGAAAATACCGGACATTTCACATGTTTCCCTTGGACGGAAGCCTGGAGGGGACAATTTTCCCGTGGCACGTCTGGCGGGGCAGTGAGGAGCGTGGGAAGCCCAGTAGGGACAATTTTCCCCTGTTGCATTTGGCTGGGGTGAGGCGGGGGAATGAGGAGTGTGGGGCCATTTAAAGGTGCAGCGCCCTTTTTTTTTTTTTTTTTTTTTGGTCTTAACAATTTTGGTCTTCCCCCCTTTTTTTTCCCCTCAACAGAATTTTTTCCCGATGTTTTTTTTTTAGGGGTGGTGGTGATTGGTATTTTATGTTAAACCATCTGGCAACCCTATCCCCGGACAGGACACACCCCACTCCCAGCACCGTGCGGCAAACCTGCCCCTCCCTGGTCAGCGCTCTCAGCTCACTAACAGCTGGGTAGGCAGGCTCCTTCCTCCCCCACACTGCCTCTGGCTGGCCTGGCACCTCAGGAAAGCCCAAGACCCTCCGGCATGGAGCGCGGGCCAGGAGAAGCCAAGCCCTGTGTGTGCCAAAGCGCTGGCACGGGGAAGCCTCGGAGTGGTGCACGGGGGAGTGATTTCCAGCCTGTTCATGTCCTCAACTTGCAGACTCCACAACAGGCCCCCCCCCCCCGGACAGAAGCTTAGCACCTTCTTTGCCCTGCCCCCCAAAACCTTGAGTCCTGTCCCCTAGCCCTTCCTCCTTGCCCCCGCCCCGTCTCCCACTGAGCCACCTCTCTGCCCGGGTTGGCTCAAGTCCCTGCAATCAGTTTTCCTGGGTCCTGGTGCAGAAGGCAGCCTGAGGGATTAACCCCTTCCTGCCCGTGCTGTGGCCAGGGGACAGGAGATGGCTGGGTTACGTTGCTGGCCAGCAGCAGCCATTTCAATGCCATGCAGCCGGGCAGGGACCAGCTACTTCCAGCAAATGGGGGCAGGGAGGGTTAGAGGGAAGAGATGAACACAGCCCAAGCCATCCCTTCCCCCACTCCCCTCTGGCTGGAAGTAGCTGAGGAAGGGAGGGCGGTGAGCCTGTGTCCTGCCCCACATGCTGCCTCAGGAAATGTAGAGCTGGGTGCCAGGAATGGCGGGTCTCTCCCATGGGCCCCATCCTGACTCCGAGGGTTAACAGCACTGGGCAGGGAGAGTCCAGTCAGTCAGTCACCTCCTCTGTGCGAAAGAGGGGTACGCGTGTCCCCCCCCTCCCGGTGTGGGCCCTAAAGCCTTCAGGAGACGAAGGGAAAGAAAAACTCCAACGGCCTGTTCTTTCTTGTTAACCGGGGCTCAGCTAACTGAACATTATTTTGAATAATTGTACCGCATAGATCCGGCTGACTGCCACCCAACTCGCGCGACTACAAGTTATTTTACCAGCATCGGGAAATACGTTCAGCTTCGTTTTGCTTCTGCCTCTCGCCCCATACTTGCCTTCCTGATGGGCTTCAGACTCTACCGCAGGATCACAGCTGGGCGAACCATCTGTCGGGCTAGCAGCTGATTCTGGGCCTTCTGTGTTCCAGGATTTCCCTAGGCCAAAGCTACCCCAGAATGCATTGTGCTTTCCGGACATCATGCAAGGCCCAGAGTGCTGGAGCTTAGCAGATGGCATCTGGTTGGGCAATGGAACAAGACACAAACAGGAACACAGCCAGTCAACTGTACGTACAAATTGATGGGGACTAAATTAGCTGTAACCACTCGAGAGAGAAATCTTGGAGTCAGCGTGGATAGTTCTCTGAAAACATCCCCTCAGTGTGCAGCGGCAGTCAAAAAAGCAAACAAGACGTTAGGAATCATTAAAAAAAGGGGCAGAGAACAAGACCAAGAATATCTTATTGCCTCTGTATAAATCCATGCTATGCCCACATCTTGAATACTGCATACAGACGTGGTCGCCTCATCTCAAAAAAAGGTATTTTTGGCATTGGAAAAAGTTCAGAAAAGGATAACAAAAATTATTAGGGGTGTGGAACAGCCATCATATGAGGTGAGATTAATAACACCGGGACTTCTCAGCTTAGGAAAGAGGAGACTAAAGGGGGATATGATCGAGGTCTATAAAATCATGGCTGGTGTGAAGAAAGTAAACAAAGAAAAGTTATTTACGTGTTCCCATAACACAAGAACTGGGGGGGGTCACCAAATGAAATTAATAGGTAGCAGGTTTAAAACAAACAAAAGAAAGTTTTTCTTCATGCAGCGCATGGAACTCCTTGCCAGAAGATGTTGTGAAGATCAGGACCTTCACAGGGTTCAGAAAAGAACTAGATAAATTCATGGAGGATAAGTCCGTTAATGGCTATTAATCAGGATGGGTAGGGATGGGGTCCCTAGCCTCTGTTTGTCAGAAGCGAAGAATGGGCGACAGGTGAGGGATCATGTGAAGTTTCTCTGTTCTAGTCACTCCCTCTGGGGTATCTGGCATTGACCACTGTCAGAAGACAGGACACTGAGGTGGATGGACCTTTGGTCTGACCCAGTATGGCCGTTCTGATCCTACGTAACCTTGCATCATCAGAAGCGACAGAGACATGTCTAAACTGACCCAATAGCTACTCAGTGCTGGGGGGTCGGGATTCAAGCCAATTTTAATTTATTCGGGTCTCTTTTTGCCTGTCTCATTATCAGACACACGGTGATGTCCAGAGCACCGAGAGCCAGCCAAGCTGCGCTGGTCTGGAGCCGTAATGGAGGCAGTAATTTGTCTGTGCCAAATGCATTTCACGCTGCAACTCAGTAGAGGAAATTACCCACTCTGACGTCCAAGGCCCTAACAGCGCTGCCTTCCCGCTGATTGCTGCTGCGCCCGAGTCTAACAGAGTAGATAATGAACACTGATGCAATGAACAGCCCAATAAATTGCTGCGGCTGAATTTCACATAGGTCACCCCAAAGCAAACGTAATGATTCTACGCTGGGAAAAGCAACCTGGTCGCTTTCTCTTGCTTTCTGTCTGTCAGATCCAATCAGCAGAGGCGGGAAGGGAAAATCGAACAAGACACCAGGCGGGCCGAGCGCATTCTCGAGTCAGTGGTGGGCCGGCAAAAACTGAGCTGTCGGGTGCTTGGGGAAAGGTTTCCAAGAAGCGTTGGGTGTGGGATGCTGGAAAGTCACGTGGGTGAGCTGGTAAAGCTCTGGCCTGGGATAGGATTGGAGCTCGGGTTATTCCCAGCTCTGCCACTGACTAGCTGCATGGCCTAGGGTAAGTCACTTCATCTCTTGTCCTTCCCACCTTTTGTCTGTCGTGTCTGTTTAGCGCATAAACTCTTCAGGGCTGTGAGGATCTCTCACTATGGGAAAAGAGAAGACTTAGGGGGGAGTTGATAGAGGTCTATAAAATCATGACTGGGGTGTAAACAGTGAATAAGGAAAAGTTATTTACTTGTTCCCATAATATAAGAACTAGGAGTCACCAAATGAAATTAATAGGCAGCAGGTTTAAAACAAACAAAAGGAAGTTTTTCTTCACTCAGCGCACAGTCAACCTGTGGAACTCCTTGCCAGAGGATGTGGTGAAGGCTAGGACTTTAACAGGGTTCAAAGAAGAGCTAGATAGATTAATGGAGGTTAGGTCCATCGATGGCTATTAGCCAGGATGGGTAGGGATGGTGTCCCTAGCCTCTGTTTGTCAGAAGCTGGAAATGGAAGACAGGGGAGGGATCACGTGATGATTCCCTGTTCTGTTCACTCCCTCTGGGGAGTGTGGGGGGCTCAGGCCAAGGTGTAGGGGCATGCAGGGGGAGGGCTCAGAGCAGGGATGGGGATATGGGGTGCAGGAGTCTGGGCAGAGACTTGGGGGTGCTCAAGGCAGAGGGTTGGGCTGTGTGGGGGTACAGGAGTCAGGGTTGAGGTGTGTGAGGGGAGGCTGAGGGTAGAGGGTTTGGGTGTGTGTGGGGTGGAGTCAGGGTTGGGGGGTGTGAGGGGAGGCTAAGGGCAGAGGGTTGGGGGTGTGTGGGGTTCAGGAGTCAGGGGGGGTGTGAGGAGAGGCTAAGGGCAGAGGTTGGGGTGTGTGGCTGGTGCGGAGTCAAGGTTGGGGGTGTGAGGGGAGGCTAAGGGCAGAGGTTTGGGTGTGTGGGGTGTAGGAGTCAGGGTTGAGGTGTGAGGGGTGTCTAAGGGCAGAGGTTGGGGTGTGAGGAGAGGCTAAGGGCAGAGGGTTAGGTGTGTATGGGGTGCAGGAGTCAGGGTTGGGAGTGTGAGGGTGTCTAAGGGCAGAGGGTTGGGGGTGTGAGGAGAGGCTAAGGGCAGAGGTTAGGTGTGTATGGGGTGCAGGAGTCAGGTTGGGAGTGTGAGGGTGTCTAAGGGCAGAGAGGTTGGGGTGTGAGGAGAGGCTAAGGGCAGAGGGTTAGGGTGTGTATGGGGGTGCAGGAGTCAGGGTTGGGAGTGTGAGGGTGTCTAAGGGCAGAGGGTTGGGGGTGTGAGGAGAGGCTAAGGGCAGAGGGTTAGGGTGTGTATGGGGGTGCAGGAGTCAGGGTTGGGAGTGTGAGGGTGTCTAAGGGCAGAGGGTTGGGGGTGTGAGGAGAGGCTAAGGGCAGAGGGTTGGGGTGTGTGGGGGTGCAGGAGTCAGGGCAGAAGGGATGTGGGAGGTGCAGGCAGCAGGGTAGGGTGCCGGAGTCAAGGCAGAGGGTTGGCGTGTGTGAGGAGTGCAGCCGTCAGGGCAGGGAGTGGGGGGAGAGGGCTGAAGACTACAATGGTTAGGGCTGTTCCTCTAAGAAAAGAGACGAGTAAAAGGGGGAACATGACAGAGGTCTAGAAATCATGAATGGTGTGTAAAAAGTGAATAGAGATTTGTTACTTACCCATCCCCATGGGTCACCGGATGAAATTGATCAGCAGCCAGCTCAATACTAACAAGATGAAGTGATTTTTCACACAATGCACACTTAATCTGTGGAACTCCTTGCCACAGGATGTCAGGATGACCAAAAGCATCATGGGATTAAAAAATTAACTAGAGAAGTTAGCGGTGGAGACAGAAAAAGAGCACAGGCACCCTGGAATCTCATTCCCCTGAATTCGTAGACATGCCTTCCTCTGAGGAGGAGACAGAACCAGCAGCAAACGTAGGCCCCAATACTGAAATGCATTTAGGCCCGGTCTACATTAGAAAATCAGATCGGTTTAACTACATTGGTCGGGGGTACATGCTCCTGTTAAGCCTACATAAAAGTGCTCATGTAGACAGTGCTAGGTCAGTGGATACATTCTCATGTTCACTTTTTTACCTACCACTTCTCAGGGAAGTAGATTATCTCTGCCGGGGTGGGGAACCTCAGGGCCCTGGCTTGCTTGGGTCTGGCCCCCAATGCTCAGAGCTGTCCCCTGCCACTCCACCACGGGGCTGGAACACTCGTGTGCAGCCCTCAACTGATTTTCCTGTAGGTCAGTGATCCCTGACCCAAAAAAGGTTCCCCAACCCTGATCTATGCCAACGAGGGAAGCCCTCTGTTAGAGTAGGTAAGTGTCTACACATCAGAGCATGGGCAATGTGCCTCATTCAGCCAAATCACTGAATTTGGTCCACCAACTGGCTCATTAGCTTTCCCAACGTGGGCTGTTACCCCTTAGGTGCAAACACTTCGTTCAGTGCATGCTTAAGTCCCATTGAAAACAGCGCTTTCCTGAACTGAGGCTTGTATGAAGATCGATGCAGACAAGACCCTTCGGCACGCTGTGGTCGCTTGCCTCGTTCGTTACTGAGACACAACCAAGCCTGTCCGCGGGGGAGGAGGGTTAAATCGATTGAAATGGATGGGAGGCGATATGTAGCATCCCCATTTCCCCTTCCCAATCTGGTCCCAGATCGGAGGACGACTTGCCCTGTGAGCATGGATCCCACTTGTAGCTTATCCGAGCCTTCGTTTCTTTGTGCAGCAAACTGTAAAATGACCAAGAAGAACCCGACTGTACAAAAGCTGTTTAGACTCAGATTAAAAAAAAAAAATCTGGCATGCAAACGTATTCTTGGCTGTTCTCGTCCTACTCTTGGTTACCCACGGTATTGGACAGAAATGTGCAATGATGACAGTGAGGATAAAACAAAACAGCAATCAATAAAAGCATAAGGGAAGAGTTCCGTGGAGTAACACCTTTCCAGTGAGTGTTTTCCCAGAGCACCTGGCAACGTACGAGATCCAGCTAGCCACATAACATAGGGGTAATTTTTTGATCGTTGCTCTGACACGGGCTGGCTTTTTTCAACTTAATCAAGGGAGAGTCCTGGGGGAGGGCTGCCAATTAAGACATGAGGCTGGAAGGCATGTGAATTATTTCCCTTCACCCGCCTTTTACGATATTGTGTCTGGCATTGACTTTGAAATGATGTGATAATGAAGGCCCATTCAAAATTACGAGGCTGTAAAAAGGAAACCATGCCCCCCCTCCCCCCGTGCACTTTTATAGCCCCAGTGAAAATATTTCACTCCGCGGGCGGGCAGAGTGTTTTCTTGCCCCTGTAAGCACCGCAGGCTCATGTCTCTCTGTGATTGCTCTCTGCATACTGGCAGGGCTGACGGGATTTCAGGTTGCATAATGAAACAGAAAGTCGAGGTTTTGTCCATAAATTGGTATGTCTTTGCGGCAGCATGGCAGGTTTCTGAAGGCAGAATTCATCGGAGTCACATAACCTGGAGATGGCTGTTATTTGTGGGCTCATAAAAAGAGAATGAGAACGTTAAAGTCTTCCCTTCATCTCATAAACAGACCAGGCACAACAAATTCACCCCCACTGCTGTATTGTGTATCTGACTCAGACCTGACGTGGAAGGATCATTTCTAAGGCCAGGTTTACACTAGATCAGGTAAAGGTAAGCAACTCCAGCTACATAAAATACATATTAATAGGGGAGGGATCATGTGAGGTTACCTGTTGTGTTCCCTCCCTCTGGGGCATCTGGTATTGGCCACTGTCAGCAGACAGGATACTGGGCTGGATGGACCATTGGTCTGATCCAGTATGGCTGTTCTTATGAGTCAGCTTAAGCCAAGCTTAGTGTCATCTTCAAAGAGAGAGGCCAATGGGAGCAAACGTTCTCATTGGTTTCCCTTACTTCTCATGACTGCAAGGAGTACTGGGGCCGACCACAGCTGCCCTCAGCGTTTGATTTAGCAGGTCTTAACGAGACCTGCTAAATCAAATGCCACAGAATCAATCTATGGAGCAGCAAGTGAAGATGTGAGCTAACAGACATCTCAGTGGCTTTTCCAATCGTTGGCACCTTTGTGCTGCAAACTCCACGTTGGAACAGTGGCTTCAGTGAGATGGAGAACCAGCCACTGCGATTGCTAGCGTAGTCCATGCGAGCCAGAGAACCACTGTCAAAATAATTCAGGTCATTTTGACTGCCAGAGGTGCCTGCTAGCCAGTGCAACTAACCTTTTGTCCACGTGGAGGAGCACGTTCTGTAGGGGTTGTCAGGGACCCGCACAAGAAACCGGCCTGGTTGCAGGGAGCTGATCGGGCAGCACTTTTAGGAAAGCCACCTCTGGGTGCTTAGAAAATCAGGGTGGTGGTGGTGTGATGGGGGTTTGCGCCCTATACTGGCCCTTCAAGAGATGAATTGGGCCGTGGGCCCAGACATGGACTGAGAAGAGGGAGGTCTGTTTGAGGGAGCTGCAGAGATGAGCTGCCTAAAGTTACTGCCTGGGAGGAGGGAGAGAAGGGGCTGGCAAACCCATGGCAGTGGAGAAGGCCAAAGGATGAAGAGACATCTCAATAGTATTGGGACAACCTTGACATTAGGGGATTTGTCTCATGTAGGAGTCCATTATGTCCGATCCTGATCCCAGTTTTTCATCTCGTTATCCAGTCACCCTACAAGGCCAGGAGGTACAGAAGCAGCAGAGGGAAAGGCAGCAAGGAGTGAGGAGCGGGCTGCTGTGTAGAGTTCCTGAGCTGGAACCTGGCGTAGAAGGTGGTGTGGGTTCCCCTGCCAGCCAGTGGGGCAGAAGCCAGCCGGAGAGCAGGAACCTGGACACACTCCACCCCGGAAGGGGAAGCCACACTAGTGACTTAGCTGGAAGGTTGAGTGAAGGAGACAGCTGCGGTTCCTGGAGGAGAGGAGGGCTGCAGAGAGAAACTGAAGGGGTGTAACTGCTGGAAGGGCTGTTGGCCTGACCATGCTAACCCCCAGGCCCTCCAGGAGATGGTGCTCTCCAGCATAGGGTGACCACCTTCCCAAAAGACAAAACCAAGACACATGCAGGAGCTCTGCGTCCCTCTTCACCCGTGGTTCTGGTCCCATCCCGGCCTTCTCCACCTCTTCCCTTGAGGACCAGACTCTTGACTATGCCAGAATCTGGAGACAGGCCATGGTAAGAGCCACCCAGAAAGCCTGGACCACTCTAGGGATCATCCACCTGCCTTCGGAGGAGTGCTGGGGTGCCTGAGAGCTGCCCCCTGGCCCATGTCTTTGCCTTTTGGGGCACGTTGTCCAAGCAAGGATGTGTTTAAGGAGCTCTCCTTCAGGGCAAAGGATTTACATGCGGGCGTGATGGGAAATTAAAGAAGGCTGGACAAATGGAAGGAAGGGCCTTTTTGTCTCTCAAAGGTTAATGAGAATTTATGAGAGGTTGGCTGAAGCCAGTAGAAATGTGTCCACGGAGAATTTACTTCGTGAGGGTAGATCTAGTGGTCTGGGCATTGGACTATGACTCAGGACAACTAATTGTTCAATTCCCACCTCAGCCACAGACTTCTTCTGTGACACGGGACAAGTAATTTAACCTCTCCTGGGTCTTAGTCCTTCATCAGTAAAATGGGATACCTGCCTACCTCCCAGAGGTGTTCTGGGATGAAATCCATTGAGAATTGCAAGAGGCTCAGGTATGACAGTGATGAGGGCTGCTTAATTTCCTAGACTAATTGATAGTATCTCTCATTTTAGCAGTGAATACTGGCAGAAAGGACACTTGATGCATCAAGTGTCCTTTCTGCATCTCCGTGGAAACCATTGAGACTTCAAGCTCTTCAAGGCCAGGGGACCATCTCTGCACACTTGTCCAGTGGATTTTGGATGCTGTTGGGGAAACTGATCCATGTGCTAAGCCCTCTGCACAGGGGTGACTGGCCCCCCTATAAAAATAATCAGGAAAATGACTTAGAAGGATGCTAAAGTTGCAAAATTCAAGCAAGTCAATGGTGCAGAAATGCCAAAATTAGCATTGCCGGTGCCACTGTAATTTGGCCCTTCTGCTGTGTGCACCTTATGATACGGTTTTTGACATGAGTGCATGATTTTTTTTTTTCCTACAGGACTTCTACCTCATACCCTCTGTGAACAGTTATTCACTATTTCCTTTTCATTCTTCTCAATGTGTGGGCACAGGACTAATTTACGGCACACCATCCCAACCCTGTTCTTTGAATCAAAATTGTGCCTTTCCTCTGGAGCGTCACGATGCGGTCACCAAAGAATCTATTTTATTCTAGTGATTTGGGGCATTTCCTGTCACCTTTCTGTGCCCCCCTTTTCTTCGTCTGTATAGAGGCGGTAATACTTTCCCCACACGGCTGAGATAAGCTTCATTTAACCCAGCTGTCACGTGCTGGACAACCTCTAGATGCTGAGCAAGTAAAAATAAATATTAAAATGAATAATCATTTAAAAAAAACACTCCACAACAATCTGTAAGGATTTTTAAAACACCCTTTAATGTGGCTGTTTTTTCAAGATAGTGCTGCTCAAGCAGTTTTGCAAGACAGAGAACACAATTCAGGGCATGACACCAAACCTTGAGTGGCAACTGCCCTCTCTAAAATATGAATACAGTACACGTTTTGTATTAACGACTGGAATAAAGCCATCCGTCATGACCCATCAGGACCCTTGCCCAGTGTGGGTGAAAGTAAAGAATGGCGGCAGGAAAAATGGCTGCTTGGCATTTGCATGGTGCTCCAGAAACTCATCTCAAACTTGTGGGTCCTCAACCTACCTCCTCCTCCCTTTTCTGCTCATTGTGGTTGAGTTGCGTAAGCCTACACGTCTGCAGCAGCACCTCTGATGTGAATCAGGGGGAACTTTCAAGCTGATGAATGACTCAAATGATATTTACGAAAAGGAAAATTCATTCTCTGAAGAAGTTTCCCTGCCTGCTGAAAAGTCGGCAATTTCCGCCTACTTCCACCATTATCTGGAACAGGATGATCCCTTGAAACTGATGATTCATGGCTCGGAGGCACAAGTACAGTGGCAATTGAAACCGCTGACCCAGTGTGTTGCCTCTAATGATACATGAATTGGCTCAACACCATCCAAAATGAAAGCTAAGTTCCGCTAGTTGGGAACTAGCCACCAGTTCTCTTTGTAATGGAAAAACAGGAAAAAAAATAATCAATGTGCCTACATATTGTAGAGAAGAGCAATCGTGTTGGCAGAGCTCACATCAACTTCCCCTGCGGCAAAACTTTGGGACAACTTCAGGACCATCACGATTTCACGAATTTCAACCTAGATCTGCCTTTGACAGTCATAGCGCGGTTTCCATTCACGATGGCTGAACTTCCATTTATAAGGTCAGACTAACAAAGAGTGAATCTCTCCATTAATTGTGCCCCCCCATGCTGGGTACCCCCTTCCGAAGTCCGGACACTGCGGCAGTAGTTCAACAGAGATGGTCCAATATTTATTTGCACCTCTGTTCCCACAACTCCATCCCTGCCCAAATTTCATCAGATCAGTGCAAGTGCTCTCAGGGTACATTAGGGAAGCTTGGCATGATTAAGTGTAAAAAAAAAAACCCCAAACCCCGATCTCAGGCTGTATGTCCCCTGGCCGGCAGGACAGTACAATCCTGCCCATAACATACAGGTTTGATCAATCATTACTATATATGGCACTGCAAGGGCAGCGGCCCATGCGGCTTGGATTCCTGGAAACTCAGGCCCGGATCACACTGTAGTGATTTTCTTGTCCTTGCTGGCCTGTTTGATGGCCGCCTGCTCGCAGATGATCTCCTTCAGGCGCTGCAGCCTCATGTTCTGGGTCGTCTGGTCCCCGACGCCCGTCTGGCTACGGTGCAGCAAGCTCAGGGCATAGATGTACTCCAGCTCCGTGTACTTCACCCCTTGATCCACCACCAGGTTTAAGAGCTCGTCCGCCGTGTTGTACAGCATCTCGTAGTATTGCCTGGAAAGCAAGCAAGGAGCCCAAGCGTGAGCATGATCCCAGGAGCTTTTGAGTCAATACATCCATTTATACCATCACACACTGGACTTTGTTATTACGTATTAGTGGTATTACGAGTCCCAGATCCAGACCTCATTGCGCTTGGAGCTGTACAACCACAGAAGAAAAAGACCATTTCTGTCCCCCAAAACTTTCAATTCAAGCATATGACGAGAGACAGCAGGTGATGTAGAGAGATGGGGGGAGGACAACCCTTGCGCCCCTCCACATCATGCACCATTCATCTACACCTAAATCCTCCCTCTGTGCCCTCAGGGAAAATCTTCAGTAGCCAGTAACAGCAGGAATGTTCTTTAGACATTGGCCTCTAGAGGGCAGTGGGCACAAGTACAAACCACCCAGCACTTTGCAGCTCATTCAGACTCTCCCAATCCAACTGGGTCACAGGGCAGAAACCTTCAGGATTGGGAGGTTCAGGGGGTGTCATTTAACAGGATATGAGTTTATGTTCTTGCCCTGACTGATGGACATTAGTAGGAATTAAGGCTGCCAACTCTCCAGGATTGGGCTGGACTCTCAAGGAATTAAAGATGAATCTGTAATTAAAGATTATGATGTGGGTTGAAATCCCCAGGAATCTCAGAATACTACAACGGGAAGCGACCTCGAGAGACCAGCAAGTCCAGTCCCCTGCCCTCATGGCGAGACCAAGTACCATGTAGATCATCCCTGACAGGTGTCTGTCTAACCTGCTCTTAAATATCTCCAGTGATGGAGATTCCACAACCTTCCTAGGCAATTTATTCCAGTGTTTAACCACCCTGACAGGAAGTTTTTCCTAATGTCCAGCCAAAACCTCCCTTGCTTCTTGTCTTATCCTCAGAGGGACCACCAAAACTGGCGACCCTAATAGGAAGCAGAGAGTTCTACCAGCAGGGCCCTAAACTCAAGTCCGTCCATGCCATTGTAACTGCCCACCATTTGAAAAAGAAATTCAAAAATGAAAATGCCTCTCCAATGGGTCCAGGTGGCTCTTTCAATAAGCTAAAGCAGATAGGAGGTGGCAGGGGGAACACAGAAGCTTGAGACCTGGTTAGTTTCAATTAGCCTTAAATGCTCTGAATTAAAAAAAAAAAAAAATTTTAAAGCCTTGAAGCCAGGAGTTACTCCAGTGAAGGTGCCACTTTCCTAGGAGGTTGATAGTGAACAGTCTAAGAATCACTGGACCATTATGGAACGGCCGGGCTCTGATTGGCCTACCGATTGGAATTTAACCCAGTATTCCAGCCAATTGGAAAGAAGCGATTAAACTTGTCTGCACTGGGGTTGGTGGTAGGAGACTGGTAGAGAGATTTACACTTTTCCCCCTCCTCTTCTCCTGAGAGTAAAACCTATTTAATGACAAGCTCATTTTAATCAGGGAATGACAGTGGAATGGAGGAAGTGTTGCCTAGTGGTTGGAGCAGGGGACTAGGAATCAGGACACTGGGTTTCTCTGCCTGGCACGATCACTGTGCGGCCTTTCACAAAACATACAGCTTCTTGGTGCCTCATCTCTACAGTTATCAGAGGGGTAGCCATGTTAGTCTGAATCTGCAGGAACAACGAGAAGTCCTGTGGCACCTTATAGACTAACAGCTTATGCTCCAATAAATCTGTTAGTCTATAAGGTGCCACAGGACTTCTCGTTGTTCACCTCTACAATGGGTAGAATGATGCTTACCAAGAAGCTGCCAGGAGTCGCAGGTCCAGAGTGGGCCATGAAGGCAGAGGGCAGTGTCGGGGGTGGTCTGGAGTTCCCCAGGCAGGAAGCATGATGCCGGAGGGAGCGGCTCGCTATCCCTTTAAGGAAATAGTCCCTTTGTCCCTCCATGGCCATCCTGCCCCTCTGGCCAATGCCGAGGGGTCAGGGCGATGAAGCCTTCCACCCTTAGTCCTTTTCGTGGTGGCAGGGGCTGCAATTCTGGGCAAACCCTGCTAGCGGATGTTAGAATACAGATATTCAGCCCTACCTGTAAATGGGCAGCTTGAACCTCTCTGGTTCAGGACTCTGGACTGGCAACATCCGTGGTCTGGCTGCCCCTTTAAGAAATGCTTTTGGCCCACATCAGGCCGCCATCATCAGGCCGGGGGCTGTTTTCAGGGGCATGGGGGCGGCTTCGCGAGCCGCTCTTTCGGGGGGAAGAGCCACAGCTGATGTAAGTGCTTCCAAGGGGGGGGCCCATGAAAGCGATCACCTTCTGCTCCTCCCTGCTGCCTGAATGCATTCAAATGGCACTCATCGGAGACACTGGAAAGCACTGCACTAAACGCGATATTCCTCCCCTGCTTCGGTGTGCAGGCCCCAGGAACTGAGACCCCCTACTGCCTGCACACAGTACCCGGCGTGCAAACCGGAGCACTACTCAGTTTCAGAGATGACCTTGTCTAGGTGCCACAGAGTTCACATTGCGACAGGCTAGATTCTCCCACTGTGCTGGTCTGGCTACACTCCAGCCAAGATGTTATCTCTCTCCGTGTCCTTCGAGACTTAATCCACAGCAGCGGCTTGAAGCATTTGTTCCCGTCGCTCAAGTCTGTTCCCAAGTTATCCTCGTCCTGAGCCAACCGAGAGGGGTTGGGCTGGAGGATGATTCTGAGAGCGGGATGAAGGTGACACTGGGCAGAACACGGGATGGGGGACGGACAGGAGCCAGGAGTCCAGATCCTACCATCCCTCCTACGTTGGTGCATAGGAACCAGCAGAGGCGGACAGAATTTCGAGCCCCCAGGGCAAGGTGGGGAGGAGGCGGCTCCGTACTCCCAGAAGGGGCAGGGCGGAGGCAGCCAGCCCTCAGAGCTGTCCGGAGCGCACTGAGCAGTGCACCGGCAGCGATTTAAAGGGACTGGGGCTGCCGCAGTCTCCTAACAGCTGCTTGCAACTCAGCCTGTTCTTTAGCTAAGCACTCGGTGGGAACTCTGGTCACAAGCTGGGGTAGTTGAATAGCATCAGCAGCTTCGTGGTCACTAAGCATGGAGAAGGAGCAACGTAAATGCTAGTGGGAAGGGGGTAGTTTTAGAAGGTAAAATAAAAAAAGAACAAGTCAAAAATCACCTAGAAAAGTTAGATGCCTGCAAGTCACCAGGGCCTGATGAAATGCATCCTAGAATACTCAAGGAGCTGATAGAGGAGGTATCTGAGCCTCTAGCTATCATCTTTGGAAGATCGTGGGAGACAGGAGAGATTCCAGAAGACTGGAAAAGGGCAAATATAGTGTCCATTTATAAAAAGGGAAATAAGAACAACCCAGGAAACTACAGACCAGTTAGTTTAACTTCTGTGCCAGGGAAGATAATGGAGCAAGTAATTAAGGAAATCATCTGTAAACACTTGGAATGTGGCAAGGTGATAGGGAACAGCCAACATGGATTTGTAAAGAACAAATCGTGTCAAACCAATCTGATAGCTTTCTTTAATAGGATAACGAGTCTTGTGGATAAGGGAGAAGCGGTGGATGTGGTATACCTAGACTTTAGTAAGGCGTTTGATACGGTCTCGCATGATAGTCTTATCAATAAACTAGGTAAATACAACTTAAATGGGGCTACTATAAGGTGGGTGCATAACTGGCTGGATAACCGTACTCAGAGAGTAGTTATTAATGGTTCACAATCCTGCTGGAAAGGCATAACAAGTGGGGTTCCGCAGGAGTCTGTTTTGGGACCGGCTCTGTTCAATATCTTCATCGACGATTTAGATATTGGTGTAGAAAGTACGCTTATTAAGTTTGCAGATGATACCAAGCTGGGAGGGGTTGCGACTAATCTGGAGGATAGGGTAATAATTCAAAATGACCTGGACAAATTGGAGAAATGGTCTGAGGTAAATAGGATGAAGTTTAATAAAGACAAATGCAAAGTGCTCCACTTAGGAAGGAACAATCAGTTTCATACATACAGAATGGGAAGCGACTGTCTAGGAAGGAGTACGGCAGAAAGGGATCTAGGGGTTATAGTGGACCACAAGTTGAATATGAGTCAACAGTGTGATGCTGTTGCAAAGAAAGCAAACATGATTCTGGGATGCATTAACAGGTGTGTTGTGAGCAAGACACGAGAAGTCATTCTTCCGCTCTACTCTGCGCTGGTTAGGCCTCAGTTGGAGTATTGTGTCCAGTTCTGGACACTGCATTTCAAGAAAGATGTGGAGAAATTGGAGAGGGTCCAGAGAAGAGCAACGAGAATGATTAAAGGTCTAGAGAACATGACCTATGAGGGAAGGCTGAAGGAATTGGGTTTGTTTAGTTTAGAAAAGAGAAGATTGAGGGGGAACATGATAGCAGTTTTTAGATATCTAAAAGGGTGTCATAAGGAGGAGGAGAAAACTTGTTCATCTTGGCCTCTGAGGATAGAACAAGAAGCAATGGGCTTAAACTGCAGCAAGGGAGGTTTAGGTTGGACATTAGGAAAAAGTTCCTGTCAGGGTAGTCAGACACTGGAATAAATTGCCCAGGGAGGTTGTGGAATCCCCATCTCTGGAGATATTTAAGAGTAGGTTAGATAAATGTCTATCAGGGATGGTCTAGACAGTATTTGGTCCTGCCATGAGGGCAGGGGACTGGACTCGATGACCTCTCGAGGTCCCTTCCAGTCCTAGTATTCTATGATTCTATGACTCTTGAATTTTATTCCAGCTTCCTCTTTGGCCTTAGTCAAGTCTCTTACCCTTTCTTGCCTGAGATTCCCCATAGCAAATTGGAGACTGGCATGACAAAGGCACAAACTCTGAAAGATGGCTATCTGAAATCAGGCTCTTAAATCCATACCTACGCCCCTAAATAAATGATCTGATTTTTCTGAAGTGCTGAGTAACCTTCATCCCCCTTAACCTCCTGGGTTAGCTGCCGGCGGCTCAAAACACCAGAAAATCAGACCACTTATTTAAGTGACTAAATACAGACTTAAGAATCTAACTTCAGAGCAAGTTTGAAAATCTTGTTCAATGTGCATTAGAATCATGGAAGATTAGGGTTGGAAGAGACCTCAGGAGGTCACCTAGTCCAGTGTTTCTCAACCAGTGGTACGAGTACCCGTAGGGGTACTCGAGAGAAGTCTGGGGGGTACGTCAACGCAACTGAAATATGGAGAAAACTGAATTTTTGTTTTATGTTTTACAGCGTTTTATTATTGTTGTACTTTTTACACCCAAAAATGTCATTGTCTGCCCGGCTACAATTACGGTGTTTAAACAAATGTGTTGCAATGGTAGAAAAAAAAATGTGTGTGTCTGAAAACTGTAGGTACTGGAGGGTATTTACAATTTTTAAAGGGGTACTTTATAAAAAAAGATTAAGAAACACTGACCTAGTCCAACCCCTTGCTCAAAGCAGGACCAACCCCAACTAAGTCATCCCAGCCAGGGCTTTGTCAAGCTGGGACTTAAAAACCTCTAGGGATGGAGATTCCACCCCCTCCCTAGGTAACCCACTCCAGGGCTTCCCCACCCTCCTAAGGAAATAATTTTTCCTAATATACAACAGAGACCTCCCCCACTGCAACTTGAGACCACTGCTCCTTATTCTGCCATCTGTCACAAGTGAGAATAGCCTCTCTCCATCCTCTTTGGAACCTCCCTTCAGATCAGTGGTCCCCAACATTTTGGGGCTGCCGGGTGCCCGGAGGCGGGGCCACTTATGTGCCGTGCGCCCGGGGGCGGGGCCGCCCATGCACCGCATGCCCGTGGGCGTGGGCGTGGGCCGCCCATGCGCCATTCGCCCAGGGGCGGGGCTGGCTCCGATCACTCGGCGGGCACACAAATGCCATGGCACCCACGGGCACCACGTTGGGGACCACTGCTTCAGATAGTTGAAGGCTGCTACCAAATCCCCCCTCACTCCACCAAATCCCCCCTCACTCCAGTAAAGTCTGGAGGTAGCCTTTGTGGAAGCATTTATTTTACACTGTGCCCTGGTTTTGGGGTGCAGCCTAACAAATTACCTTGCTAACCTTCCTTAAATCTCCAGGCTGCCTTTGTGATCAATAAACAACATTTGAATTAGCAGTGCGGTGATAGAAGCCTTGTCCAAAAGTGCTAACCATGATGACACAGAGTGTTACCTCCCACTTCTTCTCCGTAACCTGTCCGAAATCCTTAGCTTCTGCAGTAGAAATCGGCACCTAATCAATTCAGGAGTCACCTGTCACTCTTTTCAAAATCAGATTTTTTTTTAATTAAAAATCTCCTACAAAGAGAAAGAAAGGTGTGCCTCTTTAATTGGGTAAGACGAAAACTCGGCCTCTCCGGCACTATCGCCTTTGGCCAAGCCCGATTTGCAGGAATAATTATTCACTGCATTACTGAGCTCGCTCAACTTTTCCTCCCTGGTCTTTGAAAGTATTAATAAATATTGATCAGACACACTCCTGTTTGCCTTCGCCAAAGCAATTCTGATGGACTCATCTTCTGATGTTATCAAATAATGAAATATGAAAGAGTGAGTGGAATTAGCCTCTTGTTCTGTGATTTTTTATTTAGGCTCTTCAGTCTGCCTCTACAAATGTTCTTTTGATTGCCAGAAGGGGAGGGCAGGTTATGGAGAGCCATTCTGCACTCAATGGAATTCAGCAAAACACTTCGCTTTTTAATCTTGTCATTTAAAACGGGGAAGAAAAACCAATATTTATCAGAAGTCCCTTCTGCCATCTGAGGAGACAAGTTAATACAAACTAATATGTATTAATGCACCTAACAAAAAACCCCTAATGCCCTTGGCCTCCAATCAGCCTCCATGTGACTGGGTTTGTAAGGATCCACCCTGGCATGGAAGATCAGATCCTCCAAGCGGCCAGAGACATGAAGACAGGCGCAGTATCAGAGTCGCTACAGAATACAATAGACCTGAGCCTGTTCCCACAAATCCTTTCGCCCCTGAGAAGATCCAATGGAATGCTGGGAGCTGCGTGAGAGAGTAAGG
The DNA here is from genome assembly GCA_019425775.1 of Rafetus swinhoei. Lineage (NCBI taxonomy): Eukaryota > Metazoa > Chordata > Testudines > Trionychidae > Rafetus > Rafetus swinhoei. Next base: position 343,606,097 of record CM033437.1, on the reverse strand, counting down.
ACTAATTGCGTGATTGTAAGCTTGCTGGGGGCAGGGACTGTCTCTTTGTTCTGAGGTCATGCTAATGCAAATAAACAACAACAACAACTGGTTAGCCAGTGATACTCAGACCTCAGTGGCTCAGGAGCCAGATTAGCAATCAACGTTAGCCAAAAGAGCCACGGTCGTGTGAATTCGTTGAGTCATTTAATACATAGAAATATATATCTCACAGCAAAATGACTAAGCCTTTCTACAAGTCTCAGAAGGGAAGCCGTGCAAATACAATGAGTGGTCCTGTGGCACTTTAGAGACTAACCAAAATATATAGACTCATGAGCTTTGGTGGGCAAAACCCACTTCCTCAGATGTGATGGATGAAAATTCATCTGAGGAAGTGGGTTTTGCCCAGGAAGACTCATGATTTTATGTATTTTGGTTAGCCTCTAAGGAGCCACTTGATTCTACAAGTGGTTAATGCTATAGCAAAAGCATCCTGATTCGTTACTTATTAAATCACACCATGTTTTAATATTATGTGCTGTTCCCTCTAAGCTGCCTGGCAGCAGAGCTTCACAGGTGGTTAATCAGCCTCGCCCAGTCAGAGACTCAGGGCTCTGTGCATGGATCTGACTGATTGGGCAGGGCTGATTAATGGCTGATTAATCACCTGTGAAGCTGCGTAGTTCAGAGGGAACACTGCACAGGAGACACACTGAAGAGCCACTGGCATCTCCTGAGCCTCAGTCTGAGTATCCCCGGGATAGATTCACTCTCAGCAGGGTCTTCTCCGCCAAGGGACCATGAATTTGCAAAGGCTCCTGTGATCATCCCGAGTAAAGTGCAGCATCTTCCTTGTATCGCGAGCCTTTGGGAAAGCCCGGTCAGGCTAATCCGAGCATTCAAAGGACACCCGGGGGTGTCAGGCAGTCCTCCAGGCCCTCTGGCACTGCCATCCAAGGCATTCGTGACTCTGAGGGGCACCATTACTCATCAATCCTCTCCTTTGTGCACGCTTCCCCGAGTAAGAGAAGAAGGGGCCACCCAAAGTGAAAGGCCAGTGAGGTATTGGTTCGGCACTCGGGATCTGACACTGCTCTCCCTTACGCTGAGGTAAATAAAGAGGAACTCTGTCATCACACCAGCTAGTGAGTCCAGAACCAGGCTCCCTGTGTGGTCAGCCACCGTCTCATGCCATCCCCAGATCTGAAAAAGGCCTGGCTAATGCTACAGCCAATATGAAGAGTCGGGGGCTGTTACGCATGCTGAGAAATCAGAGTTCATGCTTCAGGCGGTACACCACGGGCGTAATCGTTGTGGAGAGGAATCTCTCCCGACTCCAGCCTTGTCCCATCTTGCTCACGTCCCCCTCAGTGCAGGAGCAGGACAGATGCATTCTCAGAGTGCGTCCCTCCAAGCCCCTGGCAGTGTGACTTTAGCGCTGGTGAGAGTTGATCCCTACAGGGTCAGGAAGGAATTCAATTTTCCTGTTCGCACAACTGGCCAGCCGCCTCACAAGGGGCACGGACTTGGTTTGATTTGCTTTCTTCAGAAGCATCAGGGATACCGGAATTGACGGCTCATTGGTGTAACCTGGTATGGCAGACCTCAGATCCGTATATCTTTTACACGCGCTTAAGGTATGGCTACACTCCACAGCTATTAGCACCAAGGCTGTGTCGACACTAAAAGCTGCGGAGCGTAGACAGGGTGTAGCGTTGACACTGCATAGCCATACGGTGCAGTGCAGACATAGTGACTTAGCGCTGACCCAGCATTTTCGCTAAAAGTCAGCTTCCCTGAATGCTCTTACTTCCACCCTCTGCAAGTGGGTTTCGCTTTGTCGGCAGGAGGGCGCTTCTGCCGCCAGGGCAGCGTTCACACTTTCACATGCTGCGGGAAAACGTTGTCGTTCACGGGGGGACTTTTTCTATTGGCGTCAGCAGGCTTTGGATCTGACCCCTGAAAAGCTACTGCTGCAGGTGACTGTCTTCTTTACTCACAACAGATGGGCCGTAGTCATGTCAGCGTCAGAAGTAAGGATGCTAAGATGAGGTTATTTTAGTAATCGAGTAGTCGATAGAATTTTTACTGACTTCTCGATAGGGGAAGGCAGCCTGGCCCAGTCTCGGCTTGCGCTGGCTCGGGGACCAAGCCCCGCTGCGGCTCTGTAATTTAAAATGCAGTAGGAGCCGGAGGCCAGACCAAACCCTGCTGTTTAAATTGTACAGCTGCAGCAGGGTTTGGTCCCGTTGCAAGCTGGGATTGAGCCGGGCTGCCTGCCCAGCCAGCAGCAGCCCTTGTCTGCAGCACCTATCCACAGACAGGGGCTGCTGCGGGGTTCCCAACTCCCCTCCGTGGACAAGGACTGCTGCTGAAGCAGCCTCCCCTTCCCACCCCGCTGCTGCCCCAGAGAGGCAGCAGTGGGGGGCAGAGATGGTGCCGGGGCGGGAGTGGCTTTTAAGCTAGCTCCCCCCAGCACCAGTGTGACGGTGTGTCGGGGAGCCCCCGACCCTGCACCCCCATCCGCAGCCAGATGCGACTCTCAGCTAGCCAGTAGAGTAGAAGGTTGTATTTCTTCTCAGAGACACAGCTTGGCATAGGAGCGATGTTACCTCAGACACCAAGAGTGGACAGCCTTATTCTTTTTTGGGGGAAGGGCTCACGGGCCCTGAACCCCCCTTTCCTGCTCTCAGTCTGCTCTCCTCATCCTACCCAGTCGAGACTGCCTCACCTCCACAGCCACTGCTCACTTGCCCCAGGCAGCCCCGCCTCCTCCATTGTCCTCCTTCCAGGCCCCAGGTGTTATTTCCTGTCACCTGGGCCTCAGGATGTGAGAGCCTGCACATACTTCCCCAGTGAGTCACGCTCAGCCTCCCCCTCCTCATGCAGCTAGTGCTGCAGGACCTGGGGATACTGAGGCACGCACACACCCACACACAGTATCACTACAGAGCAGCATAGGACTGTAGGATCACATATAACCCCATAAGACAAATGGTGAATGCAACCACCAGAGCGAACATAGGATTACAAAAGTAGACAGCACCCCCACTACGTCACAACTGGCTCCAGCTCCCCCCGCATTGCCTCTGATATAGAGGCAGCAAAGGGGTGTGTGTGTGTGTGTGTGTGTGTGTGTGTGTGTGTGTGTGGAAATGCAACCACCAGAGCGAACATAGGATTACAAAAGTAGACAGCACCCCCACTACGTCACAACTGGCTCCAGCTCCCCCCGCATTGCCTCTGATATAGAGGCAGCAAAGGTGTGTGTGTGTGTGTGTGTGTGTGTGTGTATATGTGTGTGTGTGTGTGTGTGTGTGTGGAAATGCAAGTAGTCAACTCAACTACTCTCTTACATCCCTAGTTGGAAGAGGTGCTGGGATGAAAGGAAGACACACTGAGAAGAAATCAGAAGAGACGAAACAAAGGAAGCCAAAGAACAGAAGAGAGGGACGTGTTTTCAAAACGATGGGTTCAAAACAAAACTTCCAAATCACCAGTACTGAACCCACTTAACAATGCTGCAGTTCTGAGCATGTTTATTTAAAAAAGAACAATTCTCCTGTGAAAAATGCTCACTCTCTTGAACTCTCTTTTTGGGAGGAAAGGATAAAAAAAGAGTTACTCACTTAAAAAAAATCCTCTGACAAGGCAATCATGATGAGACAAGCTCCTCTGAGAGCTATTAATACTCCTCTCCATTTAAATGCTAATGTTAACCTCTAACCTGCACACAGAAAAGTTTTTCAGAGGACGGTCAGGTGAATTCAAAATTCAATCACGATTTCCTTAAGAATGATTTCCTCTTGCCGTAAGAGAAAGACTTTCAGATTTCGGGTGTGATGGTTTAGAATAAGTAACCTCATGTTTACTAAGGTGATTGTATTTAAGGTGTCACAGGACCACGCCTTGTTTTTAAAGTTACCGACTAACACGGCTCCCCCTTTGAGATTTTTTAATCACTTTTATTGTTCACGTTTTTACACCAATGTCAATTCTGTCACAATGAACGGTAGTTAGGTATGGATTCAGCAGATACAAAATCAGCTCTGGGTGCTAGCATAACCAAAAATAGGAAACATTCTTCCCATTATACGCTCCTCCCCCTGTTTTGTAGGAAGTCATGTATACAGGACTCAAAAATAGGCTAGGTGCTGTACAAAGGATAGGATAGAACAAGAAGCAATGGGCTTAAACTGCAGCAAGGGTGGTTTAGGTTGGACGTTAGGAAAAAGTTCCTAACTGTCAGGGTGGTTAAACACTGGAATAAATTGCCCAGGGAGGTTGTGGAATCTCCATCTGTGGAGATATTTAAGAGTAGGTTAGATAAATGTCTATCAGAAATGGTCTAGACAATACTTGGTCCTGCCATGAGGGCAAGGGACTGGACTCGATGACCTCTTGAGGTCCCTTCCAGTCCTAGTATTCTATGATTCTATAAAGCAAGTGAAATGACCTATGCTGAGGAGCTAACCAGCCACATTTAGACATGCAACCACAAGTGAGACTAAGACTCTGGTTACGGCAGCCTTGTGGCCCACTGAGATGAAGAGGCTCACTCGTGGCCCATTCACTAGCCTAGGCTGCCCATCTCTAAGTAAGAGCATGTTCATGTATGAGTCCTTTTACCACTGAAGCTAAAGGACAATATTGGCACAAGTACAAATGAACATATATTGGCCATGAATACATTTAGGCTGGCAATTAGCAGAAGGGTTCGAAATATCAGCCTCCCAATAGGAGTAGTGGGGGACAACAACCTAACTAATTTTAAGTTGATGAATTAGAATATGATGTGGCTGGTGATAATGAGACTCGACTAGATGAACCCAGTGGACCCTTCCAGTCCTAAGTTCCTAGCTCCTATCTTGTGGGCACTATGGAAGGAGGAGGACCGGGAGGTGATCTGAATGGTGAGACAAGAAGGTGATGGGTTGGCAAACAGGGCTCATGGGGACATTCTATCTAGGGCTGGGAGAGAAAATCTATGGTTGTCATTAGCGGAGCAATGGGAGCAGGGGAGAGCGGAGGTTTGTCAGAGGGTGGAGATGGATGGCAGGAGAGAGATTGCTTGATCAGTACCTGTTCGAGTCACTCCCTCTGGGGCACCTGGCATTGGCCACTCTCAGCAGACAGGGTACTGAGCTGGATGGACCTTTGGTCTGACCCAGTATGGCCATTCTTATCTTCTTATGTCTAAGCTGTAGGCCGCAGCAGAACCCTGAATGCCCAGGCAAGACTTTGGAACTTGATGCACGGGGCAAAGGGGAGGCCACGACATTCGGTATTTATCAGACATTCCCATTCCTTGCAAAGCAAAGTGAGATTTTTGTGCACGTTTTCCAAGGGGTGTTTCAAAGCCAGTAGGCGCCTACAAAGGTGGGTTCTGGTCCGTTCCCACTCGGAGCTCACGACACCATAAAAGAAATTAGAAATAGAACACTTCCTGCACCCCTGAGTCCATCCTACCAGCTGTGCAGAATCACTTCCTGCATTTATCCTCTGAGTGCTATGTCCAGAAGTGTTCCCTGTAAGCTGAATGCTTGGGCAGCCTCCCAGGAGAGAATCAGGTGACACCCAGCTGATTAGCAGAGCACCCACAGCCGCCGATAGCCAGCAGCATGTGCTTCTGTTGGTGCTGCACATCTACACTTGCCTTGGTGCACATAACAAAACGTATTCCTCATAGGGAGAGGGAACACTGCTATTCTGTCATGATTTTAAATGTAGCAAAGCGATCGGGCTGGTCCCACTATTCCTCATAACTCATTTTAAAATGTTCTTTGTTTAACTCAATCTAATTTACGTTCTTTTGGGCTGATTCACACAATAACAACAATCCTAATAACGATCCTTAATCTCAGAAGGCCCCAAAGCACTTTGCAACTGTCCAGTGGATCACTGCACACGCTGGTGACACGCAGCCTCTTGTTGGCTGAAAGAAAGAGAGTAGCTCTGTAACAGGGCAGCGCAAGATTATCTAGCGATTTAGGAAAGGAAATGAAGGATACCCTAACCAATGCCTTCCTGAAGTAAAAAAGAATTGAGTGCATAAACAGCTTCACTTAGGGGAGTAATGATGGAAATTTTCAAGACGTGAAATGGCGTGTTAAAGGAAATATAACGGGAAAGGAAGAAATAACAGAGAATTTATGATATAACGCTACTTTGCACTTCCCTGAAAATCAAAACACAGTATCGGCTCTGTAGACTTTATAGCCAGAAGGGAACACCATGGTAATCTAGTCTGACCTCCTGCATGTCACAGGACACAGAACCTCTCCCACCCATCCTGTAACAGATCCATCACCTCTGGCTCAGTTACAGAAGTCCTCAAGTCTTTAACTCAAGATTTCAAGTTACAGAGAATCCATCATTTACTGTAGTTCAAACCAGTAAGCGACCCCTAGACTACCCCGCAGAGGAAGGCGAAAAAAGTCCAGGGTCTCTGCCAATCGGGCCTGGGGGCAAATTCCTTCCCGGCCCCTAAATTTGGCAATCAGTTACACCCTGAGCATGTGAGCAAAACCCAACAGCTGGGCACCTGGGAAAGAATTCTTTATAGCAACTCAGAGTCATCCCATCACCAACCACTGGTGAAATGTACTAACAGCAGATGCGGATGGGCCATCCGCAGCCATCTCATCATACCACCCCATCCCCCGTAAACTTACCCAGCTCCTCGAACTTTTATGAATTAAGGTTTACCACTTGCATTGAGGTCGGAGTAGCGTGAGCTTCTTTTACAAATGGGGAAACGGAGACCCCACAGAAAAAAAATGGTGGCAGCACTGACCCAGATCTGTACTTGCATCTCCTATCAGGGAAAGACTCCAGAATACAGGACACTAACCAGCAGTGTTCCCGCTAAGCTGCACAGCAGCACAGCTTCAGGGCAGCACAGCTTCACAGGTGATTAATTAGCCCCGCCCACTCAGCTGGGGAGGGGCCTTAGCCTCTGACTGGGCGGGGCTAATTAATCACTTGTGAAGCTGTGCTACTGCCCAGCTTAGCGGGAACACTGCTAACCAGGTGTGTGTGTAAGGTTTTTGGCTAAGATTTTTATGTCAAGAGATCTAAAATGAAACTTCTTAATCCACGTTAAGGCATCAAAAGACCAATAAAACCTATTAAATAATTGTTCACAAACAATATCTATGACACTCCTGGTGGTTTCACATTGACTAGCAAAACGAAGCAAAGAACAGAAATTCTCCCTCTCCAAAGGGAACTTTATAGGGTATTAAATAAGCACCCTCAGCACTTATCTAAATCTTTAATTAGTTCTATAATATACTGATGATATCAAGGCTAATTAAATTTATACAGATAAAGAGCAATGAAATTCTAGCCAAGTGAGCTGGAAAGTACATATTAAACAGTAAATTTAATGGTTCAAGCAGATAAATGCAACTTTATATAAAAAATTAAATTCAATTTACACGTTGTATTCAAATTGATTCCGCGCATGCAAACGATGGTGGGGGGGGGGGGAAGGATCTTCGTAACGTATCCGTAAAAGTGCTCATTTGACCTGTTGCAGTATCAGTTATTAATGCCTGCATCTGCAAATAAGCCACACACATTTGCATTTTTACTGCATACAGTAAAAATGACCTAAACCATATGCCAGTTTATATTAAGCCATTCACCGCCCCCCTCCTCCCCCGCGCCTCATGAGTAAATGAGGGGAGACTTGGAAATGAATGAAGCCCCAAAGAGGAAAGTCAGCAGTTTGAAGGAAAGCACTGCAAAGACCGCTCCAGTCAGCAAAATAAATAAATAAATAAATAAATCTAGCCATCCCTTGGGAACAACAATTATCGTAGCCAAATTTAGAATCCACTTGTTCAGGACTTTGCGAGAGAGGAAGTTCTCAAGGGGAGGAGTAGCGGTTCGCGTTTGCAAGTGACTATCGGAAAGAGACACTAATATTGGTGTATGAGGGGCTGCCAAACCCATGGCAACACAGGACCGGCTTTATCAGATATTGGATCCTTCCGGTCCAACATCCTGCTCTGACAGCTGATGCTTCAAAACCCTTTTAAACTGAACACCATGGACCAATTGCCTTGAAAAGGACCAGCTTACGCTCGGAGTTCACTCATGAATGCACTTGGCTTGCCTACTTTTGTGGCTGCCCACATGGGCCACTGGACTTGGGCAGCATGGCATCAAAACTAGAAAGTGGTCTTTGGCCAGCTGCCCACGTGGCAGCTTCCACATGGCAACCACCTTGGAGCTTCTATCCTTTCAGGGTCAACTGGTTGCATCACACAAGGTGCTGTAACGTCCTTTTGATGACATCAAGGTTCACCATCATCGCGTTGGGTGAGTGTGACGTAGTGGGGACTGCATTCACACTGTTTGCCTTGTGGTAGTCAATGTGATTCTACTGTCCCGTGCTGTTCTGTAAAAACTCTGTGTGTGTGTGTGTGTGTGTGTGTGTGTGTGTGTGTGTGTGTGTGTGTGTGTGTGTGTGTGCGTGCGCGCGCCTCAGTTTCTCTGGGCACTGCAACACTACCTGGATGAGGAGGGGAAGGCTGGGCATGACTTGCTGTGGAACAATGTCAGTCTCTTACGTCCTGAGGACCAGGAAACAGCAGAAACGCCTTTGGAGGGGGAAAGGGAACAAAAGAGTAGGCGGGGCTGACTCCAGGCTGCGGAACAGGGCCTGGAAGGGAGGGGGCGGGGAAGAATGAGTCAGTCTCTGCTAGTTTTAGGATGAGAGAGGGGGCTTAGAGCAGGAAAGGGGGGAGCAGGGCCCAGAGCCCTTCTCCTCAAGTTGGATTGAACCAACTGCTCCTGGCCCTTCTAACAACAAGTCTGTGCTACGTTGCGTCCCTGTCAACGAATAAACCTTCGGTTCTACTTGCTGGCTGAGGGTCACATTTGACTGGGGATGGGGTTGCAGGGCCCGGTGGCTCCCCACACCTTGGCGACAGTGAGCCCTAAGATTCTGAGGTTGAGGGAATGTCCTCTAAGTTCTTGCCTGTTGGACATGGGACAGAGGCCTATCAAAGTCAAGACTACAACCAAGCAACCTAAGCACCCTGAAGTAGATTTCCCTTCAGGGAAGCAGAGAAAGGGATCGAGTGATCTGTCCCTCTGTCTGCGGACAGATGAATGGTGGTACGGGAATGACAGGGCACTTAAAAGGCTGCCACCAAGGGAGAGTTCTTGCATGAAGAAAACAAGTGCATTGTCTAGCTCTGGTTGTTTGTGGAAAAAACCATGGACAGCTGCATCTCCCTAGTAAGGTTTGTGTACAGTATGATGCTGCCTCAGAAGAATGTAAGAGGAGGTGAGTAGGTTCAGAGTGGAGAGCTCAAAAAGCACATTAGTTATTCCAAAACACAGTTCCCCAGTCAGATTTCCAGCTGACTCAGCAGCAGAAGATGCAGAGTGGCTTCACGTTCCACGCTTCCAGAAAGCAAAAGCTACTCCTGATTTTAGAAAAGGACAAGTTACAAGCACCAGAAATGAGCCCTTCTGAGCCTTCCTCTTCATTCACCTGGCGGGTCACTCTCCATAGTGAACGCAAACAAAAGGAGGTTTTTCTTCACTCAGAGCACAAGCTGTGGAACTCCTTGCCAGAGGATGTGGTGAAGATCAGGACTTTAACAGGGTTCAAAAAAGAGCTGGATAGATTCATGGAGGTTAGGTCCATCAATGGCTATTAGCCAGGATGGGTAAGAATGGTGTCCCTAGCCTCTGTTTGTCTGGAAATGGACGACAGGAGAGGGATCACGTGAGGATTACCTGTGGTGTTCCCTCCCTCTGGGGCATCTGGTATTGGCCACTGTTGGCAGACAGGATACTTTGGACCTTTGGTCTGATCCAGTATGGCCTTTCTTATGTAATCCTTTCTGTGCTGAAATACAGTGCCAATTTCGCTAGTTCTTTTTGTGATGTGGCCAGTGGGTCACTAGAAAGTGGATTCTGACTTGCCAATCAAATTCAGATAAGCCACTGACCAATGAACAGATGGTAATAATGCCGTCCTTTACCAAGCCGCACTGGATTTGAACAAGCAACCGATAATCACACCGCACCATATTTCATTACCAAAGGTACCTTTTACATCCTATGTCTCCTTCAATAAGCAGTGAACTGTTTTCCACAGCAGCAAATAGTTTAATTACTATTTCTATTTGCACCTCCTTTCGTGTGTGAGGGGGCATCATTTTGTAACTGGACTTGGTATCCGATACACAACTCAACTACACTCACAAGCTTTAGCTTCAGACATAATGTCTGTATGTGCTGTAAGATCCTATCTGAATTTTATATCCTTAATGTATTTGATCTGAGATCTGGAGTAAAACAAAAATTAAATTCTAGGCAAGCTTTGCAGCCTGTAATAGTGCCTGAGTAAGAAATTACATGCTGGAGATCATTTCCTGAAAAGAATATACCCTTCTTATAAATCAACATCATATGTGTATGTTCAAACACAGCAATTTTGATATAATTATTTTAAAGCTCGTCTTTAAACCCCAAACTTAAGGTTTTAAATATCTACCTGAATTCACACTTTTTTCTTGGCTAGAGAGCACCGCGTCATAATGGGACAAATTTAATTGCCACATCAGAGTATGTGTGTTGAAATTCGACATCTGATGTGTGAAAGGTTCAGGAATGCCAATCAGGCATGTTGCAGATGCCACTCCGCAAAATGTTCTCAGACAGTCTCCATCTGCCAGATATGTTAATGCTTGTGTGGAATCAGAAATTCACCTCCTTAACTCCATGTTTCCTGCATCTTAGTCAGAACTGCGAACGTTTGCTTCACCAGAGGATCCATACTGGACAGACAGGAGTCACCTGGCCTGCGTCCGCCATGTGGTTGGCGCTGCTGTGCACTCAGGAACCAATCACTTTCAGCACTGCAGTATCATCTAATCCACTCATCCGTTTCCTGGTTTGCATTTGAGCCAACAAAACCCAGGTATGCCACTTTGTATTAAAACACCTACTTAGCGACTAACTCCTGAGAATCACACCTCACCATCCAATTATTTCCAATAATTAAAACTCTTAGGCTACATCTATACTGTGCTCTCTTGCGCAAAGAAAATATGCAAATGAGGCGAAGCGGTGAATATCGCCACACCTCATTTGCATACTTAATGAGCCGCCATTTTTGCACAAGAGGCTTTTACGCAAGAGCCGTTCTGCCGCTTTTTTTTCAGGCAGAACGGCTCTTGCGCAAGAGGGTTTTTTTTGATGGAACCAGGATTGCTTATGGTGTGACCCTCGCATTATGGAGCTAACTGCTAATGGAGAATGTCCTTTAACTCAGATGGTAGAGACCTGTGGTTATGGAGCAACAGGATCTGGGTTCTATCGCTAAGGTTACCATAAAACTCCAAAAAGCTTCAACAGGGCAACATGGTGACAGAAGTGAAGCCCTCAGGGGCCACAGACTCATTTATTACAGTTCTATTATTCTTGTTTTGCAGAATGCAAGAGACACACAGAGCATTAGAAAGACCCTTCCCAAGTTCATTGAGGTTTCAGAGGTAGCTGTGTTAGTCTGTCTCAGCAAAAACAACAAGGAGCCACAAGCTTTCGTGAGTTGCAACTCACTTCCTCAGAAAGTTAAAGCCACGATAAAATTGTTAGTCTTGAAGATGCCACCGGACTCCTTGATATTTAAGTTAACTCAGTGAGTCCAGAGCAGATCTGGGATTAGAATTTATGCCCCTCAGCCCTTTGTGCTAACTAGGGGTGCGTCTACACTGCACCGTTATTTCGAGATAACTAGCGTTATTTCGAAATAACAATGGGAATGTTTACACAAACATTCCATTATTTCGGAATAATTTCGGATGGCTTATTCCGAAATCTGTAAACCTCATTCTACGAGGAATAATGCCTATTCCGAAATAGCTATTTCGAAATAAGGCGTGTGTAGACGCTCCACTGCTGCTATTTTGAAATAGCCCCTCACCAGGGCCATTCTAAGTTATTCCTCCCCAGTGCCTCATTGGGGCTCTAAATCGAGATAGCACATTTACATTAGGAAAGCCGGTCTCGGACTAATTTTGAGGCTTCCCTGCAGTGTAGATGTGCTATTTTGAAATAAGCTATTTCAGAATAACTATTCCGGAATAGCTCATTTCGAAATAAGTGTGCAGTGTAGACGTACCCTTAGGGACTATCAAATACCTCAGAACAGGCCTTTCCTCTAATTAGTGGCAGCTGTTCAATCTGTTCTGCCATTTCTGGCCTTGGCTTAGCTTCCCTTTCCCCCCCCAACTGTGGGCAGAACTTGGCCTTCTCCTGTTGCCACACCAGACATGTTCTCTGGAGCAGTCTGTTCCTCTCTCTTTGCTTCAACACTGAGACTCAAAACCCCTCTCTCCTAACTAGCGACAGCTCCACCTATCCCCCACACTGGGGCTAGCGCCAGCACTTCCCACGTCTCCACAGCGGCTGCCGCTGCCTGCTTTTGTGCCTTCCTATTTCTGCAGCCATCATGCAGCCGCATTGGCAGGTGAAGAGCTCATCTCCTTGGCTTAATTTAATTAAGGGAGAGACATCTGCAAAATATGTGATTTAATGGCACAGAAAAGTGATGAGTGGTGACCCACAAACATATTACGCAGCACCGATATCTGTCACATTCTAGCAGATTACCGGGCATGAAGCATTGCAGTTTCTAATGAGATCTGACTGACAGGGTAAACTAATCCTCTGCTAAAGGACTCCAGTACATTCCCTCCTATCTATAGGGGTTTGTGGTAGAAAGAAGCAGCCAACTTTTTCTAATTGCTTCCATTTGCAGACTGGAACAAAGCAATTGAGTTACACTTCAGGCTGACAATCTAATATTTGCTTTGTGAAACAATTTGTAGACAAATGGCTGAGATAGATAGTTCTTCACAGAGATTTTTCCCCCCCATTCCTTTGTGATTCTTTTGGTCTTGTGTCAATTTTTCTTTTCAAAAACCATGTATCCTCATCTCACATCTTTATTTGCTGATCACCGACACCGGCATGCGTAAGTGGAATTTCCCCGCAGGCGAGAGTTAGCATAGGAATGATTCAAAGTGCATAGATAGGACACCATTTTTAATCACGGGCACGTACAAATTTTTCCAGAGTGCTGTGTTTGGAGGTTCAGGATCAGGAAACAGGTAATTTCTGGGTTTAAGTAGATCAGCTGCATGCCCAGATATGGACCTCACATTCCTTGAGCCATTCCTGACCCTATACAGATTGATATGACCCTAAAAAATCATTCCCTTGTTGGAGTCCTGGAGCCTGTTTCTCATCCCAGTTACACCAGTGTAAAACCAGGGGCAGCACCAGTTAAGAAAATGGAGCTCCCTCTGTGAAATCAACACCTGGCATCAAAGCTGCCTCTATTCCATTACTCCAGTGCGACAGGAAACCCGATAGGCAATCTGGAGATTTACTTGTGTGTTCCCACATCTCTGGATTTCTCCAGGGTCTCTTCTGGATCAGACTTCTCTCCAGGTGGTGAAATTTTTATTTACCACCACCTCTGCTCTAGCAACCTTATGTGAGCTCAAATGATCCTCATCTTTCCAGCCATTTCCCCTCCCTTCACTGCTCGGCATGCCCCTCCCCACAACGGCAAGCATCTCCAAGTGCTAGAAGGCAAATAGAGAGAAAAATCGATCCAGACAAAGAGTCAATTCTACAGATTCTGCTTGATTGCTATTTGCTGGCCCTCCGGAGTGCCTATCATTAATGAAGAACTTGGTTTAAAAAAAAATACATTGCCCCTTTCCAATACATTCTTCATGGTCAGCAATCACCTTGACAGCTTAAAATAACCCATTGAAACTGCCCTTTGTATGCTTCTGTCAGGAGGTGCTGCTGTCACGTCCTGTGTTACAAAAACCCGTCAGTGTCCTCCCACAGTGTTATCGAAACCTTGGAGACAATCTTGCTACAGCTCGACATGCATATGTAGGTCCCATGCTCATTGGGTTCCTGTCAGTTCCTCCCTTGCACTTTTCCATAACGTGCTAACCTTTGCTACCAGCTCTCTGGTTCCTTCCCGGCCTTCCTTGTCCCCAGAGGGATGTTTTTCAGGCCTAAGCATTATATGCCCCTTTTGGACCACACTTTTTTGCTTCTTGAACAGAGAACATCAAGCAGGAAGAGAAAGAGTCCCCAGTCACTGCGGTACCTGTGGAAACCGAGTGACAGTCCCTTGTAGTAGCTGCATATGGGAAAGCAACCACCCTTCTCAGGTAACGCGAGGGAGAGCTGACTGTATGGTAGGAACCAAGGAGAAATGCTACATTTCCTTTAACTCAGAAAATGAATGGTACAGAATCACAGAATTCTAGGGCTGGAAGAGACCTCAGGAGATCATCAAGTCCAGCCCCCCTGCCCAAAGCAGGAGCAACCCCAACTAAATCATCCCAGCCAGGGCTTGGTCAAGCCAGGACTTAAAAACCCCTAAGGATGGAGATTCCACCCCCTCCCTAGGGAATCCATTCCAGTGCTCCACCACCCTCCTAGGGAAATAGCTTTTCCTAATATCCAACCTAGGCCTCCCACCACCGCAACTGCCATCTGTCACCACTGAAAACAGCCTCTTTCCATCCTCTTTGGAACCCCCCTTCAGATAGGTGAAGGGTGCTATCAAGTGTCCCCTCATTCTTCTCTTCTGTAGACTAAATAAGCCCAAATCCCTCAGCCTCTCCTCATAAGTCATGTTCGCCTGCTCCCTCATCATTTTTGTTGCCTCTGCTGAACTTCCTCCAATGCGTCCACAACAGTGTTTCTTAAACTTTTTAAGACCGAGGAACACCAAACAATTGTTTTTTATGAGGAGCACCAAGGATTGTTGAGAAAAAAAAAATTGGGGGGAAAGAGGGTCGGGGGGAAAGTAATTGAGGAAAAAAAAGGTCACCTGCCCCTTTAAGGGTGGCCATTTTGAATTCTGTGGTTCTCCGCAGCACACCTCCGACTGCCTCACGGCACACCGTGGAACACAGTTTAAGAAACACTGGTCCACAACCTTTCTGTAATGGGGGGCCCAGAACTGGACGCAATACTCCAGATGTGGCCTCCCCAGTGCTGAATCAAGGGGAATCAGTTCCCTAGATCTGCTGGCAATGCTCCTCCTAATGCACTTTGTTGTGCTCTGTGTGTGAAATTTACTTGGGAGCCCCTGGAAATGGAAGGCTCCGCATAGTCCTCCTTTCTTCCCTACCTGGTGTTTCTTTGTGTTCTTCCAGGAGCCCTGGGATCATCTGCTTTACAGCCCTTCATAGCATAAGGCGCCATTTCGTGGACTTGGCTTCCTTGCGGCAAGAGGACTGGACAGAACTAGGTAATTTACTACTGTCCATTCATCTTCCATGCTTGTATTGTCTGCCTACATCTGATGCCACCGGCTGCAACAATCTCTGGTGCTTTGGGTCACCGAGATCATTCCTAGCCAAACCTGCTGTTCTTGTGTCGATGGATAGCCCACAGTGCTCGGAGTCTCTGAGCACCGTGAATAAAAGGCCTTTTAGAGGAGGGAGACAAAGGCTGTCTTTTCCTCAAATGGGTCACCCTGTATCACTGGCACCACTGCATGCACAATGGGACATAAGAACACAAGAACATAAGAATGGCCATACTGGGTCAGACCAAAGGTCCATCTAGCCCAGTATCCGGTCTGCTGACAGTTGCCAATACCAGGTGCCCCAGAGGGAGTGAACACAACAGGCAATCCTCACACGATCCCTCTCCTGTCACCCATTTCCAGACAAACAGAGGCTAGGGACACCATTCCTACCCATCCTGGCTAATAGCCATTGATGGACCTAAGCTCCATGAATCTACCTAGCTCTTTTTGGAACCCTGTTAAAGTCCTAATCTTCACCACATCCTCTGGCAAGGAGTTCCACAGGTTGACTGTGCGCTGAGTGGAAAAAAAACTTCCTTTTGTTTGTTTTAAACCTGCTGCCTATTCATTTTATTTGGTGACCCCTAGTTGACAAAAACTATAGACCAAAGGGTACAAGTTTACACTTCCTCAGTTTGGAATGATTTGTGGATCATCCTCTTCCCTGATGCATCTTTTTTTATTCCAAAGCGGAAGACTGGGCCCTATGACCAATCACCCATAGTCCGTACCACATAGTCACCCACTGGGGCTGAGTAACACTCCTGGACTGATTCAGGGCACCTTAGGTCAGCGATGGGCAAGGTAGGCTAGTGAGTGAGCTGCTTGAGTGGCCCTTCTTCATCCCAGTGGGCTGCGAGACTATCATAACCAAGACATCATCCCGGGATAGGACAGTTTTGCTACCTGAGCTCGTGTAACTAGAATTTGTGGGTGTGGCAAATGAACCACAGCAGTGCTTTAATTTAACTCAGAAGGAGCACATGGCTCTCTCAGTCAATCTTGGGGCCAATCAGCATGCGCCTCACTTCACGTGCCCGGGCTTGAAGTGCATGTCATGTTAGTAATATGGGTAAGAAAAAAACCCTACATGGATGGAAACTGGCAACCCTGCATGTGGGCAACGGTGAACACAACGTCTCGTGGGCTACCATAGAACCCACCGGCCCTGAGGGCCTCCGGCTGCCCACCACTGCCTCAGGCCCATGTTACTTATCCGCCTGGCATTGTGAAGTAAATGGCATGATGTTGCACAAGCTCCAAGATTATTTC
The DNA here is from genome assembly GCA_019425775.1 of Rafetus swinhoei. Taxonomy (NCBI): domain Eukaryota; kingdom Metazoa; phylum Chordata; order Testudines; family Trionychidae; genus Rafetus; species Rafetus swinhoei. The sequence continues at coordinate 343,589,455 of CM033437.1, read as the reverse complement.
AGTGTTGTTCAGCGGTGTGGCAGATAGATCTGCGGACGACAGGTGGTTTTGTTGGGGTAAGGTCGAGGCATGTCGCACCCATTCCCTTTATAAACAGACTCGTGTCTCCAGGGCTTCAACCAGCGCCTTTCACCAGCATTACATTCATTTAAAACAATAACAGTATGATGGGTATTTTAAAGTGCCACTGACAAGCGGGTAAAGGCAAGATGGTGTTTGGCACGGCTTGGGAAAACTCACACATGCGCCTGGTTGAGGGAGGGGGCCATTCTGGGCTGGTTCATCAGAAGAGAAAGCCCCCTACTGAGACCACACATTTCAGTGTCCCCCTGAGCACAGGAAGCAGCGGGGCCTTCACCCCACCGACTGGGAAAACCACCGTGCTGGCAGCTGTTGAGTTCTGCCTAAAAATCTGCCCTTCTGTTTGGGTCTAAGAAAAGCCATGAGACCCAGCCCTGGTCGGTTCAGATCTTCCGCATACTCCTTCTGGACCTTTCCCAGAGCTAGGAAGAAAACCAAAAATCTTTCCTGGGGTACCTTGTCCTGCCAGAGGTTGTTTCACTGTCACCATCTATGACAGTTCCTCCTGGTGAGCACCCTGAGTTAGGACTGGCCGGGTGTGTCAGAGACACGAGACAGACTTCAACATCTCTCAGCTTCCCACAGCTTCAACAACAGCGGGCAAACGGCCCATTTGGCCACCAGGGAACTGTGGACATTCAGAGGCTTGGTGGTGGGGTGGCAGAGAGAGCTCTGCAGGACCCGGGATGGGGGCTAAAAAGACTCTCCAATGGGAGAGTTAAAAGTCAAAGCGTGGAAGCCATCTTTCAGGCTGACAGCAGGAAGTGATTCAGAGGGACTTCCTGTTTTATAGGAATCCACAAGCTAGCCTTCAGAATCGAGCCTACAGGCATCCGTGCCGAGTTGCTGGTCCCTGCTATCGGCCCTGGAGGTACCTGGTCCACAGACAGAACATGCACTGCTTACCTACAGCTTGACAAAGAATATTAGGTACACCCCAGCTCAGGGGTGGGCAATAATTTTTGTAGGGGGGGGGCACTTCACCCATATTGATTAGGGTCATGGGCTGGTCTGGGAAGGGGCGGGGGATTTAGGCAGAAAGGGTGGGTCTCTCTAGGCACCGCCTGTGTGGGGGGGGGAAGGAGACTTTGCACTCTCCCCCGTGGAGCAGGGGAGCATGGGAGGTCTCTCCCTCCCCATCCTTCCAGGGGCACACGGTGCTCAGAGGGAACCAGCAGTTCCCTCTAGTGCTGCATGCCCCAGCGGGAGGAGACTTCTCGCGCTCCCCCGGCCCCAGACCCTCAATTGGCTGGGATTGGGGAAGCATGAGAGGTCTCTCGGCCCCCCCCTCCCGTTGCTGGGGCGCATGATGCCTAGAAGGAACCACCAGCCATTATGAACAGCAGACAGCTCGTTCTGGCGCTGTGCGCCCCCAGCGAGGGAGTGGGGAGGAGAGTCTGTGTGCTCCCCCAACCCCAGGTCTTGATTAGCCTGGGGGCGGGGGTGTGGCAGGGCGGGCCATAGGCCAGATGAAACGGTTTGATGGGCTGGATCTTGCCTTCTCCTGCCCCAGCAGTTCTATTTCTGTGTATGTGTGTGTGTGGGGTGGGGGTGGGGGGTGCACCGTATGGTGCCAAGAGACAGGCATCTCCCACCCATACTGGAGACATCAGTCAGAGTCTGTCAGTCTTGGTGCCCCACCTGCGATGCTTGTTTTGGAGCCTGAAGCATTTTTATTCTGACAGCACTCCAAACAGCCCGCCGCAGTACAAGAGCCACAGTGCTGGGGCAGAACAGGTAGCAGCTCAGTACTGCACCAGAGTATTCACGTTCTACGAGCACGTGCTGGAGAGTCCCAATAAATGTGCTGGGAAAGGGGCTTACCCAGTAGTTAACATTCACAGTGCAGCAGGACAGAAAAAGTAACAGAAACAGGCAGACCCATATCCATATTTCCAGCTACAAATGAAGGCCTCGGACATAAAGTAATTACTTGCGTTCTTCACCAACATTCAAGACTATTGTTAACAGGGATCAAGACAAGACTGTCACTGAAGAGAGAAATGAGGAACTTGCTTGTAATTTGATTTTGAGGCGAATAGATCATGAAGCTGTCAATGCAGGTGAGAGAAGAGCTCTAGCACGGAGTCTAAAACCTAACCTCCAAATAACCCAATAAATATTCATTCAGCACCTTCCTTAGCCTTATTTTCTCAGGCAAAAAAACCTGCTTTCACTCTCCCTGCTGAAAAGTTCATTCCATTGATTCCCCCGCTGAGTGTCAGGTAAAGAAAGTCAATGAAGCCCTCCTACCCTTTCCTTTAGTCCATTTCCACTGTAGCAAAATGGAATTCAACTGTTTACTCGGAGCTAACCAAACATCCATATTCAGGCAATAAAAATCATTACCGAGGCCACAAAAACCTATATCATGAAAGGTCATACATAGCACAAAGATTAAAAGTGCCTCCAGGAAAAACTGAAATGGCTAATCTAAATAAAACCTTTGCGTCAACAGGAAAACTTCAGCACGGCCAGAGAGAAAGCAGGTGCAAAGCAGCACTCAGAGGCTAGACTGATATTGTAAGATGATTGCCTTGCTTTTTGGGCAGCTAGACATGAACGATATAATACTATATGGTTACATACAATGCGGTATGTTCAGGCATTATCAGATTAGATCCACAAGTCTAATACAGCAGCTGGTCTCCATCAGTGGCCAGTACCGGCTAATTCAGAAGAAGGTATAAAACTCCATAGGACAATTATGGATTAAATCGCCCCCTTGGGGAAATACTTTCTGAAGCCCAGACAATTAGCACTACATTCTATCTATTGTTTGCAGTATTGTAGCGGAGTTGCTCCCAGGATACGAGACAGATAAAATGGGTGGGGTAATATCTTTTACTGGACCAACCCTACTTGTCTTGTTCTATTTGTTGTGACTTTGGATGCTTTGGCTACTTATGTAATGCCGCATCTTGTTTTTCAATGCTGCTAAGTTATGTAATGCTGCTGAATATCTGGTGGCAGTCAGTCCCACAGGTTTATTATGAACGGTGTAAGAAAAGCACTCCCTTTTCCTCAGCTGGAAACCTGTGGTCTTTCCATGTCACGGGTCATGTGTGCCCCAGAGAGCGCTGGTGCCAACTGACAGAGGGATGCATAGAATTTTATGGGGGCTCCCTGGGTCAGAAATATGCATAACAGTTCACTGAAGGGGGGCATGTGAGGTCTTTCCTGAGAGCTCATAGCCCATTGGTCATCAATATCACTGAGGAATGTATGTACAGATAATATTTAAGGCGTTACAGATCTATAATAAAAATTGTGAGGTCTTGGAACGATGAGAGGTTGCCAGAGGTGACATACCTCAGACATGCATCTCCCTGGCTGGCCACTTCTACATTGCATGTCTCACAATGCAGGTTTTGTTTGCATCCTGAGCCAGATGAGCGACAGAGAAATGTACAAGAGAAGAAAAGTTTAGGAATAAACAACCATTGGGAGGGCGTGTCCTGATTATGTATAGGGATTGTTCTAGGAATATAATAATGTAGTCAATTAACCAATAAGCAAAAGCTTATAGGTTAATGCTATAGACTACATGCATCCTCCCCACCCCAACAGTAAATTTTTTAGCAGGCTGGCCAGCAGCCCAGCTTAGTCCCGGGACTCACCCTGGCTGCGGCTCTGCATTTAAAGTGTATTACGAGCCAGCTGGGCAGGAAGCCTGGTTCAGTTCCAGCTCAAGCCGGGTCCGGGAGCTCAGACCCTTCCCGGACAGGGGCTGCTGCCACCCCGCACTGCTGCTTCTGTATCAGAGGCAGCAGCGTGGGGTGACAGGCAGCTGGTCTGCGAGGGGAGCTAGTTTTTAAACTGGCTCCCCTCACGGACCAGCTTCTGCCTGGAACCCCATGCTGCTGCCTCTGATACAGAGGAAGCAGTGTGGAGTGGCAGGGGCTCCTTGGGAGTGAGGCCGGAGCACACTGGCTGCTGGCCCCACCCCCAGGGATAACAGAATAGATAAGTAACCAATAAAAATTCATGAGGTCACTCGACTATTCAATTAACTGATATTTAACATCCCTAGATTGTTCTGGTATAACATATGGTGGAAAGCAATACACTGATCCCTTTACCTAGGAGGCAAACTGATGGCACGCTTGTCTCATGAAGAAGGTTCACTGGCTGTAAAGTACAAGGAGTTTGGGTGAGCAATACTCTACGAGACAGGACAGTGTCTTGTTCATTAAGTCTAGGCTCTAGAATGTGTGTTATAATTTTACTGGTCTCCGAGATTTCTTCTTGTTATCACTTGCATCTTTGCTTTGTTAAATACGCTGATGCTTGATTTCACCATCTCTGCGTGCTCTGTGTTCAGCGAAGAGATAAACTGAGGCGGAACTGGCAAGCGGGAGGGTGCTGGCTTCTTTGCAAGCAGTGAGTCTGAATGCTGCGAGGGCCCAGCTGAGCAGGGGCTGGACTCTCCAAAAGAGCTAGATAAATTCATGGAGGTGGGGTCCATCAGTGGCTACTAGCCAGGATGGGTAGGGACGGTGTCCCTAGCCTCTCTTTGTCAGAGGCTGGAAATGGGTGACAGGGGAGGGATCACGTGATGATTCCCTGTTCTGTTCATTCCCTCTGGGGCACCTGGCATTGGCCATTGTCGGAAAATAGGACACTCGGCTAGATGGACCTTTGGTCTGACCCAGAATGGTCGTTCTTATGTTCTCCCGGAGATGCTTGGAGGCTGGAACTAACCTGTAGAGAGCAGGGCCTCCATAGGACCGGCGGGAAGGGCATATGGTCAGCGGAGTTGGGAAGCTGACGCAGGCCAAGCACAGACAAGGCAGGTGGCAGAGAGCTGCCTCCCAACTTAATGACTCCAGGAAGCGTCCCAATATGGGTTTTAGCTACTTCATATCTCTGCATGCAACAACCTTCTCTGGGCATCCCTAAGCACCAGCTCTGCAGAATGTACATCAGTGTTTCTTAAACGTTTGAAGACCGAGGAACACCAAACAATAATTTTTCATGAGGAACACCAAGGATTTTTTTTGGGCAAAAAGGGATCGGGGGAAGTTACTGAGCAAAAAAAAAAAAAAGTCACCTGCCCCTTTAAGGGTGGCCATTTTGAACTCTGTTGTTCTCCACGGCACCAGTGTGCCGCGGAACACACTTTAAGAAACACTGATGTACATGATTATACTGCCTGCTAGCTCCATTGTATGCAGACATGCTCCATGTGCCCCAGAAAACATCCTTGGCCTCCCCACTTCAGAATCAATTCAGAAAAAATCCTCCTGACTTTTAAAACGCTTGATGGATTTTCTCCAGCCTAACTCATCTGAACCACTTTATTCTCAAGTCCCCTCAGCGTTCTTAGATCTTACCACCTACGTCCCAGTGACTTACTGCTCTTCATCCGTTTGTTCCACACGGCGCTCCTTGCCTTATTGCTGTCTGCCTGGTTCTTTCGTCTGTCTCGTCTGCTGCCTTTGCTCACTGTGTCACGGATACAAATAGGCCTCCAAGGCAGTGCCAAGGATTTGAACGAGTTTCAGTGATTCACTGGGACTACTCGTGTCTTTGAAGTGAAGCCCGTAATGATGTGCTTTGCTGGACTGGGGCATTAAGCTCTAAATTCTTTGGGGTGCCGGGACCCACATATGTGTTGTGAGCTGAGGGAGTGCATTATGCACCCTGGACATCTACTGTGAAACAAGAACCACAATGGCAACAAAACTCCTTTTTTAAAGGGCCTCGTGATCAGGATAGTCAACAAAGACGAGAAGGCAGGCGGCCAGCCACATGCTATGGTTAGCCCATGGCTAAGCTATTCCAAGTCCTTATATTCAAGTGATTACATTACTAGTTTAGAAAAGAGAAGACTGAGAGGGGACACGGTAGCTGTTTTCAAGTATCTAAGAGGGTGTTACAAGGAGGAAGGGGGAAAATTGTTCCCTTTGGCCTCTGAGGATAGGACAAGAAGCAATGGGCTTAAACTGCAGCAAGGGAGGTTTAGGTTGGACATTAGGAAAAACTTCCTAACTGTCCAGGTGGTTAAACACTGGAATAAATTGCCTAGGGAGGTTGTGGAATCTCCATCGCTGGAGATATTTAAGAGCGGGTTAGACAGACACCTGTTTGGGATGATTCTAGACGGTGCTTGGTCCTGCCGTGAGGGCAGGGGACTGGACTTGATGATCTCTCGAGGTCCCTTCCCGTTCTATGATTCTGTGATTAGAGAAAAATTACTTAAGGACAAGCAGCAGAAGTATCATCCCCAAAGAGTCAGATTCTTTGCGCTAGATCTTCTGGTAAATTTCCATGAAGGTGTTTTTGAATTTTCCACACATGAAAAATCAGCACCAGATAAGACATTTTTCTGCTGCATCGTTTTTGACTTCTGCTCTTTGGCTGACTCAAAAACAAAACATCCGAGGACAAAGGCTGTGGCATGGTTGCAGCACAGATAGCGCTGACACTCCAAGCAAGAGGAGAGAGCTTGCCTGTTGACTTAATCCCCACGCTCCCACAAGCAGAGGTGGCTGCATCTGAGGGAGAAGCTCTCAACACAGTGCTGTCCATACCAGTGAGTGGGTGCAAATTACATTGCTCTGGAGGGTGGCTTATTTATACCTCCGAGCGACATAACTTATACCAACCTGAGCTGTAATGTGTACTTGGCCTCAGTCCCTCAAGGACTGGACAAACAGGTGATCTGAGAGTAGCGCATTTATTGTGCAACGACTCACTCGGCTTTCTCATCTTCTCATCCCACATCTTGATTGTTTCTCTGTTACATCTTGTCATGACCTAGACTGTGAGCTTTCTGGAGCAGGGATTTTTATGACATGCTAGTACAGGTTAAACACCTCTGTCAGCTGGGACTCCCTGATCTGGCAACATCTGTCGTCCAGCAGGACCACGGGTGTTCCATGACTAGAGTCCCGGTGGAGGGCTGGCAGCTGGGCTCCCTGCTGCTGGGTTGCCTGGTGCGCTGCAACTGGGCAGCTAGGCACAATCTGGCGAGGCCAGGAGCTCAGTGCTCCGCAGCTGGGCTGCTCGGTGGGGCCAGGAGCCTAGCATGCAGCGAGCTGGGCTGCCTGGCATAGAGGGAAGGAGATGGGGGGACCAGCAGAGCAGCGAGGCTGGTGGTTGGTCCAGGGCTGGGCGGGGAGCCGGTAGCAGGGGAGCCAGATATGATCTCCCCTCTTCTGGCAAAATCCCTCATCTGGAACCAGTCAGGTCCTGAGGGTGCTGGACCAGGGAGGTCCAACCTGTACAATGTGCATCAGAATGCGCCTTCATCTTTGGTACCCTCTAAGTGCTACTGAATGCAAATATATTGTAAGAGTTTCTGATGCAGTTTTCTGAACACAGCAAATAACGAGGCCATTCGCCGGACATTAACACTCCTCCTGTAGGTGTTACTTGACAACAAAAGTAGGGTTGCCAGATACTTTTGCAAAAAATCCCAAACGGTGGGGAAAAAAATTGGTTGAGCAAAAAAAAAAAAGAAAAAAGGAAAAAGGTCTCTGCACCTTTAAATTCCCGTGCTCCTCACTCCCCCCACAGCAGGGGAAAAATGTCCCCGTTGGCCTTCCGAGAAAAACAGAAAATACCACTGGACATTTTCTGTTTTTTTTTTTAACGGACAGAAGACGCAATTACTGGACTGTCCAGGAGAAAACCAGACAACTGGCAACCCTAAATGAAAGGACCCAGGAAAATGAGGCATTGTTAACCCTCTCCACCATGTGAATGAGAATATCACACAGTGAAAAAAAAAATCACTCCTCAATTTTCATATTCCATAGGGCATAAGATGATCAGTAGCTGGGGCAGGGTAGAAATTTGCCTTGTTACGGGACTGCACAATCAGCTATGTGCATTGAGGGATGTGTGTTGGGTTGTATCTTTTCCTCTGAAGCACCGGGAATCACGGGACATAAGAAGGCAACTGTCCCTGGTCCTCCTAATGCCCCTGTATCATGTGAAATGGCTGGTAAAGAAACACGAGGGGAAAGCCCATTCTCTGATCGCTCAACACAAATGGGGAAAGCAATCAAGTGGAGGAGTGGTTTTTAATCCTCTGCTGTTAGGATTTTTGGTTAATGCAGTGAAACCACTAATTAAAGCTCATTAAAGCTGTGCTGAGATCAGAGCTCAAAGAATACGGCAGGGGGAAAAACACGAGTAAAAGAAACGGCGAGGAAATATTTTGGAGCCAAATGCTTAATTGAACAATCAAACAATTTTTTAAATTAAAACAAGCAAAAGCAAATCTAGGGCAACGTTCTCTAAGCACTCAACACAGGTCTGACTTCACAAGTATGGAGATAATAGTCTTTCCCACCAGATAAGGGATTTCCAGCCTGGGGGAGTCAATTCGGCCTCTGGTTCCTTTGCAGAGTAAATGTGGTAGAGCTTAATTCAGCAAGGTGCCAAACATCCGAAACACCCATAGCTAGCTGAGCATTCTCCAAGCCTTGCAGAATAAAGCAGGGGTGGGGAATAGAAGGCCCCAGGGCCGCATGTGGCCCCTGGCTTGCCCAGAACTGGCCCTCAAGGCTCAGGGCTTGCCCCCCAGCATTGGGGAGCCTGTGTTGGTGCTCCAGCCTCCCTCTGCCCCCTGCGGGACTGGAGCACACAAAATCTCCTAGCCCAGGCCCCACTAGGCTCCAGTGTGTGAGGGGAATGGGGAAGTGGGATGTGTTTTTTTGCTTCTCACTTGTGTGCGGTTCCCAACTGATTTTTCTGTGGGTCAGCAGCCCCTGACCTAAAAAAAGGTTCCCCACTCCTGGAATAAAGCCTTTATGGTCAAGTCCCCTGCTTGGTTATGAAGACAAATCCTCCACACATGGGAATCTTGGGGATGCACCCGGGGGAGTGCGCTTAACAGTTTTACTGCCGCCCAGTTTCCATTGTTAGCCACTGAAAGTCCAGAGGCATGACTTGAGCTATTGTACACATTCAGGATCTCATATTGTGCCCACCGGTGTGATATCTGCTCTTACCTGTGCCTAAAGGGAGACTGGTCACAGACCTACTCTCAGGGCCAGCTCACAACATTTTGGCACTTGAGGCGGAGAGCTCAAATGACGCCCCCCATGCCCCCTTTTCTCCTGCCTGCCTGTTCTGTCTCTTGTGCCCTCCTTCCTCCAGCACAGCACTCCACCATCTCTGTGCATCTAGAGCTGAGAGAATACATATGCACCAGCAGCAGACACAATTTTCTACACTCTGGGTCCTAGTGGCGCCCCCCCCCCCGCAGTCTGGCACCTGCGGTGGCCGCCTCAGTTCACCTCATGGTAAGGCCAGCCCTGCCTACTCTCCCCATTTCTCCTCCAGCTTTGGCACTCAACACCGTGTCCCATGCAGACTGTCTAGCTCAGGTGTGGGCAATAATTTTTAAGAGGGGGCCACTTCACAAATTTCTGAACCTCGGGCCGAAGGGGCGGGGCCAGGAGACTTCTCGTGTTCCCTCGTCCACAGACCCTGATTGGCCTGGGAGTGGGGGAGCACGTGAAGTCTTCCCCCTCCTCACCCCTCACCGCCTAAAAGGAAGCACCCTCTGATGCTGTGTGCCCCTGGTGGGGGGAGGGCTTTGTGCGCTCTGCCCACCCCCAGGCCAATCAGGGCCTGGGGGAGCACGCAAAGTCTCTCACCCCTACCCGCACCCTGCCAGGAGTGCGCAGAGGCTAGAGAGAAACGCCGGCTGTTTCTCTCTAACCGCCATGCACCCCTGGCAGCGGGGAGGAGACTTCGTGTGTTCCCTCGTCCCCAGGTCTTGATTGGCCTGTGGGTGGGGGAGCGGCCGCAGGCTGGATCCACTGGCTTGGCAGGCCAAATCCGGCCTGCGGAGGCCCCTTTGCCTACCCCTCGTCTAGCTTCACTCCCGCTGCTCTCTAGGAACATGATGGCTACCTTCCGTCAAGTACGGCAGAAGAGGCTCTCATGTAGGCAGCCATGGAAACAACAGGATTCGAGTGTGTATTGTAAGTGGTGATAGGATCGCAGAAAAGGACAAAAGCGTGTTCGTTCACCCCGTCCTTTCCCTGCTCAGAGCTAGCTGCTTACTACACGCTTTCTAGGGGTTTTACAGCGCCCCTGCGGTCGGGCACTGCGGCACACTATCTGGTTTAGCAGAGGGCACCCTAACATACAAGCGGGCGCTCCCCAAAGGGGTAAGAGTGAAGTCGCCAAATGAGTATCCTCACCGAATCAACAGCTGTGATATTATTTCCATCCTGACAGGCACATTTTTAACCCCTTCCAGTTAGAAGTAAAAGGGGAGTCTGGGGGAGCTCTGGAGCGCATCACACCGCCACCACCGCGTAGGTTTTGCACAGGACAGAGCCAGGCCTGGAAGGAGTAAGTACTGCCAAAGCCGGGGAGGGTTCCAGGCAAGGGACTATTGCGGCAGGCTGACATTAAGGTGCCCTGGGTGCAGGTCAGAACTGAAGTTCATCAGCAGAACTGTATTCAATGGAAACATGCGGAGTAGCTTCCCGCACCGTGCCTATCTCTAGCTATTTCCACAGCCGCTTAGATTCATGGGCATCAAACGTGCTCAATTATAGATTTATTAAGCGAAAGAGAACAAAACCAGAACAATAAATAATGCATTCGCCCTCACGGTCGTGCTAGCAACCGAACCCAGACTCAACCACATTGGGAGGCTCAGATTTCAGCAGCACACAGCTTTCTGACGCACCTCAAAAGCACTCTTGCCGTCCAATTCCCTCTGGGTAACTCCAGTAGATGGCAGCATGCCCCTGCTAATTCCTCGTGGTCGGACGGGGGTCCCATGCAGATCAGACTCCAAACAAAACATCTCCAGCCAAACAAGCCCAGAAGAAAGGGGGCTCCGAGAACCCAGCAGCCTAAACGGCATGGCAGTGAGGAATGCAAGCCTTGCAGAAATCTCATTACCGAGTCGGATCCTGCTCCCACCAAAGTCCACTGGTGCTTGAGAGAGTTCAGCAGAAGCAGGCTTGCGTCCTGTGGGACTAAGCTACCATCTCTGTCACAGGGGATGCTATATGTACCCACTACAACATTTAGAAACAATTTCAGGTGAAAAGAAAAGGCCAGCTTTGCTGTGAGTAATCAGATCTTTCCCAGAGCAGCTGGGGCTTTTGTTTTAAAAACCTAAGGGCTTGTCTAGACTGCCCACGGCTTTCGAAAGAAAATATGCAAATTCGGCGTGAATTTGCATATCTTCTTCCGATTCCGTTTTCGGAACAGTTTTTCGGAAAACATCCCATTTTTCGAAAGAACCCCATATACCTCATTTTTTTAGGAAGAAGGGTTCTTTCAAAAAAGGGTTCTTTTTTTCGAAAGAACTGCGTCTAGACTGCTTTTTTTGTGTGAAAGCCGCGAGCAGTCTAGATGTGCCCTAAAGGTTTAAATGCCCAGTTTTTACCCTATTTACTAACAAACAAATGACAGCAGGAGCCTTTTGGAAAGAGGAACGGTGATCAGCCTCGCTTGGTCCGAGGGCGATGCTCTGTGGTAGGAATGGTAACTGGTTAGCATGTGGCTTGCTGGTATGCTTACCAGTTACCGGCCCTTGTCAATGGACTCTGGCGGCAGCCAGCCATGTCGGCCAGAGCTGCCCTAGCCATGGAGGGACAATGGGCCAGGCGGTGGGACTCCGTGGCCGGACCTCATGGCAGTGGCTGTGGCAGGGCCAGGTGGCAGGCCCCGAGTTACAACGGTTAACAGGTTAACCGTGTTAACATCCATATTCTGTGGGAGCCAAAAGCAACTAACTCCCAACATCAGTGACTTGAGAACAGCAGGGCAGCCTCTTCGCACAATATAGCCCAGCCTGGTGATCTGTGGGGAAAGGATTTGTACGTTTGCTTCTGGGACCGTACATTTAATTAGCGATTTCCTACGCCCCGTCTGGGTGTCCTCACTACTTCTAAGCCAATAATACCGAGCTGCGGACAGGACATTCCCTGGCTGAGTGGGTGACGGGACCCCGAGAGAATACATATGCCAGCGACTCCACGGACATGGAGCACCGTCATGACTGAACAGTACCTAGCTGGACGTCCGCTTGCTGAGGCGGACAACGACAGACGCAGCCACAGCAGCTGCATTTCACTGGGAAGCAGAAGGATAGGTCGTTATCCTTCCTGCACAATACAAATTCAAAATGGTCCTTGTATACAGACAGGTGGAGTTGATGACATGCGCGTGGCTACGTTTCAAGGGCCTATTCATGGCCAATTTGTGAACAACGTCTGGAATGCTGACAGTGTGTTCTGATACCCGCATCAGCCATGTTCTCTAGGATAGCCTGAGAGTTGGACTGTCATGGAAGCTCCACACCTCTCAGAAAGTTGCCTTGAAATTCAAGAGCCCAAACAGCTCCCTGAGTAGCGTGAACAGGGTCGCCAAACGCCATCCACTAATGTGATCTATGCCATCAAGCGCCAGCAACGCCCCTCGGCCATGGATACTGGCCAAACTGGACAGTCTGTACGAGAAAGAATTAATGGACACAACTCAGATACCTGAAAAGGCAACACACAGAAACCTGTTGGGGAACATTTCAACTTGCCCGGACACTCATTCATGGATCTCCAAGTCACCCTGTTGTTTCAGGCCAATTTCACAAGCCAACTCCACGGGGAGGCCTCAGGACTCAGCTTCATTTACAGGTTTGACTCCCTCAACAGAGGTATGAGCAAAGACATTGGGTGGATGGCCTGCTACATTCCACATCCTAATGACTTCAAAAACCAAACAATGGGAACTTAAGAACACTTAGCACCATCTCTGTCAGCTTCATGTAGAACAGACGCTCTAATTGACTATTCTTTTTCCTTCTCCCCCCGCCATCCCATACGTATTTAGAAACGAGACCTTTAATAACTCCATCTGAAGAAGTGGGTTGTGAGAGAGACCAGCTACCTGTATTTGTTGTTTTTTAAGTATTTCCAATTACAGACTAACTCGGTTACCCCGCTGACACTACTTAGCTTTTGCAGACACTACTGCTACTCATCTCTTGTAAATCAGGTCCCATGATGGAAGAGGTTTCCCACCCTCATGTTTGTTTCCCACCCAATCAGTCTTGATTTCTCTTTTTTAACATGGATTTATATTTTCAGAGGCCAACCCAAGATCTTCTCCCACCCCACAGAGTCCTCTATTTGCTCACTGTCCTCTCTACATCTCCACCATAAGGCCATGTATGTGGTGCCTCTCTCCTCTCCAGAGAAACAGATGAATTCTGGTCACATTCCTGTAAACGAACTAGCCAGAGTGATCAATGCTGAGCAAAAAACAGATGGACCAGAGCCCTGCTTAACTAGCGCTCCCAGCACCAGCTAAACTGTAATGAGGGGAGGGCAAGAGAGGGACCAAGCTGAAGTCAAACGTGTCCTTGGCATGGTATTAACTCCTCAGTTGGCCCCATGGCTCAGGCTGGAGAAACAAGATTACATCTGATTCAAAGTCAGTTTGCTCATTTCATAGGAGTTCTACTGATTTAAAGGAGTCTGATAATATCCTTATAACCTGTCGTTAATCTGCAGTTATCTTCCAGCACAAACTAGCCTTTCCAACCCGCTAGCGAACAGTAGCAACTCTCAATTCACCCGAGGCCAGCGAGGTCAAATTACATGCTGTTTTAAGAAATTCAGCATCTTCCATCACTCTCCCATGCCCAGCTCAATTAACGTCCTGGAAGAAGGCAGTATTACCGTCACCCTATGCATCAGAAGGAGAGAACAACAGGATGGCTGAGGAATAAAGTCTTCCATTGAATAAGCCCTTTCACCGTGGAAGAACATTAGATTGAAAGATGTGTCTGAACCAGAAACTGAAATCTGGACACCTTGGAAGTTGGATGTGCATGTCCTGAAACCAGAAACAAGTCGGGGCCCTAATATCCAGGAGTGGGTAAACTTTTTGGTCTGAGGGCCACAGCTGGGTAGGGACATTGCATGGCAGGCCATGAACCGTGAGCAGAGGGTCGGAGTTCAGGATGCAGCTTAGAGCAGGGGCTTGGGGTGCGGGGTGGGAGAGGGGTCAAGGCAGGGAGTTGGGGTGCAGGAGAAGGTACAGGGTGTGGTTCGTGGCTGGGTTCAGGGTGTGGACTTTGCCTAGGCGCTGTTTATCTCAGGCAGCTCCTGGTTGGCGATGCAGCGGGGCTAAGGCAGGTTACCCCCGCAGCCCTGGTCCCGGCCACAAGCTGCTCGCAGATGTGGCTGTCAGGTCCAGCACCGGCTCCTGAGGTCTGTGAGGGGAGGGCAACTCTGTGTGCTGTCAGAGACACCTCCCTTGCAGCTTCCCTGGGCCTCAGTTCCCTGTTCCCCATGGGAGCTGCGGGGATGGTGCCCTCCTGTGAGGAAAGCGTGTGGAGCCTCTGCCCCTCCCAGGGGCTGCAGAGATGGGCTGACCACCTCTGGGAGCGGCACGGGAAGGGGAGAACTGCCTTAGCTCTGCTGCACTGCCGGACTGGCAATCCTAAAGGCTGACGGGCTTGAGGTGGCCTGCAGGCCATAGTTTGCTCACCCCTGTGCCAGACACTGGACACGTAATAAAAAGGCTGTCTCTGCCCAAATACCTGAAAATACTAGGATGTAGTTTAGAGAAATTGATCTTTATAGCTTCCTTTGCACAAATACAGTGACCAGGTACCGGTATCACTGACACCTCCTGTTATGAGAAAGGATACACTTATTTCTAAAGCAGTATGAAAGCGGGCAGTTTCGCTTTTCGTTGGGAAACACCGAATCACGAAATCCAAAAAATATAGGGCAGGAAGGGATCTCAAGAGGACACCTGCTTCTTCCCCCCTGCGCTGAGGCAGGACTAGGGATGTAATGGTGTAGTCAATTAATCAATTAACCAATAAGCAAACGCCCCCCCCGGCCAGTAAATTTTTTTAGCAGGCTGGCCAGCAGCCTGGCTCAGTCCTGGCTCATGCCGGGTCTGGGACCTAGTCCTGCTGCGGCTCTGCATTAAAGTGTATTAGGAGCCAGGTGGGCAGGCAGCCCGGCTCATTTCCGGCTCGCGCCAGGTCCAGGAGCTCAGACCCCTCCCTAGACAGGGGCTACTGCCACCCTGCTGCCTCTTTATCAGAGGGAACAGCATGGGGCGACAGGCAGCTGTTCTGCAAGCAGAGCTGGCTTTTAAACTGGCTCTCCTCGCAGACCAGCTCCTGCCTGGCACCCCACACTTCTGCCTCTAATACAGAGGCAGCAGCGCAGAGTAGCAGGGGGCTCCTCGGGAGTGCGGTTGGAGCACACTGGCTGCCGGCCCTGCCCCTGAGGATTATAGAATAGTCGACTAACCGATAAGAATTCATGAAATTAATTGACTATTCAATTAACCTATATTTAACATCCCTAGGCAGGGCCATTCATACCTAAGTCCGTGGCTGAGAGATCTCTCTGACATGCCAACATTTCCCTGGCTGTTGGCTCATGTCGAGTTCCTTTCCCCCTCCCTGACTGATCTTCCAGCTGAGGGCGAACCCAGCATCTCCAAGTAAAACCCATCTGAAATGAAACCTCCCCTGTCATATTAAAGCTCCAGAAAGCACTGAACTTCACAGGACTCTGATGTGAACCGCAGCAGGTTTACAAGCTTTTGCATAACTGTGGTTGACGTTGCAAGGTCTCACCAGAACCAGGTGAGTATTATGGGGATGCAGGTTCCAGTGAGAATATTCTGCATGGCTTTGACTTCACAGAAGAAAGGGCTTCCCACTCATACTTCCTTATGGAGGTTTATTCTGCCTAACTAGCAAACATCCAAGGGGACCCACTCCAGACAAGGCTGAGAAAGCCGTGCTCTTCAGAGCGCTGTACAAACCTTTGAAGGATGTAAAGAAGGAAAAAAGCATCAACACCTAGACACCACAAATTTGCTAGGTTCCCCTGCCCTTTCTTACATGGCACCAGCCTGCACTGTAAAGCGCACCAAACCAAACACTTGCATGTGTTAATTTACAGGAAAAATTTACAGCCTGACCAGCTGTCTTGTTCCAAAATTAAACCATAATGTGAAGAGAGCTGCATATTAACTTTTAATAGTATTTGTCTGTATACTGAACTCCAGACTTCAAACTCTAATGGGCAGACAAATAACAGCAGGGCCAGAGAGCTAATTTCAGTACGGCATGCCTAGCCAGTACTGAATGCGAATTACAAAGAACTTGCACAATAAATAGCCTCATGAAAACTGGAATATAAATCATTTTTTTCTATTGAAAACTGTTCATTTCTTCCCCCATCTCAACTGATTGACTAAATACAGAACTGTTTGAAATGCATAACATATTGAAATAGTCACAATTTCCTTTTGATTAAGTCATAGGAATGAACTATGGATTATTTTGCTTCAAGGCAGTTTCTATAGAAAGATTCGGGAAACACGGGGGTTGCAGGGTTTTACAAACTGGATTAAATGTGGATTAAACGTCACATTCTACAGTCACGGATCATTGTTTCCAACAGCAGAGGCAGCATTACTAGCTGTTAGCAGCTGGGAATAGGAACCAGGATTTCTGAGAGAGCTCCAATACAAGCTGTGTGACAAAAAAAAAAAAAAAAAAAAAAAATCTTAGTGACTCACTTTCCCCATTTATAAAATGGGGTGGGGGGAAAATGATATTTCTCTGCCTTTGCAGAGTGCTCTGAAATCCTGGTATGAGTGGTGCTACAGAATCACTGTCAACATTACTCTTTGGTCTTTTGGTTTTGTTAGGTTTATTTTACATTTACAGTAGCATTTGATTGCTGGAAGGCGAATTGGACCAACGCTAAATGTGTTTGGATAACTGTAAATTCAGGTAGGCAGATGTCAATGGAACGGGGATTTCATTAGCAAGGGAGGTTCAAAGAGTAGCGACCCAAGTACCTGGATCCAATAGTAATTTGAAATGCAAAGGGATGTAATATATCACAGAAATCCACTCCAAAAGCAAGCCAGGAAAAAAAAAAAAAAAAAAAAAAGAATCTGAGCTGGAAAAAAAAATGCTCTTGAACATTTAAGGGAGGAAGTGGCTTCAGTAGCACTACAAAGGAGCTGACACTGCTGTACAGCAGGGGTGGGGAGCCTCAGGCCCGGGGGCCGGATGTGGCCCCCGGTCAGGGCTGGACCGAGCCATTCCGGCACCCCGGGCAGACAGTTTAATTGCGCCCTGGGTTGGGGGAGGGTGCATGCGCGGCCCTGCCCCCGCACCAGCGCGTGGGGGAGGGCGCATGCGCGGCCCCGTCCCCCCAGAGCGTGGGGGAAGGCGCGTGGAGCTGGCAGCGGCAGGACGCACGTGCCCGGCCAGGCCCGGCCCAGCCCGGCTACCGCCGCTGGCGCGCAGCCCGGGGCGGGCCGAGCCTGGCTGTGCAGGGCCCTGCAGCCACGGGGGAAGGGTGCTGCTGGCCGGCACTGTGGGGGTTAATGCAGCCCCCGGCCTGGGCAGCTGCTGCAGGGTGGCTGCTGGGAGCTGCTGCAGCCCGCGATCTGGGAGCCGGGCGCGCGGCGCCTCATGGCAGCTGTGAGGGGCGCTGTGCACCCCTTACAGCTGCCATCAGGCGCCCCCCCATAGGTTGGCACCCCGGGCAGCTGCCTGGCTAGCCCATGACTTAATCCAGCCCTGCCCGCGGTGTAGGGGTCAATTGTGGAAGTATAGGGGTGGTGAGGCCTGCATCCTCCCCCCTTTACTATCCCCCACCCTTCCCTACTACTGATGAGCCAGAAGCAAGCCTCTAGGAACATACGCCACTGTAGCAAGAACAAATTGAAGATAAGGGCGGGAACATAACAATCCTGTTTACCTAAATGTACTGATCATGTAAACAAAGTCAAAGGACAAGCAGTACAACTGAGCCATACTGTAACAAGCAATGAGTAACCCCTGGATATTTCCAAACTGCCACAAACAAGGTAGAGACACAGTATTTAAAGCTGCACCAGAGCACAGCAATTGGGACCTCCAGCGCCTCGGAAGCAGAGACGGTCTCCCACTTCATCCACAGCCGAAACGGGTTCCCCGGCTAGCAGAAGGGATGTAAGAAATGCCGCTTTTCCTATCATGTTGTTCTTTTAGTTAAGGGGCACAGCTGGTAGCTGTCAGGAAATAAACTGCTTGTGTTTGACAGATACCTGTGTAGCTTTTTTTGTACTTTCAGAACCCAGTGTCGGACCTGAGACTCACTCTTGCCGGCAACACCCGGTTTGCCTGGATCCAGCCCCAAGGCTCAGCATTAGGGAGCCCGCGCTGGCGCTCCAGCCACCCACCTGCAGGGCTGGAGCACACAAAATCTACTAGGCTGGGCCTCCCTAGGTTCTGGTGTGTGAGGGAAACGTGGGGAGTGTCTTCCTGCTTCTCAGTTGGGGGCTTCTCACTTGTGTGCGGCCTCCGACTGATTTTCCTTTGAGTCAGCGGCCCCCGACCCAAAAAAGTTTCCCCACCCCTGGTACCTCATGCATAGCCCTGCAAGCTAATGATGGGGAAGCGGCCCATCGTAGCCGATGGTGCTATGATGCACTGAGAGTCACACAAAGAAAGCAGGGCTGAGGCAGGGTGACATGTTCCACTCTAGCCCTTCAGCACTCAAAGACACGACTCCATCGCTGTTCAACGAGTGCCTCTCCAATTAGCTGATGGCCCCCGGATGCCAACCTCTACTAGTGCTTGGTCAACATTGCATAATTGGGATGCCAGTTGCCATGAATGCATCTGCGAGCCTTGCTCTGTCGGCTAATTTATTTAACATTTCAACTGCAAAAAATCATTTACAAGGGATGATTGAATTTGGGAACGCTATCCCTCAGAGAATTAGTAATGGATCTCTCGCCGCCTCCTTAGGCCTCAGCATTTATAACTTCCCCATGTCGATGTTATTAGAAATAGGCTAATGCAGTAATGATCCCTTGCCCCATCGGAGAGCCCAAATAAATGAAGCACTCAGTCATGCCTTGTGTCTGTAATCTGAGCAAGTCAGACTTCAACCTAATTCAGTTTCTGAGAGAGATGACCAAATGATGGCAAAATCCACCTTGCATTATTTGTGGGTTGTTCTAACGCAAAGCATTGGACAAAATTTTTGCCTGGCACCCCGCCATGCTTTGAGATTTCTTGCCCCCAAACTCTTCCCCATGAATATTTCATATGTACTCAGCTGCCTCCTACTGAAATGGTTACTACCACCATTCGTGAGCCAATAGCGTGGAGATACCAGTTCTGTTCTTCTATCCATTTGCAAAGCCGATGCAGTACTGTGGGTGCGTTTTTAACATTTGCTATTGTTAACATGCTTACTCCAAAAGCTCCAGCTGCTTTTGGTGGGATGTCTGTTTGAATCCGCAGCACCTGAGACCTGGAGGTACCAGGTAAAAGAAGTGAAAAGCCCCAACTTTCTGTCTTTAGGGGAGGCATGGTCTGTAAGTCTAAGCATAGGGCCAGAAGTCAGGAAATTTTAGGATCCAACTCCAGCTGTGGTTCCATTTCCATTCTGTGGCACTGATCAAGTCCACCTCACTTTTCACATCTATAAAATGGGGATATGTCCTGGTTACACCTTTTGTGTGCCTTACGGAACTTTAATCAACACCTGCCAAATCCTGTCACCTCTTGACTTCTGAGGAGATCAGCTTTTTACTCTATGCTAAATATTGATTTGTACCATGGGGTCGCTGACAATTTCAAGGCATCTGAACAGGAGTGAAGTATTAACCTCAGTGTCACAGTCAAGTTCCAGTTTGGGCATCCATAGTCTGCCTACCTAAAACACCCTCTCAAGTTTCAAATGACTATAAGATTCTTCTTCGCCACAGGGACAAGTGTCCCATGAAATTCTCATGTGTCACCCTTTCTGGGAGAGTGGGAATATTTTTGTTAAGGCAACGAGGTGTCTCTTTCACAACTGCTTGCTACGAACATACCAGCAGAGCTGAGAGAAGCATTAGTAGCAAAGTGATGTTCTTTTGATTTTAATGGAATGACTTCTGAACAGCAGCACAGACGATAGCCAGGAGCGGACCGAGGCCAGCTGCGGCAGCTGGCACCCTAGGCGGAAGGCGCGACTGGCGCCCCCGCCTGCTCGGCCATCAATGGCCGTGACGTAATCATGGGGCGCCGGCGTCATCATCGGGCGCCCGCGCCGGTGGCGCCCTAGGCAACTGCCTAGTCTGCCTAGGCTCACGGGCCACCCCTGACGATAGCATAGAATCATAGAACACTAGAACAGGAAGGGACCTCGAGAAATCATCAAGTCCAGTCCCCTGCCCTCATGGCAGGACCAAGCTTGGTCTAGATCAGTGTTTCTTAATCTTTTTGAGACCACGGAACACCAAACAATAATTTTTTTTATGTGGAACACCTAGGGTTGCCAAATGGTTTCAAAAACAATACTGGATAAAAATTTGTTGAGCAAAAAAAAAAAAACCCCACCACGCCAGGGAGATGTTTCTGCCGGGAAAAGCAGAAAAACTTAATAAGAAAATACTCTAGGAACACCTATGATAATTTCCTTCAAAAAAAATTTTTTTGTTACACAAAGAAAAAAAAAATAACAAAAACAAAGAAGAGGTTGCGGCACACCTGCGTGTAGTTCACGGAACACCAATGTTCAACAGGAACATAGTTTAAGAAACACTGGTCTAGATTATCCCTGACAGGTGTCTGTAACTTGCTCTTAAATATCTCCAGTGATGGAGATTCCCCAACCTTCCCATGCCATTTATTCCAATGTTTAACCACCCTGACAATTAGGAAGTTTTTCCTAATATCCAATTGAAACCTCCCTTGCTGCAATTTAAGCCCACTGCTTCTTGTCCTGTCCTCAGAGGCCAAGGAGAACAATTTCCCCCCCACTCTACCCTGACACACCCTTTTAGATATCTGAAAACTGCTATCATGTCCCCTTCCAGTCTTCTCCTTTCCAAACTAAACCAGCCCAATTCTTTCAGCCTTCCTTCATAGGTCATATTCTCTAGACCTTTCATCATTCTTGTTGCTCTTCTCTGGACCCTCTTCAATTTCTCCACATCTTTCCTGAAATGTGGTGCCCAGAACTGGATACAATACTCCAATTGAGGCCTAATCAAGTGTAGAGTAGAGCAGAAGAATGACTTCTCGTGTCTTGCTCACAACACTCCTGTTAATGCATCCCAGAATCACGTTTGCTTTTTTTGCAACAGTGTCACACAGTTGACTCATATTTAGCTTGTGGTCATGACCCCTAGATCCCTTTCTGCAGTACTCCTTCCTAGACAGTCGCTTTCCATTCTATATGTGAGAAACAGATTGTTCCTTCCAAAGTGGAGTACTTTGCATGGAAGACAGTAGGTAAAATAGTTAAATAGGAACAAATGACATGTATGGTGGATGTTGTGTTTCTCCTACAGCCTCCTTTCCCCCAAAAAAAAAAAAAAAAGCTGTAAAGGGAGAGAGCATTTCCAATCTTGCCACCTATCCACACATTTTCTAGACTCACAGGGCTGGAGGACACCTCAGGAGGTCATCGAGCCCAACCCCCTGCCCAAAGCAGGACCAACCCCAACTAAATCATCCCAGCCAGGGCTTTGTCAAGCCAGGACTTAAAAACCTCTAGGGATGGAGATTCCACCCCCTCCATAGGCAACCCATCCCAGTGCTTCACCACCACAGGTATAAACCTTCATCTAGCTGACTGCATGTAACCACGGTAGCGTAGCTAATTTGGTGGAAGAGAAGCTCAAAGTGACCTTCATTCCACTGAACGATTCACTGCTGAGCTTGCTGTATGTATAGTGAAGAGAGAAATGGATGGCATTTCAAACTGTGCTAGGGTTTTACTCATTGGATTAGCTTATTCAGTCACCCTCATGATGCATGGTTTACCCACAGATACCACAGCATTAACAAACCAGGGGGGGCGGTTTCCAACACACCTTGCAAAGTCCAGGTCGGCCTCACGCGACATGGTGATATTGGTCAGGTTCTGCTGGAGGATGAAGATGTTTCGACACATTTTCTTGATGCCAGATTCACTGATGCGCTTGAAGTACTGGGCGCCGTTGATGAGAATACAGGAAATCAAATGGCCCAAGCCTGGGAGGGGAAACGGGAGATAAGCCAAAGAATTGCAAGAGGAAGACAGCGGTTAGCAAGAGATCGCTTTGGAGCCACCAGCCACACAAAACATTTAAACGGGCACCTCCTATTAAAAAAATATCAGTAATAGATGATGCCACTCATGTTCTTAAGGTGTTTCTGAAATTGGCCTTTACCGTCCCGCCCCCGTGCGTTTTGAGGTGACTTCCTACCAAAAGTTCTTGATTCAGAAAGAAAATGGACACACCAAAACAAATGGCACGAGAAGCAGATGTTTCCACGATCTGTGACATTTTCACAGCCAAGGATATTTCAGGACCTCAAAATGGACCCTCATTAATTATAAACAGGCCTAGGAGAATTTCTGTTCAGCTCCTTTCAACTAGGACATCAGAAATGTTTATGCCATCTCGTCACTCCACGTACCTACTGAGTCATGGTAGCATAATCTACTAATAAAATCAAGTTGGAATTTTTAGTTGTACGAGTTTTTTTTTAATACACTGTCAGCTCAGCAAAGCCAAGACAGCTGTAGAAGAGTGAGCTGACCCACCCCAAATTCTGACTCATGCCTCATCAGCATTAGGTAAGTTCTAATTCCAGAAACATCACTGTTGGTCCTGATACATGGAGTAGAAACACCATGCTGTGATCTCCAGAAATCAGGTAGATCTTCCAAGTCTAGTGGCCAGGAAACAAATCGGGTTTTTGCTTGTAAATGTTGATGCCACTTCTAGGAAGTAAGCACAGGGAACAAGATGACACTATATTTACAGAGTTGTATTCGAAGCATAACTGTACTGAGGTCTCTGTCCTTGTCTTAAGCAGGCTGCTAGAGTCAGACCAACAATGGAATAGTCTCATGGAAAGCAAATGTAAGGCCAAATTCACCCCAGCACAAAAGGCTCCTACAAAGCCATAAGCATCACTTAAACCGAGAATCGAGGGGATTTATCCCGGAACAGAGAGAGCAACACAAGGCCTATTTATTGCTTACGTTCAATGTAAATAATCAAAATAAGGATTAAGAGGTGAACAGGCTGTGAATTGGTTCTCTGCAGAGGCAATAATTTTTCCCTACGGGCAGCAGTAGCTCACAAATGGATCACCAGGCTCTGTGTGGGTTGATTGCTCGGAGACAAATTTCCCCTTTGAACATGCACTGTCAGACTGACACAGCAAGACAGCTCCTTTCCACAGGACAGGGTTATCACAGCATGCCACAGTATCAGACAGGTCAGAGATACTAAAGACCTGTTTCAGTCTGTAGTCCGTCCTTCTGCCGGTGAAGGTCTGTGCCTGGCAGCATCCCCTTCATTATGCAGTTATATTGTATTTGGCATTCTAGTACTTGGGTGCAGTTTCAAACATCTCTGTCCAGGGGATGTGAGCACTAAAACGACTTCTACCAATGGTGGAAAGAAATGGGAGGTGGGGAATTCTATGGATCTTCAAAACTTCCACTAGGGGATTGAAAACCAGGGTTTTACACCGTGGGTTTCTTCCTAGATTCCACGTCAAAACAGAATCTGGGGAGAACCAGTATTACAGACCTCTGGTTTTGCTCCTTTTTTTTTGTCCAGCACATTCTGTCACACACTTGATGTGACTCATAGTACGTTTTCTCACCTTGTTCTATTTGTTGCAGAAAAATATGCACGTTATGGCCACCCAGGCCCTTAGAACGGCTTGTTAAAGCCACAGATGAGAGTCACTGAAACGATGTAGGCGTTTAAATAATTAGAACAGCTGAAATTCATAGAATCCTAGGGCTGGAAGAGACCTCAGGAGTCATCGAGTCCAGTCCCCTGCCCAAAGCAGGACCAACCCCAACTCAATCATCCCAGCCAGGGCTTTGTCAAGCCAGGACTTAAAATACTTTAGGGATGGAGATTCCACCACCTCCCTTACGGAACCCATTCCAGTGCTTCACCACCCTAGTTTTTCCTAATATCCAACCTAGACCTCCCCCACTGCAACTTGAGACTATTGCTCCTCATTCTGCCATCCGTCCCCACTGAGAACAGCCTCTCTCCATCCTCTTTGGAACCCCCCTTCAGGAAGATCAAATCCCCCCTCACTCTTCTCTTCTGCAGACTAAATAAGCCCAAATCCCTCAGCCTCTCCTTGTAGGCCATCTGCCCCAGACCCCTAATCATTTTGGTTGCCCTCCGCTGGACCCTCTCCAATGCGCTCACATCCTTTCTGTAGTGGGGGGTTCAGAACTGGGCGCAAGACTCCAGATGTGAGTAATTGAATGTTAGAAACAGAAGACTATTAGGTCCTGACAGGGACCACTCTGAAAGTTAGCTATGTTTATATGTCACAAACACTCCGGCCTGGTTTTCCTAATGAAGATCCTTACTTGCGTGTATTTAATTTGATGTTTCCCCCACTCACGCTGGGCCCATTCCTCACATTTTACTGATACACACGCTAAGGGGCAGCTGCCATCTGCCTTATGCCGGCATAGGTCTACTTCTCAATGTGGAGCAGATGGCTACCATTCTGCAGTCAGTCTTAAACCAACAAAAGTGTTTCCATCTTCAGGCCAAGGAAGAAAAATTATTTCCACCCAGATCCCGCCCCCAGATAGTTTTAAGGCTGGTGTGTGTATTCCCAGCCCTCGCCTTCCTCCCAGCCCCTCAGCCAAGCGCCCTGGAAACTGCCCCACCTTCAAAGATGTACTGGAACTTGTGCTGCTGGAGGCTGGCACTCATAGCTTCTTCGATGGCACTGATGTCCTTATTTAGCCGCACCACAAGGGGGTCGTAATCCATACTTTCCACGTTGGCCACGATGGCATAATTGCCTTGTTTAGCCAGGGGGATGAGATAATGGAAGCAATGAACTCTAGAAGAGAAGAAGGCAGAGAGTCGTGTCACAGAGAAACACAGTAAGATGGTAATGTTTGCTCACGTGAGGTGCTGACCTCACAGAACATGGCTGGAAAACACAATGACAAAGGCTGTGTCTAGACTACATCCCTTTTCCTTGAAAAAGGGATGTAAATTAGACACTTCGAAATTGCAAATGAAGCCGGGATTTAAATTTCCCATGCTTCATCTGCATAATGGCGGCCAGGTTTTTTTGTCGAAATGGGGCTTTTTGATAGAAAAACAGCAGTTTAGATGGGGATCTCCTCATTTTTTGAGGAGTACAGGATCTTTCGAAAAAGGGTTTTATTTTTGAAAGATCCCCGTCTAAACGGCCGTTTTTCCTTTGAAAAATCCCCGTCTAAACGGCCGTTTTTCTTTCGAAAAGCCCCGTTTCGGAAAAAACTGTGGCCGCCATTATGCAAATGAAGTGTGGGAAATTTAAATCCCGGCTTCATTTGCAATTTCCAAGTGTCTAATTTACATCCCTTTTTCGAGAAAAAGGATGTAGTTTAGACACAGCCGAAGGGTTTTATTTTCATGTGTCCCCAGGCCCGGTGGGGAATAAAAATACCTCCATTAAAAAATGGGCTTGGGATGAATGTAGTGCTGGTCTAAACATGCTAGATTGACTGTGGTATATCCTGAAGTCCTCTCAGGGGTGGTTCAATTCCCACCGAAGCCAGTGGGAGACCCTCCACTTTAACAGGAGAGGCATCAAGTCCTCTCTGATGCGCAAAACAGATGCAGCAACAGGCAGGGGAAAATGAACCACCACCATGATTTGGAGGGGCCACAGTAAGCCGTTGTGGAGACTGCTCACAAGGGTGACTATTCCGGTGGTGTTTCTCTGTGGAAAAAACCTCTTCTCTGGAGCTAGACTGCCACCCAAAAATTCATTTCTCATAAATCATGGAGCAATCCCCAGACGTCTGTCCCTTTTGACCCTTCCTGACCTAAGCTGCCTTTGAACCGGGGGCCTAGCAGAGAGAGGCTCTTTACCTCATTACCCTTTCCCTGAAGCTGTCTAAGGCCCCCAGTTCTTCAATAATTTACACTGCTTTTAGTGTACTCGCTGATCCCCAGAAGAACCAATTGGCAATATTTTGTTCGCAACGAGAAAAGGGACAGAGACGGCGACAAAAGCGAACCAGGAAGAGAGAAACGGGCTTTTATTTCTCAGAGCACTGACATGTTTGATCTGACCTCGACATGACTTTGGCATTAAGGTTTTCTGAAAACATTGCTGATTGCACAGCAGGATGGCTGATTTTTGTAAAGTGCATATTTAGGAGGTTGCAGTGCTTGGCGATTGCTGCTAAACACACTGGAAGCCCTCCTGAAGGTAGATCTTTTATTTAAGGAAACTGCCTGATAAAGGTGACATTCGGAGCAGGCCCTGTGTACGGCGGCAGTTGGATATTTATCTTCTGAAGTGCAAATCGGTGAAAAATAATAATCACAAAAACGGGGCTGGTGATTTCTACTTTAAACGTATTGGCCACTTAACACCTTATTTGGCTGCATCGGCAGACAAATACAAAGGGCCCTCGGTGATTAGATCTGAGGGGCACTCTCAGATAAAATGCAAATGCCCTTTAGCCAGGTTTGTACATGCTGGTTCAGCAAAACCTTCTTTGTAGGAACTTGAAAGAAAACCTCCTCCTTTTACACAACCCCCTCCCAACACCCTGTCAAGGTCAAAGCTGTACCTCTACCCCGGCATTTAAAGTTGTCACAACTTCTCTCTTCCTTTTGCTTGTTCATTTCAAGCTCTGCGGGCAACGCTCTCTCACCATTCCTCCTGCTGACAAGGTCTCTCATGGAAAGGGTCTATACATTTAAATTACCTACCGTGTTCTATAGAATTAACAGAGTTCTAGAGAAACGGCACTATAAACCTAGCAGGGTGAAATCCATTATTATTTTTTAACGGGGCAACTCAATGGGTTTGGTGTAGATAAGCTACAGAATTGGGCCCCAAAATTTGATCTCACCTATGCTGTAAACACAGAATAAATTCAGGCCAAGTCTACACTAGACCCAGCCACTTGGCTTAAGTTATACAACTCCAGCTCCGTAAAATAAATAGCTGGAGTCGGCTTACCTTAAGCCAAGCTTGGTAGCGTCCCCACAGCAGGAAGCCGATGGGAGCAGTTTCCCTTGCTCTTTGCAAAAGGAGGAATATCGGACGCCGATGTGGGCGCCCTCTGCATTCGATTTAGCAAGGCTTAACTAGGCTTGCTAAATCAAACGTGGCAGTAGCGATCTTCCTTTTAGTGTAGACAAGGCCTCACTGTCTTGAGTAGAATTACTCTGGATTTACAGTGGTCCCTGAATCATTCCCACATGATTCCAGAGAGCTGCGAGGCAGCCCAGAACTTGCCAAACTCCGCTGATTGATTGCATCTGGCAAAATCTGCCAGAGGGCAGGTTAAAACGGAGAGGAATTGATGCGGTGGCATAAATTCTGCCTTATTCACTTGCTCCTCCTTGCCCACGGGCTTGGGGCTGATAAATTCCCATGCATGAAGATGTGCCAGGAGGGCTTAGTAGAGGAACAGGTTTTTGTGACTGAGAACACTCTGCATTAGACCCCTGGACAATGTGGTGGATTCTGGGACCTTGCACAAGAATGTCAGGGAATCCTGCTGTTCACAGCCACCAAAGGGACGGGTATGTTTCAGGATATTTTTAAGGGCAGTTGCAAGACACAGTGTGACTAATAGGGGGGAACGTTCACAGAAACTGCGTGTTTCCTGGTCATTAGCATATCTTCCCTTCTCTCCCTTCCACTCATACATACAGAGAAATACACAACTGACTTGGTGTATTTGCAGTATCAGATTGTGCCCAGCAATAGAGGCAGAGGCCCAGACTAGATGGGGGAATGGTCTGCTCCACACTTAAGAATGGCCATACTGGATCAGAACAAAGTCCAGCTAGTATCCTTCCTTTCTTCCAACAGTGGCCAATGCCAGGTGGCCCAGAGGCAATGGACGGAACAGGGAATCATAAGTGATCCATCCCCTGTCACCCCCTCCCAGCTTCTGTCAAACAGAGGCTAGGGACACCTCCCTACCCATCCTGGCTAAAAGCCATTGTTGGATCTGTTCTCCATGAATGTATCTAGCTCTTAATTGAACCCTATTAAAGTCCCCGTCTTCACAACATCCTCTGGCAAGGAGTTCTACAAGTTGACTGTGCACGGTGTGAAGAAAAACTTCCTTTTGGTTTTTTTAAACCTGCCCCTTATTAAGACAAATCCTCAACTGCTGAGCTGCACATTTTAGTTGCTGCTACTCAAAACTCAGTTGCCTGGTACAACAGAAAACTACAGAGGATTTTTGCATAGAAGCCCTTTCACTCTGATCCATCACAGCAGCTGTAGGGTTAGTTTTGCTGTCACCCAGTACTATACGTACACTGGTAAAATGTTCTGTTTCAATAACTCAATTATCTCTGTACCTTACAATCCTAGTTCTGAGACGCATACAATAAAGTATCCAACTGATGATGGATAGTAGTTTCAGAAGCTGCTAACATTACATGATGTGAATTTATATATTTCTTTGAAAGCGATGCCATGTAAATATAAATAATGGGGCAAATCCTCAGCTGGTATAAACTAGCATAGCTCCACAGACATAAACGAAGACAAGAATCAAAGTAGCCGCCGTGTTAGTCTGTATCTGCAAAACACAACAAGGAGTCCTGTAGCGCCTTAAAGATTAACAGATTGTTTTGGGTATAAGGTTTCATAGGCAAAAACCCATTTTGTCAGATGCAACCTGACAAAGTAGGTTTTTGGCCATGAAAGCTTAGATTTAAATGGAGCTATGCCAGTTTACACTGGTACAGGATACATACCCCAGAATGTCACCACAAACTGCTGATCCATGAAATCTTATGCCCTGCCCTTGGCATGAGTTTATACCTGATGTGACTGAAAAAGGAAATACCAGCTTTAAGACATCTGGCTCAGGCTGCATGTAAGGGACAATTCCTTCCCAACCCCCACAGCAATCAGCTGATGGCCTGAAGCCATACATTTGATTACCTTGATCGTTGCATTTGTAACCACATTTCATAAAATTATCCAACTCTTACAAAAATCAAGACAGCGCCCCCATCCTTCAATTGTATTATCCTTTCAACAATTAGTAACAAAAGGCTCCCACTTGGAATCCAGAGCACAGCAGAATGAAAACCATAAAGAAGCCTGCAAACAATAGGTCATGCTTTTGCAGGTTTGGAAGGAAAAGATCCCAGAAAAATATTTCTTCCTGGTTGTTGCCAACACACAGGGAGACACTGGGAATTTTTTTCTGTTTAAACAGAAGAAAATTTCCCCCAATGTCTCCATTTTTCTTCTAAAATCCCACTGAAATAAAGAGATTTAAGCTCATTAAATTGGAGAGGATTCTGCAGAGTGTTGGGTTCACTTATGGGATGGTGGACTCTATCCTGCACAGCAGTGACTCTGAGAAAGACTTCAGGATCTTAGTACATAATCAAGTATACATGTGCTCCCATTACAACACTATGGCCAAAAGGGCTAATGTGATCTTTGGATATATAACCAGTGGAATACTGAACAGGGTAAGAGATTATATTATCTCTGAATCTGGCACTGGTGTAATCACTACTGAAATACTATGTCCAATTCTGGTTTCACAATTCAGGAAGGATGTTGATAAATTAGAGAAGGTTCGGAGAAGAGCCATGAGAATGATTAAAGGATTGGGCAAAATGTGCTTTATAGTGATATACTCTGACTATATCTACACTACAGCTAGGATCAATTCAGTGGCAGTTGATTTAGCAGGTCTAGTGAAGACCCGCCAAATCGACTGCAGATCGCTCTCCAGTCAACCCCCCATACTCTACCTTCTACCAGAAGAGTGAGGTTAATTTGATGGGAAAGTTTTTCCCGTCAACCACCAGTGGCGTAGATTCCTCAGTAACTTGACCTAAGGTACAATGACTCCAGATCACGTTATCTGGAGTTGTGTATCTTAGGCTGACCTACTGCAGTAGCATAAAGATCAGTCCACATGGCTTGACAAAGAGAAGTCTAATAGGTGACTTGATCACAATCTATAAATACTTACATAGGGATCAACATTTTGACAATGGGCTCTTCAGTCTAGCAGACAAGACTATAACAAGATCCAATGGCTCAAAATTGAAGCTAGACACATTCAGACTGAAAACAGGGCACACATTTTCACTACTGAGGGCTATTAATCACCAGAAAAATTTACCAAGGGCTGTTGTAGGTTCTCCATCATCGATAGTTTTTAAATCAAGACAGGATGTGTTACTAACACATATGCTGTCATTGAAACAGGAATTAATTCAGGGAAGTTCTATGGCTTGGGTTATGCAGGAAATCAGACTAGATGACCACAATGGTTGCTCCTTCTGGTTTTATAATCGATTATCACATCTTTCTCATCAAGACTAGGGCACCTGCTAGAAGAAGCTAATCCCATTAGTGAAGCTTTAATAGCAGCCTTCACTCTCAAGCGTTCACACCCTTCCTCTAGATTCAGAGATTCTGCGCCATACCTGACTTCCAAATGCAGAACCAACAAGCAGCGGTCAGCCATCTCTTGGAAGGTCTTGGCCAGGTCACTCAGCGTTTGCATGATCTGTTCCGACACTGGTGGGAGCTCCGTATTCGCATGGCTGTCCTGACCGGGCGATGGTGCTGGTATGTATGTGTGTGGGAGACAGAGAGAGAGAGAGAGAGAGAGAGAGAGAGAGACAGACTACATATTAATGGTTGGGAATATATTTAATCAAACAGCTGTGTTTTAGCAACCATGTCATCTCATTTATTTCCACCCTACGCACATGCATTCGCCTAGGTTCAGCTAAGTAATAATATCTAAGATCCTGGAGTATATGAAGCAACAAACTGCTTCTGCAATTGATTCAACTCCAGAGTGACGCTGAGGAGCTTAATCAACCACTGAAATCATTTGCTTGTATCTTGCAGCACAATGGAAGTTTTTGCTACTGAAAGGCAAGGGAGCAGTTCCAGCCAGTGCATGTCCACAGCAGCTGGGAGGCTAATTCCCAGATTGGGTAGACATACACGCACTAGTTCTGCTCAAGCTGGTGCACGCACACTTACCCGAGTGATTAAAAATAGCAGCAAGGCGGCAGCGGCATGGGCGGTGTCTCAGGCTAGCTGCTGGAGTATGTACCTAAGGGGACGCGGATTGTGCTGTAGCCTGTGAACCCGTAAACGTCGATACTTTTCTATATACTTTACCAGTAATGCAAGGGCCTACAGGGATAATAAGGAAGGTGTGTGTGTGCGCGCGCGCGCGCCTGTCCCTCGTTAATAGATTTTAGAAGCTGTGAAAGAGTTTGTGGTGAAATCTTCGGTTGGGTCACATCAGTTGGGTCACAACACATCTAACGGGCCAGACTGGGTGATAATAGGGGATTCAGGATCTCGTGAGATCTAAATTAGGGATGTAAAATCCCAGTTAATCAGTTAACCGGTTAAATGTTATGTTTAACCAGTTTACTGCTTAAACTGGGGCAGGCAGGGGAGGAGGACTGGAACAGTGATGCTTACCAGTTAGCCATTTACATTCCTAATCTAAATGAGTCCAAAAATGTAATGACCTGGCCAAGCTGACACCCTGATCAAGGAAACAGAAGGCATTGGGTACATGAACGCAAGTTCCCATTTTCCCCACTTTGGGGAACTTGTCCAAAAGGGCATCAGGTGATCTTTTCATGCATATTCAAAAGGGTGCTCCAATTAATCATCCAATCAAACATGTCCCCATGAAAATCAGAGGGTGCGGAAATGTGACCCTGAGGAGTTGGCTCCAGGGGACATAAAAGGCCTATAAAGGTATGTCTACACAGCAACATTATTTCAAAATAACTTAGTCCGTGTCTACACAGCAGGCAGTTATTTCGAAATAATGTCAAAATACTGTCAAGCTGGAGGACTTCTTACTCCAACTCCTGTAACCCTCATTGTACAAGAAGTAAGGGAAGTCGGAGGAAGAGTGCTCTATTTCAAAATAAGTGCTCCCAATTTAGAAATAAGCTATTTCAAAATAAGCTACGCAACTGATGTAGCTCAATTTGCGTCGCTTATTTCGAGTAAAGCCCTGCTGTGTAGAGGCACCCTAAGACCCTACAACAGTGGTTGTGCAGGGGGAATTTTCTTCCTCATTAAGGAATTCCTCTTCCTCATGTTCTGCTTGAGGATTGCCTTCCTCAAACTCTTTCCTTTACTTATTCTTTCTAAGTTTCTCCGCTGTTATACTCTACCACACTCCACTGAGATCCTCATTCCACCAGCGGTGTGAGTATGGTACTATACTAGATAATTGTAACTGTAAACTTAGATAATTACAATTGTATACTCAGGCTTCATTTATGCTACCCTCCAGGGTGACTCAATCCATTAGTGCGATCAGTGCTGTGTGTTTTGTTTTGTTTGCAATCTTAATACCAATCGTAATAAAAATTGTTTTATTTTGGTAGTACCCTCAGCGTCATGCTCCGGTTCCCCAGATCTGCCTCCAGAAATAGAGCTCCATTGCTCTCAGCCTCTGTAACTGGGGTGGAGGACAAACCTAGAACCTTCTAGTCCGATTAGGTGAGCCATGCCCACACCTTATTCTTAATCCCGGGCAACAGGGCCTATGGGGCTAGACCCAGCTACCCCCTGTGGGGCTGTGGACACACTGCAATATTTAGCACACTAGCTAAACATCTATATTAGGTTTTGGACCTCTTGTCCTTACGCATCTTGGGGGTAAAATCTTGCAATTCTTCCGCTCTGAAACTTGGGGCTGCTATCGCATGTATACCACCCGTTTACTGCCTGCAGGTCTGCCTGGGTTCCAGACACTCCATTGCTTCCCTGTGGGAACCTGTGACACATACACAGTGACCAACGGCCTTTGTAAAACACCCTGAGTTTAGGCAACAGTGTGAACGAAGAGTGAATGGATGTTGAAAGGAGTCTCTTGTGCACATTACTATCTTACTGACCGCCATCCTGTCATGGCAACCTAGCCGGACCTAGCTTGTTCAGAGACCCCTCAGGCCTGGTTCTGAGTTGCTCTCCGTCCGGTTCCCCCAGCATCCCTTCTTTGTCCCCCAGCAGCTTTTTCCAGTGCAGGTGCACTTTGTCCTTCCGGGGCAAACCACCTCCATAGGCTGCGGGGGGGCCAAGCCGAGTCATCAGAGTCAAGAGTGCTGGCACTGCTTCGGAATCACCCCTAGGCAGAGGTTGATCGAGGGACCACCCTGAGCCATCTCCTTCCTGACTAACCCTTTCCACATGGTTACCTGCAATCCAAGATATTTGTGCAGACTCTGCCAGCACAGAATTAGGCCAGCATGCAGTACTCACAAAGCATTTCTATTGGTCACAGCCTGCATTTCCAGAACCCTAAATCATGCTGCCTTTCAGGGGAGTGTGTCATTAAGTACAGGTCAGACCCCTAGAAACTGGATTTCCCTTGTCCAGCAACATCCCTGATTGGGCACCCACGGATGCTCCGGCGCTGGAGCACTCGGGGAAAAGCTGGTGGCCCTGTGCTCAGTATCTCCTCCTGCACCTTCCCAGAGTCTCAAGTGCTGCAAATAGCTCATTTGTGGCATTCAAGCTCAGGGAGGGAGTAGGGACGGGGGCGGGTGCTCAGAGGGGTCAGCATTGCCAGAGCAGGGGGAAGAGAAAGGGGAGCTACGAAGTCCCATGGCCGGGGGCTGGGAGCGTGGCCCAGCAGCCACGAGGCTCTGCTGCCAGCTGCAGGAGTCTGCTCATGGCCCCCAACCATAGGGCTTCGCAGCCTCTTCCCGACCCCCCCGTCAATGCCCACCCCTCTGCTGCCAGTGGAGTGGAGGCCCACAGCCGGCAGCAAGATGATGTCCTCTGGTCTGGCAAATTCCCTGGGTTTGGGACCAGACAGGTTCTCAGAGGGTGTCAGACCAGGGAGGTTCAACCTGTATCTTAGGGCATGTAGCTACTTATGGAGGATCGACACTCTGGCAATCATTCTTCCAGGGTTCAATTTAGTGGGTCTAGTAAAGACCCACTAAATCAAATGTTGAGGGCGCCTCTGTTGTGAGGAATATGGGAAGTCGACTGGAGCATTTCTCTCATTGACCTCCCGCTGTGGAGTTGGTGCCAACTCGTCTTAAGTTATGTCGACTCCGGCTATGTTATAGCTGGAGTTGCGTACCTTAAGCTGACCTTCTGGGTGTTGTGTAAACCTGGCCTTAGGCTATGTCTGCATTACAACCTAGGAATGCGATTCTCCTGCTTGCCTACCTATACTTACATGGTAACTCAATGTGAATATAAATAGCAATATAGCCACCGTAACACAGGTTTGTATTCACCTCCACTGTCACTGCCTGTCTAAAAACAGCGGGTATATACTCGGTGTGGCTCAGATGTGCATCCATTGCCCATCCTATGGTGGCTACACTATTATTTATACTCCTACTATCTGTCATTGATGTACCAAAGGTATACGCACACATGCAGGGAAATAACACCTTTAGGTAGCAGCAATAAAAGGCACTTTGTCCTTCAGTAGACCATCACTAGTGAAAGGAATCTCACACACACACACTGCTTTGGAAGGGATGCATGCATGCTAGGATCACCAAGGGCTTAGTGAAAAGACAGGAGACGGATGAAAGTCTTCTCTTGCCATGCAACTAAAAACACCCTTCACCAAATTAATCTATTGTAGCGCTTAAACTTCTCCATAAAATTAAAAGAGCCCCTAAAAATTTATTGTGTAAAGAGAGAAAAAAACCAACAACAACCCGAACAACCCTCTAAAAACATCAAACGATCATTTGTAAGTAAAGCAGATCAAGATAAACACAGAAGACAGCAGGAAAATTAAAAAGAAATTAGCAACGGCATAAAGAAAAGGATTGCACAAAGCAAGAAAGCTAATTGCGCATCTAATTTTAGGGTAAGCGACAGCAAAAGAAAAAACGTGCCCACGGTGAAGCAGCTTAAAACGGGGCTTCTATGGGAAGATTGGTTTATGAGCTCTCTTTGAGCTCATTGAAATTTATGAAGTCTTTTTAACAGGGAGACAGCAGTGAGTAAAGAAAGTCAGAGCCGGGGAAACAAAGACAACTGGAAATAATTAACCAGCTCCTAAATGTCAAAGGGGAAAAAAACAAAGAAGAAACCCTGGTGGAATCTGCTCAAGGTGACTGCAGACAAGGTAGGGAAGTGTGGACATTTCTCTCTCCTGCTCACACACACACATAAGAACGGCCATACTGGGTCAGACCAACGGTCCATCTAGCCCAGTATCCTGTCTGTCGACAGTGGCCAATGCCAGCTGCCCCAGAGGGAGGGAACACAACATGTAATCCTCACGTGATCCCTCCCCTGTTACCCACCTCCAGAGAAACAGTGGCTAGGAACACCATACCTACCCATCCTGGTTAATAGCCATTGATGGACCTAACCTCCATGAATCTATCTAGCTCTTTTGTGAATCCTGTTTAAGTCCTAGTCTTCACCACATCCTCTGGCAAGGAGTTCCACAGGTTGACTGTGCGCTGAGTGAAGAAAAACTTCCTTTTGTTTTAAACCTGCTGCCTATTAATTTCATTTGGTGACCCCTAGTTCTTATATTGTGGGAATAAATAAATAATGTCCTTATTCACTTTTTCCACACCAGTCATGATTTTATAGACCTCTATCATATCCCCCCTTAGTCTCCTCTTTTCTAAACTGAAAAGTCCAAGTCTTTTTAATCTCTCTTCATATGGGACCCGTTCCAAACCCCTCATCATTTTTGTTGTCCTTTTCTGAACCTTTTCCAATGCCAATATATCTTTTTTTGAGATGAGGCTGTGATGGACACCGGGGTGTCTGTCACAGAGGCGACCACATCTGTACGCAGTATTCAAGGTGTGGGTGTACCATGGTTTTATATAGAGGCAATAAGATATTTTCTGTCTTATTCTCTATCCCTTTTTAAATGATTCCTAACATTCTGTTTGCTTTTTTGACTGCCGCTGCACATTGAGTGGCTGTTTTCAGAGAATTGTCCACAATGACTCCAAGATCTCACTCTTGAGTAGATACACACAGACACACATTGACTCTTCACAGGAAAATATATAGCACATTTATATATGCAGCTCAACAAAAAGGTAATTATCTGGGCTGATAAATCCCTTTCTCTGTATAAGTATGTTAACAGGTGGTTTCAGGAAGGTGCTTGAAAAATGATTCACTTGTCTTTCCATTTAGCCCTGACCTCGTAACCGGCTGAGTAGTCCTAGTTGTCATTCATCTCAAGGAGGAGGGGGGATTCCTGGCTCTCGTAGGATCAGTTCTGAGGTTATTCATTCGGTCACCGGTTTACTCAGGATGTCTCTCTTCTCTTCTCCTGCCACTACGGACAACTCTCTCCAAAGAGGTAAGGAAAACATTTCTTCATTCAGTTTATAATAAAATATTCCTTAAACCCTAAGGAGAAGGCTCGCGGATTCAGCTGTTCCCTGAGTCAGGGAAGCTGCGTCGGGGGTATTGTAAGTGGAAGAGGCATTTTCCTTTAATCGGCTAAAGGTGATGGTGGGGCAGCAGGCTACCCGCGTGGCCAGCTGCAGCTGGCTCTGCTCGCGCCTTGTTAGAAGGCCAGGAGATGGATGGATGTGTCATCTGAAATGTAAGACTCAGCTAATTTCCCTTGAAGTGGTGGGTGTTTTTTTTTCCTTTTCTTTTCGCACAGCTCTTCAATCCATTTGCAGCCATTTAAGTAAAGATATAATTACATTTCGTGGTGGTGGGGAGATGGGAATGGGACAATCTGCCGCATGATTTAAATCAAATATGGAAAAGTCAATTGGGGAGGCTCATTACACCGAAGGGGGGCAGGCTGCAGGGACCCAAGTTGGTAGCGGCTGCTCTGCGAGGCTGGAGATCGATTTCTCTCATTTAAAGTGACGCAATGCACTGCCGTGCAATGCGGGTTTGGGTTGCTACAGATGG
The DNA here is from genome assembly GCA_019425775.1 of Rafetus swinhoei. NCBI lineage: Eukaryota > Metazoa > Chordata > Testudines > Trionychidae > Rafetus > Rafetus swinhoei. Next base: position 343,552,452 of record CM033437.1, on the reverse strand, counting down.
ACGGTCCTTCCTGAAGACGTCTCTTTCTTCCTTTCCACAAGGGGAGGAAAACATTAATACACAACGAACAATCCAATGAGATTGAGAGCGTCCATAGCTCGAAATAGCTTATTTCGTACTTGCTATTCCAAAATGCCCCTTAGCTCTCGTGGAATGAGGGTTACCGGGACACCAGAATGAGCTGTCCGTTATTTCAAAATCTATTTCAAAATAACGGGGTGCCTCAATAGACGCGGAATAGCTATTTCGGGATACTTCCGGTATCCCCAAATATCTCCGCAGTGTAGACGTAGCCTAATTCTGCAAAAGAAAAAAACCCATTATTCAAAACAATGAGATTTTACTGCCAAACATACCAAAGTTCAGCTCATGGATTAACTGACATGCCCAAGGTCACACAATAAGCTTGTGGTAGAGCAAGACACAGAGTGAAGATTTCCTAAGCCTAGTGAGTTAACCACAAGAACATCCTCTTCCTTCTAGAATCAAGATCGCTACAGCATGATCTGTTCCAGCTTGGCCCCCTTCCACTGCAACAGGTTCAGCATTTTCTCCAGCATTGCGTGCAACCGCCCAGTCAATGCAAGTACCTTCCTCTTCTTCCTTGTCTCGTGCCTGTGGACTAGTTCGATCAGGAGTAGAGATTCAGCCACTGAGCAGACCTTGCTGTAGGCACAGTAATTCCATCATCCCCTATGTCATCAGTCAACATATTGACGGAGAACAGATGAGTAAGATACCTGCTTACTAGTATCAGATGGCCCTGGGTACAGACGGTATTACAGGTCATGATCAGCGTCTTTAAATAGGCTCTGAGATAGAAGAGGGAGCCAGCGCAGCATACAGAGTGCAGGCTGACGTGGTAATTGTCACCCTCTGGCAGATGAACACCATGCTGCCTTGGGGAAGAGCGCACGGAGTGTTCTTCCTGAAATGCTCAGACTGGGCAGGCAGCCATTTCTTCTGCTGCAGCTACAAGGAACCTTGGCCAGACGGTCAGCTTTCTTATTCAGCCAAATGTCAGCACCGCTGATCAACGAAGTCACCCAGAATTTTTAAATACCGTGCAGCCATGAGACGGCTAAGCAGTGAGTAACTGACTGTCATTTGTCTGAACTGGGCTGGGTTGTGCTGCTGGACCACAGGATTTTCCCTGAGCCTCTGCCAACACAGAGAGTAAAACAAAGAGAAGAAACGTTTCATTCTACCCAACTTAAGAAAAATAAATCCAGTGTGCAGGTTGCCACTGGGGATTTCAATCATTCTGTAATTCTAAGCGATGCCGGTGCCTCTTGAAACAATGTGCCTTGTAAATCGATGGATGTAAATTACAAGACCTCAGGAATATTAAAGGAAACCTGCAGTGTTCCTCATATACAAACCTATGTACCCAATCAACACCTGCATTGTAAGCGCTCTGCCCACTTCCTGCTTGATTAGAATGACTGCTAGCAGATTTGAATGATTTAGTAGCATTGGGGAACAAATCAGTGTGGGATTACAGATGCTGACTTAGCTACAACACAATCTATACCTGGGCAGTAAACCTGCGGCGTGTGCATGGAAGCCTGGTTTTTAGCTAGGATATAAAATGTATTTATATAAATAAATGGTTTCCTTTTGCGTTTGAGAAACACACACCCATCACTGTACAACTGTACATCTCTGCTACCAGAAAGCCAGTGTTTGGAAACATTCAGCCCCATATCCATGAAGGGTTCTGCAGGGGGCATTAGGTAACAGGCGGTCACCTCTTTGTACTTTTACTTTTCTCGCTCTGTTCTATTCTATATTGGTTTTTATAGGGAGAGCTCGACAAACCGTGGCGAAATCCACTCGCCAGCCCCGCACTGCGCATGTGTCAGACCCGCACTGTGCGTGCGCGCACCGCTGGTGAATGGGGCGACCGGCTGAAATCTATTTGTTGCAGGCAAGTAGATAAACAGATTTGTCAAGCCCTGTTTATAGGTCAGGGGTGGTCAATAATTTTCACTAGGGGGCCACATAATGAATTTTGGTATGTGGTCACAGGCCAGCTCCACCCCCGGAAGGGGCGGGGCTTGGGGTGGAAGAGGCGGGGCTGAGAACTAGCCTCCCCCAGAGTTGACTGGGGCTGGAAGCTTTGAAGTAAAAACACAGCGAAGGGCTTGCGGGTCCCAGCCCTGCCACTACCACATTGCTCGGGTTTGCTGTGGCTATTTAAAGGGCTCACGGCTCTGGCCCCGATGGGGTAGCACTGTGACAGAGCCAAGGAGCCATTTAAATAGGATCCTGCTGCCTGAGCCACCCCCTGGAAATTTAGTGGCATGGGCAGCAGGATATAAATAGAAGGTTGCCAGATGCAGACTGCAGGCCGGATCAAAGGGTTAGGCGGGCTGGATCTGGCCCCCGGACCGCATCTTGCCCAGCCCTGTTATAGGTGCACATTGCAGTAGGACCTGAGCACTAGCCGGTACTGCACTGAGCAATGTGACTTAATGTCTGTCACATGCTGCTCTTTTATCCTTGCCCTGTGGGAGAAGCATACGCAGTGGAGGGGTTTGTTTCGGAACTTTTTTATATGTTCCATGCCAGGAGGCAAAGACAAAGAAATGTGCACTTGGAGTGGAACGTGTCAAGGTGTAGGATGGTCCTTAGTTGGTGGGGGATCCCTCCTGGAGCCAAGCAAGACATTCACTGGGAGGAGAAAACAAGTAAACCATAGCTGAGCGCTAGCTACAAATAAATGCATGCGCTTGAGGAAGGATAGTCTTATGGTGTCTGCACTAGACTAGGCCTCTGGAGACCTGGGTTCATTTCCTGGCTCTGCAACAGACTTCCTGTGTGACTTTGGGCAAGTCATAGAATCTCTCTAGGCTCCAAGGCACCATCTGTATAACAGTACTACAGGTTGGACCCCTCTCGTCCGGCACACTTGGGACCAGTCAATGAGGGAGTTTGCTGGAAAAAGAGAGGTCAGTTCTGGCTCCTCTGCTGATGGACTCTGGGCTCTCTTGGGTCAGTCGGTAGACCCCACTGGGCTCCACTCCTGACTGCTGGGCACTCCTGCTGGTCCAGCTGCCGGGCTCCTTGCCCCTGGCCTGCCTGGCTTCTGGCTTGGCTCTGTGGCCAGGCCCGACTGCCAGCCTCCTGGGGTAATCTGGTGTTGGACTCTCTGGTCTGGCAAATCCACGCATGTTGCCAGACCAGAAAATCCCAGACCAGAGAAGTTCAACCTGTAATATTTCCTTTGCCTGTCACAGCTATATAGCATGTGAGGTTTTTGAGTCAAGGAATGCCTCTCCCCGTGTTTGTAGTTTCTAGCACAGTGGGGCCCTGATCTCACATGGGGCCTCTTGGCACTAGTATAATAAAAATGACTAAGAATAAATTGATATTGAATAGAAAAGGCATTTTATGGAGTGGGTAGAAGTCAGACAGACCAGCAAATGTTTGCTTTCCAAAGAAGCAAACAGGAGGAGCACACACAAGCATGTACAATGGTCACGTGTCAGATCCAACATCAAGGATTCAATTCAAGTAGATTTCGTAGCGGAAGGCAAACATCAGGAGACCTCTACATTTTTAAGCCAGCAAGAGAACGGGCAAGACATGTCTTTTTAGAATAAGCACAATTAGGAACACCATCTTTCTGTCATTTAAGCCTCAGATTGTTGCACCTTTTGTCAGTCTGGGTACAGGAAAGAAACCACCCTGGGTGATGTTGGTACATGACTGCTTCCTGGGGATGGATGAAGAACAGGTATCCATGCGGACGCTGTTAGATCCCTCAGCTGCCTTTGATGCTTTTGTGTGAGACGGCAGTGGGAGAGTCCCTGCCCATGGGTAGCTCTGTTCTCTCCTTGTTCTGCCTTCCTAGCGTGGGGTGCTGGGCATTCAAAAGTGCTGCTCTACAGAGTTCCACAATGTTAGACTGTCTCTCCCTTTCTATTCAACCTGCACGGGGCCTTTGGGAGGGACTGCTACATGGCACGTTCTGTGGACTTTTCAGTAAGTTGACGTTCGTCCCTCATAGAATCATAGTATCATAGAACACTAGGACTGGAAGGGACCTCGAGAGGTCATCGAGTCTAGTCCCCTGCCCTCATGGCAGGACCCAGTACTGTCTAGACCATCCCTGATAGACATTTATCTAACCTGCTCTTAAATATCTCCACAGATGGAGATTTCACAACCTCCCTAGGCAACTTATTCAAGTGTTTAACCATCCTGACAATTAGGAAGTTTTTCCTAATATCCAACCTAAACCTTCCTTGCTGCAGTGTGAACCCATTGCTTCTTGTTCTATCCTCAGAGGCCAAGGAGAACAATTTTTATCCCTCCTCCTTGTGACACCCTTTTAGATACCTGAAAACCACTATCATGTCCCTTCTTAATCTTCTCTTTTCCAAACTAAACAAGCCCAATTCTTTCAGTCTTCCTTCATAGGTTATGGTCTCTAGACCTTTAATCATTCTTGTTGCTCTTCTCTGGACCTTCTTCAATTTCTCCACATATTTCTTGAAATGTGGTGCACAGAACTGGACACAATACTCCAACTGAGGCCTAATCAGCGCAGAGTAGAGTGGAAGAATGACTTCTCGTGTCTTGCTCAACTCTCCTTCTCTCTCCCACCTGAACCAGGCAGGAGAAAACCCAAACAAACAAAATCAAGACGCTTATGTCACCAATAAGAAATGCAAAGTTAATCAACTTAAATGATTTTTGCTCTGTGGGAGTAACAACGTAGGACACCGCTCTCAATCAGTTCTTTTCTTTTTGTGCTTATACATCTTTCCTTCCACTCCGATCCCTTGCTGTTGTCGCAATGCAGTCTGGGTCTAATTTAGAGCGTTCCCTCCAAGGAACAGGGACTTGGTCTTTTTTGTCTTCTTGCAAAGGGTTATGCACACCCGTGGTGCCAAGGAAATAATAAACAACATCAACTATATGCAAGCCACATATACATGTGGATGGTTTTCTGCTTCAGCACAATGATTTGAAGCTTTAAGGTATGGATCATTCACCGTCTCCATCTAAATTGGCCTGTGTATGATCTTAGGGCTACATCTCTATATAAAAGACGTTGACTCTTCCAATGCCGAGGGGATATTTGTTTATTGATTAGAGCTAGATGATTTTTTTTGGACAAAATGGGTTCTCCCCCCCCAAAAGGCCAGCTCAACTCAACTGAAATCTCTCATGAATTCCTGTTAATTTTTTTAAATTACAAAACAACTCCGGAAAAAGTCTGAAAAGAAGCAAAACATTTTGTTATGCCATCTTCTAAATGAAGCATTTCAATTTTTCAATTTGAAACAACTTTGTATTTTTGAAACTTCAATATCAATCAAATTTTCTTTTTGAGGGCAAAAAAAAAGTTAAAAGTAAAATGAAATAGGCTATTTCAGTTCAAACGAAGCATTTTATGTTACTCAAAACAACTGGCAAAGCGGAAAAGCAGGAGACCAAAACTATTCACTTCAGGTTCATCTGAAATGATCCCCCCCCCCCCCTCTGGTTTTTCAAGTTGGCCAGCTAAAGCAAAATTCATCTATTTCCCCCTTCTAGTAGTGGGTTTTCTGTTCAACCTGTTGTAAAGATATGAGAAACTGTGAGCTAAATCCAGATTCGGATTATGACACCCTTCCCGTTTTTAGTTAGGAATGTTTCGAGTGAGGGTTTGAGTCTAATTTTCACAGACATGACTGCTCTGCTACTCTTTGTCTATAAAACTTCTCCCTTTTAAGTATTTTGAAATAATAATAAAAAAAAATCATAACAGTAGCGACATCTCTCAGAACTTCCTTGAAAAGTGGATTCCCTCTTCCACTGAGTGGGGGAAACTATTTCATACATACATTTAAGTCTTCTGACCTATCACTATTTCCATCCTGTTCTGAAAAAGCAATCAAAACACCCCCTTCCAATTGAGATAAGTTAAGCACTGCAGGTGTGTATTCTGGCTTTCACTTCTGGGGACCTGACGGAAGACATCTGTAGAATTATTTTTGTTAAACTTCTTAGCCCTTGACCCTGCAAACATTCAACCGTGTATGTAGTTGTACTCTGTTGAGTTTTCCCATGAACTTAATTGAGATGATTCATGTGAGAAAACTTTCACGTTTGCTTGTTCTTTAATGGGCAGTAGGGATGTTAAACTTTAATAAATCAGCTAACTGAGTAGTCGATGGAATTTCCATCAACTACTTGATTAGTCGATAAGGGGGGCACTTGCTATCGCACTATGCCTCTCCATTTGAAACGTACAAGAGCCATCAGTGGTTCTTGTATATTTCAAAGGGAGAGAGGCAGCGGGTTCCCTCTGCCTCTCTCACTCTGAAATGTATAGGAGCCACCCTCAGCTCTTGTATATTTCAAAGGGAGAGAGGCAGCGCTGTGCCTTTGCCGTTGAAATTTACACGAGCCGCAGCAGCTCCTGTACATTTCAAAAGGAGAGAGGCAGCAGGAACCTGTACCAGCAGGGAGCAAAGCAGTCTGCCCCCTGCCTCCACGGAGATGGTGCTGGGCAGGGAGGGGAAGGAAGAACCAGCCTTTAAGCCAGCTCCCCCCAACACTGACTCGTGCTTCCCCCTTGCTGCCTCTATCTGAGAGAGGCAGTGGGGGGGGAAGGGAAGAGAAGCGACTAGTCAAATTCCTACTCGACTAGTTGCTTACATCCCTAATGGGAAGTTGAACAAAGGAACAGGGGAAGGGGAGACACCACACAATTTGGAACATTTCAGTCACCATTCTTGGTCAGGCTTGAGTTTCATTGGCCAATGCAATTTGAGGTCCAGGTGTGGAAGAGCAGGGATGCTGCAGATCAGATCTTAAGACCTAGTCAACACTAGCTCCCCGCCGTCGACCTAATCTACACAGCCATAGACTTCAGCTATGCAAATAGCGCAGCTGACATCGACGTACTTACCGCAGCATTTTGCATATGGTAAGGTTGGCAGGGGCCGGCCGCTCTACCAATGACGCTGGCTACTCTTCTAATGCTGGTGGAGTGCCAGCATCTATCGGAGAGCACTCAGAGATTGATTTATTGCATCTAAGCAGACATGATAAATTGACAGCCAGTGGCTTGATCACTACAGGTGATCCATGGCATAGTGGAGGTAAACCCTTAGGTACATTGGCAGAGCAACGCTTGTGGGGGTGGAGCTTGCATAGCACTTTGAGTACCTCGTTTAAGCACCATGGATAGTAGGCCAAGCCTGGCTCAAGTTGGTACTACAACTCTCTGCGCTATCGTGAGCATAAATTACACACATCATCTCTGGACACAGAGGCTACGTCTACACTGCAGGGTTTTTGCACAAGTCTTTTGTGGAAGAGTTCTTGCGCAAAAACTTCCTGTGCAAAAGCGCGTCCACACCTCAAAGCGCATCGCTTTTGCGATGCGCTTTGCGCAAGAAAGCGCCCACACTGCATGGACACACTTGCGCAAGAAAGCTCTGATGGCCATTCACAGAATGGCTATCAGAGCAGCTGTGCTTTTTCGGATAGACTCTTTTTGCACAAGAAACCCCTGTGGAGCATCCACATATGCCTTTTTGCGCTAGAGCTGTAGCGCAAAAAGGAGTTATGCCTCACATAAGGAGGTATACCTACACCGCAAAAAGCCCTCGCTTCTGTTGATTGACTGTAGATTTTTTTGCGCAAAAACGTGCTTGAGGTGTGGACGCTCTGCGGGTTTTTGCGCAAAAACAACCATTTTTGCGCAAAAACCTTGTAGTGTAGACGTAGCCAGAGAGTTGCCCTGATTCACCAGTCTGTGCAAGGCTCTGGGAATATTTCACATGCACGTGCAAAAAGAACAAGGGACTGGAAAATGACTAACCTGCATTTTTCAAGAGAAAAAAAAAGCAGTGAAGACCATGGATCTGGCAAAAATAAAAAGGCACTTCATTCCTGGATGAGAGGAGGAATTTTAAGGGACAGGCTTGGATTTTACAAATACAAGATCAGTGCAAGATGGGGTTTTCTAAGTGCTCTGAACTGGCCAAACTCAGCTCTTATTAAAATCAACGGCAAAACTCCCACTGACTTCAATGGCAGGGCCGGACTGAACCATTCCGGCACCGCGGGCAGACAGTTTAATTGCACCCCGGGTTGGGGGAGGGTGCATGCGCGGCCCCGCCCCCGCCTGGCGCGTGGGGGAAGGCGTGCAGAGCTGGCAGCGGCAGGACGCACGAACCCGGCCCAGCCCAGCCCAGCTACCGCCGCTGGCGCGCAGCCTGGGCCGCCCGGGGCGGGCCGAGCCTGGCCGTGCAGGGCCCTGCGGCCGCGGGGGGAAGGGCGCTGCTGGCCAGCGCTGCGGGGGTTAACGCAGCCCCCGCCCCGGGCGGTGGCTGCAGAGTGGCCACTGGGAGCTGCTGCAGCCTGCGAGTCGGGAGCTGGGTGAGCGGCGCCTGATAGCAGCTACAAGGGGCGCTGCGCACCCCTTACAGCTGCCATCAGGCGCCCCCATAGGTTGGCACCCCGGGCAGCTGCCTAGCTAGCCCATGCCTTAATCCGGCCCTGTTCAATGGGAGCCAAGTTAGGCCAACACTGAGTGCTTTGAAAATCTTCTCATTTGTGGGGAAATTAAATACTCAAAACCCACACGGGGCAAAGGAGGCAGCAGGCTCATCCTTCGAATGGGGAACATGTAATTGGCATGACCAACAACATCCGTCTAGCTAATTAAAAAACAGCATCCAGTCCTCAGCCAGAGAGGACGAGGACCATAATGAACGGTCCTCTGGATAAGTAGGGGACTCCAGGATGAAAATCCTCAGAGTTCCTACTGGCGGAAATGCAGAACATGGTAAGAGCCTATGAGTTAGCTAACAGAGCTTCCTCCCATAAATCTGTGCTTCTAACTACAGGTTAAAACTAAAGCAAGGGAGGAGAGAGGAAGGCCAGCCAAGCTGAAAAAGCATCGCAAACTCATTTGAGATGAGCAGTGATAAGCTGGCCAGGCTGCAGCCCCCATCAGTTCAGTAAACACTAATGATGAGAAGAGTGCAGACTGTCACTGGTGATAAAGAGCCGGCTAAACACTCTATTAGTTTTTCATTTTGTGAATTAATGTTCTTTATGGCGTGTGTACACTCGCCGGCTAATGAATTGTCTCGTTAGAACTGCCTGCGGTGCTCTTCGGCTGCCTCTGCTGGCAGGCATAAATTTCACACGGAAATTAGCACTTTTCAAAAGGCAATAACTCCTTTCAAAGGGGTTTGTTTTCCATTAGGTTCTGCAAACACACCGCCCTGAGAAAGGGATTATCAGGGAAAAACACACCTCTGCGTTTGAAGGGAAAGGGGAAAAAATAAGAGAGCAGCAAAACATTCTAGCCCTGGGGTAGTGCAATCCATCCACAGTGAAGATACCCTTAGACACACTGGACATTTTTGGAAGCCAAGCTACTGGTAAAGGATGGTAACAAATTCATATTCCAAATAGAAATGAATCTAATGGAATACAGCTTAGGTTTTCTTCACTGGAAAAGAGCCTCCATACCTTACCCTGCTCCTGCGCTATATGGATTTTATAGCTCTAGGGCAGGGGTGGGCAATAATTTTGATGGGGGGCCACTTCAAAAATTTTTGAAGTGGCCCCGGGCCATCCCAAAAGGGAGGGGGCCTCAGGTGGAAGGGGCGGGACCTGGATACTTCTGTGCTTCCTCATCCACAGACCCTGATTGGTCTGGGGGTGGGAGAGTGCACAAAGTCTTTGCCCCCCCCAAAGAGAACCACCAGCTATTCTGAACAGCCGGTGGTTCCCTCTAGGTACCTGTGCCTCTGGCGGTCGGAGGAGACTTTGTGTACTCCCGCTTGCTGCCCGCAGGTCAATCAGGGCCTGGGGAGGGGGAAGCCTCTTGCTCCCTGTCCCCGCCCTGCAAGGGAGCGCCGTGTTTAGAGTCAACCACCAGCTGAGCAGGGTGGGAGGAGACTTCACGTGCTCTCCCCGCCCCCAAGCCCCGATTGGCCTGGGGGCGAGAGAAGTGTCAGGGCCTCTGCGGGCCAGATCAACTCGCTCGGTGGGCCAGATTCGGCCCACGGAGGCCCTTTTGCCCACCCCTGCTCTAGGGTTTGGACATACACGAATCCTATTGCACAGCTCTGTTTGATCTTCTAGTGCAGTGTTTTTCGACTTTTTTTTTTTTATAAAGTACCCCTTTAAAAAAAGATTATAAGTACCCCCAGTGCCTATAGTTTTCAGACACACACAATTTTTTTCTACCCTTGAAACACATTTGTTTAAACAACTCAATCATAGCCAGGCAGGCAATGAAATTTTGGGGTGTAAAAAGTACAAAAATAATACAGTGCTGTAAAACTTAAAACAAAAATTCAGTTTTCTCCAAATTTCAGTTGTGTTGACGTACTCCCCAGACTTCTCTTGAGTACCCCTAAGGGTTGAGAAACACTGTTCTAGTGCATCACAAGACTCAGATGCCCATTTCATTCTAATTCCCCCATTTTCTGTCACTTATACTGTCATTTCCTACCACTCCCCCCAGAAAGTTTACTTTGGGGCTAAATTCTCTCATGGTCGGCTTGAAAATGAACCGTTTGGAAAGGCTAACACAGTTCCATTCAGCCGCTGAGTTACTGGAGGCATTTTTCACCTGTGAAATGCTCAACACCCTCCTTTATGTACACTTGGCTGCCTCAAAAGCAGCTGCAGGCTTCATCTGGTTAATTCACACTGAAGACTAGGCGGATTCTTGGCTCCAAAACTCCCATTGACCTTACTAGAGCTAGGATTTCCCTGACCAGCTCATTCCTTCCCTTGCTGAACTCAACAGGCGTTTGGTCACTGATTCCACTGGGAAGCAAAGATGAGGCACCAATGAGGGTTGTCAAAATCCATGCACCAATGCACAGAAGTGATTTAGAAAAACAAACCCAAAGCTACTGCATTACCAAATGAACCTTAATCATTTAGTTTATGACGGGCACTTTAGTTTTAGTTGCTTACAGCAGAAGTTCCGAGTATTCAGAGCAATCATACTATGTGTCTCATGTAATTAATGAAATTTCATAGCACCTGACCAACCGATAGCACGGTTCTCTCTGCTATGAGGTCTTTGCTAAGAAGCTGGGTAAGTATACTGGGTATTTTCTGAGAGCTAAAGGACTGGTAGACATGTAAAGTTTAGCAAGATTCAGCTGTATGCAACCTTGGTGAATTGCACTAGAGACACAGACACAGGTACCAGTCTCACACGACAGATTAATTACAGTCCTGATCTTCTAAATGCTTTTTACAGTGCACACAGCAGTGTCCACCACCATTTTTGGGACCACACTTTGTAGTGAGCAAGATCTGGCCCCAAGCAGGATCCAAGACAGTCTCTTAGCGGTCACTCGATAATGAGTAGGACGTCTTCCTGTCACCCTCCTATTTGTGGATTCGTTGATGGCTCATCAGCCCAATTCTGGAGCCGCAGGTCTTATCACAGATGGGGCAGGTGCTGGTGGCTATTGGAGGGATGCAGGGCAGTTTTTGCTGTTATTTTCTCCTTCTCTGCCTCTCCTCGTCTGCACTGCGGTGGGACCTCTCAAATTGCACCACCCCCTCACCGATTACTGATCTCCCCTGGGGACAGTCCTGGGCAAGGTTCTCCCAAGTGTCGACACCGATGCCGCACTTTTTCATGTTTGCCTTCAACATGTCCTTAAATTGCTTCCTCTGGCCCCCAATGCTTCTCCATCCTTCCTTCAACTCGGAAAACAGAATCTGTTTTGGAAGGTGCCGATCAGGCATCCGGACCACGTGACCAGCCCAGTGAAGTTGTTGGGAGATGATGCTAGCTTCAATGCTGGTCATGTTCGACTCTTCCAGGACGCTAGTGTTCATGTGCCTGTCCTCCCAAGGGATATTTAGGATTCTCCTGTGGCAGCATTGATATTGTTCAAGTGCCTCCAGGTGACGCTTATATGTTGTCCAGGTTTCACATGCGTATAGCAGTGTTAGAACAACCACTGCACGGTACACAAGGAGCTTTGTCTTGGCACTGATGTCCTGGTTCTCAAAGACCCTTCATGTCAGGCGGGCAAAAGCAGAGCTTGTACAGCTCAGGCAATGCTGGATTTCCACGTCCATGTCGACTTTGGCGGAGAGATGACTTCCAAGGTACGGGAAATGCTCCATGTTTTCCAGCAGTTCTCTGTTGACTTTAATAGATGGTATATGAGATTGTCCCAAAGGCAAACAAGCGGGTTTGGGGCCAGAAGAATGAGGGCTACAACAGCCAGAGATAATGAAGATAAAAAGAGATGCTTTAGTTACACACAATTACTTATTGATTCATTGATTCCTTCTTAGAGCCTATGCGTTTTGGACAGGGGCGTATTTATTTATTTAAATGTTGCTAAATAAATGCAAGGGAGTGAAGTCCCCAAAGGTGGCAGGAATGGTGGAATGAAGATGAGAGTTGGAAGAGAAACGGAAAGAAGCGAGTCTTTTCACGAATGATCGAGAGAAGGAGCGGGGAGGTTGAGATGTACGTAGGGTTTCTGTATTGGGGGGTTTAATTCTTGTACATTTTGGGAGGTTATTTTCAACAATTTGTGAGCTTTATATAGCTATCTAATGATCAGGACATTTGGGTTAGCATATACTGTGATGAGCAATGCATATTTACATTGTATTGTTATTTGTGTGCGCATACACACACACACACACATACACACACACAGGTTCAGCCTCTGTAGTCCAGCACTCTCTGGTTCGGCCACATCCGTGGTCAGGCATGATTTTAGTTAGCCAGATATCCACTTTTCATGGGTGTGGACAAGTTTCTCAGTCCCATAAAGTTTGTTTACAGCCACCAGTCCTGGCTTTCACCCACTGTCTTTACTCCATGGAAGATGGACACTGCTGTGTTCAATCTTCCAGAGTTCGATTTAGCGAGTCTAGTCAAGGCTCGCTCAATGGAACTCAGAGGGTGTCCCCACTAGAGTTCAGTACTGCTGCTCTTGTGAGGACTAAAGAAAGCAATTGCTCCTGTCAGCCTCCTGTTGTGGGGACACCGCCACACTCGGCTTAAGGTAAGCCAACTCCAGCTACGTAGAATATGTAGAGTTGCATACCTTAAGCCAAGCTTCCGGGCCTAGTGTAGACCTGGCCTCTGTACTGTGCTGTTATTTAGCTCTCATTTACCCCAAATGTCTTCTAAGAGCCCAGTAAGCAGTGGAAGCATTGGTAATTCTGCTAGACAATATTGAGCAAATTCTTTGGTTTGGCGCCAGTCAGGTCCCGAGGGTGCTGGACTAGAGAGGTTCAACCTGTATATATAATAAAGACGTTATTCACGATAGTCGAATATACTGTAATGTGTCAGCTTTTTGTACAGTTTCTTAGTAAATTGTAAAGTAGTACTCTTTCAGACAGCCCTGTTGTCAAGCACACTAAGGAATCTTTACTGCACCCCAGCAGGGGCCTCACAGGTGTATTAATGAACAACGTGTTAGCGCACTTTTGAAACCACACATCTGTACTGAGCACTATTGCTCTGTGCAGACAAGCCCTTGGATACAAGTAACCGTTGCTGGTGTTGTTCTAGCATTACAATTTCTTGTTTTTGTTTTTTAGCTGGGGTGTTTCAACAGGGTTCACCAGTCAACATTTGAAACCAGAAGCCTTACATGTCTGCTACACAGGAGCCGTGAGAATATTCCGGAAGCAAAATGGGATGAGGCAACGCTTCACCTTTAGGAGAGGAAACAAGGAGAGTAACAAGATCTGTAGCAGGTCAGCAGAGATTCTGCCTCAGATTTATAAAGAACAGTCAAGTCCCATGATCACAGGCGAACTTCTCTGCCACCGGCACTTACTGGAATTAGAACAGTTTGCAGTTCTTTATAATCCCAATTCTCACATATATAATGAGTGTGCGCAGCCAGTTGGATGGTCACAGTCTTAGTGTATCATCACCAGGAAATGACCCTTTGGTGATAAAAGGCTGTTATCAACCAGTCCTCCTGGATTCCCTCAACTGGTTTGGAAAACCGTTTTGAGCCATCTCCACCAGCAGTTACATTGTTTCCAACACCAAATGAAGGAGAGCCCGACAGACTGGCTGCTGCTTATCCTTGGCACAAATGAGCCATTTTTCTAGTAACAGACAGACAGGTGAGTCATATGCATGGACTGGATGTATCAGAGCATTAGTGGGGAAGGGGCTTCCGTAAGCTGTAGTCCTTGAAGCTGGTGCCACGAAGACAGGTCTTAAGACAGCCATGAAGAATCTTTACTGGAAGACAGTTTGATTGCACAGCTAATTAGGTCACTTTTTTAGAAGACAATCCCTGTGCTTCAGGGGATGAGGGGAAGGGAGGGAGGAAAGAAAACTGGAACGAGAGAGTAATTAGTCTCATCATAGCTTTACAGTAACAAGCCGACCCCACAAGGATACCAGATCAATGCCCAGGACAGTGTGGCACAGCTGTGGTCTAAGACGACAAGCGGAGCTCTGTGGATCTGGGTCAGAAAAACAACTTTCTAATCCTCTAGCCATTCAATATTCGATGCCAATGATCCAAGGGGCGACGGTGCTTTCTGCTAATCTACCAGGACAGTTGCTGCTCAGATGCATCAGAAATAGGTGTCAGTGGAGTGGGGAAGGCTTTCAAAAAGGCACATCAGGAGCTGGCAAACACTGCCAGCTGGAGATTGGGTGCCCGACTGCCAGCCGTCCAGAAAAGCAATGAGGCGCTCGGATTACGAATGCCACAGAACGATATGTGCTGACCATTTGGGCAGTCACATACCAACAGCTGAAAGGTCTTCCTCAAACACAGGTACCTCCAGAATAAGCGACTGTGTTAAATGTCCCCTTCCTCCTCAGCGTCTCTGCTCCCTTCATGCACGTCAAACATTGCTTGCTGATGTCACTGTCGCAGACAACTTTTCACTGCGTTTAGTCCGGCAGGGCTAACTCAGCGATGGGAGAACCAGCTGCTGCATTCTAGCCCGTCAACTCAACAGACAGCTCAGATCTGCTGTCGGAGGCTCACGTCCATAACTTGGGGGTTGGATTCCCAGGTAATTTGGTAGTGCCAGCAGTTAGGAAAAAAACAACAGCTTAATCTTCAAAATGGCTCAGTTTGGTCCAAAGCCCAGTGAGAGAGAGCGAATGCATCCAGAGCCCTGCTTGTTCTACAGCATGGGTTCCCAAACTGGGGGGCATGCAGAAATTCCAGGGGGGGGCGCGAGGTGACCCAGCCTCCCCCATCAAGTTTTGCTGCCCCGGTCAGTTACTTTTTTTTTTCTTTTTTTTCCTCAACAAGTTTTGCTGCTATTTCTTTGGCGGGGGGAGGGGGGGAGGGGGAGGGAGTGAGGGTTTTTCAAAAATCAAAAAGGGGGCGTGATGCCGAAAAGTTTGGGAACCACTGTTCTACAGGGATGGCTCCTATCCTACCACACGTGGATGAAGTCTTGGGTGCCGTTTAATGTTATAGGCCCGGGGTTGGCAACCTACGGCATGTGCGCCATAAGGGGCATGCAAGCTGATTTTGAGGGGCACGCGCGGCGGGAGCTCCTCCCCTCCACCCCGCAGCGGCTGGAGCCTTGCGGTCATCGCACAGCTGCAGGCTGGAGAACCAGCTCCGGCTTCCTGCTAGAAGGGCAAGCGGCGGGAGGGAGTGGCCTGGCAAGCAGAGCGGGAGGCATGACCCCACACTGGGTTCCACGTCCTTGGTGCGGCCCCTACCCAGGACCTAAGGGGTTAACACCCTGCCCCCCCCTGCTCACTACAGGCTCTGCTCCCTACTCTGGAAGGGGGCAGGACTGGAGCTGCTCTGCAGAGCTGGGGCTGAATGGCCAGTCACAAGCTGCTGCCACCTCCGTGGGGCGCTGGAGCCTGGACTGCACCACGCTGCTCCCCATAGGGCATGGGGATGGGGAGACCCTTCCCCAGTGCCTCGCTGTGCCCGGCCGGGCTGGAACCAGCCTTGAGCAGCCCCAGGCTCTGCCCGCCCCAGCCCCAGCCCCAGAGCAGGTGAGGGTCGAACCCTGGCAAAGGCCTGTGCCGGACAGGGAAGTGACTCTGTCCCTACCCCACTAACCCCTCCTTGCCCCAGTGCTGCTCCCAGGGGACTGCCCTGCTGGTGTGCACGCTGGGGGCACAGGGATGTGGGGGTTGGAGGGGTGAAGGAGGATGAGGGGGGCAGGATGGGAGGGGGCAGGGGTTGCACTGAGAGGCATGGAGTGATGCAGGGGATCATGGGGCTGAGGAGTGAGACTGGAGCAGGGGGTAGATGTGAGGGGGGATACAATTTTATTTTGCACTTTCCTTTACTCCCCACTTTTTTGCCTCCCTCCCCAGCTAGCTATTTGGCTGCATTCTCACCCTCTCACCTTTTCTGTGTTACTCCCCCCCTAACACCCACGCCCCACTCCTGCCACTAAACTCCATTCCAGACCCTGCTCTCCTCACCCCCTCCTGTACCCCTATCCCACTCACCGGCAGCCCTGTCCCGCACATTGAACCCCTCATTTTTGTCCCCACCCCAGAGTCTAAGGAGGTCCATAAAATCCACTAACTCCGAAACCCCCAGAAAAGTAAATCTGGCCTATGGGAAGCTCTGAACCTTAGTCCTCCCTGTCCCTTCCCCTCACCTCATGGGGCTGAAGCATTAGAGAAGCGAGATGTCTCAGTTGGGGGCCACATTAGTGAGGGTTGGGGGTTTAGGAGGAGTTTCTTTTTGCTTCTCACTCATGGGGTCCCCAACTGATTTTTTTTTATGGAGCAGTGACCCCTGGCCCCAAAAAGGTTCCCCACCCCTGCCATAAATAAAGAAAACATTGAAACCTTTTGTGTTGGACATAAATTAATATTTTATTTTATTTAAAATGAAGTTTGATTACACTAACATGAGAAAGTTAAAATGTTTAGTCTATTCAATAATTTAAGTTAAACCATTCCCCCCTAGCTGCAGCAGGTTCAGAAAATATGGTCACCATATCCAGCCTGCCTCTTCTCCCTACGTGAGTGGTTCAAGATAACCATGTTCTAGGCATAAACATTGAGCACTTCTCATGATCTGAGAGTCTGAATCCTGCCCTTGACAGCTTTCTGAAATATCTGCAATCTGCAGGAGTTCATTAACGAAATTTTGGGTGAGTTTTTCACTGGGTTATGCAGGAGGTCGGTCTAGAGCAGGGGTGGGCAATAATTTTTGATGGGGGGGCCGCTCCAAGATTCTGGAAAGAGGTCAAGGGCTGCTCTTCTTCCAGGGTATTAATGGAGGAGGTACAGGTTCTGGGAAGGAGGGTGGGTGCAGAAGGGAGCTTGGGTAAGGGACTGGGTGCAGGAGGGAGAGTGGGGTCTCGGAGGGAGTTTGGGTGAAGGAGGCAGTAGTGACTTAGGGCAGGAGACTGGGATGCAGGATTTTCGGATGTGACCTAGGCTAGGAGGGGACTGTGCTCTGAGCAGGAGATTGGGGTGTCAGATCTGGGGTGGGGGGGTATGGGTGCAGGACGGGGCAGAGGGTTTGGGTATGTGGAGGGGGGCAGAGGGTTGGGGAACGGAGGGGCTGGGGTGCCAGAGGCAGGCTCTGGCTGGGAGGCGCTTACCAGCAGAAACCCGAGGCAGACTGTCTGCTGCAGACTGTTCCACGTGGCTCCACTCCGGGAATGAGGGGAAAAGGGAGGGGGGGGGCGAGGAAGGAAGGAGAAGGCTTCCTACACTGACCCTGCTCCCAGCAAAAGTTCTTGTTCCTATTGGCCAGAAACTGAGAGATTGGCCAATGGGAGCTAAGATATTTTGCAGGGGGGGCAAGAACATCATGAGAAGCCTCCTCCTCTCTCCCCAGCTGTCCGGAATGGAGAACAGCTGGCTTTTTAAAGTGTGAGCTGTTCTCTGCCTAAGGGTTCTGGCGAGGCAGACTGGATCCGGTGGCTTGGTGGGCCTGATCTGGCCCGCTCACAGCCTCTTGCCCACCCTTGGTCTAGATGATCGTAACAGTCCCTTCTGGCCTTAAAAATCTATGGCTTGTTGTGTCTTAGAGCTCCTGGCAATCGTGTTTTTGCTTTGGAGGAACCTTATGAAACGGAACAGGCTTCCCCTTGACGCCTCAATCATGCCCCCTTTAAAACAACTGACCTGACTGATGGTGCGGAGGGTGGTGGTATCAACCGTGATGGAGGACGAAGGGCATGGGGAGGCTTTCCGAGGGACTTTGAGTTTAAATTATTTGCGTAATAAGCCCAAGAAGGCAGGTCAGAGTGACAGGCTGAGAAATGGGATTTGTCTGGAAGGAGACAAGTAGATTCCTGAATCGTCAGGGCAGATAAGGAAGCTGAAAATCGTCATGTGAACGTGACCAAAGAAGGACTGGCTCAGTAAGAAGGGAACCAAAGCGAGGACACGGTGGTGCCCCCTATGGGCCTTGGAGGACGAGTGCAGCCATGAAGACATGAAGAGCAGAAACAGAGGACAGCTCCGTGAAGAAAAGGTTAAGAAGGAGGGGGGTTAGCATATTTAGTAAGTGTGCCATTCACTTTAATTTTGACTTGAGCTGAGGAGCGGAATGGATGCTGGAAGATGACGCGACTGCTTATGTTGCTAAAAAGGAAAACTCTTGGTTACTCTAAGTTACATCCAAGCAACAGGAATTCATCAGAGAATACAAGCACTCATCATTTAGCACTTGAAGCTAATGGTAGATGTTTTGCATTAAGAGGCGATTTACAGCTTTTTCTGTTGAAAAAAAAAATCCGCACTTATTGCACTAGCGAAGCAGACACATTCGTTAAGTCCTCTTGTTGCTATTGAGGTCAGACAGACATTTGTAGTCTTTACTTATTTGGGCTTTTAAATAAAGTTATCTATTAATAATAGCTCTCTAGGGAAAAAAAAGGTCCCAATGAACAATCGACCCAGCGAGCTGTGGTACAAGTTCAGCGATGGGCGAAATAAGCTTCAACTTTAGGGATAATCACCCACATTTAAGAGCTTAATTCAGTGAATATGAAACATTTGGGTGGAACAAAGATCCTTCCACCATAGCAACAATTCCTCTCTCTAAAGAGAAAGGCATCTATTTTGACACCGCATGGGGCCTGATTTTCATTTGTACTAAGGTTCCTTTACAACACTCTGTCAGCATGCAGGCACCCTGCAGGGAGTGTAAGTCATGTACCCATTTATACTGGGAGAGTGGTATAAAGGAGCTTTATAGGCCATGTCTAGACTGCTTTCTTCTGCTGAAAGAAGATATGCAAATTCGGAGACTAATTTGCATATCTTCTTCCGATGGCATTATTGGAAGAGGTTTTGTTGAAAAAGAAAGCAGTTTAGATGAGGTTCTTTCGAAAAAAAAACCGCTTTTTCGAAAGAACCCTGCACACCTCATTTTTTTAGGAAAAAGGGTTCTTTTGAAAAAGGGTTTTTTCCCCTGAAAGAACCATGTCTAAACTGTTTTCTTTTTCGATAAAACCTCTTCCGATAACGCGATCGGAAGAAGGTATGCAAACTAGCTCTGAATTTGCATATCTTCTTTCAGCAGAAGAAAGCAGTCTAGATGTAGCCATAGTGTCTTTTTTTCAGGACTTCTCTTTGTCAGCGATAAAGGGCACTTTCCTTGAACAGTCTCTGTTTAGGCAATCACAGTTTTATAGCAGAAGGCAGAGCTCTCTTTGCCTAAATGCATAATACACAGTTGCGTAGGGCACCTGAAAATTTGGGGCACCACTGGGTCTTAATGTCTTAAATCCTAAGGATGGCCTGGGCAAAGGCAAAAGAAAAGTGAACACCCTGCGCTTCCAGGGTCCAGGTTAGTCCAGACCAGGGACGGGCAAAAGGGCCTCCAAGCCAGTGGATCCCGCGGCCACCCTGCTGCTCCCACGCTGATCGAGACCTGGGGACGGGGGAGTGAATGAAGTCTCCTCCCCCACCAGGGGCGCGTAGTAGCAGAAGGAACTGTTTAAAACAGCTGGCGGCTCTCTCTAGCCTCCTCATGCCCCTGGCAGGGCAGGGGGCGAGAGACTTCACGTGCTTTCCTGCCCCCAGGCACTGATTGGCCCAGGAGCAGGGAGAGCGCGCGAGGTCTCCTCCCACCACAACACTAGAGGGAACCACCAGCTGTTTTTAAACAACTGGTGATTCTCTCTAGGCACCAGGGGTGAGGGTGGGGGCAAAGACTTCACCTGCTCCCCCACACCCAGGCCAATCAGGGTCTGGGGGAAGGGGAGCTCGAGAAGTCTCCTGGCCCCGCCCTTTCCGCCTGAGGCCACGCCCCTTCTGAGGCAGCCCAGCCACATTAGAAATCTGTGAAGTGCCCCCCTTTTAAAGATGATTGCCTGCCCCTGGTCTAGACACTATTGTATCTTAGCCACGTAAGCTTTGCAAAGTGCTTTGAAATCTATGGATGGAAACTGCTGAGTCAGGGGTGGGGAAGCTTTTATGGGTTGGGGCCGCTGACTCACAGAAAAATCAGTTGGCTGGGGGGCACCAGCACGGCCCCCCCCCCAAGCTGGGGCTGGGGAGGAGGGGCTCTGAGCCTCTAGGGATGGAATCAGGCAAGCGGGGTACTACATCTGGCTCCTGGGACTTAGGTTCCCCACCCCTGTGCTAAGTGATAGAAATAAGACTGTGTCCCATTGACAGACCCCTGCAATTCTAGGCACAGTATGTGGGAAACCTCGGTTACATTAACATTTTATTTCTGCTTTGAAGTTGTCATGGCCATGAGGGATGGCCAGCAGCCTGCGGACTAAGGGGTTAACTATGTCCCCTGTACCTAGGCAGGTAGCAGTCAGCCAATAGAAATGAAGGTAAGAATTTCAAACTAAGACAAAGGAATTTTTGGGTTTTCCCTCCTTTGTCTCTGAGCCAGTTTGCTCTCTAGATACTGAGGGAGACAGAAGACATGTCTCTCAAAGAAAAAGATTCTTCATAATGTGTAAGTAGGGTAAAGTCTAGATAAATCTGTCAGGTTTTATTGTTTTCTGGTTTGGGAATTTGGATATGTCATCTGTGCTGTTAGAAATGGGTTTTTCTCTCTGTTGTAACTAAGTTTTGGCCCATGGCGGAATCCTCCACGAGTATATTAATTGGTGGCTCTTACCATCCAGCTATTCCAACTATGCTTGTAACTGGGGTATTGTTTTGATAATAAAAGTTCTTTCTTTTTTATTTAACCTGATATTGGCTAATTTTTGTGTCCTGGTTTTACTTTAGGGCTGAGGTTTCCCAGGTGACCTCTTCCCTGGTTTTTCTTGTAATACTTGGGTGGTGGTAGCGGTTTTTTTTTTATTTCCCAAAGTCCGGGTATTAGGATTTTAGGGGGAGTTTTTGTACCAAAGCCTGTAGAGATCAGGTTTTGGGGTGCTTTTGAGGGCCCCCACTTCTGCATTCATCATGCCAGAGTGGGGAAGAGCCTTGACAGAAGTAAATTTAGTGTTCAAAAAAGACACCCAAGTCTGAAGCCTGCATATATCTACCGAACAAGTAGAGACAGCATCTCCCGCATCCTTCTCCTACCAATACGCCTGGGCATCTGGGGCGATTACCTTTGGTAGATGGAAGACCACCTGATCTGGAGAGCCCACATATAGTGGGGAAAGGGCCAGGGTTGGCCTCAAAGGCCTAATTTCTCCTGGGTTGCTGTGTGAAGAGGCTGACCTCCTTTGCTGACAAACCTAAGCAGATGTCCCCTTTGCTATGTGGATTTTTGTTCTCTGCAAACCCTCTGGGGAAACACCCACTCCTCACTCAGTGATTTCCAAGGGACATGGGGAATGGCTCTTCTATTGTTCTAAGGGTCTAGTTCTGCTCGGATTCCTCTCCCAGGTTAAATCGGGCATAATTTGGCCCTACAAAATAAACCAACGACCTGCTTTAAATCACCAGAAAACAAACTCCAACAACGTTGACTCACCGATGCTACGAAAAGGTGGCATGCGGCAAGCAGGAGCCGCTGCTAGGGACACGTGATTTACATGCCTTGATGCAAAGGAACTCAGATGCAAGGAATCCAGAAGGCAAAACACGACCATGGTAAATATTACAGTGCTGCGAGGAAACCGGCCGGATTCCAAATAAAATGGGGGAGAGGAATCAACCGCGAGGTAATACAGATAGAAGCCTGGTGGCACGTTGGTTCCACGACACGAGGAGGAACCGTCAAGATGGCTGAGCCTGGAATCAGGAACAAAAAGGGAAATACTTTCCCAAGGGGAACAAGAGGGAGATAGGGCTGGGCTCACTTGCAGGCAGGTACAATTGAGCTCTAATTACGTGTGCATGGGGCGGAAAGGCCGTCAGTGGAAGGACCCGGCAACCCGGCATCCTTTGGCAGCAATGCTCCTTTCTGCAAAGTGATCCCTTTCTCAAAAAGAAACAGATACTGCAGCAAGTGCAAAACTCCTTCTCTGTGAGAGGAAGGGGTGTTTCCACAACATGATGCTGCACCTTCCATTAAATCTCACATGTGGCTGGCTTAGCCAAACGCAGTAATTAACTTCCGAACACCAAGCACTGGACTGCAAGGTTCACCTGTTCCAATAAGCGATTACAAGCCACGGCTCCGGCATGGTGAGCATGCAGACGAGGAGCGCGCTTCCTGGAAAGGGTTTGCTGTTGAGAGCTGGGAAATGTTTCCGTGGTTAGCGGTGGCGCTAGCGCAGCCTGTGGGTAGGGAGAGGTGCGGCCTCCGGGTGGGGCAAAGCCTCCGGGAAGCACAGCACAGCCTTGGAGGCTCTTCTGTAATGCCATCTCTGGCCGTAGCAGGCTGCCCGGGCAGCTAGACAGGCCTGAGCTGGAAAGTTGGATCCCAGATTCAGATCAGAACTTTTGCAGAGCTCAGAGCTGTTTCAGGCCAGACTTTTGGTGCACTCCCCTCTAGACACGGGGGAGCTGCAGAGGGGGATTTACAATGAAACATGCAGTGCCCTGGCATGGGGCCCCGAGAGCCGGGCAGTGCAGCACCGAGTCCGGCACCTCCTTCTGCGCAGGGGGCAGCCGCTCTGGGGGGAGTGGGGGAGTCCCTCTGTACAGTGGGCTGTGTGGGGGGCAGAAGAGCAGGGAGGCTCACCTGCTGTAGCCTCAGGAGAGCTGGCAGGAGGTGGCCAGCAGTGTGAGCAGAGGCTGAAGGCTGCAGAGGAGCAAGGAGCAGCCGCACAGCTGGCCGGAAAAAAGCGGTGCTTTGAAGAAAGAAAGCGTCACTTCTCTCTGGCCGCCAGCTGTGTGGCTACCCCGTGCGCCTCTGAAGCCTTCCAGCCTGTGTTCGTGCTGCTGGCAGCCCTGGTGACTGGTGGCTGCCTGCAGGAGAGCAGCCAGGGGATTGAGAGCCTGGGGTGCTCGGGTGGCCGATGGAACTGTGCCCCCCTCACCGTGAAGCCTCAAACCGAGTCCAAGGTGGGCTCCGTGAATGTGGATGCGCAACCTTGACTGAGAGCCCCAGGAAGCACTGGGGAGTAATTAGTTCAAATGACTCTGGAGAGTCGTTATTTCGAAATAGCGGCACCGGAGCATCCAAACTACTGCTACTTCAAAATTAGCGTTATTCCTCGAGGAAAGCAGGAGTACCGATTTCGAAATAAGCGTCCCGTTCTTTCAAAATAACGGGCTTAGTAGTGTGGATGCTCCTCTTATTAATTCGACCCAAGGGGAAATAAGAACAAGAACATAAGATAAATAAAGCCCTAGTGTAGACCAGAGCTTACAGAGAGTAATGCAAGTACTGGGAGCAGTGCTTTGTGTAGAAAGTGCTTTGTTAAAGATGACTCCGCAGTGAGTTTTTGAGGCTGCTTTTTCTCCTTTCCACAGTAGCTAGTGCAACATGAACTTTTATGAGTTAATCTGCTCTTTGGGCGCGTCTGATGAACTTGTGTAGAAACCTGGGAGCTCCCACTGTTTTATCACTGTGGGGGTTTCTTCAAAGCTCCTTCTATTGGTTTTCTTCTGAACGTTCTGCTGTTTCCCCCTTTGGTACTCACTGGGAAGCAGGATCCATCAGTGATGGATGGGAAGCATCCCAACATATAAGCCACGTCGAAAAAAAGCCCAACCCTTGAGCGTGCATACCCTGTCTGCAGCATCATTCCTACGCCCGGTTCACAAGGTCAAAACGATTGCAACTTGTGATGCTTTATGGCTCTTCAATCTCTTCAGCAGCATGATCTACGGATGGGGAAATATCACGGAGATCTCACTGTCACAGAGAATCTCCCTGGGATGCTGTTCTTTCAGCTGAAGAACAGCTAAGGCAGTGGTTCCCAGCCGCCGGTCCGCGACCCGCTGCCTGCCAGGCCACGGCAGCTGTTCGTAGCGGCTCAGCTCTGGCAACCACGGTGGC
Organism: Rafetus swinhoei; assembly: GCA_019425775.1. Lineage (NCBI taxonomy): Eukaryota > Metazoa > Chordata > Testudines > Trionychidae > Rafetus > Rafetus swinhoei. Next base: position 343,528,168 of record CM033437.1, on the reverse strand, counting down.
TGAGGCGTGGCAGGAGGCGGTGGAGCAGGAGGCGCCTCCCTGCCTCATCCCTCCTCCGCGCTTAGGGAGATGCACTTGGGGAAGGATGAGACACAAAAGAGGAGGGAGTGTGCGCGCCACCAATGGCCACACCCCCTGCCTGCGCTTTTGCCGGCGGTGGCGCTGAGGCAGCAGAGGGGGCACTTCCCCCTTTCTTCCCCCCTTGGTAATGGCGGCCGGCCGGGGTTCCGCGCTCCCACCCTGCCTGCACGGCTGCTTTTGCTGGTGGCGGCGCTGGGGCTGAGGAGACGGAGCAGGAGGTGCCTCTCTCCCTTCTCCTCCCTCAGTAATGGTGGCCGGCTGGGACTCTGCATTCCGCCCTGTCTACCCATGGGGGCGCACTGCCAATAACTGCTCCCCTTGCCTCCCTAGGGAGGAAGCCTCGCTCTGGGGAGTGCGGGGCTGGGGTGGGGGCAAAGGGGTGTTGGGTGAGGGTGTGGTGGGATCATGGGGCAAGAGGGTGTTGGCATGGGCTGTAGAGGTCAGAGGTTAAAGGGTCAAAGGGCATGGGGCGTATGGGTGGGGGGTCAAAGGATGTTAGGCACTGGGGAGCAAGGGGCTGGGTCGGGGCTAGGCGGTCAGGTAACATTTTAGTTGCATATCTGCAACTAAACATAACATTCGTTTTACATAATGAATATGCAAATATGCAGCTACAATGTTATTGGTCCGCCAAAAGCTTGTGAATGGGTTTGCTGGTCCCTGGCATAAAAAAGGTTGGGAACCACCGAGCTAAGGTATTATTCTAATACAGCCCCCACAATTTTCCTCTACAGAGGCAAGAAATAGAAACTACACATAGAATGATAGATCATAATGGACCAGCTATATCCTTGGGTATACATAAGACATCTATCTATCTTGACACACTCATAGGTACCTTGTACAAATGTATGAACTTAACCAAACCGGAAATAACCTCTCTAGGGAAGAAAGGTGATTCCGTCTTTGGGGACTGAGATAACGTAGAGACTCTTTAAATGCTCCATAAGTAACTGCTGACTGTAACAGTCCAAAGTCACTATATGCAAAACAACCAGTTGAATTTAAATGGGAGTCTCCAAGGCGTTAGGCTAATGCCATTATTTTCCTTCTTTGCACATGCACACAGTACACAGCCATCTTAAAATGTGTCTAGATAAGACTCCACTGCCTTGTTTCCCGCCTGCATCCTGGTGCATTAGAATTCATTTCTACATAATATTCAGAGGGGTTCAGAAGGCTAGTACATGTAATATCTACATACAACGAGAGGGAGAAATAGAAGAGAGGGGAGGAGAGGAAAGTCCCACTTCCATTTAACATGCAATCTATTTAAAATTTGCTTGACTACCCTGCCTAATTCAGTCCCGTCTAGCAACTTTAATCCTTAAATGGCTATTGTTAAAAAGAAGTTTGTAGTCCCTTAAAAGACAAGAGCAAAAGAAAATGGCTTTGTCATATCTGACTGGTTTGAAAAATATAAAATCCAATTCTGAAGAAGTGCAGATAAGGGGAGAGCTATGGAAGTGCCATCAGCTTAGCAAACACTAAATAATGAACAATGCAGAGACTGCCCGGCATGATAAAATACTCTATTAGCAGGGCTGGTTTTAAATGAGTGATAATTGTGGCACATTCCCAGGGAAAGGTTATTGAATTTTTATCTGTCGGAAGGGGCCTTTTGACAGGCTAACCAAAGAGTCACCTACGTGGAGTTCTTTCTTTAGTGGAATTCACAGAAGACTTCCTTAACCTCCTCCACCCCCGCTTCCCTACCGCATTGCCTATATTTACCCTTGGATGGGTATGCCTGAAAATGTTGCCCATTTTCTATGTATTTATAGTCACATAACATCTATTGTTTCAATCCATGAAAGGTATTAGCACAGGCTGTCTATTGGGCAGTGGGTTCTCAAACTTTTTGGCCTGTGGCCCACCCCGCTCAACACAAACTTTTCCACGGACCACCAGCCAACCATCCATGATGACAAAACGGGCGCAGGAGTGGGCTGGAGTGGGGGAGTCTGCCAACCGCGCAGTTAGCCCATGAACATGTGAGGAAGAGCGAGTCAGCCAAGCCTCGAGAGAGAGAATTCCTCCTACCTCCGAGTCCTCCCTGTGCATACAGTCAAGCTTGAGTGGGGAAAAAGGGGAGGGCCCATCCTACCTCCACAAGCGGCTGGCGGGAACCCTGCAGCATCCGAAGTAAACCCCAGGGCCGCTGAACCCAGCCCACTGCACAACCTGTGAATGGAGCCTGGTCTGTCCTTAAGGAAGGAAGAGGAACCAGCTGCAATTGAACGACCTTGGTCAGCCAAAAAGGACTTGCCAGGGTCTGTCCATATCGGTGTCACGGACAGGAGCATGAACAGGTTTCTCAGGTCCTGCACAGCGTGACCCCCTACAACAGTTGTACTCTCCACATTGGCAACTTCTAAATATTAAGCAAACAACACTCCCCCTGTGGTGTAATGAGTTGACAACATGCTGGTGACACAGATGAGTCAAATGATCGCAAGGGCGGGGATATTCAAAAGCATCTGTGAGACTGAGGAGAATGTGACACATTGACTTTCCACAGGATTTGTGATCTTAAGTCACTCCGGCCCTTTTGGAAAATCTCTCTCCAAGAGGAAATTTCCTGGGCAAAAGCGGGAGAGTCCGACAAAAAGCCCAGCGTCTCTAGTTCCCTGTCCCGTGTCATACCGCATTGCCTCCATATTTTCTCAGCAAAGTTTCCATCTTCTCATCAAGGTTTTCATAGGTAATATTCGGGCCAAGCAGGTTTGGCCTCAATCTGGTGGCTAGTCCAGAGAGAGGATAAGAACCTATAACTGCTACTTCCTAGTGGAATTACTGCTGTAGCTCAAGTGACGGACGTTCATATAGCACCTATTCCAAAGTGCAAAACAGGGCTGAAGATGGAGCTGCTCAGAAACAGAAGATGACGGTGACTACCAAGCTACCCGATAGCTCAAAATCAGCCTGCTAAGACACAGGGGTACCCGGCACTCTATAAACCTGGCACAGAAATGATGAAGAGGTCTCTATGCACAGATTAATACAAAGAATCACAGAGCAGTCTGGTGCATTCCCACAGAATCCACTGGTTTCATGTCTGCAAATATGTCAAAACCAAAGTGACAAAAGCTGAAATTGAGAATGACTCTAGGACAGGGGTGGGCAAGATCCGGCCCGCGGGCCAAATCCGGGCCACCAGGCCTTTTGATCTAGCCCACGCCCACCCCTGTGGGAGGGAGCAGTGCCAAAGCAGCTAGCTGCTCCGTGTTGCTTTCTGCGCTGCGGGGAGAGGGGAAGGAGGGACAGGCTTCAGCACGCTGCTCCCGCTCCCAGCAAAATCTCTCAGTTCCTATTGGCCAGAAACTGGCAAATGGGAACTGAAAGATTTTGCTAGGGGTGGGGGCAGTGCAGCATAATTTCTCAGCTCCCACTGGCTGGTTTCTGACCAATAGGGGCTGAGAGATTTTGTTAGGGGCAGGAGCAGTGAGTCTTTTCCTCCCTCCATGCTTCTGGCAGTGCAGAGAGCCACATATACAGCCAGCCAGCAGTCTGGGGTTGCTGCAGGGAAGCCTGCTCAAGAGTGCTGCTGGCCAGGTGTTGCTTAGGTAAGTTCTTCCCCAGAGCCTGCCTCTGGCACCCCAGCCCCTCCCTCCCCCCAACTCCTTCCCAGACCTTGCACCCACCTCCTAAACCCCCGGGCCAAAATCCTTCTCCTGCATCCACACACCCTCCTGGACCCTGCACCTCAATCCCTGCCCCAGATCACAACCAAACCCTCTGTACCCTCCTCCCACCTGCCCCAGGTCAGAACTCCCTCCACCCAGACCTTCCACCTCTCCTACAGCCCTCCCCCAAGGTCAAAATCCTCTCCTGCACCCATATCCCCACCAGACCCTGCACCCCAATCCCCTGCCACAGTTCACAGCCCCCCCACCCAAACTCCCTCTCAGACCTCACATCCTCTCCTTCACCCCACTCTCCTATCCCGAGTTCCCTTATGCACCCAACCTCCATCCCAGACTTCAAAACGCCTCCATAGAGAAGTGTGGCCGTTGGCCATTTACCAAAATCTTGGCATGACCCCTCCCCAATCAAAAATTATTGCCCAGCCCTGCTCAAGGAGCTTGGGTCCATTTTCCTAATACCAAGAGCTCAGGACCCCTGCCTTTAGCATCTGACTGGCAGTCTGCCAGAGCTTGAATGTGGAGAGTTTCAGTTTATGACGGGAGACACCTTTATTTAGCTTATTTATTGCCCCATTCTCCTTGTACATGGTGGATAGCAGTATTTAGGTGCTATAGGGATGAATGCAGTGTAAGACTCTATCTAGAATGGAATAAATTGTGGCACAGATAGGTTTTATGGCACCGGTGTTGTGTGAATCACTAAAACAGCCAGTTCTGGGTAGTTATAATCCCCCAGGAGTTCACTACCCAGTTGTTTCCAGCCCTTTCAAAGTCAGTCCACAATTTATTTATTTGTTTGCTCTCCTGCCCTGATGGAACATAGGCAGATGCCATGTCTCACTTCTCCTTTGCATCCTTCCCCAAAAGACTTTCCCCAACGTGCTCTTCCTTGTAGCTTGGCAGGTTTGTAAATACGTTTGACACATGCCATCACCTCTGCCCCGTCTCTTCACTTTTTATTTCTCCCAGATAGATTGCACTTGGCTGTGTTGACATTCCATTTATGAGTCTCATCCCACCAGGTTTCACGTATGCCCATTAGGTCAATAGACTCTATCGTTTAGTAACATCACTGAGCCTCTCTCTTGTTTCAGGCACTCCTTGCATTTGTCTGCCCATGGTTTAATGCACCAATAGAAATTTGCTACAGAGAAAGATTTTATTTTACTGTAAGGAGGGCACCGCCAAGTAAAATATTGTATTTTGTACTTTTAACGTTCTTCACCAATGTGTGAAACATCCTCTGTGAAGCGGGAATGGTTCCTTTTTATGGTTGGGAAACACTGATAAAATAAAAACCCTCCATTTCAACTTGTGCTCAAAGTAATCAGGATGTTTTCGTTTTAACAACTTCAATTCACTTCCTTAACAGGTCCAAGGAACATTCTCTGTAATGCTAATCCAGCTCTGGGAGTCATCGCTGGGGCTCAGCATTTGCTGTAATTTTTTTGTGGGAAATGCAAAAATATTAGTCTTGCAACTATTTTTCTATGTAATAGCCTGACAGATTTTTTAACAACCCAGGTATTTAGAACCCAGAGGTCAGATTAAAGCATCTTAAAATCAGTCATAGTTGGGGCCTAAGGATTTTGATGCTGACATATTAGTTGATCATACCACCTTGATGATCTTATTACATACCACCTTGATGATTCTGTTAGATCTCAAGTAAATAAACAGCACCAGGCTGTGTCAAATGCTTAGAGCAGTGGTTCTTGAACTGTTTGGCCCGTGGCCTACCCGGCTCAATGCAAACCTTTCCGTGGACCACCAGCTACTAATGGAAACTCGCCGTTAATTATATAATTACGCCCGAGCCATTTTATTAGTGCTGCAGCTAGAGAGAATGGTTTAATTTAACAAGAAAGGAAATATTAATCAACATTATTAAAAAAATTAAGCGCTTTAACCTTCTCATGTTAGTTTACCAGACTTCTTTTGAAATAAAGCAAAATACTGATTTATGTCCAACACTTCTGTAATTCAACTGTCTATCTACAATTTCCTTCTCTTCCTTCCTTGACCTGTTGTCAGGGATGTTCCCCACACTGGCACTCCGAGTGCAAAAGGCAATGGCCCGCAAGAGAGCTTCAAAACCTTGCCTCTACAGGCTCTGGTTACAAAAACTTCCTCCCAGAATCATAATACACAGATTGTGGGGAATCGCTGCCACCATCAAGTGCTTTTATATCCCTAAAAACCAGGGGTGAACACTTGAAATCATCCCTAGGGGTACCCCAAGCTCTTTTGCCCCAAAAGATTTTGAAAAAAGAAGAGAGAAAAACAAGCTGCAGTCTTTGGTAGCTGACCCCTCAGTCAGAGGCCTGCAGATACCCATAGACAGATCTTCCAGGACACAAGAATCAAATCATCACCTTAAAAAAAAGTGATTTTTATTACAAAACAAAAGATAAACTTGAGAAAGCGTACTTGGTTGCTAGATGTTACAGGGCAACTAAGGAAAACCAATTAAAACACAGAGAAAAGTCTCTAGGCACAATGCAAGGTAGTAAATGGGGAAGGGAGACATAGAATCACACAGAGCAGTTCAAACCAAACCACAAAATCAAGAAAAATTACCCTGAACGTGACTGGATCCACTTTTCCCACCTTTTTACTTACTTCTAATCTCCTCTTCGTTCAGTTCTCTCCCATGCTCTGAATTCCTTGGAGGCATGATAGTTCTGCCTGGGTTTAAATTATTCTGTGTCTCTCAACTCCTGGTCTGTCTCTCCCACACAAAGAAAGCAGGCAGGGAACCTATATCCAATTCACATTTCAACACTATCTCGATCAGTTGTCCGGCCCCCTGGCCGACACCTTTGCTAGCTACCTGGGTTTAACCCCTTAGTCACCGGGTGCTGGTCAGCACTCCTCCTGTCCATTCCACCTGTGGTGTGGCATTATAGTTAAACAGCTGCTTCACTCCACACTAGAGGCAGCTGCACTTAATACTTCCCTTGCCTTCTGTGCAAGGGTGTTGATGCATAATGATTGTGAAGCACGTCAGGATCTTAAGAGGAGAAGGAGCTAAATAAATGCAAAGCATTGTGACAAATAAGTGGCCACTTTGTAGCTGTCACTGTGTAGCACTCTACAGCCATTTACCATGACTCCGCAAAAGGAAGGATGGAATTCCTACCTTCCCGCTCCACAAGAATCTATACTCTTGCTATTTGAGTTAAAGGAGAACCGTCATTAGCATAATAGGTTCTATGACACACACGGGAGCAGTTTTAATACTGGAAAATATACACCCTAGCTAATTCATTATAGTGTTATTTATTAAGAAATAAACCTTCCTTCCATAAGCAATCACAGTAAAAAGGGCTGGTGCTATTAAGTCTTTCTGCTATTCAAAAGCTTGTTTAAATGAGATGGTTAGGAAGGGAGCCAATTAACTTCACTGGTGTGCTGAATGTCCCTCAGTCATATAAGGCCAGGCCCATACTATGGGGGAAGGATGGCTTATGGTATGCCATTCCAGCTACATAAAAATGTAGCTCGAGTCGACGTACCTTAAACCGAGCTTTGGCACTGTCTTCGCAGTGGGAGTCAATGGGAGGAACTTTCCCATCAATTTCCCTTACTCCTCGCAACAGTGAGGAGTACTGGCGCTGCTGGGGGCGCCCTCAAGGTTTGATTTAGCGGGTCTTTGCCAGTCCTGCTAAATGGCATGCCTGAAAATCGATTGCCAGAGTGTCGATCTTCCCGCAAGTGGAGACATGGCCACAAGAAAAGCCACGAGAGTCAGTGTTTTTCTAGGCAATCAAAGTGTGTTTGGGAGAGTGTTGTACCACGAGGCTGATAACTCAATGACTTTCAACTTCCCGAAGTATAATAATCACCCTGAGACGTACCGTGCACAGCATGTCATTGCAACAATGAAATGGCATAGGGGACGCTATTAGGTCAAAGATGTCATCCTCTGCATAATGGTGAACATTACAGACACAGATCTGTCAGCATCTATCATGTCAGGGCACTCAGCGATGTACAAACAACAGAAAGAGGATCGAGTTGCAAAGGGAGCATTATTCCTAGAGCATTTCTTACAGAGCAACTGTATTTTTAGGATAGGTGATTCATTCATTCAGAAAGGAGGAAGCCGTTGCAGAGATCAATTTCTACGTCTGCTGCATAATTGCTGCGGCCAAGAACAATAACAATAATAATACTAATAAGAGCAACAATGATCATTTGCCCGGCGTTCTTCATTCCTTAGTTCTCCAAGTACTTCACAGATGGCGGAACTATCGCTATCCCCAGAGAACAGAGATGCAGGATGATTTGCCTGAGGTTAGGCTGCTGGATATAGAAGCTAGGTCTCTTGATTCCCAGTCCCCCCGACTCTATCCACTGGACCACAATGCAACTCAGTGTGAGTGGAGTCACCTCCAGCGCAGTAGATTTATCATCTGCCAGCGTAACAATGCCACAGCAATAAGCCTTTTCAATATATAAACCAGATGTCTCTCGTTAACAGAGTATCTCTCAATCATTTTTCCTCCTAAGCAGGTTTTTCAGCCTCAGCTCAATACAGAACAATTTCCCTGCCTGCTGTACTGTAAGCTGGGAAAGCTGAAATGGTTTGAGTGGCTTTTCTTGGAATACCCAGAAGAAACAAGAGGTAATGAAGGCATCTGGGAAAGTGAATGGACAGAATTCTCTTCCTAGTCCGTTGCATGTCATGCATCTTCGAGAAAATAAGTAAGTTGCCCTACTTCTCTATTGGAGCCACATGAAATTGTTCTAACGTATCGAATCCCCTAGCTACGCCTTCTTTTATTTAAACCTAAAAAGTGTCCCAATTGCCCAACATGTGAACCCAGATAAACTTTAAAAAACAAATGATCTGTAGCACTTTATAGACTAACAAAACATGTAGATGGTATCATGAGCTTTCGTGGGCACAGCCCCCTTCTTCAGATGACTTCAGTCATCTGAAGAAGGGGGCTGTGCCCACGAAAGCTCATGATACCATCTACATGTTTTGTTAGTCTATAACGGGTGGGCAAACCACGGCTCTTCCAAGAAAAAAGTGCGGCTCCCATACCTGCACCTCGGGACTCTGAAAGGGGCAGCGTGTTTCTGTCTGCATGGGATGCCGGTGTAGACTTCAAAATGGCCGCTTCAAAATGGCCGCCCTTAAAAGGGCAATGCCTGCTCTGTTCTTAAAAGGGCTGTGGCCGGGCCCTTTTCTTTTTTTTTTTTTTTCCCCTCGACCAAACTTGGCATCCAGGGCTTTTTTTTCCCCCTCGAACAAACGGCAGCCAGGGGTGTGTTTTTCCCCCCTTTCAACAACTTTTTTCCCTCAGCTCTTTGCGTTGTATCCACAACTATTTTGGCTCTTCATCTGTATAGGCCACCCCTGGTCTATAAAGTGCTACCAGACCATTTGTTGTTTTTTAAGTTTATCCTGTACAGACTAACTCGGCTACCCGCTGAAGCGTCTGAACCTAGGTAACTCATTAGGCGGTATGGTTTAAAACTTCGGGAATAGGATTGTGTCCGGCCCTGTGTGCGTGCACAAGACAAGGATGGTCGCAAGAGGCCATCTTCACCCGTTGGTTCTGCACGTACCAGCTGCCCATCGCTCATGTGCACGCCGGTGCTGGTGCCCCGCGATTGTGCGGCGCGGGTTTGTCGGCTTGCTCCCACAAAAGCGAGCAGAGCTGGCGCCCTGCAGAGGGAAACGCTGTGTCGGAAGGTGAAGCGTCTTTGCCTTGTGCTTCTCCTTGAGCCATCAGAGGAATTGTGCCTGCTTAAGACAATTGCCTTCCCAGTTCCACCACAGAAGATGCATCTCCACATGCCCTGTGCTGCTGGGCTGCTCCAGCCTAGGCCTGTGTGAGCTGTAACCCAGCAGAGCCTAAGTCTGCATGTGTATTTTAAAATCCCTTGGATCTAGCCTACATCACCGGGGCTCTACACCCCCATCTGTGGTCAGATGTGACTCTCAGCCAGCAGGTAGAACAGAAGGTTGATTAGTTGACAGGGATAAAAGGTAGAATAGACCTGTTGGCACTGAAACCAGAAGCAGCCAGTACAATCCATCTTGGAGAGAGAGAGAGGGCCCAGAGCTAAGGGCCTGGCCCCCATCCTTGCACCCCAAGCCAGTGAGACTTACTCACACATCCAGCAGCCCATCTGCCCTGCAGCCAGCCCCACCTCTAGCTTTTGTTGAGCTTCTTGAACTAAAAAGTGTCGCCTGGTAACACTCCTCCCCACCCACCCCGCTCAGGTCACAGAAAGGATCAGGCCTTGCGTATGCGTAGGGAGGCTGTCACACCAAAATTCCCATCCCCATCTTGCTTTTGGTGCAGTGCCCAGGGAAACACACACACACACGACAGGACAGCCGAAATCACATGCAACATAAAACGAACACAGCGAATATGATCCCTGCTTCGTCACAGCCTATAAGAGAATTTCCTCTCCAGTTCCATGACCCAGTTATTGGCAGGTTTTACCACCAAAGACCAACGTTTCCATACTGTCAAAAGCCCCGTGCCAGCTACTCACTCTGGGCTGTGGGAAGGCTGGAGAAGGCTGCCTTTGTGCGACCAGCTAACCATTCCAGGCTTTCATGCATGTTGGCCAAGGCCTTCAGGTCACTGACATCACGTAGGATCTCCTGCTGTGGGATTAGTTTATCTCCCAGGTTCCCAATGAGAACTTCTGACTCTTTGCCGAAGGCAGCCCTGAAATGCAAACACAAACCAGGCATGTTAATACAGCACAAAGTCAACCAGTGTGGAGAAGGGTCATCTAGAACATGGTCTCAGGGTCTCTAGAACCTGCGTCTCAGGACCCAAAAACAAGTCACCCGAATGGTTCAAAGGTTCCTGCGGCAGCTCCTTGGCTCTCAGGATTGGCCCAGCTGTCATGACGACGGAAGTCTGGGTAGATTAAATTGGAGTGAGCGGCACTTCAATCCCATGAGCCAGGTCACAACTCCACTCATACAAATATGGACCAGTCAGGGTGGTGGGACCAAACCCGAGCAGTACTGCAATCCCAGAGGTTATAACATCTGGGGCAGAGAGCCAAATCTAGCTAGCCCCACAGCCCATGTCACTGTGGGGTGAGTGCCAGGCAGCACCCAAACACCTTCCCAGGGGGCAGGACCCAGCCAAAACCACCACAGGGCTCCACCTCCAGACTATTTACTGGGTTGTGACAGGCCATAAACATTTACAACTGGATTGTGAACTCAAAAAGATTGAGAACCACTGATTTCAAACATACACCCTTTGCTCCTTCAAGTTTTTGAGAGCTGCGTCCACTCAAATTTTAAATAAGGATGTTAAGGACTAGTCGACTAGTCGCTTCCCGCCCCTTGTTGCCCCTGTCAGATAGAGGAAGCAAAGGGGGAGGGAAAAGTGGGTACTTCAAAGGGGCAGCCCCACACACCTGAGCCAGGGCTGTGCGGGGCTGCCCCTTTGAAACACCGAGGCGGTGTTCAAAGGGCAGCACTGCATAGCTGATCCCCGGTGGCTCAGCTGTGCGGCGCTGCCCTTTGAACTTAGCATCCGTGTTTCAAAGGGGCAGCCCTGCACAGCTAAGCCCGTGCTCAGCTGTGTGGCGCTGCCCCTTTGAAACACCGAGGTGGCATTTCAAAGTGGTGCTGTGGAGCCAGGGGTCAGCTGGGGATTCCACAGCTGACCCCGGCTCCGCGCGGCATTGCAAATCAGCAGCACCGCATGGAGCTCAGAGTCCCTTGCTGACCCCAGGCTCCATGCTGTGCTGAGGCTTTGAAATGCATAAAAGCCCCCGCTGGGGACTCTTGTACATTTCAAAGCTGGCACCCGCGTGCAGCCCAGAGTCAGCAGGACTTTCCGCTGGCCCCGGGCTGCACACAGAGTTCCACATTCCTCCTCTGAGGGGGCTCTTGTACATTTCAAAGGAGGAATGCGGAAGTGCCTATTGACTAGTCAAATAGTTGATGGAAATTCAATCCGCTACTCGACTAGTCAATTAACCGCAATTTAACATCCCTAGTTTTAAATGCCCCACGTGAAGGAGCTCCTATTAGCTTTGTGTATACTAACCAATCTGGGAGGACCACTTCCATTCTCATAGTTTCCTTTGATATTCTTCCTGATTTACATTCTCTCAATGTCATCCCATTACTCAGTGTTAGTTCCCTAGCATCAACCTAAACTACTCCTGACCCACCCTTCAGATACATGTACATTGCTTTCCGTGTCTCCCTGTTGTTAGTATTTAGACAAGTTACACCTCTTTAGCTCATTTCATCTTCCCTTATAAGTCAGTCCCTTCAGCTTCTGAATCATTTTTTCATACATATATCAAATGAAATGTACCACGGAGCTTGATGGCTCAAAAGACCAAGGAGAGGCAAAGCTTTGAAAATTAGACTCTGCATTATTGTACTAACTCAGATTTAGTATTTGGTGAAAAGGGACAATCAAGAGAAATACGTTTACATAGCATACTGGTTTGTATAAAAGCTCCAGAGAACTTCTTCCAAGGGTCATGAGAACATGGATGATGTGAGCATAGGAACAGCCATACTTGGTCAGACCAATGGTCCTTCTAGCTCAGTATCCAGTCTGTCAACAGCGTGCTTCAGAGGGAATGCACACCACTGGCCAATTATTGAGTAATCCATCCCGTCGGCCAGTCCCAGCTTTTGGCAATCAGAGCTTTAGGGACACCCAGACTACAGGGTTGGATCCCTGACTATGTTGTCTAATTGCCAGTAATGGCTCTACTATTCTTTAGACGAACAAAACTTCAGCACAGCCCACTTCTTGAGCCCACGAAAGCTCATGATACCATCAACAAGTTTTGTTCGTCTTTAAAGTGCTACCAGACTATTTGTTGTTTTTTAAGTTTATCCTGTACAGACTAACTCGGCTACCCCTCTGAAGCCCTTTATAAGTTGTTCCAATTTTTAGTTATCTGCACTATTAAAAATGTAATCTTATACCCGGTTTGAACTTTGCCGACTTCCACTTTCAGCCACTAAATTTTACAATGAGAACTCAGGTCATCGAGAATAATATATAAATAGTTGAGGGGAAATAATTCTAATCAGTGGCCTTTTAAACCATGCAAACAGACACACTGCCAGTACCTCAGACTAGATTTGTTTCAATAGCTTCCCTGCATTTTTTTTTAAAACATCATGCAAAAGAATTTACAATTTTAAACATTTAATTAAAATGTTTTTTGGGAAAACCCTTTATTTGCAGGGATTTTGCTTGAGAACGTGAAGAAATATGTGCTTTATCCCTTAAGGTGGTGCTGTAGAGCTGTTATCTCTGATCGTATGGTCTGCGAGGAAGTAGCATCTGTTGGTTAATGCTGAGGATTGGGAGGTAAGGACACCTTTGACTCCAGTGGAAATACAACAGGGTTGAATTTGGCTCGTTTTTTTCCTCTACAGCATGTGACTGATTTTAATCCGTCTTGTGGCTGTTTGGAATTGACTAAATCCCTCCAGGCTCCTCCTTATGAAAGGCTGGGCATCGCTAATAGAGTCCTGGAAATTTCTGGAAGTTGTTGTAATGGTACTTACATTTACCATATCAGCTGTACTTCCCACACAACACGTTCATGGCTGACAGCGAGAGAGCATCAACAAAACTGGTCATAAGGGTTTTATTAATAAGAGTATTATTGTCTCCATCTTTACTTCTTCTATGCCCCCTGTAAACCTAGCATCTGAGCACCTTCCAGTCATTAATATGTTGATCCTCACAACCTCCCTGTGAAGCAGAGAGCAGCTACTTCACAGGCTGAGGAACAAGGCAGAGAAAGACTGATTTGCATCCAGTCACACAGGGTGTCTGAGGCACAGCCAGGAGCTGAACTCGTGTCTCCTGAGTCCCAGACTAGTGCCCCAACTTTATTCTCTAGTGTATGCTCCTGCACTTAAATTCTCAAACAGCAAGAGACTATTTCATTCCAGCTCTGCCTTGATCACTGGGACAGATGTTCTTACAACGTCTTCTGGAGTCTACCACATCTTAACAAGGGTTATGACTTGTGGATACCCCTCCACTCCCCCATGGAGTATAATTTGCTGTAATGGCAGGAAATTGACACTAGACACATATTTAATGGCAAGAGATGAACCAACAATTTACCAAGGCTCAGGGTGGATTCGTCATCACTGCCCATTTTTAAATCAAGATGGGATGTTTTTCTAAAAGCTCTGCTCTGGGAATTGTTTTGGGGGAGTTCTATAGCCCGTGCTGGGCAGGAGGTCAGACAAGTTGATTACAGTGGTCCCTTCTGGCCTTAGAACCTCTGAATCGAATAACATTCCGGTGGCAAAGTAATATGAAGAAAGACAATGTATTTGTAGCTTCTTTGAACCTGGTTGAGCAGTTGGAAAAAAGGAGCAGAATTAGTACAATTGTCACTGTAAAGTTCTTCACAGACCACAGCTTGAGAAATGTTGCATTATGAAACAGTAGCCTGCCATTCCCCAGAACAATACCAATAGAATTTGTACCCAAAGGATGCCAAAACAGTTTCAATAAAACACAAATCAAAGAACAAAGATTCACTGGCGCTTGGTTTGGGGGTGATCTGCCTAACTACTGCTTGAATAATACAACCCGCCCAAACTCATGTCAATAAAATCGACATCCCACACTATGGCATATTTACTATTTTCAACATGGAGTGAGAACAAATGAATCCCTATCAATGAGATGCTGTTGCTCGATTACTATTGGCATGTGTGAGAAACAGTAATTCATTCTAAGAGAACGGTAGTTTATTAGGACGACATAAAAAATACAGTTTGCTTGTTCCTCAAACATACCTATTCGGCAGCAGAAATCAAAGTTCACAATTCCAACATTACATATACACTGAAATCTGCAATGAAGATAACCTCCAACAAACATCTCTATCTTAAAAGATCACATCAGATTAAAGCCAGGGTGTTCACTACGCTAGCCACTAGCCACGTCTGGCAGTTTGAGTGTGGCTAGTTGGCTTGAACAATGTGGCTATTTGGCTGGTTGAGTGGGTTTGTTTGTTTTTTAACTTTTGTTTAATGCCTGCTCTATGAGGCAACTTACTTTTGCTAGCCTTTTGGATGACTATTTATGGCAGGTTTCACTATCCACATTAAATGTAATCCCCTGTAAATCCTCCCTCTTTGCATTAATGGAATATTATGTTTGCCCAGCTAAGCACTTAAAAGTAAGAAAATACTAAAGGTAAGACTGACCATGAAACTTTAACTCTGATCCTCTGTGTGTGTTATGACAACATCTTCAGATACTCGAGTACATACTATTTCTCAAACAATACTTTATCCTTCTGAAGTTTATATATTAACATGTGTCCGGGATACCAGGTAAGCATGAATTTGGGAACTGTTCTGTCATATACATTACAAAAGGCCAGAATTAAAGTAGCACATTTCACCTTAACTCTTTAATTTCTTTTACTGAGGGTGCATCTACACTGCACCCGTCGCTCGAAATAAGCTACACAATTTGAGCTACACAAATTGCGTATCTTATTTTGATGATATTTTGAAATCGCTTATTTCGAAACTTGGTGCTGTCTACACAGCCCTTATTTTGAAATCAATCACTGTTCTGAAATGTCCCTTCCTCCTTGTGGAATGAGGTTTACAGGGACGTCGGAACAGCGAGCCTGTTATATTTCGAAATAACCGGCATGCACAAAAGATGCAGAATAGCTATTTCAGGATACCTCCAGTAGCTAGAATGCCCAACTCAGCAGCCTGAATGTTCATTAGCAGAAAGTTTTGAATTTAAGGTTTTGGGTTTTTTTAAGGAAAGGTTTTTGTTCAACAACAAAACACAATGTATGGCAGATATTCAACATGAAAAATTCCAGCTCCAAAAGATGAATGGTTAAGCTAGAAACATGAAAACCAGGAGGTTTGTAATGGAGTGTTTTGTGGCACTTTAACAACAGTGAATTCTTCACTGTACTGAGGTATGTATACACATGAGAGAGAGAGAGAGAGAGAGAATTATTACAGATCAGCCACACAATGGGTAAAGAAAACCCAAGTGCATTTCTTCAGTATCCAACTGTTCCTCCAACGGAGATTTTTTCCTTATTCTTGTATTTGACATTAGCTCCAATAGCCTCGCTGTGTTTTTATCTTTTTGTTTCCCATAAGGATTTGTGTGGGGTTCAATAGAGTCTGCTCTTAATCTCCTTTCTGCCAATGAATGCAGGTCTGGTCTGACTAAGTCATCTGACTAACAACGTCGCTTGTCTAAGTATCATTCCGGTTCCCTCTGCTCTCTCGTCTCCATTTCTAGAATATTGTTTCTCTAATACCAGAACTGCATGCAGCATCTGAGTGTTAGATCGGTTCTATTTTATTGGATACTCAGCAGCATGCATGGCATGTTCTTAACGTTGCTCACACAGGGCCACACCGAGGGAAGACATTGCTCCACACCTGAAAGGAATATCCACAAGGTCTATATTTTCAGGGGATGTGGTGTTAATAAAATTAAATCCCGCACTGACGTACGCAGGAGATACGTGAACTGATGGTGACACACGAGGCTTCTCTCTGTTACTCAATGCATGCACGCACACAGTGAAAGGAAAACACGCGTGCTAAGAGATTAGGGCCAACGAAGGGCAGACGCGACAAATCAAGATCACCTTTGCTACATGAAGGTATTCTGGCCCGTGCCAGAGCAGGACTGAAAACCAGCCAAGTGTCCACATCAATACAAAACAGCGATGGATTGAGGCCTCTAAGATGCCCTTGGCAACAGCTTTACATTCACTTACTGCGACTCTCCTTTTTCATGGCCAAGAAATTAGCTTCAATTATTCCTTCAGCAAATGATGAATATGAATCAGTTCACTGGGAGAATGTGTCTAGGGAGCTCTGCAAACAAGAGGGGCCATTTGAGTGTCAGCCTCCCCTTTCCCCTCTCTTAGTCCCCCAAGGGAAAAATTACAGTGTGAGAAGGAAAAAAAAAAAATCCTTCTTCGGAAATTCCCCCAGGAGCAAATTTACCATTCTGACAAAGTCCCTTTTGTCATTTCCCACATTGTGCTTTGGAGCAGCTCTTGAAGGGCTGCTTTTTCACAGTGAGAATCAGATGCTCTTTGCTGATAGACAGCACAGTGAATTCAAATGTCATTTAATAGCACTATGCAGAGCCCGTAGCCAGGGGTCTAGAATATCAGGGACCAGACAAGTGTTGAATGTGTGTGCGGTGCCCTGCAGGAAGCATAGTACAAAAATACTACTTATTTAGGTGGCACCTCTGTAAACACTAATTATTCTTCACAACCCCTGTGAGGGAGGCATTTTCCTCATCTGACACGCAGAGAAACTGAGGCACAAAGTGGTTAAGTGACTCACCCACAGCCATATAGCATTTAAGTGTCAGAACACATCAAAGAACATAAGAGTTTCTGGGCCTCAGCCCTAAGTTAAACCCATGAGATTGTGCTGCCTCAGAGTAAATATAATTGCTGTTTTTGCCAGCATCTCATATATTACTCCATTCTTGCAGAGTATATACTATACCTGTGAAAAAGAAGAATTTCCTTGGCGCGTGTTGAAAAAGATGCCCCATTGTTTTCTCAGCAAGCTAGTTAGAAGGAAGGCTAGGATTTCCTTGCTGGCCAGCTATACAGGAAATTGCCTAAGATCACACAGGAAGTGCAGAATACAACCTTGATTTTCTGACTTACAGCTCTATACTTTAGCCATAAAGTTAATGTTAGTTTAGCTCTACATGAGATTACAATTAAAAGCTTTATTCAAAAGTTACCAAGGAAGACCTCTTTCACTTAAATTGAAACAAAAAAAAATGCTAAACATTTGTTCTTGTTTATTAAAAAGAATTTGGGGAAATGACCCCCCGCTTCACTTCAGTTGCCTTCCCTTTTCCAAAAGTTGTTGAGGAGCACGAAGATCTTGTCCAAGTACCAAAACAAAGACCAAGGGTGGATATTTTCTGCCAAAGGAATCACTCTAACATGTTTCACTGTATCAAGAACAGTAAAAGCAAATCCAATAACTTTTTCGAGTCTTGCTCATTGTGGAGTGGTTGTCAAGATTCAATATGTGAGGACATTTCTCTGAACTTCCATATGGTAATACAGGCATGGGGAAAATAAACAACCCTATGCTGCTTTCCGTGATTGTGAATCTCATTCGAACACTGACCTACTTTGGAGGGTGATTGAGATTTGAAACAAATATCTCAATTGATCCCAGTAACAATAGTCAGACCTGCAAGATTGAAAAGCAAGTTCAGCACTGGACAGCTCCACATCCAAGTGGTCACAGGACCATGGTACAGTCGAATATCACTAATTTATTCTTAAAAAATAAAACAAGGCGGATACTGCATCATGTGATATCCTTTGTTCATATCCCGGACTAGCCTAGTTCAGTTTCAATTATGTGGCCTAATGAACCACTGTGTACTTGTAAATGTCTTGTAGAACGCCGGGTAATAGTAACAAGGTTCAGTAGAGCCAGAACAGCTGCTCAGGTAATTTCAGTGGAGGATGCACCTAGCAGGAGTAATGAAACTGAAAGTGGATGTTAAATTTCCTCATGCCACAGCTATTTCTCCGGGGGCTGGATCACAAGTCTCTAATCCACACACAGAGGAAAGAAAAAGACACTTCTCTGCAATCACAGAACAAGTGCAAGATAAAACAAGTTTTCCTCACACTGCCCCATGATTCAAATTCTGGCCCCTGAAGTTAAGGAGGAATTCAGTCTTCCAGTGCCCATTTACTTCTAGGTGTCCCTGCTGAGGAGTGACACACAGGAACGGTGGGAGTAAAAAACTTGGATAAGGGAAAAAAACAGAAGAGATTTAATGATTTTTTTTGTACTTTCAGGTGAAGAAAGGGCACGTAAAGGGACGCCAAGGACGGCAGAGAAGGAACTGAGGAGCCGTACCGCATGTGCGCCTAATGGACACCAATGGCACAAGGAGACGCTACTGCGCATGAGCGACATGGCAGGGCACTGCTATAAAAATCTCCAGTTGCCAGCACGAGGACGCACCAGCACCCAGAGTGGAGCACTCACGGGGACATGACTCGAAGAAGAATTTAACCAACGTCTGTTGGTGAGAAAGACAGGCCTTTGAGCTTACCTGGCATTCTTCTTCATGTTTGGGATCCGTCAACGAATCTAACTGGTGTGAGCAAAGAACTCTAACTCATCCCTAAAGCAAGTTCCGAGATCTGTCCTGATTCCACACTGCATCATCACAAAGGGCACTTTTCAGCAAGATTGTGGCCACCAAAAGGGCTCCAAAATGCCGATTTTAGTACAGTTGTCTCTTTAGGCACACGGGAATGGTCATTGGTCTATTGAGTCTGCCATCCTGCCTCCTGCTGGCCCACAACAGATGATCGTGTCAGAAAGTCACATGATTTCTGACATTCCGGGGCAGGACTGGTCCATCTAAGCCTGGCATCCTCCCACAGCACTGGCTTAATATTTCAGAAGAAGGAAACATTAATAACTAAACATCACTGCATGTGCACGTTGTACGTGGATGGGAGGCGGGGAGATTTCTTCCTCAACCTCTTGCTGGCAGCCAGCTGGCAGGAGGTTTGAGTAGCTTGATCACTAACTCAGTTTGCACTGGTCAAGATATCAATGGCCACTACCCTTGGAGATCTACCTCCACCACAACTCTTCAGAAATCAGTCAGTTTGAAGATGGCTACCCTCAGCACTGGTGACGCGTCTCAGAGAGGGTAGTCATGTTAGTCTCTAGCTGCAAAAAACAACCAGGGGCAGGATGGAGGACTGTCAGAGGGGTGTGGTGCAACACTTCTGGGAGGAGTAAAACCACACTTGGCACAGTGAAGAATGGGTGTTTGTGGGGCGGGAGGGATGTTCAGGCAGTGCAATGAAGAGTCAGAGATGTAGAGTGAGAGTTGTCGGGGTGCTTCAGATCTGTGCCCCAAATCTCCCCCAGGTCTGCTTCCCCCTTTGAAAAATGCCCCATCTTACTCCATGCTAGTCTCCAGACTGTTCCTGCATCTGTTCCCTTGCTCCTTAACCTGCAATCCCAGGCTAACACCCACCTCTCTAGAAAGGTGGAAGACAGAATTGGGCCGTGGTGGACAAGCAGAAAGACAAAGACTGAAGATGAGGAGATGACACAGGGGCGGTGAAGCAACCAACACACCTACAGCATTCTGTGGGCTGTATAACCATCGCCAAAAAGCCAGAGGCAGCGGAGAGGGAGAGTTGGGCTGTGGTACATGGAGAGGCAGAGAAAAATGTAAGCAAGGCCACTACATGTCCAAATTCATTGGTCACACAGGTTGGAGGTAGCTTCTGTGCTTCCGGAACCACAATATACAGTAAAAAGTCCACGTCATCCCTTCAATACATCATTAGCCCTACTCTCTCTGAGCGATGCTCACACAGCAGTGACACACACACTAGCACTCTGCCCTTACAGATATTGGGAGTGGCACACTGGGGCACTGCAGGACAGATCTCCCCCAAGTAACAGTGCAGTTTATTCAGAAACTATCCATAGAACGATCAGTTGGGCTCATAAGGGATCAGCTACCCCCGTACTCATACTGAGTAGCACCTTATTCCCTGCATAGTCAAATGTAAAGGGCTACCTGGCCAGGAAGGCACTACTTGGCCAGAGTAAGAGTGGCAGAATCTGGCTGCATAAATCAGATCCAAATACAATTATCTGTCACAATAAGAAGGGCTAAGACTCAGATGGTGGAAACCGGCATAGCTCCTCTGTCTTCAGTCTGAGAACCTGCTCCAAAGTTAGACATTCTGGCACCTTGCAGAGCCAAAACAAGTCAATATCCGGAGGAGTTCAAGGCACCCAATTATCCTTATTACACCAGCAGACTGGGTCCTCGAGATCCTCAGCCGAATACATTCTGCTCTCCCTCTCTCCGTCCTGGAGAGCTCCTCAAACACAGCCCAGCGTGAGCTCTGCAGAGCAACAATTCTCACCATGTGAACCCCCAGGCTGCTGTGACGAGCAACACGGGTGCTGCTTTCTTTCCCACAGCTCTACTAATGCGTGATGCCTCTTTAATGTAGTGCCCTTGCTACCCCTTGTGCTACAGAGCAGCTGCAAGACTGAAGACCGGGGGGGCTTGCTGTGACTCGCCAGTGGTCAGATCTAAGGTTCTTTTCTAGTCTTGCCACTCAAAGCTAAGCCTGGAAATAATACATTTTGGGTTTTTCTCTCTAACATGCCTGATGCGGTAATGAACCGAATGCTAACCTTTATACAGAAAGAAGGGCATTTTATTTCATACCCAGCCAAGTGCCAAATAGCCTTCCCGGCTTCAAAAACTAATTATAGCAGGAGAGGCATGACTTTTCCTTTCCTTCCTGTCCTTGCCAAGTTCCAAGCTGCTATAATATGCTCAATCAGGTCTCTTTTGTCTATCCAACCACACAAGAATATTAATGGGGAGATTCACCCACTGCCTACCCTGACTTTTGACATCTAATCACAACGGAGATAGTGGCAGGATAAAGACAACAGAATCAATCATTGTTAACAGAGATATGGGTGAGGTTTTTGTAAAGACAGTATTTTGATTCTTCACTCTAATTAAGCCCGCAAGTCAGAGGAAATCTAGGGGAAAAAATTAATAGTATTCTCCTCCCCCCCCTGCAATCCTCCAAAGACTAGTGTTAAAACTACAGGAGATAATTGAATTAATATGCTTAAAGGAATCTTATCAAAAAGTTTAAGTGCAACGGAAACAGGGTATTGCTCTCTTCCCAGACTGGATAACCGGCACTGCCATGCCTCAGTTTCTTTCCTTTCAATCAAAATTCTACATAGCAGAGAAGGGGCAAAGGGTGTTTCAAACCAGACCTCTACCTCTGGGGTCTGGTTTATTAGCAAAACAGTCACCTCTGCGCAAGTCCTTCTCCAGGCTCCAATAATCAGTCCAATCCTCAGCAGGCAAACATAGACCTAAAATCCCACGGAGAGTTTCAGAGAACAGGGCTCTTCCCACCACACACCTTCATCTTTGCTGTCCTCCTTCAGAGTGAAAGACACATCCCCTTCCACTCAGCTGACTCTGCCCTCCCCACTTAGTATTATTGACCTAGGTGCACCTTTGCTGTGGCCATCCTTGGACTTAGCTTTTTCCCTGCTAGCTCAGGAAGAAGAGCTGTGCACCTTGTCATACCAATATATGAAGAGAGTTTAATAGCCAGGTTATATGCATCTTGTACATATTATAACATTACACATATCACATGACTGATAGACAACTGGACCTACCAGGCTCATGAGTCAGTGAACAATTCACCGCCCGCCACCTCAGTTTCTGGGGAGACCCCATAAAAACAATGTTTTCTTTCCCTTGGCACTGCAGCAACGCTTAGCCATTGAATATTATTCCCAGAATTGCTATCATATATCAACGATACCAAGGTGCAAACAACGACAGAAACAAAAATCACATTAATTTGAGCCCTCGCAGTAATGGGGTTAGAAATTAGCTAAGTGGACAAATAGGACAAATACTGAAGAAAGGATTAAATGTTGTTTTCAAGCTTCTTGGAGAAATGCATTAGACTACAGAAAGTTTATAAGTCACATTGCTTACTGCTGACATCTGTTAACACTGAACAGGGCCACTGATTAGTATAATTAATTAATAAATATTTATATGATAGGAACACTATCAGGATTAGGACTTGTTATACTGCATGATTTATTAACACACAAAGACAAGATCCCTAGCCAGAGAAGTATATAGTCTAAGAACCAGACCAAGCTTTGGAGAATATACCAGAGAATTTAAAAGAATCATAGCACTGTAGGGCTGGAAGGAAATCTAGTCCATCTCTCTGCAATGAGGTAGAACCAAGTACACCCAGACCACTGGTTCTCAGCTCACGGGCCAATCAACACATAGCTGCAGCCCATGTGACATCCTCAGGGCCATACAGGGAGTATATATATATATATTGTGTGGATGTGGGCCCACATAAGATACAGAGAACTGCATATGCAGCCCACAATGGTAGATAGGTTGAGAACCACTGATTTAGTCTATCCCTGACAGGCGTTTATTTAACCTGTTCTTAAAAATCTCTAACGGCAGCAGTTCTACAACCTGCCTTCGAAGTCAATTCCAGCACTTAACAACCCTTACAGTTAAAAAGATTTTTCTAATACCTAACCTACATCTCCCCTGATGCAAATTAAGCCCTCTTTTCCTACCTTCTGTGAACATGGAGAACAATTAGTTACCATCCAAAATTCTTAACCTGTCTTTTTTTCTGAAGACCATACATGCCCAGGTTTTGAAACCTTTTCTCATAGGTCAGGTTTTCTAAAACTATCATTTTTGTAGCTTTCCTCTGGACTCTCTCCTGTTTATCTACAGCCTCTTGAAGTGTGCTGCCCAAAACTGGATACAGTACTCCAGAAAAGTCCTTGCAGTGCTCAGCAGAGCAGGACTATCGCTTTCTGTGTCTTACATCGGACACTCCTACTAATACACTTCAGAATGATACTAGCTTTTTTCAGAGCTGCATCATATTGCTGGCTCATATTCAATTTGTGATCCACAATCACTGCAGGGAAAGAGTCTGATGCATGGGCCTGGTGCTTGAACCAAAGCAAGCAAGAGCAGGAGCGGCTCGAGGAGAGCTGCCGGCAACTGGTGCCCTAGGCGGAATGCGCGATCGGCGCCCCCGCCTACATAGCCCTCAATGGCGTGACGTCATCATTGGGTACCCTAGGCAACTGCCAAGGTTGCCTACATCCACAGGCCACCCCTGAGCAAGAGTTATACTGTGAGTAACAGACAGGGAGTGTCAAAAGCAAATGTTTGCCTGCAAGTCAGTGTCCCTCGGCACTAGAACAGCTAGCACGGATAGAAGCACAGGAAGTATGTAACTACATTCCATCAGGAGAGCAGAAAGGCAAACCAGCTAAAATAGTTTAAAACAACAAGAGTGAAAGCATAACACCGGGAAGCGAATGCTTTGGAGGAAAGTACAAGGGAAGGTATCAAACGTGTCATTAGTGTGTAAGAGGATACGTGCGGTGTGTTTCATAAATTGTTCATTTCTATCTATAAATGTTGGGGTACCTCACTTAAGTCTTTGGCCGGCCTAGGGGCAATAGTAAAATCCATACGATTCATTAAGCTGTGTTCATTGTCCTGGGTACAAATTCTTAGGGGCTCAAAGGCCATCTGGTTACCGACAACTATTAATGTAGTTCGTTCAAAAATAAACCTGACTCAGGTGCTTTCCTATCTTATCTGAGTCTGTGGTCTTTAAGGGCTCTCATGAAGTCTACTATGCTAGCTACCTGCACAGAGCTGGCACCATATACTGAGGAAGCATATGAAAATGCACGCAGCCGAACATTAATCATCACTGTCGAAGCAGGAGAGCTGTGAGAATGCCACACCAGTGAATCCTGAATTTACTGTATCGCTGTCCTGAACTACTACAATCACCACCAGGCACTACAATGCCTTGCCAGTCATTTCCCAGTTTGGAGCTGTGCACTGGCTTTTTCCATCCTAAGTATAGCACTTGGGTTTACTGAATTTCACCCTGTTCATTTCAGTCTAATTCCCAGCTTGGTGTCTTCTGCAAATGTTATGAGTATACTCTCCATTTCATTCTCCAAGTCATGAATGGAAATAAACAGGCCTTTCCTGTCTCACCTCTATGCCATGGTTCCAAGAGGAAATTTCAATCAATGGACAGTAAAACTTAAAAAACAGGGGGAAAAAAAGAACTGCCATTAAGATTGAAATCTTGGCACCACTCGAGCTGATGAGAATTTTACTACTGATTTTAATGTGGTCAGGATTTTTGCCTATGACTAATATTGATCGATATGATCCAGCTTTAGCCATAAGAAAACCAAACAGTGGAAATAAAGGAAAGGTGCTAAGACTGACTTTTACTCCATCTGTAAAAAAGGAAGGACAATTCATGAAGGCGAAAACCAAAATAATTGCAAGTTTACGTCACAAGCAACACGTTTTATTTTCCCAGACCTCCATATCAAACAGGCCTTTTAAAATATACTGACATACTGACAATGCCAGTGCAGCATGAGCGAACGTTTCCGTAACTACTCCTGATTTACGTTGCTCATCACTCCTTTCTCTAAACTGCGTCATCTTTAGTTTATTGTTCTTGCAGTCACTGAATAAGTAAAAAGGTAATTTGGGCTAATTAGACTAATTTTAAACAGCTTCACTTGCACTTACAATATTATTGCTAAATGCCAATCAAAGAAACAAAGAGCAGTGATGGGAAAGCACAGCCCTGTGGCTAACCAGAAATGTAAAGATAACTAGTTTCTTTAGAATAAGCCTATGATTCATAGATCCTGACTGTTTTTCTCTGGGAAGCAACCTGCCCATTTGTCTTTTCAGTACTTTGGAATATTACATGTTTTGGTTTGCGGTAATACAGGAGATGAAAACCACCCTGCTGTTTGCATGTAGATGATCTTGCAACGATAGCCATTGTGGCTTGCCAGGAGCTAGGAGGATTCTTCGGGTACATCTATACGGAAATTGGAGACGGGATTGCAGCCCAGGTAGCATGGTTGAAAAGAGTGGCGAAGATACTGTGGCATGGCACCAGGAGCGGGCTAGCAATATGCATGAATATGCAGGCATCTGGGCAGGCATGCAAGCTTCATGCCTATTTTAGCTAGATTGAAGCTAGTGTGACTATTTCTACCCAAGCAACAACCACACCTTTGATAGCTGGTAGACCAGTCTAATGTTCCCTCTAATCTTTTCTAACCATGAGTGGATTCTTTGTCTGGAAATGGATGACAGGGGAGGGACCACGTGAGGATTACCTGTTGTGTTCCCTTCCTCTGGAGCATCTGCTATTGGCCACTGTCAGCAGACAGGATACCGGACTAGACGGACCATTGGTCTGACCCAGTATGGCCGTTCATATGAGTGGAGTTTTTCCATCTATGTGTGGAATACATTTTAACGTGCACCGAGGCATGTGTGAATGTGCACCACCAGTAGAAACAAAAAAACGTAGCTGTGGGCGCTCTGCTAATCAGCTGGGCGGCATTGGAATCTCTCCTGAGCGTACAGCTTACAGGGAACACCAGATGTGTCCATTCATATGCCATTCCATCCTGTCACAGACTGGTCCTCATTGAAGCACCATCATGATTTGTTTCAGCTTTCCCTTTTGGGAATCCCCAATGCCCTGTGACTAACTTCATTCCTTTCGTTTCCCATGAACCCAATGCCCCCTTTGTGCCAGTTGCTGTCACAGTTCAAAGGGCTGCCAGCAGAGGTCCAATTCTATTTTCTTTTCATCCTTCCTGGCATGGAGAGGGGAAGGTCTCCACTTCCTCCTCTCTCCATCCTGGATGTTAGGAAAAGGATAGCTAACAACAGGTTTCTCTGTCCACACCACAGCACGCAGAGCTCACGTCGATGGAGCTCAGCAATATACTAAGATATTTCTGTTGGTGACCTACTTCAAAGACTGAAATCTACAGACTGGGAACCATTATCAACTATTAGGCAGTTGTGCAGGGACTCTTTGTACCGTTACACCCTGGTTCAGCAAACCACTTTAGCATGCGCTTAACTCGAAATTCATGCTAAAGGCTCATGAGATTAAATGGCACATAAGCCTATGTTTAAATACTTTGCTGAATAAGGATGGACTTAAGCACATGGCTAAGTGGTTTCAATTCTGGGGTCATAAACATTAGCCAAACATTACAAATAAAGAGGTAATTTTTATAATTATAATCCATCGTTATTACTGTAGCTTCAAAACTTATTAGAACATCAACTAAAAAAACCATATTACCTTATAAAGTCTTCCTCTTCCTCTCTCTTTGGCCTCAGTTGCTTGGGCTGAGCCATGTTGACCCAGTTGGGCAAAGACTTCAAGAGCCTGGTGATGTCATCATCTTTAGCCCAGGATGCACTGATCACCAGCTTTTCATCCGACTGAGCAATGCTCCTAAAGGAAGCCAACAATGGCAATGTTAGGAAAAGGCAAATCTTACTTGGCGTGTGGGTAGTGATTTGATACTCTTCTTCGATACTCTGCTACATATTATGAAAACGTACAATACTATTGAATAGTTCCACAAGGAGTCAACAAAGAGTGTAATTCTCCATTTATCCACAGCTGCTGTGTGGTATTCTCCACACTTTCCCCTGCAAATGAGCTTCTATTGCATTCCTTAAAAAGACAAAAGCAGCCAGATCCTCACATTCCTTGAAGTCAATGGAGCAACACAGATTTACACCACACGTGGAACTCATCTAGAGCTGAGAAAATAACTGATTTTTTTGTTCAATGGCTGACCTGAAAAATCTCCCCCAAATTCAGTTATTTTGAACCTAAACTGACTTTTTTTCCCTTACTAAAACACCAACAGCTGTTTCAGCCAACCCCAAATGGATTTTTTTTCACCTTTTAGTTTTGATGCGTGTTTTCCACACTTTTGTGGTTTCCTTAAAATAAACATAGTTACCTTTCAAAAGATTGTTTCAAAATGAAAAGCTGAAAGGGGCATTTTGAAAATGTTGAAAAAAAAACCAATATTGATATTAAAAACACTAATTTTTTATTGGACAAACTATTCACTGAATTTGCCCCATTACTGTATTTTTCAGCAAATTTATTATTGAATCAGAGTTTTTTTGCCCACCTTTAATCTTGTCTAATATGGGCAAAGAGGCTAGTTTAGTCTCCATGTCTCATTTGCTCCTTGGAATTTCCACTGAGACTGCTAACTATTGCCAATTCTGCTGTGACTATCCTGTGGGTATCTGTCCAGAAAGGACAGGGTGAAAACCACCAACTTGTTTCATATCAGTTGCCAGACAGCTGTCCAGTGGTAGTAACTTTGGGAGTATACCTGAAGCAGTGACTAGGAGATTAATGAGTCTCAGTGGGGTAGCCGTATTAGTCTGTAACTTTAAAAAAAAAGAGTAGTCCTGTGGCACCTTAGGGTACGTCTATACTTGCTCCCTAGTTTGAGCTAGGGATGCAAATGTAGGCGACCGAAACTGCTAATGAAGAGGGGATTTAAATATCCCGCGCTTCATTAGCATGATCTCACCAGGGCGTTACTCCGCTCAACAGCTGATTCGAACCAGGAAGTGGGCACCGGCACGTGTTTGTTCGAACCGAGCCCCTTGGTTCGAACTAATGTTACTCCTCAAAATTTTAATGCGTCCCGGCGCCCACTTCCTGGTTCGAATCAGCTGTTGAGCGGAGTAACGCCCCGGCAAGATCATGCTAATGAAGCGCGGGATATTTAAATCCCCGCTTCATTAGCAATTTCCGTCGCCTACATTTGCATCCCTAGCTTGAACTAGGGAGCAAGTGCAGACGTACCCTTAGAGATTACCCCAAATAAGTATAGTGTTATGAGCTTTCGTGGGCAAAACCCACTTCCCTCAGATGAGCTTCAAGCTTCAATCTCATCTGAAGAAGTGGGTTTTGCCCACAAAAGCTCATAATACTGTATATATATATATTGGTTAGTCTCTAAGGTGCCACAAGACTACTTGTTTTTTAGGAGATTAATGACAACAAGCTATCCTGTGGCACCTTAGAAACAAACCAATATATTAGATCATGAGCTTTCATGGCTAAAATCCACTTCATCGGATGAGTTGGACATAGATTAATAGTAGGAAATTAAATGCTTCTGTATCCTACTCCCAGTTATTTGAGGCCTCTAGTATGAGATACGTCAGCTAAACAGTATGTGTAAACTTGAATCAAAGATTACACTGCATTCTAATTACAAAGACTTTCCTATTTAACATTTTTGGCAACATAATTAATGTCTCTGTTCTCAAAGTGCATGATGGTAGTTCCAGGTGACAGAAGGGACATTGCCTCGAAAGATGCTGATTAACTCATCTTTTCCCAGGTGAAATGACTCAGGAATGAACAAGCAGCATACGACCCAGCATGTGTCAGTTTCCCAACTGTCCTCCACTCACCACAAGCACCCCAATGGAGGAACTTAAAACCCCCTGCATTGATGGGGATGACAGGGGGAAGGGATGTCGTTCTTGTGAAGTGGTCGGTTGTTTGAAAGGGTCTGAGAAACACTGCTCTAGTGCAGGAGTGGCCAACCCATTTAACAAAGAGAGCCAAAATAGCAGTGGAAAAAATGCGAAGACCGCATCAGAATTATCAGGCAGAAAAAAAAAAAAAAAAAAAGGTCCCCCAGAACACAATTGTCGAGCAAAAAACCAAAAACATTAAAAAAAATAAAATAAAAAGATGAGGCTGCCTCTTTAAGACAGCCGCCATCATGGGTGCCATTTTTAAATCCCCGCAGCTCTGACCCAGTAATCAGAGGGACACCAGGGGCCATTTGGGGGGGGGGGGGGGCGCGCGCAGGAGCGGCTTCGCAAGCTGCACTTTTGGGGGGCGAGCCGCGGGTTGGCCATGGCTGCTCTAGTGGCTAAAGGAGAGTCAGAGTTCACAGGCACACAGTCTGTGTTTCAGCGCCAACGATAACTTTCCGTGACTTTACGCAGGTCTCCCAAAATGTGTCCATCTATGAAGTAGGTGCATGCGGAGCAGGTATGGAGGCTACTTGCAGGCCACAGGAAAGTTAACAGCAAGGTGCTGTGTATGGCAGTCAAGTCCCTTGTGTATTCGCTCTTACTCTGAAGAGCACAGGGCAGAGTTGGAGAGAAGAACTTAAGTGTCCCAAGAGACATGGAGGTAAGAATGAGCCTTCTCCTTCCGATTTTTGGGAAGCTTGATGGTATGTGAAAAAACGACATATATAATAGACCAATGTCTGTGCGTCTGTAACACTGACGTACACGGCCACGCCCCTTGGCCGTGTACATCAGCGCCCCGCCCCCCCTTCCCCTTCTGCCGTGGCGCTCTGCGCCGCTCAGCTGGGCCCCGGCCGGAGGGGAGGGAGGTGGGGAGCTGACATACATGGCCCAGGGGCGTGGCCATGTACATCACTGCCCCGCCTTCCCCTCCCACCATGGCGCTGAGTGCTGCGCCCCTCAGCTGGGTCCCGGCGGGGGAAGGGAAGGGGGGGCGGTGACATACACAGCCACGCCCCTGGCCGTGTACGTCAGCGCCCCGGCCCCCTTCCCCTCCCTCCGTGGCGGCTGGGCTGAGTGTTGCACACTCAGCTGGGCCGCCGCGTGGGAGGAGGGGCAGGGCGGTGACATACAAGGCCAGGGGGCGGGGCCATGTACATCACCGCCCCCCCTTCTCTCCCGCTGTGGCGCTCAACTGAGTGCTGCGCCCCTCCGCCGGTCCGCCGTGGGAGCCAGCAGCGCAAGGGGCCATTTGGGCTCCCCCGCGGCAGGAGGGGAAGGGGGAGCGAGGCGGTGATGTACACGGCCCCGCCCCCTGGCCGTGTACGTCACCACCCCGCCCCCCTCTCTCGCGGCAGCCTGGCTGAGCAGGCAGCACTCAGCCGAGCGCCACAGCGGGAGAGAAGGGGAAGGGGAAGGGGAAGGGGAAGGGGGGCAGGGAGAGACAGAGGGGAGAGAGAGGCAGGAGGAGGAGGAGGAGGAGAAGAGAAAGCGAGAGTGAGAGGCAGGAGGGGAGAAGAGAAAGAAAGAGACGGAGAGAGAGGCAGGAGGTGGAGGAGAGCTGAAAGAGAAGGGGGGAGGCAGTAGGAGGAAGGAGAGAGAGAGAGAGAGAGCTCAGGAGAGAAGACCTGAAAATCCCGTCTTTTGACAGGCTAATTGGCTAGTCTAATATACAAAGGAGAATGTTTGTGTGCTAATAACTTGGACACTATAAGATCTACTGCAACCAAACTTTGCATGGCATAACCTTTAATCCAGGAGAAGGTTTTAAGATACTGTGGGAGGGAAGAGATGAGAGACCGACGCCTCTCCCTGGGGCTGCACGGAGCTTGGCAGTGCGGGGAGAAGCAGCTTCCCAGGGGAAGCGGCGGGGCCAATCACTCACTAAGACTGGCGGAGGGACAAGGAAGTGGAGAGCAGGCTCGGGCGCCGGTGGCAGACGCGCGGCTCCCTTCCCCCTCCCTCCCCTAAGGCTCCTCACCTCAGTTATATCAACTGTCAACTTATATTTCAACAAAGTATAGTGACAAAGTGCAAGGACAGTCACTTAAAGTAGTTGGAATTGATTTGGAGACATCTTGCTTTTCACATAGACAACTCTATGTTGCATGTTCAAGAGTTGGAAGTGGAAAAAATTTGTACATATTTGTTAAGAATAATTAAACAAAAAATAAAGTTTTTGATGATAACATGTAAAATTGGTTGTTTTATACTTTTTTATATATATTTTAATCCCTATAGAACTCTACCATTCAAAAAACGATAATGGACTACTGTTTTTCTAAATTTTGTTCCTCCATTTTCCCGAGCAACGCCGGGTAACTCCCGCTAGTTTTAGATATATTTAATCTATGTTTTGGTAAAGGAATAGGGATAAACAATTAAATTCATTCAGGTTCTATGACCTGTTAAAAGGAATACAGTGAAAATGGCAATGAAGTACAATGAAACAATAAAACTGTACCTCTAAACTGGCCCTATTACCATCTCTCACCACTAACACTGATCAACCGATTGTGCCTTTCAAGCAGCACCAAGAAGGCAATCTTAAATTCTCCAATCTGTAAAAGTGCAGCACTTTCTGCTTGTCATATATACTTGCTCATAAGATTCACTTTTCTAGCCTCATATTTCATGTTTCATCTGCCACAGACAAAACGAAGCACCTTTGTTTTCAGCAGCACAAGATCTCAATGTCTGAATATCATTTTTGCCTCCTACTGCTAGTTGGAGCCCTGCATTTTTTCATTGGTAAAAAATGGAATCTACAAGCAACCCAACCATCTACCAAAAAGCAGGTGAAAGCTGTCTTGAACGGAAATGCTGCAGCATTGCATACAGAGACAGAAATCAATTTTTCCTATTAATTTATTATTAAAATACTATAATTCAACATTTCCCTGCTAATGCAGGACAACTGTCCTCTATAGTATATTAGCCAGCGCTTTGTCCAGTCAAAATTTAAATGACTAAAGGAATGGAACTACCAATATTCCGTTGTAAGTCTATTTCACAGTTGAACAAATCTAATTTGTGAGGGGGAAAAAATACACCCTGCTACTGCGTGTAAGTTTTTCCTCAGCTTAATTTTGCCTCCTTACTCCCAGTTACCGCCATTGTAACAGTTTCATTTCCTCATTGCCCTTATTGTTCACACTCTTCAATTATTTATGGACCTTTATCAGACCCTTTCAAATGCCTAGTACTGAACACAGTCTTTGGGAGCATTCTCGCCAGCACTGTACTGAGAAAGACACAGTTACAATGAGAGACTTCGGCTGCCCAAAGTCACATGGGCTTTTTTGTTTTGTCACTGCTCGATTGAACTGCAAGCTGAGATCCGGTCGGTCGTCTGTCCATTCTTTGCCAGCAGCATGGCCTTTCAAGAGTCTTTCTCCTCTCGTTCTTTATTATCTGGTTTCAGAGACATTAGGTTGTATCCATCACTTTTGCTTTCTAGCCTTTTCATGGGGCCATGCACAACTAGCATCTTAAACAGACTCCACTCCAATTTCTCATGTGCGCGCAACACTGCCTAATTGTGTTGACATGCTGTTTTTACATTTACCTGCTTCTTGGTGGAGATATTAAATAGGATGGGAGCTAGCACTGATCTTTCTGATAAGCCACTAGACACCCAGCCTCTACCATCAGGTCCCTTTGCCATTACCCTTGGTTGGGTTTTTCATCTAGATTTCCGTCTACAAGGTAACTTACATGTACGCTGATCTCACTTAGTTCTTTAATATCACATTACAAGACACTATGAATAGCTCTACTAGAGACCAGGCGACTTATTTACAAATATCACACCACCACCATAAAAAAAAAAACCCATGCAATTACTCCTGCTACAGTAATAGGGTTAATCATTACCACCAGTGCCATAAACTGCTAATTAATTCACAGCTCAATGGGCCACAGACAGAGCCATCTGTGTGACTGTTTGTATCTAGCTCCCAGGAGGGGGCAAGAAAATAGGTGTAACACTTGAACAGGTGATGGCGTATTGTCGAGATGGGTCCACCCTGCCATAGCTCAGCGAGTTTTATTCATAAAACATCTGCCAGTGGTAGTAGCCACAGATCTGCGCCGCTTCCCCCTCGGAGCAGTTGTGCAGGTTGATTGCTAACCGTCCCTGGCCGCAGCTGGGGTGCCAAACCTTTTCATTAGGAAAACAACTGGGGGCCAGAGGGGCTAATTGGACTCTGTTGTTTCATGGCAAACACATTCAGGAGCAATGTTTTGTCTGCAGGACCAAGGTAGCAGCTACTGTGAACTCTCGCAATTGGTGAATCGTTCGTGTTGGCTCTATATGACAAAGACAGGTCCCGTCCCTGAAAAGCTTACGTTTATAAATGGACAGCATACCAGCCAAAACATACATACTTGCTGCTTACTCCCACAAAGGTAACAGCCACTATTAAAGATAGAGTGAAGATGTCTACTAGCTAGGCGCCAGCCTGGGACAGTGGAGACCTGCGATACATTCCCTGCTCAGCTGTAGACTTCCTGCATGAACCTGGATGAGTCACACAGGGTATGTTCAACACTGCAACTGGCAGGTGTGACTGCAGCATAGGTAGAAATACCCAAGGTCATCTCCCAGGTCCTATCTAGATCAAAGCTAGCTTGCGCAACAATCTCAGTGACCCTACAGAGGTAGGGTGATGTGCCGGCTGTCTTGGGTACACAGTTAAGTGGTCTCTATGGCTTTACTACTATTGTTACCTGAGCCAGCTGGATCACAGCTGTTTTGGCTCTGTCCACGTGTGTAGCAATCACAGCTACCTATCACAGCGTAGACATACCCTAAGTCTAAGGTCCCCATCTGAGAAATGGGCTCAGCTACATGGTTACTTAGGGGGGCACACCAGAAATCAGTCTTTGGGGAAAAAATGCATGTAGGGAATTAAAAGACTCTCTGAGGGTATGTCTAGACTACATTTAAAAAAAAACCAAAACCTGCCCTTTAAAAAAAAAAAACAACTTCACGCGATCCACACTATAATCGCGTTCTTTCGAAATTAAATCGAAAGAATGCAGGGTTTTTTTCCAACATTGGTAAACCTCAAATTATGAGGAAGAATGCCTTTTTCGAAAGAGCTCTTTCAAAAAAAAGGCGTGTGTGGATGCAGAACAGGGACATTTTTTGAAAGAAGAGGCAATCGAAAAAAGCACAGATGCCCTGGTGGCTATTCTGTGAATAAGAATCAGAACTTTCTTTCGAGAGAACATCCATGCAGTCTGGACGCTCTCTTTCGAAAAAGCAGATGGCTTTTTCGATCTGGTTTTGAGGTGTGGACGCTCTCTTTCAAAAGAAGCTTGCAGTCTAGATGTACCCTGAGAGTGAGGACAGGTTGCCTGAAAGAGATACAAAAAGAATTCTGGCAGCTGTCACAAGATAAATCACCATGAAAATTTAAGGTCAGCTCTCTGGTTCGAGACATAGCAAGGTTTGTTAGTGGTAGAAGAGGAATGTGGCAAAGGACTAATAGAGGAAGTCATTCAATGAAATCAACAAAAATGGGTGGCTATGGGGATGTGGTTAAGCTTTTTTCCGGTCCCTAAAACATCGTATTGTCCTTTACTGATATCCCGCAGTCTAGCGACAGCCCTTTGGCTAAGACGGATCCGATTCAGAACAGGACCTTCTTATTGATCTGGGCATGTCACCAATACCAAGGGCAGAGGACACTGGGAAATGTTTTGGGTAACACTTGACCACAACATTTAAAAAAAAATAGCAAATTTCATTCTGGGACATTTTGCAGTCCCCAGTTTTGCTTTCCATGAAACACTTGTGAATGGTACTTTTTGCATCGAACCATTTGAATTTTCAAAATGCTGAGTTTCAGGATGAAATGTGAACTTTGCCAACACAAACATTTTAACTTTAAGAAACTTTCAAAGACCATAGTGACACACTGTGCCTCCACATTTTTTTAAGGAAATATAGTTTTCAGTATGAATATGCATAACTTGAATAGGTTTTATGCAAACCTGGGAAAGTAACCAGTCATTAAAGAGCTTGTAATCCTCCGAATGTGCATATTCTGTTTGTGTGCATGTATCATTATTGTATGTGAAGTTACAAATATTAAGTAGAAGCCTGTTTTATTAAGCAAGGTCTTCTAGTGAAAGCTATTAGTGGTATGTAAGGAACTTAATGGCCTGGTGCTCAAAACAATGATCTGTGAATGGTTTTTTTTCCTGTAAGCTTACACTGTGATTAGTCCTACAAAAAGACATGTGACCTTGCCATCTGGTGTTGGGATCCATCTTGAATTTGGTATTTTTTCAGGTAAGGGGGGAGGAAAAGAGAATTGAACAAAGGAGTCTCACCCTGGAGAAATTCTATTTAAGGGAAGAGAAACAAACAATGACCGGTTAACTGGCTTTTGAAACTGCCTCCTTTATCTGTGTAAAACTTTTATACCAAGTAAGATGGATTTATTTGGACTTTTGGGCCCTTTTGAGGGCTGTGCTTTTGGGTGCTGGCAAATCCCTACAAATTAGCCCTTCTACAGTTGAACTGGTTCAGCATCTGTGTTACTCTGCTGGGGGGCTGTTACCACAACTCTGTGCCCTTGCAGGGGGAGACCAGAGCTTCTGGCCTAGCAGATAGGGTGCGCCCCAGAGGGCAGGCAGGCAGGCTCAGTGGTATGATCAGCACATTGGAGACAGTCCTAAAGGGATCTCTGTGATCCAATCCATCACACGTAGTCCTTGCCAGCCTGGACCAGAATCAAAGTCCAGCTAGTGCCCTTTCTCTGTCAATGACCAATAACGGATGCATTAAAAGAAGATACCAGTGCCCTGAAATAGGCAGATATGGGATAGTTGGTCCCCAACATTAGTTCTCACCTTAATCTCCAATTTCTAGAGAGTTACTTAAAGTCTGAAGCACAAGGTTTAATAACTCTGCCAAGGTTTGTTGTCTTTAATTACAACAACATGCGGTTTTCCTGATCTCTCTATACATTTCTAGGATGTTTTTCAATCTTGTTAGAGTCTTATCCTCACTGGAAAACTAAAATGAAAAAGGTCACTATTAAAGAATAACTGTTCAATGGTGGAAGCGGAAAGGATTCAGGACATTGCTTCTTTAAATGTTGGTTCTGAGGATTTTGCTCTTTCTGGTCATTGGTGGCACAGGAGATTCACCATGTGAATAGAGGTGTCCATATGGGCTATTTCATGTACTGTTTCCTATTAGACACAAACATACACAAAGCCAAGCTAATGAACCAACTGGGCCCTGCACAAGTCTTCTGTTATTTATCTTTCTAGCTTACAAATAGCCTGTCGACATGGCATCGCTCTGTTTACAAATTAGTAAGGCTTGCAGTGTTCATTTTTGTGGCTGCCCTGAACTCCAAAGAAGATGGTAGCTCCATTATACTCTCATTTGCTACCCTCCTTCTCCATCATACCCATACAAAAATGTCTTTCCCAGAAATCCTTTGACTTAACCCTGATTGTACTACCACTGTGAAAAGTTTAAGCTGTAGGTTTTTAGGGCCAGATCTGCAGGTGGAGTTCCACTGTCTTTAAAGGAGCTGATTTTTACGAGTTGATAATTTTTAGCCTTAACGTTAGCAATATTACCAAAGTGTGAGGGTGTGTTCAATAAGATTAACTGTTGGTTTCTGCTCTTCCAAAAATCCCGGGGTGGAAACCATAATTCACAGGGTGATACGGCACAGAACTTTGACAACGAAAGCTCCCAGCAGAGGGCATTGCTATCTTATTGATCATCTCTTTGGAATAACTCAAGCTACACACACACACACGGGTAGCAGAATTTCTCCTGTCCCCATTATGCTTTTCTGAATCATCTGAACTGCATATAGATTTCTATTTCTGTCAGTCATTTGCTAGCAGCAAAACTAGAATGTTTCTTATTTTTGCTTCTGCTGTAATCAGGATAGTGTTGTCCAAATTAGTGCTGTCCTAATTACTCCTCAGCAGGTGTCAATCCTAGGGATGGGAGAAAGAGAGAAAAAAGAGAAAGAAAAAAGAGAGAAAGAGAAAGAAAAGAGAGAAAGAAAGATCCTTTATCAAATTTCACAGACAGCTGTAAAGAAATTCCTTTCTACTGGTTGATAATAAAGGAACGTTATATATAGGCATAGAGACACATGCACACCACACACGTGAATGTATGTGGTGTTAGTAGTAATCCTTGGGTAGCCAATTACAAGATGAAACTTCTGAACAAAAACAGGCAATAAGAAATAATTTCTTAACGCTACTGGTGGGAACATGCAAAAGGTTTTTACTACTTTCCTTGCTGCCACCAGCTTCAATTAGCTCTTACATGGTTTTTATATGGTACTGATATGGCCCACAGAACACCTGGGAATCTTAGTCTTTAGTGTCTTTATCCTCACACCACCACTGGGAGGCAGGGCAGCGCTCTTATCCCCATTTTAGAGTTGGAGGAACTGAGGCACTTGTCCAAGGTCACAGAGAAAGTTGGTGGCAGAGAAAGGAATTAAATCAGAGTCCCCTGAGGACTCTAACCACTAGCCCATCCTTCTTAGACTAGGTTCTCATTTGGCGGTGCAGTATATGGTTGGACTTCAACACAGAAGATGCTGCTTCTTAAGGCTGAAATCATTTGTGTGTGTAGAGCACTTAATAGATATAGCTTTGAGCAGGCGGTTGGACTAGATGACTTCCTGAGGTCTCTTCCAACCCTAATTTTCTCTGATTCAATGACTAGTACACTTTAGGATCCTTTGGCGAGAATGGTGCTATAGAAATGTAACACGTTTTAAATATTAAAGAAATAAATTTCTGTATATAGTGTGTGCATCTATTACAGCTATGGATTTCAAATCACACCCATGGTAAGTGGACATCCAGCTAACTGAAATCATGCCGGACCAGAGAGGTTCAACCTGTGATCATACTTCAGACCTACACTTCTTTCATTTTAATCCTCCCCAACAATTTTGTGAGGTAGGGCTCATTCTCCTTATTTTATAGAATGATCTGGTTCCCCGGGTGAGGTTGTACCTGTAGGCAGCAGTGCAGGTTTCCTTGTAGTCCTGGAGCTTCACACACACCATGTTGAGGAACTGATCGGAGTAAGCACTCAGGTCATGCATCAGGTTCATAAGGTCCTGTACGGTCTTCTCCACAATTACCGTGCTCTGGAAAAGAAGGAACATGGTGACACCATGTTTTCCATGCCACCAATGGAAGAGGATGTGGGGAACCAGTAAGAGACCCAGAGATCATGGAAGGGATGTGTCTGCCCAGCTGGGGAGCCCCTATGGTACCCCTTTCAGCCCCAGCAAGTTGGAAGTTTGCTGCTGCTGCCAGGTTGTGTGTTAACTTCTTGACATACCAAGTCATCTGCCAGCAAACTCTTCGGGACTCTGCCAGTCCCAACCTTGTCTAGCAGGCAACAATCAGTGACCCTCAATTCCCATGTTCTGCAGCTGTCCACTTGCAATGCTCAGCCCCTCTCACTGGAACACCACAAAACCTTATCAACTTTGCTGCTCCTTTAAAGAGACAGTACACAAGATTCATTTCTTTTTTTCCTCCCTCTCCCTCCACTTCCCCTCCTTTTCCCTCTCCCTCTTTCCCTCCCCCTTCCCCTGTCCCTCTCCACATTTATGTGACATCAAGCATGAGGGATAAGGACAGAAATAGTTAAAAACAAATCAAAGTAAAAACACACTTGCTAGACTTCAGTCTAGCTAAACAAACTAGAGCCCTTTGTTAAAAGATTTTTTTTAACTGGTCTTTCCTTCAGAATGGTGTCTAGAGCTACAACTCTTCTTGTGAAGGATAATTTAGGGATTTGCTCCCCTTCCCCTGATCTTTACAGTCCAATAAACCTTTTATATGTATCCTTCTAAAATATATATCCCTAGATAAAGTTCCTTTCCCCTTCTGGTTGTAGACACCATATTGTCTGCTTGTAAACTCGATGCTGATCCCTCCCCTCCTGGTGATTTTTACAATGAAAATTATCTCTTCCTGAAACCTCCAAAATAAATGAATAGCCCACAGAATTTGGCCATTCCTGGCTGAAATACTGGCCTCTTTGTCTGGAAAAAAAAATTACCCCATGGCTGCCTGCTTTAAACACAATTTAGTACATCTGTATAGTTCTTTGTGGACTATCCATCCATACATCATGCAAGAAAATTAAGATCAGTGAGTTTTCCAGCGATACGTTACATGCCACCTTTTGGGCAAATATCACAACAGTGTGCCATCTGGCAGTGGGGTAGTCTTAAGGTCACAATGATATTGACTAGCAATGGATTAAAGACCGTTTCAGTTCCAGGGTACTTCTTTAAATAGAATTGGATTGATACTGGTCTAAATTAAGCATCACACAAAGACCTTTCTGTGTGATGTACCAAATGAGATGATGATGCTAAATCCAACTCTTAGCAGGTAACCCCTCACACTGTAAAAACTGCCATCAAAATTAGCACTTGCTGGCAGTATTCAGAATTCACATGGACTTTCAATTCTGTGGCTGTGAAGTTGTTAAAAACAAAGGAGGCACAGGTAAAAGTAGAAGACCAAGCATAATCTTAACTCTGAATTTCCTAGATGTCGTGATCTGTATTATGGTGCCAACCTTACAGAAGAAACCCACCAAATTCCAGCTATGATTTAAATTACTGAACACTGTGGATTGCTGAGTGATGTTAAGTGGACTGATAAAAGGAAAAGCAGGAACTGTATAAAATGGTAGCGTATTGGTCTAATCATCTGGTTTGAAAACCCTGTTTTCTAGAGCCAGAGGCCTAAATTCTGGCTGGGATGACTCGGCCGTTAATCTTTCCAAGCCTGATAAACTGACTATCATTCATTTTAGCGGACAAGATCAAATCTCTACGGGCCTAGTTTTCAGAGGTCCCCCCACTGATTTAGCTGGAGTTGTGGATGCTCAGCATGTCTGTCCACTAGAACGTGACATGACTGATCCTAGGGCACTTTTAAGATTAGGGATTTGGCCCATTGTTTTTGTCCCAAAATTCCTCTTCCTGCTATTGTACAAACTGATGTGTGCTGGGGTACAGCTGCCTTCCACCGCATGCAATGTTCTGCTGTAAAATATGTGTTGAGAAGTACCATGTGGTTCTTTTGATATGATACGCTCCATATTAAATATAAACCACAAAAAGGCAAGTTTACTGGTTTAAAATGTTCCGTATCCTGAAGGAGAACAGTCTGACGGAGCAGGGGCCACTGTATATATAACAACAAATCTCAACTAGAGAGAGTCACTGCAGATTTTGGGATTTGTGAGCTCTCTCAAGGTGACTCAGTGAGATGTTCTTGCATTTGTAACACAGCTTTGTGTATTTAATTTTCAAGTTTATAAACAATAGCGATGGAATGTTACAAAAATCCCGCAATATAAAAAATGAGTTAATAATAGGAAAGCTGGGGGCTTGCCGGATTATTTCTGAGCTATGCACACAGGCAGAAACAGACAGAGAGGCTGAAGCATTTGCCAGTCCTTGTTTGGTTTTAGCGCTGTCGGGCTAAGTTAATCTCTGGGGAAACTCCATTAACTGCAACAGACTTACATCAGGGACGAATTTAGAGGTCAGTCTTTTGTTTGCAGAGCGCAATCTCACCGAAGCCCAGACCACAGTCTCTGCAATATCCTCACAAGCCCAAATTCCTTTTCTACATTGATTTTCTGATTAAAGACCTGCCACCTCACCTAGCTCCGTAATCCTGTTCCTCCATATTTACCTTTGAGTGACAGGAATTGATTCTGTTTTGCTACTTGTCGGTGATCTGATAAAACAATTCAGAAAATCTCACCCCCATTCAGTACCTAGGTTATTCCTTATCCTGTACAACATTCTCTTTACATGGGGCTTGGCGCTGAGCATGCTCCATGGCATGCGCTCGACTGGCAACGTACTAGGGTGACAAACATCATTTCATCTCCTCTACTCCCAAACCGAGTCTTTTAAAACAAGCCACAGGAACGAGGTACCTTCGAATAGAACCAGCTATATTTCAACACTAGAGGTGTCCAAACAAAAATACACCATTTTCAGGCACTCTTTTTGCCGCCCCTCAGGTTCCTTAGTATGGTTATTTATACTATACACTAGATAGTACACCAGCGGCAACCAAAGGTGGATCAGGACCTCAAAGTGGGTAATGATCCATTTTAATGGAGTCATCAGGGCTGGCTTAGAGTGGGTAGGGCCTGGAGACACCCAAGGACTTCCACCCTGGGCAACAGAGCGAGGTAACAAGCCCCTTGCCTGGGGCTGAGCCCTTAAGCTTTGCCCCTTTCCCCTACCCACGGCAGAGGGGTTTGGGCTTTGGATGGTCCCCTCATCTGGGGTCACGTAGTAATTTTGGTTGTCAAAGGGGGATCACAGGGCCATGAAATTTGAGAACCCCTGCAGTTGACTCTCCTTAGTAGCAACATACCAGTGCCCTTTTGCTATGTTGCTCCTAAGAGGCTGTTACTGTTATGGGGAATGTTGACCATTCACAGGAGGGAATGCGTTCTCCCGGAGAAATGCTGCTCGTCAGCAGTGATTGCGATTACAAAGTCTTGCTGCAAACAAGTGTTCACTGTAATAGCTATTAGTGACCCCAACTGTAAAGAAGCCCCATGGTGCTATACAGACAGGAAATAAAAACAGATACTGCCCCAAAGAGCTTACAATCTAAAAGAAAAATTGTAGAGGATGGCAGGGGTGTGTGTGTGACATAAACAAATGGCTGAAGATGGGGATGACGGGATAATAATAATAAACAGACATTTTAACGCTGACTAGCTGTTGGCACAATTGATAGCCCATCAGTTGCTACAGTAACCCCTGTAACATCACCTGATTTTTGGCTTAGTTGTCACTTCATTCCAGATTGCTTCAAGGTGCTGAGCATAGTAAGAGGGAATGTACAGAGGTTAATTTAAATAAACCAGCCAAATCTCACTAAAACAGGGATTGTCAATCTAGTACCTTTCATAAAGGCAAAAAAATCAATTTAGATGCCGATATTATGATGAGATGTAAAGTTTAAAAACTATATCCAGGAGACTACATAAGATACATAAATTAGATTAGCTATCCTGAATA
This sequence comes from Rafetus swinhoei, assembly GCA_019425775.1. Taxonomy (NCBI): domain Eukaryota; kingdom Metazoa; phylum Chordata; order Testudines; family Trionychidae; genus Rafetus; species Rafetus swinhoei. Next base: position 343,486,252 of record CM033437.1, on the reverse strand, counting down.
CAGAATTTGCCATGGGCAAATCCAGCATCTTGCTTTTGCTTTTGGTCTATGTCTGATATTCAGTGACAGGGGGAAAAAATGTACATGAGTAATTATCCTACGCATTACATAAAAGGGAAACGTTTCTTCCTGACCCCTGTGGCAATTTGCTAAGGCCTTGGAGGATGTGTATGATTATCCACCTCCTAGAATGTATAACTACAAAATGTATCATCATTCATGACATAAAAATTAGCCACCCACCTTAGAACAAAACAGTTACAATAATCAACAATGGGTCAGATTCTTAGCTGGTGTAAACTGGCACAGCTCAACTGATGTCAATGGAACTATGCTAATTTAAACCACCTCAGGATCTGTCCTTCTGCATGCCCTCCATAGACTGATCAGACATCAAGTGAACAAGTATTTTCTTTCTGTTTAATTTACATTGACCTGTTTGCTTCATGAAATGACCCCTCATTTTCCCACTATTAGACAACAAAAAGCAATTTAACAATTTGAAAACAAAAACTGTGTACAATAAGAGTGAGCAGGCACCGATTCTCCATGGCTTCTGACAGCTGATTGCTCCTCTCTACCACCATTAAAAACATGGTTACATTTTAAAATACAAATTTGGCAGGAACTGAGTCTTTTGTCTCTGTTGATGCCCTCGGCTACTCACCCTGATTTTAATAAAATGGAGACGTATCATAAAAAAAATTGCATATGAAGGCCAGTAACACAGTCTTTCTATCTAGTTGGTTCCTGCAATTATGCTGCAAGAGAATGGCCACTTTTAAATCCCAGGCAAGTTAAAATGTTCCCCAACAGGTTTCTGGGTGTTACCATTTCGATATAGATTAGCAACATCTGAATTGCAACTCTCCAATAGTACATGCATTGCCTTTCATTTTCTCTCATAAAATTATGGAAGATCTTGAGCGGTCCCAGCTAACACATCCAGCTGTATTAATATGGACTCATGCAAATTAACGTACAGTAATCTCAGTGACAAGTGCGTATTTGTTAGGGTTCATCCACCAAAGGTTAAAATGTTACAGGAAAAAATAGCCATTCCATATCCAATGCAGTTTTTTTTTTTCATGATACGTCTCCAATTTGACACATTTACCCAGGAACTGAACACATACATTTAAGAACATAAGAACGGCCATACTGGGTCAGACCAATGGTCCATACAGCCCAGTATCCTATCTGCCAACAGTGGCCAATGCCAGGTGCCCCAGAGGGAGGAAACACAACAGGTAATCCTCACGTGATCCCTCCCCTGTCTCCCACTTCACAACAAACAGAGGCTAGGGACACCATTCCCACCCATTCTGGCTAATAGCCATTGATGGACCTAACCTCCAAGAATCAATCTAGCTCTTATTTGAACCCTGTTAAAGTCCTAGCTGTCACCACATCCTCTGGTAAGGAGTTCTACAGGTTGACTATGTGCTGAGTGAAGAAAAACTTCCTTTAGTTTGTTTTAAACCTGCTGCCTATTAATTTCATTTGGTGACCCCTAGTTCTTATATTGTGGGAATAAGTACATAACTTTTCCTTATTCACTTTTCCACACCAGTCATGATTTTATAGACCTCTATCATATCCTCCCTTAGTCTCCTCTTTTCTAAGATGAAAACTCCAAGTCTTTTTAAACTCTCTTCATATGGAACCTGTTGCAAACTCCTCGTCATTTTTGTTGCCCTTTTCTGAACCTTTTCCTGGATGGGCTGTTATATTCAACACCCAAATGACATCAACAGCTAAGTATTGGACATTTACAGCCCACAATTAGCCTCATTTAGCACAGACACTGTAATTGACAGGGTTTTTTTCCTCCTTCCCCTCTTCTTCTGCTTTAAATTTGTCCCTCTGTGCCTCTTGCTCCACTCATCATCTGAAGAAGTGGGCTGTGCCCACGAAACCTCATGAAACTCTCTCTAATTTTTGTTAGTCTCTAAGGGCTCATCTAGACTACGCTAAAGTGTCGAAAGAGGATATGCAAATTCCACAGAAAGTAGTCAAGATGCATTTTTTCCCGCAACCCCCTCCTTTTTCAAAAAGTCGCTTTTCCTCAAACAAATGAGGTTTATGCGGCTTTTCGAAAAAAGGGGGGGTTACCGAAAAAACCATGTCTTGACTACTTTCACTTTCGAAAGCTCCGCTTTCAAAAGTGAGATCGGAAGAGGATATGCAAATTTCTGCGGAATTTGCATATCCTTTTTCAACACTTTAGCGTAGTCTAGATGAGCCCTAAGGTGCTACAGGACCACCCATCCAGTTCTGTTAACATTAAATGGCTATGATCAAAAAGTGTAATTTTATGGCAAGACACTTCAGTGAAGCCTTTTGACAACACACGAACAAGGAAATTCATGCACCGACCAATATGAATCTCCTCCCACCTGAAACTCAGGTATGGTGCTGAATTTTGACATCGTGCCACAGGTATAAGGCATTCCTCTTATGGCACATTAAAGAGGCTTTGAAAGAAGAGAAAAAAAATCCTGTTAAGAATCACTCATCGATAGGTGATGACGTAGCATGATAAGAAACGAGAATACTCACCACTAACCTTTGTGGTTTTACTTTTAAGGTATGTTAACTCCAAAGGTGGGCAATAAGCTGGAGGTGGTTCACCAGTGTTATCCCTTGGTGGGCCACCGGCACTTTATTTACTCGCACGTCTGTACATACGGCTGCTTGCAGATCCATTGGTTGTAGATTTCTGTTCCCGGCCAGGAGGAGCTACAGGAAGTGACAAAGACCAGGACACCGCTTCCCACAGCTCCCATTGGCTGAGCATGGTGATCAGAGGGAGCTGCAAACATCCGTGCCTGTGGACATGCAGGTAAACAAAGTGCCAGCAACCCGCCAGGGGCTAATGCCTCTGGGTTTATTGCCCACCACAAGTCTACACTGACAGCTGTGCGTAGAATACTGAGATTGCAAACCCAGATAGCAAGACAGCTGTGTAGATGGTGAGGCATTGCCTAGGCAAGTAGAACACAGACACACACAAACCCTATACGGCTCTCCACATGGCCAAGCAGTGCTCCTATGTTTACACTGCTATTCTCAGCAGTGTAGTATCCCTCTGCCTCCCCCCGTTGGACCTTTTTCTTGCCACAATGAAAGGCTCCAGGCAATGGGAAAGGCTCCCTCCTTCGTGCCATAGCCTGTCACTGTTATGTAGAGCTACACATTGCAGTATGGCTATATTCTTGCCTTTCCCTGTAGCTGCACATTCCCTATATGCTGCTGCAAGTGTAGCCAAGTCTTTCAAGTATTTTACAAATTAATTAATTTTACTAATTAAGCCTCAAGACTACAAGCTAAATTAAGCTTGGACCAGAAGCTAAATATGAGTCAACAGTGTGGCACTGTTGCAAAAAAAAAAAAGTAAACATGATTCTGGGATGCATTCACAGGAGTGTGGTGAGCAAGACACAAGAAGTCATTCTTCCGCTCTACTCTGCACTGATTAGGCCTCAATTGGAGTATTGTGTCCAGCTCCGGGCAGCACATTTCAAGAAAGATGTGAAGACATTGGAGAAGGTCCAGAGAATAGCAACAAAAATTATTAATGGTCTCCAATACATGAGCTACAAGGCAAGGCTGAAGGAATTGGGCTTGTTTAGTTTGGAAAGGAGAAAACAGAGAGGACATGATAGCGGTTTTCAGGTATCTAAAAGGGTGCCACAGGGAGGAGGGGGGGAAATTGTTCTCTTTGGCCTCTGAGACTAGGACAAGAAGCAATGGGCTTAAACTGCAGCAAGGGAAGATTAGGTTAGACATTAGGAAAAACTTCCTAACTGTCAGGGTGGCTAAGCACTGGAATAAATTGCCTAGGGGGGTTGTGGAATTTCCATCACTGGAGATATTTAAGAGCAGGTTGAATAGGCATCTATCAGGGATGATCTAGATGGTGCTTGGTCCTGCTGTGTTGATGATCTCTCAAGGTCCCTTCCAGTTCTAGTGTTCTATGATTCTGTGATAAGAGGGGGCATGATTCTGACTTACCTTAAAGTCTCTCTACACCCCTCCAGCAGTGTAAAGGAGCCTTAAGATGAGTTATAACCTTCCCCAACTTATGGCCCTTTTCCACTGCCAGAATGGTGTATAAATCGAAAGTAGGCTCCACAGTATTAATGTCCTCATTTCACAAAGAGGGAAACTGAAGTGGAGCGACTAAGAGAACTGCCCAAGGTCAGACTGCAATTCCCTGTCGGAATCAGGATTAGAACTCATGTGCTTCGGATCATGCCACTGCACAAGGCCTCTCCCTTGGAAGCATGAAATTCAAATTTGTGTACTTACTCATTTTCCCCCTTCCAAGATAAAAGCATGCAGTGATTTGTTAGCAACGTTACTTGTCAAGGCAGGGCTGCATACCTTGGTTTAATTCTATACAATCATTCATGAGAACTGCTCTGTTACTATGGGGTGAACTCTGATCATTGTTGGCACTGGTTTGTTACTGCAGATTAGGGTTGCCAGGTGTCTGGTACTGAACTGGACAGCCTGCAGTATTTTTGCCTCCTGTATGGTAAAAAAATTCAGAAAATACCAGACACCTAAAATGTCTGGTACTTTCTGATTTTTTCCCCACCAGGAGGCAAAACCCCCGGGTGCTTACCGGGTTCCACAGGGGAGCTGTCCAGCCCAGCGCAGGGAGGCAAGATGGCCGGTGGCCACCGGCAGCCTGTCTGGGCCAAAAAGTCTCAAAAGAGTTTCTTAAAGAGGCCACGCTGTTTTTTTTTTTTAATTTTTATTTTTTTTGCTCTCGGGGTCCTTTTTTTCCCCTCAACAACTTTGGTCTCCCCCCCCCCCCCTTTTTTTTCCCCAACAGAATTTTTTCCCTGGTGGGTTTTTGGTTTTTTTTGTTTTTTTGGCAGGGGGGTGTTCGGTATTTTTGGTTAAACCATCTGGTAACTCTACTGCAGATTTAACCACGAGTGCCAGGCCAGATACATTCACTTGCTAGTATAGCTTCACTCCTGAGGATAAGAATGTGTCTAGAGCGCTTGTCTGGTTCTCCACAGTGACTTAACTTTGCTGAACACACACATGCTCCCAACATCATATACCCTTGTAAAAAATACTACAATATTCTAGAATGCTGAGCCAGTAACACTGTCACACAACTGAAAGATGTGGTGTTTTCAATTCTTACAGCAGAATATTTTAAAGGGGTTTATAGAAAAATTGCGTAGACATTGTGGACAGACAAAAAAATAAGATCAAAACATTGGGTCCCCAACCCTCCGATCATTTTAAGGTTTAAAATCTGTAATTATATTGTATGTAAAATCTGGACAAGGGACTATCAGAAGAATCACCTCTGTTCTGAATATATTTTACAGGAACTGTGGCTTCATTATAGTTTAGGGTTGGTAACCTATCCTCAGATACTTGTTCATTTACAATTTTGTAGTTTTCTTTTCTTAGAGTTGGTAGATAGCAGAACCTCACCTGCCCCGGTCCCTAACAAACCCGGGACACAGAAGCATATCATCACACACAATATCTTCTCCAAAATGCAGCAGATAGGAGAAAAGGGATTTTGGTATTCTGAGGGTTGCTTATTATTATTCCGTTATTGCCCATCATTTATAAAGCACCTCAAGATGTAATGTATATCTGGAGTGTATATCTAGTTTTTAAGCTGAAAGGCAGAGATTTTTAAGGTGTTATGCAGAGCGAGGCTTCAATTAAAGGCAGAGTAAGACAAATGAAAAGGTTTTCACATTTCTTACACTATTGATCCACAGAATCTCTTGCATTTCAAAGCCCCAGCAGATTAAAGGTTAAATTCCACAGCAGCTGGCATCTTGACATGCCGTGTTTCCAAACTGATGCATTTTTCCGTTTTTTAATTACATCTTCTCAACTGCCCAAGAGCTGTTAAATTCACAACATCAGGCTTTAAAAAAACATTACTCCTCCTCCTTCCCAGCACTGACAGGGTCTGTTCAGCAGGGGGCTCCAGTGACCCATGATGGGGCACTATTCATTAGGGAGGAGCTGCAAACATATCAATCAACATGTCAGAGAAGGAAGCCCAGGCCTGACCTAGCAGGAATGCATGAGACAAACAGATTTGTTCCGCTCTCTGCAGCCTCACCTGTCTTCAGTAGCACACACCATGTAATAATCAATTATGCTGACAAGCTTCCCTACAAATCCGCGCAGCTTCAGTTACTCGTGTGCCTCCGAGGTGAAATGCAGAGAAGGGGGCTTGGTCAAAGGACAATATGAAGGAGGAGCAAACTCCTTATGAGGCGGCAGCATCTCAACATCTTGGGAGCCCAAAGCAGGACCAACCCCAACTCAATCATCCCAGCCAGGGCTTTGTAAAACCTCAAAAACCTCTAGGGATGGAGATTCCATCCCCTCCCTAGGGAACCCAGCCCAGTGCTTCACCACCCTCCTAGGGAAATAGTTTGTCCTAATATCCAGCCTAGACCCCTCCCCCCACTGCAACTTGAGACCATTGCTCCTCATTCTGCCATCTATCACTACTAAGAACAGCCTCTCTCCATCCTCTTTGGAACCTCCCTCCAGGAAGTTGAAGGCTGCTATCAAATCTCCCCTCACTCTTCACTTCTGTAGAATAAATAAGCCCAAATCCCTCAGTCTCTCCTTGTAGGTCATGTGCTCCAGCCCCCTAATCATTTTGGTTGCCCTCCGCTGGACCCTCTCCAATGCGTCCACATCCTTTTTATAGTGGGGGGCCCAGAACTGGATGCAATACTCCAGATGTGGCCTCACCAAAGCCGAATAAAGGGGAATAATCACTTCTCCAGATCTGCTGGAAATGCTCCTCCTAATGCACCCCAACATGCCATTAGCCTTCTTGGCTACAAGGGCACCCTGTTAACTCATATTCAGCTTCTCATCCACTGTAATCCACAGGTCCTTTTCTGCCAAACTGCTACTTTGCCAATCGGTCCCCAGCCTGTAACAATGCGTGGGATTCTTCCGTCCCAAGGGCAGGACTCTGCACTTGTCCTTGTTGAACCTCATCAGATTTCTTTTGGCTCAATCTTCCAATTTGTCACAAATCTGGACTTCACAGGTGTTTTGATCTTGGTGCTCAATAGCAATAAGCAATCATTTCTATTATTGACATCCGTTTCCGGGTCTAGATCTGTCTGAACTCTAGCCAACTTGGAGCTATTTAACTCACAGGATTTTGGTTTGGGCTCAGCTCTACAGTAGGTCTTAGCCAAATGCGTGACACACAATTGCAGCGCGTCAAATCTAAATTCACGCGCAACGTTTCCTCTCTTTAGCAAGGCTGCAGAATGTGAACAGTTGCCGAAGATCTTTCTCGGCTCTCTTGCCTATATCCATTCTTCATTCCCCTCTGGACCCATTCTCCATATTGCTGCGCTGGCTCTTCTCAGATTGCCTCAAAATCTCTTCTAGGGTAACTTCCAAATCGCTGCACCCATGTGCCAAGTGCAAGTATTTTAAGTGACAGGGCAGGCTTACATGAAAAGCTTTTACACAGTTCCAAGGCATATGGGGCATTGTTTGTTTTTTCTGTTGTCTTTTTAACAGAGAATCTCTGTTCAGCAGGTCCAAAGCTCATCTGCTTTCAGGCTGCAAGCTGCTTACTACGGTTGAAAACAGGCGGCTTACAGGCTGCTCAACGTTTTCATCATTGTAGCAAAAAATATGAAATGCGACGTAGACTGTTGGTGCTGGATTCACTCCTGCCTTCCTGCCACATTAGACTGGGGTAACTCCACAATGTCAATGGTGTTACACCAGGGCAAAACCGGAGTAATGCTGAGATGAATCATTTCAGATCGGAAACAGGACATGTACTTCCCCAAAGGGTTCAAGATGTTCTGATCTGGAGTTCTGGGTTCAACTCATTTTAGAATATAATAGTAATACCTACTTTAGGGATGCTAAATGTAGTTTAATCAACTAATCAACTACTTGATGGAATTTCTATCGACTAGTCGAGAAGCAAGGGAGCCGCAGTGGGGTTAGCTTCCGGCCCCAGGAGCTAACCCCACTGCGGCTTTGCTTTTTAAATGTATTAAGAGCCAACAGGCCCTTAATACATTTAAAAAACAGAGGTGCAGCATCTGAGACTGGGCGTGAACTGGGAATCAGCTGATTCTCAGCTCGTGCCTGGTCCCCGCTACTCCTCTGCTTCCCCTGCCCCCCACGGAGACAGTGCTGGGGGAACGGTGAAGCGACTAGTCAACTAGTTACTAACATCCCTTACTTAGTTGCTATATTGCACTTGTCATCAGCCGATGTCACAATCTTTCAGGTATCAACCCTTACAACATCTGTATGAGGTGGAGAAATATTACTTTTATCACCCCCATTTTACAGATGGGAAACTGAGGCATGGAGAGGCTACTTCCAAAGTTTCACAGGAAATTGATGGTGGGTAACTGAGCTCTGGTTTCCCAAGTCTTATGCTAGTGCCCTAACCACTGGACCATTCTTCCCCAGTGCCAAGAGCCTTTCTGGGTCTGAATTTCCTTGGAATTTGAAGGTGTTTAGATTTCGGTTCAATTCCTTTTTTTAAAAAAAGTAACCTTTTATTGTTACGATTAGTAATAAAGAGTCACATGGTAATTAAAAGGGGAGGCTACTTGGTCTCTAATGGTCTTTCTTTCCAGTTGACAGCTACAGACAACTTTACCGCGTGTACAACAAGAGCAAAGAGGAAACACCAGGTTCTGGAGGCTGATGCCTTATCCATTAGGCCACGGGGACCCAACCTATCACTCTTCAGTGGATGCCTCACCCTCCCTACATTTGGAAAAGGACATTCTCCATGCTGTCTGAGCATACTGTGAGCAGAACATACGAATACAAGACTTTCCCCTGCTTTCTATGGGACAGGCTCAACCCCAAATATTCACAACCTACCCAACTGTACTGTTTTAAAATTAACACAGACGTCTTCATAAGACACAGAACTTCTCTTTTTCCTCTCTCTGCGTTACTCTTTGCACCCCTCCCATTTTCCCTCAGTCCCTTGTTTAATGTATTATGACTTTACAGAAACTGACAGGGTTTCAACAGTCATGTGAGCTTTGCCAAAAATGTACCTTAGGCAACCAGGGTTACAGTCAACCTGGAACAGTCAGCTGCTTCTGTCTAACCTCCGCCCCACGCCAAACCAGACTCTGCCCCCTGGGATCTAGAAATGCGCCGTTTCCTGACCTGCGCTGCGCTGCACTGTTGGGCCGCCAGCTGCACTTTGGATACTCTGTTGTCACTTAATAACTGTTTGCTAATCGGCAGGTGGGTGAAGTAGAGGGCTGGGAGGTGGTCTCCCAGACACGATAAGGTGTTCTGGTGTTGGGGCAAAGGAGGTTAAAGGTCTAGAGAACACGACCTATGAAGGAAGGCTGAAAGAATTGAGTTTGTTTAGTTTAGAAAAGAGGAGAGACATGATAGCCGTTTTCAGGTATCTAAAAGGGTGTCATAAGGAGGAGGGAGAAAACTTGTTCATCTTGGCCTCTGAGGATAGAACAAGAAGCAATGGGCTTAAATTGCAGCAAGAGAGGTTTAGGTTGGACATTAGGAAAAAGTTCCTAACTGTCAGGGTAGTTAAACACTGGAATAAATTGCCCAGGGAGGTTGTGGAATCCCCATCTCTGGAGATATTTAAGAGTAGGTTAGATAAATGTCTATCAGGGATAGTCTAGACAGTATTTGGTCCTGCCATGGGGGCAGGGGACTGGACTCGATGACCTCTCGAGGTCCCTTCCAGTCCTAGTATTCTAAGAATCTAAGGTGGTGCAGTCAACAGTCAAGCTGCTAAAAATCTGGCCAGGCTCTTGTAACCCAGTAAACAATAAATGCTGCCACTGCCTTGGAAAGTGAACAAAGGATTTTCCTCAAAACCTTCCTGAGAGGTGCATGTAAGCACCTCCACTCCCTTGGCCGTAGTTCCAACAGTCCAGCCAGCGCCATGTAAGTCTATCCAGTTATCATAGTCACTTGGCAGGAAACAACATAGTTAAAAGTTACTGTAATGGCTGAAGGGGGAGATTTTCATAGGCATAAAGGACAATTAGGTGCCCAATTCCCGCTGAAAGATAATAGGAGCTGAGACCCATAATTCCCACTTCTGCCTTCAAAAACATTCCCCATAACATCTCCCTCAGGTGTGGGAATCTTCGTCCCATCCTCTTCAGTGAAGATTGATGCAAAGAATTAATTTAGTTTCTCTACATTGGTCTGATCTTCCTCAAGTGCTCCTTTAGCATCTCAATTATCCAGAGGCCCCACTGACTGTGTAGCAGGCTCCCTGCTTCTGATGTACGTAACTAGTTTTGCAGTGGGTTTTACATTTGACTTGTCAGTCTATTCTACTTTTCTCAGTAGGCTTTCACTTCCAATTTTTAAAGACAGTCTTTTTGGCTCTAGTCACTTCTTTTACTCTGCTGTTTAGCCATGGTGTAATTTTTCCTTTCTTGTTCTCTTGTTGTTGGTTTTTTTCATTGGGGGTATACATTTCATTCGAGCCTCTATTATGGCGTTGTTAAACTGTTTGCAGGCATTTCACTCTTGTGACTGTTAACTACTGTTTAACTAGCTTCTTCATTGTTGTGTAGTTCCCCTTTTTGAAATTAAATGTTAGAGGCAGATTTCTTTGCTATTTCCTCCCCCTACAAAGATCTTAAATTTAATTGCATGACGGTCACTATTAGCAAATGGTTCTGCAACATTCAACTCTTCCACCAGATCCTTTGGACACTTAAGATTAAAACAAGAGTTGCTTTTTCAGTTTTGGTTCCAGGACTCCAAGAAGCCGTCATAAGTGGTGTCTAGAAATGTTATCCCTGCATTCTTTCCTGAGGTGGCATGTACCCATTCAAAAAACGTCCTGCCTGTCAAGGTGGTTAAACACTGGAATAAATTGCCTAGGAGGTTTGTGGAATCTTCATCACTGTATCAGAGGGGTAGCTGTGTTAGTCTGAATCTGCAAAAGCGGCGAGGAGTCCTGTGGCACCTTATAGACTAACCGAAGTGTTGGAGCATAAGCTTTCGTGGGCAAAGACCCACTTCGACAGATGCATGTGACGAAGTGGGTCTTTGCCCACGAAAGTTTATGCTCCAACACTTCGGTTAGTCTATAAGGTGCCACAGGACTCCTCGCTGCTTTCATCACTGTAGATATTTAAGAGCGGGTTAGACAGACATCGGTCAGGGATGATCTACGCACTGCTTGGTCCTACCATGAGGGCAGGGGACTGGACTTGATGACCTCTGGAGGTCCCTTCCAATTCTAGTGTTCTATGATTCTATGAATATGGGGATTGTTGAAATGCCCCATTATTATTGAGTTTTCTACTTTTGTAGCCTCTTATCTCGCTGAGCAGTTCATAGTCACCAACACCATCCTGGTCAGATGAGCAGTATTATATTCCTGTTGCTATATTCTTATTACTCAAGCATGGAATTTCTATCCAGAAAGATTCTATAGAACAATCTGATACATTTAAGACTTTTACTATATTTGACACTCTGCTTTCATTCACATATAATGCCACTCCTCCATCCGCGTGACCTCTTCTGTCATTCCTATATATTTTACAACCTGGTATTAATTCCTATATGTTTTATACCCTGGTATTAAGTGAATGCATATGCAAGTTATTATTTAGCTGTCATGTTTTGCTCCAACAAGCTGCAAGACTGATGAAAAGTAACTATACGATTCTTTAAGATAGAACATGCAGTGTAAGATATGCATATTTGAAAGGTATTATCTCTGATTGTGAAGTGGAATTGCTTTCTTCCTGTCAAACTGAGATGCACAAATTTATTTACTTAGCTCTCACAGATACATCCATCCTATGCTGTAGGCACAGGACATGGAATCAGTTGGTTTTTTATGATGCCACAAACCTAAAACGAGGACTCAAAAAAACCCCAACACTTTGCCCACTTCCGCTAGGGTCCAATAAATGGATAAACACCACTTCAGGGTCAATGGCAATGGTGGGCAATCTGCAGCTCGAGGGTCGCATGCAGCCCATCTGGCTTCTACGTGAGGCCCACGAGACATTTTATTTATTGTTGCAAGGGAATAGGAAGGAAGGTTAGTGTAGATGGGATCGAACTAGAGAACGTAGTGAAGTTCACGTATTTGGGGAGCAACATGATGTATGATCTATACCAGGGGTTCTTAACCAGTGAGGTGCGCCTCCCCAGGGGAGGTGTGAGGTGCCTCCCAGAACATTTATCGCAATTGCCTTCTCACTGGATAAAATTCTAACGTTTAGATTTCTTCATAATTAATATTATGAATTAAAATTATAAACATTAATTTCTTATTAACTTCTAGAGATCGGCACACTACAATAGCAGTGCGAATCAATCAGGCTTATGTGACGACACACTACAATAACAGTACATGAGCATTGCCGACTTTCATCTTCAAATATTACGAAATTTGTTAGGAAAATGTTCAAAGTAAAAAGCTCATATTATTCATTTAGGCATTGTAACGGGGTTCACTCACCCCACAGCGCCACCAGCCGTCGGACTTGGGAATTAGCTCGGACGGCTGCGTCCAGTGTCCAGCTGGTTCGCCAGGTCCCAGGGTTCAGGCAGGCCTCGGGGTTCGAGCTGGGCCTTCAGCTCAGGCCGGTCCTCCGAATCGCCAGGCACCAGTAGAGCCTTGGGTTCCTCTAGGTCAGAGGGTAGCCCTGCCGGCCGGCTTGGCCAGGCCTCGGCGGCCCAGGCAGGGAAGCCTTCGCTGGCCTGAGGGAAGGCAGCTGTGGGAGGCCCGGGCCAGGTCTCAGCCTCGTCAGCCAGGAGTTATGGGCAGGCCTCTGTCTCCCTCAGAGGCTGGGCCCTGACTGAACTCCCTGGCAGAGTTCTTATAGTCCTAGCCACGCCCCTTAGCTTCCTGTCAGGTGAGGGGGCGGGGCTAGGCTGTGCACAAAATGGCTCCCAAGGGTGTGTGAACATGAAGTCCACTTTCAGGGGAGGTGTGAAGGTAAAAATGTTAAGAACCCCTGATATAGACCATGGGTTCCCAAACTGGGGGGCATGAAGAGATTCCAGGGAGGGGCGCGAGGTGACCTAGTCCCCTCTTGTCAGTTCCCTTCCCCTCCCCCCCAAGAAGGAGCCCGGTACGTCCAGTTAAAAAATTCAGAAAATAACATGTGAAATGTCCAGTATTTTCTGTTTTTCCTGGCTTGGGTGTCTGCTGGAAAAATGCGCCTGGAGTACAGGCACTTTTTTTTTTTTTTTTTAAACACAGGTCCTGGGAATTAAAGGGGCCATGACTGTAATTATAAAGGAAGATACAGCCAAAAGAGAACCTACTGCAGAAGGTTATACCACGGAAGTTACAGCTATTTGGGCATATCTGCAGAATGAATGACGAGCGAAAAGATAAGACCCTGGTATTCGGCATAATGGATGGTCCGAACTGGAGAGGCAGACCCCACAGAGAATGGGTAGATGATATAATAGATTGGTGCGGAGCTAGTCTACAGAAACTAAGCCACTCATGACAAATCAGGAAAGAGATCTTGGAGTTATCGTAGATAGTTCTCTGAAAACTTCTACACAGTGTGCAGCGGTGGTCAAAAAGGCAAATAGGATGCTAGGAATTACTAAGAAAGGGATAGAAAATAAGACACAGAATATCTTACTGCCCCTGTATAAAACTATGGTATGCCCACATCTTGAATACTGTGTACAGATGTGGTCTCCTCACCTCAAAAAAGATATTTTGGCCTTGGAAAGGGTTCAGAAAAGGGCAACTAAAATGATTAGAGGTTTGGAACGGGTCCCATATGAGGAGAGGTTAAAGCGACTGGGACTTTTCAGTTTAGAAAAGAGGAGACTGAGGGGGGATATGATGGAGGTATATAAAATCATGAGTGGTGTGGAGAGGGCGGACAAAGAAAAGTTATTTATTAGTTCCCATAATAGAAGAACTAGAGGACACCAAATGAAATTAATGGGTAGCAAGTTTAAAACTAATAAAAGAAAGTTCTTCTTCACACAGCGTGTAGTCAACCTGTAGAACTCCTTGCCAGAGGAGGCTGTGAAGGCTAGGACTATAACAGAGTTTAAACAGAAGCTAGATAATTTCATGGAAGTTAGGTCCATAAAAGGCTATTAGCCAGGGGATAGAAATGGTGTCCCTGGCCTCTGTTTGTCAGAGGCTGGAGAAGGATGGCAGGAGACAAATCGCTTGATCATTGTCTTCGGTCCACCCTCTCTGGGGCACCTGGTGATGGCCACTGTTGGCAGACAGGCTACTGGGCTAGATGGACCTTTGGTCTGACCCAGTAAGGCCGTTCTTATGTTCACTCTGCACTGGACAGGGAAAGATGGAAGGAAATAGTGAGGGAGGCATCAGACACCAACGGGCATTGAGCCCATGGTTGTTGTTGTTGATGATGATGACGCCAGATTCTGCTGGCATTCATCCACATCGTTTTTTTCCAGCTGATATTACAAAAGTGGCATGCATTTAAAGCAAGGGCTGTGAAGTGAGGTGTGTGTTGATTGCACTGGATGTAAAAAACTGTTGCTTTTTTAAACAGCTGGCACACTGCCCTTTTTCGCATATCACTGGTACAAATATCTAGCAATGGGCTTCACAACCTCCGTGACGCTCACGGGTCGTGTGGGACAAAAATCAAATGCATGTGCTGTTAATCGTACATTCCCCACTAGCCACAGCAAACACCACAAGCTGACACACAGTGAAGACCATGTGCATCCCTGGGAACCAACTCTTCCACCACAAAGTACTAAAGCTGTGTCCTCATATGAACAATCATCGCTACACATTTTTGATCTTCACGAGAAACAGTCCACTCTCATGTCAGGTCCAACTACCCCAGGAGTACCCAGTGTTGTCAGCTTCCCAGAACATTTCCACCGTGTGGAACTTTTCTAACGTAATGGCAGAGACAGGGAAACTCCACTTGGCCTCCAGAGCTGCTAGGACATAAGTTTATAGACTTCATTTTATTTAAATTCTTTCTTCTAGCAGATGAGAGCCAATGGCTAGAAGCTGAAGCTAAACAAGCTCAGACGAGAGTAAGGTACACATTTTTAACACTGACAGTAATTAACCATTGGAACAACTTATCTAGGGATGTAATGGATTCTCTACCACGTGACATCTTTCCATCAGGACTCAATGTCTTTGTAAAAGACATGCTTTACAGGCTTACGGCAGAAAATACTGAGCGATGTTCTCTAGATCAGTGTTTCTCAACCAGTGGTAATGACGAGTACCCTTAGGTGTACTTGAGAGAAGTCTGAGGGGGTACATCAACAGAACTAAAATTTGGAGAAAACTGAATTTTTGTTTTAAATTTTACAGCATTTTATTATTTTTGTACTTTTTACACCCAAAAATGTCATTGCCTGCCCGGCTATGATTAAGTTGTTTAAACAAATGTGTTGCAGCAGTAGACAAAAGTTGTGTGTGTCAAAAAAACCTGTAGGTACTGGGGGTACTTATTTTTTTTTTTAAAGGGGGTACTTTTTTTTTTTTTTTTTTTTTTTTAAATAGAGGTTGAGAAACACTGCTCTAGATGATTGTAATGGTTCCTTTTGGCCTAAAAATCTATGAATTTACTTTGATTTTAATGTAACAAATTCCATGCCAAAAGATGCCCATGATTCACATTTAAAGACACAAGGCCCTAAGTAATTGGAAAACATAAATCAACTAAAAGAGCAGAAACCGTTCTTCCACCGTCCCTACCACCACCGAACAAATCAGGATTCACTAGACCAACATGGTTTAATCTCTTCAAGATTCCCACCTGACAGAAATCCCACATTCAATAGCCACAGCCCTCCACCAACACTCACTCAAAGAGATGGGCTTGCCAGCATGCCCAGAAGACGTAAGGGGTATTTTAAATTCAGGGGAACATAGAGGATCATATTTCCCGCAGACTGCCCTGCCACCAGCCCCCTCCTTTCTGTATCAAGGTGGAATGAGCTCAAACACCTGCATTTACCTCAACTATGGCAGTAGTGCACCTGCTCCAATTCAGAACTGTGGCCTCTAGCACTGTAGCCATGTTTCACCAATTATGGGTCACCTGAACACCATGGAAATGAGACCTAAGTGTTCAGAAGACACCATTTGAAAGGCTGAAATAAGAAATAAGTGTCCCACCCTATCACTGGGAGAGTGAACAGTATTCTCCCTCTGAAACCCACTGAGTTTCATTGCTTTCCAAGGATAGAACATCAGAAAAGGCCACTCACTGCTTCAGAAATGTGCCCTACAGACTCTAAGAAAATACATAGAAGAGATGTCTACAAACTGTTTAGATGAGAAAGGATGACAGAGCCAAACAGGGTCTGTCCATAATATCTAAGTGGCCCATACTTGGGTCTGCTAAAAACCTGCATAGCTTCTAAATATTCTGGCTGTGCAACTATGCCGTGAGGGCAGGGGACTGCATTCGATGACCTCTCAAAATCCCTTCCAGTTCTAATTCTGATTCTATGGACATATTCAGGGAGATCAGTAGATACACTGGTGATTTCATCTTTTTCCTTAAAAAAAACCCATGCACACGTATGGGACACAAGCACATCAATGAACCGCCAAAGTGAAGGGTCTCTGTAACTTTCCTACATTCTCTCCCACAATGCAAATGTGAAGTGTGCACCAAGACGTTTAGAAAGGGAATATTTAGGCGGAATACCAAAGGAAACTTTCTGACAGAGCTGTCTGTTACTAGGTTGTGGAGTACTCTCCCAGGGGAAGGAGTGAATGGGCCGCCATTTGGGACATTAAAATCATATCCATTCAGAATGCTGCTGCTAGAAGGGTCGTTTTCCTAGTCATCACTAGCTCCCTCTTCTCTGTCATATCAAATATAAACTAATGGTCTTTACGACTTAGGCTCTTCATGGTCTAAACCCACCCTACTTATGTCTTGATGAGTATCACAAGGTTGACTTCTACGTCCAATCAGGCTGTAAGACCCTCTATTGCCCACTTCAGTAAATTTTCAAACATCCCTCTCACGCTTTCTCCCATCCTGCCTCTCACACTTGGGAGAGGCTCCTGTAAACACCTGCAAAACTCAGTTATTATCGCCCTTCAAATCCCTCCTGAAAACTCTCCTTTGCTGGATTGCTGAGAAAAAAACCTGGATAACGATCAGGCCTGCTGGTGCGCAGAGACCACTGCTGATCATGCTGACCAATACAATCACACTGGTCCCTTGTACTCCCCCGCCCTATGTCAATTTGCCTGTTTCCATCAGAAGTCTTTTGCCTTGTACTTGGATTGTAAGCTCTTTGGGGTCACGGACTTCCTTTTTGTTCTGTGTTTGTACAGTACCCAGCACAAAGGGATCCCAGTCGACGGCGAGGACTCCTAGACCCTGCAGTAATGCCAATAAATAAATTAATAAATAGACTGAATGATACTCTAGTAACTGCACAAGGAGCATGGCTGTTCCTGCAGGAAGATGGACTGGATAACCTAATAGGCTTGCTCTATTTCTCACTTTTATGATATTGCTGAATTCCGCTGACTATTATTAAAGACATTTTTTAAGGTATTTTAATTTACTTGTCTAAATGGATTTCCATTCATTCACTCCTACCAAGTGAATACTGTCAGGGACATTAGCAGCATGATGAAATAGCTTTAGGTTCATGCTGGTTTTACTATGTTACATACCCAAGAAAAGTCATTAGCTTTTACCCTTAATGTACGCTCTTTACTGTTGCATAACTGTATATCACTCAAAAGTGCAAGCACAAGCCATGCTTTTCTCTTATGAATCAATACTTATTTGTGCAGGGAGGTACTGAAAGGCTTCAGGTCTCAGTTGTATCAGATAGTTCACATCTTTGGAGCTCAAGAGCGGCCATCTTGCCTTTTTCACCTAGCCAAACAGTGGTCGTAGTGACTCTCTTCAGCATTTTACACCACACTTTTCCAATGCGGAGAGAAACTCGCAGCAACAAAACTATTTATTTTCCATCCGATGAGTAACAGGCTTCTTTCTCTTTTGCAATGTGACGCTTTACAACATCGTTTCCATGCACAGCATGGCACAAATAGAATGTAGCCCATGAAATTAATGATGTTAAGATGCAGGACATAAATTCTGGGAATTCAGTGATACCCCCTAAAACATGTTTTATACTGGTCTCTCAGTAATGGAGAATGAGGGAGATAGCTTGTATTATTTTTTATAACTGCTATATGTACCTCAGTTTACTGGCTTGATGTTTTTTCCCTTTGTCTATGCAGAGTTGAATTTAAAAGAAGCAGCAGCAAAATGATGACTGGAGAGAAAATATTTGTGCACAAAATACTTCAAGAGTCCTTAAAAAGAATAATGGGTGGACTGCTAAGCCTCTATGTATGTAGGTCCAGCCAGGTAGCCAATGTGTTTTTTCATAAGCTCTAAAAGACGCTAAATCAATAACTAGCTGGAGAGGAAGGGGTCTATATTGGGTGGGAGGTGCCAGGAGAGGGAGGAGTTGATTGGCAGGGCTGCAGGATGTGCTGAGGGAAGACGGGAAGCTGCTTGCCACCGGGTGCTAAACACCCACAACCATGGAGTCTCTGCCTATGGTTTCGAATATGAACCTCAGTTCACTGAATGCCCAGAAGGTACTCAGGAGGAGAAATGCTGATGGAGAGACAAAGAGAATGCTGAAGGGGCAGTAAAGGCCATGTCTTCATTAAATGAAAGATTGACACTGCTGCAATCAATCTTTTAGCGTTCAATTTGGCGAGTCTAGTAAAGACTCGCTAAATCAAACTCAGAGGGTGTCCCCGTCGGCACCCGTATTCCTGCTTCTGCGAGGAGTAAGGGAAGCCAATGGGAGTGTTTGCTCCCATCAGCCTCTCGCTGTGACGATGGTGGGGAAACTCGAAACAAGGTACATCCACTCCAGCTATGTAATTAATGTTACTGGAGTTGCGTATCTTGATTCAACCTTCCCTTTTAGTGTAAACCTGGCCTAAGTTCTAAGGTTTTAACCCTTTTATCTGCATGCTTTGCAACACTGGGTGAATACTCAATACACCTGTTTGGAAGGAGTTGTTTTGAATCACTAATCATGTGCTGGAGGGAAGTCTATTGGGCATGTGTTAACATGACTGGAAACATGGGTGTGGCTAACCTTGGTTTAAGAGAGGAGGAACTGCAGGGTTTTGCCTAGAAACAGGTGACAGTAGGGATACCTCAGCTGTGGGGTGCACTTAATAGGATTACAAAAGGGTGTGAGGCACCACTCACCCTGCAACCATGGCAGCACGGTGGAAAAAGACATGTTGTAGCCTGGTCATTCAGTCAACAATTGGGTGAACTGCAAAATTCCATTGTGAGAGGAAATGGAAGTAGAGGTACCCATCCTTTGGAAACAGTGCCCATACGAGACTGGGGAAGAGATTACAGGTGCAGTTCACCCCCGGACCATCATGCCAGTCTACAAAAGGGCCAGCCCATGGTTTTAAATCCTGGCCTGTTTTGTGGTAACTGTGAGAAAATACACAAATTTTATACCACTTTTCGAAAAAGGAAACATGCACTTATGGTGGGAGGGCCGCCACACACAGATAGATGGATGGTTAAAGCAGCCCTCAGGGAGACTGCATAAAACCTAGCCAATGGGAGAAGGGCTTGCAGAGAGGCAGTTAGGAGAAAGCTTGATGGAGTATTCAAATAGGGCCAGGGAGGGCCATAAAAGGAGGGCTGCTCAACAGAGCAGAAGCAGTCTCTCCTTGGAGCGCAAGGAACAAGGACTGGCTGCCTTAGAGGAATGCTTTAGTACCTCAGTGCTGGGTAGGTTCAGAGGAGGAACAGGGAGTTCCAGGCTGTGGACTTCCAGATTGAGTCCCTGATACAAAGGGCTGGGAAGATGCTGTTTTCCCCGCAATTGCCACTGAGGGGAGTGGCCAGAATGTGAACTGAAGAGAGTGACTAAAACAAAGACTGCAGTTTGCCACCAAGGGACGTGGTTGTACTGAGGACTGTCAGCCCTCCGGGAGAGAACCAAGTGAGTCCAGAAGAGGATGCTGCAAACCAGGGAACAATATGTGTTCCAGAGATGGAGCAGAAGTGATGGTGGGTGAGATACCACTGAGGAAGGCACATTGTTAGGCTGAGCTAATTCCAAGAATGGCCAGCAGGAGGCACCATGGCATTGCATCACACCCCATCACAACCCTCCACACAAGCTGGCTTATGGACCTGGCATTTTATTGCACCTTGTATGGCTAAAATGTCTGGTGGCGCCAGAGTAGGGCTTATCTTTGTATTCAGTGTGTGCAAAAATCTATTCCGATTTATATGAACATAAAAATGGCCATCATGGGTCAGACCAAAGATCCATCAAGCCCAGTATCCTGTGGTATACCATTCCTGCCCATCCTGGCTAATAGCGGTTGATGGATCTATCCTGCATGAATTTAGCTGGATCTTTTTGAAACCCTGTTAAAGACCTGGCCTTCCATTTTAAGGCAAGGAGTTCGACAGGTTGACTGCGTTGCATGAAGAAATACTTCCTTTTGTTTGTTTTATATGTGCTATCTATTAATTTCATTTGGTGATCCCCAGTTCTTGTGTTATGGGAACAAGTAAAGGAGTTTCCCTTATTTACCTTCTTCACACCAGTCATGATTTTATAGACCACTATCATATCCCCCGCTTAGTCTTCTCTTTTCCAAGCTGAAAAGTCCCAGTCTTCTAAATTTTTCTTCATATGGCACCCATTCCAAATCCCTAATCACTTTTGTTGCCCTTTTCTGAACTTTTTCCAATGCCAATATATCTTTTTTGAGATGAGGCGACCACATCTGCACATAGTATTCTAGAAGTGGGAGTACCATGGGTTTATATAGAGGCAATAAACTATTCTCTGTCTCATTCTCTATCCTTTTTTTAAATGATTCCTAACGTTCTGTTTGCTCTTTTGACTGCTGCTGCACATTGAGTGGATGTTTTCAGAGAACTATCCACAATGACTCCAAGATCTCTCTCTCTCCAGTGGTTACAGCTAAATTTAGTCTCCATCATTTGATGCATATAGTTGGGATTATATTTTCCAGCAGGCATTACTTTGCATTTATCAACATTAAAATTAATCTGCCATTTTGTTGCCCAGTCACCTAGTCTGGTGAGATCCTTTTGAAGTTCTTCACAGTCTGTTTTAACAAAAGGAAAAAAATATGTAGCATTTTAAAGACTAACAAGATAGTTTATTAGGTGATGAGCTTTTGTGGGGCAGACCCACTTCTTCAGATCATATTCTGAAAGTGAATTGGCATGACCATATATAACAAAGGAATACAATGAAGAAAGTAAGACAGACAGCCAGACAGTCTGTTTTGGACTTAACTATCTTGAGCAGTTTAGTATCTGTGGCGGTGCGTCGGGGTTCCCCCGCCTCCTGCACCCCCCTAGTGGCACGAACAGACTCCACCAGCCAGTAGAATAGAGGGAGTTTATTGCTTCTCCAAGATACAGCACAGCACAGATGCAATCTGGTTACAGGAACTGGGGCTAGGAGGCCTCAGGGCCCCCCCCTTGAGATGGAGGATGGCTGGGCCCTATAATCCCAGCCCCTCCCTAGCTCCTTCTCCCCTGCTTCCCAGACAGAAACTAAAACTCTCTTCCAGCCCTGCCCCCCAGCCAGGTGCTGGTCTCCGCCCTCCTTCCTTTGTCTCTCCCTGGGAGGCTGAGCCTGGGTGTCTGGGTTAATACACACATTTGGGAGAGTCAGTGAGAATCTCCCATCACAGCGCAAGGGGACCCCAGGTCACAGAGCAGACAGCCCCCCACTACACCACAGTATCATCTGCAAATTTTGTCACCTCACTGTTTACCCTTTTCTCCAGATCATTTATGAATATGTCGAATATAAATTGGTCCTAGGATGGACCCCTGCGAGACACCAGTAGTTACTTCTCTCCATTCTGAAAACTGAATGGCTCCACGAATGCAGTATCTGAGTTCCTCTCAGGTATTTAGAGTTTATTTCCAAAATACTTTTTTGAGGTAGGGCAATGCTGCTACCCCCACTGTCTGGATGGGGAACCAAGGCACAGGGAGACTAAATGCCTTGCCCGATGTCATGAACAGGGCCCATGGAAAAGCCAGGCACCGAATCCAAGTTTCCTGAGTCTCGGTCCAGTGCCTTAACCACAAAGCTATCATTACCTTTGTGGGTAATGAATCTGAGGAACTGTCCCGGATTGAAGTGTCATTAGAGGAGGTTTTGGAACAAATAGAAAAACTTAATGTTAACAAATCTCCGGGACCGGATGGCATTCATCCAAGGGTTCTAAAAGAACTCAAATGGGAAATTGCTGAACTATTATCTGTGGTTTGTAACCTATCCCTTAAATCGGCTTCCGTACCTAATGACTGGAAGGTAGCCAACGTGACACCAATATTTAAAAAGGGCTCTAGAGGCGATCAGGGCAATTACAGACCGGTAAGTCTAACTTCGTACCTGGCAAATTAGTCAAAAATAGTAAAGAATAAAATTGTGAAGCATGTAGAAGAACATAATTTGTTGGACAAAAGTCAACATGGGTTCTGTAAAGGAAATCCTGTCTTACTAATCTATTAGAGTTCTTTGAAGGGTTAACAAACATGCGGACAAGGGGATCCAGTAGATATAGTATACTTAGATTTTCAGAAAGCCTTTGACAAGGTCCCTCACCAAAGGCTCTTGTGTAAATTACATGGCCATGGGATAAGAGGAAGGTCCTTTCTTGGATTGAGAACTGGTTAAAAGACAGGAAACAAAGGGTAGGAATAAATGGTAAATTTTCAGAATGGAGAGGGGTAACTAGTGGTGTCCCCAAGGGTCAGTCCTAGGACCAATCCTGTTCAACTTATTCATAAATGATCTGGAGAAAGGGTAAGCAGTGAGGTGGTAAAGTTTGCGGATGATACCAAACTGTTTAGGATAGTCAAGACAGAAGCAGACTGTAAGGGACTCCAAGAAGATCTCACCAAACTGAGTGATTGGGCAACAAAATGGCAAATGAAATTTAATGTGGATAAGTGTAAAGTAATGCACGTCGGGAAAAATAACCCCAACTATACGTACTGTATGATGGGGGCTAATTTGGCTACGACAAATCAGGAAAGAGATCTTGGAGTTATCGTGGACAGTTCTCTGAAAACTTCCCCACAGTGTGCAGCGGCGGTCAAAAAGGCAAATAGGATGCTAGGTATTATTAAGAAAGGGATAGAAAATAAGACCCAGAATATCTTACTGCCCCTGTATAAAACTATGGTACGCCCGCATCTTGAATACTGTGTACAGATGTGGTCTCCTCACCTCAAAAGATATTTTGGCCTTGGAAAGGGTTCAGAAAGGGCAACTAAAATGATTAGGGGTTTGGAACGGGTCCCATATGAGGAGAGGTTAAAGCGACTGGGACTTTTCAGTCTAGAAAAGAGGAGACTGAGGGGATATGATAGAGGTGTATAAAATCATGAGTGGTGTGGAAAGGGCGGATAAAGAAAAGTTATTTATTAGTTCCTAAATAGAAGAACTAGAGGACACCAAATGAAATTAATGGGTAGCAGGTTTAAAACTAATAAAAGAAAGTTCTTCTTCACACAGCGTGTAGTCAGCATGTGGAACTCCTTGCCGGAGGAGGCTGTGAAGGCTAGGACTATAACAGAGTTTAAAGAGAAGCTAGATAATTTCATGGAGGTTAGGTCCATAAAAGGCTATTAGCCAGGGGATAAAATGGTGTCCTTGGCCTCTGTTTGACAGAGGCTGGAAAGGGATGGCAGGAGACAAATCACTTGATCATTGTCTTCGGTCCACCCCCTCTGGGGCACCTGGTGCTGGCCACTGTCGGCAGACAGGATACTGGGCTAGATGGACCTTTGGTCTGACCCGGTACGGCCCTTCTTATGTTCTTATGTTCTTATGTTCATTTCTCCTGGCTCTTGTGCAAACATGTAACCCCCCTGGGTTACTTGGGAGCAGGCCACGCTCACCTGTGTGCCTGATGGTTTTAACATTAAAGGAGATCCTGAGTACCCCAGTGATGATTTTAGATAGTCGGAGATTCCCTATCCACCCCCCTTGCTGCAGTCCCTTGCTCCTAAAGGAATACATAATGGCGGTGCCTCCACTTGGCTGGCCCTGTACACACTTAATGGTGTGCCTTGGGAGCCTCCAGGAATAAAAATTATTCCAGGAATAATCTGGAGCTAAATCCAAAAAAACCCAATTATAAATAACATACATCTAATTGCCTACATTAGAATTAACACACCTTTACTTAACAACTTAAAGAAACAAGGTTTAACAGACTAAAATTGACTACAATCAATTAACAAAGTACACAGAAATCAAGGAAACTTATCTAACTGGAATTTACCCTGCCACCATTTATCCCACCCCAAAGAGTGCACTCCTCTGATCTCAGAGTCCCAGTCGCTTGCTTGCGTGGGCGCGCTTGAAGGTCTGCAGCTGGAGTGGAGACAACACTGGGCAAGTTGTGTGTGTGTCAGTCCAGGCAGGCAGCCAGCTGCAAAATCCCTTTGCCACTGGAGCAGGCCCCACAAAAAGCCAGCAGCTCTGGTTCTCTTTGGACTGTGCTCCGTCCCAGGCAGCACTTTCCCAAAAAGCCACAGTTACACACAGCACCTTCTATGCAGATTTATGCAGGCCCTTCTCAGCCACAGGCACAGCCAAAGTCTCTCCCCTCCCGGGACAATCACCAACAATCCCTGAAGCAGCCGGCTAGATCCAAACCCCAGCAGGCTCTCAGCAACAGGCTCTAGCTTCCAGCAGCAACTCCTGGCCTGGAAAAGGCTCCACACCAACAATCTGGCTCCTCTCCCCAAAATGGAGCCCACCAACCCTCTCTCCCCCTGCCTGGAAGAGAGCAAGAGTTTTTCCCTCCTTTTTCCCAGGGGCTCATGGGAGGTGTAGTTTCTAGGGCTAGATTGCAGCACAAAGGATCCTCCCTAGGGTTGCCAGGTGTCCAATTTTGAACCGGACAGTCCAGTATTTGAGCTTTCTGTTTGGGAAACAAATTGAGAAAATATAAATGTCCGGTATTTTCTAAATACGATGTAACGTAGATTGTGATGTAATATCAAGTGTGCCCGGTATTTTTGTTGAAACCATCTGGCAACCCTAATCCTCCCAGTTAAAGACAGAGGCTCCTATAGTAAAAGGAGTCTATACACATGTACAAGGAGAAGGCTCATTGCTTCATCTCTCCCTCTAAGCACTGAACAAGCCACAACCAGGCCCAGTACAAAATGGTGGCCACTCAACCTAATGGTTAACAGCAAGAAATGACACATACCACACAACACAACTTGGCACACATCTACAGTGCTTCATATTTTAATAGCCTAACCAATGGGTCACAGAGAAGTGAAGGAAAACTGGGAAAACAATGAGACTATGTCCCTATGGGGACAGGGGCAAAAAAGAAATGGCTGCTACCTTGTGAGATTCACGCACCTAGACGGGCACCAATACAAAGGCCTAAAAAGCTAGAACGTAACAGCAAATAAGAATCTATCGGTTCTACACAGCTCCAGACGTGAGCCCACAAGAGTTCTGAGGTCAGTAACAAGCCGCCTTACCTACAGTAACAGAGCTCATTTGACAATCTCTCCGAACTTTGACAGTTATCTAATTTCCGAGAGTTTCATTTGTCAATGCATACTCTTGGGTGGACAAGTGAGGATAAAGTCACTAGTGGTGTAGGCTGGATGGACCCTAGGGGCTCAGGGCACTCCGATTTCAGCTTACAGCTGGTTGTTTCAATTTTCTGTCCATCAAGCTTCAGAATCTTCATTAACCCAAATACACCTCCAGTCTCATCCTGGTCTGTGCTTTGGAGTTCCCACATGGCAAAGACCCTCTCTGAGGCAACGGGGATAGAGCAGAGCCATACAAGAGAGTCCTGGGATGGTTAAAATGGATTCAAATTATATCGGAAGCCGCTACAAAATACCAGCATCGGCATCTGCAGTCTAGTTATAACAGTGTTGGTTACCAGGATTTTAGAGAAAGAATTTTATTGAGACATTTCTGCAATGTTTTCTGTATTTTGATTAAAAAAAATAACAGAAACCACAATATATTTAATCACCGCAGGATGGATACGGTGATATTTTTAAAATTGCGACCACTTGAAAAATGGCTTTGTGCAAGTAGTCTTAATTCGTTAATAAAATAGCAAGTAGCAAAAGAGCGATTATAACAGCTCAGGGCAAAGCTGCAGTAGTTTTTTTTTAAACTGAGGCTGTCTGAGAGGAGAGAAAAAAGAAACAAATATAAAAATATCCCAATATACTTTTCAAAAGCCAAACATCAGCTGTGTCCTCTGGATGGAGATCTATAACTCAGCAGACAGTTACAGTTTTGCCAGTCTCTTATTCCAATTATAACATGCTGCCACACACAGTCTGGGCCTGTCGAAGTAGGGCCTGGAGATTATCACTGACAACGATGACTGATGGGACACCAACAACTAACATCTCCTGGAGAGCTGTGCTCAGGTAGGAGCTATTGGATTCCACAGTGTTTCTGTTGAGTTTCATTTACACCTCAGTGCCTGCAAACAAAGACAATCCTAGAGCTGCCCGGAGGATGACAATTCCGTTTTGCTGAAACTTTTGAGAGTTCAAAATCTGTTCTCGTTCTGCCTTGCATCAAAACCTTGTGAATGTTTTTGCAAAAACGGAATTGGGTCAGCACACTTGTTTTCGGACTGAAGCATGGTTGGTGTCTGCTCGATTCAAAGCAGGAACTTGAATCCAAGTCTCCCATATCTCAGATCAGTGACTTATCTGTCAGACTACACAGTGTGAGAGTCTGTCTCCATACCCTACCCTCCTTCTTTATGAAAATGTTGTCAAAACTAACAGATTTCTGAAATGTTTCTGCTTCAACACATCATGTTCTGACCAGCAGTAAACAGCTCTTCTGAAGGTAATCAGGGATACTTTCTCTTTCCTTTCCACGCACAACTCAGTAAGTAGAGAGGATATTTAAGTGGTCAGAAGGGCTGTTCACATGGTAAAAAGAAAAAAAAAATAACAAAAAATACAAACCCAAATTCCTATAGCCTTGTGACACATTCAGGGTGCATCTACGTAGCACCCTAAATTCAAAATAAGATATGCAATTTGTGTAACACAAATTGTGTCTTATTTCAATTGTATTTTGAAGTAACCAGTTTCGAAATTTGGCCCATCAGCGCCACATTTCAAAATAATGTGCTATTTCGAGACATCCCTTTACCCTCGTGGAATGAGGGTTATAGGGATGCCGGAATAGCGTGCCCGTTATTTCGAAAAATGTTTAAAAATACGGGTGCATGTAAAAGACGCAGGGTAGTTATTTTGGGATACCTCCAGTATCCTGAAATAGCTCCGCTGTCTAGATGTACCCTCAGATGTTAAAGCAGTCTGCATATAATTCATAGCTTCATAGATTTTAAGTCCAGAAAGGATCACTTGGATTCTAGTTTTACTTCTTGCAAAAAGAGGCCACAGAACATAAAATTCATATAGATTTTTCACCATTTCTACCTTTGAACTTTTTGCATTTCCCGTAGGCAGGGATGACTGTTTCTAATCAGCTGTACTTGCTGATAGCTCAGGGAGCAATACTAGCACAACTTGGTCATCCTTGGTTCACAACTTACCAGATGGCTTTTTAATATATTAACACCAGAAAGCCAGGGAAGGGAAAAAACACTTAAGAGTTGGTTTTGGGGATGAAAAAATATGAGGGGGAATTTACTCAACAAATGTGATCTGGTATTCTACATCAAACTACCAAGCAGGACAGGATTTTCCTTGTATTTATTTACTGGAGTCTTTTTGTGAAAAAAAGTCAACAACAGTTTGCTCTATCTCTGTCTGTATTCAAGCTGCATGAATTAGTGGTGTTTGGTTACATAAACCACATGGTGCTCCTGTTCCGATTCAACAAATATTACTCTTATGATGATGAAGTGGTACAGAAGGAGCCAACAGGTCTTCTAGTAATTGCTACCTTTCCCATGGAGACTGTAAGATTTATGGGTTGAGTGCAGAGTTTAAATAGTATTTTCTCTTGCCACACGTACACGAATGGCCAGATTCAGCAAACCTTACTCACAGTGAATAGTACCCCACTCTGTAAGTGATCCTTTCGTGGCACCATTCACAAAATGAGGTGCCTCTCAATGTGAGTAATAATATCACAATCTGGATCTAAATAAATGCATGTGCATACACCACCCTATCTGGGGACAGGTGTGGATATAACCGTCTCTTGCTTTATTCACTTAGTCCTGTGCCAGATCTCTGGCAAGGGGCTTGTATTAAGAAGTTCAGTGACATCCCATATAAAATATGTGATGCATTTACTCATCTGTAATTTTCTGTCGTTGACATCAGTCAAAGCAACTATGTGGATGATGAATCCTAGATCCCTGAATAGTGCATTCAAGTCACTGTTTGGCTCATTGACTCATCTCTGTACCAGAGCTCAGGTGACTGGTTCTGGAAAAACAGTGCCATTATTGTGTTAATTGCAGGTTTCCACCCTGTACCAGACATTATCCTGTGTCGGGATATACTTGAATACACAAGCTTAATTGGCAAAACTTAAATCTCTCCAAAGTTTGCAGATGACTTCAAATGGGGCATGAGCACGGCTAAAACAGATTCACCGTTAAATCTGCATTCCAACTGAAGAGGAGGAGAAAACTCCTTCACAAAGCAAACAGGTCAGGTTTGTTGGAAAATTCATTGATAAAAGTTTATATTAAAGTCAGCTCATTTTGCTCAGTACAGCATGTACACATGGTGAGAAACATTTCTTAATAGAAATGAACTCTGAACTAGAAGTGTAATGGAAACTTTTTTGCTTCATGCATGTCTGTCCCCTCCTCCTCCCACTCATGACAGGATGGAAAGGATGTGCCAGAATGCTTGGTGGCATTCATCAAGACAGACATTATATATGATCCCAGCAGAAGCAGAACTGCCATAAAAAATAGACAGAAAATCTCAGCCCAGCCAAACTGCGTCATGAAAAGATACTAAAGCTTTGTCTACACTACAAAGTTTTGTCATCAAAAACTGCCTTTTGGCGACAACACAGTCAGAGTGTACACTCTGCAATGTGACTTTTGTCAGGAAAAATGCCCAGTTTCAGCAACAAAAAACTTCCACCCCTACCAGAGACTTTCTTCTTTTTCCCTCCCTTTATTGTCTGCTGTTTGTTTTGTCGAGAGAACTGGCTGCCGCCGGTATCCCACAATGCCTGGCCTGATGGCTGTGCTTAGTGTTTTGTGATCTCTGCTGCCCGGCAGGCATGAGCCCCCCCCACCCCCTCCTTTTTCAAAGCTCTGGGAAGTATCTGAAGGTTGAGTGAGAAGCTCTCCCTTTTGAGGAACAAATGAAGAGCAAATCATTGGAGTGTTCCTGCTCAGCCCTGCACTAGGAACACAGTGGCAGGCTGACTGCTGCTGCAGGGGAAGAGGGACAGACGCTGTGCTGCTCTGACATTCCTCAACATGGAGAGCTCACAGAGCTACTCACAATGCCGCTCCTGACAGCTTTGGGGACTGTGGAAGAAATCGGAGAGAATCTCAAAATGTGCAGCAACCAGCTCTGCCTTCCCACCACACTGTACTGTGGAATATAAACCCACAGTGCAGTGCTCATACTGTCGATGATGGTGCCTCCAATGTGGTCATGATCTGTCGACAGATGGAGCAAGTTGTGAACACACACTGGTAATTTTTGTTTTGTCGACTTTTGGGTGTCCACATACGTTTTGTTGACAAAACTTGGTAGTGTAGACATACCCTAACCCACAAGCACAGAACACAGCAGACATGCCTCCTCCCTAGCGGAGGCAGAGCATTGTAGGCAGAGAGAAATGGACCTCACTCCCATCTTTCACAGAGCAAAAGCTTCTAGTCCTCTCTTCTAGCTGCACTCTTTTGGACACGTCACCCCAATTACAAATTATGCAGCAAACTATGCCACTTTGTCCATAGGCTCAGAAATGCCGAAATCAAACAAACAAACAAACAAAAAAACCCAGACCATTGCTCTATTGCAGGTCAGTGTCTGCCACCTAGTTGTGAATAATGGTTCCTGTGTGAACTTGTCGCGAATAAAAATGATTGGAAGTCGGCTCTTATGCTATAGTTTTGTTACTATTCACCTTACAACCCAGCGTGAAGAAACTCCAAGAGTTGCACGCTTGTAAACCCATGTTTTAGACCTAGGGTGTCCAACCAGCTCAATCGAACTCCGAAAGATTGATTGTGGTAGCAGCCATCTTCCATTTAGTGTAGCCATACTCAACTGCCCAAACAGCCATCTTGTTCAAGCCAGCTAGCCACACTCAACTGGCCAAACAGCCACATGTGGCTAGTGGCCAGCATGTTGGACACCACGGTTTTAAACATACTCATATGCTTCGCTTGAACATGTGTAAGGCCTTTCCCCCAACCCTCCTCAAAGAAAAAAAGTCACAGAAATCAGAGATGGAAGAGACCCTGTGAGGTCAATTCACGGCAAACCATGTCTGATAATGATGGAAATTCCACTGCTCAGGATATTTAAAACTGGACTGGCCAAAGCACTGGATTACACACAGTAAGTGGTAATCTTGCTCTTATAGATGGATGCGCTGAATAACTGAATTGCTGTTTTCCATCTCTAACTTCTATGATTCCCTGATAGTTTCCACTTCCAGAACAGATGGCTCCCTACGGTATCTTTTAGAGTTCTCCCCGGCAGTTATGGATTGCACAGAATAAGCATTTTGTTTTGTCTTTTGCTCATCCATTATTTTTCCCCATGCTAATGACAGTCAAGTTATTGTCCTGTGAATAAATCCATTTACGTCTAAGCAAGGGAGAAATTGAGGGAGCCGGGGAAGCCAAACTTGGCACCAGCTGAGCACGGGCACACTCATCCACAAAATGTTCATCCATTAACCCAACAGCAGCATTTCCAAACCCAGCAGGGTCACACCAGAGCCCTGCTGGGAAATAGATATTAACTCCGAGTGGAGACAATTTGTCTTTAGGCTGCTGTCATATTCGCAAAGGCTCTCTGGCAAGGCAATGCTGATAAGGGCAGCAATTGCTCCACCAACTGAGTCACATAAAACAAAAGCTTATCAGGGAGCCAGGTGGTACTCAGGATTGGTGCAGCATCATCCTACCTCTGGGACGCATACTTAAAATGCGGCAAAAGCAGAGGGGAAATTTGCCTCTCACAACAACGTGCAGGTGAAAACAATGACAACAGATTTAACACAGTTCCACTGACGAGGATCAATGATGCTAATGCAATTAATTGCTTGGCTTTTTTTTAAAAATAAGGTATTGGATAGTGGAGCTTTCTGGCTATCCAGAGAAAGCTGAGGCTTCTTGCAGCCTTGATGATGAAAAGGTGATGAGACTGGTCAGTGCGCTTTGTAAGTGGGGTAGCTGGGATAAGGGGATAAAGTTGACAAAACGAAGCAGGCCATTGACTCAGTTTCTGAAGTGGAAGCAGCGCTTAAAGCAGTGTTACGAAAGTCCTGGGGCTGTTGCTGAACAGGATGTCATACATTTGTATGAACACTATGGAGGAAATTAGAATGCTTGTAAGAGATTAAAAAGGGGGCAGCAGGGCCAAGAATGTGTTATAAAAGGCACCGGCACTTTTCATTTGTCACCTTCCATTTGAGGCTAAGTTTACAACTAGACTTGGCAGCTTGGCTTAAGGTACATAGCTGGAGCTGGCTTATGTAGCTGGAGTTGGGTCACCTTAAGCCGAGCTTGGCGGCGTTCACACAATGGGAAAAAATGCTCCCATCGGCTTCCCTTACTCGACACACAAGCAGGAGTACTGGCTGCCGGCGGGGGTGCCCTCTGAGCTCAATTTAGTGAGTCTTAAATAGACTCACTAAATCGAACTCCGGAAGATCGACTGCGGTAGCAGAGATCTTCCATTTAGTGAAGACAAGGCCTAAAGATCTCCAAGTGCTTTACTAATTGATAAATTAAGCCTCCCAAAATGCCTGTAAGGTAGGTAATCCAGCAGAGAAGCTTTGATTTTTTTTTTTAAAACATGTTTGTTATAAAATCAAAAGCAACAATAAAAATAGTGGTTTTTAGTACTGAAACAAACTAGCACTAACCCAGTTATTATTTACCACAGTAAACACAGAAGGATTTTCCTAATGCCCATATGTAAGTCTTCTCCACATCTCGGTAAAATACATTAAACCATAATCAGTCAGAATGCTGCAATTCATCAAGCCATCACTATAATTTTGTGGTTGCCCAAACCATAGACCCAGAAAAGAGAATATGTTCCATCTTATTTCGCTGACATCCATTAGATTTAAGCATAAAAGATGTACAGGAGTTCTGGAATCTCATTATTCCTACATTCAGAGAGAGTGAGTGCACGCTCAGGAAAATATTTACAGCCATGGTAAAAGCCAAGCATAGCATGGCGGGCATTCCGCCCAATTCCTTCACACACCTGCCAATGCAGCTCAATCTTGGGCTACAGCATCTCCTCCCGGTCCAGTTCTGAACTTCTCAGAGTTCCACCCAGGTCCACCAAGGAGTAGGGGAAGGGGACAGAGATTCAAAGGGTCTAGGGCTGGGCTACTCAACACGTGGCACGCGGCCACATTATTTGTGGCCCGCAGTGCTGTTTGGGTTTATACGGGGCTCAACACGGCCTGCGGGTGGTATCCTTTGAACATGGCCTCCACTGGGAACATGCTCCAAAATGGTGAGGTGTCTCCCAGGCGGGGTGAGCACTGAAAAATGCAAGCGGACGGGCTGGCTGGAACAGATGAGTACAGGGCGTTGGGCGTTCCTAGCCCCTAGGAAGGAGGTGCTGGGAGCACCAGGGCATTGTGGGAAGTGCTGGCTGTTTGTGGGCAGAGCCTGAAGGGTCCGGTGCCATGGCTTAATCTTTGTATTCATGCCCGCCAGTGTGAAAGAAGCTATTTGCATATAGATGCAAATATATGTAATCACACTTAAGTTATGGCCTCCAGGGCTTCCAAAGTTGAGTAGTCCTGGTCTAGGGGTTCCAGCTGCTGCAAATTCTACTACAGCAGCGGTGGCGGCGGGTCTGCTGGGCCCTTCAAATCACCACTACTGCACTGTGCCGCATGCGGCTTGGAGGGCTGGTCAATCCTAGTCCCACCCCTTCTGGGAGTTCAGAGCTGCCCCCCCTCCAACTTGCCCAGAGGCCCGCATAGGCTATTGGCTCCCCTCGTTTTACTGAAGTACCTTAATCCTGACTTCCTGTGCTGGGCCCTCCACACATTTCTGCCAATGTACAGGAAGGAGTCTTGATCTGGAACAGCCCCATGCCAAAGGCTCAAAGATGGATTTTTAAGTAAAATAAATGAATAACTTAAAGGTTCGACACACAAAGGAACTGCTGTCATGTTAGAAGTGGTACAAGATTTGCATTGCATATGCCTATGCAAAGAAACAGGTTCAATTAAAAAAAACCGTTTCCTGGCGTAGGCATATGCAATGCAAAGCCTTTACAACTTCCAAAGCAACCTCTGTGATTCTGTCCTTTCAGGGGGGAAAAGCCCAGAGAGTGGCACACACGATGTGGGCCAGGCACTTAATCATTCCCCAATACTTTAAAGTGATAGCACCGTACATCACAAAGTCTGTATGTGTCTTTCCTGGCTCTTTATTAAGAAATATACTTGCAAGAACCCAAGATCTTGTCCTTAAAAAATTAATCGCCTCGTGGCAGTGGTAATTGCGTTCTTTGTGTTAAGTTTTCTTATTCTCTCTCACACAAACATACCTTGATTTCCTAACCTGGTCCATGCACAAAGCTGTCTGCACACACTTAAAACAGGTAAAATCTTGAAGGTCTCGGTCTTCTCAGTCCTTATCCTAGCAAAGCTCCATTGAATTTAATAAGTGACAACTGATTAAAGGCTGAGTAAGGATTTGAGGAGTTCACTCTACATTAGCAGCCCTACATATATATGTTCCACACAACCCATTTACAAAAGCCAATCAAGCCAAATCGCAGCAATCCATTTACGTGAAGGTACAAAAAAGCAGCAAAAGGGTCAAACAAAAAAATGTTTTATTGACCAAACCTACCTATATATTCTTATGCTAGTGTCTTAGTCTTTCACTAAGCACAGGAAAGATACATAAACATTTTGCAGCAATAAACTGGAAAAAAATAAATACCATCTATATTTAAAAGCTCTGATATTTTTCTTCCTGCAGCAGCTCTCTGAAGTTGATTGAAAAAGCAATTACTGTACGCTGGTTACTATGCAACTTCCATTTTCATTTTCCTTTCATAAAAGCAAGGTTCATGAAAACAAACCAAGGAGGAGTTGGAGGCTATATTTTGTGAAGCTTTTATGAGTAGCTGTTGGTATTGATCTAACTGAGGAACAAAGCCAATCACAAAGATCCAAAATGGCTGAGATTGTGTGATGACTGCTATTATTTCTTCTTCTTATAATAAAAGTAACAAGGAATTTACAAAGCAAGAAAAAAAAAATATCAGGCATATGCAGTAAATCCAGTGGTATCAGTGGTCGGCACTCTGTAGTCGGCACCATCTGGAACTCAGTGCTCTGGAGCTGCTCTGCCCCCGGCTTCCCGAGTCAGCTGCTGGTCAGTTTCAGCAGCGGCTGACTTGGGGAAGTCTGGGGCAGAGCAGCTGGAGTGCTGCTGGGTTGGTCCCGCAGGGCCGAGGGGCGCATCCCCCCCACTCCACCCCAAACCACTCATAGCCCCCCCTTCCGATAGTCCGGCATATTTGATAATCTGGCACCCGCTGGGTCCTAAAGGTGCCGGATTATCAGAAGTTTACTGTATTGACCTTTATATTCCCATTGTCCATGATACCAGGCAAAGACAGAGCTATAAGCAACAGAGTTGCCTCTCCAATGTCAAACCCCGGTATGATCAACTTCGGGAACGGAGGCAGTAGGGCTTTAGGGAGGTAGAACTACTTTATGGAGTTAAATTTCTCGCTGGAGGTAAAATTGCAATTGGTTGGAAACCTGTTGTCTATATTGCATGCTATTTCCAGATACTGGAGTATACCGAAATAGATATCCCGCATCTTCACAGCAAGCCCGTTATTTCGGGCTCACTATTCCGATGTCCCTGTAAGCCTCATTCTACGAAGAGTAAGGGATATTTCGGAATAATGCTTTATTTTGAAATCTGGCGCTTTCTAGACAGCGCCAAATGACGAAATAAGCTATTTCGAAATAGCATTCAAATAAGATGCGCGTAGCTCAAATTGCATATTTTATTTCGAGTTACGGTGCAGTGTAGACACACCCTAAGTGTCCTCAACGCTTATGAGGCTGAGCACCCTGAGTTCCCTAAAGGAGATGGATGGTGCTCATCACCTCAAAGGGTGGAGTCCACTATTCTGATCTTTGGAGTAACCGATCTTTACCAGCCCATTGTGCTGCCTCGGATTTCTCTCTACAGCTCGAGTTTCTCTGTAAAGCTTGCACATCTGTTCTTCACTCTCATATGTATTTGCCTGCTTACACAATTCTTCAACAGTCACGTGTTACGGATAATTCCACAAAACTCACAGAACTCATCCCTGTCATGACCAACACCCAGACTTCTCATGCATTCTATAAGCAAAATGAGTGTGTTCCCACCCTCCTTCTATTGCTTTTTGCATTAAATTATAGGAAAATACCAATATATGAAGTAAGGATGTTAAGAATTGGGTAACTGACTAATCGTGTACTCAATACGATTTGTATAGAGTGCACGATTAGTCGATAAGGGACCCTGATGCGAATCTGCTGTTTAAATGTAGCACGAGCCGGGTGTGCAGGAGTCTTGGCTCGTGCTGGGTCCCAGACTGCTGCACCTCTGCCTCCTCTGTCCCCGCTCCCTGTGGAGACAGTGCTGGGGGGGAACCAGCTTTTAAGCCGGCTCCTCCAAGCACCAGCTCTTGCTCCCCTCCCCCTTGCTGCCTCTATATCAGAGGGTTAAGTGAATACCCGATAAACTGCTTACATCCCCAATATGAAGGCAGGTGAAAATACCTAATTTCAATTAGCTATGCAGGCATCACAGTCAGCACCTTGACTCCAATGCCACATAAAAACAAATAAATAAATAAATGGACAGTCCTGTCCTAACATGGTCTTGCATACGTAACTGAGCAGTTCGTCCATCCATGTAAACACTTGATTCCAGCTATCTGCTAACTTTGCAAAGGCTCATCTGCACCTCTAGAGCTCAGTGCTCTGACACCAAGTGCCCCGCATAAAAGATATGGGGTGAAAAAAAAGTGAGCAAAATGTCTCATCTCAGCCATGTCACTGACAAGGATGCTTGACACTTCCTGAGCACTTTTCATCTGAGGCGCTCTAAGGGCTTTGCAAAAAGGAGGCTCTATCTCATGACGAATAGGAAGATCGCTAATACCATATCATTTTTCAAACGAGCGCAGAGATGAGGATTCAATGGCAAACAGAGAAATGGAACACAGCTTGCCAGGCCCTGCATAATTCAACTCCCTCCTCTACTCA
The DNA here is from genome assembly GCA_019425775.1 of Rafetus swinhoei. NCBI lineage: Eukaryota > Metazoa > Chordata > Testudines > Trionychidae > Rafetus > Rafetus swinhoei. The sequence continues at coordinate 343,449,679 of CM033437.1, read as the reverse complement.
GGGCCGGCTTTAGGCTGATTCAGCCGATTCCCTGGAATTGGGCCCCGCTCCCGGGCACGCGGCGCATGTGCAGTGCTGCCCTGGGTGCGTGGCGCATGTGCGGGCCCCCGGCGCATGAGCGGGGCCCCAGGCACATGGCGCATGCGCAGTCCCGCCCCCGTGAATCAGGCCCCACGCTTGCTAAAGCCGGCCCTGCCTCTACTCAACCACCCGGCCTGTTTGCATGTCACTTCCTCTCATCTCTTCTGCGCTGACCACAATGCTGGCTTAAACACACCTTCTGTGCATTTCCAACAACACATCCCCATGTGTTCTTCCACCCCACTCCTTAGGTATGGAACAAACTCCCTGACTTGGTCTGCTAGGTCAATACCCTCCTTTCATTCTTTGAGGGGATCAGAAAGAGTAGTCCAGTGGATAGACTGTAAATAGACCTTTTGAAAGCCTTCAACAAGGTTCCTCGCCAATGGCTATTATGCAACATAAGCAGTCATGGGAGAAGTGAAAAGGTCCTCGAATTGACCAGTAACTGATTAAAAGACAGGAAACAAAAGGATAGAAATAGCCAGTTTTCAGAATGGAGAGAGATAAATAGTGGTGTCCCCTAGTGTATGTCTACACAGCAATGTTATTTCGAAATAACTTAGTCCGCACCTACACAGCAGGCAATTATTTTGAAATATATCGAAATACTGTCAAGTTGGATGACTTCTTACTCTGACTCCTGTTACCCTCATTGTATGAGGAGTAAGGGAAGTCGGAGGAAGAGTGCTCTATTTCAAAATAAGTGCTGTGTAAGACGCTCCCAAATTCAAAATAAGCTATTTCGAAATAAGCTACGCAATTGATGTAGCTCAATTTCTGTAGCTTATTTTAAGTTAAGCCCTGCTGTGTAGATGCACCCTTAGGGTCTGTTCTGGGACCAGTCCATTTCAATATATCCAGAAGGGATCTGAAAAAGGGATCAACAGTGAGGTGGCATAGCTTGCAGATGACACAAATTACTCAAGATAGTCAAATCCAGTGTTGACTGCAAAGAGTTCCAAAAGGATCTCACAAAACTGGGTAACTGAGCAAGAAAACGGCAGACGAAATTCAATGCTGATAAATGAAAAACAACACACATTGCGCAACACAAGGATCTTGTGAAGACCAGGACTTGAACAGGGTTCAAAAAAGAACTAGATAGATTCATGGAGGTTAGGTCCATCAATGGCTATTAGCCAGGATGGGAAGGAATGGTGTCCCTAGCCTCTGTCAGAGGCTGGAAATGGATGATAGGAGAGGGATCATGTGAGGATTACCTGTTTCTGTTCACTCCCTCTGGGGCACCTGACATTGGTCACTGCCAGAAGACAGGACACTGGGCTAGATGGACCTTTGGTCTGACCCAGTATGGCCGTTCTTATGTAATCCCAACTATACAAACAAAATGCTGGGAACTAAATTAACTATTACCATTCAGGAAAGAGATCTTGGAGTCCTTGTGGATTCTTCTCTGAAAACATCTTCTCAACATGCAATGGCAGTAAAAAAAACAAACAAACAAAAAACACCCCCACAAGCTAACAGAATTTTAAGAACCATCAGGAAAGGGATAGATGATAGGACAAAAAATATAATTCCACAGTGCTGGGCTATGTAAAAAACTGAGACCCCCTGCTAGAGATGTTGTGGCCCTGCCACAGCCTGCGCCAATAAAGAGCAGTGGACAGAGTCCTCCCAGCTGCCTAGAGTGGCTGTGTGGGACACAGCCAATGAAGGAACCGGCAGCGTAGTATAAAAAGAGCTGCAGGAACTAGAGAGTTCAGTTCCTTGCTGGAGCATGGATAGCGTGTGGCTGGCTGACAGAGTAGCAGAACCCCAAACGGGACAGTGCTGCCTGAAGCCAGAGAGAACGAGACTGAGCCCTGAGTTGGTTGCTGGGACTCCATTAGAACCAGGCCCTTAGGTAAGGGTGAGGATGGTACAGGGAAGAGGCCCAGGCAATTAGAGAAGCCATGTGACAAAAAGGGCACAGCTACCTACTGCTACCTACAGGGTTCCTGGTCTGGGACCTGGAGTAGTGGGTCAGCCTGGGTTCCACCCATTCCCCATTAGTTACTGGGTGGGGGAGGGAATTGGCCAGGTCATTGATGCACTCCAGAGAGGCAACTGAACTATAGTGTCTCAGCTGGAGAGCTGCAGACAGGAAGCCCAAGAGGATGAAGACATTGTCAACAGGGAGGAGCCCTGGAGCACTGCTCTATCCCAGAGCAGGGACAAATTAAGAGAGAAAATTGCAGGCACACACGAGAGGTAAGTGCCCTTGCAGCCACTATATACTTTCATGGTACGCTCACACCTTGAATACTGCACGCAGTTCTGGTTACCCCATCTCAAAAATGAGGAATTGGAAAAGGTACAGAGACGGGCAACAAAAATCATTAAGGGTATGGAACAGCGTAATGAGGAATGATTAAAAACTCTGTTCAGGCTTATAAAAGAGATGACTAAGAGGGAATGCGACAAAAAAGATCAATGGGGTGGAGAAAGCAATAAGAAAGCGTTCCTTATTACTTGGCATAGCACAGAAATAAGGGGTCACCAAATACAATTAAAAGGCAGCAGGTTTAAAATAAAAAAAAGGAAGTACTTCTTCAAACAGTGCTGTCAACCTGTGGAACTCATTGCTAGGTGATTTTGTGAAGGTCAAAACAATAACTGGCTTCAAAAAAGAGTAAGTTGACAGACTAGATCCAGCCATGTTACATGATAACCACTAGACAATACTTCCCCAAGCTCAGTGGCTCTCTCATCCCGAATGCAAGCTGCACCTTCATGCTCCACTTGATTATTAACTGTGAAGCAGATGAACAGGCTTGACAGACTAACCCAGAGAGTGGAAATTAGAAGCAAAAATGAAATCAATGAAGCCCACATTTTTTTCCACTGCCATGATACGTTCAGGGCGAGATGCTCCCCTGTCATTATTTCATTACAGCAATTTGAACGCTTGCTCCTGCTAAGTTATTAAAAAACATTTTAATCATTTTCCTCATCACAGGCACAACAAACTCTCTCATTATCCAAACGTGGAGCAGCGCCAAATGATATGGTGAGAAAATTGCTTTTAAACCGCCCCGCAACACGATACCCACATGTACATCCATAAAAGAAAGATCAAACTGTTCAGGAAGAAAGGCGGATGACTTGCAGGAATCCTGGCTCTTTGAGGGTAGTGCCTCTGTGAATCCCACCTCACTAAGCATTTGGGTGAGAGGCTAGAAAAGGACTTTGTGGTCTCAAGCTTAGTTCCATGAATGTGGTGCCAGGGACAACCACACAATTCCCCTTCACACCCTGGAACAAGCCCTGTATATCATAGGGGACTGGTGAGTCTGTTCATTCATAGAACCATAGAATCCTAGGGTTGGCAAAGGCCTCAGGAGGACATCGAGTCTAACCCCCAGCTAAAAGCCCAACTAAATCCTCCCAGCCAGGGCTTTGTCAAGCCAGGACTTGAAAACCTCTAGGGATGGAGATTCCACCCCCTCCCTAGGGAACCCATTCCAGTGCTCCCCCACCCTCCTAGGGAAATAGTTTTTCCTAATATTCAACCTAGACCTCCCCCACTGCAACTTGAGCCCATTGCTCCTCGTTCTGTCATCTGTCACCACTGAGAACAGCCTCTCTCCTTCCTTTTTGGAACCGCCCTTCAGGTAGTTGAAGGCTGCTATCAAATCCCCCTCACTCTTCTCATCTGTAGAGTAAATAAGCCCAAATCCCTCAGCCTCTCCTCGTAAGTTATGGGCTCCAGCCCCGTAATCATTTTTGTTGCCCTCCGCTGGATTCTCTCCAATGCGTCCACATCCTTTCTGTAACAGGGAGGCCCAGAATTAGATGCAATACTCCAGATGCGGCCTCACCAGTGCCGAATAAAGGGGAACAATCACTTCTCTAGATCTGCTGGCAATGTTCCTTCTAATGCACCCTCATATGCCATTAGCTTTCTTGGCCACAAGAGCACCCTGTTGACTCCTATCCAGTTTCATATTCCCAAATTCCCAACTTTTATAACCAAGGGATCAAAACTATTTGATTGAGTCATTCAGTTGGATCTCTACTGCCTCTGGCTTCTAGGCTCAAGATTCTGCACAACACCCTCCGTCTCCTGCCAGATTTCCAAGCCATGCCCAGTGAAGCACGTAAAGTACTGGTGATGGGGGATTTGGCGAACTACAGCCGCTCCCCGAGTTGTGAACGGTCGAGTTACGACCGTTCGCACTTACGACCAAAACACCCATGGAGCGGTCGTAAAGGCGGTCCCTGAGTTACGAACGCGACCCGTGCTTACAAACAGCGCGGTCGCGTGTAACTCAATGAGGTCTGAGTTACGGACCAAGTGTTGGTCCGTAACTTGTTCGTAATTCGGAGAGCAGCTGTAGTTGACCGAGGCTCTTCCTGTTACACACAAAAGAGGCAGGAACCGACACACACAACTCTGCTCAGGCCATGATAAGAAGGCAGAAATTCCCAGTCCTCAGGGGCCTCAAGTTACCAGCACAGTAGTCTCCACCAGTATAGAACAGCTCATGCTCCATACCACGTGGTGTTGGGGCCTCAGTCGTAAATAGCATACTTGCTCCGGTGGGGCCCTCTGGCCAGTTCAGATCTGGCAGCCCTAGGGCGCCTCCGGTTTGATAATGCATCATCGATTCCATCTTTCAGTATAGAATGTCGGCACTGGTCTAGCCTCTGACTGATCGAGGGATGCAAACCTTTTTGGTTCCATTAGTACAATGCCGTTTTATCACCTATGAAATGCTGTCAGACGGAGACCCGTGATGGGCAAAACAAACCTGAAGCTCCTGATAAATGCTATTGTCTGTCCAAGACTACGTTATTTATGCTCAGAAGCGGTGCCTCCCATTCTATCTCGAATGGAGCTTATTCAGGGGATAGCAGCTTCACATCTTTCCAGACACACGCACACATCTGTTGGAGCATATTAACTCCTGGTTTAAACTCTCGGTAGTGGCTCCCTGTCAAATCACATTTTGCTTGGAAAGTTCTTTCCCTTTCCTTCAAGGTCCTAAACGTCTGTAGTTCATTCACCTGCTAGCTCCCCGCTTGCCTTTTGTTCTGTTCCTGGCTGATTATGAAGGTCACAACAAGCAGGATCTTTTGTTTTTTCTGGTTGTACGTTTGATTCACTGGGAACTGGGACACTTGGCAACTGTGTAGCCCAGCTAAGCATGTAGTGGCTAATAAAATAAAAAGATGGACTGTCTGTGACATTAGTTCAAGGCCAGGAGAAGGAAAGACACATAAGTATGCACAGTCAATTCCCCTCAATTAAATGAGACTTTATTAGTATGACGGTCTGTCCAAATGATGTCAAAGGGGTGTTATTTTTGGGGTGTGTGCGCGCTCGTGTTTTTTAAAAACCCTCAGGTGTCTGCTAGATAAGGAAGATCCACCCATGGCTGGACTATGCAATATATGAGTTTTGATCCTCTGTCTCTACTCATCAGGAGGGCCCATTCCTGATCTAATAGTAGATTGCTGCCATCTTTCTTGCCCTCACACACTGTAGGTTATTACTGTCCAAGAGTGCAGATTATTTTATGATTGTAGCCTCTGGCACTGTTGGGCAGGATGTGACATAAATGTAAGGTATAGTGATTGTTGCAGGGGGGCTGGGAGCAGGATCCAATCAGGATCCAGTCAGTGGCTGCCCCGTGCACAGGGGAGCCAGGAGCAGAAGCCAGGCCTGCCGTCTTGTGCAGGGAAGGGGGCTGGAGGCAGGAGTGGGATCTCGCTAAATCGGTTAAACCTAACATTTAACCAGTTAACTGATTAACCAAAGTCTCTCCATTGAACACCCTGCTAACAGCCAGAGATGTTCAGCTGTAGGGAACAATAAGAGCTCCCGTTAATTTCAGATATTTCGGCAATGTGCACAGCCAAACAGGTAGATTCTCAAGTTGTGACAACAAGACTGAAAACACAAAAAACTTTATTTAGAGATCAACACCTTGAACTGCACCCAGAAAAAGAAAACAGACAGTTCAGTGCAGTCTTTACTGTGGTGAACTAATATGCTTTTTTCATACAAAAGTGGGTCTTCTCTCATTCCCTACCATTCAGATATTTCCAAGTAATGCGCACCTATTGTGTGAAGTGCATTGCAACGGTTCAATCCGGACAGGGCCGGCCCTACCATGAGGTGAACTGAGGCGGCCGCCTCAGGTACCAGACTGTGGGGGGGTGCCACTAGGACCCAGAGTGTAGAAAATTGTGTCTGCTGCTGGTGCATATGTATTCTCTCTGCTCTAGATGCACAGAGATGGTAGAGTGCTGTGCTGGAGGAAGGAGGGCACAAGAGACCTTACAAAGTTTTGGCCCACGCGAGGGGGCATCATTTGAGCTCCCCGCCTCAGGTGCCAAAATGTTGTGGGCTGGCCCTGAATCCGGAGGTCACACAGGCGTAAATGATTATGGCATTGGCCGCCTCGGAGAGATAGGATTGCAAACTTCAAGACAAACGGAGATGGAAGAGAGATTTCAAACTACCACGGTCACCTAGAACTGCAGGAGTGCCAGCGTTCCAGAAATGAACACAAGGAAGTGAACTCTGCTGACAAAGAGTGGGCAAGCCCACTCAATCATGGGCAACAATATTATCCCTGGTGAGAAGTGATTCATTAAGACTTTTGAGGGGTGAGGGACAGAAGCCACTGGAGAAATCTGAGGTACATCACTTTGCTTCCCTTTAAGCACAACACAAAATGAGAGAGAAGGAGCAAACACGAAATACAGCTGTTTAAATCAAAGAAATGGTTCTGGCTTGTCATGCTTATTTCCTGTTTCACACATTTCCACATACCTCATATTCTGGGAGGCTTTTCAGAGGTATAAAGAGCTATTAGACAGCCGACTTCCCCTGATTATCACTACAAAATGGCTTGTCCGGTGAGCTCGAAGCATTATGATTCACTCCTTGCAACAAAACATACATTAAAATCTATTCCAAATTGTTTTTCATTTAATTGCATGGGACACACATAGTTTATTCATGCTGAAGTTGTTCATACAAACAGGAATCTGATGCAACTGTGCATACAATCCTTTTTTTTTTTTTTTTTTTTGGCCTTCCAAGCTTAAAAGGACTATATTTAATCATTCTTTAGAGTTAATAGGATAGATCTCATCTCATTTCCATTGGTGTAAATCCAGAGTTACTTCATTGACTTCAACTGAGATCAGAATCTGAGATATTGTCTATGGGTATGTCTACACAGCAACATTCTTTCGAAATAACTAGAGCTATTCCGAAATAACTTAGTCCGCGTCTACACAGCAGGCAGTTATTTTGAAATAATGTCAAAATACTATCAAGCTGGAAGACTTCTTGCTCTGACTTCTGTAACCCTCATTGTACGAGGAGTAAGGGAAGTCAGAGGAAGAGTGCTCTAGTTCGAAATAAGTGCTGCGTAGATGCTCCCAATTTCAAAATAAACTATTTCAAAATAAGCTACACAACTGACGTAGCTCAATTTGCGTAGCTTATTTCGAGTTAAGCCCTGCTGTATAGACGCACCCTGCTGTATAGACGTACCTTTGAATATCTTTAATTTCTCTCTGTCCTTAATAGGAGCTACAACCCACTACAAGTTAACAAAACACTGGGCAGTATTCTCTTCTTTTTTTGACCAGTTTTACCTGGCTGTAACTCCACCTAATACAGTGGGTTTTTTTTTTTTTCAGATTTACAGAAGCATGAGATTCATGGATTTTTGAAACTAGAAGGGACCATTCTGCTTTATATCTTCTGTAAAACACCGGAACAGAGAATTTGAGCCTGCAATTGCTACATCGAGCACATAATGATAAGAATCAAGCTCATCATGCACGGTAATACATGACAATTTCATAACAACAACTTGGGCAACACTGAAAAATATCTTTTATCACACGTGCAGTGAATTTCATATGCATGAAAATCACTGTGTAAAAGCAGATCGTTTTGCAAAAATTACCATTCTGACAGGCTCCTCTGCGGATGTGAGAGAATCAATAATTTATATGTGAAAAGGTCTATTTACAGATTAGTAACAAAAGGAGAAACTTTTAATTTACTGCCTTCCCTGAATTGTTTCGAGTGTAATTTAGAACATTATTAACCTTTAAACTGCTAGCCAAGTTTATACACTTTCACAAGAATCTTTATATTCCCCAGAGGGGGAAAATCCATAGTGCGGAAACGTATGCTCTGATCACAGCATTTGTGGGTCTGTTTTCCCGCTTTCTATTCTACAGTTGGCAAATTCACTTCTTCAAAACTGTGGCAGCCTTTTTGCCCTCACTCCAGTGAATGCACCTTGCCAGGAAGGGGTGGACCCTGGTGGAAAGTAGCTACCTTTCTCCATTTAACAATGGATTAATCTCTCTTTTGTTCTCTGCCAAAGGTAGGTGTTATATTTTGAAATATGCTTTTACCACAGGTATAATTAAATGTTTAAAACAAGGGATGGCACAGAAATTAGTGGCTAAATTGCAACGGGTCTTTTACAACTGAAAAAGGCCAGCGCAGTTTCTTTTTCCACCACTACACATCTGCAATTACATTCCACTGTGAATAATGTCATTATACAAATGGAATTAAAAAATGAGTGTGTAGTAAAAGGATTAGTCCTTCGAGCATTGGAACATTTCAAAAGGAGGATGGATTAATGCTGACAATTCAATAAATTAGCTAATTATTTAAAACACTGACTTTTCTGATTGGGAAAACATTTCAAAAACTAGAAATTACAGTGATTCTTTCTGAGCAAAACGGGCCCAGACTTAAAACCACAGAAAGAAGAGCCCAACAGGAATGCAGAAAGTTTCTTTTCTGATAAAGGGCTCCAAGATACTATGCAAAGTGAATCACAACTCGATCTTTGTAATGTTTCCTCTGGGATACAAGAGGTAAAAGGGAGGTGAGGTAATATCTTTTATTGGACCAACTTCTCTTGGGAGAAGGGACACGCTCTTAAGCTTCACAGAGCTCTTCCTCAGGTAACCAGTGTGTCTGAGCTAAATATAAGTCAGAACAGACTGATACACCATAAGGGGGGTTGACATATTCTGCAGGTGGCCATTTAAAATAAAGTAGGAAATTCAGGCTTAGTGGGCAGCAGGCGTATTATAAATTGTTGTATTGAGCTATAAAATCAGTGTCTTTAACAAGTCCATGGATTTTAGCATCCAGGCAAGTTAAGAATTTAAGTTCTGAGGACCACCTTTTGAAGGTGCTAAGCAGGTTTCCTTTGAGGACAAAGATTGAAAGGTCACTTGTGGAGTGAAAGCTTTGTGAAAAGTGTTTGCCCACGGATAATACAGTGCTTTGGCTTTTGTCATTTTTCCTCTGTGGGTTCATTCAAGATAGTTGTGATTGACTGGTTTCACCCACATAGTTATTGTTGGAGCATTAGATTCCCTGGATGAGGTGCACCATATGTTGTGATGAACATGTGCAGGACCTGTGGGTCTTGAAAAACCATGTGGTGGGGGTGTTCATCATTGGAGCAGTGGAGATAAGTCTGCAGGTTTTACATCTGTTCTGGCAGGGATTGGTGCCATTTTAAATAGGAGCATCCTGGCCTAAGGGGAGCTTACATCTGGTTAGAAACTTTGCAAGGCTGGGGGCAGAGGTTGTTTGAAGGCTGAGCAGTAAGTGGCAAGCAGGGATGTGCAGTCAGAAGTGTTTTTTTTTCTTTACTGAAATAGGTTTTCCCAGGGTATTTGGGTGGCCTATTCTATACTGTCATCTACTTCTTTGCAAAGTTGGAGGGGAGCGTCCTTATTCAGTGATGGCAGTTTTAAGAGTATTTAGGTATAAACATAAATTGCCTTGGGAGGTTGTGGAACAAATTGCCTAGGGAGGTTGTGAAATCCCCATCTCTGGAGATATTTAAGGGCAAGTTAGACAGACATCTATCAGGGGGTATGTCTACACTAGCTTGTTAGTTCGAGCTAGGTAGGCAAATGAGGGCAACCGGAGTTGCAAATGAAGCCCGGGTTTTAAATATCCCGGGCTTCATTTGCATGTTCCCGGGCGCTGCCATTTTTAAATCCCCCTTAGTCCGAACTCCGTGCCCGCAGCTACACGCGGCACGGAGTAGGTAGTTTGAATTAGAGATCCTAATTTGAACTACCGTTACTCCGCGTGGAAAGGATAGTGTTCTGGAGGTTGCTGATGTTGCGGTGTTTTATAGGAAGTTGGCCCTTTGTGTGGTGTTGGGGTGGTTTTCTATGTGTCTTGATATTTCTTCCATAAGAATGCTGTGGCCAGATATGTGAGTATGCCTTGGTTCTCTTATTTGTGTATCTTGGGAAGTATGCAGCAGGTCCATGTGAGGGGTTTGTGGGTGACGAGTTTCTTGGAATCATTTGAGAAAGGATTTCGTGGTATCTTTAAATTCCTGTGTGACTTGTAGAGTGGGCTCTTCTTTGAATTCTCTAACGCGGGAGGGGGGCAAGAGGGGGGGACTTCGGGTCTGGGGGCCTGATGTGGCCCCCAGCTTGTCTAGATCTGGCCCCCAAGGCTCAGGGCCCCCCCTAGCATTGGGCAGCATGCACTGGTGCTCCAGAGCCCATGCTCTCCCACTGCAGGGCTGGAGCACACAAAATCTACTGGGCTGGCCCCTAGACTCTGGTGTGCAAGGGGAATGTGGGGAGTGACTTTCTCCTTCTCAGTTGGGGGCCATGTCAGTGAGGGCTGGCGGTTTGTTTTTTATTGGCTTCTCATTTGTGTGCGGCCCCCGACTGATTTTTATGTTGGTCAGTGGCCCTGGACCCAAAAAAGGTCCCCCAACCCTGCTCTAATGAGTGGTTCAGAGAACGGTTTTTGGCCTTGTTGATGTAGTTATGACTAAGGACTACAATGCCACCCCCTTTGTCTGCTGGTCTCACCGGTATCTGGTGGTTTGGAGTTCATGGATTGTGCAGCTATCTTCTCAGTGGTAGAGAGATTGTGGTGGATGTAGCATTTGTTGAGGATCTCTCTTTCAGTTTTTTTCCTGAATCAATGTAATGATCCAGTGTGTCGTATGGGGAGTGTCCGTTCACATGATTCCTTTTGCTTATAGACAGTTGAGGAGGACTGGGGAGTTGTGAATGGCGTCGTCTTTGTTGTGAGAAAAATTCCGTGAGGCAGGTTCAGTGGATGAATTCTTCTAATTCTTTGCATGTTAGCAGAGTATCAGATTCTATGATGTGGCAGCAGTTCAGTCCTTTGGAGAGTACAGATATTTCAGAGGTAGCCTTGATAGGTTGTTGATTTGAGGTGCTATGTAGTATCCATATTGAGGAGGTTATGGACTAGTCAACTAGTCTAGCTGCTGCTTTTGAAATGCTGCACAGAGCCTGGGATCAGCTGTGTGGCGCTGCCCCTTTGAAACGCCCCCACGGCGTTTCAAAGCGGCAGCACCACGTGGAGCCCAGGGTCAGCTCCAGACTCCCTAGCTGACCCTGGGCTCCATGCGGCACTTCCGCAGAACCCGGAGTCAGCTGGGGAGTCCCCAGCTGATCCCAGTTCCATGGAAATGCCGCAAGGAGCCCGGGGTCAGCTGATCCCGGCTCCACGTGGCATTTCAAAGCGGCAGCGCCACATGGAGGCCGGGGTCCCCCACTGGCCCCAGGCTCCATGCAGGCGCTTCCACTTTGAAATGCACAAGAACCCCCGCTGGGGCTCTTGTACATTTCAAAGGAGGAACGCGGAAGTGCCTATCGACTTGCCGAGTAGTTGATGGAAATTGCATCGACTACTCGACTAGTAAATTAACCAATATTTAACATCCTTAATCCATATGGTGTGTCCTTATATTGTGGCTTTCCCCCTAGAGAGGGTTTTCGGAGGAGGAGTTGTAGCTGGTTCCACTTTCTGTTTTTGTGTTGATGGCTACCATCAGGGTTTTTTCATAGTTGCGTTGGGTTTCCTGTATGATCTCCAGGTAGGTTTCCTGATTTTTTAATTCCCACGTGATAATTTCTTGTTAGAGTATTTCTGCATTGCCATGATACAGAGTATTAACCTTGGGTTAATCGGTGCATAAAAAAATCCTTAAAATGCAACAGATCCTCAAATATGAGAGCCAATTAAGCTTTCCTAGAAAAAACAGGGGGTAAGCAGACAACTCCATAGTCCTTCTGGTCACAGACAATGTGCTTAGTTTAAATGCCATTTATTAGCATTTGCCTTTGTAGTTATTTGCAAGACAATGCTCAGGGCACAGCTGTTATGGACATCCATCATACCAACAGCCACAGCTAAATCAAAACATCAGATGGAAAATGAAAAAATATACACCGACAAAGGATAGCTGGAAGGATGGATGCGTGTGGTGGGGATTATTGATGGTGTTATAAGTAAAATCCCAACGCATACTTTTCAAAAGATCTCTGATGATCAGTTAACGAGAAAGCATGCTCTTCTGCTGCACCCCAAATGACAAGAATTGAAGGGCAAGACCCTTGAGTATTTAACACGGTAACAAATAAAATGCACCGTCTTGAAACTAACATGAGCTCGGCCAAGCCACATGGCTTCAACAACGGCCATCAAGACGACGGCGGTCAATGGCGATGCCAACCACGTGGGCTCAGTGGAGGAGGCAAAATGAAGATTTATGAGTGCAATATTTATCCTGTGGAGGCAGCCTGTCTGTGCTGTTTTACTAATTAAAATAATCAATCAATGCCTATGTCCAACGCTGGGTCAGATGAAAAGTTGGGGATAAACCAAAGGTCAAAAGCAACTCCTAGAAAAGTCAGAATGTGAGGGGAAATAAACAAATAATAGGACTTGTGAGGAAATTTTAGTGCTTGTACCAAACTAATGATTGCTCAAGGAATTGCCACTCAAAACAGCCATTCGGTCTGTGGGGAGGATGTGTATTGTCGCTGTTGCAGCAGTAAAAGCCTCATGAAGGGCTTCATTCTGCAAGGCACGGAGTCCTGTTCAAGTCCCAATCAAGTCAGCGGGAGTGGATGGGGCTCAGCCTCTCAGGAGAAATGTTTCACACTTGGGCTCCATCTACACTGTAGCATTTTTGCAGAAGAAGAAATGCAAATCAAGTGCTCATTAGCATTTTGCGTGCTCTCATTTGCATATTCTCTTCTGATCCTATTTGAGGAAGAGCTTTTTGTGGAAAAAAATGTAGTGTAGATTGGCCATTTTGCGCAAGAACCCTTATTCCTCATTTTTTGGGAACCAATAAGGGTTCTTGCGCAAAAAGGTTTTTTTTGCACAAAATGGCCCCGTCTACACTGCGTTTTTTTCTGCAAAAAGGATCAGAAGAGAATATGCAAATGAGAGCACGAGAAATGCTAATGAGCGTTTCATTTGCATTTCCTCTTCCGCAAAAATGCTACATTGTAGACAGAGCCCTACTGATTAAGCTCTAGACTAGAGTCTTTATCCTTAAGCTGTTGTGCATATAAAGCTTTCACTGGCTTCCAGCGAAGCCCAAAGATAATTGTGTATGCTTAATAGCTACAGGATCACAAAAGGTACAACCATATAAATACAACTGGGAAGGAGCCAGGGGAAAACGCATGTAGAGTTTCTCTAGCTGTTGCACAAAGGAAAATCAACAGAACAGAGAAATACTCCCTTAGTACAGTGACACCCCCCACTCCAGTGTACTACTGTAACCCACACATCTAGTGTGGTTCACTGGCCAATGTAGTGGCGCTTAGACCATTTACAGCGAGAGATAAGAACAAGGAAGCTCTACAGCTGAAGCTGAGAGCCAGCTGGCTTTATAGATCAAGCTGTTGAGGTTCCTACACTAAGCTCCAGAGGCTCCGGGTTCAAATCCGCCCACTGGTGGTTATGCTACATTTGGAGGACAAAAAGGATGCTGCCTTTTTTTTTTTTTGCAAAGCCATCTCTGGCCTTTGACAAGTAGAGTGACTCTCTCTACACTTTGGTTACAGGCTCCAGTTATCAGATGACTTATGGAGAAAATCAAGACAGAGTGCCTCAAAATTCACCCAGATGCAGCAGTCCTCCCTTCATGCTCCTACCTGCGCCTAGGGTAACCGCACAGGTATGAGCACTTTTGCTACTCCCTAACCACAGCTGTTCCTGGTGGTTTCACATCTGAAATCCAGTCATTTCCCCCCTTGCTGACTGACTGCTGCACATACAATGCAGCATTGAAAACCGAAGATGCCTTTGATAGCGAGTAAAGTCAAATATCTTTACAAAAAGCCTGCTCTTGAAAGATCGGATTGACAGAGTGCTAATGCAGTTCAGTCAGTGTCAGTAGATGTGTCATAAACCATTACCTCTCTCCTGCTTATCCACCAACGAGTCCTGCAGCAGAAAGATCCAAACAGACAGCAACCTAGCAACACCCGGAAAATGCAAAGGTTGACCCTGTTCCACCCAGTGTTGGCAGAACACCGATAGCCAAGGAAACTTCTTTTCCAACTAGGGGAAGCCAGATCTAAACTATGTTTAAATTAATGATAAAGACCCAACTCAAACCCACAAAGTTAAAGCTGAAAAATCTGGTCTGTAAATTGTGCCCTTATAAAAACAATTGCAAACATACTTAATGCCATCAGCTCATCTTAAAGAATGAGGCACCTATAAACCACACTGGTCAATGCACTAAAAAAATTCAGATTTAGACAGAGAAATGACGTTGGCAGGGTAGGAAAAAAAACCTACAAATAGCAAATTTTCTAAATGCTCAGTTGCATTTTCATTTTGTCATCTGTACAACGGAGATAATGACACTGCTTTGTTTTGTATGGTGTTCAAACAATGGATGACAAGCCCTATAAAAGACCTAGGTGTGATTACATCATTAATAAAATAATAATAATAATGGAATAATTTAAGTAAGAAACCTAGACACCACAACATCCTCTACATGGGGCAACATATTTAGAAACTTAAGCTAGTGGAGAATGTAGCTATTAAGTGCTGCTTCAAACACACTGCATAGGTTTCTACAAGTGCTACGCCAGTGGGAAGTTTTACAATTCCATACAAGTGCCTCGGCTTTAATTATACACTTGATGAAAATTAAAATACATAAACTAAATAAGTGAATAATTCAGAAGTTTCTTAAATGAGAGAGTAGCAGTTCGATTGGATAAGCACGTTTGGAGAATTCATAGAATCACAGGATTGGAGGGGACCATACAAGGCCATATTCTCCATTCCCTGCACTCATTGCAGGACTAAGTATTATAGATTATTAATGACAGGCAATGGTCTAACCTGCTTTTAAAAATCTTCAGTGATGGAGATTCAGCCTCTCCAGGCAACTTATTCCAGTGTTTTATCTTCCCTGACAGGCAAGAAGTTGTTCCTAACGTCCAAACTAAACCATTTTTGCTGAAGTTTAAGCTCATCTCTTCTTATCCTATACTCAGAGGTTAAGGAGAGTAATTTTTCTCCTTCCTCCTTGTAACACCCTTTTACGGAACTGAAAACCATTATCATGTCTTCTCTCAGTCTTCTCCTCTCCAGACTAAACAAACCCAATTTTTTCTATCTTCCCTTATAGATTATGTTTTTTAGATCTTGAATAATTTTTTGCTCTTCTCTGCACTTTTTCCAATTTATCCACATCTTTCCTGAAATGCAGCACCCAGAACTGGACATATATTTCAATTGTGGCCTAATCAGCATAGAATAGAATGGAAAAATTACTGCTCATTCAAAAATTCAAATCCACCTGGGGCTGGAATTTGCCAGAACTTATTACCACGTGACACACATTTGATGGCCTAAATGAGATGAGATGAGATGGTATCATTTAGATGATATCGCTTGACATTTCATCTGCCGGCAGTCTCATGAAGAGTCAGGACTCAATGGACAATGGAGACTGACCTCTAAACCCATTCCTACTTCTGTTCCCTTTTGGTAAAGTTTGAAGCACATTAGTGGGATGGTTTGAAGAAGCTGAGACTACTCTATTTGGGGAAGCGAGGAAACGTTCCTATACTGGACATACATCAGCTTGATAGCATGAGATGCCAGTACGTCCACATTAATCCCTGTGAATTTATCAACTCCATCCATTCCCCATCCATCTTCACCAAATGTGCATGTGAACTTATTTTTAAAAAGTAAACTTACTAATTTTTGTAGTATTTTGTCTTAACGTAGCAATAGCATTTAGACCACACTGTGGTCACACAATCTGGCTCAGTGCAGAGTGTATACACTGCCAGAAGAGGTAACAGTAAATTGAGGGAGCAAGAATCAGTCTAAAGCTATGGTGTTACATAGGAGGAGGAAGAAAAATTGTTCTCCTTGGCCTCTGAGGATAGGACAAGAAGCAATGGGCTTAAACTGCAGCAAAGGAGGTTTAGGTTGGACATTAGGAAAAACTTCCTAACTGTCCAGGTGGTTAAATACTGGAATAAGTTGCCTAGGGAGACTGTAGAATCTCCATCACTGGATATATTTAAAAGCAGGTTAGACAGACATCTATCAGGGATGGTCTAGACGGTGCTTAGTCCTGCCGCGAGGCAGGGGACTGGATTTGATGACCTCTTGAGGTCCCTTCCAGTTCTAGGATTCTATGTGTCCAATCAGTTCTGAAACAGTGGCTACTGCTGTAGCAAACTAGCCACATTTAACTAGCCAAATAGCCATATTGTTCAAGCCAACTAACCACACTCAACCAGCCAATTGGCACATGTGGCTAGTGGGTAGCATGCTGGACACCGTGGTTCTGAAGAAACACTGAAGTGAATGGGCAGAGTCTTCATTTAAAGGGAATATTGTCTAATGGTTCAAAGAGGAGACTGGGACACAGAAATCCTGAGCTCTACTTAAAATCGCTGCTACTGCTCAAAATGTGACCTTGACCAAATTTCAATCTCTTGGTGTCCTGGTTCTTCCTCCCACCTGCAAAAACAGATGTCACCTGCCACACCGGGGGTAACTATTTGCAAAGCACTTTGCTATTCTTGAGGCACAGTATCACTGAAAATTAGTATTAGAATTTATTGATTAGAATCACAAGTACTTCCTCAAAGATTATGTTCACCCTCGTAAGCAAGACATTCAGTTGATCCACCACAATTGCAGTCTAATAGATTTTGATTACTGCTGCAAGAGGACCTTAAGGATGACTAATTTGTTTACAGTAATCATAAAGAAATCCACTTTGAACCCGTGTGCAACCATCACCACTGGGGGCCTGTTGAATGCTACTCGCTGAGACCATTCTTCTAATGAACATGCCATAATTTGACAGGATGAAAACAATGTGCCATTGCTGCTGGTAACGTTTTCTCAGGAAAGTCACAAGTGATCCTGGCAGTGACTTCGCTTAGCATGTGAGATAATCAGGCCAGGCAATGAGGTAATTATCTAAAGCAAGTCATTATCCGGCAGGCAGCTGTGCACTCAGATTTCTGAATGAGACTTTAACTAGATTTTCAGCAATCAGCCTATTGCCAGAAACTTTTATGCCCTACTACATACAACAAATGATGCTGTTACCATGTAAGGTAGTAAATGCATCTATCTTACAGGTCAATTCCAGCCTGAATTGAACTGTAGAGCCCAGAAGTTGCAAAGATCGAACAGCAAGAAACACTTCGCGCCGGACATAAACCACGAAACCTTTGAAACTGAATGTCCAAAGTCACTGTTGGTAGTGGCCACCTTGCTGAAAAGACCTATCATATTTGATGCTGACAGCATGACAATAGGATACAAGAAGTTGTCAAGCTGTTTGCACCCTGATTTAATAGTGGTTTAAACAACTGTTGTATAAACTTTAACACACAATATTTTACAATTCAGGTTTTTTGTTCATGCCAGTATTAAAAGGAGAGTATTAACAATGCTTTCCATTTGACTGCAGAATAATGACTAAATAATACATACGAGCCTTCTTTATAATTAAACGCCATATTTTTAATGGGTTACTATAATATTTTTAGCTTAATAATGTAAACTATACTGTTAATTGGAGAGGGACGTGGTGGGTTAGGACGGTCAAAAACCTCTCCCCTATGATGGAGGTGTCTTTGGTTCAAACATGTCAAGGTGGACTAGCCAAAGGGAATTGACGGTTCTTAATCCAGTTCTAGTGAATGTGTCTACAGCATAAAACCACCACCCTGGCTAGCCCCATTGCGTACATCTTCACAGCAACTAGATGTCCCCATCAGCCATTTAGGGCATGTGGGGCTTGAGTTACAGGGCTGTTTCACTCCTGTGCAGACCTCTTGGCATAAGCCAGAGCCTGAGGTCTGGGATGCTCCCACCTCGCAGGGTCCTGGGTCTGGTTACTGTGTACCTATACCCTTTGGCCTGCTCACTAAAGGTACAGATTGACTGCATGTGCTTACTGGACATTTCACTGGCCACGCAAGTGGAATATTTTGGCCTGGGATGACACAAGTGAAGTTTGAACTGCAGCTGCCCAGCTGGGCTGGGCCTGTTCTGTGGCTAAAGGGAGAATTTCTCTCTACAGAGTTGTCAGTTTGGTGACAACAACAGATTAATTAAAAAAAAAAATCAACAGAAAATCAGATTGTTGTATTAATTTGTTTGGGCTGCTTAGTTAAAAAAGGCACAGATATATCTTGCCTCCCACAGAATTATGTCCAGAATGGTCAAACTAGACAGTCATAGGAACATCTTGACCAAGAATAATTCTGGTTCAAAATGATTTATATCCATCATGGGAAACGAATTATAGGGATTAAATGAGAAATCACAATCCAGTCCGCCTATTTGACCTCCAATGGACCTTAAGCAAATTTACTGGTATCATTTTAACAATTTCACATGACTGAGAAGAGGCAGGCGTATATCATATACATTTCTATATATCATCTCGCTAAGAATCCAAAACAAATTGTAAGGTTAATAGCTTCAATGGCTCTCATCCAAAGCCTACACTCTGATATGACCACAGAGTGGGGGCTGCTGATAAGGTCATTTGCTTGGGCAGACTGATTTGGAATTCTTATCCAGTCTAATTCTTACAAGTAAGTTATCAATGTAAATGAGAAAAAGAGGAAGAGGCTCAAGGAATCCCCACCCAAATAACCTGCATATTTTCCTACACAAATCAAATGGACTTGACAGGTGATTGTGTTTCACGCCATCTAGCCTTGAAGTAAAATCATTCTGCCTTATATTGCAACTTTTTAGTTCTTCTCCATCTTTTTAAAGTGTCTCCATAATATATTTAAAAGTCTCAGAGGGGTGCCATGTTAGGGTAGGTGTACACAGCAGTGTTATTTCAGAACAACAGTGTTCTTCCTTCAACTTCCTGCTGTGTAGACAGCACCAAAAGCTGAATTAAGCTACTTAGACTTAAGCTACTTCGACGTAGCTGAAGTTGCATAGCTTAATTTGACTTTAACACTGGGGTAGACGTACCCCTTAGAGGATAATTAAAGGCTGTGCTCCCCTTGCTCCCTGATAGTCCAGGGAAGGAGAAGAAGAGCAACAACAACTGGGTATGTGTGGTTGCAGCCTCCCCTCCTAAAATGGCACATGGAGGGGGCACTATGGGTCGGGGGAATTCTCAGATGGGGAGGGGCACACCCCCCAGTCAGCCCCTTTAGCTTGCCTGGAGCACGGAGCCTGCAGGAAGCCCTGGGAGCCAGGCTAGGAGTGGCCCCCCAGCTGAGCGCCTCAGCCAGCCGGCTTCTTTCTGGAGTGCCACACCAGTGTGCATCATCTTACTTTCACCTGTGCTGGTGATATTTGTCTTGAAGACCATTAGTATGAACAATGAACCATGAAATACAGGTTGCCAGAAACTGTTTTCACAATTAATCTTTTCTAAACCAAAATATAAACTGCAAATCCATGACCGTGACACACATTATGGAACGAGTAGTCCCCGTGGCACCTTGAAGACTAACAATATAGATAGATAGATAGATAGGTAGATCATCATGAGCTTTCGTGAGCAAAACCCACTTCCTCAGATGAGATCATCTCTTCTGAAGAAGTGGGTTTTGCCAATGAAAGCTCGCAGCTTATTTTGAGGTAATTTCGAAACAGCTTATTTCTAATTTTGGTGCCATGTAGCGAAATAAGGCGCTATTTCGGAAACATCCCTTAACCTTTGTACAATGAAGTTTACAGGGACGTTGGAATAGCGAGCCTGTTATATTTCGATATAACGGGCTTGATCTTAAGACATGGAATAGCTCAGCTATGTAGACGTAGCCTTAGGTGCCACGGGACTACTAGTTGTTTTTAAGTTACAAACTAACACGGCTACCCCCTGAGACTTTTAAACATATTATGGAGACACTTGGGCAGTACTTTTGATCTTGAAAGTACATTTCAAATGTTAACTAATCCTCAAAATACCCTTGTCACTTGCAGGGGTGGGGCTAGAACAATTTGTATAATGAGAGTGCGGCGAGCTATGGAAAGTGAAAACGACTTCAAGCTAGGTGGTGTGGCAGCACCCCCACACCTATTGCTCCAGCACCACTGGTCACGTGGATACATAATATGTCCATTTTATAGATGGGGATAAGTGAGGCAGAGAGGTTAAGTTACTTGAACAAGGCTGCAAGAAGAGTCAGTATCAGAGACAGGGGCAGGTCTGGTTTCCCAGTCCCGTGTACTAGTCACCACACTAGATCTCGCAATGGGCCTCCACACTATTGCATTACCCCCAAGTGAGAAGAAATAAATTTACTACAATCTCTACTAGTCCTCATGAGACTGATAAAGAACTATTCCAGTGAAGCATGCTCCATTTAAATATTGTAACCTTTAAGCCAAACTTCTTAATAACAAAGTACTGTTTAGTCAGCTTGAAATGTTCTAAGATTTGCAAGCAGCCTTCGTTTTTAAATGTCAGATGCAACATAATACTGCACTTAAAATAAATAACTCTTTCAGCAAATGTTTTAAGAAAGTTGGTAACAATACTTCACAATGGACATACTGTTTATTGGATGATTATATCATGTGGACGTCTCGTGAAAGTGCCACGCTAAGGCACAGGAAAGCCCTTGCACTGGACTAGTGAACAGTAATGAGTGAGATGGTAGAGATGCCATTTACTGCATGTTTGACTATGTGACTTACCCTTGTGCAAACGCAAAACATAGGTTTAACTTGCAGGGTGGGTGCTGGGGACAGTGGGAGTAATGCCCAGCAGGGGTGGGGGGGAGGAGACAGAAGTGAAAGGTGGTTTCAGAATGAAGGGGAGGGAAGAAAGTCATTCCAATCAGAGCCAGGTGTGTCAAGCAACAGTCCTTGAAGAGGAGAGAGCTGAGGACAGTGAGGCTACGTCTACACTGCAGGCTTTTTCCTACTTAGAGGGAGAAAAGACTGTTGAGAGTCTATGGGTTAAATTTAGAGGTGGAAGCAACAGGGGTGATGTCGTGGTTGGTGTCTGCTATAGACCGCCGTATCAGGTGGATGAGGTAGACGAAGCTTTCTTTGGACAACTGAGAGAAGTTTCCAGATCGCAGGCCATGGTTCTCATGCGTGACTTTAATCACCCTGACATCTGTTGGGAGACCAATACAGCAGTACACAGACAATCCAGGAAGTTTTTGGAGAATGTCAGGGATAACTTCTTGGTACAAGTGCTGAAGGAACCGACCAGGGGCCATGCGCAGCTTGACCTGCTGCTCACAAACAGGGAGGAACTAGTAGGGGAAGTAGAGGCGGGAAACAACCTGGGAAGCAGTGATCATGAGATGGTAGATTTCAGAATCCGGACCAAAGGAAGAAAGGAGAGTAGCAAAATACACACCCTGGACTTCAGAAGAGCAAACTTTGACTCCCTCAGAGAACTGATGGGCAGGATTCTCTGCGATGCTAACATGAAGGGGAAAGGAGTCCAGGAGAGCTGGCAGTATTTTAAAGAAGCCTTATTAAAGGCATAGGAAGAAACCATCCCGATGCGCAGCAAGAAAAGCAAATATGGTAGGCAACCAGATTGGCTTACCGGGGACATCCATGGTGAGCTTAAACACAAAAAGGAAGCTTACAAGAAGTGGAAACTTGGACAGATGACTAGGGAGGAGTATAAATATATTGCTCGAGAATGCAGGGGAGTTATCAGGAAGGCGAAAGCACAATTGGAATTGCAGCTGGCAAGAGATGTGAAGGGTAAGAAGAAAGGTTTCTACAGGCATGTTAGCAATAAGTGGGTGATCAGAGAGGGTGTGGGGCCCTTACTGGATGAGGGAGGTAACCTAGTGACATATGATGTGGGAAAAGCTGAAGTACTCAATGATTTCTTTGCCTCTGTCTTCACGGACAAGGTCAGCTCCCAGACAAATGCACTAGGCAACGCAGTATGGGAAGGAGGTGGACAGCCCTTGGTGGGGTTAGGAACTATTTAGAAAAGTTAAACATCTACAAATCCATGGGCCCAGGTTTAATACATCCGAGGGTACTGAGGGAGTTGGCAAGTGTCATTGAGGAGCCTTTGGCCTGTGGAGATCAGAAGAGATCCCGGATGATTGGAAAAAGGCAAATGTAGTGCCCATCTTTAAAAAAGGGATGAAGGACAATCCAGCGAACTACAGACCAGTCAGCCTTGCCTCAGTCCCTGGAAAAATCATGGAGGGGATCCTCAAGGAATCCATTTTGAAGCACTTGAAAGAGGGGAAAGTGATTAGGAATAGTCAGTATGGATTCACAAAGGGCAAGTCGTGCCTGACCGATCTGATTAGCTTCTATGATGAGGTAACTGGCTCTGTGGATATGGGAAAGTCAGTGGATGCGATATACCTTGACTTTAGCAAAGCTTTTGATACGGTCTCCCACAATATTCTTGCCAGCAAGTTAAGGGAGTATGGATTGGAGAAATGGATGGTAAGATGGATAGAAAGCTGGCTAGACTGTCGGGCCCAATGGGTAGTGATCAATGGCTCGATGTCAGGATGGCGGTCGGTTTCTAGTGGAGTGCCCCAAGGAACGGTTCTTGGACCAGTTTTGTTCAACATTTTTATTAATGACCTGGATGGGGGGATGGATTGCACCCTCAGCAAGTTTGCAGGTGACACTAAGCTAGGGGGAAAGGTAGATACGCTGGAGGGCAGGGATAGGGTCCAGAGTGACCTGGACATATTAGAGGATTGGGCCAAAAGAAATCTGATGAGGTTCAACAGAGACAAGTGCAGAGTCCTGCACTTGGGATGGAAGAATCCCAAGCATTGTTACAGGCTGGGGAGTGAATGGCTAAGTAGCAGTTCAGCAGAAAAGGACCTGGGGATTACAGTGGATGAGAAGCTGGATATGAGTCAACAGTGTGCCCTTGTAGCCAAGAAGGCGAATGGCATATTAGGGTGCATTAGGAGGAGCATTGCCAGCAGATCCAGAGAAGTGATTATTCCTCTCTATTCGGCTCTGGTGAGGCCACATCTGGAATATTGTGTCCAGTTCTGGGCCCACCTCTATAGAAAGGATGTGGACGCATTGGAGAGCGTCCAGCGGAGGGCAACCAAAATGATTAGGGAGCTGGAGCGCATGACCTATGAGGAGAGACTGAGGAATTTGGGTTTGTTTAGTCTGCAGAAGAGAAGAGTGAGGGGGGGATTTGATAGCAGCCTTCAACTTCCTCAAGGGAGGTTCCAAAGAGGATGGAGAGAGGCTGTTCTCAGTGGTGACAGATGGCAGAACAAGGAGCAATGGTCTCAAGTTACAGTGGGGGAGGTCTAGGTTGGATATTAGGAAAAACTATTTCACTAGGAGGATGGGGGAGCACTGGAATGGGTTACCTACGGAGGTGGCAGAATCTCCATCCCTAGAGGTGTTTAAGTCTCAGCTTGACAAAGCCCTGGCTTGATTGATTTAGTTGGGATTGGGCCTTGGGCAGGGGGTTGGACTTGATGACCTCCTGAGGTCTCTTCCAGCTCTATGATTCTATGATGCTAAGAACGGCTGTTCTTGCTCAAAAACTTGCAGAGTGTCTACACTGCACGCATGTTCTTGAGCAAGTAAATTTACAGTAAAGCGTCGGAATAGAGGGCTTCTTGCACAAGAGTTATTCCTCTCCCCACAAGGAATAAGCCCTCTTGCGTAAGAGCTCTTGCGCAAGAAGGTAGTGAGGATGGGCAACAGGGGTTTCTTGCGCAAGAAACCCCTATGGCTAAAATGGCCATACTGCCATGGACGCTTTCTTGTGCAAGAAGCCTGCAGTGTAGACGTAGACCATGAGATTGTGTCACGTTTGGTAGCCTCCTCCCTCCACACACTGATGCAAAAGTTAGGGAGTATAAAAGAGTAATAGATAAAAGCCATCAAATTAAGGGGGCCCATATATATAATATATAAATAACACTGCAGGGCACAGACTATCCAATAAGTTCTTGGACTGCATTGAGACAACTTTTTATTTCAGAAGGTTAAAAAAGCTACCGGGGGGAAGCAGTTCTAGATTTGATCCTAACAAATAGGGAGGAACTGGTTGAGAATTTGAAAGTGGAAGGCAGCTTGGGTGAAAGTGATCATGAAATCATAGAGTTCACAATTCTAAGGAAGGGTAGAAGGGAGAACAGCAAAACAGAGACAATGGATTTCAGGAAGGAGGATTTTGGTAAGCTCAGAGAGCTGATAGGTAAGGTCCCATGGGAATCGAGACTGAGGGGAAAAACAACCGAGGAGAGTTGGCAGTTTTTCAAAGGGACATTGTTAAGGGCCCAAAGCAAGCTATTCGATGTGTCGGAAAGATAGAAAATACGGCAAAAGACCGCCTTGGCTTAACCACGAGATCATGCGTGATCTAAAAATAAAAAAGGAGTCATATAAAAAATGGAAAGTAGGACAAATTACAAAGGATGAATATAGGCAAACAGCACAGGAATGCAGGGGCAAGATTAGAAAGGCTAAGGCACAGAATGGGCTCAAACTAGCTACGGGAATAAAGGGAAACAAGAAGACTTTTTATAAATACATTAGAAGCAAGAGGAAGACCAAGGAGAGGGTAGGCCCACTGGTCAGTGAGGAGGAGAAACAGTAACAGGAAACTTGGAAATGGCAGAGATGCTCAATGACTTCTTTGTTTCGGTCTTCACTGAGAAGTCTGTAGGAATGCCTAACATAGTGAATGCTAGTGGGAAGGGGTAGTTTTAGAAGGTAAAATAAAAAAGAGAACAAGTCAAAAATCACCTAGAAAAGTTAGATGCCTGCAAGTCACCAGGGCCTGATGAAATGCATCCTAGAATACTCAAGGAGCTGATAGAGGAGGTATCTGAGCCTCTAGCTATCATTTTTGGAAGATCGTGGGAGACAGGAGAGATTCCAGAAGACTGGAAAAGGGCAAATATAGTGCCCATTTATAAAAAGGGAAATAAGAACAACCCAGGAAACTACAGACCAGTTAGTTTAACTTCTGTGCCAGGGAAGATAATGGAGCAAGTAATTAAGGAAATCATCTGTAAACACTTGGAATGTGGCAAGGTGATAGGGAACAGCCAACATGGATTTGTAAAGAACAAATCGTGTCAAATCTATCTGATAGCTTTCTTTAATAGGATAACGAGTCTTGTGGATAAGGGAGAAGCGGTGGATGTGGTATACCTAGACTTTAGTAAGGCGTTTGATACGGTCTCGCATGATATTCTTATCAATAAACTAGGTAAATACAACTTAGATGGGGCTACTATAAGGTGGGTGCATAACTGGCTGGATAACCGTACTCAGAGAGTAGTTATTAATGGTTCACAATCCTGCTGGAAAGGTATAACAAGTGGGGTTCCGCAGGGGTCTGTTTTGGGACCGGCTCTGTTCAATATCTTCATCGACGATTTAGATATTGGTATAGAAATGCGCTTATTAAGTTTGCAGATGATACCAAGCTGGGAGGGTTGCGACTAATCTGGAGGATAGGGTCATAATTCAAAATGACCTGGACAAATTGGAGAAATGGTCTGAGGTAAATAGGATGAAGTTTAATAAAGACAAATGTAAAGTGCTCCACTTAGGAAGGAACAATCAGTTTCATACATACAGAATGGGAAGCGACTGTCTGGGAAGGAGTACGGCAGAGAGGGATCTAGGGGTATAGTGGACCACAAGTTGAATATGAGTCAGCAGTGTGATGCTGTTGCAAAGAAAGCAAACATGATCCTGGGATGCATTAACAGGTGTGTTGTGAGCAGACACGAGAAGTCATTCTTCCGCTCTACTCTGCGCTGGTTAGGCCTCAGTTGGAGTATTGTGTCCAGTTCTGGGCACCGCATTTCAAGAAAGATGTGGAGAAATTGGAGAGGGTCCAGAGAAGAGCAATGAGAATGATTAAAGGTCTAGAGAACATGACCTATGAGGGAAGACTGAAGGAATTGGGTTTGTTTAGTTTAGAAAAGAGAAGATTGAGGGGACATGATAGCAGTTTTTAGATATCTAAAGGGTGTCATAAGGAGGAGGGAGAAAACTTGTTCATCTTGGCCTCTGAGGATAGAACAAGAAGCAATGGGCTTAAACTGTAGCAAGGGAGGTTTAGGTTGGACATTAGGAAAAAGTTCCTACCTGTCAGGGTAGTCAGACACTGGAATAAATTGCCCAGGGAGGTTGTGGAATCTCCATCTCTGGAGATATTTAAGAGTAGGTTAGATAAATGTCTATCAGGGATGGTCTAGACAGTATTTGGTCCTGCCATGAGGGCAGGGGACTGGACTCGATGACCTCTCGAGGTCCCTTCCAGTCCTAGTATTCTACGATTCTATATCTGAGAGCATGTGGAGTTTGCAAAACATCTCTTGTATACTTGCTTCTGCTATTCCCACAGCCCTAGGCACGTGGGAACAGGAAGACACTGGCCAACCGCTCAGCTTGGTTACCTGCAGAAGAGGCCGTTGTACTCCTAGCATCTTCATGGTGTCGGCATTGGCCAATATCTTCAGGGGGTCAGACGCCTTGGTGACGCCTTCTATCTCTTTGTTGATCTCTGCTAGGACTTGGTTAAGGAAGATGTTCTTGATGTACATGGTGAGGAATTCCCGGAGCGGACACTGTTTGGTTGGGCCAAGACCCAGGGCATGCTCAATCTCCTGAATAAATCTGAAATATAAAAAGGGAAATGATACTTAGCTACTCAATGCAATTACCATGACCTATACGTTGCAGTGTGCCATGCATAAAGCCCAAGAGCTACTATAACGCAATCATTGCAGCAAAGTGGGAGAGGAGGTGTGTGCCACAGAAAAGAAGAGTGTTTGCTCTTGTGCTTTGAAAGAAAAACGGCAGCACACTTCTCCAGACAGCTCGTGTGACAACTAAACGTCTGTTTCACGAACTGGCGGGGAAGAGCCGTGAGATTCAGAGGCACTGGAGTCCTCACAGAGTACACTGGACATAGGCAGGACACTTGAATTATAGCCCTAGCTATGCCACTGAGTGCACCCAATTTGAGATACCTTAAAGCAGGGCTACTCAACTTTAGAAGCCCTGGGGGCCACAATGATACTCACAGAACATGCTGAGGGCCGCAACTTAAGTGTTGTTGCATATACATGCTGTAGTAAGATGAGGGCCTAAAACAAACCCATTCAGCACAGGCCTGGTTTGAGGCCTGAGGCCTAGTTAACAATGGGCAAAACATGGCTAACAAAGCAAAGCTAAGCAGTGAGCAAGAAGCAGGCCCCAGCTCACAGAACTGGGTCTAAAATAACAGAATGATGGACAGAGATGATCTAATGAAAACACGAGGTACAGGGTGATGGGTGGTATCTAAGTAACGTCAGAGGGTGGTAACCTGACAACATAAGAGGGTAACCTGACAATGTCAGAGGGTGGCAACCTGATATGTCAGCAATGAGGTGTGACTTCTTGTACGTGTATATAAGGTGGTGTCTTGGGGGGACAGCCTTTCAATGACCAAAGGGGCAGTGGGACATCCCACTGATTGAGTCATTCCGTTGTGGCAAGTACATATGCGTAGTGGTTCAGTAGAGTCTGACAACTATGACTGTACTTTGCTCTACAATAAACCTGGCTGGGCACCTTCGATCCTTATCTGGTGTGTGGTCTTTGGGGGCCCTCTTGGGGTCTGCTGTGGAGACTAAGTGCACAAGTCGACACGGTACACATCAACGAGTTCACATACAAGCACCCTTCTGGTTATTATCAACCGAGCCAGAGACCTGTGAAGACACCTCGGCAGTAAATCCTGACCAGCCGCCTCCCTGAAGAACTACACATGCAAATATATACATGCAAATATATGCAAATAGCTTCTTTTACACTGACAGGCATGAATACAAAGATTAAGGCAAGACTACACAACACACAGGCCCCATTTAAGTCAGTTCTGCTGATATTAATAAAATGCAATATTTACCCAATTTCCACCCATATGACGGCACTTTTAATGAGCAATGACAGTCCAGGAATTTAACTACTAAAATGCACATCAACAGAAGACCATTATATTGATTCGCCGTTGCAGAGCGTGTTCCCAGTGGAGGCCATCTTCAAAGATTCACCCGCAGGTCGCGTGTTGAGCCCCACGTAAACCCAAACCACACCGCGGGCCACAAACAAATGGGTTGCGGGCCACGTGTTGAGTAGCCCTGCCTTAAAGGCTCCTGATCTTCAGAGAGGGCTGAAAATCTGTGTTCCCTGTAAGCTGGGTGCTTGTGAGGCTGCTCAGGAGAGATTCCAATACGGCCCAGCTGATTAGCAGCGCGCCCACCGCTAGGTTTCTGGTTTTGACTGGCAGTGCACATTTGCACATGAATGTATCCCTCACATGAATGGAAAAAAATCAGCACGTGGATGGAAAAGCTTAGAGGGAAAATTGCTGAGAATCCATTTTATATGGAGGAACCCGAAATATCAGTCACTTTTGAAAATTCTGACCCGCATGTGAACTCGGGCAAAGAAGTTTACCAGCCCGTGACTCTGTTGCCCTTTCTGTAAAATAGGGGTAATGATGTTCCACTTTATTTCAAATAATACCAGCACCTCCCTTTAAAATAGCTCTTTTTATCAACAGATCTCAAAGCACTATACAAAGGAGGTTAGTGTCACTGCCCCCATTTTACAGACAGGGTAAGTGAGACACCAAGAGGTGACCTGACATGCCCAAAGTCACCCAGCCAGGCCAGTGGGAGAACCAGGCATAGAACTCGGATCTCACGTGTACCAGACCGATGTTCTTTCCACTTGGACACAGTGCCTTTCTTAAAGCACTGATTAATCTCTTAGAAAAATCCTTATATGTGCTATGTGGTGTTATTTTATTCCAGGAGAAATGATTGGATGCATTCACTCCCATGCAAGTAGAAGGCATGCTGGCTTATTCTAAATTACACCTCCCCCCTTCATCTCCCACCTTCCTCAAAAATGTCAGCATCTCTTCTATCAACGTAGCTGTATCTGACCGACCTAATTAGCTTGGCTAAGGTGGCACTTCTTCCAGGAACCTCCTCCTTTCACAACGATCAAGCGACACCCTGAAGGCAAAGGTGATTTCTTTGATTTACATTCTACATGACTGAAGTAAAAGGTGTTTTTTTTTTTTAATTACCTGAAGTGATGAGGAGGATAAAAATAGGAGTCTCAATTAATTGATTTATTCTTTTCAGAAGAAAAGTCTATCAATCTACAGTACTGTCATGGCTCCCATTATGGTGGTATCCTGGCACCTTGCAGGCTCATCTATTTACCCTCACCACACTGACACAGGGCAGTGTTTCTCACTTTGTTTTACAGATGAGGAAGGAAGGAAGCCCGTGGTGGAGCAGGGATTTGAACCTAATTCTCCCAAGACAATGCTCTAGCCACTGGACCATCTTGCCTCTCCTGGGGAAGGACTTTTTGAATGGAGGCATTTCTGACATTTCCAAATGCACTTAGCATTTATCAGAGATGTCGAAGCAGTTAGGATGCCTCCAAACAGATCAATATGATTTCCTTAATTGTCCATATTTTCTACTTCCACACGTAGTTCTCTAGATGAGGTAGCTTCGCTTAGCAGGATTGATAGAGTCTCCCCTGTCAATTTCAGCAGCATGATTTCTTTCAAATATAAACCATTTGTTCCCTAATGCTTACACTGCATTGACTTCATCAGTCTAAAATGACACATACAAGGTGAGGCAGCATCTGTATGGGGACCCATTCCGTCTGGTAATAACTTTGAAAATTCACTCAGCTGTCAGAGCTGCAGTGGGACTCCCCCAGCAAAAAGCACATGGAGAGAAACACAAAGGAAAGCAGTTGAGTCCCTTGTTCACGCGGATCGATAAAATGAATAAAGTTAGCAACCCGGGAAAGAGAGAGGCAAGGGAGGCCTCTCTCTGAAATAACACACCCAACCCAATGTCACCAATTTATGTGGACCGACAGTTACTAATGTCCTCAAGGGGACACTTGCCAAGATTGAGCTGTGACCTACTGTACCTTTATATTTGTTCCCACATCTATTGCAATGTTCATATAACTCTTTATATGGATTCCCTTCTTGACACAGGGCTTCTTAGAGAGCATTTCTGATCTGGAAAGCACTTTTAGAAATAAGAATTAACCTTCCCAATACCCCCATCATTGTTCTACAGATGAGAAAAGCAAGGCAGAATGAGCGAGGGCCTAGTTCTACAAATGCGTAAGTGCATGCTGAACTTGAATATAGCCATTGACGTTAAGGGGCCTACTAGCATGTTTACAATTCAAGTCTGTACATAACTACAGGACAGGAGTGTAGATGACTTGCCGAAAGCCACAAGAAGAGTTGGTATCAGACCTGGCATTAGATAAAAAATTCTTGGCTCCCAGTCTCGTGCATTAATTTCTATTCGAAATCTCTCCTAACAACTCCCACTTCAACCAACATAGAACTTGTCTACATTAGAAATGACACCAGATTAGGTAACTATGTGTTCTAATGTTATGTCATTTCTTGACACAGGCAGGACATTAGTGACTTGTTAACATGCAGTAAGGACCAGAAGCATGTCCACAGTGCTTTATGGGATTTGTATTTTACTCGAAACACACTACACAGTAATCACAGTGCATGTGAATGCAGATAGACAGAGATGATTTAGGGCATGTGAAATTAACAGCCATTCGGCAAAGCTTCCAAGAACAATAGTCTAAAGCTACAGAAAGAAAATTCAAGCTAAATATCAAGAAAAAGTTATTGAGAGCCAAAGCAAACAGGTAGTGGACTAGATGACATCATAGAATACTAGGACTGGAAGGGACCTCAACTGGTCATTGAGTCCAGTCCCCAGTAATGGAGATATACCTATCTCATAGAACTGGAAGGGACCTTGAGAAGTCATTGAGTTCAGTCCCCTACCCTCACGGCAGGACCAAGTACCATCCCTGACAGATTTGCCCCAGATCCCTAAGTGGCCCCCTGGAGGATTGAGCTCATAACCCTAGAGTTAGCAGGCCAATGCTCAAACCACTGAGCTATCCCTCCCCCCGAATACTATGGTCAAGGAACTATCAGTGCAGATATTCAAGAATTGTAGGATTAAATGATAATGGTAACAAAAGACAGTGATACGCTGACATTTAAGACTCCATTAAAGTAAGTGGGAATTTTGCATAAGAGTGAGTAAAAACCCACTCGAAGGGAACAGCTAAGCAGGGTGTGTGGTTGCTATAAGTGATTTTTCCCTTCCCTCACTATTTATGATATCATTAAAAAACTGATCTCATGAAAAATATATTTCACACAAAACCCGCTATATTAAAGGAACATTATTAAAGTTGCCAAGTCAGGCTCTCAAAAGCGAGGAAATGCCAAAATTAAGGCTGTTTTGCAATGTTAGTTTGCCCGCCCCCCCGCCCGTGAGTATGCATTATGATATGGTCTTCAAATACATGATCACAAAAAATTTTTCCACACGTTTCTTCCCTCTATGGGTTGGACCGGCTCTGGGGATGAATCGAGATGGTATACGTAATAGCAGGCTTGGACCCTTTAGATCCATCACACCAAGTTCTGTCAGTTGGGTTAACGGAGTAACAGATAGCAGTAGTAGGTTGTCATCCTCTATGTGGATCACCAGGAGAGAGAGAGGTGGGACACTTTCGAAGTGCACTCCACAGATAGCTCCTAACAGCAGAAGAATGAGACGACACAGGAACCTTGGGTTCCCTTCCAGGCGGTAGAGGGGAAGGTGCTCTAATAAGTATAGATTCATCAGCCCTTCCCCCTCCCCCCCCCCCGCAAAGTGTGACTCCCCTTCTGCTCTATCCCCACCAATCTTTTGTCATGTTCCAGTCTTGTCTCTTTCACACTATGGCCTGTCCCTGCCCCATTCTCCTCACCTCATCAGCCCCAGTCTCAGGCTTCTTACCCCAAACATGCCAGGTCTCATCCTTCTGGACCACCTGACCCAATCCCACTCGCCACCCATACCCAGTTCCAGTCTCCTTGCACATTTACTCCCTGTTCCTGACAACTCCCCAACTGCTTCTCCTCAGTCTCCATGCCCAGCCAGTCCCTGGTTCTTTTCACCCAGGTCCTGATCTCATCTGTCTTTCCTCCCGCAACCTGGGCACCATTCGCTCCTCCACCCACATTCCTTGCCCCCGCCCCCCCCAGCCCTGATTCACTGCTCCATTCTTCCTCCTGACCCTCCTCTTCATTTGACTTAGGCAGTATCTTTCTCTATGGGACCTGGGTGCAACAGGGGGCAAGTCCCATTGAGAACTCAGAAAATGAGTCTGCCTGCTCTATGTTCAGGTGTCTGGATCTCAACAGCCTGCAGCAGCCCAGGGTTACAATTTCAGGGAAAGGCCTCTCCAGCTCCCAGCCCCACCTATAATATTGTTTAGATTGACAGGCACGTGTCTACACTATTACTGATTTAAATTTATGACCAATACTTCCCTGAACTCTAGGCATTTACTGATCTTTACAACTGGCCTGAGGCACTTTACTGAATGATCATCATAATTAAGTAACTCAAGTATCTCCACAAAAATACCTTCTAAAAAACCCTCCTCAGTCAATTTGCTCCTCAGCCACCCCATCCAGAGTCTAGGATGAGCAATGTCATTTGGAGTGAAAAACTCACCAATCCAAAATGATGTAAACATTAGATATTGCAAACTTTAGACTCTGGACTAAAACACGGCTGTCATCAGGTGAGGTTCCATCACACCAAGCGAGCCAACAGGCTTCTGGAATCAGATACATTTCCATAAATCCAAATTAAAAATCCCATAAGAAATGATCAACAATCACTTAACTCCGTTTATTCTCCAACTAATGAGATTTTTAGATACACTTTGCTGCCAAACCGGATCATAAGGAAGGGTTGATGCCTCAGGAGGAAGAGCTTTGATTCAAATGGTCTGCTTAGATTGTTTTACTAGAAAAAGAACCCTTCAGATGCAATTTGCAAGAGATTTAAGAAACAGTATCAACAGCCTCATTTAAAACCATCTCTCCCTGGCACATGAAATTTGAAGGAAAAACCCATAAAGGTTAACACGCTGTGGGGTATATTTTCTCGACGAGTGAGAATAAGTCAAATGGCACATCAAGAAAATTCCACTAACACTCGATAATTACACTTATTTAATATAAAAAGCTATAACGCTTTCTCAGAATAAAATTGCAAACCAAGCACACCATCAGATGCTGGACCATGGTCACTGCATATACTCCAGGGTAATCATCCAAAACCCTAATGAAGCTAAGCGAGATTCAACTGATTAGATGTACATTTTTGTGAAATGTCTGCATGGGACAGAAATATTGAAAAGATGAGGAAAAAATGGAAATTTGCATCTCATATCCAATTCACAACCTGTACTTGCAGAGCGATATACAAATTTAACTTGTTTTATCTCTCTATGAAAGCATTTGAGGTGATTTGTGACTACAATTAAGTGCTCCCTGTAGACAGAAAAGCACTTTACGTAAAATGAAGTGCCTTTTTGCAAATGACAGTCGTTTGGATTTTTTAAAAAAGCACATCATTTCAGAATATTTAAGTTATTTTAACTCCCAACTTCGATGACTTCCTTACCTATACTATATGTGGTTTTTTTCTGAGACGATGGATTGATTCAGAAACATACAATATCAATTCTTCCCATGCTTAGGCATTGATTCCTTTTGTTATTAAACCTCTTATAAAAACAAATATCAATGAAAACAAAAAATGCCCCATTGAATTTCAGTAACAGCAGTAGCTTTAGTTAAGCCTACCCTGATTTAACTGATGATGCTATTATTGGAAAGTGCCCCCCAAAATAAACTATGGGCTTTTATTTTCAAAAGCATGTAAATCATTTCGGAGCACAAGTCCTGCTGAAAGTCAAAGGGACTTGTGCTCCGAAGTTACTTGGGTGTCTTAGCTACACATAATAGACAGGTTTTTCTAACACAACTACTCCAGAATCATTTCATGTTTATTTCACTTTAGATTATTTTGTATTATTATAATTTATAATAATAATAATGGAGGAAAGTTCTCAGAATGTGGTAGGTGCATTCCATACATTGAAGGAGGAAATCCCAATCTAAGGGTATGTCTAAGCTTGCAGGTGTGTTGATACACTGGTGTTGATTTAGCAGGTCCACTGAAGATATCTAATTCAACGGGAGAGCACTTTCCCATCCATTTGTGTACTCCACCTCCCTGAGAAATGTAAAGCAAGTCGATAGGTAAGTTGATCTAAGTTGTGACTCCAGTTACATAACTAGCATAGCTGAAGTCAACGTAGTGTAGGTAGATTTACCGTGGTGTCTACAGGAGATGCTCTCCCACTGGCTTACCCTACTCTCCTTCAGCAGTTAGAGTTCTGGAGTGAACGAGAGAGTTCTCTGCCATCAACTTAGCAGGTCTGCTCCAGACCCACTAAATTGACACTGATGCATCGATCGCAGCAGTGCTGATTTACCAGTAAGAGTAGACATGGCCTGAGATTAGGCAACAGACAGAAAGGATCAGAACTGGCAGTACATACACAAATCAGCTGAATTCACTGTATGCAGCACAGCCAAAGAGGGGTCTATAAAAAGCTTTTCATTGTGAATGGTTTTCCCAAAATCATTTTTCAGACATTAGGGTAATTCTAGATTGATAAAGAATTAATAAACAGTGAAGTCTGTGAGGCTGTGAAATAGGCACCCCCAGGAAGTGGTGGAAGCTTCATATCACACACAAGGCAACTGTATAATGCATTGGAAAAATATACCCTGGGGACCAATCTTATAACGGTGTAACGGATGGACTAGATGAACCAGCAGAATTGTTGTAACCCTATTTTTTTTTTGCCTCAATTTCTACTTTACTGGCAGACTCAGGGTACATATACACAGCAGGGCAAAAGTCGAATTAAGCTACACAACGTCAGCTATGTCAATTGCGTAGCTGAAGTCGAAATAGCTTAATTCGGCTTTTGGCGCTGTCTACACAGCAGGAAGTCAAAGGAAGACCACTCTTTCTTGGACTTCCCTTACTCCTTGTGAAATGCTGGTTACAGGAGTCAGAGTAAGAAGCCCATTATTTCAAAATTATTTTGAAATAACGGGCTTGCTGTGGAGACATGCACTCTGTTATTTCGAAATAAGATGAGTTATTTTGAAATAAGCATGCAGTGTAGACATAGCCAGAAATTGCTTCTCCACTGCTATATGAAAGTATCTAACAACAAAATAAGGCATCATTTAATCCTAAAATCATAAGTCATAGAATCCTAGAACTGGAAGGGACCTTGAGAGGTCATCGAGTCCAGTTCCCTTGCCCTCACGATCAGACCAAGCACTGTCTAGATCATCCCTGACAGGTGTCTGTCTGTCTAATCTGCTCTTAAATATCTCCAGTGATTGAGAATCCATAACTCCCCCCTTGGCAATTTATTCCAGTGTTTAACCACCCTGACAATTAGGAAGTTTTTCCTAATGTCCAACCTAAACCTCCCTTGCTGCAATTTTAGCCCATTGCTTCTTGTCTTATCCTCAGAGGCCAAGGAGAACAATTTTTCTCTCTCCTCCTAACACAACACCCGTTTAGATACTGGAAAACCGCTATCATGCCCCCTCTTAGTCTTCTCTTTTCTAAACTAAACAAGGCCAATTCTTTCAGTCTTCCCATATAGCTCATATTTTCTAGACCTTTAATCATTCTTGTCGCTCTTCTCTGGACCTTCTCCAATTTTTCCATATCTTTCTTGAAATGTGGTGCCCATAACCGGACACAATACTCCAACTGAGGCCTAATCAGCACAGAGTAGAGCAGAAGAATGACTTTTCATGTTTTGCTCACAACAGTCCTGTTAATGCATCCCAGAAGTAGAGGTGGTTAAAGAAAGTGGGTTATACAATCAATCCCTTTGTTGATGCAGAACTATTCCCTTCATTAATTACACTGTTGAATAATTACTCTTGTCCACATTTTAGCATCTCAAGTGGTATCATTAAGCTTCCCTTGATAAAATATTCCCCAGCTTGATAGATCTCACTGTTGGGAAGCTTGGGCAACATTTAGCCTAAATTGCCTTCTTTACATTTCATCCTGTTATGCCCATGTATCACCTTACACAGTTTTTGCGTCTTCCTTGCTTCCCTTCAAATACTTAATAAAGACATGGCAACTTCTCCAACTGCAAAGTAATCTGGATCAAAGAAGGGAACAAGTCCCAAAATCCTAGAACACACACAGAGAGCATCCTGACAGACACCCCCTCTCCTTTATAACTTGGGGGATTCAGATCAAATATCCCTGCTGACTGCAGCTGTGACTGTGTGGGGTGGGGAGAGAAGTGATTAAATAGCGTCCTATGAAACTGGTGCTACAGAGTGCTTATAATACACTCAGTTTACAAGGAAATTACTGTCTTGCTTTTTTCCATCCTCCTTAAATAGCTATTTTCTGTACCAGGCTGATTGACAACACCAGGCTGGAACAGAAGCCCATCCTCATCGCAATCCTCATTCTCTTTCATCCTCCCATGCCTTTCTTTGCTCTTGAAGTGAAATCTATTGAGGCTTCTGACGTGCCAAGTGGTTCTGATTACTACATATGTACATAGCATTACAAACACAATAAAAATAAAACAGCTGCCATTGCGGATACCCCTGAGATCATTTGCCTCAGAAGACCCATCCACCAAGTAGATACTAACATGGTATTTTACAGTATTGTACCGAAATAGGATTTTCACAGAAAAATTAGACCGCTGGGAATTATTTTGGTTGCAGTATTATAAGATACCACTGAATTGACGTTTCTGTGAGGAATATGCTAATGATAAATAACTGAACCAAGTGGAAGGTAAAGTAGCTGTCTACACGGAAAAGATGGTGAAGGGAAGAGTATGTAAGAAATGGACTCTGAAATGCCACCTAGGTGGCAAAGCACAAACTAACGGAATGGGCAGGCACAACTCCTTACTGAAATCCATCCAGAGTGGATTGATTTACAATCTTGTCTCAGATAAACACTTAAGTTTACCTCAGAATAAGAAGCATTCCCTGCACTTACTACAGGGCATACCCAGGCAATACGGCAAATGCTGAGGTAACAGTTATCTAAGAAAGGTCCCTTTTTTGAGAGCCCAATAAATCGTAGGTACCTGTCATCAAAGTAACTAGACGTCAGTTTAATGCAAGTTAACTTATCTGTCGTCTAAAGTAGTAGAGAGTACAGAGACCTGTCTTCAAATCCTGACTGAGATCACCAGCTTCTGCCCCTATTACAAAAGCACTGCACATTTTGGCTGGGTGGCTAATCTCTGCTCAGTGCGGGGAAAACAGAGTTTGCAAGTCAAGACTGTAATACACCCGATAGAGGGGAAAAGAGCGTTGGACAGGGTAATATACAGCACTTGCCCTTGTAATACACTGCAATACCAGTTGGAACAGAAGTTACATTCAGTCAAACATTATAGGGCTGAATCCTGTAGGGTATTTTAAGCAAGAGTTTGGACTAGATTACCGTAACGCCCTCTTCGGTGTGAAATTCATGAAATCAGAAGTCCCTACTCCCTGCTAACACTGACTTCAACAAGCTTTTTGGGTGAATAAAGACTTCAGGATTTATCCCTGTGGCAGCATAAGGGAGGAAGAATAATGGTCTTGGGACTAAAGAACTAGGATCCAGGCAGTTTGGATTCCATTTTGCATTCTATCACAGATTCCCTGTGTATTTTACAAGTAATTTGCTCTGAAGTGGCTATTGTTGAGTAACTAGTTCAGGGGTTGGCAACCTTTCAGAAGTGGCGTGCCAAGATTTAACTTATTCACTTCTATTTACAGAGCTGCGTGCCGGGGGCGGGAGGGGAAAGGGGCAGGCTGCGTATGGTGACCATATTTTCAGAACCAGCTGCAGCTAGGGCGAACGCTTTAATTTAAATTATTACACAGCCTAAACGTTTTAACTCTCTCATGTTTATTTAAAATGAAGTTTGATAAAGTAAGTAAAATATTAACTTATGTCCAACACAAAAAAGGTTTCAAAGTTTTCATTATTTATGGCAGGGGTGGGGAACCTTTTTTGGGTCAGGGGCCACTGATCCACAGAAAAATCAGTTGGGGACCACACAAGTGAGAAGCAAAAATAACCTCCTCCAAAACCCGCAACCCTCACTGATGTGGCCCCCAACTGAGACACCTCTAGCACGCCAGCCTCACGAGGTGAGGGGAAGTGATAGGGAGGACTGAGGCTCCCATAGGCCAGATTTACTTTTCTGGGGTTCTGGAGTTAGTGGATTTTATGGACCCCTTTCGGCTCTAGAGTAGCGACAAAAATGAGGGGTTCAGTACGTGGGACAAGGCTGCCAGCAAGTGGGATAGGAATGGAGAGCGGGATCTGGGCTGCAGAAGGGGGAGAGGTTGCGAGGTCCCGGTGGGAGGTAGGGTGTATAAGGAGGCTGGGAGGGGGGTGTCTGGCCAGGTGGAGGTACAGGAGCAGGATGAGGGTAGAGTGTCTGGCCAGGAGGAAGGGTTGGTGTCAGAGCAAGCTGCGGCGCAGGATACTGGTAGTATGACAGGAGTGACTGAAGGGGAATGGCGTGTGGGGGTCTGGGCATGAGGGGGGATACTTACCTGGCTTCATGCCCCCTTGATAGCTCGCTGCCGTTCTCTCAGTGGGGTGGGGTGGGGAAGGGAGAGGTAGGGAGCTCAGCCCTCCCCCTTCCATCACGCAGCAGGGAGCCCATGCAGCCAGGAGGCTGCAGCACCAGCTCTGGCTTCCTGCTTGGAGGGTTCGCAGGAGGCGGGGTGGGGGTTGGGGAGGGGAGGTGAAGAAATCCCCAACCTTCTCTGCCAGACCTGGCTTGCAGCAAAGTGACAGAGCGAGTGGCTCCATGCGCTGCTGCTCTCCCAGCAGAGTGGGGATGGGTGGGGGAAGAGAGAACAGCAGCTCTCGGAATGCACCTGCTGAGCCCGAGCGCCCCTGCCCCGCAGCGCCCCATCTGGGCACTGCGTGGTCGCTCCCGGGGCTAAAACAGCAGCTTCAAGGTGCCAAGGTCTGGGAGCAGCTCCACCGGCTATTGCCTCAGACCCGGCCGCCCCCCCTCACCAGCAGTGGCAGCCACTATAACAACAAGCGGCCGCCTGGAGATGGAGGAAGAGGCGGTGTGGCCGGACTGGGGCCCCGCGTGGCAGAGGCTGGACTGGGGCCCCACGGGGGGAGGGAGGGTGCCCTGCAGTGGTGGGGCAGTCGCAGTGGGTGGCAAGGGCTCACCGGGACTCAAAGAATGTTCCAGACTCCAAAAACTGTGTGCCATTGGAAGCCGCCCAAGCCCTGTAGCAGCAGGGCTGAAGCGGAGATAGCCAAGAGGAGCAGTGTCCTGGGAGGCTGGTGGCAAGGGACCTCCCTGATCTGGCAAATTCCCTCATTTGGGACAGGTCAGGTCCCGAGGATTCTGGACCACCGAGGTCCAACCTGTACTCTCAAAACCACTCCAGCTCATCTGAGGAAGTGGGTTTTGCCCACAAAAGCTCATGAGCCTATATATTTTGTTAGTCTCTAAGGTGTCACAGGACTATTCATTGTTCTCAAAACCACAGTATACCTGTAGAACGTAAAGCACTACCTTCTCCCTATTATTTCTACAGGGCCAAAGGCGTGAGCTGCACTTGACGGACACAAAAAAGGTTCCCACTCCAAGGAACTTACAATAAAAGGACCTCATCTGACTCCCGCTGAAGTTAATGAGAGTCTTTC
The DNA here is from genome assembly GCA_019425775.1 of Rafetus swinhoei. Classification (NCBI taxonomy): domain Eukaryota; kingdom Metazoa; phylum Chordata; order Testudines; family Trionychidae; genus Rafetus; species Rafetus swinhoei. The sequence continues at coordinate 343,409,566 of CM033437.1, read as the reverse complement.
CTCTTAATTAGACATTGTAAATGCACTGGAGAAGGGGAAATAATGTAACAAATGCATCTATTTCCCTCCTTGTTACTTGGCTAGCTCATTTTAACCACCGTACTGCATTACCACAAAGCCAATTTCCAGTTTTAACCTACACGGTCTAATTCTCATCTCTATGCACCCAAGTCACTTCCATTTACTTTAATAGGAAACAGGTATGTGCATTCAGGAGAGGAAAGGCCCCATAAAAAAGGAGGGCTCAGCTATTGTAGAAGTTCGTTTTAGGTCCACCTGGTCTGGATTTCAGCCGTCTCCTAACACAGGAAATCTTCATTAAGTGAAAATATCTTTCTGCTCCGATTCAGCTGAGCAGTCGTTGAGGTGCACTGCTCCAAAGGCTCTCCCCCCTCTCTTCGTTTTAATCACAGTGGAGGTGGATCTCATTACAGAAGTAATGATCTCCACAACAAAGGCTGCGCAGTGTAATTAATGTGGTGCAAACATTAGCAAGATGCAGCCTGATGCAAAGTTTTTGGAAAGGTCATTTGACTGCCAGGCGGATTACACGTTAGCTATCCTCTAATACCTTGCGAGGGCAAGCTTCGGGAGGCTGCTGCGTTATCTCTACGTGGTCTGGCAGTGAGCACAACATAACAGATATTCAGAGATGATTCTTCCCAAGGTGGTAAATTGAAACCATTTACGACCCTCTTTAAGGAAGTCGGTTTTGTTTCCACAGCAGCAAGACCGAAGATCTGAAAACCATTATTGTGTAAGGAAAGCTATGAAATGAATACAAACGTTACAGTCTGGACAAGGCACTGGAAAATACATCATGGGTAACACTGGCAGTGGGGTGAATTTAGATGAGCTAACAGGCAGTTCTCTTCTCTCTCTGATTTCTATTATTCAGGTAGTATCCATGGAAATTTGGGAGAAAATGCAGGGTTATCCAAGCCAGATTTTGATCCCATTTATAACCACGTAGAAGCAATTGGCTTAACCAGAATGAATCCCTATTTACACTGGTATCAGAGCGGACTAGAATCCTGTGACATTTATAGCATCCGAAGTCTAACTTCATTCCATTTTTACCTCTACATACTATTATGTTGTAGCTGTTAACTCTCCCCCCTGCTATAGATGAATCAAGGCAATAATTACCTGGCAAATATCCATTACCACAGTTGACTTGTCAAACCAGAACTGTTTAGCCATAAAACTATTATAATCCAGGATAATCAGATTCTACTGGGTAATAGGCATGATTAGGGGGCTGGAGCACATGACCTACAAGGAGAGGCTGAGAGAATTGGGCTTATTTAGTCTGCAGAAGAGAAGAGTGGGGGGTTGATAACAGCCTTCAACCTCCTGAAGGGGGATTCCAAAGAAGATGGAGAGAGGCTGTTCTCAATAGTGACGGATGGCAGAACGAGGAGCAATGGTCTCAAGTTGCAGTGGGGGAGGTCTAGGGTGGGTGTTAGGAAAAACTATTTCCTTAGGAGGGTGGGGAAGCACTGGGATGGATTCCCTAGACAGGTGGTGGAATCTCTATCCCTGGAGGTTTTTAAGTCCCAGCTTGACAAAGCCCTGGCTGGGATGATTTAGTTGGGGTTGGTCCTGCTTTGGGCAGGGGGTTGGACTCAATCACCCAGGTTCTACATGACAATGTAGTCCCACCATATTGTGCTTGTGGCCCTAGACCACAGCCACCACTCAGGATAAGGGGGTTTTATTTGCTATCGGAATCTGCCGCCACTCCTTAAGGAGAGCTTGCACACGCCCCTTAAGAAAGCGAGCTGTATCTTTCTCATGGCGCCAAGCCACTGCCAAGTTGTCCACCACTGTGTCTTGCGACCCCACTTCTTCCTCCTTTCACCACAATGAGAGTTGCACTCGCGCCATCATTCCACGTTGGATCCATGGCTGGCCATATGGGCAAAGGAGCATAGCTACGCAGAACTGGTTACATGTTGTGATTCGCCTCATTCATATCATTTCTGCTCTGACCCCAGAAAGGCTGAACATTCTCTCACGCAATGGAAGCCCATTTCTAGAGTAGCTCAGTTAACTGTGACCACTATACACCATGGGATGAGTCCCCAGACCAGTGTTTCTTCAACTGTGTTCCGTGGCACACCTGTGTGCCGCGAGGCAGGAGGTGGTGTGCTGCGGAGAACAACAGAGTTCAAAATGGCTGCCCTTAAAGGGGCAGGCGACCTTTTTTCTTTGGGGGGGTCAATAACTCCCCTCCCCCCCTTTTTTTTTGCTCAACAAAAAAAAAATTGTGGTGTTCCTCATAAAAAAAATTGTTTGGTATTCCTCGATCTTAAAAAAGTTTAAGAAACACTGCCCCAGACACTTTAGTGCCACACAAGTGCCCACTGGGCCAGTGTGATTGTAGGACACTGCAACCACGTGCACTTAATTCCTCTGTTATTTTACAGTGTGGCCGCCCTCCCTTCATGATAGGGAAGTTAGTTGAGGATGGATCACTTGAGTTCACTCTGTAGTGTAGCCACTCCCCAAATGAGAAATGGCTGTAATTGCAAGCTCTGTCAAATCAAAAAGACTGGGACTTTCCAGCTTCGAAAAGAGCTGGATATGATGGGGGGGGGGGGGGGGGGGGAGATATGATAGAGGTCTGGAAAAATCAGGACAGGTATGGAGCAAGTGAAGAAGGTAAAGTTATTTACTTGTTCCCATAACATAAGCACTAGGGGTCACCAGATGAAATTAGTAGGTAGTAGATTTAAAGCAAACAAAAGGAAGCTTTTCTTAGAATCATAGAATACTAGGACTGGAAGGGACCTCGAGAGATCATCGAGTCCAGTCCCCTGTCCTCATGGCAGGACCAAATACTGTCTAGACCATCTCTGATAGACATTTATCTAACTTACTCTTAAATATCTCCAGAAATGGAGATTCCACAACCTCCCTAGGCAATTTATTCCAGTGTTTGACCACCCTGACAGTTAGGAACTTTTTCCTAATGTCTAACCTAAACCTTTTCTTGATGCAGCACAAAGTCAACCTGTGGAACTCCTTGCCAGAAGAGGTTGTGAAGACCAGGATTTTAACAGGGTTCAAGAAAGAGCTAGATAAATTCATGGAGGTTAGATTGATCAATACTTATTAGCCAAAATGGGTAGGAATGGTGTCCCTAGCCTTGTTTGTCAGGGGCTGGAAATGGATGACAGGAGAGTGATCAAGTGATGATTCCCTTTTCTGTTTCCTCCCTCTGGAGCACCTGGCATTGGCCACTGTCAGAAGACAGGACACTGGGCTAGATGGACCTTTGGTCTCAGTATGGGTGTTCTTATGTTCTTACTTCAGGATGGCACTGACAACTATCGGCGGATGTACACAGCCTGCTTTGCATTTACTCCACTCTGGAGGGTTCACTGTCAGCTCGGTACACTTAACTTGCTGACACAGGCACTCCTTTTCCTCTTTCCACGCCACACTGCCACGGTGTTGCTTCTCTGGATAACTGTTCAGAAACGACTGATGATACTGCTGTAACGAACTGGTGCTAGGCTTTTTGATTATTCATGGCGACCAATATACAACATACTTAATTACTGGGAAAAACAAGCCAGGCACACCAATGAATCACGACAAGGCTGCCAGCATCAAGTTTAAAATAATCCCAATGGAGCATATTTTAATACAGTTACATTGGAAGGCAATGCTTTGTAACAGAGGTGGGAAAGAAGGAGACTTCCCAATTCTCCACAATTAAAATTAACCCAGCCTTTAGCATCGCTGTTGTCTTCTGAACGCCCGCTTCAGAAAGATAGTGAAGGGAACTGGGCTTTTTGAGACACGTATTTATTCATCACGTAATATGTCTCATCAGATTCATCTCCATACACACACAGAGGCCTTTTCCTTTATAGCACTTCAGTGTGAAGGGAAAATTCTAGCTTCGGTACATTTAGTGCAGTAGGAGACATGAAACCAATGGTGCCTGCTGCTCCCCCCATAAAAGTTTCCTTCCATTCAGTACTTCATCCTTCTAAGCTACATAAATTGAGTTCCATGCAGTTTACAGGAGGGGGAGGGCTGGTGGGCTGGCTTCTTTCAGAACAGGTCCTAAAAAGCCCAGATCCTCTCTGCTTCTTGTGGACCCTTTGTCACATTGCTTAAGAATGGGCTCTTGCTCTCGGCCACATTTTTTACTATTCCCAACACTGTGTAGCATGCTGTCTATTTATTATTCTCCACCCAGCGGTGGCTGCATTGGAGTGCGTAGTATACATTTCACATATAATATTCAATAAAGTCTGGGAGCTTTTGGAATGTAATGTGCTGCATCCATGTATAACATTTTTATATGGAGGCTTCTGTAACGGGCGCCATTTCTTAAAAACTTCCCCTCCCGTACAACCAATTGTGCTATGAACAATACAGTATCTGGATTCCAGGCACGTAACATTTACTCTCAGAAATGTACCTTGATTCCCTACATGTGGTGTTGCTCCTTCTAGTCTCTCTTGTAAGAAGGTGAAAGGTCTTCCAGAGTATTAGCTAGACTATAGGGCCAGATGTCAAGGGATCTGCTACGTCTACCACCAAGTGATTGGGAAGGAGTCACTTTGAGATTCTGTTTCCCCTTCAGTAACGTGGCAATAATGATATTTGCTTCCTTCGCAGGGCTGTGGTGAGGGTTAAGGAATGGTTGCAAAGTGCTGTGAGCTCTAGAGAAAGAAGGCCCTATAGAAAAGCAGAGCATAATTATTATTTGCATTGAGGTGAAGGTCTCTTCTGAAAAACGTGCCACGCTCTGCTTCTCTGATTTTGTTTCAGCGGGTACAATGCTTGGCTAATGGGCAGAGCAGAGAGCTATAATGCAGGGCGAGATATGAGGAAGACTCCAAGCAATACAGTCAGCCTTCAACCCGAAGTCTCGCTGTGATTCTCTGTATGTTTTCTGTGACAACGGAGCTGTTATGGAAAGACTTTTCGGTTTTATGCACTTTGAGGACGCACAGAACTGAAGCAAGGCATGGACCAAGCACAGTTGGGGCAAGCTTCCCCCGGCGCTGGCTCTCCAGGCTGCACGGCATCCCACCGCACTACAACTCATATTCCAATCCAAGCCCCCTCCTCTCTTCGCCAAGGCACCATGAACCCCGGCCTGCAGCACTCCGAATGATTCCAGTCCTAGCCTGCACTTGACCACCTGCCCATTGTGCCAAACAGCCCAGCAGCTTTGTGGTGTTGATGGCTATCCAAAGAGATATGAACAAATGACCTACTGCCGATCCAGGAACAATTTAAATTCAAGATTGAAGAAGCAAAACACGAATGTACTAAGCATGGCCGAAAGAGGAGCTTCAGTACGTTTATTTACAAGCATCGAAGGCAGATATACTGGCTGGGAGTATAGTCCAATAATCAGAGCAGGGAACTATGGGTCATCTGAAGAAGTGGGCTGAGCCCACGAAAGCTCATGATACCATCTACATGTTTTGTTAGTCTATAAAGTGCTACCAGATCATTTGTTGTTTTTTAAGTTTATCCTGTACAGACTAACTCGGCTACCCTGTGAAGCGGCAGTCCTATTGTCAGTTTTGCTGTTGACGTGCCATGGAACTAGAGACAAAGCCTCAGGTTCCCTGTCTGTAAAATGGATAGAATATTAGTCAACTAATCAACAATAGGTATGGCACTGTAAAAGAGAGAAACCCCACAAAAAATGCAGGGAGCCCTTACTTCACTGGAGGGCAACCTGTGGCCCTCTGGGGCACTACCTGTGGCCCGCGGGCCCCTAGTTTGTCCCCCACCCCCACACGCTTCTTGTGATCTGGGGCACCGGAGCCTCACACTACCTACTCCTCCCCGTCCCTCTCAGATTTTTCGGGGTGTCATGAATTGCCTGATTCGCGCTCCGTCCCTGCTCCTCCCTCTCCTTTCCAGCGCTGGAATCAGCTGTTCACTGCTTTCCAGCTCAGGAAGGGAGAAGGAAGAGTGGGGACGGCACTCCAAAAGTGCTGGGAGGGGAGAGGGGCAGGAAAGTTCAGGGCTCCAGGGCCAGCGAATGAGAGGGACGTAGGGGAGGGGAAGAGACACAGGTGGAACCCCAGTGGGCCTCAGGCTGCTGCCACCCACAGAGGTGAAGAAGGGCCACTCACGTGTCTCACTCACTTTTCGTGGTTGCCCATCCCTGCCACCCTTTAAAGAGCTTACAATTGAAGCAAGCCTGAAAATCCATCTACTAATCCCTGGCTCATCTATAGAGGTGTCGTGATGCTTAATTAAATGATAATATGAAGAAAGACTTTGGGCCAGATTTGTAAAGGTATTTAGGTGCCTAAAGAGGACAGCCGGCAGCGAGTGGGATATTCAAACGAGCCAGCGTGTGTCGGTGCATAATGAGGCATTGCTCAAAGAGGGTAGCGGGAAGGTGGTCTGGGCAACCTTGTTTTCCTCCTTTTTCTCCTCTCAAAGTTAGATGGAATAGAATCCCATGGGTGAGGGTGACGGGCTGTAAAAACTTGTCAATTTCAGTAACAGTAGAGTTCACAGAGTAGAGGCACGTGTGTTAACGAAGGATATTGGGGGACTGCTGCAGGAAGGCACAGTTAAGGCTGCATGGACAACCTTAACTGTGCATTTGCTGGATTTCCTAAATTTGAGTTTTGCTTTCACAGGTGCACAACATACCACTAAGCAATGTTCATTCTATGTTAATACAATTGTTTCCCATTGAATGGTAAATCCTCTTCTCCCCCCCAAATGCCTTATGAAAACAAGGTTTGTTGATGACAGACCTAGGATGCATAAAAGATCAATGCTTCATGCTGCTTTCCGAACAGAGAAGCTTTTAACAAAACAATTAGTAGTAGGATTATTTCAAATAATTAGTAGTAGGATTATTTCAAATAAGTATTAGTAGGATTATTTCAAAATCTGATCTGGTGGCAGATTCTTGCATGTTGGAATCCTACAACTCCCCAGTATGGACTCCTGTAAAAAGCAGCATATGCCGACTATAAATCTTTAAAATGGCTCTATTAATAGAGTGGCTGTGGTGACAGCTTTATAAATGGGCACCATCTCTATGCAAACTGTGTTTTATTAGATTGCATTATAATGATTTGTAATAAGAATGCAAAGATGAATTTAAAGAGGCTGGATATGCAGAAAAAACTCCATTCAGCTGGAGGGTTTCAAAGCCTGCGAGTTTGGCGTGGCAGACGTCACGCCTGCAACGACAGACATTATCAGATTAGCTTTGCTACAGTTCCGTGCTCCGCCGCATGCTTTTTCCAATCAGATAACAACAGACTAATAACTGGCTTTATGTCTGTCAATCCAATTACTTCCTATTTGGTATGTTGCTGACACTCCATTAAATAAGCAGACAGATGGCACGCTCTTTCATTATCATCCAACTGATTTATTAGCCTCTAGTGCGCATAACCAGGGTGCAGCCAATCAATTATATCAGGCGTCCTTAGTCCCAAAACTCACCAGGGCAAATAAAAGGGCTGATACAAAGAAAAATAACCTAAGCCTCCATCAGTGGATGCCTCAAGGACCAATCTATGCATCCATCCAGTGGCACCTAGATAATTATATTTTCATGTAGTTATCTTCCCAACACCCCTGAATATTATCACCCCCCTTTTACAGATGAGGAATGAAGATAAAGACTGATTAAGGGACTTGCCCACGGTTATGAAGCAAGTCTCTGGCAGATTAGGGTCTCCCAGGTTCCCATCCTTCTGCCTTCGCACAGGGCTATGATCCCATCTCCCATACCGGTAAAAGTTTACTTAGATGTGATGGCAAGGAAGAGGAAGGAGACCAGCTACATTTGACTTGTGGCAGAGACTAACTCCACTAACTGTGGTGTTAACATTTCCCAATGCAGGGGTTACAAGCTTCATCTAGTGTACGATGGGTGACTTGGGGAACATCCCACTAAAGCAAGGAAATGCACAGAAAGTGCAGGGAAACAGGAATTATAAACCCAGCAAAACCGATTTACATGGAGCTCAGATAAAAAAATGCAACTGTCTCTAAGTGATGGGGAAAGATGATCTCAGCTTGTTTCAATGCATGCAGTGCAAAGCTGGGTCTGATTTAATCTTGTTCTAAATGGAAGGTGTTCATGAGAACGACAGGTTGAGTTTGTGACTGATGAAAATCTACTGCTGGAGGATCAAGCCTATTGGTTAAGGAAAGAAATCTCACAATGCCCCTTTGTAAGCGAGGGAAATTGAGGCACACAGATGTCAGTGGATCTGATTTTCAGCGGTGCCGGCCATAAAGCTGCTCAATGAAGTCAATGAGATACACAAGTCATCAGTGACTTGTGCATGGTCAGAGAGAGAGCCAGGAATGGAACTCCAGAAGCACTGGGCTGTGCAGCCCAATAGCTACAGATCTTTGAATCACAGAATACTAGGACTGGAAGGGACCTCGAGAGGTCATCGAGTCCAGTCCCCTGCCCTCATGGCAGGACCAAATACTGTCTAGACCATCCCTGATAGACATTTATCTAACCTACTCTTAAATATCTCCAGAGATGGGGATTCCACAATCTCCCTGGGCAATTTATTCCGGTGTTTGACTACTCTGACAGTTAGGAACTTTTTCCTAATGTCCAACCTAAACCTCCCTTGCTGCAGTTTAAGCCCATTGCTTCTTGTTCTATCCTCAGAGGCCAAGAAGAACAAGTTTTCTCCCTCTTTCTTATGACACCCTTTTAGATACCTGAAAACCACTATCATGTCCCCCCTCAATCTTCTCTTTTCTAAACTAAACAAACCCAATTCTTTCAGCCTTCCTTCATAGGTCATGTTCTCTAGACCTTTAATCATTCTGGTTGCTCTTCTCTGGACCCTCTCCAATTTCTCCACATCTTTCTTGAAATGCGGTGCCCAGAACTGGACACAAGACTCCAACTGAGGCCTAACCAGCAGAGTAGAGCGGAAGAATGACTTCTCTGTCTTGCTCACAACACACCTGTTAATGCATCCCAGAATCATGTTTGCTTTTTTTGCAACAGCGTCACACTGCTGACTCATATTCAGCTTGTGGTCCACTGTAACCCCTAGATCCCTTTCTGCCGTACTCCTTCCTAGATAGTCGCTTCCCATTCTGTATGTGTGAACCTGATTGTTTCTTCCTAAGTGGAGCACTTTGCATTTGTCTTTATTAAACTTCATCCTGTTTACCTCAGACCATTTCCCCAATTTGTCCAGATCATTTTGAATTATGACCCTATCCTCCAGATTAGTCACAACCCCTCCCAGCTTGGTATCATCTGCAAACTTAATAAGCGTACTTTCTATGCCAATATCTAAATCGTTGATGAAGATATTGAACAGAGCCGGTCCCAAAACAGACCCCTGCGGAACCCCACTTGTTATACCTTTCCAGCAGGATTGTGAACCGTTAATAACTACTCTCTGAGTATAGTTATCCAGCCAGTTATGCACCCACCTTATAGTAGCCCCATCTAAGTTGTATTTGCCTAGTTTATTGATAAGAATATCATGCGAGACCGTATCAAATGCCTTACTAAAGTCTAGGTATACCACATCCACTGCTTCTCCCTTATCCACAAGACTCGTTATCCTATCAAAGAAAGATATCAGATTGGTTTGACATGATTTGTTCTTTACAAATCCATGCTGGCTGTTCGCTATCACCTTGCCACCTTCCAGGTGTTTACAGATGATTTCCTTAATTACCTGCTCCATTATCGTCCCTGGCACAGAAGTTAAACTTACTGGTCTGTAGTTTCCTGGGTTGTTCTTATTTCCCTTTTTATAAATGGGCACTATATTTGAGAGTGACAGAGTCAATGCTGGGGTGACTTGGGCACCTCTTAGACTCTCCTCATCACCAAGGTTAACAACTAGTAGCTTGAAAGGGATCTAGAAACAATCTGTCCCCTCACTGTGAATAATAGCACCAAGGGAGCACCAGAACTTGGCGTCATAGTTACAGAAAACAGAGGGGTCATTGCACTATGATGCACTAACAGGAAGGAAGCATTAGGGTGCTAAGCCACTCCGAACAGCCAACTTTACAGCTCTTTAAGGAGGATTATGCTCTTAAAATCTTGATTTGAGGAGAAACCAGTCATTAACTGCGGCACCATCATTCCTATATCATTCCATCCATTAAGAAGCATCTGCAATCCACAACATGCCTGTCTCTGCCCATTCTATCCACCTACAGCAGGGGTTCCCAACTTGGGGTACACGTACCCCCAGGTGGTACGAGAAGCTTGTCAAGGGAGTACAGGGAATATTTGGTAAAGAACTAGATTATCCTAATTGAAATATTCCAAAAGTAGTAGTGTTAGTGAAAAAAGTTGTGGATTCTAGAGTCTAGAATTTATCTCCTTTCATATTGAATAGGGAGAACGGGAAGGTTTACTAAAAGCCAAGGGGGTACGGGGACTGAAAAAGGTTGGGAACCCCTGATCTACAGGGAACGGAAGAGATAAGCTTAGAGCCATGCCAAAATTAAGAATGTTAAATAAGCTTTTGTAAAGCTAGCATACTTTCCTTTGGAGGTTTGGCGCCATTTATCAGCCAATTATAAGGACTGTCTATTTCTCCGTAAAGCGAATTCAGAAAAAAAGGTTTCGTTCTGACAACTCTGGAGAAAGGGGGAGTTTCTTTATTGAAGTTTAGGTCCTGTCAGGGTCGTTGAGCATTGGAATAAGTTGTGGAATTTCAATCATGTGAGATTTTGAAGAGTAGGTTAGACAAACTCCTGTCAGGGATGATCTAGATGGTGCTTAGTCCTGTCATGGGTGCAGAGGACTGGACTTGATGAACTCTTGAGGTTCATTCCAGTTCTAGGATTCTATTGGGCCACAAAAAAGTAGAGTGTGTATTGGACATGTGTATCTCGCCACTATGAATATGCTTCAGGCCTGACCCAGACAGACTTCATCCAAGGGGTAAAGGGCAGTTCCATCCACATTGCTGATTAAGTTTTTGGTGTCTGTTGCTAAAGGGGTCACAAGTGGTATCAAGAACGGGGGTGATTTTTCTGTGACATGGACAGCTTACCACAAGGAACCTAACTGAGATCAACCCTTAAGTTTGCAAAGGATGTGAAAATTGATGAATGTCAATCACGACCAACCTGGGTTTTAATGGGCAATCTGGCGGGATAAAATCCAGCCCAAGTGATGAGTGGCCAAAATTCTTTACTGCGTGAAACCACCTTCCATTTTCTGCGTGAACCACAGGGCACATCAGAGGAGAGGTTTGGGGGGGAAAAACATTGTTAAATGACAACAAACAAAAATTGTGATGGGGGAAATGTGTTGAAGGATCTCTGCACACACAATGTGGAATAAAAAATGTCCTTTACATCTTAAAATTCCTTTCAATTTCAGTACTGATGTGAAATCGCACACACACATTTCCCAGTCTTTTAAACGGAGAGACCATTTTTTACTGGTTTTGTACAGCTCCAAGCACATAAGAGGCGCCTGCTCCAAAATCATCCTCAACACAAATGACCATTATTAATTAAACATTGTCGCCCTCTGCTAAGGCATCGCAGAAACAGAATAGCAAGGAGCACAAATGGAAAGAGCTGGGCTCCTCTTACATTCTCTCTCTCTTCTGATCCTGCCACTGGTGGAGCACCTGTGACTCCTACTCAGCTGAGTTCAGGTACCCAACACTGCACAGAGGATGTTCAGACCACAGGGTGTGGCTAAACAGCCAGGTGTGCTCTTTGGTTGGGCGCTGCTGAGCCATGGCTGGTTCATGGGATTAGGAGCATGAAGAAGGGGTGCTATGGACAAATAGCCAAATGATGGCAACACGACGCATGTGATCCACGGTACAAATCAAGCCAGACTATGTTCAGCCATGTTCCATTTCAACCTGGTCAGTTACATTACTCGGTTAGCAGAGCAGCTCAGCTCAGTGGGGCCAGGGGATATTGTTCTTTAAGGTGAAAACTAAGTGATCAAGGGCAACCAGCTGTGCTCCAGGCTGAAGGTAATCACAAGCATGTGCCTCATCTCAGGAACCAAACACCAAGGGGGAAAAAAAGGGTGCAGTGTTCACCATATACCTTAGAAGGCATGGGCAAAACCAGTAGATTTTAGAATTATTTCTACAGTCTCTCTTCTAAGTGTTGAGACAAGGCCTAGGGAGCTCATTTGATTATAAGAAGGAAAATGATTCAAGGTTATTTTCTTGTAACAAATTCCAAAAAGCACAGGAGGAGAAAAACACACCGATCCATCTACAGTAACAGCGCAGCCCCTGATCAAAACGTTATTCAGCACAATCCGCCTCCAGCAGAAGTTAATACTGTAACTGATGCTTGAAAGGAAAGAGGATTCCCATGATAACAGCCCACAAACACATCACGTAAGGCTGCAGCAGCATGGCATTTCAGATGAGTTAATATAACTGAGGATTAGGTCACTAAGGATCCCATGTCTCACAAGGATGTTTGCCCACATGTCCTCGCAGGTTCCAAACTTCAGGGATTACAATATGCCTTCTTCAAATCCCAGCTGTAGTTTCAACCACAGTCACTATTTTTTTCTACAGGTTGAACCACTCTAGTCCGGCAACCTCCATGGTCCAGCATGATTTTAGTTAGCTGAATGTCCACTTATCATAGGGATGGCCAAGTTTCCTGTGTTCCCATAAAGTTTGTTTGCAGCCACCAGTCCTGGCTCTCAGCGTTTATTGCTATTATTTAGCTCTAATTTACCCGAAAATGTCTTCTAAGAGCCCAGTAAGCAGTGGAAGTGTTGGTAATGCTGCTAGACAATATTGACCTCCCATGGTCCAGAAAATTCTCTGGTTTGGCAGCAGGCAGGTCCCATGGGTGCTGGACTAGAGAGGTTCAACCTGTATTTACTGCTCTCCATCTATCGTGTGTGTTTCAGAACAGGTGCTAAGTTCCACCCCAGAGGCAGCTGCTTTCTAGCTGTGGGTAGATTCATCCTTACGCAGTCTGTAATTAGGCTAAGAAAGCTCACCAGAAGGCCTCAGGATGTAAGGCACAGTACAAATGTTAGATGATTTTATCACCCTGGGGGAAAATTCTCTCTCATCCCTGGCAGACGGTCAGCTTGTGTGCTGAAGTATGAGGTTTCATTACCCATATAATTGCCTCTGTTTGCACATATATACGCAATGCATTCAAGTATCACTTGGCTTTATAAACAACTCCTCTCATTCGGCGCCACTGCCAGCACAGTCTCGTGGGCTGATATTGGAACACTGTTGACTTTCGAATATTCTGTGACATTCACCAAGATTTTAGACCCAGAGAACCACCTCCCACACACACCTACAATGCAGGAGAATGCAGTGCAACCAAATCCATCAGGAATGCCTTATTCTGAGCTCATTAGGTAACGGGCCGAATTCATTCTTGATGGTAAATGGAGACTCTTTGTGACACAGAGAGTTTAGGGGGATTCTCTCCATCAGAATTTGCCTTTGGGCATTTCCCTGGAGAAGGGCATCTTTCGTGAGTGCTTGTGGTTCTACAAAAATCGCACTAGCGATGCCTTCCCAGGCTCTTGCCATCCCCAGCCAGTGCTGCCTTCTTTTTGGGCTACACTGGTTGCTCTGAAAACCCATCCTCCCCCGTTAGATTGACCACTGCCATGGGCCATGCGCTGTGGCTTACAGCTGTTAGGGACTGGAGTATACCAGGGTTAATTCCGCTCACTGTCTGACTGCGTTTTGGAAATATAAATCACTACCCAAATGCCACGCATATTATTATGGTCTTTAAAGTCTACAGGCGGCCCCCAACTTGCGACACAATTGGTTGCCGGGGAAGCGTTGCAAATTGGGGGCATCGTAACTCAAACCCTCATTTAAGATAGGCACCGTGTGCCATCGTAAATGCGGGCCAAGGACGTAAGTTGAGGGTTTTCAGCTCCTTCGCACTTACAAAAATGGTTGTAAGTGTGGGGGGTCGGAACTCGGGTGGTCACATGTCGGGGGTTTCCTGTATAATAAAGCATATATTTTTCATTTCTATATGGCACAATGTATTTCAGCCCAAATTCAAACTGCTACGGGAAGCAGATTCCGAAGATGTGAGTGACGGGAGGGGAGTATTCAGGGTGAATCTATACTGCAGGGCTTAACTGGAAATAAGCTACGCAAACTGAGCTATATCAATTGCGAATCTTATTTCGAAATAGCTTATTTCAAAACAGGGACCGTCTACACAGCACTTATTTTGAAATAGCACTCCTCCTCCGACTTCCCTTACTCCTTGTACAATGAGGGTTACAGGAGTCAGAGTAAGAAGTCCTCCAGCTTGACAATATTTTGACATTATTTTAAAATAACTGCCTGCTGTGTAGATGTGCACTAGTTTTTTTTTGAATAATGTTGCAGTGTACACACACCCTCAGAGACTAGCAGAGCAGCTATTCTTTCTTAGAAATCCTAGGGAAATAAGTCATGTATTTTCCTGGTATAAAATACTGTCAATGTAACTATTTGTATTCAAAAATTGTGCTCAGTGTGTTCACATTATCTTTCAATGATTCCCTGCATTTTCCCCATATGCACATAAGGTAACTACGCTGAATTATGAATATAATTAGGCATTATGGGTCTTCCTTGGCGGTGGACTTCATTCCTGACTAGCATCTTCCCCTCACTCTTCTGAGTCTGTATCTCTTCTGAGCAGAGGCAACTGTGATTGGGTCTTCACAAGGTCTTCAAGGTAACATGCTCCAACTTAAAAAATACCCCTGACTTGGGGTAGGTTCCTCTCAACTGTGCTCCCATTTCTACCTAAGAACGTGTAGTATGTAACAGGCTCACTTACGGGATTACAGCTGTTGCGGTGCATGCTCTGCCAACAGCGCCGTACATTAATTTTTGGTTTTGGCGTTTTTTAAACACTACTGTAAGACCCAAGCTAGGCCGTCAAAGGCAGCCACTTGCTTAAAGCACAGGAGTCGGAGTTAGACAATGCGGGTTCTAATGCCAGGTCTGGCACAGACTTCCTTCATTTCCTTGAGCAGAATCATTTCACCTCAGTTCATTTCAGTTTCCTCACCTATAAAATGAGTACACTAATACTTGCTGAGCTCACAGCTGATACACTCTATGCAGCTCTCTCTCTATATAAAAAGTTTTCCTGCAGGACAACAGACCAGTGGCTCTCAACCGTGGGCCATATGGCTCCCCAGGGGCCACGTCCTACCTCTAGGGGGCCACATGGAAAAAACAGAACATTAGGTAAATTATGTACCTTTTTTCCAACTAACAGCGGCTATGAGGGGGGCCACAGAGGTAAACGAGGCTTAGAAGGGGGCCATGAGCAAAAAAAGGTTGAGAAACACTGGTCTAGACTACGCCGAAGTGCCAAAAGAGGATATGCAAATTCCGCGGGAATTTGCATATCTTCTTCTGATCTCATGTTCGAAAGCAGAGCTTTCGAAAGTGAGAGTAGTTGGGATGCTTTTTTTTGGGCAAAAAATGAGGTTTACGCTGCTTTTTGAAAAAGGGGAGGGGGGTTGCTGAACCCCCCCCCCCCCCCCCGCATCCCAACTACTTTCACTTTCAAAAGCTCCACTTTCGAAAGTGAGGTCGGAAGATCCTCTTTCAGCACTTTGGCGTAGTCTAGCTGAGCCCTCTGTGTCCCGCAGCCCACCCCGCCCCACCCCCTTCCCCAGTTCTTGGCTTCCTCACAGTAGCCTCCCTCCTCCCCGGTGCTCAGTGGCCAGGAGGAGAGCCTGGGGCCTGTGAGTGCCCCGACCCCACGGCCAGGGGGAAGAGCGTGGGGCCTGCGAGCAACCCCCTTCCCCTGCCAGCAGCTGGGGAAGAAGAGCGCACGGCCTGCGAGGCCTGGGAGTGGCCCCCCTCACCCCCCGACAGCCAAGGGGAAGAGTGTGGGGCCGGCCACACCTTGCAGCAACCCCCATCCTCCCCTGGCAGCTGGGTGGCAAGAGCATGGGGCCTGGGAGCCAGCCCCCCTTTTCCCCCGGTTGCTGTGAGGGGAAAAGAGACGGGCTGACCTCGGGGCTGAGGCGGCTTCAGGGCCTCCCTGGCGGCAGGGAGGGGGAGCCTGCCACAGCCTCGACTGAGGGGGGGTAGGGTTAGGCCACGGCAGAAAACAGGTGGAGGGTAGAGGGGGAGATAAAGGGCCTGGGCTGGCTGGGAGGGGAGGGAGAAGGGACCTGGGCTGGTGCGGAGGGCAGGAGATGGAGAAAGGACCCAGTCTGGCACAGCAGCGGTCGGAGGTGGGGGAGGAGGGAGAAGAAGGGGCCTGAGCTGGCACAGCTGGGGGTGGGGAAGGAGAAAGGGCCCAGGCTGGTGTGGCAGAGGTGGGGGAGAGGGAGAAGAGGCTTGGGCTGGTGCGGCTGCAGCCCAGCCCTCCCCAGTGGCTGCAGAGAGACGTGGGGTTGCCTACTTTTTGGAGTGCCCAGCTTGAGACACCTTAAAGGAGTTCAGAAAGCGCTGAACACCCACCCACTATCAGACCCCCTTTTAGGGTACCATCCTGAGACACCATAAATGGAGGAAACCAAAATCACTGGCCACTTTTTAAACTCTAGCGCCCAAGGCATTCCGAGAGCCTTCAAGAAAAGGCCAGTCTGTTTGTCACTCTCATGGTCACTAACGTCTCACCTCCGTATAAAACTTACACTATCTGCCGCCCATGGCTTTGTGCATGCTCCCCTGACCTACATAAGCTTCGCCGACAAAAGAGCTGGTGAGGACAGTGTTATGACAGAATTACCAACACTTCCACTGCTTGCTCTCCTGCCAATGCAGCGAATGCTGCTCACTGGGGATGGCTTAATTGTGCTGTCAGGAGAGCTCTCTTCTGCCAGCAGAGGGGCTAAATGGGAGACTTTACAGCGGCTAAGTGATAGCGGTACATCTGTGCCACTGTAAGGTCGGTAGCGTGAAATTCAGTCTCCAGACCTATCCAGCCTTTGGCCTCTCTGCTAAAGAGTGATTTGGGGTGGGGGAAAGACACTTCCAATCTCCGGGATACCTTATCTGAGACTTTCTTTTGTGACTCAAGTATCGTGTGGATTGGATTCCTCTCCATTTACACCGACGATGAATATCTTATTCCTAGACATCCTCATTTCCGCTCCAGTAGTGATAACGAAGCAGAAACCGCTGCCACGGCTTGACTTAGCACAAGAAAGAGCCTGAGGTGGGATCAGAGTTATTGCAGCCGAGCGATATCAGATTTCAGTGCTGCAGAAGCAAAAACTCCTAGTTTACCCACGCAGCAGGCAGCCTTGGAATGCGTGTCTTCCAGAATGTGCCCCACCAGCTCTGGTACAGCGCAACAGGTGCTGCTGCTGGCCGTGGGGTTCAGTCGTGAGCAGTGGGCTCTCCGGGAAGAGGCACGTTCTGACACGGTGCATGTGGGAGACACATTTTGGAAGTTGTGGGGGGAAGGGTGACAAGAGCAGAGGAAACTAACTCATGGTTGTACGCTACTCGAGGGGAAGCTTGAATCTTTTTTACAGTGCGCACTAGGCAGAAAATTAGTGTACACACACGAAGACAAATGCCTTTGAGTGCTGCCTTTGTAAACCCGCTGAGTGACTGGATGCCTCAAAGCAAGGGTTTGTGATTTGGGAAAGCCTCAAGTCAATTCTGCAGCGGCATTGCCATGAAATATTGATTGCACAGGGCTTTCAGTTTTACAAGGGTACGTTTCCTTATGAATACAGACCAATTTGGAAGAAAAACCTTAATGTGCGATTCTGCTCCAACTTGAGTTCATCAGGCCGGGCAAATGATCTACAGGCAAGGTGGAAGAATCATGGTTGTGACTTTACCGAGTTTCGTTTTAGCCTATGGCATGGAGGTTAGGTCTCCATTAGGCCTACCATTAGCCTGCATGGGTAGGAATGGTGTCCCTGGCCGCTGTTCGTCTGGAAATGGGTGACAAGAGAGGGATCACGTGAGGATTCCCTGTTGTGTTCCTTCCCCTCTGGGGCATCTGGCATTGGCCACTGTCAGCAGACAGGACACTGGGCTGGATGGACCTTTGGTCTGACCCAGTGTGGCCATTCTTATTGTCTAAGAATCTGAGGGAGGTGAATTCAGGTGTGGTGAGAGGATCTGGTGATGCTGCGTTCTAGCGCTTCACTGCTGTGATTAGGGATGTAAAATCCCAATTAATCACTTAACCGGTTAAACGTTAGGTTAACCTATCATTTAACCAGTTAACTAAGTGGGATCCCAGATGGGCGACCACTCCAGCCCAGCTGGCAGCCCCCAACAAGCGGGGGGGAGGGGTGCTGCCAGGGCTGGCTCTGAGTCCCAGACGCCAGCTGTGCAGGGTGGGCTGCCCGGGCTGCATGCCTGCTAGCAGCTCTGTGCGTGAGCCCAGTGGGTCTGAAGCAATCCTCTGCCTGTGGGGTGATGGTCACTAGTTAAGTAGATAACCGGCTAGCTGTTCACATCCCTAGGTGTGATCTTGAGTAAAAAAGTGACATGATCTCATCTTGAAATCCTTGTGAAGACCAGAGCACAATCACCACCCTACAATTCACTTGCCTCTGCTCAGAAGAGATACAGAATCACAAGTGTGAGGGGCTGATGCTGGTCCAGAATGAAGTCCACTGCCAAAGAAGAACAGGTATGTCCATAGTACTCATAATTCAACACAGTTGTCTTATTTTCATATGGGAACCATGGGAGGGGGATACACTTCTCCAAGCTTCCACATCTTCCACGATCTCTTGGATTTTATACTTCTCAAGATCACGTCCCTATGAGAATTTCAAAACATCACCACACACAGTATCACCAACCACAAATGTCCAAAGCTTATGAGCTGGGTCCCAAAAACCTCACAAGACTGGCTTAAAAATGGGGGCTTTTTCAAATCCATTTTGGATTCTTTTGATTTGCATTCTAGTGTCTGAATCTTTAAGGTTCACTTGATGCATATATTCAGCCCCCCCTAATCGCAAGGGATAAAACTGACTCTTTTTTCGTTGTTGTAAGTGAAAGATAAGATTCTCACATAATCACTTCATCCCAGGCATTGGCACTTTAAGTTGAACATCAAGTAATGTATGACTCCCAGTTTAGAGAGATGCATTGGCTGGTACCCTCCGACCCAGTCGGATCTTTCAGCACTGAGTGGAGAACAGAATTCCAACCCCCACAATCCAAAAACACAAGACCCCAAACTAAAATTAATAGTTTGGAATTTCTCCATACTTCCTGAGGCCATTTCTTCTTCCTCAATGGCCCTGCCTCCTGTCCCACCGGTTTATCTTATAAAGAAAACTGGAATGGGAGGGGGTAGTGACGGAGGATTCCCTCAATAGCCTTAAAAAGCCAGTACAACCAATTACAGTGACAAAAGAAGATCATCTGATTTGTTTTCATACTGTCTTGTTAGTTCCTATTTTTTTCATTTGTAAGAGACCATAATTTCCCCAACACATCTGCACAGAACATGCTGCTCTATTTCTGGGGATAAAGCAAATGCAGCACCTGGCAAATCTTTATTAAACAAAATGTAACAAGACTTAAAGCCCATTCAAGTATCTTTTGATTTTGCAGCCTCTCTTTCTCATCATTATTGATTACCGCCACAGTATTTGTTTATAAACAGAAGTCTCCATTTGACTGACACTGCTGCCAGCCTACCTCATATAGTGATCAATTTAACGTCTGCAACACCCCAATCCACATGTATGGGGGCGGTGGTGATGTCACAAAAATTGGATTGTGGCCTCATTTAATGAATCAGGCAGGAGGAGGAAGGCTTGTTATAGAGGAGAAACACCTTGGGAATAAGCAATGATGGGGAAGGAAAAAGAAATGATTTAAGTATCGCAGAACACACTAGCTATATGTTGTCAGAATGCATATCCTTGACTGCTGAACTTGTCTGTGCTATCCTGGGTCGGAAATGGGAGGGAGTGTGGGCTACAATGGCAGAGAGAAAGGAAGGTAGGGCAAAACTGGGAGGCAAGGTCAAATCAGGATCTTAGATGCCTATATACAAATGCGCGAGAAGTATGGGAAATAAGCAGGAAGAACTGGAAGTGCTAATAAATAAGTACAATTATGACATTGTTGGCATCACAGAAACTTGGTGGGATAATACATATGATTGGAATGTTTGTATGGAAGGGTACAGCTTGCTCAGGAAGGAGAGAGGTGAGAGGTGGAGATGGACTTGGAGAGAGGTGGAGATGGACATAGGAGATGGAAGTGTTGAGAGTCTCTGGGTTAGGCTAAAAGGGATTAAAAACAAAGGTGATGTCATGCTAGGAGTCTACTACAGGCCACCTACCCAGGTGGAAGAAGTGGATGAGGCTTTTTCAAACAACTAACAAAATCATCCAAAGCCCAAGATTTGGTGGTGATGGGGGACTTCAAATATCCAGATATATGTTGGGAAAATAACACTGCAGGGCATAGACTATCCAATAAGTTCTTGGACTGCATTGGAGACAACTTTTTATTTCAGAAGGTTGAAAAAGCTACCAGGGGGGAAGCTGTTCTAGATTTGATCCTAACAAATAGGGCAGGAACTGGTTGAGAATTTGAAAGTGGAAGGCAGCTTGGATGAAAGTGATCATGAAATCATAGAGTTCACAATTCTAAGGAAGGGTAGAAGGGAGAACAGCAAAATAGAGACAATGGATTTCAGGAAGGCGGATTTTGGTAAGCTCAGAGAGCTGATAGGTAAGGTCCCATGGGAATCGAGACTGAGGGGAAAAACAACCGAGGAGAGTTGGCAGTTCTTCAAAGGGACATTGTTAAGGGCCCAAAAGCAAGCTATTCCGATGTGTCGGAAAGATAGAAAATACAGCAAAAGACCGCCTTGGCTTAACCACGAGATCTTGCGTGATCTAAAAATAAAAAAGGAATCATATAAAAAATGGAAAGTAGGACAAATTACAAAGGATGAATATAGGCAAACAGCACAGGAATGCAGGGCAAGATTAGAAAGGCAAAGGCACAGAATGGGCTCAAACTAGCTACGGGAATAAAGGGAAACAAGAAGACTTTTTATAAATACATTAGAAGCAAGAGGAAGACCAAGGAGAGGGTAGGCCCACTGCTCAGTGAGGAGGGAGAAACAGTAACAGGACAACCCAGGAAACTACAGACCAGTTAGTTTAACTTCTGTGCCAGGGGAAGATAATGGAGCAAGTAAGTAAGGAAATCATCTGTAAACACTTGGAATGTGGCAAGGTGATAGGGAACAGCCAGCATGGATTTGTAAAGAACAAATCGTGTCAAACCAATCTGATATCTTTCTTTGATAGGATAACGAGTCTTGTGGATAAGGGAGAAGCGGTGGATGTGGTATACCTAGACTTTAGTAAGGCGTTTGATACGGTCTCGCATGATATTCTTATCAATAAACTAGGTAAATACAACTTAGATGGGACTACTATAAGGTGGGTGCATAACTGGCTGGATAACCGTACTCAGAGTAGTTATTAACGGTTCACAATCCTGCTGGAAAGGCATAACAAGTGGGGTTCCGCAGGGGGTCTATTTTGGGACCAGCTCTGTTCAATATCTTCATCCACGATTTAGATATTGGTATAGAAAGTACGCTTATTAAGTTTGCAGATGATACCAAGCTGGGAGGGGTTGCGACTAATCTGGAGGATAGGGTCATAATTCAGAATGACCTGGACAAATTGGAGAAATGGTCTGAGGTAAATAGGATGAAGTTTAATAAAGACAAATGCAAAGTGCTCCACTTAGGAAGGAACAATCAGTTTCATACATACAGAATGGGAAGCGACTGTCTGGGAAGGAGTATGGCAGAAAGGGATCTAGGGGTTATAGTGGACCACAAGTTGAATATGAGTCAGCAGTGTGATGCTGTTGCAAAGAAAGCAAACATGATTCTGGGATGCATTAACAGGTGTGTTGTGAGCAAGACACGAGAAGTCATTCTTCCGCTCTACTCTGCGCTGGTTAGGCCTCAGTTGGAGTCTTGTGTCCAGTTCTGGGCACCGCATTTCAAGAAAGATGTGGAGAAATTGGAGAGGGTCCAGAGAAGAGCAACGAGAATGATTAAAGGTCTAGAGAACATGACCTATGAGGGAAGGCTGAAGGAATTGGGTTTGTTTAGTTTAGAAAAGAGAAGATTGAGGGGGGGACATGATAGCAGTTTTTAGATATCTAAAAGGGTGTCATAAGGAAGAGGGAGAAAACTTGTTCATCTTGGCCTCTGAGGATAGAACAAGAAGCAATGGGCTTAAACTGCAGCAAGGGAGGTTTAGGTTGGACATTAGGAAAAAGTTCCTAACTGTCAGGGTAGTCAGACACTGGAATAAATTGCCCAGGGGAGGTTGTGGAATCTCCATCTCTGGAGACATTTAAGAGTAGGTTAGATAAATGTCTATCAGGGATGGTCTAGACAGTATTTGGTCCTGCCATGAGGGCAGGGGACTGGACTCGATGACCTCTCGAGGTCCCTTCCAGTCCTAGTATTCTATGATTCTATCCTGAAGCTCCATTTACTTCCACAGCATGTCTTAGGAGCCTTTGCTATAAGAGATATTAGAGCAGCAAAGAGATGACCTGGGATGAGATAAAATATTGAATGTTTCAGGATTTGCAAATCTGCTATAATGGAGTTACAGCAAGAAACCTGCATGCATATAAAAAATGGCACCATCTTGCATGAGAGATCCATTCCCTATTTGTCTTACAATGATATATACTTTATTCTACACATTTTATCCCTCCAATTCAGGAGATCCACCACAGCTATGGGAGAATGAGTTGGATTCTATTCAGTCTCATGCATGCTCAACCAACTTACTAGGTAAGGTCCAACTACAGAATCTTTTCTGGGGGATAACAGAAGAGGCAGAAAGAACCAAACTTGAGTTCCAGATCTCAGGGGGAGACTGAGGCATAGAGAGTTATAAAATTCATCTGCTGACACGTAAAGTGAGTTGATTTGATCAGGACGCCATGGAGAGGGCTAATTTGATCACGCAGGCCATGATTTCATTTTTACCAAATGTATATTTCATGTATTGTTACATTTTAAGGAGATACTGACAGGTTTGAAACACTACACTTTGAAAACAGAAGTTTCTTAAGTTACATTTCTGACACTAAATAGAGATGATTAAAGGTGAGAACTATACATCTTGGCTACATTTACACTGAAGGCTTTTTGCGCAAGAGCAGGTATTCTTGCGCAAAAGCTTGCGGAGCGTCTACACTGCATGCACGTTCTTGCACAAGTAAATTTACAGTAAGGCATCGGAAAAGAGGGCTTCTTCCACAAGAGTTATTCCTCTCCCCACGAGGAATAAGCCCTCTTGCGCAAGAAGGCAGTATGGACGGGCAACAGGGGTTTCTTGCGCAAGAAACCCCTATGGCTAAAATGGCCGTCAGAGCTTTCTTGCGCAAGAGAGTGTCCACACTGCCATGAATGCTCTTGCGCAAAAGCACATGGCAGCGTGGACATGCTCTTGCACAAGAACTCTTGCGCAAAACAGTTCTTGCGCAAGAAGCCTGCAATGTAGACGCAGCCCTCTAGTTTTGTTATCCCTGCTTATACTGGTTACTCTTTTACAAACCTCTCAGCCTACATAACGGAAATAAGCGTGTCAGTTTCAACTTTACTGATGTGCCGTTTCACCACTTGGCTCTCATACATTTGTGATGATTGGCTTGGGACCACGTCAGAGTAAAATAAAATAAAGGTTAAAAATTAACAACACTGCTTCAAATTAACACCGCGAAACATGCGCGTGTCATCTTATGGAAACATCCCTATTAATGTTTATACAAAGCTTTAAAAAAAAACCTAAATGCTGGGGCAAATGTGATCTGACAGCTTCACTTTAAGAGCATCTTTTGAACCATACCACTTACCAGCCTACTAATCTTCCTACAATGTAACATTTAAAACAGCTTTCCTGGAAGACTAGTTTCTTTACTACTGAGTAACACTTTCCTCCTCTTAATCTGATGTTTTAGCCTTCTGACTTTTACACCAGATGCATTTAAGATCAGTGATGTCATCTAATTACAGATTTAGAAGAAATCTGAAAGCATTATTACAGCCAGCCCATGCTGTCAGCTCTCCAGATGGAGTGCACAAACTATTCCGTATTGCTGTGGCATAAACCCTATCAAGGGATCAGGGTAAATGGAAAGAGGAACCAAGCAGCTCAAGTTCCCCAACATTTACATTCCGTATCAAAATGGTCTGATGAAAGGATGGCCAAGACCACTTTCTTCTCACTTCCTTGGCTATGTACAAAGGAATCATAATTATAGATACACAGTGTGAGTGAGAGAGAGAGAGAGAGAGAGATCGTACTATATATGGACAGCTAAAATAAATATAAGATTCTGCTAATTTTATTATGCACTCAATTTTTGATTTTACATAAAAACCCCCAGACACTGATTAAGATACATAAACTGCAACTAAATAGCTACCAATTGACCTGTGTTAAGAGCATGAATTCAAGCAGTTGTAACTGTCACTAAGGATAGTAAGAAAAGGCAAATGTGGACGAGAAAGAAAGAGCACAGGAAGCCATTAAAAAGGTGCAGAGGAGTGGTACTCCTCCATTCAATGTGCCAGTCACTTAGGGTATGTCTAGACTACATGGCTCCGTCAACAGAGACATGTTAACTAGTTTATCCGACATAGTCAATGAAGCGGGGATTTAAATAATCTCCGCTTCATTAAAATAAAATAGCCACGCTGTGCGACAATCAGCTGATCCGCACAGCGCGGCAGCCCAGACGCGATCGGTTGACAAGGGAAGCCTGTGTCGATTGCTCTGTAAACCTCGCTTCACGAGGCATAAGGGAGCGGTTGACAAAGGCTTCCTTGTCGACTGATCCGCGTCTAGACTGCCGCGCTGTGCCGGATCAGCTGATTGTCGGCACAGCGCTGTGGCCATTTTTATTTTAATGAAGCGGGGATTATTTCAATTCCTGCTTCATTGACTATGTCAGGTAAACTAGTTTACATGGCTCTGTCGATGGAGCCATGTAGTCTAGATATACCCTTAATGCCAGAAAAGGAACTTGGGGAAGGGAAATTAAGACCGTGTGAATTAGCCATCGAAAACAAACATTTCAAACTTCTTCCAATCCCCCACACAGACGTTCCCGATAGATGTTGCTAAGACAACTTATTCCACCCGTCCCCTCTATTCATCAAAGTGCAGTGGTGTCGGATAACGGCTGTGAGAGAAGACATCAAAAGCACATCCATCCCACAGCAAGAACAGGTGACAGCCCCCTGCCTAGGACCACAAATGTCAATATATATTTACCAAATCAACCAAAAGATTGTAAATTGGTGTCATTTGTGTTCATGGATGGTTTGGGACTGGGCCCTAGCAGGGACAAATGTTTGAGAACCAGTACATAGAGACCAGTCTATAATCATGAACCCTGGACCTGCCCAGGTGTCTTATGATTCAGCCTCCTTCCCTAGTCTATACGTTTCCTACAAGCAACAGAGAATGAACTTGAGGCCTTCTACCTCTGGTATTTATATAGCTCCATGACCATGGACTCTCGGCACCAGAGGGGAGAATCTACAAGTGTTAGTGTATTATTAAACCAAAACTTGACAGAGAACAGCATGTAACACATGTAGAGCCCTACGCAGATACATAATTTTGTATCCATATTTGTATTTGCAAAAATGAGCCATTGATATCCGCATCCGCATCCGCATCCACGTCCACAGATACGAATATCTGCCGATATAAAGCAGATAGCCGCAGATTTGCAGGGCTGTAAATACATGTTCAACACTCTCTGAACGGAAAGTTCAGGTTTCTTCTGTGATTTGCGGAGCTTCTGTTTTATGATCATAACATAAAAATGACCATGCTGTGTCAGACCATTGGTCCACCTAGCCCAGCAGCCTGTGCCTGACAGTGGCCAATGCTAATACTTCGAAGGGAATGAACACAACAGGGAAATTATCAAGTGATTTCAGTCCCATCATCTGGAGGTCACACGCTTAGGGATACTCAGAGCATGGAGTTGTATCCCTGACCGTCTTAGCCAATAGCTAATGATGGACATAAGAACGGCCATACTGGGTCAGAACAAAGGTCCATCTAGCCCAGTATCCTGTCTGCTGACAGTGGCCAGTGCCAGGTGCCCAAGAGGGGGTGGACCGAAGACAATGATCAAGTAATTTGTCTCCTGCCATCCTTCTCCAGCCTTTGACAAACAGAGGCCAGGGGCACCATTCCTTACCCCCTGGCTAATAGCCTTTTATGGACCTAACCTCCATGAAATTATCTAGCTTCTCTTTAAACTCTGTTATAGTCCTAGCCTTCACAGCCTCCTCTGGCAAGGAGTTCCACAGGTTGACTACACACTGTGTGAAGAAGAACTTTCTTTTATTAGTTTTAAACCTGCTACCCATTAATTTCATTTGGTGTCCTTTAGTTCTTATATTATGGGAACAAGTAAATAACTTGTCTTTATTCACCCTCTCCATACCACTCATGATTTTATATACCTCTATCATACTCCCCTCAGTCTCCTCTTTTCTAAACTGAAAAGTCCCAGTCGCTTTAGCCTCTCTTCATATGGGACCCGTTCCAAACCCCTAATTTTAGTTGCTCTTTTCTAATGCCAAAATGTATTTTTTTAGGTGAAGAGACCACATCTGTATGCAGTATTCAAGATGTGCGTGTACTATAGTTTTATATAGGGGCAGTAAGATATTCTTCGTCTTATTTTCTATCCCTTTTTAAATAATTCCTAGCATCCTATTTGTTTTGTTTGACTGCCGCTGCACACTGCGTGGATGTTTTCAGACAACTATCCATGATAACTCCAAGATCTCTTTCCTGATTAGTTGTAGCTAAATTAGCCCCCATCATATTGTATGTATAGTTGGGGTTATTTTTCCAAATGTGCATTACTTTACACTTATCCACATTAAATTTCCTTTGCCATTTTGTTGCCCAATCACTCAGTTTGGTGAGATCTTTTTGAAGTTGTTCACAGTCTGCTTTGGTCTTGACTATTTTGAACGCTTTAGTACTGTCTGCAAACTTTGCCACCTCACCGCTTACCCCTTTCTCTAGATCGTTTATGAATAAGTAGAATAGGATTGGTCCTAGGACTGACCCTTGGGGAACACATAGAATCATAGAGCTATGTGTTGGGAGGACCAAGGCAGGACCAATCCCAACTAAATCAACCCAGCCAGGGCTTTGTCAAGCCAAGACTTAAACACCTCTAGGGATGGAGATTCCACCACCTCCCTAGGTAACCCATTCCAGTGATTCACCACCCTCCTAGTGAAATAGTTTTTCCTAATATCCAACTTAGACCTCCCCCACTGTAACTTGAGACCACTGCTCCTTGTTCTGCCATCTGTCACTACTGTGAACAGCCTTTCTCCATCCTCTTTGCAACCTCCCTTCAGGAAGTAGAAGACTGCTATCAAATCTCCTCTCACTCTTCTCTTCTGCAGACTAAACAAACCCAAATCCCTCAGTCTCTCCTCATAGGTCATGCGCTCCAGCCCCCTAATCATTTTGGTCACCCTTCGCTGGACCCTCTCCAATGTGTCCACATCCTTTCTATAGTGGGAGGCCCAGAACTGGACACCACTTGTTACACCTCTCCATTCTGAAAACTTACCATTTATTCCTACCCTTTGTTTCCTGTCTTTTAACCAGTTCTCAATCCATGAAAGGATCTTCCCTCTTATCCTATGACAACCTAATTTACACAAGAGCCTTTGGTGAGGGACCTTGTCAAAGGCTTTCTGGAAATCTAAGTATACTATATCTACTGGATCCCCCTTGTCCGCATGTTTGTTAACCCCTTCAAAGAACTCTAATAGGTTAGTAAGACATGATTTCCCTTTACATAAACCATGTGGACTTTTGCCCAACAAATTATGTTCTTCTAGGTGTCTGAATTTTATTCTTTACTATTGTTTCAACTAATTTGCCCGGTACTGACATTAGACTTACTGGTCTGTAATTGCCAGGGTCGCCTCTAGAGCCCTTTTTAAATATTGGCATTATGTTAGCTGTCTTCTAGTCCTTGGAAGCCGATTTAAAGGATAGGATACAAACCACAGTTAATAGTTCTGCAATTTCACATTTGAGTTCTTTCAGAATCCTTGGGTGAATGCCATTTGGTCCCGATGATTTGTTACTGTTAAGTTTTTCTATTTGTTCCAAAACCTCCTCTGATGACACTTCAATCCTCCATGCACTTATCCAATTCTTTTTTGAATCCCATAATAGCTTTGGCCTTCACAACATCCCTCAGCAATGAGTGCCACAGGTTGTCTGTGCATTGTGTGAAATACTTTCTTTTGTTTCTTTTAAATCTGCTGCCTTTTAATTTCATAGGGTGACCCCTTGGCTCACGTGTTACATCAGGCCACTGTAAAACATGCTCTATAAAACTCCACGTTGAAGGCAGAGAGGTGTCTGGATGAAGTCTAGAAAAGTTAATTTAAATGGTAATAACTCAACCTCTTCCTACTGCAGCCGCTGAGCTGTTCTTTTCTTTCATCTTATTCTCCTTCTGTGACCTTAATGATTTGATTGTAAGAGAAATTAACTTAATGAGAAAAAGGTGATTAAAGACACACAAGAAAAGCACTCTCACAAAATGCGCTTCACTCCATTATTCTACCCCTTTGAGAACAAAAATAATTATGTGCTTTATTCTCCCTTGCTAACGAGTGCTGTGGCATTAGAACCACCAACATTTTCTTCTCATCACTTGGCCAAACTTTAAATAATGTTTCTGACACTCATTCAAACGATGGTAACAAAATCTTTGTGGCACATGCCTGATTTTCAACAGCATTTAGGTTTGGATTGTCCTAAAGTCATTGGGAGCACTCCAATGGAAATCCAAACACTGAGTGGTTTTGAAGATCAACCACCTGCGTTTAAACAATTTCCCGTAAACATACACATTTATGCATTTACAATTTGCCCCCTCATATGCCAGCTACATTAAATTTCCCATGCACTCTTGTTAAAGAGGATTTTTCCTTCTAAGGAGCTGCTACCCCACCTCCCACTAAAGGAACAATTAAATACTGCTACCCGCTTACCATACTTATTCTAATATTCTAAAATTCATTTTCACCAGCTCCACCCTATCCCACCATACAAGCCAAACACGGCATCCAAGCCTGCTGCCAGATATTCTATCATCTGATACATCCTGCTAACCTTTATCCCCCTTTTTGGATATGGCCCCCAGAATGAAACAGACACCGGAAACCTCCACCAAGGAGAAACAATGAAGTATCTACTAATTATCCAAGGAATTCCATATGCTTCCAACTTCATGGTAAGTCACAACAAGCTCCTGGATCCAACTAAATTTGAGAGCATCCTCCAAATCATCATAACTTTACATTGAGCATAGGAAGAAATGTCTGGACATCTAAACACCAGCTTCTTCTCCATCACCTCACATGTCATTATAGCACTCTGATGATTCGCAATGAACGGATCTAAAAAGGAAGGAAACTCAAATGCCGATGGTGAAGATCCAAGGCAGAAGCAAATTCCCACAGAAGAGTGTCCTAGTTTCTTGTTCCATGATCAGAATAGAAATGAAGAAATCATTCTCCCCTTTAGTTACTACAGCTGTTAAATCATGGCCAGCAAAACCTTCCAGGACGGTCAATTATACAGTATAAAGAATTGCCAGCCATATTCAGAGAGATGACCAGAATCTGAGATGAAGTTATACCACAAGAACTACGTACCAGCCCGATGACTTCCACCTTGCTCAGCCTTGGTCCCAGGTACACAGAAGAACTTCAAACAAGAAATCTGACCCATGCCATTCAGACCCAGGCTCAGATGAGGCTAGTTCAGTCTCCATGGTCCATTAGATACTCAGTGTTTTCTACTGGAACCACCCCCAAAAGGGGCCAAATAGTGTCTAGTATCAGGGATAGTGTTTTTCTGTGATGTGAAACATTATTCACTGGGAGGTATACAGAGAAGTACAAGAACCATCTCAAACAGGTCTCAAAACCACTAAGCAGCCGTTAAATGGTAACGATCTTTGGTTATCACCCAAGGTATGGAAGGTGCATGGATACTACACAGACTCTTTAGACAGGTTTGACAGGAACCTCAGGTACCTAGATTATGGATAAAACCTTGTTGCCTATTGTCTGATCCAGTACGCAGTGTAGTTGTAGCATGTCAGTCCTGGGATACTGGAGAGACAAAGTGAGTGAGCGAATATTTTTTTATTAGACCAACCTGGCGATGAGGACTGAGAGCAAGTCGAACGGGACTTGCTACAGGCTGTGGGTGCCTGTGCTTTTCACAAAACAATCACTCTGTGTCCGAACTCTCAGTCCTCAGACTCAAAAGAAACCTGCATAACACTTTCAAAAGACAAGCCTGGGAGATTTTCCCTAATGTCTAACCTAAACCTCTCTTGCTGCAATTTAACCCATTGCTTGTTCTACCATCAGAGGTTAAGGAGAATAATTTTTTCCCCTCCTCCTTGTAACATCCTTTTAGGTACCTGAAAGATGTTATGTCCTTTCTCAGTCTTCTCTTTTTCAGATGAAACAAAACCCAATTCTTTCAGTCATCTCTCACAGGTCATGTTTTCTAGATCCTTAATCATTGCTGTTGCTCTTCTCTGGGCCTTCTCCAATATCTCCTCATCTTTCCTGAAATATGGTTCCCAGAACTGGATGCAATACTCCAAACGGAGGCCTAATCAGCACAGAGTGGAGCAGAAGAATTACTTCTTGTGTCTTGTTCACAGCAGTCCTGTTAATACATCCCAGAATGATGTTTGCGTTTTTTGGACTGATTTTTAGCTTGTAATCCACTATGACCCCAGCTCCTTTTCTGCAGTACTCCTTCCTAGTCAGTCGCTTCCCATTCTTTCCCAAGAAGAGTACTTTGCATTTGTCCTTATTAAACTTCATCTTATTTACCTCAGTCCACTTCGAACTATAATCTTATCCTCAACAACACTTGGAACCCCACCCAGGTTGGTATCATCCACAAACTTTATAAGAAACAAAAAACAGGATTATGTAGCACTTTAAAGACTAACAAGATGGTTTATTAGGTGATGAGCTTTCGTGGGCCAGACCCACTTCCTCAGATCAAAACTTTATAAGAGTACTCTTTCTGCCATTATTTAAATCACTGATGAATATATTTAACAAAACCAGTCCTAAAACTTATCCCTGCAGAGCCCCACTCATGTCCTTCCAGCGTGACATGGATCACTATCCTCTGGGAACATTTATCCAACTAGTTATGCATCCACCTTAAAATAGCTCCATCTAGCGTGCCTAACCTTCTCATTAACAAACTAGGGAAATATGAGACTGTATCGAATGACTTCCTAAAGTCTAGATGTACCACATCTACCTCTTCCTCCTTATCCACAAAGCTTATCTTCCTATCAAAAAAAGCTATCAGGTTGGCGCGACAAGATTTTTTCTTTACAAATCCATGCGGAATGTTACTTATCACTTTATCTTCTAGATGTTTATCAATGGATTTCTTAATTATGTGCTCCATTATCTTTCCTGGTCAGAAGTTGAACTGACTGGCCTGTCATTCCCTGGGTTGTCCTTATTTCCTTTTCTTTAAAATAGATGGCTGCTATTTTTGCCCTTTTCCAGTCTTCTCCCGTATTCCATGGCTTTTCAAAGCTAACAGCTCAGACATCTGCTCGGTCAGCTCCTTGAGTACTCTATTCATTGAACCACTCTAGGCCTCAGTTTCCCTATTTGTGTGTAAACAGCCCACATTTTCCGACCAAGGCATGTTGTGTGGGTTAACATTTGTGAGATTGCTGGATGAAACTCAAAGGCTCTCATCCTACGTAACAGGGACACTCAGTGTTGTTCAAATTAAGCGGTGAGTGGGACAGAACATAAAGGGGAACCAGACGCTGAATTCCTGAAACACTGCTGTGTGGTTGCCAAGTAACCCACAGGAGAGAGACCCAAGAGGGGCGCAGACAACCAGTGCCTCACTCACATGAGGAGGACTGCACATGAGGTCATGTCATCTCAGACACATATACTGTCCACTCATGCCCCACTCCATCACCTGCTTTGTATGTCGTCTGCCCTGATGATGGAGTCCACAAGTGACTTTCAAAGCTCTATGCAAGACCTTTCGGCTACGTCTACACTGCAGGCTTTTTGTGCAAGAACTGTTTTGCGCAAGAGTTCTTGCGCAAAAGGTCTTGCACAAGAGTATGTCCACACTGCCATGTGCTTTTGCGCAAGAGATGTGCGTTTGCGCAAGAGCGTTCATGGCGGCGTGGATGCTCTCTTGCGCAAGAAAGCTCTGATGGCCATTTTAGCCATAGAGGTTTCTTTCGCAAGAAACCCCTGTTGCCTGTTCACACTGCCTTCTTGCGCAAGAGGGCTTATTCCTCATGGGGAAAGGAATAACTCTTGTGCAAGAAGCCCTCTGTTCTGATGCCTTACTGTAAATTTACTTGCGCAAGAACACACGTGCAGCGTAGACACACTGCAAGATTTTGCACAAGAACGGCTGTTCTTGCGCAAAAAGCCTGCAGTGTAGACGTAGCCCCCAAGATCAAGATCTATACAAGTGCAAGAGTAGGTTTCTTAGGAAACAACACTGAGATGATCTGGGGTGCGCTCACCACCAATTCCTATTCCCATCAGTGAGAACGGGTAACAGTGGGTGGACGTCAGTGATATCTTTATTTATAAAAGGTTGGATCAGTGGGTTATGAATTTCCCTTTCAATTTTTAAAATGAAATCCAGGCACAGCTGCATCCCAGAGAAGATGAAAAGCTATTCCTCGTATACGGCATAAAGCATTTACTTCGGCAGCACTTTCCTGCTGCAAATTGTACTGATGCGATCTCTCCCATAAATCTTACCAATTTGCTAAAATAAACTCCAAATGGGTGGTAAGAAGACAGGGAGAGGATGATGATCAGACTCCAAAAATAAATCCGCTTTAGGCTGCTTCTTCAGTTACGCATTTTGCTAGTTTCCTTTTTTTCTTTAAAAAAGGCTGGGAATTTTAGCCATTAGGAAACTAAAGAAAAAAGGTGAAAGTCAGCACCATCGCGTAAACCATTTTAAATCTAATTTTTTATAGACTGGGACATTTGTATTTAAGCTTTTCCACTTGTATGCTGAAAATGGCAACTAGATATAAATTTCATGGTCTCTCAAAAGCAAAACCCTGTAGCCGACGAAAACAAAATTATCTTTGTAATGCAACTTTGGAATGGAAATTTAAACTCCAAAGGTAATTTTCCATTGAGAGTGCTCACTGATGCATGAATTATACTCGCAGGAATGTGTAAATAGGATTTGTTTGATTGCTTCATCATCCCTCCATTATATCAAATCTTCTGAAGCAGTAGGAGACATTATAGGGATGTTTGTAGATTCCTTGTTTGAAGACGCAGCGGGGGCAAAATCATCTCATCCCTATTGAGGAACAGGCCCTGACCATGAAATCAAAATTAATGCCGTAACAATCTACTTATAAGTCTCTGAAGCAGCTTGGATGGGGATGAATGAGAAGCAGAATATTGTTAGCATTTTATTGAAATTAAACAGAAAAGTCTGACATGACGGAAACCACATTACAGGCTAATAAGGGATTAGATGAAGCAATTATAGCGGCATTGTTTTTGTGCCACATGATGCAATATGAAACACAAGCTTTTGTCAGGATTGCTGCTCCAGGCAGAGCCTCTCAGACTCCAAGTAACGGTCTACTTGCCCAGAGTGGCTGAGATAGTCTTAAGTTGAAATTCAAGCTGTTGAACCATCCTGGCCCAGTGTCCTGCAGCTGCCGGAGGACTCCCCTCCCAGCTGCTCAGTCCTCTCAAAGGTACAGACCCCAGGTCGCTCCTGCACAAATCTAGAGGCAGCAGTGGACGTGTGGAGCTAGAGGACGTTTGCATGCAGTTTAGAGAAATAACCAGGAGAGGGAGCCACTGAGCAGCTGCCCGTATACCAGTGCAGGAAGAAAAAGCGATTGAGTGTTCACAGTAAGCGAAGGTGAATCACAGAGTGGGAGGGGCAGGGAAGCCCTGGAAGAGAACAGCTGAAGGAAAAAACACAACAACATTCTCTGACTTCTCAAATAAGCCAAGGATCTGGCTGACCCTAGATATTATGTGCCTACTAGTAAATTTGAGATTACTTTTCTAAACCGAACGTAATTTCAAAGTCACCCGAACGAGTACAGAATTATTTGGTAGACAAAGGACTCCCAGCCTATTTGGCAAATTGTCCTGCAAGTTAGTTCACTAGACTAACTCCTAGGAGTATGTGTGTTGTGCTCTGCTGGTGTCTGAGTTGCTTTTCTCCATAAGACTTTAATCAGCCATGAATCCAAAACTTCGATGCTTCATACTGAGGTGCAATTAGTTGTCTAACCATCCAGTCCACCCAGTGGACTGCCTGTTAAGCTGCCATTTATATAAATGGATGCTCAAGGATTCCACCTGTTACACCCAGCAGCACAGACGGTGTGTCGTGCTACGATCGCCTCACAACTCGGCAGCAGCCAACAGGCTAAGGTTCTTGAATCTGATTATGAATTGGACTATGAATGCTAAAGAAACCCTGGCCACATCAAACTATATTCCCCACACCTGGCTGGACTGGAAGATTTTGAAGCTGATTATTCAATGGTTATTAAAAACTATGCAACAGAAGTTACAACTGCATAATCTGTATATGCTGATTTAAATAACGTGTGCGGAGGATAAGTTTGAAACTCTTATTTTCATGTGCTTAACAACCAGGCAAGATGAACTGAGACATAAAGCAGCACTGCTGCAAAGTATTTCCCAATTTACTACAGGGTTATATTAGGGAATTACATGCCACATTATCTCACAGTAAAAGACAGAGTTTAATAATGTTGTCAAGACCCCAGAACCAAAGAAAAACCTGAAACTAATTTTGTAAAATGTAGTACAGTATGTGTGTAGGCTATGCTATTATAAACACAATGCAAAGCTCTTAATAAAGAGGATGTGTGGTCTAGTGGTGAAAGCAGGGGACGAGGAGGTCTGAATAGAACTCCTGGGTTCTATTCCCATTATCTATGCCCTGTATGAAATAGGGCAAGTACCATATCTCTGTGCCTTATTTACCCACACTGTCAAATGGGAATAATACAATTTGCTTCACAGTAAGGGTGTGTCTAGACTACACTCCTTTTTTTGAGAAAGGGATGTAGATTAGGCACATTGATATTGCAAATGAAGCCGGGATTTAAATATCCCACGCTTCATTTGCAAGATGACGGCTGCCGCTTTTTTCCGAAACGGGGCTTTTTCGGGAAAAAACAGCAGCTTAGATGGGGATCTTTTGAACATTAAACCCTTTTTCGAAAGATCCTTTATTCCTCAAAAAATGAGGTTTACAGGATCTTTCGAAAAAGGGTTTAATGTTCGAAAGATCCCCATCTAAACTGCCGTTTTTTCCCGAAAAAGCCCCGTTTCAAAAAAAAGCGGCAGCCGCCATTATGCAAATGAAGCACGGGATATTTAAATCCCGGCTTCATTTGCAATATCCATGTGCCTAATCTACATCCCTTTCTCGAAAAAGGGGTGTAGTCTAGACGTACCCCTAAGAGGCTAAATTTGCTAATGGCTGCAAAATGCTTTGGGACTCCTGTGATGAAAAGTGGAAGCGAGACGCAAAACATTGTAGCCTGGCTTAAGACTGAAACCAATGAAGGAGTGCCAAGATGAATCAGATACGGATACACAAGAAGAAACAGCCTCCAACTCACATACTCTTAGCTCTGCAAACTCACTGAAGAGAATGAAACATCCAAGTTGCCACTGAAGGCATCATTTAAAGTTAATGCAATCTCACAGTTGTGATGGAGTAAGAACAAAATTTGGTCTAAAAATCCTTCCTTTCTGGTGGTAACATGTCAGAAGGAAAGAACACAGTTTGACTTCATCCTTAGCTGGAATGGGTGGAAATCCACAATTGTTGTTGACACCCACACATGGAAACCCATAATGATGTTTTAACAATTGCTTTTCAGTGTAGAACTGCATTTTAAGGCCCACATTTCGAAAGGAAATAGTAGTTAAGCAAAAGCGTGGCTGGCAAACAATACTTAGTTGAACTATATAAAAAACCATGAAGAGGAAGAGTTTGAGGGTCTAGCATAAGTCTGCCTGGCAGAAGGCCTCGCAATGACTGAGCCAATGGTAGACCATGGTCTTGTTTGTAGAAACAGCTGAGAGGGAGAATGAGCGCCCAGCAACTTGGCTTCCAGAATTAGGTGGTGGCTAATAGGCCCTCCTGCGCTACTGGCACAAACCAATGAATCACAATGGTCACAGAGAACTCGCATATGCTGTTTTATTAAGATGCCATATGGATGGCTCACACAGCTCCTGTGTGTTGAGGTCTATTGTTCTTGTTTGTCAGCCAGAACAGAAGAACTTCTGAAGTCATGCCATGTGAGCACTCCATCCCTTAAGAATGACAACAGTAACAAATCTTTGTCATGAGGTGTAGTCCAATGGGCCGACCATCGGGTCAACCACGCACAAAGCCAGTTCTAACCCAGACTTCCTTGACGAGGTCTTGCTTTGCGGTCATGACAAGTTGCCACTCCTCTGCGTCTATTTCCCTATCGGTAATGTGTGAGCAGTACACATCTGTAACTGCACACAAGTGTGGTGAAGACTGGTTAACACCTATACAGAGCTATCTGTTCTAAATCTCTCTCTCTCTCTCTCTCTCTCTCTCACACACACACACACACCCATTGCCTTAATATTTGAGCACCTCATGATCTTTAATGTATCCTCACAACACTCTGTGAGATAGGGAAACGTTATTATTTTACAGAGAACTGACGGACACGGGCACCATGTACCTTGCCCAAGGTCACACAGGAAGTCTGAGGCCACAAGAAAGGACTCGAACCTGGGGTCCAAAATCCCAAACTACTGCCCTAACCTATCCTCTGTTTATAAATGTCATTGCTAAACCTGGAGCAGTGAAGAGCAGCTATACGTGCCCAAAGCCAAATATCCAATGAAGGTGAATCTGACACGTTCTCAGTTATGGTGATCATAGTAGTTGCCCTTATTCTTCATGAAGTACAGGAATATGTTAGAGTTCACAGGTGACTGTTACTACACTCATGGTCCAGAGGGCATAAAAAGAATCCAGAACCCGTTGGAACATCCTAGCACATACAGCTCTTAATAGATTGCTTGCCTTTAGAGCTGGGTTTTACGTTTTTAGAAGGCCTAACAATGAGTCTGGATTTACCCTGAAGGGAGAGAGTTTAATACAGTGGTGGAGGGTGCTAACAAGGCAAGAAATGTAGTAGTAAAGTGAAATGTAAAGTACTGTTATACATTTAATGCAGGACTATGACATGCGACAATTCTCTGAGGAGCTGCACTGGGGACAGCATTGGTTGTGACCTGATATCATAGCGTCTTAATGGAAACTGTTTAAATCTCAACTTGTGGGGTGCTGGAAAGCCGTATCTGCAGCTCCTGAATTGAAGCTCCAGAGCTGTTCATGTGATGCACATGTATCTTGGCCTGGTCCTAAAAGCTGAGGGTTCTGTCAGAATCCAGGCCCTTTATTTCCAGAAGGAAGAAGAAAGTCTGCTTTCATTGGGCAGACTTTTGAAGGGGGAAGGGCGAAAAGAGAGAGGATCAGACAAGAACCTCAGGGCACTGGGCACCATTAAGCAAGCAACAGAAGAACTGAAGTCATTATTTTGGACGTATGGTGGGAAGCACAAGAAATTGCTGGGGATTAGGAATTTCTGGGCTAACATACACACGTACTTGCATGAATGCCGACAAAATGGCTTTCCCATTCTAATGGCTTGAGCCACATCGCGTAAGCTAGTAGCGGTCTTGTCCTGCACTGATGGAGCAATGAAATGTGACGTGACTGAAAGTGACTTGTGGAACTAGATAGTTCTAACTGTGACAATATGTAAGACTCCACAAAAGGTAACTCCCCCTTCCCCCCCGAGAATGACTGAGATTGGGAAGAGTTCTGTGATGTCCCTAAATACAAGTAGGAAATCATATCCCCCTCTGCCTGCCGTGGAGCATACACAGAACAGCCTGAAATGTCAAGCACATAGAGGAAAAGGCGTTAAAGGGCCCACTTGCTGGCATGCAGGGAAAGGCTACCTTAATTGCCAAATTAACACTTCATATATTCATAGATAATTTTGGCAACTGATTTCAGCTGGGGGAGGAAGGGGGAAATTCTCCTGTCCTTCAAGTGAGTAGACATGTATTAGGAATGACAGCCTATGATTGCTGCAGACAGCATCTAATTAACTGTCATTATAAAACACATGTCAAAGCCTGGGGCCTATGCTGGATCGGCTGCCTAATTTAGCTCCAGAATATTAAAGGCCCCTTTCAAACAAGCTGGTGAATGAATTTTGTTGTCTTATTAAACAACCTGATTCTCCCACAAGCCCCCTCTCCCTTCTGGTATTCACATTTCAAACAAGTGATGGATTTAAAACCATTTCCTTGCTGCCTTTTTACTAGTCAGCCTTAGAGAAGGACTGGAACGCAAGTATGACATGAAAGTGGAAGCCGTCTGCAAAACTAATAGCTGTTTAATAAAACAATTATATCAAAACAATGACACTTGTAGGGCTTATTTTCTTAGTACCACATCACACAATTAAATCTTAGCTCTCTTTTTATTAATTAGAGCAAGCATAAATTAATTCCTCTGTGTGTCTGTTTGAATGGTGTGGAGGAAGCAGGACAAAACATTGGATGGGAATTGATTAGCATTCAGTGATAGGTGGCTTTTGTGCCTCTTTAGTCCAGGACGTCTCCCAACATGTGACTGCCGGGGTAAGGATTCTGGGGAAGAGGGGGTGGAAGGTTGTAAGAGAGCCCACCGCCACTGTGACTTATTC
This sequence comes from Rafetus swinhoei, assembly GCA_019425775.1. Classification (NCBI taxonomy): domain Eukaryota; kingdom Metazoa; phylum Chordata; order Testudines; family Trionychidae; genus Rafetus; species Rafetus swinhoei. Next base: position 343,370,639 of record CM033437.1, on the reverse strand, counting down.
GAATCAGATTCAATTACCCTTTGCAGACAATCCCAAGGCTGCAAAATATAAAAGCCTGTAACCATATCACAACAGGTCCGATCTTCTGCTTTAAGCAAAGTCAGATGTGGCCAGCATTTGGATAGGAAGTCTACCAGGAGAGTCCAGGTGCTGCAGTTTTCAATAGTGGGGGATTCATTCACCTGGTAGTGTTTTTTCCTGTTTTGAACACAGGGGTCAGCTTAGTGCCAGAAACCACTGTTTCCTAGAGGGGCAATATTTTTGATGAGACACGGATGTTTTGTAACAGTACAGAATGTTTCCCCAGGGATCTCCAATTTTCATTTCTGCAAATGCATTCTGCTCAAACTCCCCTCTAGTAAAATTACTAGAAAAGAATCTTCAATCAAGAAGAGGGTTGAGGGTGTCCACAATTGGGATGGGAAACTGGGACTCGCTCAGTAAAGGTAACTTAACTATGGATCTCTCTCTCTGCTCCTGATGAAAGGTCTATCAGAAGACTAGTACAGGTAGAACCTCTCTAGTCTGGCACCTTCAGAACCTGACTGGTGCCAAACCAGAGAGTTTTCCAGACCACGGGAGATCAATATTGTTTAGCGGCATTACCAACACTTCCACTGCTTACCTGGTTGTTAGAGGACGTTTAGAGGTAAATTAGAACTAAATAACAGCACAGAACACTGAAAGCCAGGTGGCTATAAACAAACAACACTGGTGGCTGTAAACAAACTTTATAGGACCGCAGGAAACTTAGCCACACCCATGTTAACAAAAATCTGGCTAACAAAAATCATTCCAGACCATGGATGTTGCCGGACCAGAGAGTTCTGGATTTGAGAGGTTCAACCTGTCTAACTCCATTATGTTGTGGTGATGTGACAAATGGGGCAAAGAAAACAGATCTTGGTCAGAAGATTTTAAGATCAGAATCCAAAGGTTCTCCATAATGGTTGCTTCGGGACATCTAGATTTTGCTTAATTCTTCCGAAAGTCACCATGTAGAGAACAGAAACAAGTGTAATTCTCCTAATCAGGAAATTAACCATCTTAATATATCATGTTTGCATTATGGAAAAAAAGGAGCCTTTCCTGATGGACATGTACAGAAAGCCTCTCCGAATAAGTTCTTCTCACATAAATATTCCATATTCTCCTAGATCCACAGGATGGTATAAGGTGTTCTTACATTTGAGCTTTGCATTTCAGGTGTCTGTAGACTGATTTCAGAAATGAAATGAAAACCAGACGCAGCATCAGAATAGAAAGGAAGAGCTGATCTCTCAGAAATTACCTGTTCAGGCAATCTTGAAGATTAATGATACATTAATCATTAGAACTTGAAGTTCCCTTGCTCTATTCCTTTGTAAATCTGTATATACAGTATCTTACTTAACTTAATTTTAAAAGTTCAGAAGCGGGGTTAGAGCTCAGAGGTTATTAATGAATTCCATGTCCTTGTGCCCTGAATTTTCTAGGTAGTCGTAGGATCACCAATTCACCCTTGAGACACAGAACTCTGTCCAAGGTTACACCATCACAACAGTTCAAAAGCCTCAGCTTATCATTAGCTTAAGACACAAGAGGCATTTCAGTTATTAGGGTTGTGAACTTCCAAGATGGCCCCCCCAGTGATTAGGAGACCTATGTTCAATTCCCTGATCTTCCACAGACTTCCTGTGTGGAAGCCAAGGGGCAAGTCACATGTTTCTTTATGCCTCAGTTTCCCATCTGTAAAATGGGGGGATAATAGCACTACTGTACCTCAGCAAGGTGTTGTGAAGATTAATACATTCAAATGATTAAGGCTCTCAGACAGTACAGTAGTGGCGACCTTATAAATAACTAAGATAAACATGTCTGCCTGAAGTGTTCATATTTACCTAACCTGACTTGTGCTAAGTGAACTCCCTTAAAATGCTGCAGTCAGAGAGCGTTATATTGAGTTTGCCTACATTATCTACATCACTAACAACTAGATAGAAAGCATACTGAGTAAAGTGAAATTTACAGAAATCCTGTTGCTGAAACCAAGCCGATAATTTTGGACAATATCCCAGTAGGTTAAGTACAAAAAAGAAAGAACTTATAAAATAACGAGCAGTCCTATAGCACCTTAGAGACTAACAAATACATAGGAATATGAGCTTTCATATATATTTGTTAGTCTGTAACTGTAAAAATGAGTGGTCCTGTGCCACCTTAGAGACTAACACAGCTACCCCTCTGAGACTTTTTACACTTATAAAAACAACGAGTGGTCCTGTAGCACCTTAGAAACGAACCAAAAAATAAATATAGTGTCATGAGCTTTCGTGGGCACAACCCACTTCTTCAGGTTTGTGCCCACAAAAGCTCATGATACTATACATATTTTTTTGTTAGTCTCTAAGGGTGCGTCTACACAGCACCCTAAACTTGAAATAAGCTACGCAATTTGCTCTACACAAATTGCGTATTTTATGTTGAATCTATTTTGAAATAGCTTATTTTGAAATTTGGCACATCTACACAGTACCAAATTTTAAAATAATGTGCTATTTCGAGCCATCCCTTAACCCTTGTGCAATGAAGATTACTGGGATGGCGAAATAGTGTGCCCATTATTTAAAAAAATATTTCGCAATAATGGGTGGCTTGGGTAGACTCAGAGTAGCTATTTCGGGATATCTCTGGTATCCCAAAACAGCCGTGCAGCGTAGACGTACCCTAAGTTGCTACAGGATCACTTTTTAAAAAGATTTTTTTAAGATACAGACTAACGTGGCTACCCCACTGAGACTTTTACACTTATAAGTAATGCTGCTTTAAACCATGAGGTGCTGGAACGTGAGAGAGGAAAGGAGGAGACAGTTTAGATTTTACATGGGCTTTTACCTTCATCTTTGGCCCCATTCTCCTCTTGGAAAGCAAATTTTCCCGATACCTCTACTTCCACTGAGACAAAAGGTTAAGTACCATCACCTTGCTAATTCAATGAAGCAAATTACTCCCGTCATCTATCATGTTGAGAGAGACTTTTGTCACTAAACTGGCAAAGCACTTCTTCAGCTTTAAGCATTTTCACACTTTTGTTAACAACAAACCTTCAGCCAAACTCTGCTTAGTACAAATCTCAACATACTGGAGTGTTTAAGTTCAAATGTAGAAACTGCATGAAATCTTGACCTTATTGACATCAATGGGACTTTTGCCGTGGACTTGGATGGGATCATGATTTTATCCTGTGGGTCTGATTCTTCTCCCCCTTACACCAGTTTTACCCACCAGTGTCAAGTCACTCCTGACTTTACTCCAGATTTACCCAAGTGCCCGAGGAGAATCAAGCTCACAGTTTTCTTGAATAAGACACTGAATGTCCCATCTGCCTTGGAGCTTCAGTCAACCAGCTCGCAGAATGGTTGTGGAACAATGTAACTTCCACTGAGTGTGGTGTTAAGCCATTCTCCAGGAGTTTTAAAAGGTGTGCCAGCCACCTTAATGCCACACGCTTATGAAGACCACCCCAGAAAAGTTCTTGTGTCATCTTGTTTTTATCTTTGCTGTACACTGAAATGCAAACCCCCTGCTCCTTTTTTTTTAATACGTTGTTTTTCTTGCATTCCTGAATGACATCTTCAGTAACTTGGACACAATATCCAATGCATTTTTTTTTCAGGTGGAGAAGCCAACAGCATTAAGTCAGAATGGATTTTCTACATAGGAATTGTTGCAGATGTTACCGGCTTATTTTTTATGACCCGAGCAACCCATCTTGCATTAATGTCAGAATTGATTCTTGTAGCTGTTCTTTATTCCCCACCCCTCCTACTCTTCTCTTGCAACACGCAGCTTAACTCTATCTGCACAAGTGCATCAATCATTTCTTTACGCTGAAGGTGACTGCTGATAACAGAAAAGATTGTAGTAACTTTATCAAAGTTGGGCCCTGATTCAGAAAATTAATCTTACTCAGCAAAGCACTTAAGCACATGCCATTGAAGTGCTATGTGGAATACAGCTGGAATTATTATTTAATTATTATTATAATTATTTGTAATGGTGCTTGAGAGTCCAAGTCATGGACCAAGACAACACTGAATGATGGAAAATACTGGTGGACTTAAGCACCTTCTTAAGTGACTTCCTGAATTGGCTGCTTTAAGCCTTTGCCTAGTTCACTGCTGGTTTTGTTCTTTCCCATATTTAGATACTGATGTAATGGGGAAACACTTAAATTATCAGAGCAGTTACATTTCAATGATTACAATGGCATCAAAATGTCTCACTTGTGGGGTCACCTAACTCATTAATAATCTGCTCTTCAACTGCAAAAGCCCAAAGCTTCATTCACTGGTACATTTGATCTTGAAAAATCCAAGAAACCAATTTCTTGCACTCGCAGGATGAGAATGAATCTTTTGTATCTTGCTGTTTAATCTCTTGACAATGTTTATGTTTTGCTTTAGAAGAATTTATCTGTTCCATCAGTTTCTGTTCCAACAGTGTATTCACTTGCTGGCTTCTGGACGCCTTCTTCAGTCTGAGGCACGACGAGGCCAACTCATACGCTTCTGTTTGATCATCCGGATCGCAAAACCCTTGTTAGCAATCACACACTTGCCACAGTTAAAATGAAAAACAACTACCTAGAACAGCGGTTCTCAAACTGTGGGTCACGACCCCTTTTTAATGGGATCGCCAGAACCAGCATTACTCTTGCTGTGGGCAGGAGTTGAAACCAAAGTTCCAGGGCTTCAGCTTCCGATAGCAGGGCTCAGGCTCCACCTCCACCCTGACTGGGGTCACGCAGTAATTTTTGTTGTCAGAAGGAGGCTGTGGAAAAATCAAGCACCACTGATCTAGAGAACTCACTGCTGTGAAGACAGAGGTTGCCAGATTTGTACAGAAAGGTATTAGCAGCACTCTAATTTCACTGAGAAGTTACTAATTCTACCTAACTAAGCATCCCTTAATGGTTTACTGCTCCATCTCTTCTCCTCTCTTCAACCTCCAAAGATAGTTAATTCCACCCTATAGCTTTTATATACTCTCCAGTTCCCAATGATTCCTCCATTCCCCATAGCGTCTGCTGTACTCAAAACCATCCTACAAACGTCTTTTAGTCTCCGTATAGGCATGGTAAGAATCTTGATGTTTCTTCTCACTTCCCTTTTGCTTTTTAAAATAGCTCTCAATTTCTACTCACAGACTTAAATTAGAGCTTAATGGGTGTGATACCAAAAAGTTTTGACGTATGTACCATATTCTGTAGTCTTGTACGTTCAAAAAGAGAAGGAGAAACATTGAAGACCTGATAAAATCCATAAATATCACAGGGTTTTGTGTGTGTTTGACCATTTCTGTGCAATTGTTGCTGAGCAGCAACAATTAAAACCAAAATACTTACCCTTCTGCATATGGAAATAGATCCAATGGGGCAAGGAACAGGAGTCTGGTCTAATTTTCTAATGGACAGAGAAAAATATCTTAATGCTGAGGCAGCAAACAGAATGTGGAAGTCTTCCTCTGGCTTAAAGACCAATTAATTCCAGTTAATCCAAACTGAATTTCGAATTTCAGTCACACTAAAATACCCAACCTACCATTTGACAAAAATGGCTCAACAATTCTTTCAGAAAGCACATGAAATCAGTAATTTAATTTAACTAGGAAGCGTGCCGCTTTTCTGAAAAGAATTACACTGTTGATTGTGTTAAGCAAATAATAATTAACGCAAGTACATACAGTTCTAATTAGCAAGGAATTTAATTAAACAAATATGCCAACATAACAAGATGCATGACAAAGTAATTGTACTAGATCTTGCCAATGTATTCTTTACTACTTCAAAGTTTTACACAGTGATTATAAAGCAATTTCAAGAGACTTTGGAACACAAGATCTAAAAAGTAGGCCTCATGTAACCCAACTGAAAGGAACAGAATCCAAAGAAAGTCCAACCATGATGAGGTTTGTTTGTTTTTTTAATGGCTTGATTTCATGTGGAGCTTTTGGTGAAACAACAAGGAAGTAAATTAATTGGTTGCTGAAGTCCTTCATATCTCTGCTTCAACAAACAGCTAAGAAAGAGCACAGTCCTGATTACCCTGGGGCAGGAGAGGCTGCTGAAGCCTATTAGCAGACCTGGCCTTCAGGTACTGCAAAAGAGAAACCTTGTTTTCATTTTTAAGTAGCAAATTTCTAGCCCTTTTTCTTGCTGAGATAGCCTTTGAAATGAAAAGTGATATGAAGAGATTGCGAAGATTGAAAGGAATATGCAGATGGGCTCCACTCTCGCAACAGGAAGCTGGTGAGAACAGAGAGGACATCCCAATGCACACACTAGTACTGTAAAACAAGTCTAAGTTTCAAAGTTTCAGCGGGGTAACCATGTTAGTCTGTAATTGAAAAAACTTTAAAAACAATGCATAGACTTGCAACACCTAAGAGACTAACCAAAAATGTAGATGGTATCATGAGCTTTTGAGGGCACAACCCATTTCTTCAGATGAAAGGAGTTTCAGGGGTCTAGGTTCCAAATAAATAGAGAAAGAGAGGGGATTGGGAGGGAAAGGAAAGCAGAAAAATGGAAAAAGAACAGTTAGAGTGTCCATGCTACACGAAGCTGATACTTACGAGTACTTAGAACTCACTGTATCTGGTGTTTGGCTTTTTATGTCATTAGATGTGAAATGTAGCAGATAATCCTGTTAAGGTCTGGTTTAAACAAAGACCTTAACTGGATTGCCCACTACATTCCACATTCTAATGACATAAAAAGCCAACCACCAGGTACTTAAGAGTACTTGGACTATTTGTTGTTTTTCAAGTCTAAGTTTGGGCTTTCTTCTAAAAAAACACCCCAAAAACCCACCTCATTGACTATCCCCCGACATCTCTGCGCTAGGCCTGGGTGTAATAACCATGTTAATAATTGACTGAAATTGGTTTTGTTTGTAGGGAAGGGGCCATAAAACTGTTTCACAACCAAAATACTAAGTCAAGCTCTGCTTATTAAAATGGTCAATCCTCATTCAGGCCCTGATCCAAAGCTCGCTGAGATCAAAGGGAGTCACTCCACTGCCTTCCCTGTGCTTTGGATCAATCCCCATGTGCATCTTCTGTAACTACATGGCTGCTCTCCTCCTAAACTCTCTGTGAAACTGATCAAAGACCAGATTTTTGACATCACAGCTGGTGCTTTTGTGAAAAACAGGATTTCTGTGAAAATGCCTTTCTGATTCCAAGTGGGGCTTTTGAGCCAGGGGCAGTGTCATGAAGAACAGCATCCTTGACAAGAGTAAGTGTTGCTTTGTTGAAGATCTTGTTCTTTGCAAAACTGTTGCACTTCTGAACAGTTTCAAGGGATCCTGCTTTTAGGCACAGTCGCTGCTCCTGTGTTTAAGATCAAATTATTGGACACATCACAAATGCCCCTGGACTAGTAAAATCAATTTCCTGTGCACTACATTTGGCCCCGAATTTCAGATGCAGGAAAAAGAGGTGGGGTATATAACAAAAAAACAATGCTATATTTCTCCTACACTGTTCACAGAAGGTTCCAAAATTCGTGTCAGAGAAAGGAAGTAGTTGACATAAATCATATTCCCCATCCGTTAACTGCAGTGAATAAAGCGTTCAGCTACAACAAATAAAACTATTTTTTTGTTTGTTTATTTGTTTTAAGCTAGCAAGATCAGTACTAAACCTAGCATGACTGTATATTCTGTTTTGGCTGGGACAGTCCCTTTTTATACTCTATCCTGACATCCCGACTTTTTTTCCCCCAAGGGAGGCATTTGTCCAATTTGCCCATGTTGAGGCCAGCTCTATACTAGGCCTGGAAGGTTGGCTTAAGATATGCAAATCCAGCTATGTAAATAACATTGCTGGAGTCGATGTACCTTAAGATGAGCTTGGTGCTGTCCCCACAGCTGGAAGTTGATGGGAGCAAACACTTCTGTTGACTTCCCTTATGCCTCACAAATCAAGGAATACAAGTGTTGAACGGGGACATCCTCACTGCTTGATTTAGTGGGTCCCAATTAGACCCGCTAAATCAATTGCCAGGAGATCAATCTCCGGTATGGTAAGCATAGGCATGGCCTGACTTGATCAGCTGACAAGAGAAAATGGGACAAATGGCCACTTTTGTCAAAAAGAATGGACATTGGTATAAAGAAGTAACTGCAGAGAGGCCGGCCCCCTCCTCCCCCGAGGGGATAAGCAATTTTCCAGCATGCAGGGCCCCACACCCCCATAGTTCCTGGAACCAGGCAACAAGCTATCTGGAAGATGGGGAAGGAAGGTTCAGGGTTCTAATGACTGGCAACTACCTGGTGATGGGCGGCAGGGTTCCAACATCTGACAACAGTATGGGGTGGGGGGTCCCTTGAGTGAGCAACTGGGGGTGTCCTGTTTTCCTTTTGGGAAATATGGTCACCCTAACATCACAGAGATCCGCAAATGCTCTATATGTACATTTTTGTTTACCTACAAGTTTGTAGATTTAAGCCAAGGAGACTCAAAAAAACAAAACAAAAAATCATGAGACTCAAAAGTGAACTTCTTTTTAAGGTCAGTTTTCAACTGCACACTATTAAACTTACTTGAAATGCGTCAGAATTATGTGCTGAAAATGTAATGCAGAATTTTTCACACAAAACAGAGAAGTTGACCTCTCACTTTAAGGGCAAAATATAACTCAGTCGTAACCGATGTCCGTATCGCTTCACATGCACAGACACCCAACACACGTACTACAAGGAAAATCAAGCAACAGAGAAATGCATATCAATTTATTAAACTACAACTTTGGGAGGGACACCCATGGCAGATACTGTGGAAAACACTCATAGGCACACTTTAAAAAGGCATACAATATGGAAAATACATCACAAAATATCTCTTCTGAGTAGCTCAGATGCTATAGCAGAAATGGTATTCTACTGGCTAATTAAATAAATTCATCTGTGCTAACTCTGCAGTGGTTGGACATTTTCCAGAAATGCACCTTGGGGCATCTTTTATTCTCTCTCGGTCTTTTTCTAAATTTCACAGGTAAACAACAACAACAAAATGCTAATTTCTTGCAGGACATGCTGTAATCAGTGGAGGTCAGTGCCCCAATGGATTTATTATTAATACTAAATTCTCTGCTCATCCATTCCTTTTCAGCCTAAGGCTGAAAACCAATATTCTGCAATATGTTCCTTATTATTATTTTATTAGTAGTAGTATTATGGTGGCGCCTAGAGGCTTTTGAGTGCAGAGTTTAATTTTTTTGTTCCGGCCACTAAAAGGAAAGATTGAATTTTGCTGCTTTACATATTGACACGGAGCAGCATCAATCAGCACCCTAGAAAGTCAACTTATGATTTGGCACCAGCGGCACTGCGCTTTGCTCGAAGAGCTACTGGTTGTTTTCTACTCCCATGAGTCAACACGTAAGCCTCTGCTTGTCAAAGCTCCCACCATCTGAAGCACTAGAACTGCGGCAACTCATTTCGTAAAGCGCCGCGCAAGTTCTGATGGTCACATTTGTGTCCGGCAGTTTCTCCTTTTGTGATGAACACGACCAGAGATTCGGTAAGAAATTTTAACCAACAACTCTAAAGAGGCAAGGATGGTCCAGAGGCTAGGCTTCTAGCTTAGATTTGGCCTTGCATTCTCACAGGGGCCACACGACCATGGGCAAGTCACTTACGGTGCATCTGCAACGCAGTGAGGAGGCGTAGTGCCTCACTTGGGCAGCCATACGTATACTAGCTCTGACTGAGCCGATGTGCTAAAACTAGCAATGCTACTGGGGCCAAAGAAGCGACAGCATGCTAGCTGCCTGAAATATAATTCTGCCTGACCCTTTGGGTACATGTTTGGCTGGCGAGCTCCTGCTGTCATAGCTTCACCACTATTTTGGGGTACTAGGTCAAGTAGAGCTAGTGTGTGTATGACTAACCCCAACTGGAAATTCGACTTGCCTCCGTTCCCTATTACTAAACTGAGGATTTTCACCTCATGGGGATGATGTCACTCCATACTTCTTCCCCTTTTTGCCTCCATCTTTCTCCTTGAGCTTCTCTTTCTCCTCCTATCTCAGCTCCCAACCTTTTTCTCCTTCCCCATTTCACCCCTACCTCATACATGCATTGAAAGAGATACCATTTCCACAAAATACAAATAGCTAGCCCAAAGCTATTACCTCTTCTCTGTTATGGAACGCTAACCCTCCAACACCAAACCTCCCCCTCCACTGTCACCTCACTTGACATTTCGTGCATGTTCAGATTACCTGCTCCTCAAAGAATAAATTGTGGCCAACATGCTCAAAACTGGATGGTTAGGCACCCGTCTCCATATTTAGGTGCCTACAATCCGTGGTATGATTTTCTGAAGTGCAGTGCAGGCTTTAGTGTTTGAATACTCTGGTGTGCACCTTTTGTTTTGTAAAGTACTCTGCATGCTTTGGGTGCTATATCAACAGTGAGGCCCCACTAGGTGAGGGGTCTGCCTCCGCCGCCCCCCCCCCATGTACCCAATGGCTGGCTTTGCTTTCTCCCATTTCAAAAGCCTGGAAAGTTGGAGCCACTTCACAAAAGCCTTTTTTGTGTAGGAATCTGAAAAAAGAATGCACTGCAATGAGATTAAGAAAGGTAGACGGAACCATCTATCTTTACACCCACCCCTGCCAATTTCAGGCATTGCCCACGCTGAAGAATCTTTATGGTACCCCCATGACTTCTAAATCACAAAGAAAACACAGCCTAGGTCACAGTGAAACGAGAAGCCTCATCTTTCTAAAACAGTTTTGTTCTTTCTTTCTTTCCTTCCCCCCTTCAACGCCATTAGAAAAAAAAATTCTGAGCTGCTTAACCACAGCTATAAAATGCTATTATGTTCAATGACTTACATTCAGTGTCAAATCCTCTCTCAGCCATAATCTAATTCTAAAGCCAGGATTCCACTATCTTTCCATGAAAGCAGCACATATTGGAAGAAGACAAGGCTCAGCCATACTAAGCCAGGATGTTAACACTTGGTTATCCGCTCGCTCACATAAGAAAAAATCTCTGGCAGGCAATTTAACACAGATATGTTTGAAGAAAATGGAAAAAAGATGGCTGCTTGGGAATACATTCAATGCTCTATTTCATCTCTTTTGTAAGTAAACAGGCACATGCTGCAAGAGACCTTTCCCAGGCAAAATGTACAGTCTTCCCAAAAAAGACAGTGGACATGATCAGATGAAATCTACCCACATGGATGGCTTAAGCTTTTAAGTAATACATCAGTATCAATAGATAGGGCATGCACACACATCCGTTTAACTCTGCAAAATGCACCATCGACACTAACTAAAGCATGGAAAAACTTAAACAACCGTCTAGCAGCACCTTAAAGATTTATAAAACATGCAGATGGCATCACGAGCTTTTGTGAGTACAACCCACTTCTTCAGATGAATGGCATATTAAAAGTCGAGTTCCAAAATAACTACAGGGGGGAGGCAGAGAAGGAAGGGAAAAAATAGGAGTGAATTAGAGTGTTCATGTTACATGAAGCTGATAGAGAAGGTGCAAATTGTTCTTAAGAACCCATTGTTTGGTTGGTTAAGTCATTAGGATGTGGAAGGTAGTGTGCTAGCCAGGAGATGTCTTTATTCATACCTTTGTGAATGGTCCCAGACTTGTAAATGAAGTTAAATTCCAACGCTTCCCTGTGTATCTGGCTTGTGCAATTGGCCTGAAGCAATCCGGTGACTTGAAGATCCATTAATGAGCACTGGACAGGTTAAAGTGTTCTCCAACACTACTTCTTTTCATTACTTCTTTCCCGTAGAGACTGTCCAGTTTGGCCAATATGCATGGCAGTGGGGCACTGCTAGCATAGATCACATTAGTGGATGTGCAGCTAATACACTACTATTTTTTCCCCTCTCCCCCTCCCAATCTCCTATTTATTTTGGAACTGGACTTTTTATACTCTATTCATCTGAAGAAGTGGGTTGTACTTGTTTTGTTAGTCTTTAAGGTGCTGCTAGACCATTCGTTGTTTTTTAAGTTTTTCCAGTTACAGACTAACTCGGCTACCCTTCTGAAGCTTTTAAAGCTATGGAATGAGACAACATCAAATAGCTAAATCCAATAATATAGTTACGGACATTAAACAAATACCTAGATCCAGTTAGACTTTGTGCTTTTACTTTATCAGTAGTCAAGCTAAGCAAAGTCTGGCCAGGTTATTGCTAGGGCCACTGGAAATCTTCAGGAAATGTTGCCTAATATTCATCGCAAGTTCCAAAATTGATGCTAATAAGTGGTGTTTCCACAGCATGTAAATTTCAGTGACACATGTCCTTAGGTGGACCAGAGACAACCAAGGAGATCTAGATATTATTGGGCATGGTGCTGTGCTGCTCTTCCCTCTGAGAAAAGGCTAATCCAATGCCCCTGCATGATGTCATGGGGGTGCTATACTGCATTCTAGCAGCGGTATAATCATGCACAGATTAGATTCAGTTTCAAAATCATGGAGCCCTGGGGTGAGAAGGGACTGCAGGGGCCCAGCTCCTGTCAAGATGTAGGATTTGTTGTGTCTACACCCCACAAGACAGTTGGCGATCCAGCTGCCTTTTGAGAACCTTCCAAAACATCCCTAGGTGGGAAGAAGTTTCCATAACCTTCCTCGGCAGTGTGTCCCGTGGCCCCACTGTTCTTACCATTAGGAAGCTTTTCCTGAGATTCAATCTAAATCAGCTATGATGTAGTTTGAACCCGTTGCCTCTTGTTCTGCTCTGTGTGGCAAGGGAGAGCTTTTCTCCAATCTCTTTGGGCAGTCTTTCAAACATTTGGAGACTGCTATAATCTCTCCCCGTGATCTCCTTTTGACCAAACTAAACACACCCAGTTGCTTCAGCCTTTGTTCATCTGGCTCTCATTCCAGCACTTCGGATCATCTTTGTCACTCACCTCTGGATCCTTCTCAGGTTCTCCATATCCTTTCTATATATAGGTAACCAAAACTGGACACAGTGCTCCAGCTGAGGCCTAACCAGCACTACGTTTAGTGGTACTGTCACCTTCCCTGACTTGTAATGCCTGTCATGTAATTTTAAAAATTACACTCTTGGAGGATAGTAATAGAAATGTAGCCGTGTTAGTCTGGTCTAGCTGAAACAAAAAACAGGACTATGTAGCACTTTAAAGACTAACAAGATGGTTTATTAGGTGATGAGCTTTCATGGGCCAGACCCACTTCCTCAGATCAAATAGTGGAAGAAAATTGGCATGACCACAGGCAGTCCAAAGGATACAATAAAAAAAATGAACACATATGAAAAGGACAAATCAAATTTCAGAACAGAGGGGGGATGAGGGGGGGAGGTAAATGTCTGTGAGCTAATGATATTAGAGGTGATAATTGGGGAAGCTATCTTTGTAATGGGTAAGATAATTAGTGTCTTTGTTGAGACCTAGGTGTAAAGTGTCAAATTTAAGCATGAATGACATTTCAGATGATTCTCTTTCAAGTCTGGTGTTAAAATGTCTTTGAAGCAGGATGCAGGTAGTTAAGTCAGCCAGTCTGGGGACTGGACTCAATGACCTCTCGAGGTCCCTTCCAGTCCTAGTATTCTATGATTCTAAGTCCTTGAGACAATGCCCTTTCTGGTTGAAATGGCAAGAAACTGTTTTTTCTTTGTGATCCTGTCTAATATCTGTTTTGTGTGCATTGATTCTTTGGCGAAGTGTCTGAGAAGTTTGTCCAATGTACATAGCAGACGGACACTGTCAGCACATGATAGCATAAATTATATTTCTGGATAAGCAGGAATATGTGTTCTTGATCTTATAACTGAATTGGTTAGGTCCAATAATGGTATCAGCAGAGTGAATATGTGGACAAAGCTGGCAACGGGGTTTGTTGCAAGGGAAAGTTCCAGGGTTGGTATTAGCGTGGTAAGTCCTGTGGTTGTTGGTTAGAATCATCTTGAGGTTAGGTGGTTGTCTATAGGAGACTATGGGTCTGTCTCCCAGAGCCTCTCGGAGTTTAGTATCCTGTTCCAGTATAGGTTGTAGTTTATTGATAATGTGTTGGACGGGTTTAAGTTGGGGCTGTAGGTGATGACAAGTGGTGTTATATTGTTGGTTTTCTTGGGTCTGTCTTGAAGTAGATGGTTTCTGGGTATTCGTCTGGCTCTTTCAATTTTTTTTTTTATTTCTCCGGGTGGGTAGTTGAGGTTTATAAATGCTTGGTAGAGATCCTGAAGTTTCTGGTCTCTGTCAGTGGGATTAGAGCAGATGCGGTTGTATCTAAGGGCTTGGCTATAGACGATGGATCGTATGGTGTGCTCTGGACGGGAGCTGGAGGCACGTAGGTAACTGTATGAGTCGGTGGCTTTTCTGCAGAGAGTGGTGTCTAATTTACCATTAGTGATTTGTACTGTGGTATCCAGGAAATGGATCTCTCGTGTAGAATGGTCCAGGCTGAGATTGATGGTGGGGTGTAGGTTGTTAAAATCTCTGTGGAATGTCTCCAGTGTTTCTTGGCCATGGGTCCAGATCATAAAGATGTCATCGATGTAGCGCAAGTAGACAAGGGGTAAGAGGGGACGGGATCTGAGGAAACGTAGTTCTAAGTTAGCCATAAAGATGTTAGCGTACTGTGGGGCCATGTGTGTACCCATGGCTGTGCCACTGATCTGGAGGTATAAGTTGTCCTCAAACTGGAAATAATTGTGGGTGAGAACAAAGTTACATAGGTCTGCTGTCAGATTGGCAGTGGTGTCCTCTGGGATAGTGTTTCTAATTGCTTGTAATCTGTCTTCATGTGGGATGGACACGCACAAAGTCACCTTGCAAAGTCCACCTGACTTGCCTACACTGCAAAACTAAAATGCGTTTCAGCTGAGCTGGGGAGGAGGATACTGCGATGGGGCACCCGTGTAGTTCTAGTGGAGACTGCCCCATGCTGAATTATACTTAACAATGCAAGCCTATATGACCACACCTACGTAATATTATTCGCTAATAGCAATGCTGTATTAAGCCCACCAGCACACTGTCTACACTATAGCTTAAAGCATCACTCATACTATTCCAGCACCACCCCAGATATCCATGGAAGGAAGAATAAATCAAGTTCTACAGCACAGTTGGTTCTCACACATGGTTTTTCACAAACTGTCTGTGGGCCTAACAGTGAATAAAGCTTTCACAAAGGACATATAAACACATACAATTATTTGGAATGGAACCTACCAACTTACTCCTCCAATCCTATATACACAGTTTCTTCTGCATGAACAAACAGTAAATGTAGGACGAGGAAGCATCTAGCCAAAGTACTTAAATGGCTCCCAACACTGCAATATCAGAGCACCTCACAATCTGTAAGACATTTACCTTCAGTGGCCGCTGCTGGAAGACAGGATACTGGGCTAGATGAACCATTGGTCTGACCAATATGGCCGTTCTTATATTCTTATCTTCATCTGAGGCAGGGCCGTGCTATTATTCTTATATTACAGACAGACAGTTGATGAGAAAGACAGTCGATGTGACACACTCAAGCTCAAACAGGAAGTCTGGTGGCAGAGCCAGGAATAGAACCCAGGGTTCTAGAGTCCCAAGCTAACACACAAATCATTAGACCATCCTTCTTCCTGTCCTGGTAGAGATGGTGGGACAAACCACCAGCATTCATTTTAACCACCAGGGAATGAAGATTTGCTCTTATCAGGGTTGGCTCAGTGGTACTCCCACTGCTGCTCCCTCCAATAGTAGCAATGGTGGAAAAATGTGAGTAAAAATTAGACAAGACCATAGACTTCTAAGTTATGGAATCCAATCTAAGGACTCTTCTAGAGTGATCATTATGGAAGGAAAGCAGGGTTCTAGGATGCCTCCTTCACCACTCAGCTAGGTGAAGACCTTTACAGATGGCTTCCAGGCAATATGCAGCAGAAAGAAAGTTGCAACCTATTCTGGGTTTCTTGCTTTCTTGAGTTTTCGCCCCCAATGCACCCAGACACATAGCTAATTGGAACTGCATATTTTCAGCGTACGTCTTCAGCTGTAATTTGGTGCAGCTGTTTCTCACTGTAACTAGGATCTGAAATGATTTAATTATAACATGCAGGCATCAGGAACAGCAATGCAATTACAAATAACAACCATAGAAATGCTAATAAATGTCACTTTATTGGGAAGGCACAAGACAAGAGACTACTTCATGAGAGCAATTAAAGGCGCCTTTGTGAGCAGGAAAAAGAACTGGCCTTCAAAACATTTTGACGGTTTTATTTGCAGATGAAACAAAGGTCTCTAAAGAGGTCCACCAAACAATTGAGGGAAAAAATAGATTGTGTGACCAACTTACAAGAGTCATGTTTGGGAAAGCGTAGGGAAATAAAACTCCAAAGAGCCTCACTGTATGGCACCCTTATGTTCAGAACAACATTCACTGAGTTCAAAACAATACAGGGTTCTTGGAAATCCTAACAGCTCCAGAAACTCAAGATCATCTATCTTCTTTCAAGTGAAAGCTTTACAAATTACCCTGTTCAGTTGGGTCCTCGCGACCTGACTTTTACTGCTGCAGTCCAGTACTTCTATGGACTTAATCCTGGTTAACACCAGTGAAAGCAGGACCTGAAACAGACCCTAAAAGCTGAATAATGGCTCCTACTTAAATCAGAATTGGGGAAGAGGATAGGATGCCTATCTTGAAATGTGTACAGAGCAGACTTACAAAAAAGTTGAGGCCTTGATCATGTGTGAGCGTTATTATTACAGGTTGAACCTCTTTAGTCCGGAGCCTTCGGAAACTGACTGGTTCCAAACGAAAGTATTTTCTGGTCCACGGGAGGTCAATATTATCTAGCAGCCTTACCAACACCTCCAATGCTTACTGTGCTGTTAGAGGACATTTAGGGGTAAATTAGAGATATATAACAGCACAGAATACTGAAAGCTAGGACTAGTGGCTGTAAATAAACTTTATGGGACCGTGGGAAACTTGGCCACACCCATGAAAAGTAGCCATCTGGCTAACTGAAATCATTCTGGATGATGGATGTTTCTGGATGAGAGAGTTCTGGATTAGAGAGGTTCAATCTGTATGAATATCACAGTGCCCAGGACCTCTATGAAATCTTATAACATTTTTAGAAGTAGAGTAGAATTAATCTGTATCCTGTCTCAATTCTAGGTAAGGTAATTACACTCCACCTCATTAAATTTCCCATGCAATTTCAGCTGCATAAAGTATTCTTCAGATATGCTCCCAGACATTTGGATAGTGAATCTACGCATTACTGAACAAGTACAAGATTCTACCTTAGAGGAATGTGCATTCTAGCAAATATCTCTCGGAAGCTTCAAACTCAATTTAGCTTGCATATGCATTTACGGAAAATTTGCAGATATTTCAGCATGAAAGACAGTAAATACATTTCAGATGTTACAGCATTCACTTTGCTAAACCATGCTCATCTAGATATGCAACTGGTGCGGACTGTATTTCTCATATTCTATGGGACTTTAATAAGTGTAGCATCGATATCCTCTTCCTTGTAGCTTAAAAAAAGATGTGTGTGCACGCGCGTGTCTCTCTCTCTCTCAACCACAAACTGTAGTATGTTCTGTGTCTCTAGCATATGTTGCTATATGTTAATGGCATAGTAACAACAGAATTATGTCAAGTATCAGAGGGGTAGCTGTGTTAGTCTGGATCTGTAAAAGCGACAAGGAATCCTGTGGCACCTTATAGACTAACACATGTATTGGAGCATAAGCTTTCGTGGGCAAAGATCCACTTCGTCAGATGCATGTAGTGGAAATTTCCAGAGGCAGGTATTATACGACCTGGACTGTTTTCTTGGAAACCCCTATTGGCCAGTTCGCAGTCTCAAAAATAATTATTCCTCCTATTAAGAACCCATGCCTTACACATGCACTACACTAAACATGATGGTCAATCCCAACGTTAACAATCCCTGACCTAAAGGGGGAAATGTGATTTATGAACAGGGTCAGAATAAGTTGAACAATTTGATGTAGAACAAATATTTTCACCCACACATGACTATTAACCACCCGCGCCCCCCTCAACAACTATTCTGTTATGTCCAGATTGCTGCATGCTGTTCAAATGCTGGACTGAAATACTTTTTCCATTGCTGCCACTAGTGCTTTGGGATTCTGTTGTATTAAATAGACTAATGGAAATACAGAAAGGTTGTCATGGCTCCTTCCCCACTCTGGCATGATAAATGCAGAAGTGGGGGCCAGCAAGTGTACCCCAAAGCCTTATCTACTAGGCTTTGGTATAAAACTTCCCCCAAAATCTTAAAAACCTAGGTTTTGGGAATAAAACTTCCGCTGCCACCACCCAAATCTTAATAACGAGATTAGGGGAAAGATCATTTGGGAAATCTCACCCCTATTAAAAAAATCAGGACACACAAGTAACCAATGCCAGGTTAATAAAAAGAAGAGAAATCTTTTATTATTACAACAATATTCCTGTTGCAAGCATAAGGATCAGATGGAAAGGTAACATAATATACTCATGGAGGAATTTCACCATGGGCTAGAACTTAGTTAAAAAGAAAAGCCAAACATCTCTTAAGCAGTGCCAGATATCAGATCCCATACCCAACCCTTAAAACAATAAAGCCTAACGAAACTACCTAAACTTTACCCTACTTACAGAAAATGAAGAATGGTGTCTTGGAGAGAGAGAGAGACATGCTTGTCCCCCTCTGTCTCTGCAGAGCCCACACCCAGAGAGAAAAGGAGAGAAAAAAAAAACCCAAATTCCTTTGTCCCAGTTTGAAAGTCCCACCTACATTCCTACTGGTCACTCCACCTGGCTAGGTGTAGTTAACTCCTTAATCCCTAGGCTGCTGGCTAACCCTCATAATCATGACAAAGGTCATTTCAGAAACATGGAGAAGTGCTGTAGGAAAAGCCTACAGTGCAGCATGTCAAATCATTTGCTCCCAGTTGGCTGCTGAGGATGCAGACTAGTACACTGTACATAGAGAAAGATGTCTGGAGATGAAAGGGGTTGAGAATCTAGAAAGCTGGTTTCCTTTGTCCCTCTGTTTGTGTTTGCAACCCTCTGTCAGATAACAGCTGGAATCAATGTACTGAAATCACGAAGGAAAACTTTTCAAGGGATTAAGAATATGAAAAGCAAATTGATCATCAATTCCAAAAAGGTATATTATAGCACCTGCTTAAGTGCATCCATGGTCTACTTCCCCAAGCTCTCTCTCAATTATAGGACATTATCTGGGAACCAAGCCTACATAGCAGAGTAGTGGCCAAGATAACATAAGATAGGCACTTGGGCACCCTCCATCTCTAATTGAGAAGATTCTGTGTCGTCACTTTCAGTGGGGTAAGGGAGTAATGTCTATAACAGCTCCCAACTATCAGAACATTTCCTAAATTCAGCCCTGAGGTAATGAACTGGATGTACTTTTTCTCCCCTAATAAGGAACCTTATGCTGCCTTTTTCAGTTCTATGAGAGATGGTAAGAGGCGGCCTTGGGAAGGTGGCTTGGGTGCTGGGGACAAATATTAATGTCGCGCCATCTAAGATGTGAAGGTAATACATTGTTGCAATGGGACAGCAAAACTTGAACAACAGACAGTAAGAAATCCATAAGAAATAAATATTTTACTCTTGGATAAAAACCCCAGGCTATATCTATTCTAAACCAGAATCCCTAGACACACCAAGACTTAATGTCACAGCTTTCAAGGTGATGACAAGCATAAGGACAGGACTCTGAGGGTATGTCTACACTGCAACACCATTTTGAAATAACTAGCACTATACCAAAATAACTGAGTCTGCATCTACACAGCAGGCAGTTATTTTGAAATAGTGTCAAAATACTGTCAAGCTGGAGGATTTCTTACTCCGAATCCTGTAACCCTCACTGTACGAGGAATAAGGGAAGTCGGAGGAAGAGTGCTCTATTTCGAAATAAGTGCTGTGTAGATGCTCCCTATTTCGAAATAAGACATACAATTGATGTAGCTCAATGTGCATAGCTTATTTCGAGTTACACTGCAGGTCTTAAGACACACCCTGACTGTCCCTTGTAATGCTTAGACTAAACACACCTCTTATAGGAAGTACAGCTTCCGTCATTGCTACATTTGTCTAAGATGCCAAGACAAATTTTTGGCCAACACAAAAGAATCCTTAAGAAACACCAAGAAATACAACAGCTGCACAATTCAGAAGACATCAGAAATTAAAAGGGTATTTTTACGTGAACAGGATCTAGAGACCGGAAAACAGAAAACTTGTGTTATTCAAGTTAATAAGGTGAATTTGACCCATTTAAGATGTGAGGTCCTAAATATTCAAATCTAGTACTAGTGATTTAGAATATAATGGGTTTAGTGATTCTTTCCACAATGATTTCCAGGTGATCTGGTTTCTCTTGTCTCTGACCACCCAAAACGATGTAAATGACATTATTAGCACCGAAGCAAGACGACAACATGCTGGATGGTTCCCCTGCAACTCTCAGTAGACAGCAGGAGAGACATCTATTTCAACTAGTGCCTTAAGCCAACTTGCCAATAGGGTGTGGGAGGCAAGGGGAGATGACAGCTCAGAAACCAAGTGATATAAGTATATGAAAGCCACACAAATCATACTGGAGCCACGCCAACGTTTGAATCACCATCGCTGAAATGCTCACCCTTTTGATGATTTATACCTTGGCTGGTGCTCTTGTGGGATGGAGGAGGACTAATACTTGTCTGCATGATTATTATAATTCAGTGATTACACCTCCATTTCCAACTCAACTACCCCAATGAACATGCAGAGAAACAAGACTATCAGCTGCAAAGTCTAGGTCATCACCATGTAGCCACACAGGAAGACCGGGGCACCCAAAAGCATGGAGCCAATTTAAAAAAGCTGCCTTGAATCTTGAAAAATGACAACACACTTCTATATATTAAAAAAACCTCTTGTAAATCCTCCATAAATAGCCCAACTCTCACAGTTCTTTGTAGGCCTTTGCAGGCCCTGGTACCTTTACAGCGGTGTCTACCAAGCATCCTTCACTAATGCTTAATTTAATTCCTACACAAAAGCAGAACTTCTGGCGAGAGGGTGAAAAAGTGTGATAAACTCAGCTCTTACCATCTCTTTCTTTTCCTTTCTCTCGGTTTCTAAAAGCAAGGGTAAAGCTCTTACTACAGAGAAGAGCACATTCTGTTCAGGGCCAAGATGGAATTGTGTGGGATCCAGTGCTGTCATTCGAGCCGAACGAATAATACAGACGAGAGACAGGCTGCATTTCCATGGCTTTGAAATGTCGTGGAGAAAAGATGAAAAGGGCTCTGCATTCTTTTGAATTAGTTCAAGTGTTGGTCTGTCTGTTTACAGCTTTGCATTGCTTTTAGAGTCCAAACTACTCGGAAAATAAGATTCAGGGAATCGAGAGCCTTGGGGAGTGAATCCCAGAGTGACATGCATTTGCTGTGGGAAAGCAAAGACAGTGCGAGATAATGGAACGTGTCTTTTCTACGTTTGACTATACATAGGTTTGTATGTAAGGTTGATTGTCTTTACCGGTCTCACCGGGTAAGAAGTAACGTGTCCTAGTATTGAAGCAAGGACATGACAATGTGTGGTCTAGTTACTGGCTGGAATGGACAGGAGAATTCCAGGTTTCATATTACGACATTCACTGCATAGCCTCTTTTTGTTCAGTGAATCAAGCGTCGATACAAGGCAGGATACCTTATAGAGTGATCTGATGCTCAAAATTCCCTGTGCAAATACAGAGGAATGTTATACTATATTGCCGGGGACCACGCATAAGAAAGGATTAACATATGTACACAGAGAGATAGAGCGCGCTGGGGTGAGCATTATAATGTGAGATTTGCCAGTCTTGCACCATTTTTGTCACACGTGATCACCAAATCTGAATACAGCTGCAGTAGTTAAACAATTAACCAGATTAGGAGTACTAACAATGATGGCTTCTTTCAATACCATTAATGGGTTAATATGAGAGTTAACAGCCATGTTCTAATCAAATTCCAACTCCCCAGATTTCCTCCTGTTGTTTCAAATGGACACGTTCTTCTTCCTCTCCATCATTGTGGCGTATCATGTGGCCATGAATGGTTAAATTTGCTCCACTGTACCACAGTGACAGTCATGTTAAGTTACCTCTGAAGCAGAAGCCACCTGTGAGGAGTGTAGGAACATTCTTACCACCCAACAAGAGGGCTCTGTAGGTGTGGCACCTTGGTTGGGGTGGGATCCTCATACTGCCAGTTCGCTGTTGGGGTAGCAGAAAGAGCCACAAACAAAGAACCCTCTGTTGATCACCCTGGATCAGAAAAGCAGACTTTGACTTCCTCAGAGAACTGATAGGCAGGATCCCTGGGATGCTAACATGAGGGGGGGGGGAAGGAGTCCAGGAGAGCTGGCTGTATTTTAAAGAAGCCTTATTGAAGGCACAGGAACAAACCATCCTGATGCGTAGTAAGGAATGCAGATGTGGTAGGCGACTAGCTTGGCTTAACAATGAAATCCTTGGTGAGCTTAAAAACAAAAGGGAAGCTTACAAGAAGTGAAAACCTGCACAGATGACTAGGAAGGAGTATAAATATATTGTTCAACAATGCAGGGGAGTAATCAGGAAGGCAAAAGCGCAATTGGAATTGCAGCTAACAAGGGATCTGAAGGGTAACAAGAAAGGTTTCTACAGGCATGTTAGCAATAAGAGGGTGATCACGTAGGGGATGGAGCCCTTACTGGATGAGGGAGGTAACCTAGTGATAGATGATGTGGGAAAAGCTGAAGTATTCAATGCTTTTTTTGCCTCTGTCTTCACAGACAAGGTTGGCTCCCAGACTACTGCACTAGGAAAAGAAGTATGGGAAGGACAAGGGTAGCCCTCAGTGGAAAAAGAACACGTTAAGAACTATTTAGAAAAGATAGACATACACAAATCCATGGGGCTGGATTTAATGCATCCGAGGGTACTGAGGGAGTTGGCAAATGTCATTGCACAGCCTTTGGCCATTATCTTTGAAAATTCGTGGAGATCGGGAGAAGCTGTGGATTATTGAAGAAAGGCAAATGTAGTGCCCATCTTTAAAAAAGGGAAGGACAATCCAGGGAACTATACAGACGTCAGCCTTACCTCAGTCCCCGGAAAAATCATGGAGGGAATCCTCAAGCAATACATTTTGAAGCACTTAGAAGAGGGAAAAGAGATCAGGAACTGTCAACATGGATTCACGAAGGGCAAGTCCAATCTGATTAGTTTCTATGATGAAGTAACTGGTTCTGTGGACATGGGGAAATTGGTGGATGTGATATACCTTGACTTTAGCAAAGCTTTTGATATGGTCTCCCACAATAGTCATGCCAGCAAATTAAGAGAGGATGGATTGGATAAATGGACTGTAGGGTGGCTGGAAAGCTGGCTAGATTGTCGGGCTCAACGGGAAGTGATCAACGGCTCGATGTCTGGCTGGTGGTTGGTTTCAAGCAGAGTGCCCCAAGGATTGGTCCTAGGGCCGGTTTTGTTCAACATCTTTATTAATGACCTGGATGAGGGGATGGATTGCACCCTCAGCAAGTCTGCAGAGGACAGTAAGGTAGGGGGAGAAGTAGATATGTTGGAAGATAGGGATACGGTCCAGAGTGACCTAGACAAATTGGAGGATTGGGCCAAAAGAAATCTGATGAAGTTCAACAAGGACAAGTGCAGAGTCCTGCATTTGGGATGGAAGAATTCGAAGCACTGTTGGACCGATTGACTGGGTAGCAGTTCAGCAGAAAAGCACCTGAGGATTACGGTGGATGAGAAGCTGGATATGAGTCAATAGTGTGCCCTTGTAGCCAGGAAGGCTAATGGCATGTTAGGGTGAATTAGGAGGAGCATTGCCAGCAGATCTACAGAAGTTATTGTTCCCCTTTATTTGGCATTGGTGAGGCCACATCTGAATTATTGCGTCCAGTTCTGGGCCCACTACTATAGAAAGGATGTGGATGCATTAGAGAGGGTCCAGCCGAGGGTAACCAAAATGATTAGGGGGCTGGAGCATATGACCTACGAGGAGAGGCTGAGAGATTTGGCCTTATTTAGTCTGCAGAAGAGTAGAGTGAGGGGGGATTTGATACAAGCCTTCAGCTTCCTGAAGGGAGGTTCTAGAGAGGATGAAGAGCTGCTCTTCTCAATGGTGACGGATGCCAGAACAAGGAGCAATGGTTTCAAGTTGAAGTGGGGGAGGTCTAGGCTGGATATTGGGAAAAACTATTTCACTAGGAGGGTGGTGGAGCACTGGAATGGATTCCCTAGGGAAGTGGTGGAATCTCCATCCCTAGGGGGTTTTAAGGCACGGCTTGACAAAGCCCTGGCTGGGATGATTGAGTTGGGATTGGTCCTGCTCTGGTCAGGGGGCTGGACTCAATGACTCCGGAAGTCTCTTCCAGCCCTAAGAGTCTATGATTCTATGGTATGATGATGTCAAAGGAAGCCCCCACTGTCTGTTTTCAGGCTGGCCAGGGCCTGCCTGCCTCCTCAGCTCACACCTCCGATTCTTTCAGCCCGCTAGGATCTAGCTGGAGGGAAGTAACACTCCAGTGCCTTTGAGTCTATGGTCCATCTCTGCCACACTGCAATCTCAGGAAAGACTTCTGCTGGGATGGCAGGAGACAGAGGCCTCCCTTCGCTTTGATGGATTTAGCCTGCCTGAGAAGGAGGAGTGTTGGGCCAGGAAGAAGGGAGGCCATCAGCACACAAGAGAGAAGCGGTGACAGGCTGACCTCCAGACTAGCAGATCATCCTAGTGTGAATGTGGTTGTCAACACCTGCCCAAAAGCATGGGTGGGACACAAGAGGTAACCATGTGGATTGTGCCTGTGGCCCCACATGGCTTTAATGTAGCACTGGGAGTTATTGGGCATTCCTGAAATATAAATATAAAACCACAATAACATGAATCACACAACAACATGAACGTGGGCACAGCTTCAGAGATTTATGTTGGAATTCAGCAAAACTCCCCTGGAACATCTACAAATGCTCAAGCCAATACCTGTCCCCAAAGCACTTACGAGCGATTTGAGTCCCTGGGTTAATGTCAGGGAAACTAATGCTACAGGGGATGAGAACAGAGGACATCAAACAGGTAAAAAACAATGGCACAGCTGTTAGCTGGCATCATCCAAATCAAGCCTATTCTTTCCTTGCCATCCTGTAAAGCCCCCTTTATGTGCTAAAACAAAGAGCACTAATTTTACTTCCTGCTCGGCTTTGTAGAATTCTGACATGTCCTCAGTCAAACAAGATCCACTCCTTCAATCAGGCACCATTTTTCTTGAGACGTAATAAAGAAGGAAGCTAAAGTAATTATTGAAAACTCGTAAGCAGCAGCGTTAGCCTAATTATCCTGACTCTCCTTTTTAATTTTTGTATTGATTGCCTCCTGTGAATATACAAGTATTGACTGAACTTGCGGAATTGTGTGTTGCTGTGATAAGAGCAGCCAGTCAAAAACAAAATGCAATTAGGTGACCAGATAATCAGCTGCACCTTCGCCAAAAAAAAATCACATTTTTTTTTTAATTTCACAATCTGCCATGGGCTCTTGCTCTGTGCTTCTGAGCAGCACCACAGGACAGGTGCGTGCCTCATTTTTGCTATTAAGGTCTAACCACAACGAGGGGGCAGACAGAGCAGATGTGCAATACTTTTATGTCTTAGTCACAGGTGTCACTGCAGCCCATATTTAACATCATTTACTGTATATCACAAAGGCCGGATCCGAAGCTCAGTGAAGACAATGTAAAGACTCCCACTGGAGTAACAACGTAGAGTAGACTGTAGTAACACTGTTAGATGCACAGCTAAATCATTTTGTTCATGCCTCGATTACTGCGATGTCCCCTCTTCTCTGGTTCTCGACACTGAGGAGTCCCAAAGCAATCCTATCCAATTCAACCAGTATGTGTTGCAGCCAAAATTTTCTTCTTTGATGTTACTTCCCTCTTTTGAGCTGCTCCAGTGGCTTCCCTTGAACCTTCTAACATTTATAATCTATTCTCATCTTCAAAAGTTAGATCTGAAAATCCAACTGGATTCTGCCTCTCAAACCATTACCAGAAATTTTTCTTTTAAAAGACTACCTGAAATCAGATTTAGTGGATCATAAGAAAAAACAGAGCCCAACTCACTTTCCCATAGAAGCATCTGCAAGTCTAGCAGGACTATGAATTTGGGACCGGATCCTGTAGCCTATATACAAGGAAACAGCACCCTTGGTTTCCATTAGATTAATATGGGTAAGAACTATTTGCAGGTCCAGATTTTATTTTTGTCAGGGAAGTTGGAAGATATGATTTAAAGACCTATAGTGATATAAGAAGTCGATTTACTAAATTAAAAAGCACCAATGCACAACCAACTCCTTTCACAATAACTGCTGTTAAACAAAGAGCTGGCAGGCAATTAGATTTAAAAATTTAAATATTCCTTTTCAAGCCATGTGGATACAGTTTCCAGGAAAAGAAAAATAATCAGTAACAACACGGCCAGCATGGCTTCTGGACCTTTATGGACTTTAACTGGTAATCAGTTAGGACGCATCTACACAGCACCCGCAGGTCGAAATAAGATACGCAACTTGAGCAATGCAAATTGAGTATCTTATTTTGATCTGATTTCGAAATAAAGTGCTATTCTGACAAGTCCCTTAAGCCTCATGGAATGAGGGTTACAGGGACACTGGAATAGCGTGCCCATTATGTTGAAATATATTTTGAAATAACGGGCGAATTTAAAGATGCGGCATAGCTATTTCGGGATACTTCTAGCACAGCTGTCTGGACATAGCCGGAAAGATCACTGACAGCAAGTCAGAGAAAAAAATCCAAGTCTTCAAGTATTAAAGTAATGCTGCAAAAAGAATTCTAGGTTGTGAAGTGTTGCACAAAGCAGTGTACTCTCAATCTTAAGGTCCTAACAACAGAAGTATCGATCCTCTACATTTAATTTTTCCTGTATTCATATACACTTGAACCAAAAAATGAGCCCTTAGCATCTTCAAACATATTTATTTCCTATTTGCTGGGTCTGTGAAATTTTAGTTCTTTCTGGGCAGTCTAGGGACAGCTTGTTGTCAGTGACTGAGGAAATGGAGAGGGAACCAGGCAAGGTATTTCAGGTCAGAGAAAGCCAAAGGACACTGGAGAACCAACAATCCCATTTCCACTGCATGGGATATATATATATATATTGCACTCACTACTCAGTTGGCTGATGAATCCAAAAAAGGACTAAGACAAAGGTAGATGCAGGCCAAAGAAGATCTGCTGGTGATGCTAAATTAGTGAGTGATAGGTAAGAGTTCTATCACTCAGGGGTGACCTCAAGCCAATTAAGAAGAGAGTTTGAAAGGCTTCAAAGAAGACTGCAATCCTGTCACCCTGGGTCAGAAGGAAGTGAGTGAAATGTCATTACTTGGGGCTGGGCATGGAGAAAATGAAATCATACCTCAAAGTTTTGACAGGGACTCCAAGAACCTCTTCAACCTCACCATCCCCTACAGTCAAACCAAGACTAAGACAAATTTCAGTACCTTGGGGCCCATACCAAAGGTTAATCCCATAGCTTTGAATGAAGAGCTTCAATGTTTTAATTTCACACGTAGGCTTAAATTCTACAGTACTTGTCTAAGTATAATGGAAAGAAAAAAACAGTTACAGTAACTGTTTGTCTTTGAGATATATTGTGCACACATACATTCTACTGCAGGCATATGTACATCCGATGCGCTCATGTCAGAAACGTTTGCCAATCATGAGGTAGCAGAGACACGTTTGTTCTCATCCACAGAGCTGAAGCCAGGAAAGGAGTTTTTCCACCATCCTCTTCATTCCTTCTCACTGCTTATGAAATTACTGTCCAAAGTAACGGGGAAGGTGGGAGGGAGGACCGTGGAAGGTACACATGCACAACGGAAGTCGAAGAACAGTTTTTATAAATAAGTGTGTTTCTCCTGTGAGTGTACAGCTATAAATTCCAAAGCAGGTAAGTCTGCAGCAGTTCCATTACAGGTGGAGGAAATCATCTCAACACAGACTGAAATACTGACTTGCTGAAGTTGGCACTGTACTGAGAGGCCTAAGTGATGGCATAAATCTAGAAAAGATGACCATGTTGCTGCTTTGGAGCCATCTGTGATGGGAACGTGGCTCAAAAAGGCGAGGCAGTGGATTAAGTCATTAATCGTCAGTGGAGGAGAAACTTTCACATGATTGTAATTAAGTTTGATACCATCAGAAATCCAGTGCGATCTATGTTGAGCTGTCGCTGATGACCATTGACTCTCTCAGCATATGTTATAAAGGGCCACAAAGAGGCTTTGAACAACTTAGTTCAGTCAAGATAGACTCCCAAGTTCTGTCGACATCCAAGGTGTCAAATCATTCTTCAGCTTTAGAGAAATGAGGTTTCAGAAAAAGCATCTGAAAATGTATAGATTGCAGAAAACATAAGGCTGGGCGCCAGTTAGAGCTTGTGGCACAGAAACTCTTCTTTGCTGAAGTAACTGCCATGAGACGCACAGCTTTCCGAGAGAGATGATGTTGCTAGAGGTTCAAAGGAGGCCCTCATTCATCTTGAAAGAACTAGATTTGGGTCCCATGATGGCTCTGTGTCAGACACCCATGGATAGACATTGACTAGACCTTTCAGAAATCTGGATAACAGAAGAGGAGAGGAAACAGAAAACCTCTCTATTGGTGGATGAACTGTAGATCTGGAAACCAGGTAAATTGTCACAGAGCTACCTGAAAGGCCAGTTGACTTCAAATGCAGTAAGTAATCCAGTATATGACTAATGTCTTATCAATGGGCTGATAAAGACTGAGATCACGCCTGCATGGAAAATCTCTTCCACCTTCCTATGTATGTGGCTCTAATACTAATGTGGCTTCCTGCTCCTCACTAAGATGTCTTGTACATCTCTGGAGCATGATTTTTTGAAAGTATCTAACTTGTGAGGTTGTGGTGGTGGTGAGATGGAGACTGGAGGATGGAACGCATAGACTTGCCCAGGTGCTAAGATGGGGTTACAAGTAACCTCATTGAAAGTTGGTGTAGATCCCAGAACCTGTACTGCCTTGACCAGGCTGTGCCATTAAGATTAATATGCTTTGTTTTTAAAATCGTAAATACCCTTGGGATGAGAGGTACTGGAAGAAACACATATAGTAGAGGATTGGTCCACAGGAAGAGAAATGCCACTGTTAAGGAGCCAGGACTGTAGCCCATCCTGGAGCAAATCCTCTTGTTTTTTTTTTTTTTTTTCCAAGTTGATAGCCAACAAGTCTACTTCTGGGTATCCTCACTGATGGAAGATCTGGGGGACGGCGTCCTTTCTGATTGATCACTTACATGATCTACAAAAACCGCACTAAGGGAATCTGCAGTGGTGTTCCTCGCTCCTCGAAGAGGAAAAGCTCTCAAGGAAATATTGTTTCTTATGCATAGGTTCCATAGGTAGATAGCTTTCTGACATAGCCAGGTTCATCTATCACCCCTGCCTGTTGAGAGAAAACACGGTAGAAATACTCATGGTAAAGACTTATATCACTTGGATCTTCAGGGTAGGCATAGATGTCTCCAGGCTCAATAAATCACACAGAGCTCCAGTACATTTATATGCAGAGGGGCCTCTTGGAATGACTACAAAACTTGCACATGAAACTGACCAAGGGGGAACTACCAGCCTTTGACAGATGCATCTTTATTCAGTCACAGTGGACTTTGGAACTAGAAAAGGGACTCCTCTGTTCTCATTGTGAGGGGCCAACCACCAGTCCAGAGACTGAAGCAAATGTTGAACTGATGGACTGCGTGAAGAAGACAACAACATTTTCATGCTAGCTCCTTTTGTAGCGTCTAGAGTGACTCTGAAGTCATGCTCGTGAGCAGATCAAAGTAATGGGTGAGCATCTTGGTAGCTATAGCAACAGTATGACACTTTTCCTTTGCAGTTAACAATTCATTATTTCTGTTCTTTTCAAAAGCTCGGACTGCTCTGAGTGTTGCGTGTTGCCATGCTGATCTCTTTGATGCGGCTTTCTTGAGATCATCCAGTTTTATTGCACCACGGTGTAGGCTGTCCTTGGTGCTGCCCTTGTAGCACGTTCCGGGGTGGCCTTAATTCCAGGGTCCTAGTGCCAATCCGCCCTGGAAAATTTTTCTGGGGAGTCGAGGTCACCCATCCTAATGATGTGACCAACTCTGCGTTGTTGGGCTTTTATCAGTGTGGCTCAATGGTGCTTCAGATTCTAAGCACCAAACATTGGAATGCGTAGGGAACGGTGAAGAGGGTGAGATGGAACAACAACACTTTTCTCCTGACTTGCATGGAAAGTCATGGGCAGCTGAAGAAACTTTCTTCATACATATGGAATCCGTCACTTCATGATCAGGGTCCAATTCTGATGTGGGACATACTGTCTCCTTCAACAAGTGAAACTTTCAGATACAAATCTCTCTGCTTTTGTGTTCTTTTGGAGGAGGTGGTACTAATTGGACATTTGTCCCTCACAGGTCTCCTCTAAGTAGCTTTTGTGCCTGTCTGTGACAGGGATAATGGCCCTGCACATGGCAGATTGCTTGAAAACTGGAAAGTTTTTTCATAGAAAATCCTCCAATCTCTAACTAAACACAACAACTAAACACAACAACTAACTAAAAGCATAAAATCTATGTAAACTATATATAGATACGCACCTTTTTAGAAAACTGGCTAACTGAAGCAGATGGCTGGATGAAGCTACGATTCTCACCACAGGTGTTGAGAAAAAATGCAGAGCAAGATGAGACACACCTATTTTTGGGCCTTGTCTCAAGATATAAGATGGGTTCATACACCATATAGTGGTACTGCTTGCCAAAAACTCAGATGCAAGAGCATGGGGCTGGATTTAATGCATCCAAGGGTACTGAAGGAGTTGGCAAATGTCATTGCAGAGCCTTTGGCCATTATCTTTGACAATTCGTGGAGATCGGGAGAAGCTGCGGATTATTGGAAAAAGGCAAATGTAGCACGCATCTTTAAAAAAGGGAAGAAGGGCAAGCAAGGAAACTATAGACCGGTCACCCTTACCTCAGTCCACAGAAAAATCATAGAGGGGAACCTCAAAGAATCCATTTTGAAGCTCTTGGAAGAAGGGAAAGTGATCAGGAATAGTCAACGTGGATTCACCAAGGGCAAGTCATGCCTAACCAATCTGATTAGCTTCTATGATGAAGTAACTGGCTCCGTGGACATGGGGAAGTCAGTGGATGTGATATATCTTGACATTAGCAAAGCTTTTGATACAGTCTCCCACAAAATTCTTGCCAGCAAGATAAGGAAGTATGGATTGGATACATGGACTGTAAGGTAGATAGAAAGCTGGCTAGATGGTCAGGCCCAAAGGGGAGTGATCGATGGCTCCATGTCTGGCTGGCCATCTGTTTCAAGTGGAGTGCCCCAATGATCTGTTCTAGGGCCCGTTTTGTTCAACATCTTTATTAATGACTTGGATGAGGGGATGGATTGTACCCTCAGCAAGTCTGTGGATGACACTAAGCTAGGGGGAGAGGTAGATACATTGGAGAGTAAGGGATAGGGTTCAGAGTGACCTAGACAAATTGGAGGATTTGGCCAAAAGAAATCTGATGAGGTTCAACAAGGACAAGTGTAGAGTCCTGCACTTGGGATGGAAGAATTCCAAGCACTGTTACAGGCTGGGGACCGATTGGCTAAGTAGAAGTCCAGCAGAAAAGGACCTGAGGATTACAGCACATGAGAAATGAATCAACAATGTGCCCTTGTAGGCAAGAAGGCTAATGGCATATTTGGGTGCATTAGGAAGAGCATTTCCAGCAGATCTAGAGAAGTGATTATTCCCCTTTATTTGGCATTGGTGAGGCCACATCTGGAGTACTGCCTCCAATTCTGGGTCCCCCACTATAGAAAAGATGTGGAACACATGACCTCTGAGGAGAGGCTGAGGGATTTGGGCTTATTTAGTCTGCAGAAGAGAGGAGTGAGGGGGAATTTGATAGCAGCCTTCAACTTCCTGAAGGGAGGTTCCAAAGAGGATGGAGAAAGGCTGTTCTCAGTAGTGATGGATGGCAGAACAAGGACCAATGGTCTCAAGTTACAGTGGAAGAGGTCTAGGTTGGATATTAGGAAAAACTATTTCACTAGGAGGGTGGTGAAGCACTGGAATGGGTTCCCTAGGGAGGCAGTGGAATCTCCATACCTAGAGGTATTTAAGTCCCGACTTGACAAAGCCTGGCTGGGTTCATTTAGCTGGGGTTGGCCCTGCTTTGAGCAGGGGGCTGGACTTAATGACCTCCTGAGGTCTCTTCCAGCTCTGGGATTCTATGATTGGGCATAAATACACATTCAATTAAATGTAAATGTGCGCACAATTACTTGGAAAGAACCAATCTAAAAACCACCCCCATCTCATTTAATGTGCTAATGGCTATGCTACATGAAAAGTCCTTTCGGTCTTTTCTTTTTTTGGAAGCCCATAAGAAACTGGGCAGGTGGGTTGTGGGTGGAAGTGAGAATTTGAAGGACCCCATAAGCAGGTGACTAGCGTCATATTGCACGTCTTGTTTGGGGGTAAAAGTACATACATAAAACTCAAAATCCTCACATGCTCTGATTCAATCTGCCAAAGGCACTAGACACGAGTGCCTGGTAAATGGTTTGGATAAAAATCTATATATTGAATTCAGCAGAAATGAAATAAAGTCTGAGCTGTGACAGAACGTCAGTCACAGGGTTTGCAAAATAGCCCTTTCATATTTTTATTTTGGAAAGTTGTTAACTTTGGCAATTTCAAAGATCAGATGAAACTGGATTTCAATCCCTCCTTTCACTGTCTTGCAGCCACACTTAGTGAACAAGCACTGAAACATCTTGGTAAGAAGGGCGGAGGGGGCCTTATGCACCTATAGTCATCCCCTTAGGGCAGAGCTACTCAACACGCGGCCCGTGGGCCACATGCCGCCTGCGGCCTGTTTGCTTGCGGCCCGCGGGTGGGAGCTAAAACAAAAAAGTAGTCATAATAATGGTCTTCTGTTGAGATGCATTTTAGTAGTTCAATTCCTGGACTGTCATTGCTCATTAAAAGTGCTGACATACGGGTGGAAATCAGGTAAATATTGCATTTTATTAATATCAGCAGAACTGACTAGGGTTGCCAGGAGTCCGGTATTGACCCGGACAGTCCAGTATTTTTGCCTCCTGTCTGGTAAAAAATTCATAAAATACTGGACACCTAAAATGTCCAGTATTTTCTGATTTTTTCCCGGCCAGGAGGCGAAAATCCCGGGTGCATACCGGGTTCTGCAGGGGATCCGTCTGGCCCAGAGCAGAGACACAAGATGGCGGACGGCCGCCGGCAGCCTGCTAGGGCCAAAAAGCCTCAAGAGCATTTGTTAAAGGGACCACGCTGGTGGGTTTTTTTAAAATTTTAGCTTAACGACTCTGGGGGTCCTTTTTTTGTTCAAAAACGTTGGTCTCCCCCTTCTTTTCCCCTCGCAACAGAATTTTTCCCTGGTGGTTTTTTTTGGGGGGTAGGGGGTGTTCAGTATTTTTGGTTAAACCATCTGGCAACCCTAAAACTGACTTAAATGGGGCCTGTGTGTTGTGTAGTCTTGCCTTAATCTTTGTATTCATGCCCATAAGTGTGAAAGAAGCTATTTGCATACATTTACATATATATTTGCATCTGCATGCAACCACACTTACTTTGCGGCCCTCGGCATGTGCTGTGAGTATCATTGTGGCCCCCAGGGCTTCCAAAGTTGAGTAGCCCTGCCTTAGGGCCTCAATACAGTCCAGAGGGTGTATTATTTGGAGATAAAATTTTTTTTGCTCTACTTTAAAATGATAATCAGGACCTCAAAGATATCATCATTGGTTCCAAGGTAGCTTGCAGTTCATGCAGTTCAGCCACCCTTACCAAAGCAGGCTAAAATATACAACCCTTTCATGCTACGTTTCTGTCTTTCAGATAGATCCATCTTGCAATTCCTCCTTTTCTCTGCCAGGGATGTATGGGGAGGGGGCACTATTGTTATATTGCTGAAGGCAAATATTTTTTGTTATGCTTAATGTGTTTTCTTTCACTTCATGCTGTTTAATTTAAGCAATTGGACTTGCCAAAGAGAACACCAGAGAGTGGAGAATAGTCTGGACGTAAGTAGAGCTGGTCGATAATTTTTCAATTAATATTTTTCACAAACTAAAATTTCTGTGGTCAAAAAGGGAGCGAGCCACCACAGAATAGCTGATAGCCCAGCAGTTACAGCAGACCTCTGGAGACCCAGCCTCGAGTATCTGCTCTGCTGGATTTAGCGTAGAGCCTTGAACCTGGGGTCTCTCTCATCCCAGGCAAATGCCCTAACTCAGTGTTTCTTAAACTGTGTTCCGTGGCACACCGGTGTGCCACGAGGCAGTTGGAGGTGTGCCGTGGAGAACAGAATTCAAAATGGCCACCTTTAAAGGGGCAGGCGACCCTTTTTTGGGGTTTTTTGTTGGTTTTTTTTTTGCTTGGTAACTTTCCCCCAACCCTTTTTTTTCCCCCTCAATAAACTTTCCCCCTGACCCTTCCTGTCCCCTCCCCCCAACTTTTTTTTTCTTAACTAAAAATCCTTGGTGTGCCTCATAAAAAAAAAAATATTGTTTGGTGTTCCTCCATCTTAAAAAGTTAAAGAAACACTGCCCTAACTGCTAGTCTATGTATAAGGGTATTTTTAGTGAAAGTCATGAACAGTAAACAAAAAACCACCTCTCCATGACTTGCATTTTATTCCCCTGGACTAAATCTTCGGGTGGGGGTGCCACAGGTCCGGGGGGAGGGGGGCAGTCCAGGACTGCCGCAGGTGCTGGGGGAGGGGAGGCACCTGTGCATGGAAGGAGCACTCCCGCCGCGCTGCCTGGCCATGCCTCTCCCAAGGAGCTGAGGTAGGGACTCCCCAAGGTAAGCACCACCTAGAGCCCACACTGCTTCCAGTGTTCTAATCCCCAGCCCTGAGCCCTCCTCCCCTATCCAAACTCCTGCTGCTGCTAGGGGAGGACGGTGTGGTGGCCAGGGACTGTCCCAGCAGCAGCCAATGTGGATGGGGGAGAGGCTGCCGAAGCTGCTCTGGCAGCCCCCGGGACAGCGCAGAAGTCCTTGAGGTCCCAGAAAGTCATCAAATCCGTGACTTCTGTGGCAAACTCTCAGCCTCAGCCACGCGAGGGTGGGTGGATTTCTCCCTCCTCTCCCCTCTTCAGCTGCATCCCAGTGAGGGAAAAAAATCTCAAATCTCTAACAAATTTCACAGGATCAGAAAACTGATGCTTGCAGTAGCTATGTAGGCAGGAGAAGGATGTGTCGCAACAAAGTTATAGCCAAGTAATTCTGTCATGTAGGCCCCCACATAAGAATTGCGATGCCAGATCAAACAAGGCCAGAGAACACTGTTTCTAGGTTTGCTTGAGCATTTGTACCACCATGCATCACCACAAAGCATGAGTGCCTGCTAATGAGGCTCATCTCTTCATTTCTAATTAGCATTTATACAATAGTTATTGCTCTCATTCAGCGCTTAAGTGATAACATCAAGTTACTATGTAGCATCAATATTCCAAACAGGGTTGCCATGGTGTTATTTAAGAAAACTCAATAGCAGATTAAACTAACCTTGTCTCCACTACTACTGGGTCAGGAGTGTCAGAATGTGGGGGTGGTGGGTACATATTACAGGCTGAACAAACCATTCGTGCATTCCCTCTGAACAAATGCTAATAAAACCTAGGCAAATGAATATTAAGAGGTTTTTAATAGTAAAGACTATTCCAGCAGCCTTTTCAGGAGTAATTAGTGGGTATAATGAGATATTCCAATAGTTTATGTAGGGGTAAATTAACAGGTGCAATGAACTATCCAACAATATTCACAGATAATTAAAAGGAAGACCACAAAGAGTTCATTATAACCTTTAATTGTATGTAGATTCAGCCAGCACAGTTCTATGCTATAATCCACTTGGTGAAGCTAGAAACATCTCTTCCATGTTGCATTCCTTTCCCAAAATACTGACTTGTTCCTATTGTGGGGAGGGGTTGCCTTTATTTACACGCACCTCAAATTTAATCTGTTCATCGACTGTTTTGTGCAACCATATCCCTGATGAAGTTCAGAATCGGGAATTGTATTTTCATAAATTAGAGTGAAAACTTAGTTGATGCAGATGCTCCACAGAAAGCACAAATCCCCAACAATATTATTTTGGTAGGTCCTTCGTGAAGAGTAACACAGTCCAGTGGCAATTTATTTTTCTTTTCACTGACATTTCAACTTGAGAACCTTCCTCACTAAGACCGAGAATTTACAAAGCCTCCCTAATCGGTAAGTCCACTTACATCCTCCATATTCAGGTCCTAGAGGATGATAACTTCAAAGTGGGTTAATATCTAAGATTAAAGCTATGTCACGATCAAGAGACAAGTAATATCACATTCTGATCTCCAACTTCTGCATCGAGAGGCAATGATTACATATGAGTAACCCAAGGATAATCTTTGTTTTGATTTGGACTTCCTTTCATTTTGCTAGCGTGTTTCAGAACTTTCATGTTTCTTGAAAGTAAAATTTTGTATTTACACACATCAGGGCTTTGTTTCGTTTTTAATATCAGTCTCAAAAGAAAGAAAAAAGGTCTCAATGACTTGAATCTGTAAAGTCTTCAGAATTTTCATTTGTTAAAACCCAGCTTGTTTTGAACACTATGGATAGTTTGAAGAATGCATATTACTGTGCAGATACATTAGGAGAGTTTGAAACAGCTGCATTAAAATTACAGTCATTTCACTAGAAGTACGGGCAACTTGACCTGACAAGCTGCCTTCATCGGTGAAGAACAAAACAAAATAGAAACATTAAGTAAAAACTCAATTCTGGCTCTTCCGGGTGAGAAGAAACCAAATGTGAACCCATGCAGTGCTGTGTTCCTGACACTGCAAACAGTGTCTGAGCCAACAGAAACAAAAAACAGGACTATGTAGCACTTCAAAGACTAACAAGATGGTTTATTAGGTGATGAGCTTTCGTGGGCCAGACCCACTTCCTCAGATCAAATTGTGGAAGAAAATTGGCATGACCATATATACCAAAGGGATACAATCAAAAAAGTGAATACATTTTGATTGTATCCCTTTGGTATATATGGACATGCCAATTTTCTTCCACAATTTGATCTGAGGAAGTGGGTCTGGCCCACGAAAGCTCATCACCTAATAAACCATCTTGTTAGTCTTTGAAGTGCTACATAGTCCTGTTTTTTGTTTCAGCTAGACTAGACTAACTGAGCCAACAGAGACATCTCAACTGCCTCCATTCATCTCACTGGGATGTAATTTTATCAATTCAGTTCACCATCTTCTCAATCTTTTCAGGAGGACATATCTACTAAGGAAAAGCACCAGCATACATACAATTTACATTATTGCATAACACGATTTGTACTCAGTACATCTTCCCTAGGTTGGAAAATAGTGAAAACTGACCAAGGACAATTTAGGACAAGGGCTTTAATTTTACCTCACACTATAATGGCTTGGCAGTTTCATCATTCCTTGTTCACTCTGAACCTTCTATGCATTTAAAAAGTGGCAGTTGCATCAGTATGCCGGCTACTGACCTACACGAAGATTTGTCAAGAGTTGATTGCAACTGTATATAAACCTTAAGAAAACAGAATAAGCAGCTTGTGTTGTCATGTCATATTTTCCTTGAGTCTGAGCAGTATGTCTCCCCAGAAAAATGGGTATTTATACAACAAGGCCCATCAGGCCAAATACTTGCTTACATCAAGGCGGCTTGGGGTTAGACTCAGATTTGCATAATAACCTTCAGCAAAACCTAGAAAATGATTAGTGTCAAAGGCATAAACAGCAACATATTAACAACTGCATGACACATCAGATCAATTACTGTCTCTCACAGAAACTCAATCCATTTGGAAAATGGTCCAAGAATGTTTTCACTCAAGAAGCTGTCACCAAAGCAGCTGTCAGTCTGTCACATCAATTTCCATAAACTTTCAGAAAAGAGACTGCCTTTGTCCTTTTGAAAACTAGCATTGGAAATAAAGCCACACACAAATACTTTCCGAAATAACGTTACCTGTCAGCATAAACAGAAGCCGTATCAAAATTCAGAGCATGATTTCTACATGTACCTTCTGGGAGTGCATGGGTTTTCAGTGGCTTTGGCCTGTGTGTGATGCAGAAGTACTTTGGGGACTTTGACTATCACCACGATATTAATATACCACAATATTAATCTTGTGGTACTCTGAAGAGCCACACCTATGATCCCATGATGGTAGGCGCTATACCAACACACAACCAAAAGACTGCCTCCCTGCGCCTAAAGGACTTACAGTGTAAATACAGAACGAGACAGAACAAGTGGATGAAGACAGGCAGGGGAGCCCAAGGAATAATGATTTTATGTCAGTCATAGGACAGGCAGTGGCCTCCGCACACCAGCTGACCGCCAGACTTTTAGCTCCAGATTTTCAAACACAGGCCTCCAATTTTATCCTTGTAGCTATCAAAAGTGCTATTTAGGCCACTGATGTAGCTATGAACTGGTTTTGCCAGTGTACAGTAGCCTAAATGGACTCACCTGCAATTATTGTGAGGACAGTTTGGCGGCTGGGGCCAGGATTTCCCCAGGGGCGATGTTCCAATAGCCAGAGAACACACAATCCATTTTCCCCTTGATTGCATTTGTGGTGCTTAGAACTCACCCGGAGTAGAAATGTCTGTTAAATACTGAACAGTCAAACTACATGGCTTGAACCCACCTACTGGAAATCATCCAGTAAGAAAAACAGGGGAGATGTGAGAAGTGGCCTCAAATCTTAGGCTTTGTCTACACTGCACAGTTGAAAGCGCAGCCGTGGTAGCGCTTTAAATTGAAAGCGTGACCACCGCATGAGCGCTGGGAGAGAGCTCTCCCAGCGCTCCTTGTAAACCACCTCCAGGAGGGGAGTAGCTAAGAGTTCACACTGGTGCTTTACAGCGCTGTAACTTGCTGCACTTGGGGGGGGGAGGAGGAGACGCAGTTCCACACCCCTAAGCCAGAAAGTTACAGCGCTATAAAGTGCCAGTATAGACTTGGCCTTACTGGAGAATGGCCTTTAATGAATTGCAATTGCTTTGATATCTTTGTCTAAGATAGGCCCTAAAACTATATATTATGATTATTATCATTTCCCAGGGACCTTTCTACTCCTTTGCACCCTAAAACCGTTCAATAGGCACAGCCATTGAATACATTGTTACAAATGCCTAGGGAATCTAAATCCCGTTTTCAAAAGGGATTTGAAGTCTATGTCACTTGGCTGCCTTTGAAAATGTTACCCATCATCCCTACTTCATGCACTTTGCACAGGATCTCAGTACTGGATTCAGTAACCACGGTTTTCAGGGGTGTCTCTGTCTCTTCCCCCTCTCCCCCCGGAAATTAACTGCTTTTGTGGATGAATCACTTGCACCTGCAGAACGATCAAGGAGGAGTTTAACGAAAGATTTATGGAACTGCCTCTTCCCTACGATCCCCCCCCTGCCGCCAATTGCACAGCCATCATTTTTTCATGCAACGTTTTAAGTCCTAATAAAAAAAAGTTATAAGTACTGGCTCCTTCTCACTCAACTCCAGAGAAGATTCAGAATGGGATATGGCGGAGCTAGAATCCACCTTAAATACCACTGAAGGGAGAGGCAATAGCATAAAGTGGCAAAGGAGCAAGGATGGTACAGCCTCTATTTGCAGCTGTGCGCAAGTTTGCTGTTTGCTCTAGTTGCTCTCTCATATTCTGCAGCGGGAGGGGAGCGTAACACAGGGTGTTCCATCCACGCAGTGTTTTGGCCACACAGAACAGAGCTTAAACATCAAAAGGAGCCACTGCATTAAATCCAACCTGCCCTTCTACTGAGGCCTGAAGGGTGCATCTGTCGTCCGATAGGGCAATGATGGGGCTGTCGATCCTGTGAGGTACTTAGTGTCTCCTAAGATGTCTTCTGCTCTTAACTACTCCCATCACACAGCACCTCACAGAATCAGATTCACAACTGGCAAGAAATAAAAAACAAAAACAAAAACAAAAACAGCCCGCCTCTTCCACCCCCACTGATACCAAGCTAGAGAGGAGCAATATAGTATCAGCGAAGTCACAGCAGTAGCTGTGGGCTGCCACCTTAACAGCTGAACCCCAGGGTGAATTTAATGCTGGGGAAAGGTGTCAGCTTGTTTGGGAACTGGGATTGGTGGGCAAAGCCCATCAAAAGCGATGAATGGCTGCTTGCTCAGCTAAGGGAGGGACCACAAACCCCAGAAATCAACAAATGACAGGGGACAAAAAGTGAAAAAAAACAAGGCCAAGTGCTTAATTCCACATTGACGGTCCTGGACACTAAAGACTCCAATTACCCATTCTTAGAAGCTACGGATCACACTCAAGGAGTAGGTCTCAGCTCTGATCCAGAAAGCCTCTTTCCTAGGCAACATGATTCCTGTGGTCCACTCTATCCTGCGCTCCTCTGCTGTGATTGCCCACAAGGAGGGGGAAGATAAGAAACACGGAGAGTGCCAATTTTTGAGCTGCAAATATCTACCTATTTGTTAGAGCAGTGTTTCTCAAACTGTGCTCCGTGGAGCCCCAGGGCTTCGCGAGACATCTCCAGGGGCTCCGCGAGGTTGACAAACTGGAAACATCGATAGGTACAACACATACAATCAGTGGACCGCTGGGGCGCCACATAAATTTTTACGCATGTAAAGGGCTCCGGAGCCCAAAAAGTTAGAGAACCGCTATGTTAGAGACTAGAATGAGATGCAACGTCTCATTCCATGTAAAAAACAGCAAGCAAAACAGCAAACAGGTAGCACTTTATAGACCAACAAAACATGTAGATGGTATCATGAGCTTTCGTGGGCACAGCCCACTTCTTCAGATGACTGGAGTTAACTGAAGTGTGCTACCAGACCATTTGCTTGCTGTTTTTTTCTGTAACAGACTAACTCAGCTACCGCCTGACGCTCCTTTCATTCCATGTAGGCCACCAAAGTACGTTGCCTCCAACTTGCAATAAATCCCTCCATGAATTTCATGGCTTTCATACGGTAAACTAGTAACACGTGAATTCCTAAACATCTTCATAATTCATGAGCATTAATATAAATGCTAACGTAACATTTGGCTTATAAATAATACTCAAAGAAAGGAATTATGTGCTCTAAGGAATAAGAATGAAAGCGATCAGCAAGTAGATGATCGTTGACCTAGGGAGAGGTTAAGAGTGCTCTTAAATAATATATGGAAAGCTGCAACTCAGACTGACATGAAATTCATTTTTCTTGCTAAGACACTCACATGGTAATAACCCAATCAAGGAAAAAGAATGTATGTGGTGGAACCATTACTTAAAGCTGGCTTGGTTTAAAATGCAACAATCTGGGGTAATTTGGAGCAGTGATATTATGTGCTATTTTACATTGTGAGTGGTGGCAAAATTCCACATTGATCTTTAAACAACACACTGGTAAAATGTTGATAGCTCATGGATTTTTTCCCCTTTTTTCCTTGACCTCTAACACCCCACAATGTTGTGCTAAATAGTCCAACTGTTATCACCTCTGTTTACTGCCATACTTTTGTTATCAATAAAAGCAACATCTGAAAGCCCTATCAGAAGGGCTGACTGGTGATGGGAACACTTAATTACCTAAATCATGGCTTAACAATACTGCTATTCCCTTTTAAAATCACATCTCTTTTTTTTTTCCTGAATAGATTCAATTGTTGGTTCCTGACATAAAACTAGGCAGGACAAAATGTTCAAGAAATACAAGGTAGGAAACAATTCATTCTGAGCAAGGATGAACTTTTGGTTAAGGCACAAAACTGAGACTCAGGAAATCTGGGTTCAGTTCCGGAGTTCAATCCTAAAATCACATGATTAAAGGTAAGCAGAAGTTGAAGCAGTTTGCTGGAGTAGGGCCAGAGTGGTCAGCACAGTACAGGATAGAATCACAGAATGCTAGAACTGGAAGGGACCTCGAGAGGGCATCAAGTCCAGTCCCCTGCACTCACAGCAGGACCAAGCACCATCTAGATCATCCTTGAAAGATGTCTTAAATATCTCCAGTGATGGAGATTCCACAACCTCCCTAGGCAATTTATTCCTTTGTTTAACCACCCTGACAGGAAGTTTTTCCTGATGTCCAACCTAAACCTCCACTGCTGCAATTTAAGCCCATTGCGCCTTGTCCCATCACCAGAAGTCGAGAACAATTCTTCTCCACCCTTCTTGTAACACCCTTTTAGGTACCCTGTCTCTCTCTCTGCCTTAGTTCCTAGCCTGTAAACTGGAGGTAATATTGCTGTCTTTCTCCCATCCTTTGTACCTCTTGCCTGTTCAGACTACAATCTCAAGGACCAGGACTCTCTTAATACACGTATGTATAGTGGGGTCTCGGTGGTGGGGTAGACTTCTGTCTACTACCATAATACATATAACCAAGAACAACTACTCTGCACTGGCAGAGTGATGGGATGGATGAACTAATAGGCTGTGACCGTCCGTTAGGCCCGGCGGTCCGTTATCCCTATCCCCACACAGCTTCTATGTTCCCTCCCCCACCCTGGAGGGTGCACCCCACCCCGAGTCCTTTTCATCAGTTTCAGAACGCGTCAGGCGAGAGTCCAAGCCGGCATTGTGGCTGATGTGACGGCTAGCGGTTTAGCCTCGAGCCGGCTCTCCGGTCGAACTGCGGGGAGAGGGGGGTCCGGGCCCTCCCCCTCTCACGGGCCCCAACCCAGGGCCCTAAGGACACGGACCTGGTTGTGGTCCTGTCCGGCTGGCGGGGCTTTCCACCGTAACACGCCAGCCCTCGAGGTAAATCCTCCGCCCGCCCTGGGCCACTTCCTCTCCCCGCTTACGAGCAGCCAGCAGGAGCACTGTTCCCAGCTCGGGTCCCCCCACATCTCACCTTCGGGCTCAGGAGTCCCCCGTCTGCCCGTCTTTTCGGGCTTTAAAACTCCCCACCGGGCGTCCCGCGTCTACACCGGGGCTCCGCCCCTTGTTGGCGTGCCGACGGCGGTGACGTCAATCCACGCCTGCCCACCGTTCGCTCCTCCCCCTGGCAGCCGCGTCCCCCGGGCAGCTGATCGTGGTGAGCATGCTCGGCGGCCGCCGAACAGCCGGCGCACCGCTGATATTGCACCCCCCGGGTCGCCCCACAGGCGGCGATCGGCGGATCTCCAGTGCGGGGTGGTTCTGCCCCGTCACATAGGCCTTTTCCCTCCTCTAGCTTCCATAATTCTCTGTAATGAGAAAAGAGTTCAAACTATCTCCATTTAGCAGGTGTTGCT
Source organism: Rafetus swinhoei (assembly GCA_019425775.1). Lineage (NCBI taxonomy): Eukaryota > Metazoa > Chordata > Testudines > Trionychidae > Rafetus > Rafetus swinhoei. Next base: position 343,327,132 of record CM033437.1, on the reverse strand, counting down.
GTGTCAACTGGCACTTGGTAAAGGGCCCAAATACCACTGTGATTGGACAATAAATAGGACAGCAGAGATTCTGTATAGCAGCATGAATCTAAGAACACAGCAAATTAATGTGGAAATCACTCCTATAAGGCAAAAAGGTTTTCACTGTGTAATGATTTCTATTCATGTTTCAGAAACGCTATCTCAATTGGAGAAAAAGGGCTAGGTCTCTCGATGTCTCTACTGTGTGCTTTTCAAGGCTGCAGGATACAGAGCACAAACTAGGGATGTAAGTGACTAGTTGACTATCTGATAAGCAAAGGCTTATCGGATAATTGACTAGTCCCTGAACTAGTTGCTTCCCCACCCCCTTGGTGCCTCTATCAGAGGCACCAAGGGGTAGAGCTGGCTTAAAAGCCAGGTCCCCCCATCACCGTCTCTGCGGGGGGCAGGGGAGGTAGGGGAGTAGCGGGGATCAGGTACGAGCTGGGAATCAGCTGATGGCTCTTAATACATTTAAAAGGCAGAGCCGGAGCAGGGTTAGCTCCTGGGGCTAAGAGCTAACCTCGCTGTGGCTCCCCGCTTATCGACTAATTAACGGAAAATCCATCGACTAGTCAATTAGTTGATTAAACTAAATGTAACATCCCTAGCACAAACCTGGCACCTGATTCTCAAAAGCTAAATATGCCAACATGAAGTTGATTTATTAGAGGATACCTGTTTTTCAGAGATTAGGATCAATTTCTGAGTTGTACTATTCTGTAAAGGATCAACTGCCAGTATACTCTGGTGTCAAAGGATGCAAAGCAAAGTCACTGAAGCTGTTTCCGGAACAGAACCTAATCCAGATGCCATCTGTGTGTCATTGTTGTAAGTCAGTGGAAGAGACAAACTGAAGTGAAATAAACAGGGATCTGTCTAGAAATCCTTTTGGTCTTGAAGCAGCAGTATATCTCTTCTTGTCAAATGTTGCTAGGTACAGTGTTATTAATATTCATATCACGTTTGTGGCTGAAGGCCCCACTTACAGTACCTGCACCAGACTTTAAAACGATTCAACGGGCACAGTACTCCTTGACTATCCGAGCATCAATCTCATGATGCTTTAAGCTGTGGTCACAGGAAGTTGCACTGAATGGATACAGACCATTTAGACAAGGCAGGAAATCATTCCCTTAAACACAAGCTTTGTGCCTCACTGAAACAGAGAAACGGCTGCTACAGTCCAATGGCAAGAAATCCTTTGATCCTTCAATTGCCTCCTCTGCACAGCTATATCTGAATGAATGGGTCTCCTCTTGTAGTGCAGCCCTGGAGACTTTTGGGTCTAACTTTTCTATGGAAAGACGCAATGATGGAATATTGAAAAGGCATATGATGGAATATTGAAACCAGGTGAAAACGTGCAACAACAATACAAACTTGTTGGAATTCTTGCATGAGGAAGAGGATACCTTAACCGTAAGTTTAGTTTGCATATTCTAAATAGGAATACAGAAATAAATTCCCCCAAGTAGTGAGAAAAATAGACGGTGAAACCATTATAGGCCCGATCTTCATTCCTTGTAGCTGCTAGGTTGCCTCACCATTCCATGACAAAGCCTATAATAGCAAAAGCAGCAATAATTTTCTTTAAGACCTGACTGCACAAAATCATTTCCATGGGCGCAGGGAGCTGAGAAGCCTTGGCCTCATAGAAGGACATCGAGCAGCTGTCGAGCAGGGTCTCAAAAGCACGAGGTACCCCCCTAAGGGCAGACTTAAAGAGGCAGGACACAAACTCCCAACTAGCTGTGGGTTCAGTACTTAGATTCACCAACCCATTCTCAAGTATAATCTCTTCTGATATGCTAGCAGCCTTAATATGAAGTCACAGTCACCTTGGCTGCTCCCAATCCTGTCTCGCCACCAAGGTAAGCCTGCCTGTAAGACAGATGGCCCTCGACACCAAGAGTCACTGCAATAGTTAGGTTACTCCCTGCCCCAAAGGACCAGTCACGTACCTCAGGTCAATTGCACCTTAAATCTCACGCTCAAGACAATGTTCGTAGCTATTCCTACAATAAGCTGTCTACAGATTTATTACCGGGAAAAAGAAATATGAGCAATTTACAAGGTTAAAGTGGGTAAACATATATATACCCTCTTACTATGTATTTTAGAAATGCGCATGTCTGTCCATCAGTCTGTTTGTTCAAGAACTCCCCCTAAATGGTAAGACCTGGGAGCACCAAATTTGGTAGGCAGATTCCTCTGATCTTAACTTAAAGCAAGGTCAGGGTTTGGCTGTGCCAGGACAATGGGATGTGCCTGGAATTTGACTGTTCTTCGTAAAATGGCAAGGAAGGAGCCTGGCAGGAGGGACAGTCATGTTGCAGAATGACCCCAAGGGGACAGTAAGGGGACAGAGATGGGGACTAGAAGAACCATAACCCCATTGGGCCCGTAGGGGACAGGGGTGGAGAAAGGGACAGCTATCTACTCTGTATTTCAGAGAGTCTGTTTCTCTACCTGTCCCCAGCCTGGGGACACGCATCCCTCCCATGGTTGTGCCTGCTGCAGCAGCCATAGCTCTTCTCACGTGGCCCCAAGCTGCTGCGGTGAGAGAAGGCTGGGGTAGTCCTCTCCCCCTGGGGCAGCCTGCATCCTGAACCCCTCATCCCCAGCCCCACCCCAGAGCAACGATTTAAATGAAGATAAACAAAACGTATTTGAGTTAAGGACCTGAGCAACACTGTGTAAATCTTCTAGTAGGCTCTGTAATAAGCAAACTCTACATGTCCTTTAGGCTAAGCAGCTGGGGTCCCCTTGCTTGTGTTTAGGAACCTTTTCCCCCCAAGCAGCATGGAAATCGAGTTCCTTCTTGTTAGGGATTTTTATGCCCTTTTCCCCAAGCTGCAAACTCAGCCGAGGGGAGGAATTCACTTGTACAACTCCTCATAAGGGGGAGAGAGGTGAGCAGAACAGCCAAGTCTTTTGTTCTCTTTAATGTTCTACAATAGCCCATCTCGTGTCAATGCCATCTCAAGTCAACAGGTTGTAACACCTTCTGCTGGAGATCAACATTGTATGCTAGTTAATGTCTCTCCTTTCCGGTGATCTGCACGGTCACTTAAATACAAATGTTTAAATTTAGCCTCAATACATGGTAGTGGCGTGCAAATTTTTGGAGACGGTGCGCCTCACTATCTTTAATGGAATCTGTTTGTGCCCCCCCACTCCTGCCCAGTACTGCACAGCCAAGCTTTCCTTGGCTGTGGAGCCTGGGTTGAAAACAGAGCAGGGGCAGAACTGGAGATGGGGGAGAGGAGCCGGTCTGGGGGTGGAGAGCAAATGAGAGCAGAGCCGGGGTAGGGATGGAGTGGAGTTCAGGACAGATCTGGTTTTGAGGCTGAGTTGTGCCTGGAGGCAGAGCAGGACTGGGGGCTATACAGGGTTCAGGGTGCAGTGCGGCTGGAAGTGTGGCATTCCCTCCCTGCCCCCTCCTTGGCAGGAGGGATTCCGGCCAATGGGAGCCGTTTTCTCCACTGCCATTCCCCCAGCCAGAGGGAGGGGGAAGTGACAGTGAACGGAGCCACTTCCTGCCCAAATGATTAAGATTCAGCCCACTAGGCTCAGGGCCGCCCTCCCACCCGAAGCATGGAAGCCGGCAATGGTACTCCAGCCACATGGGGCGGGCGTTCAGGCCTAGAGCACCAGCATAGGCTCCTTGTTTCAGCAGGAGGCAAAGCTCCAACCCTGCGGCCCACCTGCAAGACTATCGCAGACCACACTTGGAGAACCACTGAACTAGGGACAGAGTTCTTCCCCAAATGTCGGGCCAAGATATTACTGGGGCTACTTCACAGATATTGCTGATGATGAACCCTGGAACACTGGCACTTTGAACAACTCTCTCAGATTTAGTGATTAGAAATATGCCCAACACACAACCCTGGGAGCAGAAATCTGCAGTACTGGGGATCTTCAGAGATGCTGGATTTTAACAGCATTGTATTCTCCTTTATAGAGAGCCAGATAGCTCTCCTCAGGATCCTGAAACAGCTCCGAGAAAAACACTATTATTATCGAGCTAGATTGAATTTTGGAGCCGTCATCCTCAACGCCGGTCCTTTAAGCTGCAATCTGAGAATCCCAGTGGGTAAAAATAAAATAAAAAGCCTTGTACTTGGTTATATTGTAAAGTCTGGCTGTACATAATAGGCTCCTGTGAGCACCAAGAACGCTGTAAATTGCAAGGTGATGGAGCAGCAGATAAATGTGCAAAGTAAGGCTGCCTTTCTTAATCATCATGCAGAAAGCAAGCCAGGCTGTGGCTTCTTACCTGCATCCAAACCTAAGGCTACACTATTAACACGGAGACAGGAAAAACGTCCGTAATGTATCACCAGTCCTGTGCATGCTCCATTTGCCCTTTAATTGGATTCCCCTGCAGGACAGACCCACAGCAGCATAAGAGGAAGGGGCAGGAAGGCATTTCTTGGTTTGATCTAGTTTCCCTTTTTGCTGGTTATTTACCTTTAAAATAATGGATGTTCTCTATTTCGTTCTCTGCTGAATTTCAATTTCAGCTCCGCAGTGTTTCTGTCCTCAATTACCAGCTTCACGGGAAACTGGTAACTTAGCCATACTTTTGTCAGAGTTGAAAAAGTTCTGCAATGCCAGACAGGTGAGATGCTAAAAATGACAGCACAGCAGCAGGCGGTCCTCCAACACAAACTGCTTTCGTTTCCGACAGTTCTCTCAAAAGCGATAGCCTTTGTACCCCTTTTCTCAACGTGTGCTGAAAAGGTGCATCTACGCTTCAGGAAAAGACTCATGGGACAGCCGGAACTGGACCAGGCCCACTAGCTCGGTTGTGGAGCTATGAAGAAGCAATGCAGATGCTTAGGTTCAGTCTATAGCCCAAGTTTGACACCTCACGATGGGGAAGCTCTAGCCAAAATCTGACTGCCTTTGCTGCTATTTTTAGCCCTGCAAGCCCAAATCAACTGACCCAAGCTCTGAGGGTTGCTGCTATGGGATTTGTAATCGCAGGGTAGACATACCCTGTGCTTACAGGAGGCAAGGGGACTCATGCCATTTATTAAAAATGGGCCCACAGCACATGGAATGGTGAAGGAATGGAGAAGAGTAAGCATATGTCTATGGGCAGAGTCCTGCATTGACTCCCCTCACATACACACTATACGTCATGGCCCGTAACCTTAAGCTGCCTCACGTTTTCGTCTTTGTGCGTCACTGAACTATCAAAGCCATAAAAGCTTAGCGCAGGAAGGTCCTTCAATACATGTCAGGCCCCAGGGATTCCCAGTCATACATCCCGTTCCCTTCCCCACACTGGGTTTCAAAGCCTGGGTTGCAGCCCAAGTGGGAATGGCTACCCTGTTGTGTTCAGTCCTGCGTGCAAGCCCATGCCTCCAGGGCCAAGTGGGAATGGGTACCCTGTTGTGTTCAGTCCTGTGTGCAAGCCCATGCCTCTCAGACTCATTGCCACTTTTTCTTTTTTTGGCAGCATGGCCATGGTCTGTGTTTCCATGTTGAAGCTAAAAAGACCCACTTAGTCTATTTGTCAGGGTGGGTTCAGCCTTGTGCTTCCCCAGAAAATCTCCAAGCCTGACACCTGACCAAAGGCGGTTTGGGGATTCAAGTCTGCATCTCAAGTGTGCAAATGACTCCTAGCTTTATGATGGGTCTAAGCAAAATCTCAGATCTAAACACAGCCTGCCTTTGGGGTTCCTAAATCTGGATCCTGATCTAAATGATGATGTATCTGTAGAACATATGCTCATTTAACAAGCAAAAAAATACACAATTCTTGCTGCAAGGCGCAACTTGTTGGGAGTTACTGGTTACTGTCGCTGAGCAATGGAGAGATGCCGGAAGGGGAGGGGCAGGATATAGGTTGTTTTTATTGGCCTGAAAAACACAGATGTATGCAATGTTGTAGCCATGTTGGTTAGTGAAACAAGGCAGGTGAGGTAGCATCTTTAAATCGGACCAATATCTGTTGGTGTATTTAGTTGTGACACTCTGAGCACCTTTTCCCAGACCTGGTGTAAAGCTCTAGGTAGCTCGAAAGTCTGTCTCTCTCACCAACCAATGTAAAGTGTTACCTCATGCGCCTTGCCTCTGAAAACCAAATTAATGCTATGAATCCAGTGCTATGACTGAATATTTACTGGGATGAGAGTTAGAGAAGATTCACAGCTGAGGTGTGAAGGAAATGATTTGCAACTGGGATAGTGCTGTCTCACTGACATGATGCATGGTCATCAGAGCCACAATCCACACTGATTCATTGTGATATGGAGGTGAAATTCATGCTAATAGGAGTGATCCTAGAGTCAGGTAGAGTGCAAAGTGGTGCAGTGCGCAGGGTTCTTTCATGCAATTCTGCCTCAGTACTTCAGTGTTCATCTGCATTATTTCTAGCCCAGCGTCTCACCTGAACCAATGCTTTCAGTCATGACAACCTGGGGAGTGGCTTTGTGATGTGAAAATTGCACCACTTGTCAATGAGAATCAGAACCTAGGCTGTGAGGGATCACTAAGAAATATACTAATCCATTTGGATCATCTAGATTCAGAGCAGATTTCTTTTTTTTCCATTGACAAATTTTTAAACAGACTATTTAAGGGGGAAAAAGTTGATTTCTGTTATATAAAATGACAAATATTCTTCAGTGATCACAATAATCAGGAAATAATTTGAATATACACAGAAAACTGTCATTTTGGTTACACTGTCTAGACCCAACCGTACAGTTCAGCTAAAAGGAAGCATTGCTAACTTTGAGTACTGGATAGTCAATTCTGATTTCCAAACAATTAATCATTGTCTTGGGTATTAAATATCCCCCTTCAAATGTAAAATCTGGGATTGCACAACATGCCAAATAGAGCTACTTGCTTAAGACGACAAATGGATTTTACTGACTTAATCAAGAATAATAATAACTCAATATCTCATTTCTTTATAGATGGTGAGTACAAGCCCTGGGGGATGTGTGGAAGAGGGAACGGATGTAAAATACAGTTCATAAATTACAAGAGTTTATTAAAGAAACTCAAAAAGAAACAGGCTCCAGAATTAAAGACCTGATCTCCCCATTGTTCCTAGCAAGCAGAAAAATATTGATCTCTAACAAACAAGACAAGCATTCTATAGATAATATTTCAGAGGGAAGTCCATAATTCTCTTTCGACCCATGACATTATACTGCTACAGCATATCTAAAGGAACAGGAATCAAAAGGTGATTGGTTTTATTTTATGTCTAAGTGACAATCTGCTATGTTCTTTTGTCATAAGGCCATGATGAACAGCTTCCATGGTCTACTGCTCCCCAGGGCCAGCTGGAAATAGTCTGGAAGGAGTAACCCAGCTCTTGGGGATGGGATGGGAGTCTCCCCAAGTATCATCTTGCCCTCAGCTGAGACAACTTGAGTGTTCCCAGGCACAGGGTCCTCCCTTCCTCAAACCAGGAGGAACACGGCAGTCCAACCCACTACGAATAATTTACAATCTCAACTACAAGGCAACTTCATTTGCACAGTGGCAGAGCTACACAAAGGCAGAGGAAGCAACCAAGAGAAAATGAGATGCAGAATGATAAGAGGACCCCACTAGTTCCTACTAGGAGGAGCTTACACCCTCTGACACCTCTTTGGGCACCGGTGGGGTATGTCTACACTGCATTCCTTTTTCGACAGAGGAATGCAAATGCAGAAGAGTGGAATTGCAGATGAAGCACGGATTTGAATTTCCCACGCTTCATTTGCATAATGGCGTCCAGGCACTTTTTCGAAATACCCTATTTCAGAAAAAAAAAAAACCCCGCAGTCTAGACAGGGTTATTTTGGGGAAAAAAAACCCCTTCTTTCGAAATAACCCTTACTCCTTAAAAATGAGATTTAAGGATTATTTTTAAAGAAGGGTTTTTTTTTCCCCGAAATAACCCCGTCTAGACTGCTTTCCCCCCGGCCCCTCAAAATAGGGTATTTCGAAAAAGTGCCCTGACGCCATAATGCAAATGAAATGCAGGAAATTCAAATCCACGCTTCATTTGCAATTTCGCTCGGCTGCATTTGCATTTGTCTCTCGAAAGAGGAATGCAGTGTAGACATACCCTTAGAGAGGGTAATGGCTTAGCCGGACCATTGGTCATCTAGTGTGGCAATTGCTCTACGATTAACAAATGGAGGGAGTTAACATGGAGAACGCTCTGGCATCAACTCCAGTCAGCTGTGAGAGGGTAAAGAAGGGAGGACAGGGCTGAGAAGTGGAGTGGAAGTCTGAGGTCCACTCCACTTCACTACAGGGAAGATCGTTCATTTCCTAAGAAACACATGTTCACGTTACACATGGCAGCCTCCTATTAAGTAGCATCCCTTTGTCTTGGGACTGCAAGCGAGGCCAAGACTGAATGGGCCTCATCCCACCACTGCCCAGGGGCAGAAATATTGGTGCCTCATGCAGGAAACCCACACTGCTACTCCTTGCACTGCTGGATGACACCGAGAGGACTTCAGTTTCCTCCTCATAGGCTCCATTATGCACTTACAAGGGAAAAGAGGAAAGTTGTTCGGAGACGAGCCAGGCTCCTTCCAGTATGCGAAGCAGCCATGATCAACTATCTGCAGTCATAGCCAGCAAATGGATGACATCAAGCATACTTTCCACTCAGCCCTTCTTCCTGCTCTCGGCTGCTGCCCCAAGAGTAGGGCCCTACCAAATCCACAGCCCGTTTGGGTCAATTTCATGGCCATAGGGTTTTTAAAATAGGCAATTTCACGGTTTCAGATGTTTCCATCTGAAATTTCATGGAGCTGTAACCATTGGGGTCCTGCATTCAGAGCTGGGTGGCAGGACAGTGCAGAAGGAAGGGGCAGCTGGTATGTGAAGAGAGTTACCATATGTCTGGGTTTTCTGGGCAGCCTCCTGCCTGTGTCAGGGGCTGATAGCTGGGGCCACAGCCTCCTGCCCAGGTTGCGAGCTAATAGCCAACCCTACTTCTGGGCTGCCTTCAGAGGTAGCCGGAGCTTCCTGAAGCAGCAGGAGGTTACCAGAGGTGGTGTCTGACCGTGCTACAGGAGTGGTCTCAGGAGAGGAAGAAGAAGTTCTGTCCCTTCCCAGACCAGACCACTACCTGGAGCCCAGTAAATGATGGGAGCCCCTGGCTGGCATACCAAACCTTGCCCCTCCCTTAAAATAGGTCAGATTTCTTGGTGGGCCTACCTATACAGGACTGTGTGTCTGACTTCAAGAGTACAATATCAGAGGTAACCACCCCTCTGTGTTGCTCCATTCTCCATATTCAGCCTTCCAGTTTCTCAGGAAGATCAGAAGGAAATCTCCAACTTCCCTGCTGCTTCAAGAATGTGGGGAGTGGATTCCTTGGCAGGGAGGGGAAGAAAAACGATCCTGGGATTCAAAGGTACCAATCGAAAACTAATCGCAGAATTCATCTCAGACACAGACTCAGGCAAACAATACACCCTCCTCTCTCTGGTGCCCTCTAGAATCCATCAAGTTATTTCACTGATAGGCTAGGAGCGATCAAAGAGAGACTGTCATCGCGTGGAAAGCACTCAGGGACTCTGATGATGGTGCCGAGTGTTGACCAACGTATGCTGGGCCAATATATATACATATTATCAATATCTATTTTCCATATCACACAGACCCATACGTAAAGTACACAATATCATTATTAAATAATATTGCTTATATATTTCTATCAATTACATGCTGGAATATAAACATCAGTGGTATCACACGACCACCCTATTTTATGATTGGGTTATACTTATTACCATCCTCTTATAATATCAATTAAATGTATTGTGCAAAGCTCAGAAAGGCCTGTATAAAATAAATAAATATACATATATTTCTGTCACAATAAATAACTCAACAGCAAACAAAAAACTTCTTTATTTTTATTTATTCAAGCCTTTTCGTTCAAAGGAAACAAACCTGCAGCACAAAAGCCTCAATATTAATGCAATAGTAATATTAACTAAATCAAAATCTTTTTAGGTTTTAAAAAATTGTTTGTCCTTTTCTTAAATATGAACATATAGTTATAGGTATGTAATAGCTAAAATGTTTAAAAACATAACAAAATATACCATGGCTGGTAATACTGCAAAATTTTAAAGCTAACCAAGTTTCAATAGATTTCTTCCTTAGTCTCCCAAGCACAAGCAAATGTCAAATTTATTACCCTCAAAATGTTTGCATAAATATGCATTTAAACTTCATCTTACTTCAATTTTATACTATTTTTCCTGTGCAATATTTGAAAAAAAGATTATTAAAATGTATGCTTCCAAACTGACAGAAGATGGTGAGGATTTGTTTTAGCAGTCAATTACGATATTTATTATGGAAACTACTAATGCACAAGTTCAGAAGTAAAAATGAATGTCTTTATGCAAAAACTACAAATGAATGTAAGCACATTTGGGAGGGGGCATATGTGTGGGGGGGAGGGGTAAAAACAGAAAAATCAGAGCCAAACATATATTTTAACAAAGAAAAAACAGTTAAAAAAAACCCAAGCCATTCTTCCAACCTACGCCGTACCAAAGCACAATTTGTGCAATCAATGATTTGGTCCCTAAAACATTTTACACAAAACTAAGTTCATCTGTGTATAAGTTCAAGTTACTGAAAACAAGAGAAATGTAAGACAAAAAATGTAGCACATTTACCATCTTGAGCAGTTATGAATGCATCCCACAGACTAGAGACACCAGAATAATAAAAGCACGGTGAAGAAACCTTTGGGGAAGACAAGACACTGTGTGTTATAAATACTAAGGATGTTAAAGACTAGTTGACTATCCGATAAGATTTTAGTCAGTCGACTAGTCAATTCCCCCCGTCCTTGCTGCCTCTATAGGATAGAGGCAGCAAAGGGGGGGGAGAAGAGGTGGTACTTCAAAGGGCAGTGCTGCACAGCTGACCCAAACTCAGCTGTGCAGCGCTGCTCCTTTGAAACGCCACTGCGGCGTTTCAAAGTGGCAGTGCCACATGGAACCCGGGGTCAGCTGGGGACTCCCCAGCTGATCCTGGGCTCCACGTAGCATTTCAAATTGGCAGTGCAACATGGAGCCCGGGGTCAGTGGGGGCCTCAAAGTCCTCCGCTGGCCCCAGGCTCCACGAGTGCGCTTCCACTTTGAAATGCACAAGAGCCCCTGCTGGGGACACTTGTACATTTCAAAGTTGGCACGCCGCGTGCAGCTTGGAGTCAGCGGGACTTTCCGCTGGCCCTGGGCTACACGCGATGTTCCGCATTCCTCCTTTGAAATGTGCAAGAGTCCCAGCAGGAGCTCTTGTACATTTCAAAGGAGGAATATGGAAGTGCCTATCGACTAGTCGAGTAGTCGATGGAAATTCCATCGACTACTCAACTAGTAAATTAACCGCAATTTAACATCCCTAATAAATACCAGACTGGTCAGCCACACTCCAACCTACCATATTTGGACAACTGCATATGCAATTGACCACAGAGACATTATAAAGACTATGAGCCTAGCCAGGTTATTTAAACTGGACATTAATCCAAGGGAGTTCATGCATATATCTGTAGTTTTGAATCTCTCTTATTGGAATATTTCTACTATTTTTGTGTGTAAAAGTCTATGTATCCTTGGATGCTTCTTTGTTAATTAACATCATTATCATCAACAACCATGGGCTCAATGCCCGCTGGTGTGCGATACCTCCCTCACTATTTCCTTCCTTCTTCGGCTGTCCAGTGTGGATGATAGCATCTAATTGGGAAGGATATGATTTAGACCTAGAAGTCAGCCCTGCTCTGCCCTCAGACCAGCTCTCACCCAAACCCCACTCAGCTTCCAGTTCTGCTTGATCTCCAGCCCCCACTCCACCCCAACCCTGCTCCACTCTCATTTCCTCTCCAGCCCAAGCCCAGCTCTGGGCTCATGTAGCCAGACATGAACCCCCCCCCCCGCATTTAACATCCATCTTTGTCTGCTTGAAAACATACAGGGCACACAGAGCAGAAAAACAGCATGATCTTTGAAAACCTTGGAGCAGGAGGTTTAGATATGCTGGCTCAGTGACCATGGACAACTGTAAGCAGAGATAAGAGGGTGGTCAAACTAATTGCTGACCAAGAGTCTGCAGAAGAGTGCCCTTGACTTAACCCATATTGATACGAACACACAGCCGCCCACGGGGAGGAATCTCCCGCCCAGCAAAGAACATCCGCACTCCTAATTTAGATATTTTCCTCTCTTACAAGTGTAAATTATTTTGAAACTCCCTTGTAAGAACTGGCGCCACAAAACGGACCAGTACAATTTGGCATTTTAAGATAAGAAAGAGAATACGGGCCCCCAGGGGTATAAAGACGGGCCCAGCAGCACACTTACTCTGAGTGTCAATCTACCATCTATCTGCTGGTCGGATTAGGTGTTTGACCTCCCGAGGTTCCAGAGGGACGCCCGCCTCGTATCCGTCTTTCCGAGGAATTGAGGGACCGACCCTGGCCTGACCCGCTGGAGTCGAGAGGCACAGAAGGGGGTAAAAATTGTACCTGGATGTGGTCCTTTGTTTACATTATATATATATATAATGTTAGAGCTCTTTAAAGATTAAGCTGTCACTTGGTACCATTATTTTATCTTCTATCTTTACCTTTTTTCCTGTAACCATTTTAAGATCTATATATATTTGCTAGCATTTAAGAAATAGAGCAATAGCCATTGTAACCATATGATTTATAAGCTTCTTTAATAAACCTGTAACTGTTTAAGCTTTAACCTGACTCCTTCAGTTGCTGTAATAGAACCAAGCACAATTTAAAAGAACTTCAGCCAGTCATAAGGGACAGATACAGGTAGAGCTGAGCGTTTGGATCTGTGTCACTCCCAGGTGACAGGTCCGTTGGGGCACCTCTCAGTCTGTCCTAGGCTGCCCACTGCGAAGGGATTTTTGTATCCTAGCAGCTAAAATCTGAGGTGTAATAAGCTCTTCCTATAAACAGGGGCGTCTGTTGGCCTGCTGGCTACCCTCTGCGACGGGACTCCGGTCCTAGCAGTAAAGACACGGACATTAAACCTTTTCTCGGAAACACACACACACACACACACACACACACACACAGCCCTGACCGTCGGCTGACAGCTCATTCCCTATCAGTCCCCTAACCAACTCTTACTCTAACCCCAGCTCCTACCCCGTCCGCCCCCAGTTCTCCCTATAGCCCTAGCTCTGCTGCTGAGCTAGCCATGGTTGTCCAGTAATGGGGGGAGTGAGGAAGACAGATTCTGTTAATGCAAGGTGGGCATGGCTGGAAATGTTTGTGCATCACTGCTCTAAATCTACGATTCATGGCACGAAGGGCCTGGTTACTTAAGAATGGCACATGGCACACAATATGCATGCTATTGCTAAGCTGGTTAACCAAACAAGTAGAAAATAATGAATTAAATTGCAGAACAAATTTGAAAGCAAAGTAAAGCCATGTTGGTAAAGCAATTATTTGTACCGTTTATGAGAATTTTGTATTAACTGCCATAACCAGTTCAGTAGGAAATATTAAAAAAGAGAAATGACCAGCCCTTATGAATGAAGAGAATTTAGCTAGGTTGAACTGTCCTCGCTGTATAACACGGCTACGGTGAACTGGCAATGTCTTAAATTATGCAAACAAATCCCTTTTAGCACAATTTGTAATTAGCACACGCTGTCACTGACCCTAACAGAGGCTCATGTTATTCAAAATCATTTTGCACGGCACTTGGTGCTTTTCTGCTATCTTGACCCCTACTGAATCTTAACACAATAATATTTACCAAAAAACGACGAATAGTCTAGCAGCACCTTAAAGACTAACAAAACATGTAGATGGTATCATGAGCTTTCGTGTCATCTGAAGAAGTGGCTTGTACTCCTGAAAGCTCATGATACCATCTACATGTTTGGTTAGTCTCTAAAGTACTGCAAGACTATTCATTGTTTTTTAAGTTTTTCCAGTTGCAGACTAACTCGGCTACCCCTCTGAAATATTTACCCAAGTAGCTTCTGTCCATTCAGTAGGCTACCTGGACAAGAGCATCTGCAGGGAATTGCTGAATCTCTCTCAGCTACTGGTGCCTCACTCAGCACTGCGAAGCTAAAGGACACTGCACATGGCTTGTCATACCACTAAGGAATATCATTGTGTGTGCTGGTGTGGTGGTTTTGATACCACGGCTCATGTGCGCAGTCATGATGGCTTGAACCAGTTAAGTGAGACAAAGAAGATAGCTACTCCTGGCTCCCACCCAGTTCAACTTACCAGATGATGACAACCAGCATTAAGGGTGACTTATAATATAGATGGACAGGCCTGTGTGGTAACTAATTACAAGGAATGGATATATGTAAACCTCTTTTGTAGAGTCGTAATTCCAAATTTTTGTTTTCCTCGGATATTTCGCAAAGGGGACACGCTATAACAAAGCCTGCCCCAGTTTTCCAGAATAAATCATTACACAAACTGAGCCCAAGTATCACGTAAAAAATTATTCATTAGTTTTTTATATTCCTATTGTTCCATTTCCCCTTTATTTTAAAATATTATTCAATTGGAAAGACATACCCATTACTCAAGTTAGCCACAACATTCACAAGGCAAGAACAAGCCTTGACTGACTTTATCCACAATGGGAATCTTAAAATATTGATTTCCCACACCTGGATAGAAGATGCATTTAAAGCTTTGCTTTTGCTGCAAGATGAATTAGTTTTCATTGTGTTGATTATGTATTGCCACTTGCACAATTGAGACATAAATCACATAAAAATTGTACATTTATATTTCTAGCAGCTATGTAGCCTCAACTGATACATGTCTTTCCTTAATGCTAAATATCCCAAAACACTGTGCAAGGCTGAAGTCAGCTTTTGTATTAGAAAACAGGAAACTTTTCAAATGGCACATGGCGTACAATATGCATTTATTTTCAAAGGCAAAATACATTAATATAGTGCTCTGGCACAAACTGAGGAGATAAATTCACAGACCAATACCTGGGATGCTAGCATTCCAAACAAACATAAGGAAGATAAAGGTACCCAACAACATACGGATGTACCCAACTGGTACATACTGATGTGTTAAGATTTCTGTGATATGTAAAGAGTTTTGTAACTTGTAAAATTATCCTATAAACACTTGTAGCTGAAACGTGTCACTTTGGAAGCAAATAAACCTGACTGATATTACTCATTTGGTTTCTTGAATATATTTCATAATGAGCCACAGCGTGATCAAAAAATTTACTATACAATTTACCACCAGTAGGTAGATGAGATAAGAAAGCTACGAGTCAGGAGATATAGCTCACAGTCCTGCCTATGCCTCTGACCTATAGCAAATTATTTAACCCAGGGTGGGCAATAATTTTAGAAGGGGGACCACTTCAAAAATTTTTGAAGTGGCCCCAGGAGGCTCCAGTAGGGGCGGGGCCAATACAGGGTCTGTGGACAGGGAAGCACAGACCAGACTGGCCTGTAGGTGGGGGAGCACTTGAAGTCTTTGCCCTGGCCTCCCCAGAGAGAACCGCCAACTGTTCTGAACAGCTGCCAGTTCCATCTAGGCACCAGGGCGGGAGGCGACTTTGCGTGCTCCCTCCTCCCCCAGGCCAATCAAGTCTCTGGCTCCCCGGCCCCACCATGCAAGCTGTTCAGCTGGTGGTCCATTCGAAGCATCGCGCGCCTCTGGCGGGGGAGGAAACTTCACGTGCTCCCCCATCTCCAGGCCCTGATTGGCCAGAGGGCAGAGGAGCGGCAGGATGGCTGAGCGCCAGATCAACCCACTTGGCGGGCTGGATCCGGCCTGTGGAGGCTCTCTTGCCCATTCCTGATTTAATTCTTTTGCTTCAGCGTCTCCCTCAAATCAGGGATAACTAATCCTTTAAAAACTCATGGGGTGTAGCGAAGCAAAATTCATTAATATTTGTCATGTGCTTTCGGACCTTCAGATGGAAAGCACAATAGAAGCAGAGTGCAGGCTAGTCCTTTGAAAGGTTAGATGCAGAATGTTATTAATTACTATCAATTGATTATTAGCCTAGCCATTGTGTTTCCATCTTTACCACACCCTGGGGAATTCTGCGTAACAGCTTTCAGTCAGCATACACCAAGTTTTTTCAAGGGCACTAAACACAACTAAGTTTTAGACAATCCCCTCGGCTACTAAAACAGAACTATGTATAAAAAAAGTGCATGTCAAGTTAATATGGTTGCAGAGTTCCACTCAATACAGTGGGAGCTTATTAATATTGAACTGAGAACAACTTATAAGCACTCTCGAATCACCTCTCACATACACACCTATGAGACATTCACAAGTAAATGTGTGTCTTATCAGAGGACTTCAATATGTGCAATGCCTTATACATAATACCATGAAGCCCTCAGCCTCCTCTCTCACCCAAAATCATTTCTCTCTCATTTTAGTCCAAGCATTTCTATCCGACTCTACAGGTAGCAAATTGAAATGTTTAGTGGTCCATCGAAGACAGATTGAATCTGAAAAGGACACGGCAATAAGAATAAAGCAAGGCATCAATATCATAGGCTACAGCTCTCGTCAATGACAGCAATGATGTAGGAAGAACGATTGAGCATTTGTTAAACTTCTACCATTGTGAAAGCAACCTATTATTTTCCTGGTTGTTCTCTGAAATGCCTCAATCACCAACAGAACCAGTGAGTGAGAAATAATACAGTTCATTTTCTACTTCTTTTGTTCAACAGATATATTGCTGAATATTGTATCCTACATTCTGTTTCATCAACAACACGGCTAATATTTTTCTCTCACTTTTTTTGATAGATTGATGGATGGTCCATTTAAAAACTGTGCATATCTTTAGAAGGACATGATACCATCCTATAACATAACCAAGTCTGTAATGCAGCCTTGTTTATAAAGAAAACCAGAATGTTGAAATCCTGGAAAGGCTGTAAGATCTCTTGTCAAAATAAAAGAA
This sequence comes from Rafetus swinhoei, assembly GCA_019425775.1. Classification (NCBI taxonomy): domain Eukaryota; kingdom Metazoa; phylum Chordata; order Testudines; family Trionychidae; genus Rafetus; species Rafetus swinhoei. Next base: position 343,310,126 of record CM033437.1, on the reverse strand, counting down.
CTTTGGGGCTACTATTCCAAACCTAGGACACACCGCTGTGACTAAAGATCGGTGCACAGCAGTTTGAGAGCACCAGCCATACCCTTTTGCAACCGTGAATTCAAACCATGACTGCTGTCACAACATGTTTTTTCTGATGGTCTAATACATACTCCGTAAGCAGATGCAGGGTAAATCTATGGTGCAGGTTGGAGAAAGCCTCCCAGGCTGGGCAGACAGACTTGTGCAGGACTTGCGTTCACACATTAAAAATAACAGTGACATTGCATCTGAGCTTAGACCAAACACCACCTAAGATCTGAGTGTGGGGGGCTAGCCCAAGCCTCTGTCACTGCCACAAAGTCCATACAGGTTATTCAAGTCCTGCTAATGTGAGTGTCATAAATAGGAACTGCTAAGGAGAGTCTGACTTACCTGAAGAGTGAGGAAAGGGGTTAAGCAACTGGAGATGCACCTAGGGAAGTGGTTCGGGCAGTCAGCCAATAAAAACTCAGGCAGGGACAGAGGGTTTTTTTCTCTCTCTCTTCTTTGTTTTGAGATCAGAGCAGTTTCTCCCAGGTATTGAGGGAGATGGGAGACTCTCTCTCCAAGAACAGACTTCTTGAAATGTGTAAGTAAGGAAAAGTTTAGACAGTCCATCAGGGTTTACTGTTTTCCTTGTTTGGGGTTTTGGAAATCATGTCTGAGCTGGCTAATTGTTTTTCTTTTTTGTAACTAAGGATTACAGCACAGGGACTTTCCCTGAGTCTATGTATCTTCATGGCTATTTACCATCTAGTTCATTTACTATGCTTGCAACAGTAGTTGTGTTTTGATAATAAAAGAGTTTTTCTTTTGTTTTAATTAACTGGTATTGTTCCTTAGGGTTATGTGCCTAGTTACGTGGATGGATTCCTTTGTTCTCTGCAGATTCCCTCTGTTTTCCCAACTCCAAGCAAAACGGAGGTTGAGGAAGGGGGAGAGTTGCTTTAGGGAGCAAAGAGTTGAGAAGGTGACCATGTAAAATGGAATAAGCGATGCTAGCCAGATAGGGTTGTCAGGTGTTCGCTTTTGAACCAGATAGTCCAGTATTTGAGCTTTCTGTTCGGGAAACAAATTGAGAAAATAGAAATGTCCGGTATTCTCTAACTAAGATGTAATGTAGATTGTGATGTAATGTCAAGTGTGTCCGGTATTTTTGTTGAAACCATCTGGCAACCCTATAGCCAGAGCCAGGTTCTGTAAGACCTTGAAAGAGAGGCCAGGTTTTTTTATACATCACCATCAACATTCATGCTTGTATAGAGGGTCTTTAACATCTCCGGAGGGCAACGAGTCATCATAACGTGTGTTTGTTATCTGATGCACAACAGCGGTCCAGAGAGATCTCAAGAAGGCTGGGAATGCATTGAGTTTTGGGGTGATCATCAAAATGGTAATGACTTGTTGGCCAAGGAGCATGCAGAAAGTCATTTCGTGTGTCAGGGCCTATGGAGCGATACTGGACCTGGATGGAAGCCAGGTGATCAAACTCCAATATAACAAGCCAATTCACCCTTATTTATTTTTCAGTCTTTTATTGTGTTGATATGAAAATAAGCTGCTTTTGTTTCATCAAAAAGATTCATAGGTATCCATGATCTCTGCCTCTGGGGTCCTGCCTGGATTCATCATTCCTCTGGCCTTGTTGAGTGCTAAACACTGAATTTTTTACTAGCCCAATCTGCTTCCAGTTAAACACAAGCCTTTGATCCAGCGTTAATGTAATGACCCATATGCTCCACTGCAGCTGTCTTGTGGGCAATACACACACAGCAGCATCTCGAGTTTTTCCTCCACAGAAACACAGCTTCTCTGAGATGGGAAGAGGTTCTCCCAGACAGACAGTGCTCTCTGTTACAATGGTGGGCATCTAAGAAATTCCACTGCATTCAGCACAATTCATCTGGGTTTAACACTGGGTAACTGATAGAACATGATCCTTAGTACAGGCAGTCCCCGGGTTACGTACAAGATAGGGACTGTAGGTTTGTTCTTAAGTTGAATTTGTATGTAAGTCGGAACTGGTACATATTGTAGGGGAAACTCTAGCCAAACATTTCTCCAGAGCTCAGTTTTATTCTCCCACACCTCACTTCCCTCAGTCCTTTATTCTCAAGCTGAGGTGTCTGCTGAGAAAAGCCGCTCCCGTCTCCCTGGTCTGCTGGGGAGGGGCCCAGCAGACCAGGGAGACGCTGAGCGGCTTTCCTGCCGCGAGGACGGGCGTGGGCGGTGGGACAGCGCGTCTCGGCGGTCTGCTGGGGGGGGAGGGGGGAGAGCGCAGCTAGTGCGGGGTTGCCTCACACCGTTTGTAAGTAGGGATCCGATGTAAGTTGGATCCATGTAACCCGGGGACTGCCTGTAGTTGTTTTATTTTTATTTTGTGGCGAAAAGATGGGCACTATAGTTCAATACCAGTACAAAGAGAGAAAATTAACAACAGGAAATTGAACAGTTCTGTGGTTCTATATACAGGGTGTCCTCACTATACGTCGCCCGGGTATACATCCATTCCACAGTGAAGTTGCTGACACTTGTAGGAACTGATGCATTGTAAGTCCTCCTATTCCCTGCGCTTAAGTCGCACCAAAAAAACCCACACCGATTTACACAAATGGAATTCAGCCGCTGGAAAAAAAATTCCCCACTTCTTAAATAGTTTGGCCAAAAGTCCAAGTTTTTTGGAACGTATCTTGGACTGATAGTGAGGCCGGCCTGCATAAAAAACTAGAAGATGTTCAGAAAATAAATTACCGAAAGGCCACTGGCTGCATCTTTTCTTTGTTTCTGTTTGATAGTAAAATGTAGGTTGTTCTATTAACTAAACAGAATTCTAAATTCACTCTTCCTACTTCTAAGACTGGAGTCTGTGTACAAACCCTGTCAAATGACATGTTAAGTGAGTCCTAAAGCTTCATTGCTTACTTTAAATTTTAAAAAGAACAAGCCCAGAAAAGGCACTTGGTACAGTGAGCACTGTTAATACGGCCTGGATTGTCACAGAGATGGGAATTACACGTCCCATTGACCAAACCTACAGAACTGTTCATCTCAGTTGCAGTTTGGAATTGCTTTTGCCTTAGTGTTAGGTAAGGAATTCAGAGTCTAAAAATAAAATTTTTAACCAGAAAAATCAAAATGAGTGGAGCAGACATGCCACCCCTCTCAAATTGATCACTGGACTTGCCAATTTTACCCAGAAATAAGTCTCATGCATAATCTCATGAAAGCAGTCTCTGATGTAGGGATATAACAGTGTAGTCAATTCACCGATTAACCAATAAGCAAAAGCTTTCAGGTTAATACTATAGACTACATGCATTTCCTCCCCCCTACTCCAGGCCAGTACATTTTTTACCAGGCTGGCCAGCAGCCCAGCTTAGTCCTGGCTTGCACTGGGTCTGGGACCTACGCCTGCTGCAGCTCTGCATTTAAAGTGTATTAGGAGCCAAGCGGGCAGGCAGCCTGGCTCAGTTAGGCTCACACCGAGTCTGGGAGTTCATCCCCACACTGGACGGGGCTGTTGCCACCCTGCACTGCTGCTTCTATATCAGAGGTAGCAGCACAGGGTGACAGGTAGCAAGCCCGCGAGGGGAGCTGGTTTTTCAACCGGCTCCCCTTGCCTTGCAGACTAGTTCCTGCCTGGCACCCCACACTGCTGCCTCTGATACAGAGGCTCCTTGGGAGTGGGGCCATAACACACTGGCTGCCGGCCCCACTCCCAGAGACTATAGAATAGTCAAGTAACCAATAATAATTAATGAAGTTAATTGATTATTCTATTAACCGATATTTAACATCCCTACTGAGATGTCAGGATTTTTTTTCAGCTGTGGCACAAATGTTTCCCCTCTCAGAAGGTACCCCAGAATTTCATGCAGTTATGTGACCATTCAATTACACGATAGCGAGTAACTGAATGGTCATGTAACTGCATGAAATTTTAGTGGTTACACAACTATTCTATAGTCCCCGGGGGCAGGGCTGGCAGCCAGTGCGCTCCAGCCCCAATCCTGGGGAGCCCCCTGCCAGCCCGCACTGCTGCCTCTCTATCAGACACAGTAGCATGGGGTGGCAGGCGGGAGCCAGTCCACAAGGGGAGCTATTTTAAAAACTACCTCCCCTCATGGACTGCCTGCGTAACACCCTGAGCTGCTGCCTCTGTCTGGGGGGCCTGAGCTCCCCATGAACAAAGGCTCCTCCATGGGATACGGAGCAGCCTCTGACCGCTGGGAGCTCGGACCCCACCCCCGGTGCTCCTGGGGAGTCTGCTTAAAGCCATCTCCTCACGGGCACAGGCTCCCACTCTCTCCCTCCTTGCTGCCTCTGATACAGAGGCATCAAGGGGGAGTAGTGTGTGTTGTCGATAGGATTAACAGATAACCACTGTAAGATTTCTCCAGTAGTTACTATGCTGACAGGAGAGAACTTTCCTGTCGACATAATCAAGTCACCCCCAACAACTGGCAGTAGCTATGTCGATGAGAGACATTCCCGCACCAACATATCACTGTGCCGACATCCACTTATGCTAGCGAAACTTGTATTGCTCATGGGCCCGTAACAGCTCTGCAGTCACAGGACAAAAAGGGGGAAAGGGGTTAATAGTTTACAGGGTTTTGTAATAAGCTATAACAGACCTTGCACCATGTGCCAACGACTTATGCTCAACAACCTGTCCCACCTTGCATTTGGCAGTGATGCGGAGAGCACCTTTCTGAGGCTTTGTCTACACTTCAGAGTTTGCCATGGCATCGCTTTAAACTTTGCAGACACAGCATGAGTACTGGCAGAGCACTCTGTAAGGCACCTCCAGGACAGCAGGGGGGGAAGGGGGCAGCTGCCTTGGGGCCCAACTATTCAAAGGAGCCTGGGTTTCCTGGCTGCCGCTGGTACTGAGGCAGCAACAGCACCTGGATCCTGGGCCCTTGAAACTGCAACCAGAGCACAGCACAACACACTCCATGCAATTCTGAGGACTGGGTGCGCTACACTGTACATTGCCGAGAGCTAGTTGCCCCCCGCCTTGCCCCTTCGGCCTGAGGCCCACCTCTTTCAGCAGCACAGAGTCGGGCTCCCCCCTCACCTTGCCCAAAGGCCAACGCAGGCTGTTGGCTGCCAGCACTGTAGCCTGGTTCACACTGGTGCTTTACAGGGCTGTCATTTGTTGCACACACAGGGAGGGTTTTTTCCACATCCCTGAGCCAGAAAGTTCCAGCGCTGTAAACTGTCAGTGTAGACTTCGCCTCAGACTTGAAAAACTCTTCAGTTCCAAATCTGGTCTCTCTCATCAATCAAGCTTGTGCGATAAAAGGTATTGCCTCATACACCTTGTCTCTCTTAGGCTGCGTCTGCACTGCACCATAGCTCAAAAGAAGACACGTAATTTGAGGTATGCAAATTGCGTGTCTTATTTCGATCTTATTTCAAAATAGCTTATTTCGTAATTTGGCACCATCCACACATTTCAAAATAAACCACTATTCTGAAATGTCCCTTACACCTCGTGGAATGAGGTTTACAGGGACGTCGGAATAGCAAGCCCGTTATATTTTGAAATCACGGGCTTGCTATGAAGACACAGGATAGCTATTTCGGGATACTCCAGTATCCCAAAATAGTGTTGAAGTGTAGACGTAGCCTTAATATCCTGGAATGGACACAGTTAACACCTACCATGCATAACCACAAAGCATCCATTTCATAACTAATAGCTGTATCACCATGGAATTTGGGCACAACACCCTGAAATTATCTTCAGTTTGACAGACGCTTAACAGTAGTTCATTGCTACAGTGTTTAGCAACAGTTGTCAGTAGCCAGTCAAATATATTATGGCATAGGTCAGTCTACCCTATGTGAATGAGACCAAGCCATATTGCAATTTAGCTTAAACAAATCCCTAACTGCAGGCATAGACTTAGCCCAGAACACAATTTTTGAAAACGATTATTGTCTAATCCTGCACAGAGCAGGTTGCATCACGCTAGAACACAAGAAAGCTGCAAGAGAGTTTAAGAGATTGATGAATTCTGCCTTTTGTCATGTAGACAATGCCATAGCTAAGGGTCTGTCAAACAGATGCAAGTTAGCGATAAAATCTTAGACTGCAAACATTTTACGATGATAATACTGATCTGACCATTGGTGTACTTTAATTACTTCTTCCAATCCTCTCAAACACAACAACAACAAAAATAAATCTGTCACTTTTATTTTCAGCCATGGTCTAGTAAATTTCACTGAGGCATTATCCACAATGCAAAATCTGGATTGCAAATGCCGCAGGAAATATATTTCTTTTAAAGTCATGGAATCTTTTCTGTTCGTGTTTGATTTATAGTGAAATGCAATTTTCCATTTTGGATCACTAACGATAGGCGTACAACCTCTACATTTAAGCATGCAAATAGAGGTGGCTTGATTTTCGGCATCTGATCCATTTAGTGGAAACCAAATGTGCTCGGCACTTCGGGGAAAAAAAAAAAATCAGACTAATTTTAGACATCCACATTTCTATATAAAATCTAAAAAATGGGGCCAAATTTGACTGATCTCTTAACAAAAACACACACTTTTCATTTCCAAGAATTTATAAATGGGTGCTCAAATATTCTGTGAGGGCTCTTGCACTCTGCATTCAGGGCCCTAACCAAGGCTGCTTCTGAGGCACTCCCTTGCTTCTGGAGTTGTGATACTGCTCAAATTTCAGCCCAAGCTCTCAAGAACACTCTGGATAAGGCGACTTTCATGCTTGTCACGTTGTTGCAGAGTTGGCAGGCCAGAAGCTTTCTTACAATGCTTGGCAGTTTTATCAAGCCCATCAAGGGTACTGGGAATTGGCAGAGTCTTAATAAGCTCCTCACAGCTTTTTAGGGGAAGGATAATATGATCAACCCAAAGAGATTTAAAAAACCAATCAACTCCAGATCATTCTTCAAGTTTTAAGGCTGGGAATGGGAGTGTGGCCATAGATTTAACAGCTGATGGCAGTACACAGGAGAGAGGAGAGAGAAGGTTCAAAGATTTGGCAAATAAGCCACACAGCACTTTTGCTCCAAACCCTTTTTGGTTAGTTTATTGGAGTGAATGATCAGTAATTTTTGAGCCTAGAGGTTGGGCAATTTCTTGCCAGTCCAAAGGATTAAACTGGACTACTGGCAATCCTAAACCACATGGAAAGCACTTCAATGCAAATAGAATAAAACACAGTTGATGAATTAAAAAAAAAAAAGATCCAGCAGAATAGATCCTTTTAGCTGTGGGAAAATGATTCACCTGATGCCAAAGAGAAAAGCTCACTTTTCCTGGGCATCACACTTCAAGAAAGATGTGGAGAAACTGGAGAAGGTCCAGAGAGGAGCAACAAAAATTATGGAAGGTCTGGAAAACATGACCTATGAGGGAAGACTGAAAGAATTGGGCTTGTTTAGTTTAGAAAAGAGAAGACTGAGAGGAGACATGCTAGCTGTTTTCAAGTATCTAAAAGGCCGTTACAAGGAGGAGGGAGAAAAATTGTTCTCCTTGGCCTCTAAGGATAGGACAAGAAGCAATGGGCTTAAACTGCAACAAGGGAGGTTTAGGTTGGACATTAGGAAAAAATTCCTACCTGTCAGGGTGGTTAAACACTGGAATAAATGGCCTAGGGAGGTTGTGGAATCTCCTTCAATGGAGATATTTAAGAGCAGGTTGGACAGACATCTGTCAAGGATTATCTAGAAGCTTCTCGATCCTGCCGTGGGGGCAGAGGACTGGGCTTGATGACTTATTGAGGTCCCTCCTAGTTCTATGATTCTATGAAAGACTCCAGTAAATAGTGATTCCACATCTCTCTGGGCTAGAACACTGAAGCTATTTAGATACCACATAGCAACGTGGTAGAACAATTGATAATAAGCAGTGAGGAACTTCATCTCACCTCTTTCAAATTCAAGCTACAGTGGGAATTTGGGGATGTAATTATCCAGATTGGAATCTGACCGGGGGATCAAGTGTAAGAACTCTCATTCTTGGAAAATAAATGCCTTTTTATGACATTGCCTTTCAGACGTTACTTTTACAGACGAAAGACATGTTGAGCATCAAGATTTTCCTACAGCAAAACTAGATTTTGGTTCAGTACTGCATTCATGCTTTTCCCATAAATCTTCCATCCAAATACAGTCCCAGTTTACCCTAGTCTGTGAGGTCGGAGGAGATCACAGTTTGAGCTAGTACTGCTGCATAAATTGATTGTATGCTGAAAAAGATGATATTAGGCTGATAAAGGTCAATAATATTCCTCAAATAAATGTTCTCATCTCATAAAAAGAAATGTTATAATTTCATTTTAAGTATTTTTATTCCTTTTTGGTACAATAATTGAGAAAAACGAAATGTACGAGCGACTCCCGTTGCCTTTACCAAAAGGCATGCAATTAGAAATTATTGCATGAACAAGCTATGCGTGGTAAAGCAAGTTAAGGACTTTGAGCCCTGAAAAACAGAGAACTTCATCTATCAACAGGCCAAACGCAGAATACAGGGCAGGCCAGCTGTTACTTTTAGTTATTGGTTAACCAAGAAAGAGCTTGAAGCCAGATCTCAGTCATGACCTGGAGTTAAGAAGCACAAACAAATTAACATGAGCAACATTAAAAGGCCCTCAGCAATCCCTATCCCGTATAGTCCTATCTTGGAAGAAATTGCAGCTTTGGCCCTCTGACAACATATCATCTGTGGGTGAGTAGTTTTCACAAAACTATCTGTCCTCATCCTGAAAGTGAATCTGCACACCTCTTTGAGAAGATGTGCCTGCGGGCTTAAATTCATACCATTGATAGTCACTAAAAATCATGGTCTAAAGAAAGACCCTGGATTTATGGCTCATTAGGACAATCTGTAACCTGCTAATACCTCCTTTACGGACATAAGCAACTACTTGGGTAGTCGAGTCACTACTTGACTAGTCGCTTCTCCCCCCACTTGCTGCCTCCAGATTAGAGGCAGCAAAGGGGGTGGGGGAAGCAGGAGCCAGTGCTGGGGGGAGCCAGTTTAAAGGCTGGTTCCCTCCAGCACCTTCTCCACAGTGCAGAGGGAGCAGGGGAGGCACAGCTGTAGTGGTCCCAGAGCTGGTGCGAGCCAGGACTACTCAGTCCTGGTTCACACCACCCCCAGGAGCTAACCCCCCTGCGGCTCTGCAGTGTAAACGTAGTAGGTGTCGGTATATAAAGGAATCCGGGGGGGCGGGGGGGAAGATACACAAGTAGTTGACTACCCAATAAAGCTAGGCTTATTGGGTAGTTGAGTAATAGACTTCTCTTTTACATCCCTAGTAGCCACAATAGTGGCTACTGCTACAGCAAACTAGCGACGTACTACTGGCCAATTAGCCATATCTTTCAAGCCAACTAGCTACACCCAACCAGCCAAATAGCCACACGTGGCTCGTAGCTTTGGACACCACAGGTCAAAATCTTTCAAACCCTCTCTAAGTTGATAATGTACATAAGAAGTCTCTACCACTAACTTAGTGTTCAATTTTAGGTAAAATCTCTCTTGCTCTCTGCCTCAATTTACCCATCTGTAAAATGGACATAATATTTGCCTAGCTCACCAAGATGGCTGAAATTTAATTCATCAGTAGTTGTAAAGTACTTTGACATCAGAAATTGAAATAACATATATTATTTTTCAAGTAAAAAAAAAAAAAAAAAGCCAACACAACCACTTGGGAAAAATTCTCTTTGGTCTAGAGGCCAATATTCTACTTCTGAGGCAGAGTCACAGACCACTAGAACTGGAAGGGACCTGGAGAGGTCATCAAGTCCAGTCCCCTGCCCTCACAACAGAACCAAACACCATTTAGATCATCCCTCGTAGATGTCTATCCAACCAGGAAAGAATCTGCTTTCCTATATAGGGAACAGGATGCGAGCATATTATATACAGTGAAACATGCAGTAGCTGTCTGCAGGGGGTTACTATGGTATAGTTCTGAGGGGCAGAGGACTGCCAGTTTACGTAAGGGAGCAAAATCTTCAGAACTGACTCATACCCTGAGCTCTGTGCATGTAAAAGGAACAAAAGATCAGTTAAGACTAGAAGCTCAGATATGACATTAAAATGTTCTCTTTTAGCTGTGTATGCTCATATGCTACTGCACTAACTTTAGCAAGACTATAAAAGGGGAAGTAAATAATTTTTCCATGAAAATGACTAAAACCAGCCTAGAGAAAGATAAAGCCCGCGTTTAATAAAAAACAACATATGCATTCAATTGCTCTTCAACAAAAAGAAAAGGAAACAAAATCTTGATTTTAACAGTTTAATCTTCCTCCAAATATAACTTCATTAGTTTAAAAACACTGTTCAATGCTGCCCTTTTGGCTCGGCAACCTGCTGTGCTAGTTAGCATGGGGAATATTAATGAGCAGTATAATCGAGAACCATTTCTATCTCTGTCAGTCTCCAGGGAAGTGTGCTCATCTCTGCACTGTCATTGCTAAGGCCAGCTACTGTCACTAATCCACTGGGAACTGAAGAAAAAATGCTGACATTGTTTTGCTGTAGCTCCCTCTCTCTTTCTTCACGTCCCTTTACAAGATAATTTTCTCCCAGGCAGAAGTTTCTTAAATTTTATTAAATCCAAGACACAGAACCATGAAATAGATTAGGCAGACAGACACACATGTGCCCTCTGTTACAGGTTAATACCGGCAGAGATTTAATGCAACTCTGCTTTTTTGAGGCCTATTAATAAATTGCACGGTTCCCTGAAGATACAACTGTGAGTATTATAATGCTGGTGAATGACAGGCAGGATTTATGTTAGGGGGAGAGCAAATGGTTCTACCTAGGTCACACTGTTCTCAAAATACTGCTTATTATAACACAATGTATTTCACATGCACCCGATGTATTTTTGGTAAAGCTAAAGTAAGAAGTAAAATAAAGGTTCTCGGTGAGTGTAAATCTCCAGAGCTACATATACTCCAATGCACCTACATCAATTTACACCCACTGTAGATCTGGCTAACAAACCATCAAAAGTGAGACTTTAATACTTAATATTTTAAATTCAAACACTGGACGCTTTGCACATTTTCACGTTGGCTTAGGTAGGACTAGGAGAATGACTGCATTCTGAAAGCAGGATGGAAACTGGGCATTTTATGTATGTCATGAGGCTTCACACGCTGCCCATATCACAAATGCCATTTTTAGCAAACGCAATGGGCTCAGAAATGCCATTTGAAATAGACGCAATTGTCATCCGGGTTGGCTGGCAGAATGTTACAAGGTGTCAGAAATGGCAAAGCAGGGGACATTTAGATTCAAACGTACAGAAAGAGCCTCCTGGGGGTCTTCTGGCTAGGAGAGAATCAGACACCGCAGGACAAATCTGCCGTGGATTGGCGGCACCCAGTAGCATGGAAAGATTAATAATGGAGCCCGGCGTGTCCTGACAAAGGTTCCCCGGACAGAGCAGCACAAGGCTGACTGCACCATGCTTGGCTCAGGCTGGTGTTACAACGCCCTCACCCTGATGAGCACTTAATTAGTGAATTGTAAACAGTGGATATCGTTTCCGAAAGTCAACTATTGATGGAAGAATCTGACAAGTTTTGCCTAACCAGACAGACAATCTACTCAATAACCACGAAAACCAAAGTTTTGAGTCAACCGGAGAAGCAAACACTGCTCCTAGAAATCAGTGCTTAGCTAGTTAAATGCACAAGAATTCAGTCTCCGGATAGGCTGCAAATTTGGTATTGATCAATCACCACTCTAGCGAGGCAATCAAAGAGAGCTATCATCGGAAATAAACCTGTTGACCTGGAAGAATTTGCACCAGCACCCACACAGATCTTAGTCCTTCTAATCTGTCTGATAACACTAACAAAAGGTGTCAGCTAGAATGAGCCAGATAATGCAACTCTGGCAGCAGCAGCAGGAGGAGGAGGGAAGCATCACAAAGGAAGAAAGGCAGCTCAGAATAGCGATCCACCAGGGAAGGGAGAGAGAGAGGACAGAGAAAGGCTTTAGAATTGGAATAGAGCAGATGACATTCAAGAGGGTCACAGTGCTCAGAAAATGAACCTGGAGATGGAAGGGTTTGGTGGAAATGCTGACTTTGAAAACATTCCTTGATCTGTTTCCCCCCCATACAACAGTTTTCTTCACAAGGCCAAAACACCGACTATTTAAAGACTGGGAACCATCTTCCACTGAAAAGGAAAGAACACACATTAACTATGCCCTTCCCTGAAAGCCCCCAATTTTCTGGTATTAACATGTTTCCTATAAAATCTATAAAATGTTAGAACCGCGGCGTCCCACACACTAAACACTAGGCACATGTGGCTATTTGGCCGGTTGACTGTGACTGGTTGGCTCACAAAATTATTTACATTTTCAGAATCATGTGGCTAGTTCGCTATAGCAGTAGCCACTGTAGCGGCTACTGGTTGGACACCACAGGTTTAGAATATGTGGTACATGGTCAAGAGATGGCCATGACACAGTTTGCTCTTTTTCAGATTATAAATGTCTTACATAAAGTCCGTTCCCTTTTCTGGTATAATTAAAGAATATAGCTCAAGATGCTCTTGCACTCTCAAGACCACATCCTCAGCTGATTTACACCACTCAAGGATCTGATCATAGGTTACCCCCGACAGTGACTTAGGGTATGTCTACATTCCCAGGAGGATCAACAGGCAGCTCGCACACTGACTCTGGTGCTCCACCAGAACAAGCAGCACAGGGGCAGTGGACGTGAGAGCATGAGAAACGCTTCGGTAAGTAGATCTAAGTACCACCAACTTCAGCGATATTATTTACATAACTGAAGTTGCATAAATTTCCAAGATTTTGGAAAGTGGTCGAGAGAGCCGCAATCTTCCATGGTAGTAATGGAGATGTGGGGTCTAGGATGGATGTTGGGTGCAGAAGGGAGCTTGGGGTAAAGGATTGGTGTGCAGGAGGGAGAATGGAGTCTGGTAGGGAGTTTGGGTGAAGGAGGTAGTTATGACCTAGGGCAGGGAACTGGGGTGCAGGGTTTTGGGATGTGACCTAGGGTAGGAGGGGACTGATCTGGGGCAGGAGTTTGGTATGCCAGCTCTGGGAGGGGGGGTATGGGTGCATGTGGAGTAGGGGGGCAGGACTGTGGGGCAGAGGGTTGGCGAAGGGGAGGGGTTGAGATGCCAGAGGCAGGTTCTCTCCAGGAGATTTAATAGCCTGCCTGCAGAGCTAATGGCTTGCAGACTTAAAATGTTTCTGCCTGCTCGGCCATGTGCTTGAGTGAGTGAGCAGGAGGGTTGAGCTTTGTGGCTGCCTGTTATTCAAACAGGCAGCTCCCATTGGCCAGTGTCTGTCCAGAAACCGGCCAATGGAATTGTGCTGGGGACAGGAGTGTCTCAATATTCCCTCCACCCCTCTGGACTCAAAGAGAAAGCGCCCCACAGCCGCGTTTCTGAGCAGCATGCAGGGCTGCGGGGCAAGCAGGGGAGGCTGCTTGGGGCTCCCCATTGCCTCCACAGACCGGATCTGGTGTCTTGGCGGCACGGATTCGGCCTACGGGCTGTATTTTGCCCAGGTCTGACTTAGATCAATCGCCGTCATGTAGACCAGCCCCGAGAGTACTACGCAAACATGGTAGCCCTAACTATACCCACTCAATAGCTCAAAGGCAACTTTGGACATCAAAATCCGTTTTAATGACGGGAAAGTTGGCTAGGGGGTATTTTCAGCACCAGAGCTCCAGAACATAAGAACAGCCATACTGAGTCAGACCAAAGGTCCATTTAGCCCAGTATCCTGTCTGCGGACAGCAGCCAATACCAGATGCCCCAGAGGAAGGGAACACCAAAGGCAATCCTCATGTGATCCCTCTCCTGTCACCCATTTCCAGACAAACAGAGGCTAGGGACACCATTCCTACCCATCCTGGCTAAGAGCCATTGAAAGACCTAACCTCCATAATCTAGCTCTTTTTTGATCCCTGTTACAGTCGTGGTCTTCACAACATCAGAACCTTTAAATGCCACTTGGAGGGTAACCGCCAGAGCTGTGTGAAAGAGACCCTTACTTAACACCTTGTACCATGCAGCATCCTTACTATGGTAATGAAACATCCACACTTAAGTCCAAATTTCAGTGTGAAATCTGAAGTCAGAACATCTTGGCCTACGGGGCAATAGCGATACAAATTGAGTCAGGCTGTATTCTGGTGGGAAAGCAGATGGATAATTCTTTTGAATAACTTTTCATGGTACATAAGCTTTTGATTCAAGACTACATTTCTCTTCTAACCACTCCTTCATTGATTTATGAATTTATGGAGGAGGTGTGACTAAATCCCCGGAAAATCTCAAGCCAGAGAGACTTTCATGATCCCTTTCACCATGGACATATCTATATGGGGATGTGGACTGGAATAGCTATAAACTATTCCACAATAGCAATTCTGGAATAGCTTCTTCATCATGTGGACACTCATACTAGACTAAGAACGTTCAGACAGAGAGCTATTCTAGAATAACTAGAGCATTTTAATTACTGCCGTACCCTTTCCTGGAATAATTTTCCCATGTGCAGACGTCCCAGCTGCATGCTAAACTCTATTCTTATTCCCCCCTTCAAAGAATTCTAGCAACAGCCAGTTCTCTCTCTCTCTCTCTCTGTGTTTGTTTGGGTTTCCACTATATTCCATATGATCTCTCTGGCTCTTAGGGTGATATTTTGTGCCAAGGATAAAATATACGCTTAGCTCAAATCAATGAGTCTGATGCACCTTTGAGTGCCATTCTAGTTTTATGCTTGCGTAATTTCAGGGAAATGAAACTGTTGTTACCCCTGAGCAGTAGTAAACCAGGCCCAATATTTCCAGCTGTGAGCAGTTAAAAACAGCTCCTCTTAATGTATATTAGATGCCATATATAACAGCTCTATGATTGTGCACTGCACACATGAACTACATACATAACCAATATGCACCAAGGCATCTATCTGATCCCGCTCCAAGAGATACCCATCAGCTTCAACAAGATTTGGATTAGGCTCAAAAAGGCTCTTTTCATAATTACCATTTCTCAAAGCCTGAGAGTCATTTTGGACAACTAAAGGTAAATAAAATCCATAGTATGGAAATAATTTTTCTAGGGTGACAGCACATTCAATTAATTTCAGTCATCAACGGGAAGAGAGGAAGCAGAGGGGAGGGAAATTTGAAGGGAAAGACTCACGTCCATACTCCAATCTGGCTCCACCAGTGACACAGTGTAAGAAACAAACAAAAATAATTAATAAAACCAAGAAGACACCTGCCAAAAACCAAATGAACTCTGAAGACATCAGGATGTCAAATTTTTCCTGTAAACCTTAAATTCTTAGAACAGAATATTGATGAAATGATAGCCTCTATTCCTAAAAATAAGGATACAAAGTGTATGAAGGCATTAAATGTACGAAGACATGGGTAATGGATGGCTTAGTGAGCACCTGAATAACTAAAAATGGAGCAGCTGTCTTCATTTAAACAGAGGTCGATCAATACTGCTGTTTATTACAGTGTTTTTTATAAAAGCCTCTCATATTTTTCTTCTTTATGGCACTCAGATGCTACAGAGGTGGGTGCCATATATTAAGAAGAAATGATACCACTCATCTTGGTCATCTGTGAAATGCCTTAACACGTGCAAGTGTGAAAAGTTCATCCGATACTTCTCACCTAAACATAGTAGGGTGGGAAAGCAGGTTATTGCTAGAATTCTTTGAAAGGGGAATAAGAATAGTTCCTGGTCTGAACACTCAAATATGTCTAGGAAAATAGTAGGATTTAGCGGGCATTTGTTCTGTGAGTCCAGGCACAAACATTCTTTGATATTCATTCAAGACTTGGAAGGAATTGTACTTAATTATATTTTGCTTATAGGGTGAGCGAAGAAACTTTCCATGCTAATGAAAACAGAGTCAGGATTCCTGTAGATTGCCAATGTTCCTAAAAGTAATTGGTTTAAATTCATGTTACAACTCATATGCCCAGGGAATGTACTTTCTATGGCTTTCCCGAAGATTTATGTAAGGTGACAGAAATGCTCACCCAAAATATGCGAACAAGTGACCCTTCAGCTTCCACAGACTGATTTATATGCTCTTCATTTCACGTTGCTTTGTTTCGCACATGTATGATAAATAGTCTATTACACAGCACACATTCAAATATCTGAATAGATAAACAAATGACAGTCAGATGCTCTTACTTTCTTCTCAATAGCTTCAGAGAGGTTGCCGAGTTAGTCTGTAACAGGAAAAAATTTAAAAAAAACACAAATAGTCTAGTAGCACTTTAAAGACTAATAAAACATGTAGATGAGCTTTCGTGGGCACAACCCACTTCTTCAGATGACCAGAGTGTTGGAAGTCCAGATCCAAGAATAAATAAGGAAAGGAGGAAGAGGTGGGAGGGAAGAAGTAAAACAATGGAGAGGTTAAAGACAGAGCCCTGCAAATCCATGGATACCCGTTTTATATCCATGGGTATCTGCATCTGCAGGTGTGGATGCAGATTGCCATGGATCGTTTTTGTAGATGCCGACGTGGATACCAATTTTGTATTGAGAACCCTGCAAATTTGTGGATATCCATATTATATCCTTGGGTATCCGCATCCGCGGATGTGGATCTCCATGGATCATTTTTGTGGATGCTGAATCCAATCCAGTCCACAAAAGGCTATAAAGATGGTCTTTAACTAAGCCCCTTATGAACATCAGCATTCCACCTATTCTCCACAGCAGAAAGCTTAGCATTCAAGCCACCGTCTACCTGATTGCACCCTGTATGCAATGCAATTGTAGCCATATTGGTGCCAGGATACTAGAGAGACAAGGTAAGTGAGTGAATATTCTTTATTGGATCAACTTGAGTGGGTGAGAAAACTTGTTTCCAATAAAATATATCATCTTACCTACCTTGACTGCATCCTGTACAGAATACATCAATGAAATATTAACACCACTTTTCACAATATGTTACGTAAGACTCCTGTCTATGGAGATATTTTATCCCAGCTGTAGGACCTCACCAAAGCTCACTAGGATTAAGAGAAAGGCACTCATTGAGTTACAATATCTCAG
Organism: Rafetus swinhoei; assembly: GCA_019425775.1. Classification (NCBI taxonomy): domain Eukaryota; kingdom Metazoa; phylum Chordata; order Testudines; family Trionychidae; genus Rafetus; species Rafetus swinhoei. Next base: position 343,292,988 of record CM033437.1, on the reverse strand, counting down.
ACACCATCTCACAATAATTGTTGGTATGTGTTGACAGCAATCATTTTATAGCCAGTCACACCCCATTACTCCAACAACCTGAGAGGCATTATAGAGCATTTGCAGTTACTTGTGATAATATTTTGGAAATAAAGTGCCATTGACTCCGCTTTTCATCCATTGTTACTTGGCATAACCAAACATTCCATTTTTTCTTACCAGAGGCATTATAACTAAAGTACAACTTGATCGAATTTAAAAAGGAAAGGTTACATTTATTCCTTTTTCTCATTTCCTAGAAAAAACCCTATTACCAACTCTCACAATCTGTACATTTTTACAAAACCATAATGGATTTTGTACAAAGTATGCCTTGTGAGGTATCACTTAAACTCATAATATGCTGAACATTAACATCATGGTAAAATATGTGTGGAAACGTACATAAAGGTACAAAATTCTGAGGTGTAAGACACATTTCTATTCTGGAGAAATAAATTCAAACCAGTTCCCCAGAGACAAAAAGCTAACCAACCTTTTAGCTAGTTGTCAGCACAATCAAATGGATTACCATCACGTTACTTCTTCATGTAATGCCACCCTTTGACCTTTGTGATATAACCAGCTTCTACACCTTTGAGCACAAAGCCTGGGAATTAAATCAATTTCTCCCACTTGTCAGTGGACAGCTCTTGATGCTGAATATTTATATTTTTTTAAGCTCACAGAATGTACTCCAGACTATTATATGCTACCCCAAATGAGGCAGTTCCCCGCAGAAGCTCAACAAAAAAGATGGTCCTAAAGTAGTGCGAACAAGCATGGTTAAACATGTTACATCTTTGAGTGGCCAACATGCTACAATTGAGAATGGTCAGACTGAAGCATCTTTTTGTATTTTAAACATGAAGAAAACAAAAGGGGTGAGAATGACAGAACTGTAGGATGAATGTTGTATGAACTTCTTAATGAGGGGAAAGAAGGAGAAGGATAGAAAAACCGATCCTACACCTATCAAGTCTCATCTTCCTCTTCCTCTAAAAACAAGCATGGTTGGCAATGGCTCAGTGTAAGGGGCCCTTTCATTTCCTTTGTGTTTCAGTGCAACCAGAAAGATGCTGTTACCCTACCCCTCCCTTTCACACATGGTAGGAAGCCAGAAGAAGGCACCAACTATGCTCTGTGTGTCCCAACATCATGCCTAGAAGACAATCAGGTTGGACAGAGTTTGTGATCACACTGATAAGAACAAGGCAGGTACCAGCAGCCAAGCATGTTGGAATCAGCATATCACTGCTCGGTCCAAGAAGACTAGTCAAACCCATGTTTCTCAGAAGACTATTTTATTTGGACCCACATCTCTCAGAGTATACAACCTTCCAGAAAAGCATACGACTTCCACAAATAGAGGCCTACTGTACCTTACTGGTAAGCTGGGTGCTCCTGTGATTCCACTAGCTGGACATCGCCCAATACCACCAACCACAGAGGCTTTCTACTGAGAGAACAGAGCAATTATTGTCCAGTAAGAAGGAAAATTGATCTTAGCAGGCGCATGCGTGTGCTCATAATTCTCCAGCACTGGATCTTCAATTTCTCTCCCCATTAGATTGCAACAGGTTTCTTTTACTCAAGATGTGTAGCAAGGGCAGAAGAGACTTCTAGCAGTGGTTTGCTGATGCTGCCCTCTCACCTAAAAATAACCAACCCAAGCTATTTCTGTAAGGTGCCTTTCATGTGCTGTATGAACGGCCTGTGTGAAATGACTCCTATATATAGGAGAGAGACAGCTCTATTCTCACATTCAGGAACTGATTTATTCAGCCAAAATAAAAAGAATCTTAACTTACTATAGACAACTGGGAATTCCAACTGTCTTAGTGAGATGTAAATTACATTTGTTTTTACAATGTGGGCTCTACTTGGAAAAGGGCCTATGCAAAAATGGCACCACCTTACTCAACCAATCTGCTCCCTATTCCATTATAGCTGGTTCTTAGGCTGGTGGGGAATTTTCCATCAAAACCGCTTGCAATGAAAAATCGGATTTTTGACTCAATGATTTTTCTTTCCTAAAAAGTGGCTGCTCTTCATTGAAAAATTCAACTTTTCATGGAAAAGCCAAAGATGGAAATGTTTCAAATCGGAAAATGCTGTTGTGATACTTTGTGGCAGTTGTCATTTGGGTGCTTTGTTTCCCCAATTCTGCTCTTACGGGCCAGGTTTCCCATCATGCATCATGGTGGCTCAGCAAAAGGAAGAGACCATTGGGCAGCACTGGAAATGTAGTCTGTCCAGGAAGCTTGGCCCATAAGGAGAATGGGAGCCTGAAGGCATCTAAACTACAACTTCCGTGAGACATAGTGCCAACATTTTCTGTTGACGGACAACATTCTTTATTTTTTCATTTTGCACTAGGAAGTCCACATTGTCCGTGGAGGGGGTGAGGGCATCATCTCTGTGACTAGCTCTACTGCTGACACTTCTGTGAAATATCCGTCTTTATTGTGTTTCCCTCCTGCATCATCAATACAGCTCTGGAAGACTAAGATGGATTCTATTCCTTCTTGTGCATCAGTTACTGAATTATTTACGGATCAGCTGCACCTGAGCAAACCCACCCATTGCTAGGCATTACTCAGGGAATATTTTTGCTGGCAATTTAGGACATTCGATGGCCCGCAGAACCTGTCACACAGGCAGAGCTAGCTGCATTTCTGTCCCCTTTCTGGCCGGCGTGCACACAGCTCAGGTCTCCAGCTTCTTGCCCTTGGCTACATCAATCAGGACTCTGTAATTCTCCCACTCTGACTGGGACATAGATCAGGGTGCCCAAGCATATCATCCGCTTACTACCCTGCAGGTCTGATTCGGCTTGGGGCACCTCTGATCAGAGAGTGACCAACAGCTTTCTTAAAACAAAGATTTGCCAGCCTGTAGAGGCAACCTTAATTCTGGCATTTTCTAACTTCTAGACTCTCAAACTTAATACATTTTAACATAGATTTGTATATATAGTATATATGGGATTTTTTTGCACACACATACACACATAACCTCCCTTCCTCAGTCTTCCTTTATATGAGTTTTGGGTACAACTCTATTACCACCCCCCCAATTTGCCTTCACCAACTGGTTTTGGACAGTAAGATATACAGGAAACATACAGCACTGAACCTCCACTTGCTATCAAGGAAGGCGGAAGTGCAGGTTGGCATTGGATCTCACAGTTTTAGCTACCCAGACCTCTGATTTGATGCTGATTTGATGTTTTCAGATTTAGCTAATGTGGCTGTGCATTCCCCACTCCCGGCCTCATTACGTTCCCATCTCAGCTCTAAGCACACTGTTAAGCATTGTAATTCTCTCTTTATTAGATTCAGGTATATAAATAGGATCCCACGGAGAACTGAATTTTGATCATTATTTCTGTACTCGAGCTGTGTTCATCTGCCTGCTGAGAACATGATCACTGACTTACCCCACACCGCTGTGGGACCCATTATTTATTATATTACATTTTATGGTGCGGAGTAAATAAATAGCATTAAAGTGCTAAATTTGTTCATCAAAATGAGTTGTGTTCATATACAGGGGCCATTGCTTAAATCAAGCAAATGCGATTAACAGGCACTCCATAAAGACGTGGAAAACAATCATTCTAATGAGGCTGTAATAAAACAAGATGGCTACGTAACTGATGAAGACAACATACGTGTGTGCAGAAGGGCACCGCCACTTTAATAACTCAGCCGCCTGATTTAGCTTACCTTAATGGACAGTGTCATTTCTAGGATATTAATTTCAATCATTATTATTGTATATAGCTTTTAATTGTCCTTATTGGAATGGGTAGAGAGATGACAAAGGCAGATCTCATGAGCCAGGGGAGGAGGAGAATATAAATACGATACAACCGTCTTCATTGTCACCAAAATATTTTATAGCCATGACCTAATTATTTGCTATGATGGACAGGCAAGTAGGTAGGAGCTGGCTGAGTTTAACCGATACCATTAACTGATAAGCATCAGCTCACCAGTTAATGGTTAATTTCCTAAATGCTAACATCCCTAATTTACGCTGGCGTAGAAGAGTCAAATCAAGACAGTCCTCCTCCGAGTCACTGCTTTCCAAGACCGACCACTTCTCTAGATGTAACCTGCACTATTGATTCTCAGTTACATTACTTTGCCTTTGGTTGCACCAAACACATTTTGGGGAAGAAGCAAGGGCAATCACTTCATATCATTGCACAGAAATGTGTCTAGGTGGTTCATTCAGTATGGCACAGTGCTGGTTACTGTGGTTCAGAAACACCCCTCCCTCCCCTTGCACTGAAGATTCCCTGATCAACCAGCGGCAGACAAAGCGACTTCTGGGAAGGGGCAGGAAAACTAGAGTCACAGCTGGCAAAACAAGCCTAACTTCCATCAGCTACCGTGGGGGATGTGATATGTTCCGCGTGCCCCATGGCCTTCACGGTTAAAGCAGTCTGCAGGGAGTAGTGGCGAGTAAATATAGGAAATCCTGTTCTCCTTACTTGCTTGATAAATCTTTGATTGCACTGGGTTCTATACGTTGGAGCTTTTGAGAGAACATTCTGAGGCTGGACTTGTACTTTACCTCTCTAGTTTTGCCTGGTTTTTTTTCCCTTTTCTTGAAATGTATTAATGAAAGTAAAAGTAAAATTCCAATTGCTCATAAGCCTCCTCAGGCATCACCAGACCTCTAGAGTGTGATCCAATACAGTGAACAGTGAGTATCCACCTTACAATACAGGTGTTAATTTGCATTTCTCTGGCTAATAGTGTAGTCGATATTTGTATCGACTACATGATTAGTCGATAAGGGGCAGCACTGCAGAGCAGCAATGGGGGTAGCTCCCGGAGCCAGCTGGAGCTGGGACTGAGTAGTCCTGGCTCACACCGGCTCTGGGAGATACCCGTGCTGCAGCGTCCTGGTGGCTCTTGCTACATTTAAAATGCAGAGTCAAAGTGTCCCCGACCAGGGCGATCCAAGTCGAGCAGCCCCTGTTCTCAGTGCCCAGGGCTGGCCATGGCCAGGGGCTGCTGCTGGAGCAACCCCTGCACGTGGCCAGCCCAGGCTGCTGTGAACAGGGGCTGCTTGGTAGCAGCAGCCCCTGTCCATAGGGAGGCCCAGCTCCCCGCTGGGACCCCTGCAGATAGGGGCTGCTGCTGGAGCTCCCTCCTCGCCCCCGCTGACACTAAGCTAGGGAGAGAGGTAAATATGTTGGAGGGCAGAGATAGGGTCCAGAGTGACCTAGACAAATTGGAGGGCTGGGCCAAAAGAAATCTGATGAGGTTCAACAAGGACAAGTGTAGAGTCCTGCACTTGGGATGGAAGAATCCCAAGCATTGTTACAGGCTGGGGACCGAGTGCCTAAGTAGCAGTTCGGCAGAAAAGGACCTGGGGATTCCAGTGGATGAGAAGCTGGAGATGAGTCAACAGTGTGCCCTTGTAGCCAAGAAGGCTAATGGCATATTAGGGTGTATTAGGAGGAACACTGCCAGCAGATCTAGAGAAGTGATTTTTCCCCTTTATTCAGCACTGGTAAGGCCACATCTGGAATATTGCGCCCAATTCTGAGGCCCCCACTATAGAAAGGATGTGGACATGTTAGAGAAGGTCCAGTAGAGGGCAACCAAAATGATTAGGGGGCTGAAGCCTATGAGGAGAGGCTGAGGGATTTGGGCTTGTTTAGTCTGCAAAAGAGACGCGTGAGGGGGGATTTGATAGCAGCCTTCAACTTCCTGAAAGGAGGTTCCAAAGAGGATGGAGAGAGGCTGCTTTCAGTAGTGACGGATGGCAGAATGAAGAGCAATGGTCTCAAGTTGCAGTGGGGGAGGTCTAGGTTGGATATTAGGAAAAAACATTTCACTAGGAGGGTGGGGAAGCACTGGGATGGGTTCCCTAGGGAAGTGGTGGAATCTCCATCCCCTAAAGATGTTTAAGTCTCGGCTTGACAAAGCCCTGGCTGTAATGATTTAATTGGGGCAGGTGCTGCTTTGGGCAGGGGGTTCGACTCGATGACTCCTGAGGTCTCTTCCAGCCCTAAAGTTCTATGAGGCGGCACTGTGGAGACGGTGCTGGGTGGGACGGGCTTGGCTCCCCACAGCACCGGCTCCTGTCCCCCCCCAACACACACACATACTTTTTCTGCCTCTCATACAGAGGCAGCAAGGCGGGGGAACGAGTAGTCGACTCCTCAACTCGACTACCCGATAAGCTTATGCTTATCGGGTAGTCGAGTACTTGCTAACATCCCTACCTTAAAAAACACTGTCACTCAGCTCCTGAAATGGCTTCTCTCTCTCATAGGCCTGACAAGATACTAAATCCCACTCACATGATATTAAATCTCACCCACATGATATTACATCCAACCCACAAGACATACAAACACCCCTGATTCAACGGGTGGCAGTCTAAGGCACCTCAGAGGGAAGAGAAGCCAATCCTTTTTTGCGTGCTTCATTTATTTTCCCCCCAAATCCCAATTTTTTTCATTCATTTGAGATCAGAACCCATTGAATTCAAAGGAAGCCTTTCCACTTACTTCAACAGGCTATGAATCAAGCTTTTAGTGTCTAGATAATATTGTGACAGGCACATTATGACTACTTACATTTCACAAAGACAGATAAGGATAGATAAGACAGACAGCTAGATTAGATAAGGATCCTTTAGATAGAAGCTGTTTTAAATATGTAACTCTACAAATGAATAAGCCAGAGATACCAATCCAGGCCCTAGGAAGTCCTCTGTCTGAGTGAAAAATCATTTTCACCACACACTAAAATAAACATATAAATGTTAATAAAATTTTTAAAAGGTCAGGTCACTACTTCCTGTAATATATGTCAGGGAGAACACAATACATCTCAGAGTCAGGTCAGCATGGGACAGCGGTGACATTAAAGAAAGGAGGAACTGGAATTCTCTTCTTCTAGAATTAGTTAGCTGAAATCATTTTGTTTTTGTCTTGGTCGCTCTGGTGTAGCGACAAGTAAAGTTAATGGGAAATTTATCAATGCACAGCCCTCTTACTTCATACCAGAGAAGTCAGGCATGCGGAAAAGCATAAAGATACAAATTGCTATTTAAAAAAGGAGCAAGCATTCAGAAACGATATTTAGAAATTCCAGAAATTCAAGCCTGATGGAGGGGTGTAAGGAAGTCCTATAAGGGGAAGGCACTTGCCTTACACAAGTATGTTTAAAGTCTAAATTCAGCAATGATCCAGTTTGAGATGTCAGCTTTAAAGGGACAAGCATTGGTGCTTTCAAGGTTCATGGTCACGCACACACTGCAGATAGAGTAATGGACTGTGATCATGAGGCTCACCATTCTTTTACGGATTTGTCTCATCACAAATTAAAGGAGTTATTTTTTGTTATTGTTCAGAAGCCTTCACAGGGTGAAACTCATATGTAGTGCCAACAGAGGATGTCCATTGAGTTATATGTCTTCTCAGAATTTGAGACTGTAAAGCTGAGTATATAATATGTGCAGGTTACACTGGCACACCAAATAAATATAAAAAACAGGGTTAATAAACTACGTGGCCCAAAGGAGGCAAGCTGCCCACGGCCCATTTGTTTGCAGCCCCGCGGTGCCGTTTGGTTTTACGTGGGGCTCAACACGCGGCCCGCAGGTAGGATCCTTTGAACATGGCCTCCACTGGGAACACGCTACACAACGGCGAGCCAATATAATGGACTTCTCTTGAGATATGTTTTAGTAGTTAAACTCCTGGACTATCATTGCTCATTAAAAGTGCTGTTATATGGGTAGAAATTGGGGAAATATTGCATTTTATTAATATCAGCAGAACTGACTTAAATGGCACCTGCATGTTGTGTAGTCTTGCCTTAATCTTTGTATTCATACCTGACAGTGTGAAATAAGCTATTTGCATATATATTTGCATGTATATTCAACCACACTCTAGTTGCGGCCCTCTGCACGTGCTGAGTGCGTCACTGTGGCCCCTGGGGCTTCCAAAGTTCAGTAGCCCTGGTCTAAAGTAACATTTTAAATTAATGGGTTTGTTTGGGGGGGGGAGGGGGTGTTCTTTTTGCCATTTTAGAAATTTCTGACAAGAGGTTAGTCCCGTCAGAATGCATGCTTCATTAACCCTTCAACAGCTGCATGCATGTTTCAGAGACCTCTTTAAAACATCTGGTGTCCTTTTTCACTTCTCAACACATTAGAATCAGAATTCTCTAATAATCTCATCTGAGGTGAATATGAATAGGGAGCTATGTACAGAAATTCAGAGTCACATCTGGATGAAGCAGATTAATAAAAAGAGTTGATGATTTTTTTTCAGCTGTAAGGGATTTGCCAATGTCATCTTTGCAAAGCCAATTTTGTGTTGCTGTTGTGATAGACAGCCAACAGTTGTCACAAGTGTCAATCCCCACTTGAATAAGTCATACTTAAAATGTGTTCACTGAACCTTGTAAGAATAGATTATTAAAACTTGGAGCTACTTAATTTTTTGACACTTAACACATTGCCTGTAGAACCCTGACAGACAGCTGGGAAAGTGTGCAAGTGAAACTTAATGGCTAAACATCTCAAGCAGTCACAGAAGTTAAAGATGGAAAAGACTTTCTGGCTCATCCACTCTATTTCTCTGCCAAAGCAAAATTGTTTCCGGTGGTGTATCAAGAGTGTTTTGTACGGTCTGGTTTGAAATGACACACGCTGTATAGCACTTGCCACAACTACCCTTGGAAAATCATTCCAGATTCATTTGTAAAGTCATTGATATACAATAGTAATTTTCTTAATCTGTGCTATCTTTGAACAGCACCAATAATATTAGTAATTGCACTCGTTTTCCAAGAACCACGAATATGCCAGTATCGACACTTGGCTTTGAAGAAAAGGCAAACAGCTTTTTGGAGGTTTCTGTTTCTGTCACTCTAGGTTCTTGTAAGCCCCACACATTCACATACATTTCTCTATTATGATAATCAAGTGCCTCATTAGAAGTGACAGCTGGCAACTGAGCATCAGAAGCGTTTTCACCGCTGTCTGCATAGATTAATGTAAGCATAATTTTAAAATGGACATAAATTTCACCACTGAAGATGGTGTAATTTAATACAGTGTTTCCATGTCTAAGTATAATGCTGCAAAAAAGGTAAAACAGATGGATTTCTTTAAAGGTTTACTTGGCATTGATCTTTCTGCAGCTCCTACAATTCCTGTTGCCCAAAAGATCACATTTAGATAAAACCATCAACGAGTTTATCACCATATGATGTGCACAGTAAAACTTTTTTTTTTTAAGTTTTATTTTGTTAGGCTGACTTTTTTAACCATCTTTAACCTTTTCCACAAATTCTTATACTCATTTCAAGGCTCCTTTGCATATCCATTAACATTTCAGTCCATTATTTCTAACTCTACATAGATTGACTCATCAGACATACTTTAGTTTTTGCCCTTGAACTACAAGCAACAAAGGAAGTTAGGGAATGGGTAATGGGATTAATAAATTTGAAGTAAAAGCTAAATATCCATTAATGTTTCAGAAGTTATGCTATGTTATCCTGGGACTAACACAGTATAAGATTAACCAAAGTTTTCTTAAGGTTTATCAATATCATAGAAACTTCTGAATGAATCTTTGACTATACCAGTGAGATACTATTTGCATATCACCATGTAATTATGAGACAGTCACTCTAGCTTGTTTTCTGTGACTGCCAACACTAGGAAATGCTGAGTTGAATGACAAAATTAGTGATTAAAAAAACCACCCTGAAAGACTCCATGCAGAGGGGGAAAAAATAAAACAAAGATAATTAGGTCATGTCCTTTCTAACATTTGTTTTAATAAGGAGAGAATGAGACTGTTCACTGTACTTTATATTCAGTTCAGAATGCGGACTATACATCCTTGCTAACACCTACCAGCATGTGGGATTTAACTACAGGCATTAATATTTCCTGATTTGTCACTATATTTGATATGCAATGCATGGGAAAATTTCTCATAACTGAAATATATACAGTTCCATAGTTATAAACATAGGAAGGGGAATGTGCGGTTTCTGTTTTGCCTTAGAGCACAGATGAAGTGACATTAGATAATAAATAGCATGATATCTCCTAGTTCACACTAACGCCTGTAGAAACACCTGCTTGTGGTCCTATCTACTGGCTCAGTTCAGTCTGGGCACCCACCTCTAGTTCCATATCAGGGTAAAGAAAGAAGGAGAATGAAAAAAACTGTAAATGTTCTCTAAGCAAGAGAGTTTGGACTTAAAAACATGCATTAAGGTGAATTTGTAGAATCTTATTCACCTATATTTGCTTGGGGCAACTAATTGTTTTTTTGTTTTTTGTTTTTTTTTGCAGAGTTAAATGAAATTGCCCATTTGGAGTCTCGAAATTTTCACTGTGGTCGTCCTTGTGAAAAAAGCATAGGCAAGCAGCGTTTGGCAAATTTTCATGACAATCTGGCAACTCTCCATTGCTGGAAGTCATTCAACTAACACTCTGAAGACCTCACTAAAAACTTTGGCTAGTGTGAGAAACAAAGGCGAGTCAAATGCCTTACCTTGTGTCACCTACACACCTGCTGGGTATGGTTCACTGTCCCATGCAGTGGTGCTTAGACCACTTTCAGAGAGAAACAATGAGTTTGCTCTACAGCCTTAGCCAAGAGCCAACTGGCTTCTCTCTCAAACTGTAAAGGTTCATGCACTAAGCTCCTGAGGTCCCAGGTTCAGTTCTGCCTGTTGGTGTTACACTCGCAAGCCACATTATCACTAACAACAGTAAAAACTACTGGGATTGAAGCAAGTGTCCATGATACACTCTGAAATTAAAGGTCTTGTCTCCAAGCTGCCCCTCAGTTCTACTCTTGCCACGTAGTCATGGACTGGAGCAAATCCTCAGTTGGCGTCAATTGTCCCAGTTCCCTTGGAAACACTGAAGAAAATGGAGGTAAGACAGTTTACACCAACTGAGAGTCTTGCCCAGAGTTTCTCCAATCTCGCATTGATTTAGGCCTACTTGGGGTGGTTTCTTTCACTGTTGCGTTAGTATTCTAATTGGGATTACTTTTCTAATTGGAATATCTGCAGATGCAATTTAATGAGGCAGAAGAGTACATAGGAAAAAACTACAGAAGCAGAGTCATTTCTGTGACACACTTTCCTGGAAGAGAAATCATTGCCTTCTTAATGCCCCATTGTCTCAGAAATGCTTGGAGGGCTGAGGACACAATCAAGCCATTCTGTAGTGATGCAAATGTAGTGGAAGTGCAACATGACGATTTTAGGTGAGAGGAGCCGTGCACTTACTGGTCACTGGCTGATGAACTGTGGGATAGGAATCCAGACCAAGTAAAAGCCATATTCAAAGGACTCCTTACATCCAACAGCTATTCACTGGATTGCTGCCCCTTTTTCCACCCTCTAGGATATGCAACGGAACTTGGTGTATGCACTTGAGACATCCTGCTATATGCTTTGCAAAGTGAAGCAGAAAGATGATATCAGCATTTAGATATCACAGGGTATGTCTAGACTGCACTCTAAAATCTAAGTAAGATACTCAATTTGCGCTATGCAAATTGCGTATCTTATTTCGATTTTATTTTGAAATAGGCTATTTCGAAATTTGGCGCTTCTACACAGTGCCAAAATTTGAAATAAAGCACTATTTCGAGACATCCCTTATTTCTCGTGGAACAAGGTTTACAGGGATGCCAAAATAGCGCGTACATTATTTCGAAAATTATTTTGAAATAGCAGGTGCGTTCCTTGGATGTGAGGTAGCTATTTCGGGATACCTTCAGTATCCCGAAATAGCCTTGAGGTCTAGACGTACCCACAATTACTAGTGCTACATACACACTGAGATCAGATACTTTTTGTTTTCTCTTTTGTATCTTGTCCTTCCTTGAAAGATTTAATGGCTTCCTCACCACAAGTGGGCATTGTATATCGAATTCGATATAGCAATAGCAAAAAGTACCAGCAGCACTTTACAAGTAGCCATGCTTTCTTGCCCTGGCTATTGGGATACTACTTACCACGTGACAAGTACTCAAACAGAGCAACAGTATAACTTCAAAGAAAGCCCAAGAAGGCCTGAGACAGAGCAGGTTTCCAACTGAAGTGTGTTTGCCAGCACTGTAATGCAGCTGTGCAGAGCAGCTGCCGTAGCACAGCATGTGAGTATATTCTTCCCACTGGGCAGTGTGCTCCAGCATGAGTTAACCCTAATTTCTGCCCCAGGGAGCCCCCTTGACTCACTCAGACTTCATCTCTGAAGAACGAGTATTTCCTATGAGAAGCAAAGTGACAATGAAGCCATGTGTTACTCACCCATAACTCAATACAAGCCCCCTCCAGGCCACTGGCTGTTTCAGTGTGTTACACTGGATTGGCAGCCTCCCAGCACAGAGCTTCAGAACATGCTCTCTCCCCCCTTCCCGCTCTGAATATGCCCTCTGAGATGGAGTTCAGAAAAGAGAAAAGGCAGCCACATTAAGCTATGTAATGATGAACATTAATAGCCTGTGACAAAATGGGTCTCTTGGAGTTGGCTTGTCACGCAAGGTGGGAAATTCCCCCTCCCCCGCCCCGCCCTTTGTAATGACATGGTTATCAAAAATGTCAAAAGACGTACAGTAAAAGAAAGATTCTTCAGGCAAAGGTCAAGGTGATATTCATGTTCTCACGTTTATTTCCTATCTTCTTTTTTGCTCAACAAATCTTTCCTCTAAACGGTCACAGTAGAGTGACAATTATACATATTTTTAAACCTTTCCTTTAGCAATCCTGTGACCATGCTACCCACCAGCCAATTCCTCATGTCATCCATATATGTAACATCAGCACTGTTTTTGTATGCTACTGTTTCTGGTTCAACAGCTATTGAAGCTTCTACCTTTCGGAAACTGACCCAGTACCACTGGTTGTTCTTAGAAACTGAAATACAACTCACACTTTACAAGCCACCTCCCAGAGAGCTACGAAACACAGGAAATGAGAGAATGCAAATATCGGCTCCGAGTGTCTTAAGCAGCAAAGAGAACGATGAGTGACTGCATGTGCGCATGCATGAGTGTGTGAAAGAGAGAGAGAATATGTATGAAAAGATTGAAATACAGCAAAACAGCAATTAACAAAAAACCCTAGGAGTGCTAAAATGTTGTGCTTAAGAAGTAATTCTGAGGTAACTAACATGCCATTTTACTAGACATAGGTATTGAGAAATACAGCACAGCTAACCCCCCCCCCCCATTTTTCTACTGATTACAACAGGGGGTAAACAATAAGTTGCCCATGGGTTGGAGCACATTCACCAGACTTAACCTCTGGCAGGCCTCCAGATGCTTTATGTACCTGAACTTCCACTGGCATGGCTGCTTGCTGCTACCGTTGGCCTCAGTTCACCGTTCCCAACCAATGGGAGCTGCAGGAAGTGGTGTAGGCCAGGCCATTGCTTTCCACAGCTCCCATTGGCTGGGAATGGCGAAACACGGCCACTAGGAGCTGCAAGCATATGTACCTGGGGACGCTCAGGTAAATGAATAATCTGGTGGCCCTCCAGGGGTTAACCCTGGTGAGCCGGCTCCAGTCTGCAGGTGGCTTACTGCCCACCCCTGGATTACAATCCAACACATTAGAGGAATAAAGAAACTTTGTCCAATAAAAGTTATGAAGCTTTACAAACTGCAAGTTAAACAGGATGGTGGGTATGGTTACTGAACAATTAATACTACTCAATAGGCAATTCAACAGCACCCTGCATCTGAGCAACTTGTAACATTTTTAGACTCTCAACACACAAGGAAGGATGAAATATCTTAAAATCTTGTCTTCAGTGTAGTTGTACAGGTATATCTGCACACCTCTCTAGCACAGGCACAATTTATTCTGGCCAAGGGGTTCTTTTAGCTTTCACCAGTTCGGTACAGTTCAGCCCTTTAGGCTGAAATCCCTGGGTACGTCTACACTACACGCTTCGTCAGAAACAATCTTTTGAAAGAATCTTTCAAAAAAGCTTCTTTCGAAAGCGATTGTCTAGACAGCCACAACTTTTTCGAAAAAGCGATCCCCTTTTTCCAAAGAGAGCACCCAAGCACTCTGGATGCTCTCTTTCGAAAAAGCCCTGTTTGCAGTCAAGAAAGCCTTTTTTCGAAAGGGCTCTTTCAAAAAAAGGCGTTGTTCCTCGTAAAACGAGGTTTACCCCTGTTGAAAAAACAGCCGCGTTCTTTTGATTTAATTTCAAAAGAACGCAGCGGCAGTCTAGACACAGGTGAAGTTTTAAAAAAACAACAACCCTGTAGTCTAGACATAGCCCCAATGTCTAAACCATGCGTTTTGCCACCATCTCTATGCTAGTCAGGAGTGGAGATGGAGGGGGGAAGTCACACCCCAAGTGATGAAGCAAAACTTAGGCATAGAACAGGCCATACAGTACTGCACGACGATGTCTGATAAAGAATATGGCTCCTCAATAACCAGCCACAATCCCGACTCCGGTACTGAGTGATCTCTCAACGATGTGCCACAAGAAGCCTACCTGTTTACATCCCAGTAATCCCTGGCCCTCTGAATGACTATTTCTTTTCTAATTACATTGTCTCTCTCAATGAATAAACAAAATGAAACTAGTAAGAAAACAGAAGAAGAGATTGGGGAAAAAATGTCCACTTACAGCCACAGGCAAGTGCCATAACTTGACACTGTTTGAGGTGTGTTATGAACACCCCTTACGCAGCACTTTTCATTGGCAGATCTCAAAGCAATTTACAAACTAAGTAACATTATCCTCATTTTACAGGTGACATAACTCACCCAACTTCACCCAAGACTGACGGCTTTTTGTCTGTGGAATTGATTCAGGCAGGTGACAGGCCCCCACAATATACTAGTGAGTGTCGAGGCAGCCAGAGCGAGAGAGGAGAAAGTGTGTTCATTTTATACATTAGCGTTTTTAATTGTCCTACTACCGTAAATCTCAGTACTTTATTAATAACTTGTTGCTGCAGAATGTCAAAGCTGCACAGGTGAACTCCAGTGTCTGTTGTGAGGGAAAGCACATGCCTAAAGCTCCATGCAGAATTACCAGCATACTCCTGAGATTGTGCATCTGTTGATCAATCAGACGTTCCCAAGATACAGGGAAGCAATACGTTGGGAAACAGATTGCCCAAAAGACACTGCCCTGCACAATCAGATTATGGCACAATCAGAGTTACATAGCATGCTTTTCTGGGGAGGGACACAATCAATTCAAGACTAATCAGCATAATCTAAAGAAAATATCTGAGCAGTTTTAGTTCCTTTGTACAGTGGTAACGACTATCAGATGGTACATCTTGCACATCCCAGAGGGGAAAAGATAAGCCTGGTGGGGAAAGCAGAGAAATCTAAGTTTGGCAATATGCATTCTATCTCCAGTTCTGTCACTGACTTGATATATGAAATCTGGGCAAATCACTTAGATTCTGCATACCTCAGTTTCCACCATCTGTATTCTGGAGATAAAGCAAAACGTCCTTTATCTGCCAATATCTGTTCTCAGAGAAGGCACAGTGCCTCTCATTTGCTGCTTGGGAGTTGAGTCCACCCTGCTATTTGGATGAGAGGCAGCAAGAGCTATGTCTCTGGGCAGGGACAGAGAACCAAATTATTAGCAGGGGGTATGAGGCCAAGCTGGCAGCTGGGCGTTCCTTTTACACTGGAACCATCCACTTAGCTGAAGAGAGAGCCGGCCGACAAGGATTAACTCAGGACATGATCTTCTCGAAGGAAAATAATACATCTCTGCACTTTTCTCCTTTTGTTAGTTTGGCTGATCACACTTTACCACCAAGTTTACATTGGGGAAAAAAGGCTGTATTTTTAATGTGTGTGAACTTGCATGCTAAAATCCTAGAGAATATAATGCACTGGTAGTTCTAGTAAACCCTTGAGTCATGGTTGTGAGGCGGGGGGGTTACCTCATGTTTTACCTCAACCTGTCAGCATATGTTAAAACTAGCACTTCTCTTGTCCACACTAGTGTTTTAACATGTGTTGTGAACAGGTACCGGCTTAACGTTAAACACACACTTTTTAACACTAGTGAAGCCAAGCCAGGGCCCTGGCTGTTCAAAAGACTGCCTCTCAACCCATGTAAAACTGTGACAATTCTAATCAACTGAGGCACATGCGCAGCTTTCTGGCTGCTGGCAGGACATTTTCAATTAAGATAGCTTGGTTCAGAATTGACCTCTGCTCTAGAAGTGCTGCCAGTGCCTAGATATGGTGACTTCCATTTCACAATGTAAAACTCACCAGTTCTCTCAGGATTTCCTGGACTGAATTGAGAGATGAGGTTGATATATCAGAATTGGGGACATATAGCTTGTTTGGGGATTGAGAAGTCTTAAGGAGAGTAGCTTTAGATGTCTTTTCTACACGCTTTTATTTGCATTCTGTATTTTTTTAGTCCTTACTGCTAAAAATTCTATAATAAGAGCTAGAAACAAGTATAAATATGTAAAGAACCAATCAGCCCCTTTGTTTCTTTCTCCCACTCGCCTCCATGTTCTCCATTATATCCTAAAATAACCCCTATCTAAGCTAAGTTGATTTGCTTCCAGTTTACCCTGCTGTGAACCAACATGTCCCTCCTCGCCCTCTCCCCCCGCACTCTTTATTCATGAGAGCGGAAACAAGAGGGCCCTTACCAAACACTTCTTCTGTAAGACCTAACTTCCATTCCAAAAGAACTTTAGGACTGCCAAGATGGAAGCATCATTAACCAAGCAACAACATGAACTTACTCCTGTGAACCTTACAGCTCTCCCCAAAAGCCTACCAATCCCTACAACTAAATTTACACTGTAAGCTCCTTAAGGCAGAGACCCTGCATGTAAAAGCAAAAGGAAAGTTTCTAGCACTGGCTGCATATTACAGGATAGGAAAACGTTGGCATTCCATTTTCAGGCACAAGGCATTATGGGGCACTGTGACACCATCTGGAGGAGCCATCCCCAGTCAGAGGAAAGAATGTCAACTGCTGAATCATGATGGCGAGTGTGAGGCACAAGAATCGTCCTTTTGTATGGGGATTCATGCTGATCTTCAAGTTATAAGTAAATAATTTATGTACTGTTTACTGAGCGGTAGGGCAATAGTTTTGTTTAAAAAACCTTATTGTGTGGTACTCTGATACGATACTATATGTGCACATGTAACTCCTACTGAAGGCCACACTGTTCTGGTAGTTTAAGCACTGCAGGATCAGGTCCCTAATGAAGGAATTATTGAATTTTACTGTCTAATCTGGGAACATGTGTAATCCCATGGACAAGTTAATGGGTGTCATTTTGATTTGTAAAAAAATCTACAGGATCATAATTTCAGTGGTATTCTTCCCTGTGGCTTGGCACAGGGGAAGCGCTCTCCTCCCCCGCTCCCCCACTCTTGAATCGTGAACACCATTTCCTGGCTCTTCCTTGGAGAAGCCACTTTGTTTTATACTGGAGCTTTCTCATCCAAGTAATAAGTGCTCCTGCATCTGCTGCATCTTATGAGAGCAGATGCCACAGCCAACGGAAGCTGCTGATTCTCCTTGGACCATATGCTGCACAGGTCCCAGCAACAGAAAGACAAATCAGTTTGCCGAGGAGGTGTACAGTCTTGTAGGGATTATATACCATGGGGCTTGAGGAAAGTTGGAGGCAGGAAGTGGCAAATGATTTTAATCTAAGGAACCTGAATGCCCCCTTACTAGCATCAAAGCACCCCAAATCTTTTATGTATTTAGTCTCAACGCCTCATGAAGTAGGGAAGCGCCAATATCCCCATTTTATAGTTGAGGAACCGAGAAAGAAAACTAGATGACTTGCCAGAGGTCACACAGGAAGTTTATGGCCAAGCCCTAGGGTCTCAACCAGATTAGCACCCTAACTCCCGGACCATCCTTCCTCTCAGACTACAAAATTCACCCCCAAAAAGAAAAGTAATCTCTCCCTCTTCTCTCTTGTATGCAGATGTCCAGATATCCAGGATCCTGGACCAGAAAAGTCCTGATCTGCCACCTCCCATTAAGTCAAGTCCAGAAAGCTGCACAAGGGTTAAATTGTAATGTCCACACACAAACTTCGATTGCCCTAGTTATTTAAGGAAGGTGGAAGGGAAAAACGTTCCACTGAGATTCCAAGGGGGTGCAACAGTGAAGGTCTGTGAAGTGACAATCACTAATGACTTTTGACAATTTGACATGTTTCTGTGTTAAGCTGCTGGGACCTGCCACAAAACACAGGAACATCTTAGCTAATGCCCATGAGTGACACTGACATCCTCTTCTCCCCAAGCCAGGTTCTCTGCGCCTGAGCTAATTTCAACTAGAGAGGGATTTACGCCTATTAAGCTCTATACAAATCTACTGTCAGTCCCAGTTATCTCAGTTTTAATTTGTATGGAAGGGAAATAATAATTACATTTAAAATGTTCTTTAAAATACAATGCACGAGGCCCACTGAAATATACACAACATCATGTTCTTCAAAAGATCTACTGAAATATTAGAAATTTAAAAGAATCATTTAAAATCCTTTTTTTCCTTCTTCATCTTTAGAAGCTTTACTAAGAAAAAATCTGCCACTTTTGATTAGTTCATGGGCGGTCTTTCTTTCTTGACATGGTGTTAAATTAGATGAACAAGCATTTTTAAATCCTACTTGTTAACTATATTTCATCTAGTTTGTGACAACACAAATCCCATCATCAGAACACAAAGGCATCCCACCCTTCTGAAAAAATGCTCATTTTTTGCATATATTTAAATACCTTAGAGAGCTACGTTTAAAAATAAAATCAAGACCCCCAAGCATCCTGTTTTTACTCATTTTATATCTGGTATCCCACTGATCTGAACAAGTCTCATATACAAATGAGCCTGGAATCAAATTAATTTAGATATTGATGCTTTTATTTTATATCAGAGTTTGCAACAGTGACTATGGAAAGAACAAACAGATGCAGCTCACTATTGCTAATGCCATCAATTGGGATCTGTTTCTGTGGTGCTCGTGAAACTGTCATGTCCTTCCAACATTTTCAGTTTAAACTAACTTTTTTGTTTTAAGAATTTGGGGTACACAAATTTTATGGCAAAGTTGCAGAAACGTGTGAGGGTGCTGTTGTCCACGTCGTCCAAAACAGAGGCCAATAGTTTGATGGGCAAAAATGTACATTTGAAATTGCACCCACACTAGAAACCGAGTCAACTGATTTTTCTGTTTAATTGCGTGACGTAATTTTTAAAGAAAAGATTATTAGCTTTGAACCAAATTATTGGGTTTTTAGAGTACTAAAATTGTATGGGGGCTTTGTTTTGTTTTATGTTTTTGAAGTACTAAACCAACCCTTCCCCACTCCCAAAAATCCTAAACTCTTTGTTTGGGTCAATTTAAATTGACATTTTATTTTACAAATGTCATTTCAAAGCAAAACGTCTAGACAGTTCAGTGTCAAAATGTCAGAATGATCTATTTTGACATTTCTTCTTTATTTTGGCCAAAGTCATTCGCTCAATTTGACCCAAACACTGAACAAAATTCACCAGCTCTATCCGAGAGAATGAACACCATGGAAATGATGGTGCATGCAAACCTGGTAATTCTACATCCCCATGGCTAGCTAGGCATCCGTTTAGTGTCCATGTGTAGAACAGGTGAGATGGATACAAATTGGAATATATGCCTGGAAAAAATCTGTCCCATCTATCACTCTGAGCCATCTATTTTGGTACTAAGTTTGAGACCACTCTACCTGAAAGACCAGCTCTCCTCTTGTCTGAGATCACCACAGAGGAGATCAGCGGAGGAAATCGAGGTGGAGATCCCTTTTCGTGTAAATGGAATGCGGATCCAGGTAGACTGTTTTCTGAAAGATGCCCTCAATTCTCAAACTCAACAAGTACATGCACAATTGTCTGAAATAGCTCACATTCGTAAACCTTGAGGGGACACTTCATGACTCTTCTATTTCTTCTGAGCTTTGGGGAAGATTTGAAGTCATAGGGAGAATAGATGGAGGATTTTTTTTTTCATATTCGCTAGGTAGCTGGTTTAATTTTCATTTTTTAAAGTGGTCGCATTTCACTTGTGTCAAAGATTACTCAGAGGCAAATTTTTGTAACAAATATATATTATAAACATACATAGAGATTGAGACTGACTACACATATACAGGAAAAACTTACAACACAGCAAATAGTCTGGTAGCACTTGAAAGACTAAGTTCTGGACTTCCAACACTCTGGTCATCTGAAGAAGTGGGCTGTGCCCACAAAAGCTCATGATACCATCTACATGTTTTGTTTGTCTTTCAAGTGCTACCAGACTATTGGTTGATTTTTAAGTTTTTCCTGTTACAGACTAACTCGGCTACCCCTCTGAAACTTTTACACATATACAGTATATGCTAACACTGGATAAATCCCAATATATATTTTGACGACATACTACCTGTGATGCCTAATACATGATAAGGGCCTTTTCATGGTGGCTCTTTCGTACTGAATCCTGCCCTTAAGTGAAGTCTCCAGTAATTCAACATAGCACCATTTACTGCTACATTGTGCTATAAAGCCCATTCTTACCAACAGCTACCATTCTCTGTTGAAAATTCTTACTTTGATTATTTTAAAAACAATACACAAACATCTTTAGAGAGAATTGGATGCACTTATAGTACTTTATGAGAATGAGCCATATAACACATTGTTCTGCTCTTATGAATGACAACCACCAATGAAAGCTATTGCTGTCCTCCAGCCAACTGATTTCAGAAGGATGACTAGCCCTTGCTCCGCCATCCCCAAAACTGGCAACCACGGCCCATTTTTTGCAAGTATCCTCAATAGATTTGAGCCCCCAAAGACAACTGTCTTTTTTATTAAGATCACCGTAAAATGTACATGGTACACTTTTTTTTTTAAAGTGCATAAATACACCTGTCTCGAAAAGCATGAAATGTAAACACAAGGATGCAAACAATGGCTAATGGTGTCACAATGGGTGTGTATTGTAAATACACAGAAATACAAACACAATGGGTGTGTATTAGAAATACGCAGTGATTACATGTGATAATTAACAAACGCAGGAGGGTACTGGAAAGGTTTTGCAAAGTGGTAGATTTTAAGAGAGGACAAAGAGAAATGGGAGAGTGCTTGGTGAGTCGGAAACTTTTTCAAGTCTAAAGGCTGGTATGAAAGAAGCTGTGAAGGAGGAGACAAAGGCAGTGTTTAGGAGAGAGCAGTATGGGGCGTGGAAAGAGGGTGTAGCAAAGCAAGCCAAGTACAATTCCAGCAATCTACAGTTTCCTTATCATAACTAAATTACATCAGAATGTTACGGAAATAGCCATTTGATTTTTCAACTTGGAGTACTGATTTTGAGGTGATGGCTCAATCGGATCCTCATGGTGAATTCCAAGGCCAATTTTCATTAAAATCAACTGTCTGGTGTATTAATAGGGATGTTTATCCATGATGAACTAATTGCAATTATTAACTGGCAGCGCCTCGTACAGGAGGAACAGTTGTTCTGTACTGCAGAGCGGTAAAGAAATTACATTTCCACCTTTTGTGGAGGTGAGACAAGGATGGCTCATTTCCTCCCCCTTCAGCTTTATAAAAATTTACAAAATGTCATGTTTCCTACTCTTTGCAGCAGAGTTTTGATCTTCTCTGAATCAAGCTATCCATTGCATGGGCCCTAACTAAACCAGGGCTCTGTGAGAAAGCTGTCAGTCATTTCCATTAACACACAAAACTTGAAGAAGGATTTTTTTTTCCATCTGAAGCTCTTGGGACCTATTAGAAGAAAACCAAGTCTGATGGTTCTTCAAATCTTTGTTCCTTCTTGTTGCATTTCATATTATTTGTAGAAACTCTGAGTTACCTTTACAATCACAATAACTATACCAATGTAACATCTCTCGGGCTCCCTGAACTAGTTAACGGTCTTGTTCAGAACTAAAAGGTACCAATCCTACTGTCAAATATGAGGACATAGATATTTGCTAGAAAGCTAGAGAATAGGAGCAGCCCTTATCTGAGAAGGGCTATAACGTTTTATGGCATGCTAGCATTAGGAATAAGATTTCTTTTTCTTTTAAAATACTTACTTTTCCTAGGATTATTGCAGAGATAATGGGATTCCTAAAAATTTCTGAAATGATTAGCACGACAAAGCAGCAGAGACAGTATTTGATCACGAGTATATTTTACGGCACATACAGAACCTATCGTACGCATTCGCCTTTTCACTCTATGAGAAGCCAACCAGAACGGCCAATATAAAACCTTAATAAAAGATACACTTTTCTGTTCAGAGGCATTACCACATCATTTAGTGCCCCTGGAACAACCACTCCATTAGTTTTAAGTGCTATTACAGGATTGGTGCTTTAGCCTCCATAAAAAAAAAAAAAGTTAAGCTTTTAGGTTCTTCTATCTAGCAACATTTATTTCAAAGTCACTAGAGAAAAAACAAAAACACCAATTTGAAGATACAAATAGGTCTAACTCAGTGACATTAAATGGCACTATTTGGCTTTCAAAACCTCAAGCTGCCATCATCAAGAGGAAAAATTGAATTTAAAGGCCCATTTCACAAATTAAATTCTGGCTGTATTTTACTGTCCAGATTTTTCACAGAGGCAAACTATTTATTGATGCCCATATCCTAAAATAAATGTCTCCAGTACCCAAACAATCTGTGATTCACTGGGAAAACTTCAACAGAGAAACTACAGTACATAAAACTTCTCTAGTCACACATCTCTGAAAAGAAATGTGCTTTCAACTGACTGTAAAACAAAAGAAAAAATGGAAATTAATAATCATTAGCACATCGAGGGAATATTTAACACTTGGATAGGATACTCCATCTACAAGTCACAAAGTGCTTAACATGGGGTATTAAGTATTAGCATCCACAATTTAGACATAGGAAAACAAAAGCAAAAGTGGTTAAAGGTGTCACGCTCACACAGCAAGTCCACAGCTAGTACTAATCCCGTGCTCTATCTCCAGGAAAGGGGAAAGCTAACCATCAAACTGACAGGAGACCCTCAGAGTTTGCCCCAGATCAAAATGCCACTGTGATACTTCAACATAGATTACAATGGAAGGAGAGAAAATTGAAACAATATTGGCATAAGATTCACATACAATTGGAGTGAAAAGGACAGAAAATAAGGACAATGCCAGTACAACAGAGCTCAACTATATGCATTGCCTTGGAAGAGGCGTTCTGGTGCCACCCAAATAAGCACACATGCTCTGCTATTATAGCACTAATAGGCATCACCACTTTGGATGAAACCAGGTACAAACTACACAGTCCTCTTACATAATCCGTTCCTATTTACAAGGGGAAAAAAACCATCTCTGCAGGAGATAGTGGAGAAACACCATGACTGGATATTAGAATTAAATGTCGTAGGGATACATGGAACTAGAGAAACAAACGAAAGAGTTCCTGCCTGTGGGGGAGCCCTGCCTTGACGATGAATGGTGATGTCTGCCTTGAACACAGTGCAGATCCCTAAAAAGCAAAACCCAGGCCTGTCAAGTCTGGTGCACATAAGCACGTACGCAAGGTCGAGGGAGAAGCTGTGAGAGGCAGGAATGTTTTGAATACTAATGCAGATTAAGCATAGTATGCAAGACCATGTCAAGAACACATGACAATCAACCTTGTACTGGTACTTCTGTTTCTGATAAGCAAAAATTACAGATGCAGCCATAAAACTGTTAATTACGCACGTAGTTTTGCAACATCCTGAGTAGCAGGTTGTACCCCAAATAGGGCATCGCGCATTTTAGGGATCTTACATAATATGTAATCAACTGGTGAATATGATTAGAACAACCAAGTCTTGTTTTGCTATAAAATGGGCTTAGTAAGAAGAATCGATGGGAGGGAATGAGCAGGATTGACCCACAGGTCCTGCTCGATGTAACTAGAAGAAAATAGGCCCTTCACATCAGCGACCCCAGTGCATGGCGTTCCGACACATGAGAATCAAAGGAACCACGACCTCCTGTCTGGTACTGTAGGTAGCATACTGGTGAAATGTAAGTGAACTAGGCTTTATTATTGTATTATAGTAGATCTTCTATTAATTGCTTTTGCATTGCTTTGTGCTGTATTAATTGCTTTAGAATTTATAGTATTTAAGGTTTAAATCGTGCAGTAATTGTTTTTAAGACTTGTGAAATTTAAACAACTGTTAACTGCTTAAAGCTTGCAATATATAAGAAAGTGGTTAAGTCTCTCTGACTTGTCCTGGTTTCCCTTGGATCTAAAATAAATCCAACACACGACACTGCCCCCAAGAGGTTCACTATCTTACTTCAGTTATAGGGTAAGTAATAACCACTGTAATGGGGCATCGTAAGGAAATAGGCAAAGATTATTTACAACAACAAGATTATGTGGTTGGCTTTCTTGCATTAAGGTACCCGCTGATACAGGAGCATGTGTTCATGAACATGAGGGCTCCCGATCTAACTCCCATCATGAGTTAACTCCCATCCTAACTTAACTCCCATCGTGAGTTCTCGGTGACACTTCCAATGGGTAGAATCAGGATGACCAACTCCTATCCCACGCTCTTGCTGTGGGTATTTTTTAAATGTGCTCATGAGCACTAGCCACGGTGTGTATGCAACCGAACAGGGCTGCATAACTAAACACGCCCTGGCTGTTCGTAGGAATTCACAGGCCTCAGTTGTAAAAAGCCCTTTTTTGCCCCCTCCCTGACTTCTCTCCCAATGTCCCATCCCATATGGAGTTTGGCTTGAAAGGGCAACATGGAAGAATTCTGTCGCATTAAAAGAGAAAATATGTATTTACGTAAAAAACCAGTTAATCACACTTCCCTGGTGTTTTTTTCCCTACTCTATTACTTGACTCTATTTGATTTTGCTACCACCATATACAGCCCTAACAACTCCCTACCCAAAATGTGTCTTTCACTCCACTCTCTTTCCAGGCAAAGCAACAAACAAAAAATGTGCATAAGAGCTCCGTCTCCTTGGCAGTGGATAAAAAAGGGAAAGGCAGAAAATGCTATTCAACTTCCTATTCTGAGTGCCATTTAACTCAAAAGAATCAAAAACCAGCACAATGTTGTCCCTTTCCCTTTCATGTCCCCACCAGGCCACCTTGCTTTAAAATTCATTTAAATGAGGCAAACGGGTGGAAAGAAGAGGAGAGGTGCATTTAAAGACAAGAAAATTAGGTTATTTAAGCCAACCCAGCCACAGATCAAAAGATGAAGTGCAGGATAGCAACTGTGCTACAGTTTGATTAAACGGCACTTTGGACCATATGCCCCGTTGTCATTTCAAACCATTTAGAAGATGGGGAAACAACAAAGATTGGTATAATTTTAATGTAAAATCCAGCATCTACGTGCAAATTACGTTGGGGTTATACCTTGTTTTATGCTATACTAAGTCTGCTAATAGCTTTATAAACACATAGAAAAAATACACCTGTCATGAAGAGTACCATATGGACAAATGTTATTTGTCAGACTTATATGGCCCCCATGACCATAATTTTTAAGCACCTCACAACTAACGTATTGCATCTCACCACACACCTACAAAGCAGGGAACTTCTATTATCCTCTTTATTCTTCCCAGAGAGCTGGAATGACTTCCATGAGATCACTCAGATAGCCTTAGACAGAGACTGGAACAGAACTCAACGTCAACCAAGCCCTCTGGCTAGCACCCTAAACATCAAACCATCCTTCTCTCTACTGACACACACAGGGAAAAGGATGGGTCTTTTTTAAATAATCTGTTGAGAATGAAAGCCTTGATAGAAGGATTATGGGAAAAATGGGACTTAAGGAGTGATTTGAAGGAGGGTAGAAAAGCGTCATGGAGCTCATTTAAGTATATTCATTAAATTTCCAGTATACAAAAGCTCCTCTGTGCTCAATAGAAAAGTAAATGAAGCCATGTTGTCCAAGAGAAAGAACTCTCAAAGCTGTGAGTTACTGTGGTTCACTGGATAGTGCAGGGGACTGAATTTCTGGATTCTTACCATTTGTCTTGGAGCAAATCAATAAGTGTCCTGAAGACTAATAAACATATTACCTAAACCCAGATTGTCCAAATTAAGGTTATCTGAATTTAAAATCAATTCCAGGAATTCAAAATCCATATAGAAACAATTCTACCTCTGATTATTTGAATGTTGCAGATACCCCATCAATATAACCAATAATCAATGTTTACACACATTAATAACCCTCTCACTGAGGTGGCATGAGGTTTAATTAACTGATGTCTGTAAAAGGCTTAAAATATTGGATGAAAGGAATCATGGAAATACTAAGCAATAGTATGCAATCACTACTTCTATATCTGGTGTGCCATTACTTTGGGACCAAACTAATCAAACATAGGACCATTTCTTTTCTATAGAATTCAATTGTAGTTTGGCTAAAATTTTATAACAGAATTGAGACAACAGCTGGTGGGAAATTTTCCTTTCTGAAAATATTTGAGATAAAAAAGGCAATGTTGCACAAAATACAAGTGTTCTACAGGCAGACAGATCTTGGGTTTTCCAGAAAGTTTTCAGCTTTCCATCAGGAAAATCCAAATGAAATATTTTGTTTGAGGTATCATCCACTCAGACCAGATGTGTGTCTGCTGTGTTGAAATGACCCAGAATCTTTCATTTCAAGTCATCTTAACAAAACATTAAATAGCATTTTTCTACCAGTGCATTGCCTACTTTATTTCAGGCACCCTTTCTTATTGGTTGACCTTGTTGGAGGTTGTCTTGGATTTTTCTCTGAGCAAACTGTGTCAATCACATGATATCGGTATATCATGGGAAACAATCTGGCCTCAGAGTCTGGTCCATAAGAGAGTTTGGGGGCATCAGGCTTCCAAAAGACAGCTCTTGTCCAGCAATGAACCTCAGAGGGAAAACACAGTTCAACAGACTGAACGGGAAACATTTAACGTCAACTCAACAAACAAATGAAACAATGTTTCATTCTGATCATTTCAACATTTCTGAATTAAAAATGTTCATTCAGTGAAAAATTTCAACATTTCACCTTTTATTGGATGAAAACAACTGCTGAAATGTCACAACTTCCCCCAGTGTGGAAATTCTGAATTTTGTTCTTCTCTATTCAAGACCCTCTTACTTATGTGCAAACAATTCAGAACAATCCAGCTAAATCATGCACAAAGGTTTCAGCACCCCTGTCATGAATGGCTTGAAATTAAGAATTACCATCTTCATTACCTAAGCTTTTCTCGAGGTAAAAATGCCTATTTAGCTCCAAATATATGAAAAATCTGTGTTGCAGTTATTTGGATCCATGATCTCTCTCTGTTAACAGGAAGAAAGAAACGCAGGAGGTATTCCTATTCATTGTCCACAGCGTGTCAAATCTGAACAAAAAAGCAGTTGTTCTGCCTTTAATTCCATTTAGAATCTGGTTGTCTCCCCTTCTGCCTCCAAGTCAATAACTGAAATATTTTTATGGAAAACACTATGTGTTCCCTAGCAAGGTTACGTCAGCATATTCCAAATACTTAATACATTTATCACACAGTAGGTTTTCTTCCTTGGATCTATTCTAATCAGGCTCTTACCACACCCTGAGCAGCTTCCAGAAGTGCATTAAAGGCATGTGGATAGAATTTGTCACATGTAGTTCTTTCTGCCTTTTCTTCCCAAGAGAAAAATTGTGTGACGTTCAATGAAGTTTTATTTTCTGCTCTGCTCTGTATTTTTATTGCTGAAGTCAAAGACAAAGTAGTAAGCCTTGCACTTAGAGTGGAAGGTGGTGACAAAGATTGAGGGAGTGCCAATGGAAACTGATTTCATAGTCTTGGACTGGCTTCTGCACTGGTGAGTTTGTGGTAGACAATTTTAATATGCCTGAAGAGCACAACTGATGACCATGATCCTCCTCCTGGAGCAGACAACCCTTTTTTAAGATATCTTGTCTTCAAATCACTGAGTGCTTTGAAGATACAGAAAGAACTCTTGAACTGGACTCAATGAGGCTCTGACTTCCCTTGGCATTTCCCACTTTCCACCATCTTAGAATCATAGAATACTAGGACTGGAAGGGACCTCGAGAGGTCATCAAGTCCAGTCCCCTGCCCTCATGGCAGGACCAAATACTGTCTAGACCATCCCTGATAGACATTTATCTAACCTACTCTTAAATATCTCCAGAGATGGAGATTCCACAACCTCCCTGGGCAATTTATTCCAGTGTCTGACTACCCTGACAGTTAGGAACTTTTCCTAATGTCCAACCTAAACCTCCTTGCTGCAGTTTAAGCCCATTGCTTCTTGTTCTATCCTCAGAGGCCAAGACGAACAAGTTTTCTCCCTCCTCCTTATGACACCCTTTTAGATATCATATCTTATATGATATGTCAATGAAACATGACTCATTGTCAGATCTGCACATTAATGACCATGTACATGCTTTAAGGTAAAGATAATTAGTATGCAGAAGGCACATGGACACTCATTTCATTAGTGTTTGGACTACTAATAAGGAAAAATAGCTTAAGTTTCCTGGCTAGTAGCACACAAACTACCGCAAAAAATATTCCAAATGTCATGCTTCTATGCAATGAATGAGAAAGCAAAATACAAGTGCAATTCTGGGGGCCTATTTCCACTTTACCAACCTTCATGAATGTGTCTCAGCCGTGATGTGATCCTTTGGAGATAGACGAGGGAAGCTCTGTCGCTAAATACCTCAATCAACATCTCTCACCTATCCTACGGAGACTGCCAGTAGAGGTGAAAATAGGAGATTACAATTTACAGCTGATCCAAATTGGCATGGGAAGGCTCAGGCTCCTTCTGAAACCATGCCTCAATTCCGGCATCCTATTCTTTATGAAGTTTGAACTAACTCCTTTATCCATCTGGATTAGGCATTTGTAACACACCAGTTGCCGCTGTAGCTGGCTCCAAGAATGGAGTAGTGTTGGTTATAGTAATGGCATTTCCTTGCCACAGATGCCTGGTTTATGTCAAGTCACATGAATCTGTTGACAATATGCTCACATTGGCAGAAGCCATTTTAGCGGGTTTGCCCTTGTGAAAAGAGGAACAAAATGTGCGAAGCTTTACACAGAAAGAATATTGTAAATCCCAAGGAGTCACAGACATGTCAAAACCTCTTTGGGAAAAACACATGCTTATATTTAGGGCATTGGGAGAACTACTTAAGGGTGGAAAGTGTGCAGTTAGTTTTCTTTCCAAGGATCTTGTTGGCTGCTGGGGGACAACATGCTCACATAACGCAAAAAAATAAGGCCCAGTGTCTGATCACAGAATTGGAAGCCAGAAACTGCAGAGTTCTAGTCATGATTTTCTCACTGGTGTCTCCTGTGGCCTTAGGCAAGTCTCCAAGACTACTCCTCAGTTTCCACATGTGCACTTCCCAATTACCTTTGTCACAAGGCTACTATAAGGATTTACTAGTGTCTATAGAGAGCTTTGAAGACGAAAATAACTAATCACTGTAAGTACTAATTCTCGCTATTAACAAAACATTTGCAGGAGTAACATGTAAAAATGGTGTTATACACTTCTAACAGGTACTCACAATGGGCAAGTGGAAAATTAGGATCAGGTTCTCAGCCATTCTCCACAAGTAACGTTGTTTAGGATTCCACTCGTGTTCTGGGGGTAGGAGAAGCTGGAGAGATGTGAAATTTATGACAGGCTGTCTGATTTACAGTATGGACGAAGCATGTTTGCAAACTTAAAACTTGACAGATCTGATGTAGCACCTTCTCTGACAGACAATATAAGATGAATATATCACACATTAGGAGCTTTTTGGTGTGCGCTTGTGTTTGTGTGGGAGGTGGGGGCACTTCATTTGCTGTCAGGGGAAATGAACAGCCTTACCTTAAGGTTTTTATAAACTGTCATCTTTAATCAGACACACACAGCAAGTTGTCAGCTCTTATAAAGCATTAAAAAAATGGTAAAAAGTTAATCTCTCCCCCTCACTCACACACCATTTTTGCAATGACCTGAATCAAAACTAACCCTCTTCTTAGTAATGTCATAACAAGTTTTTTGAAATGTGTCTTTGTAATTCAGCCACACACACTTTATGAGAGCCTGTCAAAGGAAAGAGTTAGGCTGTGCCTGCAAGAAACATTCATTCCTGCTGTCAACAGAATAAAGAACTAAATGTCAATAGCTAGGGACTCCACAACTAAATATCTTCTAAATACTCATTAAACCAAGAGAAAAATTCAGTAGATGGCTATCAAATAGCTCACTAAAGATTGATTTGCCTAATAGCAAGAGGTCAATTCAAGTAAACACCTAGTCTAAGAAAAGTTGCATAAAACATTCACCATATTCTAGAACACACATTAATGACTCCAAAATGAAGACGTGGGCATCATTGCTCTTCTTGGAATACAGAGTTCTACATTGCATCCATCGCTGATTAACCATGTAGCCTGGGCAATTTCAGTGTGCCTCAGTTTCCTGACTGACAAAGTTTTAACAATACCTGCATTGTGCAGCAATTTTAAGAATAACTAGCTAAATGTGTGTGCAGTGTTCTATAAGCAATATATCGTGATACAAAATTAAAAATCCTTATTAATGAAAGATAAATGGTTACATCTTTAAAAGTGTCTCAGATAGTTTGGTGTGGTTTTGGGAAGTACCTTTTTAACAAGTCCTTATATGTGTAATTAAAATCTTGGATTATTGTTTGAGTTTTTAAAAAAATCTATCTTCTCTTCTCCGTGTAAACTATCTGGTTGTTTTTTGAATGTCATTCAGCTTGAACTGTGAAATAGGAATGATCAGTTTCATTCTGAATTAGAACAAGTAGTCCCATGGCACCTTACAGACTAACAAAAATATACAGTATCATGAGCTTTCGTGGCTAAAACCCACTTCATCAGATGAGCTGGAGCGGAAATAATAGAAACTGAGATATTTACAACAGCAAAAAAAAAAAGGTACCTGTCAATTGTAAGACTGGTGCTAATGAGGCTAATTAAGTGGGCTGGAAGTATCCCATTTTTAGCTTTTGATGTAAAAATGCAGTTGTTGAAGGCAGGGGAGATTGGCTTTATAATACAACATCCAGTTGATGTCTTTGTTCAAGTCCAGGGAAACCGTGTCAGATTTGTAGAGGATTATTAAAGCTTCAAAAATATTACTTTCATGTAAAGAGTTACCAGTAAAGTACCTATAGGATTCTTTATTTTGAAGTATTTACAGACACACATTGAGAATCATAGCCAGACTGTATTTGCAGTTGACATTTTCAAAGCCACCTGGGGAATGTAGTGCCCAGCTAGGGATATCAGTGGTTAACTGGTAAGCATCACCCGCTCACTGGTTAACAGACAGCTGGGCTGGAGCAGCCCCCACCCGCGATGAGCCCATGCAGATGGGGGTGCTCCAGCCTGGCCAGATGGCCCCCCTGCCTGCCCATTTAAGTGCCTGCCCATTTAACTGATTGAACAGAATTTTATATCCATGCCCAATGCCCTTAGGGTGAGATTTTCAAAAACCCCCAAGAGTTTAGTAATTGCTACGTTTTAATGCAAACAACGACCTTAATTTTATAAAATACCTATCAACATTACATATACATTATGCATAGTATTTATGAATATGTTACAAACTTCCTCATGGCTTGTCAGTGGGATTGAAATCCTAAACTTCAGCGCCTGAGCACAGGCTGGTAACACTTGGCGGAACAAGCAACTCCAACAGGCCACAGAGTAAACAGCATGTAGTCAGCCTGTGGAACTCCTTGCCGGAGGAGGCTGTGAAGGCTAGGAATATAACAGAGTTTAAAGAGAAGCTAGATAATTTCATGGAGGTTAGGTCCATAAAAGGCTATTAGCCAGGGGATAAAATGGTGTCCTTGGCCTCTGTTTGTCAGAGGCTGGAGAGGGATGGCAGGAGACAAATCGCTTGATCATTGTCTTTGGTCCACCCCCTCTGAGGCACCTGGTGCTGGCCACTGTCGGCAGACAGGATACTGGGCTAGATGGACCTTTGGTCTGACCCGGTACGGCCGTTCTTATGTTCTTATGTCATCCCTTAGAACCATCCCCCTAGAGGGGGACAAAGCACATGATGTCTATGTTACATACATATTTTCTTCTCTCTCTCCCTCTTGTAGACATGCGTGCACACAGCTTTTCTCACTGTTTCCGCAATCGAAAGGATAAAAGAGACAAGACCTTTCTAAGCTGCCATAAAACAAAACCACGGCTAATTTAGAGCTATGGGGTTGAGTTTAATTTGGTCAATTAACTTTGGCTCTCCAAATTCAGAATGCAAAAACTTACCTTCCAGCTACTCTGATAGGTGTCCTGCCATTCATGCATTTAAGTTCTGCGCTGTGTTTCCTGGGTCTCAAACTAGATCACCAGATTGTCAAGATGGCAGCTTCCTGTTTGTGATTCTCTTTTCACTTTAAGGCATGAACTCTCTGACTACTCACTCTCTGCAGTGATTAGAATATACATGATCCTATACTGCAAGTTTTCCTATCAAGCAGGTGCCTAGTTATCTGACAGAGACTTCCCATCAGAGAGACA
Organism: Rafetus swinhoei; assembly: GCA_019425775.1. Lineage (NCBI taxonomy): Eukaryota > Metazoa > Chordata > Testudines > Trionychidae > Rafetus > Rafetus swinhoei. The sequence goes on along the minus strand of CM033437.1, from coordinate 343,260,312 downwards.
GGTAAACAGGGGTGCCAAGACAGTTTAGTTTTCCCATTCCATTTCCTGACATGGATACAAACTTGCTTAGAAGCAACTGCTTCCTCAAGGCTGTTGAGCAGCATTTTGCTCTCTATGCCATCCTGCAATCCTTTTAATTGCTGTCTGATCCTAATGAAGTGTGGCTGATATTAATAAAGAGATCTCCCCTTGAGGCCCTGATACCTAATATCCAAACAGTGTTCAATTGCATTAGGATCAACAGGGTTTTCACAAACTGAAATATTATCTCCTGTGTCTCCTGCTCCTTCTGGTCCATCTCCCCCCTCCATACACACAGCCTCAAGACTGCAGACATCTGTTCTTCAATTGTCTGGTAATAAACATACTCCATAAAGCATATGTACAATTATTATTACCCTGAAGAGCCAAGTGCCTTTCAAATGCCAGCTGAAACAAATGTTAGAACAGACTTGTCACTCTGGCTGTTAAGATCCCACAGTGCCCAGGACTTCGGATTTGGTCCACCACATGGTCTTCTGCCAATGGGAGATGTTAGACCACACACCAATAACACCTTCTGCCCATCTCATTAACTGCAAGCAGATGCTGGTTATCAGCGGAGAATGAAGAAGGAAACTGGACTCTCATTGTGTTCACTTTTATACTTCAACACCTCCCACAATATGTAATTAAGGAAAATCAGATGTGCATTCCTCTTCAATTTGTAAGTGCAATTAGTTTTCATATGTTCAAAGCCTGCTAGTAAAAAAAACTATTCCCAGGAATCATCTCCTTCTGAATACCCACTTGCCTTCTGAAAATTCACTGTTCATTTATTACGTGTGGGGCGGTATATCATTAAGGGCTGGTAATTAATCTGGGGTTTGGCACATCTCACTTGTCCTAGTAGAAATTAGGACCCATATCCCTGAACACGACAGCATTTCCCTTCTCAATTCTGGCTTGTTACACCACATGAATTCTAAGGCAAGCATGCTTTGAAAATAGTTCACATATTTGTCCTCTGACATTTTGAAATCATAAGTGTTGTGTCTGGAGTAACAATATATGAGTGTTCAGAAACAAAATAAAAAACAACAAGTGCATTTTTTTAAAGGGTGGCTTTATTCTGACAAATGGCTACATAAAAATAGCACCTCATGCCACAGATTTCCTCTCTGTGCACATTCACTATCGTTTTTGCTGACTTCACTGAGTAAAGCAAGTGTTTAGTACTTGTAACTCTTTGTAGGTTCTGTAGCGCCGGTACAGTTATAGAAAAGCCAACTTCATTTTACTGTCTCTTGTGAATCAACAGAATTGATTATTAAGTCCCAATGTTATTGTGGCAATGTTCCAGGAAATGAGACACACAAGGTGGATGAGGCAACGTCTTTTAATGATATTTTAGGTAAGAACTTTTATTGGACCAGCTTGTGCCGGTGAAAGAAACAGACCAGACGTGAAAACAAGGTCTGTATAGCTCAAAAGCTTGTCTCTTTCACCAACACAAGTTGTTCAATTCAAGATTTCACTTCAACCCCCTTGTGTCTCTACTAAGTTCCAGCCAGTTCTGCCTAGGCAAACCCAATAATAACAATAGTGTTGCACAGGTAGGACCTATATTACTGGGCATAATGGGGCTAATCCAAAGCCCAGTGACGTCTATGAAAAGCCTTCCATGAACTTCCTTCGGACCTGGCTCAAGGTTTGATCCTAGTGTGCAAGAAGAACAGATCCCAACTTGGTTTTCAGAGCCCAGGTGGTAACAGTCAGGGGAAAAAAAATCTGAAGCTATTTAATTGGGAAATCACAGAGGCTCAGAAAACATGGAGTCCCGTGCAATCACTTAACAGAGCTGCTTTTCAGAGTAGAAAGACAAAATGAGAGATTAATTCAGACTCAGGACTAGGACCAGCTGGAGGGTTCTGGTTTAGAACCCTTCATTCAAGACTCAATGCAGCATTGAGGACATTTAGTGATAGCACTTTCAGCCAGGAAAACGTAGCAGGAGTGTGATAATAGGGTGTGATAATAATTCACTGGTACTTCAATGACCCTGAGTCAGCTCAGTGATTCTAGTCATTCAGTTTCTGAACAAACAACAGTTAACATCAGAGTTAAAAATAAAATCCCTGTTAGTGCAAAAATTTAACTAGATAAAAAAATAGAAAATATTAGTTTGCAGCAAGCTAAGGTGGGAATCCACCCTAAATTACCCTGCTGCATAACTGTCTATGTGGACCCTGCTGGTGCACATTAACAGTTCATTAATGCTTTTTTATCTAGTCTTTTTGAAATCCGGCTAGACTAAAGAGTTTTAATGAACTATTAATATATGTCAGAAAAAACCATGCAGACGGGCAGCCTATGGCAAGCTAGTTATAGGGATAGATTTGCATCTTCACTTTCCACAAAGTGAATGTTCATGTAGACAAGCCCTAACTAATAAAAATAAATAAATAAAATAAATAAAGGAAATCTCTCCAGAATAGCTAGGCCCTTGATACAAGAATGTACATGATACAGCATCGTCAAGGGTCTGAAACACACACTAATTGCAAGATCGTGTATTTTGAGTTCTCCCAAATGTCAGCATTTTTAACAGAAGTCCATTAAATTCTGCTCTTTCCATCCAAAAACAACATACGGATGCCAGTTGATTCTAAGGTCAGTGGCCAAATTACAGCCTAGGCTATCTGGCAAATCACTACATTGCCAGGAATGTGATTGGCTTCTCTCATTTTTCCAAATGCCTCATTTCTAGTGGGTTTTCTTATTTATTTAAAAAAATTAGTGGCCCCTTTATCCCACAAACTGCTGTTGGGAACCAGCTCTCTCCACAACATGGCAGTTCTAATTTGTAGTTACGGCAAGAAGGCTTTCATCGTACATAGCAGAAGATATTCTTGTTTATTACAATCAAACAGTCAGGTCTTCTACCTCCCTATTTATTCTCTTGATGGATATGGTTAATGGCATTATGCTAAACAAATCACATCACTAAAAATTCTCCCCTTCCTACGCTCACCTAAGTGTGGAGTGGGGTAAGTTAAAATGATAATTTCTGCCACAAAGCCATTTTTTCCTCTTCATAAAGTTATTGATGTGCTGCTCCACAGAAGTAAGTTAAGATGTTGCAAATGCCATCTCTCTCACCGTGTGACAAGCACATTGTACTCAGAGATCTTTCAATCATAAATCTTGTTGTAAGGGCTTTTGTGACACAAATTATTTCCACTGCCTACCCATCAAGCTGGTAATGAAACCAGAGTATGTCATGAAAATTGCTATTCAAAATGCATCACCTGTGTTGACTGGAGCAGGGGAGGGATGGGGTGGGGTGGAAGTAAGAAGAGAAAAAGGGGAAAGAAGTTTTCATTATGCCTCACACACTCATAAAGTGCATCAGCAATAAAGGAATCTTTGATTGTCCACGACAAGCCAACAGTGTCACTGAAGAACAGCCACAACAACATGCCATAGTAAAAGTGGCCACTCGGTTTAAAACATGACAATAACAGCTGTCTTTCTCTGTCATAATAAACCGGTTGATGACTTTATGCAACATACTTCCTGAAGCTATTTACATGGTAGTTATTAATTACCAGTAAATTCATTAAACAAAGATTTTAAATGCAGATCAAAAGCTCCTTGTCAAATGAAAGGGGGAGGGGAAGTACAGCAAACAAGTTACTTATCACTGTTTCTTGTGACATAAAGAAGCCAGGGAGAAATAAAATTAATAAAAATCATCTAATTCATGTACTGCTATTGGTTTATGCAATATCATACAGTAGTAATTTGAATATATGTAGCTCCTTTCATCCAGCGATTTCAAAGGACACAACAAATCTTCATTAAAAGATCCTTGCTATATACAGGGATTTATTTTTTAAGATTTATAATGCTAGGCTATTTCAGAATCATAGAAACATAGGGCTGGAAGGGACCATGAGAAGTTATCAAATCTAGCCCCCTACACTGAAGCAGAACCAAGTATACGGAGACCTGATTTTAAAAACATCCAATGATGGGAGATTCCACAACCTCCCTTGGAAGCCTATTCCAGAGTTTAATTATTCTTATGGCTAAAAAGTTTTCCCCAATATTTAATTTAAATCACCCTTGCTGTAAATAAAGCCCATTACTTCTTGTCTAGCTTCAATGGACATGGAAAATATTTCATGACCAAACTTTTTATAACAGCTCTTAACATTTCTGTAGACTTATCAGGTCCCATCTCACTCTTTTCTCAAGACTAAACATGCCCATGTATTTTTAAATCTTTGATCATTGGTGAGGTCTTTTATCATTTTCATAGCTCTCTTCTGGACTCTCTCCAACATGTCCACATTTTTCTTAAGGTGGTCCACCCAGAACTGGATGTAATACTCTAGCCTAGACCTCACCAGTGCTGAATACAACAGGACAGCTCCCTCCTTTGTCTTGCAGACAACTTTCCTGTTAATACAGGCCAGAATTATATCAGGCATTTTTGAAACTATATTACACTGTTGACCCATTTTCAAAATAGGATCCACTACAACCCTCTGATCCTTTTCAGCAGTACTACTACCTAGCCAGTTAGTCCCTATGTTGTAGTTATACCTTTGATTTTTCCTTCCTAAGTGCTGCACTTTTCACTTGTCTTTATTGAATTTCATCTTGTCGGTATCAGAACAATTCTCCAATTTGTCAAGGTCATTTTCAATTCTAATACTGTCCTCCAAAGAGCCTGTAAATCCTCCCAGCTTGTGGTCACCCACTAATTTTATAGGCACACTCTCCACTCCATTATCCAAGTCATTAATGCAAATACTGAATAGTACCAGACCCAGGACTGACGCCTGAAGAAATGTCATCTCAGTTTGATAGCAAACCATTGGTAACTATCGTTTCTACCAGGGGCACACCCCCTTATCGTAACTTCATTGAGACGGTGATGCCCAGTTTGCTGATGAGACTGTCATGTAGGATTGTATCAAATTCCTGACTAAAAATCAAGATATATCACATCTACAGCTTCTTTGTTATTCACTAAGCCAGTAAGCCTATTAAAGATATATAGTATTTCTCTCTCTCTCAATTTTTTTATATATATATATATATATATATATATATATACACACACACACACACACACACACCACTTTATATATATAGCTTTATGGCTGAAGAAATCAAGGCACAGAAAAATCATGTGATTTGCCTAAGAGCAGTTAGCAAGTCATCTGCAGAGAGGGTAACAGAAGTCTGGAGTTGACTCCCAGCTCCATGCTCTGATCACTAAACATTGCCACTTTTCTAGTGGGATAAACACAAACTGAAAACAGGTATCAGAGTGTCAGACCTCCAGGGCCAGGAACATCCTTTACTCCATAACTCTGATCTGAGAAATAATACATGCCCACAGGACTCAGATTCCAATAGCAATAGAAGAGGGCAGTTCTTCTCATGATAAGACCCAATGTTTGCCAAAAGCTACAAAAGTTTACACTAACCTAAGAGATTTTTAGCAGTAATATAATAATATTAGAAGATGGCGATATTTGGGGGTCTGTTCTGGTATTGACTAGGGGGAAATCAGCACAACAGAGAAGGAAGAAATCCACGCGAGAAACAAGTTTGAAGGCTATCGTACAGGAAAACAAACCTCGTATTATTCTGCACTGATGGCAAAAAGAAAATTCATCACTAAATCACAAGGTGGAAAGGGTGAGATTAAAATTTAACAGCACTGTAATAAGCCTCCTATTTCTAACTAACTCATCTTAGACATTTTAAACTTCCAACAGCTCTTGATGAGCTTTCAGCTGAGAATTTCTAATGTATTTTAATAATTGATGCTGCACCCCAGACCAGGCACTTAATTTGCAGGCCACGAGTTGTACCTGTTTATCAAAAAATTACCTTACCTTGCAGTGCAAAAAATATTTCTCTGACTTTTATTCAACATAACGGACAATGAACGATAAACCATTTGCCACAAGCTGTGATTAAACTTTCCCCAGCTCTGATCAATAAATAAATTACATTGTTTGATGCAAAAGAGGTAAAAAACTGAGCTTTAAGAGTTGAAGTGAGCATCTGGTGTAAAGCTACGTGTGTGTGTGTGTGTGTGTGTGTGTGTGTGTGTGTGTGTGTGTGTGTGTGTGTGTGTGTGTGTGTGTGTTTTTACACAAAAACATGGATTTATCTAGAAGACTAACTTTACAACAAGTGCATCATCACTGTTGTGGTATTTCATTTCAGAGACAGCACCATTCTTCTCTACTAAAAAAAATACCAAAACCAAACCAAAACAACCCTCTCCAAGACAACCACGATTCAGAAAAGAATATTATTTCCACTTGTTCCAATTACGTATTTGTATTTGTAGACACACATATGAAACCTTACCTGAGTAATGGATGGAAGATGACAGTGATATTTCTTGCGCTCGGTTTGCAGACAAACTTTGATCCACCACCTTCGATTAAGCTATCATCAGGACCTCCTTGAAAACAAAAACATACCAGGAGAGTTTTAATACCCAAGCACACCCTTTCTAAACTTCATTAGCAAATGGCAATCATGTCATCCTCCCCTCTCTCAACAGGCATCAATAATTAAATGAACCTATTTCAATTCTTCTGTTCTACTAAGATAAACTGGGCTCCTAAGATATAAATTCTGAACGAAGGACAAAATAAAGACAAGAATCACATCACTAAAAGTAAACATAAGACAGTATTTCTGCCCGGCTGTTAGCAACAGTGTGGGCTGAGCACAGAATTCGGCATCAGTTAGACCGGGTTTCTATTCCCATGGTTGCATCTGAATTACTGCGTGACCTTGACCAAGCCATCAACTACCTCAATTTACTCACTTATCTTTCTCAGAATGTATATGGTCCCCATTAACGTAGTTATGAAATGCTCCGATATTAATAGATTCTATCTTCACAAGCAGTGTTCCCTGTAAGCTGAGCACTTGGGTGGCTGGCTCAGGAGAGACTCAAATGCCAGCTGATTAGCAGAGCGTCCACAGCTAAGTTTTTAGTGTTTACTGGTGGTGCACATTCACACGTGCATTGGTGCACATACATTATTCTGCACATAGATGGGAAAAAATCCACATATGGATGGCAAAGATTAGAGGGAACAAGGCTCGCAAGACTCCTAGAAGGATTACTCCCATTTACTGATGAGAAACTGAGTTAAAGTCATTGTCCAAGGTGGCCCAGGAAGTCCAGCAAATAGAGCCTGGGCCTCCTATGTCCCAAGTTAGTGTCCGAAGCACTGAACCATCTTCTTTCCAAAGAATGAGAGTCTCTATTGCTTGAGCTAAGAGCCAGGCTTTGGTCAAGAGCGATACCACCACCTACCTTTAAGAGCTGTTTGGAAACTTAACTGTAAAGTCTGGAAAGTGCTTTTGATCCTAGTATAAAAGGCTCTATTGAAGTGCAAGAGACTATTGCAGGTGGATATCTTCCATCCTGCTGTTTCCTTTCTTGGGAGCTAGCTTGGTTTTTATATTGTGTAACATACGATATCATAACTATTGTTCCTTTTTATTTTGTTTGTATAGCAACTTGGATTTATTTTAGCTATCTTAGGGAAAGTCTTAAGAATCAAACCATTTCCCACATTGTTTGACTCCTGTGACTTCACTGCCAAGAGCCAAGGTACAAGCACAAACTGTTTTGTAGGAATAAACAGGTCTGATTTGGCACATTCACTTGCATCAGCTAATCCAAGGGCCATCTCTAGTAAAAGTATGAAAGTACCCTATACACATGCTTAGTGTGATTTACAGTGCTGAAATCTGGACTAAAGGTCTTAAAATCAGAAATGAAATGCCGGTCTTGTGTCATTACATCTATACCAAAGTTACTGCCACAGATAAATCCTATCAACAATTGGCTTTAACACAGATACAAAGAGAAAATAACTGTAAAAATGGCATTTTCTTACTCAGAGTCACTCATTCGGTGCATCGTATTTCTTGGCAGTAACAAGTCTGTACTTCTACTAACCCTAAGCAGAACTAGGAAGCTTGATGGAGTCTATTCTGCCTGAGATATGAATGATGAAAAATTTCCAACTATGGAGCCTAGGTGATTCATAATATTAAACTACCCTAGCATTTTGGCTATTTTTCCTTGTCACTGAGTGCTGCTCACTTTGTAGTTGGCAATGAAGTCTTAAACACAACTTTCTCTCCTCATGGCTTTTTAATGACAAGCATTAGGCCTCTCAGTAGCTGGGCTGCATCTAGCTCTAATGCTTGTAAGGACATTTTGGTGGCCTTCTGGTAATGGCACATGAATCATCCACTAATTATTAAACAGATAATCGATAGAGCCTAGTCCCGTTATTTTGATCGCCTCTTTCCCATCTGCAATACTTCCCAAAATCAAACCAGGGCCACTAAAATCCTATGTCATTTGACTGTCTTGTCTGTCTCCCACAAGATGGGAAGAAGACCGAATTTTTGAGTGAGGAGGGAAAAGCTGAGAACTAATGAATGAACACCACCCAGCTTCTTTTCAGAGTCAAGTTTACATGCCTTGGTCCTTCGCCTCGTATTCAAGGTACACAAAAGCTCCACCAGAGCTAAATCTATTTTGTCATTCTGTTAATGATCTTAATGCAGAGCCCAGGGACCAATCGGGTGACAGATGCCAACTCCCTTTGCACCCTAGAAGTGGGCCTTCCAGTTGAGTATTGTTACACAAAACAGTGTTTTTCCATCTTCTTATTCCAGGACTAGTTCACTGCCTTCCTAAACTAGGAAGATTTCAAGGACCAGCGCTGGTCCCCAGACCAGCTATCAAAAGACACTAATACAGAACAAGTCTCAGCACTGATATTGATTCTACAAGATTCTCACAATGCCCCTATTAGGTAAGTCAATGTTAAAAATACAATTCAATACACAGGGAAACAGAGGCTTGTGTAGACTTACGGCACTGCAGTAGCTCTGACACACTACCTGTGCAGACGGGAGAACTTCTCTGGTTGGCACTGGAACATCACCTCCCTGAAGAGGCAGGAGCTATGCCGACAGGAGATGCTCTCCCATCGACATACTACACCGGGAGCTAGGGTGGTATAACTGCGTCATTCAGGGGTGTTGATTCTCTAGCATAGCCATACTGACTAAAAGTCCGTACTCTAGACAAGGCTGAGACACACCAAGGCTAAGTGACACTGAGTCACGGGCAGAGCCCAGAGCAGACTTGAGGATTCCCAAGCATGGGCTGTGCTATATTTCTACGTGGAAAAATTGTGTCCAAGATACTTGCGAAAGCTGCATTGTATATCTTTTAGGAGATTGTTAAAATGGGTGCAGGGGGGAGTGAACCAACCACATAAACCATGGGTATTTCACTTAAGAGTGCTTTCCCAGTTCAACTCAATTCCCCAGATGTGTACGTGTATGTAAATGTCAACAGGAGAATTAGAGTGTATTAAATTAGGGTGTATGAAAATCTTTGTGCTAACAAGAGGATTCCGTGAACACACAGCACTAAAAACTTAAGGATACACAGTTCATAAATATTTTCTGTGTCCAATTAAAAAAAGGACGGTTCTCAAAGAAATGAAATTGAAATGTTTATGCTGAAGCTAACTTTTAAAACCCCTTCACAAATATGACAGAATTTAAATGCGGAAAGGAGAAAAAAAATGTACCACTTATACAGAAAATTATTCATTTCTCCCATTAACGTCTGACGCTGCATTTTTCAGTAGGGTCTGTCATTAACTGACTTATTGAAGAACTCATCCAACCATGAACTACTGAGGCATGAATTAGGAAATACAGACTTAAATTAAGGAAAGGGTGTTATTCTTGTTACGTCAAGTCACCCTGCACTAATCAATATTATTGACTGGGATGAACTTCATAACAAGGAATAAAACAATCAGTCTTATCTGCTTGAGCACATTATGCAAGAGTTACGAAGAGCGCTGCTGGGAACACCAGAATGCAGGAAGGAGGATACGCTTTTTAATTTTCTCTGCTCCTGAACTTTCAATTAATAATAATAGATGCTCTGTGCGTAGGTGGGAGCTACAAAGGAAAGTAATTTTATTTATATTAAAATATTTTTTTACCGGAAAGATACATTGATTCAGAGAGCTCAATTCCCATGACATCCTGAATACACAAACAAAGCCACACTGCTGGAGTAAACCTTTCTATTGCAAGATAGCCTATAGCTGTTGGCTTTGCCTTGGCCTCTCCTTGTGCTGTCAGCTCCCACCTCCGCTCTTTGTCTGAATTTAGCTAGAGGCTGGCTATCAGCATAGACACATGGATGCAGCAACACCGTGTACTGCTGTCACGAGGGCCCTATCAAATTTATGGTCCATATGGGTCAGTTTCATGGTCATATGATTTTGCAAAGCAGAATTGTCACGATTTCAGACATTTAAATCTGAAACGTTGCAGAGTTGTAACTGTCGGGATCCTGACTCAACTCTGAAGGCAGCAATGTAGTAGGAAGGATGCTGCCGCCCTACGTCTGCACTGCTGCTGAGGAGGGGGCTGCCTTCAGATCTGAGCATACCGGCCAACAGCCGCCACTCTCCAGCGGGCCAGCTCTGAGAGCAGTGCAGAAGCAAAGGTGGCAGGCACCCTCATGACACCCTCCCCTGCTCCCCGCCATAAGCCTTTTTGGGGTGAAGACTCCCAATTTGAGCAATACTGGTCTCCCCCATTAAATCTGCATTCTAGGGTAAAAGCACAAAAAAGACCAGAGATTTCCTGGTCCATGACGTGTTTTTTCATGGCTGTGACTAGGGAAGGGTCCTAGCTATCAGTATAGACACATCCATGTAAACACCCGGCGCTGACAAGCAGAACTAGGAAAAAAAATACTTTGCACAGAAGACCTTATTCCTGAGTGCAAGCCGTAATAAAGTGCACTGGTGCAAATTGTGGCTCATGGCCTATTGCCTGCATGCAAAAGGGTACTCTTAATGCAGACTTCGTCTGCCTATACAAATTGTTGCAAATTCTGCAGATGTTCAGTGGCTGGAAAATGATGGTTGAAATCCTCCTTTAGCTAAGGCCTTAGACCACGGGTGGGCAATAATTTTAAATGAAGGGCTACTTCAGAAATTTTGGAAGGGGCCCCGGGCTGCCCCCAAAGGAGCGGGGCCTCAGGGCAGAAGGGGCAGGGCCAGGACACTTCCCCACTTCCCTACCCACAGACTCTGATTGGCCTAGGAGTGGAGGGAGGATGTGAAGTCTTTGCTCCCCACACCTCCCTCTAGGCACCTACGTCCCTGGCGACGGGAGGAAACTTCGCACGCTCCTCTAAACCCCAGGTCAATCTGGACCTGGGGGTAGGGGAGCGAGCCAAGTCTCTCGCTTCCTGCCCCCACCCTGCAAGGGGCACATGGTGCTTAGAGTCAACCCTGGCAGCTGACTAAGCACTACGCTCCCCTAGCGGGAGAAAAGACTTCGCTTGCTCCCCCCACCTCATCCATGGGCCGGAACAACACGCTTGGGGGGCCGGATCTGGCCTGAGGAGGTCCTTTTGCCCACCCCTGCCTCAGGCAAGGGACTGTCTTTGTTTTCATAGAATCATAGATTATTAGAACTGCAAGGGACCTCAAGAGGTCATCAAGTCCAGTCGCCTGCCCTCATGGCAGGACCAAGTACCCTTCTAGACCATTCCTTATAGATGTCTGTCTAGCCTGCTCTTAAATATCTCTAGTGATGGAGATTCCACAGCCTCCCTAGGCAATTTATTCCAATGTTTAACCACCCTGACAATTAGGAAGTTTTTCCTAATGTCCAACCTAAACCTCCCTTGCTGCAATTGAAGCCCATTGCTTCTTGTCCTATCCTCAAAGGCCAAGGAGAACAATTTCCCCCCTCCCCGTTGTGACACCCTTTGAGATACCTGAAAACCACTATCATGTCCCCTCTCAGTCTTCTCTTTCCCAAACTAAACAAGCCCAATTCCTTCAGCCTTCTCTCATAGCTCATGTTTTCTAGACCTTTCATCATTCTTGTTGCTCTTCTCTGGACCCTCTCCAATTTCTCCACATCTTGCTTGAAATGTGGTGTCCAGAACTAGACACGATACTCCAATTGAGGCCATAGTGTTTTGTAATACGCTATACGCATCACCATGCCGACACAGTACCATCTGGCCCACTCACCTAGTTGCTCCACACCAGCAGAAGGTATCTGATCATCCACCCCACAAGGGTGCGTCTACACAGAAAAGAGTCCCAGGTGGAAAGTCAGAGAGCCTGAGTCTACAGATTCAGGCATGTGCCATGGTGCTAAAAACAACAAACCAGATGTTCTTGCTCATGTTGGAGCATGGGCTCCAAAACCCACCTGTGCCCTGGGTCTCAGAGCCCAACTGGGAACCATGTTATTTTTTGTGCTATGGCATGAGCCCTGCAAGCCAAGTAATTGAAGTGGGGCTCTGAGATTTTCCCTCATGGGGGGAGGAGGGTTGCATACATAGTCTAAGAAACCAGTGACCTCCCAGTGGAATCCCTGTCTGATCTCAGGTAGATGACAGAGACACACACAAGATCCCTCTTCTCCTGGGCGAGTTATCGCAGTTGAGAATAAGGTTGGGAACCAAGTAATCTCCAGCATTCTCTCCCCGTCTGCTACAGGCAGCGCACATGGGACAAGTTACTGCCCTTCTCTGTGCCTCAGTTTCCCCATTTTACAACAGGAACAACGACTTTACCTTCCTAACCAGGGAGGAAAGGAGGTTATGAAGCTTAATCAATTCTGGATCATTTCTGAAAACTTTCCACTATGTGCCGAGTGCTATCATCAGAGCAATAGCCACTGGCTGTCTGACCTGGCTACCCACACTTGGTGTAATATAGCATCACAGAACACAAGTAGCCATCTGCCATCTCATAGCTTATATGAGTTATATGTTAGCAATAGTTTATATTGCTCCAAACAGGTCTTCTTTATAGGCCTTTTCTTTTTACAGCTTTTTTTAAACTTAAAAATAGCTTACGGCAAACAGCTGTAACAGGCACTCTTTATAGCAACCAGGAACGCCTTAAATGTGTGGCAGCTGTGCCAAGGAACACAACTGGTGCACTAGTTTCTTCTCTGAGCCCCAGCTTGCTGATTTCATCTGTTGAGTAATAACTTACCGGGGAACTTGAGGTGAAATGAAATTTTTTGGAAGTTAATGATATCCTCTCGCTGTGCCATCAGTGAAGTGTACCCACCTGAATATCTCAGAGTAGGAGTCAGAGATGGCTCCTTTACTAATGTTGCAAATGTTTCTGTAATAGAGCCTGAAATGTCATGCTCCACAATGAGCAAACACAAGATAAGAGCAGATTACGAAGAGAACTAGAATCTCGGGATGCAAATGAATGAGCAGCAACAGCAAGTCTCTGATTTTTCCCATCCTGCACGTCTCTTTGTAAGAGGTAGCTCCCATCAAAAAAAGTCCACTCCCAACACCCTGATCCCATCCTGAAATGATTTATCTGACCACCGGGAAAATATGCGCCATGGTGCCCCAGGAACCTCTCTTACCAGCCAGAGCGGTACACGTGGATAACTTCTTTCTCCCCATTCAGCAGACGAGAGAGAGGAAGGCAGGCAGGGGAACATTTAATTAAATAAATGGAGTAGCAACGAGCCACTAAATCCTATACCAAATTCCTGACATGGCTTGGAAATAGTGTCATAATCAGGGTACATCAAAGCACAAGGAGCTCACGCTGTGGAGACCCATGATCTCAACACAACATGGAAAGGCAATTCGGTACACCGTACCACGATTTTAGGCTCTCCGCATCTCAGCTCTTTAAATAGCAGCTCTTCACCACATCAAGATCAAGACCACTGCCCTCAGACTTACAGGTGTATACCCCTACTTAATGTACCATTCATGGGCAATATGTATTAATGAACATTATGATAATGCCTAGTCTCAGTCCCTTCTTCCAATGAACACAAATGCTGTGAAAATGAACTCATTTGCAAAACAATCCCACAGCTATTGTGAGCTCCGCTTTGCATATGAGAACACTGAGGCAGAGAGATTAACTCATTCATCCCAGGTCAGGTAGGAAGTCTGAAAAGTGGGAACAGAGCACTGATCTAGAGTCTAAGTCAGTGTTTCTTAAACTTTTTAAGACCGAGGAACACCAAAGAATACTTTTTTTTAAAAAAAATGAGGAACACCAAGGATTTTTTGTTGAAAGAAAAAAAAAAGGGGGGTCGAGGGGAAGTTATTGAGGAAAAAGTCACCCGCCCCTTTAAGGGCAGCCATTTTTAACACTGTTGTTCTCCGTGGCACACCTCCAACTGCCTCGAGGCACACTGGTGTGCCACGGAACACCATTTAAGCAACACTGGTCTAAGTCATGCATTGTAACCACAAGGCCATCTTCAACAGTTAAGAAAACTTTATTCTTGCTAGACTTTGTACCTTGAAAAAACAATTGCTAACGTCTGCCTCCTCATGAGAAAACTGCAACTCCTGACTGTCACTTAATATTAACATAATTTCTCCCTATTCCAGACTTTAATATCCACACAAACTAATCACGAATAGCCCTGGTAAGAGTAAAACAATCATTTACAATAGGGAAAGTTTCCCTATTACCCCTCTTTGCTGACCTATACAACTGCAGCTATTCTAATGCCAGGCATCTCTTGAGCATAGATTGTCGGTTGTATGGTAGCTGTGTGAACTGAACACATAAGACACATATTTCAGAGATGTAACGTTCCACGTTGAATTCAAACCAGAAAAGCTAAAATGTTGGGTGCAAAACCAAAAACAGATGGGCCTAATTCTGGGAGCTGCCAGTTTGCTTGTACAGTACCAGTATTTTTAGCAACTCTCCACATCTTCCTTTGCAGGGAAGATTAGCACTGCAAGGCTTCACTAATGACAAGCTGGAAAGGAAGATGTTGGGGGGGGTTTAATCAGCAGAAACTGGACAGCCACTAAAAATTACTTTTCATGTTGTACTGGATTTGATACTCTTCAAAATCATGTTTTAAGAGGACTGAAGTCACTGCTCATGGTCTTAATCTATTCCAAGATGGTGCTGGACACACCAGAAAGGAGGCTGCACAGCATCTTGCAAAAGGCTCTCAGCATCCAGCAGCATAAGTTCCTCTTGTAATAAGTAGGAAGAGGTTTCTCTACTAGAACAGCAGGAGGAGGGAGCTCTTACACTCCAAGAAGAACACCTTTAAAAGGTGTGATTTCTAGCACTTACGTAATGTTTGTTACAATATATTTGCCAAGCACTGTACGTACATTACCCAACTGCTCAGACCCTATATCTGCCTTAAACCACCTCACTTTTAACCCAGATCCGCTTTTGTATTTTAATATAAAAAGCTTTCACTGTGCTCTGGTAAGGCATAACATATTCCAAACCATCCTGTATTTACTGAACAGGTCTCCCAAGTTAGCTGTCATCAGCTGAAATATTGATGATGCCATGAGTAATGATTGTGGGTTACATTAACTTTATAGAGATGAATAGGACCTATCCTACTTGTTCTCTTCATTTCCATTCCCTTTGCCAGTCAGCATGGGACAACTCCACTTAATTCATCTATTATTGCAAACTTTCTACAGGTTTTAAAGGTGTATACTTGTCCGGGCTCTTCCCCACTCCGGCACTCTGAGTGCAGAAGGTGGGGGCTTGCAAAAGACCTTAAATTCCTTGCCTCAGTAGGCTCTGCTTATATAACAACTCCCTAGAGTCACAGATGCACTGGCTCTAGAAGGTGCGCTACTACCATCAAGTGATTTTAAAAACCCTGAAAACCAGGAAGAAACACTTGAACTTCTTCCGCAGGGATATCCCAAGCTCTTTTGCCACATGAGAGCCTGAAAAAAACAAAAACAAACCACAGAAAACAACCTGTGTCTCTGAGAGCTGTCCTCTCAGGCTAGGCAGGCACACACAGGGACCTCCTGTTACCTTTCAGGACACAAGAATCAAATCATGGCTTTAAAAAAGATGATTTTATTAACCAAACAAAAAGATATACTTGATAAAGCATACTTGGTTGCTAGGGGTTACAGAGCAACTAAGAAAAGAGCAGATTAAAATAGAGAAAAAATTATATCGCTGGACACAGCGTGGAGTATAGTGAATGGGGGAGGGAGGCACATGGATTTCACACAGAGAAGTTTTACCAAATGGCAAAATAAAGAAAAATAGCCTGATAGCAACTAAATATGCCTTTGCCCTCTACTCACGATCCGTACCTCAAGTCCCATGCCCAATATTTCTTGTAGGCATGGTAATTCTGGTTGATGATTTCATCTTGTTCCTCCAGCCGCTAACTTAGAACTCACACACAAAGAGAGCAGGCAAAGTTATATAGTTACAATTTAAATTTCAGCACTGTATCCCAGTGGTTCTTCTGGCTTCCTGCCAACACCCGTTGCTACCTGAGTTTAACCCTTTAGTCACAGAGTGCTGGCCAGCACCCCTCCTATCCATCACAATACTGAACAGGTTTTTGGAACCTCTCTCTGAGCCAAGCTGCTTTTTCACTCAGTCACTTCATGAAAATCTAGATGACCGTAACAAACAAACATCTCCCATCCCAATGCCCCCACATTTGGATGCCACAATTGAATGGCCGCTTTATCATGCACTTTCCTCAAGCTCTACACAGGAAAATGAAACATTCTTGGATTCCTTGATTACTTAAGGATCAGCCGATACAAATCTGTAGTTCAGGCAGTGCGGTGCAGCCTCAAGGTATAGAAATAAAAATGTCCATTGGCATGAAAATTTCCATATCTATTTGGACCTCAGCTGCTGCACAGATATCGCCAGCAGCAAAGCAGATTCTTCTAAAGCAGATGTCAGTGAGAAAGACCAGTGGCTGATCTCTGCAGCTGGATAGCAATGCATGTGGTCATTGTTTAATTGTACGCTTCGTGTTTTATTTTTCTAATAAAAATCTGAAAGCCTGCGTCCCACTGTTGTATTTCTGCTCTTTACAACTCAAATATCTTCTCACTGCATTGCTTGAAAGGGGTGTGCAAACTCCTATTAGTAAGGCGCCTTAACTCCATTCTTGACACAATGGTTCAAGTCAAAGATCCTAGTTCCGTGGTGTCCAGCATACTAGCCACCAGCCTCATGCAGCTGAGTTGAGTGTGACTATCTGGCTCACAAAATTAACAACATTTTCAGAATCATGTGGCTAGTTCGCTATAGCAGTAACCTACTGCTTCAGAACTGGTTGGACACCACGGTCCTAGATGTTTACTATGATCCCAAACGTTTGAAGAAATCACATAGGGGAAAAGTCATCCTGTTAAACTATTAACATTTAGTGTTAAGAATTAGAAAAACAAATTCACAAGATTGTAAGTTCAGAGGATTGTGGTAGACAACTGTGTAGTAGATTTCTGCCCCATATCCCTTTCATATTCTCTCCTACACACTCCAAAGGAATGAATGAGGAAAAAGATACTGGCAGTTGAGGTACAAATATTTTTAAAGCGTCTGCTTAATGAAGCTGTCAAGATTAGAGTCTTAAACTTTAGTGGATGGGCTCCTGACCGGTCTCAAAATTTAAATGGATGGCTATTCCATGGCACCTAAAAAGCATCTTTCTAGCTAGCCATCTACCTAGGGTATTTTGAAAGTGGTTACTATGTTAGGAAACACCAAAATGTACAGAATCCTGCCAAGTGTCTCACCTGCAACTTGGGCTATCACAAACTTATTCAACCTGTTTTTCGCTACCTATACTGGCTCACCATAAAGTAATAAGTAAGTTCAAGTCTTTCAGGTGTTTCACAGCCTAGGTCAAAGATATCTAAAAGATCAAAAGCACACATGAAAACTGTACTTGACAGGTTCACTTTCTCTGGCACAGTGCAGATTTCTATCATAGGAGATTTTGTCTGCGTAAGACAATAAAGCTTTCTCCAGAGCTGACCTGAGACTGATATGAACTCCCACAGGAACTACGAACCATCACAAGCTACTTTGCGAGGTGTATTTCTTTTATTTGACTTGTTTAACACACGTATATTGAAACAACCTGATCAAAACAACACTTCACTACACATACCTCTCCCCGTTGGTGCAGGATAAGAGAACAAAACATATTAAACTAATTAGCCACATTGCTCAATGCGTTACTAGAAGATGCTCTGATACTCAGATGATGAGTGTGGTATAAAAACCTACATAGAATAGAATAGAATAGAACCGAACCTAACCTACTGGCATCTAGATGTTGCACTGAATATACAGCATGAACAAGCTCATTGCCCTAGAAGCTGGGTATGTCATCTCAGCAAAGGCACTACCAACTCTTAGTTGGATAAGCTCAGTGGTGCACTGAACGTGGCAGGCATCCAATGGAAAAACAGTATGTGCTCGTATATTTAGATACTGCATCACAAACACATACACACGAGCAGACAGGATTAAAGTTGCAAGACAAACTTCAAATGTAGTATTTCCTAACTTTTGAGTGCTTGGCTTTGCAATTATTATTTTAATGTAGGGGGGTTGTTTTACATATTGATAGATATGCTTTACTTCCTTGCTGCTAAATTTTGCTTTAAAACATTTCCCACCTATTGATTTGGAGGGTTATTTTTTCTTTGCATGAATATAATCAGCAACATCACAAAGCATAAATTTATTCCAATTACTGCTGTCAGCAGGATATGCATAAAACAATTCAGAGAGATCTTAAAATCTCAGGCAACTGAATATTTGCTGCGAGTGGACCACAGAGGGATGTAACAGATTAACTATGGATCTGGGAGTGAAGAGATCAGGACCAGCATTTAAATGGAGTTGAGCCTCCAAATCCCTTTGGTGATTTTGAAAATTTCTAGGATCTTTGGATTCTAATCCCAACACTAAGTGACGTGCTGGCTCACATGAGACAAGTTCCTGAAACGTCCTCCTTTTCCTTGTCTGTAAAAAATAAGGATACTACCACACATTTTGTATAATAGGACTGGTGTACACAGGTGAAGTCCACTGTGTTCATGTAACGCATTATATTATTGTTAGAAAAATACAAGCTAATATTTGTGGGTGGTTGTTCACTTTATACAGTAAAACTCCAATAGTCCGGCATCCAATAGTCTGGCACTCCTGATAGTCCGGCATCAAAATGGCAAGAGCCTAGTGAGTGAGCTTCGGCAAAAAATGAGTCACAAGGTAACAGCGGCAGCAGCTGAACTGAGCAAAAAGGGTAAAAAAGGCTTTAAAAAACTAAAACATTACAGTATACTGTATACAGTATGTACAATTAAAAGGGTTAAGAACACTTTATATACAGTATATAATGTATACAGTATATATATATAACCTGCTTATAGTACCTCCTGATAGTCCGGCATATCTGATAATCCGGCACCACCTAAGTCCCATAGGTTCCGGATTATCGGAAATCTACTGTATATATTTTTAAGAGTTAGCAATTTTCTGTCATGCTGAGGATCAGTATCAGTAATGGCTTTCAGCCTGGTGAAAGTAAATTGAAACAATACATATGATCTAATGAAGTGCACTCCAGGATATATGCTTTGTGTTTTGTTTATTCAGGATTTCCAAAGTTCCTCCTGGGAGTTATTTCCTAATGATGTTTTTCTCTCACATGCAAATGAGTACACCACCCCGTTTCAAGGATTCAGGAAGAAAATTGTAAGAGCTTTTTACCTCATGATAAGTACGTAAATACCCCATGATAAATGATATCACAGAATACTAGAACTGTAAGAGACCTTGAGAGGTCATCAAGTAGAGTCCCCTGCCCCCATGGCAGGGTCAAGCCCCTTCTAGATCATCATTGATAGATGTCTATGGAAGCCTGGAAAATATTTTATGCAGAAGCCCTTCCCAATTCCTATAAACAAAAACATTTTTAGAATTTTAGGATTCATAAGATTCTAGAGAAAGAGTTCTGGAGACTGAAGTCATGAGCTAAACCCACACCACAGATGCAGTGTGATGGTGCGTGATAAAAAGTTTGCCCAAACTGGCAGACGTATGTAATACCTCTCCGCTCTGAAAAGAGCAGCTCTAGAAATGGGAGGATAGTTCAGCCTCCCAAAGCTCATTAATGCTGTAGCTACCCTGCTCATATGAAAATAAGGGCCAATTGCTGTGGTAAGTTTTCATAATGAAAATATTTTCCAGTGGAAACTGCAGTGAAACCAGTAAACAAATTTTCAATAGGCCTCAGAACAAAGATGGCAACTACTGTGAGGTGGATTTTGGATGACTGACCTAGACGTGAAAGGTTCCATAACCCATAAGGTTCCATAAGCAACTACCATTGCCAAACTCACACCCTTCCTGGGTTTCCGTTTTTATTAACGGAAATACAATCAAGTTGAGCGCAAAGATTCCCATTCAAACTGGCTATTTTTAGGGGTCCTACCTCACGAGTGCTCAGACCACAGACTAGACCCTCTCTCACACTCGAAAGACATTCCAATCAAGTGGTACAGCCCACTTAACTCTTTCCTAAAAATGGCATAAATTCATCCAAGAAAACAATGCCAGAGTATAAAAAGCCTATTAGCAACCACCTGACCAATCCAGCCCTGCTCCCCCCACCCCTTCTTCAGAAACAGCTCACATACGATGATCGTTGTACTTTAAATATATGCAACCTCTCTTTTTGCACACATTCCGAGTTTTTATTTTTAACCTCAGGACTGTACTGCGCAGGCAGCCTTGACACATTGCAAATTTCTGTTACAGTAACTTTGGGTTAATACTTTTGAATTATGAAGCAACCAATCTACTTTAAAATTAAATTAAAAACTCCAAATCTACTATATTATTTAAGAGAGTCTGTATGTGTGTGTTTGTGTCCATCTGTGAGCCTGTTGGTTCAAGAACTCCCCGTACACATTAAGAGCTAGGACCACCAAATTTGGTATACAGCTTCCGCTAAACATAACTTAAAATCAAGGTAAGTGTTTGGTTGTGCCAGGACAATGGGATTTGCCTGGAATGAAATCATTTCTCTTAAAATGCAAAGGGTGGGGTCTGCTAGCAGACAGTTAAACGGCAGAATGATCACAAGCAAACAGGCCTCCTCCAATTACTCTCAAAAAGTAACACCACAAAAGCAGTAAAATTCAGGCAGAAGTCAGTCTCCCAAAAGAACCTGCCATCCGTACCCAACCACACCCATCTCCCGTCCACTGTGGGGCTTCGTCAAGTTAGTTCAGGTCTCTGCGTACTGTAGTTTGCCATTCTGGAGAATGGGAATGATCATTCTCGCCTTCCTTTGTAAGCTATTTCATAGCTCTGAAAGAAAAGCAGTGTAAACGAGCTATGTGTTACCATACCAGGAAAAAAAACAGGTTGCTACTTAGGCCTGGCAACTTTCTGTGCTATAAATAGTACATACAAGCCAGATTTAACAGAATGAGAGCTGATAACTAATTTGAATGCATCTTATTCTGATCACTTGCCTGCAGCTCCAAGGGGTTCCTATGCATATTTTGACAAAATGTTATCCTTCATTACTAGATTTCTGGACATTATGGCAAGTAATAGACTGAGATATGGTCATGCAGTTGATGAACAGACATATTGTTCCGCGGATGTCCCCATGCCCAAAACCATTTAGGCTCCCCAATCCTGCCTTGTCTCAGATCCAGCACCATATGCATTCTAATAAGTTGCTCTTTAATGTTTCAAAACCTGATTTATTAGTTTCTCACACTCCATCTGCCTTGAAAAACTGCAATGTGCTTTCATTTTCACAGCCTGTATAAAAGGTTGAGGTTCAGTTTGACTCTACTTTATCATTTGATCAGAGTGTCAGACACATATGTAAAGTCTCCTTTCAGCTACATAATCTGTTTAAAATTCATGCTTTTTTGGTTTTTAAGTTCAGGACTCAGCAGCAGGAACTCTGATTAATGTATTTGTCAGCTCGCATATTTACTATTTTTGTCGGTCTCCCTAAAATTAATGTGTACAGACATAAGCCGTTCCAAAGCATGGGCGCAGCACAAATCCTTCGCCAAAACCAGAGAATGTGCCAGTGCTAATGAAGTGTGATCACTTACCCACATGCCACACTGCCTTTGGTTTAAGATTTTTTTTTTCCTTTCACAGCTTTCTTTCACCATCTTATCCTCTCTAAGCGGTAAACAGCCCCTATCTAGAAATTTTATATTCCTGACATGTTTCACATTGAAAGACAATGTCTGAAAAATAACTGGAAAGAGACAGGAGAAAAAAGGACCAAGATATTTCTAGCCATATAGTTATCTGTTATTTTATAGTCTTTGAAATTGTTTACATGTCTTCCCTAAAAGAACATCCATATTTCAGCTGCCATAACTTAGCTTAACTCTCTTATAGAATAGTTAAAGAAGCAGGTGTAGTAGCTAGAGCACAAGCATATGCATCAACAAGGTTTTGATTACTCTTGGCTGAGCCACAGACTGTAAGCAAATGGCTCAATTACTCTGCCTCACTTGGCTCATCTGTAGAATGGAACCATTTTACTTGCCTCTCTCACCAGGCTGTTGTGAGGATTAATCAATTGATGAACGTCTGTCAAGAGTTTTGAGGCCACATGTGGAAAGGTACTATAGAAATACAAGTTATACACACACTCTCTGTACATTCATGCATGTGTGTGTGAGCACCCTCGTTCTTCATGTAAAACAAGAAAAGCAGATGATTTAAGAACCTTATACAACTGGGTTTCTGGTGCCCGAGATACCATCCAGGCGACTGTCATATAGTTGTTTCCCATGTTTTCATGAATGAATCATTTCTAATGCAGACAAACATGTCAGCTCTTTGACAAGTTATGAAAATATTACTAGTCAGGAGCATGATCTATGTGTCAGGCAACGCTAAAAAAATCATCTGACACAGTGAGTCTGGGGTTGTGATGTCTCTATAAATTTGCAAGCATAAAACTGTGCCATTTCTTCTGATATGCACATAAACCACTTTGAATTAATTCATTTTCCAGCAATAGGCAGCAAGATCTCGGCTAATAACATGGGTTTTCCCATGGGGACCTTATATGGATTGTCCATGCTAGTGAACAAAATGCACAAAAACAACCCCCGGCTCTAGCAGGAATTATGAGACTGCTCAGAATGTGACCTGTCAGACAGTATTTCTCAACCTGTTCATCCATAATCTTTTTCAGATGGGTTTCCCCACCTCCTCATTTTCCTTGCTTTGTTTTGTCTGAAATTCAATCAAAGATGAATTAGACATTAGAAAGCATCCAATGCTCTAGCTCTCTAGTCACATCAGAAACTCTAGACCCCGGCGTTAATTTTGTTACAGCTTTTAGTTCTCCCATTTCAATGCAAAACTGCTTCCCTCCAGAGACCGCCACTGATATTGGCAAGAAAGCACAAGGGGCTGTAACAGAAATCAAGCACCAATAACAAGCATGGTAACTCAACCCTCAACAGACATTAGCAATTGCGGGAAAACAGCCAGAACTTTAATCACAATTCTTTCAAACACAGCCAGGGATTTGGAAATGCTGTTATTCCAGGATGTGACCCCAACACAGTGCTTAATCAAAGCCACTGGTAGCACAAGAACAACCTGCAGACTTTAATAAAAACCAATTTAATAAAAGTCAGTGTGTCAGAATCATGCTGGACCCAATTTAGCAAATTCCAGGGAAAAAATGAATAGCCTTTTCCATATGTTGCTGCATGTTATACATGCAAAGAAACACGAGACTTCTCCTATGCAAAGAATAGAACAGTTACTATCTATGTCTTTCAGAGGGCTGTTGGGATTTTTTCCTTTCTATTTGTACATAGCTATTTTAAGGCTGAAAAGCACAAAACTTAACGTGAAAAAAAGGTGTACGGAAACAATAATTGCTGAATTGTAATAAAAAGCATCTATTGGTAATGAAATGGGAAAACAAAGGTTTCAATTTCACTACAAAAATTAAACTTCGGATTCTTGCATATTCATCAGCCCCAGTAACTGGGCCTCTGAACAGAGTTCATCCTGTGTTCTAGAACAACTTTTATTTACACTTTTGCAAGCACTGGTGACAGGTGCTTTTTGGTTCTCAAAACACAGTAAGCAAAAGGACATCATGATTTTTATTAAATGTATTGCAACAATGCCTATGATACCCGGTGATGCCCAGGAGAACCAACCATTGCGCTCAGATCTGACAATGGGAAGTGGGGAGATATGGGCGTAATTGTCCTGGGGCCCAATGATTCACAGGGGCAGCAGCAGCATCTGGAGCCCCAAGCCCATTAAATTGCTGCCGGAGCATGATGGTGGTGCTCCAGGATGCTCTTAGGGTTGCCGCGCAGTGCACTCACAGCAGTGCTGTGGAGGAGGGGGCCCACAGTCTGGGTGATCCTAATGGCAGGCTGCCCTCATCCCCATCCCTTCTGCTTGAGGCCCTGCCCCTTCTCAGAGTGTGGAGCCACTCCCCCGCCTCCACCTCACCCAGGGAGCCAATGTAGCTGTCAGCTCCGCTGATTGTGCTAGGCGCTGTACAAACACACAAGTTGTGAAGGTTTACTCCACAACACCCAAGACTACCATTCCTCCCTGACTAGTGATGTGATACCACCTCAGGAAGATCCACACCGCTAGAGAGCTTTTCTGAAGCCACTAGGCTGACGGGAGAAAGTTTCTCCTCCAGACTTCATTCATGCATTTGTGAGGAGTGGTAGTTATGCTGACAGAGGAAGGACTCCCCTCGACATAGCCCTGTCACCAGGGGTTAGGCTGGTGTAACTGCATAGCTCAGGGGTGAGGATTTTTCACACCCCAAGGGACACACCCTTGATTTTTCACACCCCAAGTTAAACCAGTGCAAATTGTAGTGTAGACCTGGCCTCGTTCATCTACATCACTAGTGGGAATCTGACCACACTCAGTAGTCACCTAAAGGTGGGGTGGTCAATAGCCGATGAGAACAGACTTAGATGTCCTTAGCTCAGCTCTAATGTCTACATCAGAAAGATCATGATTACACTTGATGTCAAGTGCAAACAAATCAAAAAGTAGAGCGAGCAGTAAGGGAGCGAATGGGCACCCAACTAAGCAATCCGCACACCACTTTCTCAAGGGGAAAGCCTATTTGTGTAGTCGTATTGAGAAGTCTGCGCTATTAGCTAGCTCCACCTGCCAAAGGGTTGGGTGCCATCTCTAAATGAGCGCTGCAGAATCCATCTCTTTCTTTTTAAGGCTGCATTTAAGCCAGAGGTGGGGAACCTAAGACCCAGGGGCTGGATAAGGCCCCTGGCTTGCCTAGGTCCAGCCCCTAAGGCTCAGGGCTCCCCCGGCCCCAGCATTCAGGAGCCCACACTAGTGCTCTAGCCCCTCACTGCCATTTCCCTGTGGGGCTGGAGCACACAAAATCTGCTAGCCAGCACCCACCTAAGCTCTGGTGTGGGAGAGGGAGGAGTGTCTTTCTCCTTCTCAGTCAGGGGCCACATCAGTGAGGGTTTGGGGGAAGGAGTTTGGCTTCTCACTTGTGTGTGGCCACCAACTGATTTTAATGTGGGTGAGAGGCTCCCTGGCCCAAAAAAGTTTCCCCACCCGTGAAGTAAGCCAATCTGCATCTGCACACAGCAAAGGAGTATTCAGTTCAGGGTCCCCATCTACGCTGGTCCTAGCCTTTTGGTTTCAAGTATTTACAAAACCTGCCTTCAAGGCTCCAAACAGGAGAGCCCTTATCTGACAGAGAATTTATTTATAATATCTTGCTTAAATTTACACTCCGCGCATGCTCAACAGATTGGCGAAAGCAGCCGAATCAAATCATGGCGAAGGAGTCACGCTATGTGGGAAGAGCAGATCGGTAATACAAAGAGTTGCAAGTATTACCAGTTGTCAAGAAAAATAAATGAAGCTCTGCAGTTTCCTGCATCGCAGAGAACTAGTGGACAGGCCAAGACAGAGATGCTGGCAGAATGGAAGCTGGCCTCCCTGACAGAACAGAAACCTGATAAAGAGCAGTAAAGAGTTTGGCTTTTTTTTTTTCCCCCTGATCCTTTTAATTTCTGCATGAATGGGACTCAGTTTTTCAATGCCCACACACAGAGGAGAGAATTAAAGGCCCTACGTAAGCATGGAAAGCAATTAAGATCATCTAGCAGCAAGTGAGTTGCTGACTGGAACGAGATTTTTTTTTCCAACTTATGAGCAAGAAGCTTTTCAGAGCTTGGGCAGATAAACTACTAAGAGGTGGACTAGGCAATATGCCACTGCTTTAGGGGTAAAATAAGCATTTAATTCTGTAAGCTGTACTTAAAGAAAGATGCCTTCCTCTGACTGCAACCCAGTGTGGCATGCCTTTCACAGAACCATAGTGTTCGGAGATGGAAAAGCCCTACCAGATGATCATTTCCACTCCCTTGCATATAGATGATACTCCATTGTATAAGATACCAAGCGACATTCAACACCGTATCTTAGTCCAAAGGCTGACTGCTGGGAAAGAAATAGCGCACAAGAAGGAGAGACCCTAAGTCCCAGACACAGTATCAAAAATGTTATTTGAGCAGCAGACAAACAAGTGATATCTTTGAAAGAACGGGGTGCAGGAGCCTCGCTAATCATTATTTTGTTTTAAGCTTAATGCATTTAAAATGCACCTACCCAAACCTTTCAGAGTAGGTAACATCATATTTCACTTCAGGCCCCATCTTTGTTTTATTTTTCAAAACTCTTAGCTAATGGCAATTTTAAAATATTTGCTTTAACTAAGTGCTGTTTAATTCCTTTTCCATAATTAGCTGTATCTTCAGGTACCCTATATTTAAATATATCAATATATCCTTGTTCTCTAATGATCTGCTTATTATGCTACCCGGTAAGCTAATTCAAACGATTAGCAGTTTTGTCTACAGGAGAAGACATTGCTGGCTTTGAGGAGACAAAGTTACAATTTCTCCAGAAAAAAATAAACACAAAGAACCTAGTCTAACAATGGGAAAAATGTCAAGAACCAGAAATGTCAATTCCCTACGGGTGGAAAAAAAAAATCCAACTTCAGTTCAAGTCCAAGCACTATATTTTGTAATGAAATTACCTTCCACAGTCTTCCCTCAGGGGGAAAACCTGCTTCAGCTAATCAAACTGTTGTTTTTTAAAGTTCAAAATAAATGCAATAAATGTCTATGTAGCCTTCATGTCACAGCTGTCAGGAATTTCATTTAACTCTTCAGAGGCGAACATTTCTTCTAGCTCCTGTCACCAGAAATAGTCATTTGTACTACCTCATTTCCTTATCCTACTTTACCCTCAGACTTTCAGTGTCTCTCTCTCCCACTCGCTTCCAAACATCTGTGCAAACTTATGTGACAACTGCCCCAAACAAGCAATAAAGTCTCCTGCCACTCTTAGATCCTCCTCAACAGTTTCCATTGCTGTCAGGCCTGATGGTCCCCTAGTTCTCCCCCAGACACTCCCTACCTCCGCATGTCTCTTGTTATCTTTTCTCTTACATTTAGTTTAGGTGCAAGTACCGGCTTATTAGCCCATGTTTACACAGTGCATAGCACAATGCTGTTCTGGATTACACTCTGAGTCCCAAATGTACACTGAAAAACAAATACAACATTCAACTTTTCCCTTTTCCATTCTCCCCGCCACTGAAGTTCCTGCTGCACCTTCACAAGCGACAGCAACACAGGGAGTCCTATTATAGACAGGTTGCCAACACTTTACTACGCCATCTAGATCTGTCCAGTCGTCTAACCATGCTTAATGTGGTTAGAACCCGGCCCAGATGATCTCCAGTGGCACTCCCACTAGCACTGGCAACATGGATCATTTTGATGAACAGTGAATTTGACTCCTCTCCCCTTGCCCCCGCAACAAGTCGCATGTGTAAACCTGATGAGAGTACTGGAACTGAAAGTACAGGGGATGTGGCTGATCAGAGGGGATTGGCTGATTCTTAATGAGGGTGGCTCTGGCCTCATTTCATAAGGCAGAGCTCAAATGAAGAGCTGTGGCTGCCAAGTGTTGTGGTGAGACTTATCAGCAGTGTTGTCTTCAAGTCATCATTGTGAAGTCCAAGTCGAGTCTCAAGTCACTACAGTTCAAGTCTCAAGTCGAGTCCCTAAAGTCACTTTTGAGTCAAGTCCCAAGTCAAGTCTCAAGTCTTAATTTAAAAAAATGTCAAGTCATTTTTGTACAAGCCATCAATATCGGCATTTTCGGACAATTTTTTCACCAAGTCGATTTAACAAAATTAGCAAGTCTCAAGTCGAGTCTCAAATCACAAACAATGAACCCGCGAGTCGAGTCTCAAGTCGAGTCACCTCGGCGACTTAAGTCAGACTCGAGTTCAAGTCGTGGAACTCGAGTCAACAACTCTGCTTATCAGTGTCATCGACTATATATTTGAGAGAGTTTGTCTGTCTGTTCAGGAGCTGTTCCTAAACGGTTGGAGCGAGGACCATCACATTTGGTACACAGCTTCTTCTGATCATAACTTAAACCAAGGTCAGGGTTTGGTTGCCTGGAATAGGATTGTTTCTCATAAAACCATACAGAAAAGAGAATCACCAGGCAGGTGAAAGGGGCTGGCTGGGGGCACCGCCTCCTCCCCTGTCCGTGACTACCGTAGCTCTAAGCTTCCCACCTCCCAGGTGCCCTTTATGGAGAAAAGAGGGGGCTGAAGCTTCCCCCCATTCATATGGGGACATCGCTGGCTGTTGTGCTTCATTATGGAGCAAGGGGGAAGCGCACAGTTTGCTGCATTCCTCAGTCTGGCTGGGAAGCACAGGGGGGCAGACGAACCTAGACCTACCCCAGCTGGGGGACATGCATCCCTCTCCCAGGTGTGCTTCTCACTTGGCCCCAAGCTGCTGTGGTATGCGAGAGGGCTGGGATAGTCCTCTCTCCCTGGGGCAACATGAACCCCTCATCCCCGACCCTACCCTAACGCAATGATTTAAATAAGCCGGGATATTTTCATTTCATTTTCCAAAAAACAAAAATTGAGTTAAGGGCCCGAGCAATGCCGGGTAAGTCTTCTAGTAAGACACAGACGCAAATGCACACAATGTAGGATTCAAACTTGTATAAGCTCATTCGAGGTATCATTGAAAAGGGACCACAATAATGCTTTAATTAGTAATTAAAAGTCTCCAAGGGGTAGCCGTGCGAGTTTAAAACAACGAGCACTCCTGTAGCACCAGAGACTAACCAAAATCTATCGGCTTGTGAGCTGTTCCTTATGTGATGAAGTGAGTCATACCCACCAAAGCTCATGATCTTATATATTTTTGTTAGTCTGTAAGGTGCCATAGGTCTACTTGTTTTTAATTAGTAATGTTCATCAGCCAATATGCCCATATAGGATATTAACTGACTCTTCCTTAGTCAGTCCTTACAATCACATCCTTATTTGGTGTTAGAGCGCTAGTGAAAGGTTTTCTTCATTTAATTGGTTCATCTTTTTTCTGTTCTCCCTACATGGGTTCTTAACGTAAATAGTTTCAAAGTTCTCTCTGATATGACAGTAATACTTGAAGGAAAGATTTAAGTCTAGACCCATGGTATCCTACACGCTAGCCATGTGGCTAGTTGGCTGGTTGAGTGTGACTCATTTGCTTCACAACAGGTTGGACACCACAGGTCAACATGTACGGTCCAGCATATCCCTTAAAAGGACAGTACACTCCTTCACAGTATCTTCCTGCATGCCTATTTACCATTCTTCTAAGGAAATGGCTTTATTCAGTCAGATGTGAGGCTTCACTGAACTTTTCTCAACTATCTGTTGTTCAGCTTTCTGTTTTGCGCTTTTATTCCTTTCTTTTAATCTGCTCAATCATGTGACATATTTACTGGTGTCTTCAACAGAGAGATCCTCTAGGGTGAACTTCCAGGTCCGTTGTGTTACCACGTAAATGCTACGATTTAACTTTTGGTAACACGATGTTGTCAGAGATGGGTCAAGTTGGGTATTACTCAAAAGCCCTTTCTCCCTCAAACTCCGTGGCACAAATCAAAGACCTAGATCAGTTATGTAGATCCATATTTAAGAAAATGTGTTAAAATTAATGTTTTTTAATTATACTTTAATATGCAGTTCTCACCAACTTAGACTGTGGCCCTTGACTGACAGTACAGTATCGTCAGTTAATGCTCAGACATACCTGAATTTTGAAAGTCATATTGGGTGTGCACCAAGAACGTGTGTCATACGTTGACTCAAAAAGTAACCAACACTGATTCTACTACTGCAAACTGCACGACTCAACTGTAGTTAATAAATTGCCTCCCAGAAGCTCTGATGGATGGGAAAATGGTGCTGATGGGTAATGCGGAGGCAAAGTACAGAGAAATGTGTGCTTTGAACAGGATTGAAGGAGGAAAATGTTTATCAGAAAGACCCTTAAAGCACTTAATGAAGATGAACTGTAGCATATGGACCCAAAATTGCTAAAAACTTTGTGCCAAAATGAATCAAAGTGCATATCCTTGCAAGCTACAAACCGTGTTGTGCAGGAATATGAAGATCTGTTCGCAGTAATTGACTGTTTATGGAAAAGCACTTTGCCCTGCAGTACATGGGCATTTCAGGGATTTATAGCTGATAACGAACCGGAAAGAACAAGGTCGTGTGACCTGCACTTCTGACGTGGTGAATTCATAGTCTCAGTGACTTCAGCACTCGCAAGTCTGACAGTGAACTAATGGGACACAAGACTGCCATTTTATCCAACTGTATGAGGACTTGAGTGTAAGGAAGGTTTCCAACACACACGTGCACGCACACACAAACTAGGGATGTTCGATGTCGTTTAACTGAATAATTGTGTAGCCACACAAAAAAATCGTATTGATTACAATTATTCTATAGTCTTTTCAGCCAGCTCCCCCGAGCACCTGTTCCCGCCTGCAGCACAGGGAGAGGGGGCAGGCAGCTCTGAGGAGCTGGCTTGAAAACTGGCTTCCCACGCATGCCCCCCTCACTCTCCGTGCTGCTGCCTCTCTATCAGCAGTCATGACGATTAAATGATTAACCGACAAGTCCAATCTTATCGGTTAATCGCTCACACGCTGACATCTGTAACAAGTCTGTGCAACCTGTTCATAAATCCAAATCCACAAGTGGCTATTGGTTTAACAACTCATTCCAAAATCCACAGCCAATTCCTTCCGCGGCTTGTACATGGCATTGCTTCCTCCACTGACTAAAACAAAGTACTCTGCCTGGAGCCTGTAATTGCAAATGAGGTTCTTTGCCAAGAGAATTGAATGAAGGGTTGTACATTCCCTCAGACTTCACCAAGAGAACGTTTATATGTTGTGCTTCCAAAAACAACTTCTTCCTTGGAGATGCAGCAGATTGCAATGGCACCCTTCATGCCCCTGTTATGGCCTGTTATCAGAAACATCAGCCTCCAGTGCTGTCTGGAGCAGCGAAGAACCATTCAAGAACTTCCTGGTTTCATGACTCATTTTCCTATTAACAAACAAAGAATAGTCTAGCAACACCTTAAAGTCTAACAAAACATGCAGATGGTACCATGCACCAGTCATCTGAAGAAGTGGCTTGTACTCACAAAAGCGCATGGTACCATCTACATGTTTTGTTAGTCTTTAAGATGCTGCTAAGACTATTCGTTGTTTTTTAAGTTTTTCCAGTTATGCACTAACTCAGCTACCCCTCTGAAGCTTTCCTACTAAGGAGCATAAACAGAAGCCACAGACTCCAGTTTTCATGGATGCAATCATTAAATCAACTACAGTCAAGCTTTCTGCATTCACTAACCTTGAGCATACATAGTTATACATACCACACGCCAAAAAAAAAAAAAAAAAAAAAAAAGTCAGAGTGAGGCTTTAGTTGAAGAAATAAAAGATGTACCCTCAATCGATTTAGAAATCCACAACATATCCAACCCCTCCATTTCAGCAGGAAGGTGCATCCCAACATGGCTAGTCTTTAATTTAGCACTAAGGTGCCAGAGAGAATGAAGCATGTATGCCTCCTGTCAAGCATGTCTACTAGCATTGATAGCTCGGTTTCCTCAGAAAAACGGCCACCAACAAGAGGTACATTTATACCAGCCGCCAAGAAGATATATTATCAAGCTATAGTATGGCTCTGGGATAACTGAACACAATCAAAACGCTCCCCTCCCCTGTCGGGCATGGATGGTATCTGGTGAAGGGACAGATCACACCAGTTACATGTGAAATACCACATGCTTCCAAAACAAGCTGCCAGCTAATCAAATGCTCATGGGTCTTAAAGACCGGATGCTTACCAGCCTGCAAACGTTTGGCCAGCAGCCTGCCTGATACAGAGATGTACAGAGATGTACAAATGCAGTGTGGATGAAGATCAGTGGGACAACAGGTCTAGACGTGATGTTCTAGATGTAGACACACTGATAACGACTTTGATGAATAAATGTTTTCAGTCCTACACGTCAACTCCTCTAGGATTACCAAAGGGCAGTTCTCTTCAATACAAACAATGCACCGCTGTGCTAAAAGTAGAAATTAAAAGACCTTGACTTTTAAACTTTTTCTCAAATATATTGACTGAATTGTTCAAGGTTTATCATATTTGGTACCATAGGATTGAGGGGAGAAAGGGCTTTCGGGTGATTTCCAGTTCAACCTACTTCCGACAACATTCTATTATCAAAATGTCCACCAAACAGAGGACCTTGAACTGGGAAGAGTGGGGAGGAGAGAAGAGAAGAGCGCTTCCCCTGTGCCACGCCACAGAGAAGAATACCACTGAAATTATGATCCTGTAGATTTTTTTACAAATCAAAATGACTTGTCCATGGGATTACACATGTTCCCAGATTAAACAGTAAAACTCAATAATTCCTTCATTAGGGACCTGATCCTGCAGTGCTTAAACTACCAGAACAGTATGGCATTCAGTAGGACATGTGCACATATAGTATCGTATCAAAGAGCACCACACAATACGGTTTTTTAAACAAAACTATTGCCTACCGCTCAGTAAACAGTACATAAATTATTTACTTATAACTTGAGGATCAGCATGAATCCCCATACAAAAGGACAATTCTTGTGCCTCACACTTGCCATCATATTTAAATGAGACTGTTTACGGGTGTTTGGAGACCTAAAATGAAAGTATCAGTTTGTCATTAATATTTTAATTGAGCCTATGAATATTCACAATCATTTTGCTTCTTTAGAGGGCAAGACAGGATAACTAAATAATTCTAGTATGTAAATGTGGTCCTGACATGACACCTTGCCTTCATCTACATTACAGAACCAATGCATTTTTAGCTCTTTCATTATTTATGTAATCCTGGACGATTTTTTGGATTAATACGGGTAGAGTTTGGGACACAGTAATGACAGAGTTTCAAAATCATCCTTTTTCCATGGCTTTGAGGGGGTTTATTTTTATTTTATGTTATTTGTGTTATTTATTTATTTGTACTGCATTTTCATGTTTCCATATTAATTTCAACAATTATCTTGGTGCTTGGTATTTACCACAAGCCCAGGGGACCCTATGCAGGCACAAATGTATTAGATTTCATCACTTTCAGCTTGCAGGAAAGCTCCAGCCACAACAAAAATGTATTGGTTTGTACGATGGACAACACTGCCACTACCTTCTTAAATTAAATTCAACATTACATTCATTTGAACTGTAACTAACTATAGGGAACTCTGGCGTTACAGACTGAAATTAATCTCAACTTTTCTAGCGACGATTTTTGAAATGAGCTCTTTAATTAAAAGCTGGACTCAAAGTGAAAGCATATCAAGTGAGTTAGTTTTATATTATTATTGTGACTACTGCTACTTTCAAGAAACACAGTGGCTAAATGCTAGTCATTAAAATATATCCCAAGAACAACATTACGAGACAGACTAGTGAGGGTCACTGAAGGACATCAGGTAGCACAACTGCCCAGTTAACTACTGGCAAAATTTGAAATCCATGGCCTATTCAGAAAGGTCTAATAACCCTGCAGTACCTCTCTCAGATCAGATGAAAGTCTATTATAGAATCACAGGCTACCAATGGGGGGAGATGGGGAAAGCCTGGGCATGCAGGATAGCAGTGTGCAGCTGCTGACATAAGAAACCACTAAGAAAAATACAGTCTCTAAACATATCAACAGCACTTTTCAAACACTGGTACTGAAGAAAGTCAAATTAACTAGTCCCTCATTTAAAAACAAGCTTTTGAACAGATCACCATGCCAACATTCAGCACTGATATAAAAAGGGGGATAGGTTACACGCTGTAAATGGGTCTAAGGGACTCTACAGGATGTCATCACTGTAAGTCCAAGACATGATCGAGAAAACTTGGACTTGTAGCGCAACAACTTAAAGCAGGGAATTTTTTTTTTCCCCACAGCTGACTTCCACTTGTGCAAACGGCCGGGGGGGTGGGTGCAACTTAAGAGCAGGGAATGAGAGGACTTGGAACCCATCCGTTCCTACAAGCGTCAACAACGTTAGTGCGGAACGGATTTATACCGGGGTGACTTACAGCAGGACACCCTGTAAATGGATATAACTTATCGATTGAAGGATTGGCACAAGTTTCATGTCATACTGCCTTAGATTTTTCCCGGGCTGCTTTACACATATGCCCCGAGCATGGAGCTTTTTTACTATGGTCCCCTTAGCCTGCCAAGATTGTGTGCAACAATCACAAGTTTAAAAGACTGAGACATTCTAATTTTTCCTTTTTGGTTTAGTTTTATTAGATTCTTCTCTGTTGTACTGAGCTGGAAGGTCTCCTGTGGCGATTATAATGCTCTGCTAGGTAGACCAGATGGGTGTGTTCTGCTCTTCCTCTTATTTTCATTCACATTGTTGTGTATAGCAAGGGGAAAACTTTCAAAAATAAATACAGACAGAAGTCAGTTCTTCTCTTCTTGGTTACCATAGAACAAACATACAGAACATTCTGAACCAAAAGTCAATCTTCATTCTGATAGCTGCTTTATGGCATCGCCCAATAGTCCCATCTCTGGCAGATCCAGAAAAGCAGATCAAAGAACCCCGAGAGGATGCTTTTGGGAAAGTAAGAGACTAAAGTGAAAACTGGTGGCAGTCAAACCACAGAGGTACTGCACGATATTTGTAGAGCTTGCAAATCTTCTGTAAGACAAAGATCATTAAAAAGGATACCATGGAAATGGGCCGGAACTCCTTGAATATTTGTGGCGGCTTCCCAATGTCTATATCTAGAGCTGACGCTGGCAAATGCAGCTATTTCCTCGTGAGCATTATCACAACTGGGTTAGCTTTCTTAATGCTAATAACAGCTTCAGATAGAACACACCAAGCAGGTGCTGCCTTCAACACTTGAAACAATTACTCATTCAGATGTTCCTCAAAAATAAGTATTTTTAAATGTCAATTCCCTTTCCCCGAGGATTTGCATTCTCCTTGGCTCTCTGAGTAGTATGACTTCAGCGTAAGAAACAGCACAAAGTGATGGGAATGCAAACTTCCCATATGGTCAGCATTTTCAAGACGAGCTCCAGTCAAAATGTTAGACTTAACGGTGCAAAAAAAGGAGGCAGGACTGCAAATTTTCTCCAAGATAAACACGCAGCAACCTATTTATTTTCAAGAACAACCCCTCTGCTCCCCCAAAAAACCTAAAACTAAAGGAAGAAGATCAAGTAACCACATGCCTGATATTAATCACATTGCTTAAAGCATTCTTGGCAGGCAATCCAATTCTATGGTGATAAGAATGGTGTAAGAACCTACTTGCACCAAAGAAATACTTGAAGAGCCTCTTCTTTACATTTGGGCTCCTAAATTAAGGTGCTCAGTTCTGGATTTGGGTGCCCATTTGAACACCTAGCTATGGAACCGGAGGTCCTAACTGAGGTGTCAAATTTGAAAATCAAGTGCTCAATATACTGTTAATTAAATCTAAACCAAAAGCAGCTATCAGGAGACATACAAAAACTCAGTTTGTTTTTCCTTTCCTGATTTTTTCCTATTGACCAATTACAAAAATAAATATGGAGACTGGCACTTTCAATAAAGGAGGAAAAACACCAAATGCATTCAGGGACCCTAGGTAGTGGCTCAAATACAATTCTCAAAACAGCAAGTCATGAAAAGATGACAAGAACAAGGAATCTTCACCAACTCAGACTACAATTCCTGTCAGACTTGGGGCCCACTTCCGCTACAGAGGACAGTAAACTGAATCACACTTTAGCTACATCTACATTTGGAACTGGAGGTGTGAGCCTGAGCACAAGAAGAAATACTCACGATAGCTCTCAGTGAGCAGGTGAGCTAACAATAGTAGCATAGACAGTGGCCACAGCAATTGGCAGCATCGTGTACCTGCCCTATGTACAAATCTGCCTGGACCCTGTAGCTATGTAATCAGAGCAGCTATCCTATGCCACAGTTCCCTGCAGCTCATGCAATCACAGCCGCGCTACTCTTCTTAGTGCACTAACTAGAGCAAGTGGGACTCTCATCCCCAGAACCAAGAGCAGACGTAGCTTCTGACATGCTCACCTCCCACATTTTTACCTTGCCCATGTCCACCACGCTGCATAACCACAACGATTTCCTGATTTGGGTTGACTGAATCCTACCTGAGACAGACAAATCTTCTCACCCCCTAGGGAGGTCCTCACAAAATCAAACCGGGCACTTCTCTTTGATTCCAGACATGTAGCAAGCACCACAATCCAGCTCTCTCACCAAATGGTGGGCTCTGGTAATCACTATGGCTGCCAACAGCCAGTGACCATCCTTTTTAAATCAACTTACCACACACTGATGGCACAGAGAGTTCTGACACGAGATATGGCTGACCTAATGTAATGAGCGATGAGGAGTCCTGTGGCACCTTATAGACTAACAGATGTATTGGAGCATAAGCTTTTGTGGGCAAAGACCCACTTCACCACATGCATCTGACAAAGTGGGTCTTTGCCTACGAAAGCTTATGCTCCAATAAATCTGTTAGTCTATAAGATGCCACAGGACTCCTTGTCGCTTTTTCAGATTCAAACTAACATGGCTACCCCTCTGATACTTGGCACTAATGTAATGAGGTGGCTGGAAATTAATATATATGGCACTATAAAAAGAAACCGGAGCTGGGTACACTAAGAGGCCTGGCTAGCCTTGTTACGTGAATGGATTGGCCTTCCCATCTATGCGGCAAAGGAACTTGACAACCTGGTCACAGTGCATGAAGCTAGCTGTGTGATAATGTAGTTAAGAATACATGGGGGAGGATCTTAGAAGGCCCATTAAAATTCAAGCAAATTTGTACCTCTCTCTCTAATTTGTCATCAAGATACCCAAGAGAAGAAAGAGGATTCTAAATAGCTTTGGCCCATTCCCATTCCCTAGCACCTGTAAACAAAAATTCAAAAGAGCAGGGTATACATAAGCATATCCAAATGAGTATGTCAACCTATGAGGAAGGCTTACATCATATGAAATATTACATGCTACTGTATACAATTATATTCCCAAAGCCATATGCTATAGGATAGCAGTTCTCAGTCCATGGTTTGTAGACAACTGGTACTCCATAGAAGAATTTGCCTTTTTTTGCTATTTTTAAGCTGTATTTAAAACAGCTGCAAAT
This sequence comes from Rafetus swinhoei, assembly GCA_019425775.1. Classification (NCBI taxonomy): domain Eukaryota; kingdom Metazoa; phylum Chordata; order Testudines; family Trionychidae; genus Rafetus; species Rafetus swinhoei. The sequence goes on along the minus strand of CM033437.1, from coordinate 343,222,719 downwards.
GATTCACAGAACTGTAAGGAATCTTGAGAGGTCATCAACTCCAGTACCGTGCACTCATGGCAGGACCAAGCACCCTCTAGATCATCTCTGACAGGTGTTTGTCTAACCTGCTCTTAAAAATCTCCAGTCATGGAGATTCCACGACAATGAATTAGCAACTTTCCCTACATTATTCCTCCATGTATACAATTACTCTCACTGCTATCTGGAGATGATCCATGACCTAATCTCCCCACTATGGTCAATGCTGTGAAAGTGTTTAAAGAAACCCCTGACAAAGATTACAAATATACTAAAATTGGAGTTTGTGACCAATCTAAATGTTATTTCTTCTGAAATGAAATCTGTCAGCCATCGCAACAGCTACAGACCTCAATATTTCCATTCGGGGCCATATGTGCAGTTCTCAGGCAAAAATAAATTCATTAACGAGTCTGGAAGAGCAGTTGGAACTTACTTATGCCAGTCTGCAGTAACATCTTGAGACTTTCTCTGCTTAAAAAAGGAGAATGTATCAGGAAAACACAGACCCAAACGGAACCTGCCTGAAGACTTGGGGGGAGGGGAGCAAGGAAATATTTTAATATTCTAATACATAACAAATGTTGGCAAAGCTTGCTGCTCATAAGCTTAAGGAGCATCCAGAAGTCCCCAACATTTTAAACATTCAGTGCGACCATCTGTCATTGACATAGTCGCCGAACAGACCGAGCAATTACCAAAGCTCTTTTCAGACATAATCTGTCAACCACATCTAGTTTGGTTGCCAAGAGAAATCAGGCTAAGGAACATGAAAGCAGATTGCCCTTATGAGAAATACGAATGGTCCACCTAAGCAGGTGAATAGCAGTTAGCAAGTGACAGTCATCCAAAAATCTTCTCAATTCCCCATGATGGACAAAAAAAAAAAAAAATAGTAATTCTTTTTATTTATATACAATCAAAAATGTGCCTAAGGAACTGCTTTGCTCTCTGCAACACAAGAACGTAGGGAAATCCCACTGAATTCAACTGTAGAGCTAAACAGCCATTTCAGGGATAGCGGACAAGAACTTGGCTTGAGGTTACAAAGACTCTTTCTGGTATTATCAGAAGGACCAGGCGTAGTTAGGTATTTAATTACTATTAACTTTCAGTGAGAACTGGGTGCTTAACTGCCTCATGCACTTTTGGAGTCACGCTCCGCGTGTGGTCAAAAAGACACTGTCATTCCCCCGCTCCTCGCTAATGAGTTATATTGACAAATGCAAACAAGTCTTGGAAGACCTGGAAGTCTTCTAGTAGAAAAAAAATGAAGGGGATGAGAAAGAGGGAATTCACTCCTAAATTGCTTTTATATTTTCCCCCACTATTCTGAGTTGCAATGCAATGGAAACGTTACTTCCAGCAATTATAAGTCAGTTTTTTTCAACTGGATGACACATAATTTAAAAAAAATAATCATTAATAGGACAAAGAGATGCCATGTTAGCAAGCATGTGAAGCAAATTATGACTTAAAAATTAATTTCCTAATGCAAGTATATATTGCTTAAGACCAGAAAACATTAGATCATCTACTCTTACCTTCTGTAAATCACAGACCAGTTAGTTACCCTTGTATTGGGCCCACTAATTTGTGTTTGACTGAAGTATATCTTCCAGAATCATAGAATCATAGGGCTGGAAGAGACCTCAGGAGGTCATCGAGTCCAGCCCTAAAAGGCATCCAGTCTTGATTGTAAGACACCAAGGTAAGTAAAATCTGCTATTTCCCTAGGTATTTTCTTCTAATGGTTAATGGCTGCCACCATTCAAACTTTGTGCCTAATTTCTTATTTGAATGTGTCTGGTTTCAGATTCCAGCCACTGGTTCTGGTTATGCTTCTTTGCACTACGTGCCTCTAGCTTCCATCCAAGACACATTTCCCAATCAATTGTTTACAGCCAGGCCCTAAGATATAACTGGATTTGCTCCAATCCCACAGACAGACACAAACACCTACAGGATCTCTATCATGCATTCTTAAAACTGAAATACCCACCCAGGGAAGTGAAAAACAGATTGACAGAGCCAGACGAGGACCCAGGCATCAGCTTCTTCAAGAAAGGCCCAACAAAGAAAACAGAACACCACTGGTCATCACCTACAACCCCCAACTTAAACCCCTCCAGTGCATTATTAACAATTTACAACCTATCCTGGAAAATGACCCCCCACTCTCTCAGGCCTTCAGGGACAAGCTAATCTTCACTTACAGACAACCCCCTAACCGCAAACCAATTCTTTCCAGCAACCATGCAGCACACCACCATCATACTCCCCCAGGAACCCACCCTGCAATCAGCTCTGGTGCCAACTCTGTCCACACATCTATACAAGCGACATCATTACAGGACCTAACCACGTAAGCTACCACCTCAGAGGCTCATACAACTGCACATCCACGAATGTGATCTATGCCATCAAGTGCCAGCAATGCCCTTCTGCCATGTATATTGGCCAAACTGGACAGTCTCTACGACAAAGGCTTAATCAACACAAATCGGATATTTGAAATGGTAACACAGAGAAACCTTTCGGGGAACATTTTAACTTGCCCGGGCACTCACTCATGGATCTCAAAGTGACTATACTATTACAAAGCAATTTCAAAAAACAGCCGGAGAGAGAAGCCGCAGAGCTTGGTTTCATTTACAAATTTGGCACCTGTAATCAAGGTTTGAACAAGGACCTGACCTGGATGGGCCGCTACATTCCATAACCTAATGACATCAAAAGCTAAGCACCAGGTACTCATAGCCCACTCTATTAGCCTCAATTAGCACAGACACTCTAATTGATCATATTTTTTTCCTATTTTTTCCTTCTCTTTCTCTCCCCATCTCCTCTCTTTCTCTCCTATTTATTTGTACCATTTATCTTACTCCATTTATCTGAAGTGGGTTGTGCCCACAAAAGCTCATGATACCATCTACATTTTTTTTTTTTTAGCCTCTAAGGAGCTGCAAAACGATTGGTTGTTTTTTACATTTTTTCCACTTACAGACTAACACAGCTACCCTCTGAGACTTTTGAACTGTTATTCCCAATGGGATAGATGTTTACTCAGCCTTAATCTGCCCCTAAAACTGGATTTTAACACTGGAAAATTGGCATCCTCCACTGAGAGGAGATAAGAACCTCAAACAATGAACCAAGACACTGGACCAGTGACAGGTATTTCTAAAAATACTCTTTTGGCAGTCCCTTTATAATCAGGATTTGTTTGATCCGAATACTTGATCACTGCAGTGCTTCTGTAAAATGGGTATTTGCAAAGTGCTTTAAAAGTTCTTTAGATGAAAGATGCTATACAAGTATTAGTATCATTTTGAGTATTAGATGTTGTGAGCATGAGAAAGACATTCTCCCTCTTTGAGGGCTACAAATCCATGGAAAGTTGGTCTTATTTTTAAGTCTTTATTCTTAAATTATCCCAATCTCTGAAAAAATTCATAAGATCGGAAGAGTGCCTCCAAAGTGGAGCTTTGCAACAGAAATGCCGATGCTGTTAACTGCAGCTGTCCATGTAGGAGACAATACTAATAATTTATCAAGAGTACACAAAGGACAGTTATACAAATAATTACTTTTCATTAATGTGCCGTCACCTCATTGGTCTCCGCTGCTACGATATTTACAGCAGTAATCCTTGTACACAGCAGCTGTCAACCGATTTTTTTGTCTTCCCCAGAAGGCTCAGCATACCGTTCCAACTGTGAAAGAGTTAACAAATCTTTGCCAAATAATATCTCTGCAGGTGTCAACTTCTTGGAAGCAGCTAGGTCCAAAGGGCAGACACACAGTTATAATGAGAGAAAGATTAAGAGGTGGAAAGAAAAGAAGCCAGCATGAGGCATAAGAAGAGCTTTGATGAATGATATAGCTCAGCATTAATGAGATCTGGTAATTTCACAATTCCTGAAAGTGATGGTCATTAGGACTAAGAGGATCATCTTTTCATCCAATTGGAACAGAGGGAAGTTTAGGACAAAGCCAGCCAAAAAGCTCATCTAAAATCTGTCTCCTCCTTTGAGTTAACACAGTTGTGCCCAGCAATATTTTTTCCCTGAATACACAGCACTTGTTTAGCTAGCCTTTTAAAAGTACACCAGTTGCTGCTTCTGCTGCTTTCAACAGCTTAAATACATATATTAACTGTGCTCTGGTTAAAGAAATTGTGTTTTAAATCTGTTCAAAGCAGATTGGGCCACACTGGTCTTGCGTTTAATGTTGGATTAAATAATCATGTATTATCTACCCTCTGTCTCTGTAGAATTTTCTATACTTTGGTGAGCTCTCCTCTTTTCCAAAAATACAACCCTGCTTCTGTGCCCACTTCGAGTAACAGGAGAGCAGATTCTGATTGGAGTTGACGTTTTTATAAAAGCGGAGTAAATAAGGGTTTTAAATTAAATTACACTAGTGGTAAGCCACTGAGCGAGCAATCAGCATTTAGTCCAACAATGCAACTTACAAGATCACAGCAAAAAATAAAGGAACAAATAATATCACCCATTAGGGGACTAGTCTGAACATAAATGCAGACTACCAATACAGATGTTGTGCAAGTTACGGCAATCAATGGCTTGCCATAAAGAACCACCTACTTGCAGGTTGTGTAAGCTATGGCTATAAAAACGATCCATTGTAACTTGTTTTCACATACTCATAGTACTTCTTCGGTGGTTGAGGAAAATAGTTTTAACGGGGCTGTTGGCAATTTAAAATCATTTCTATGTATGTTCAGAAGCTATCTAGCCTCGTCCAGTGCACAGATCACTTCCTTTAGCACAGCAGTTCTCAGACTGTGGGTTGAGACTGTTTTAATGGAGTTACCAGGGCCGGTGCAAGACTTGTTGACACCTCGGGCCGAAGCCCGAGCCACAGCCCTCGTGGCCAGAAATCGATCCCACCACCCCGGGCCAAAGCCAGAGGGCTTCAGCCCAAGGTGGCGGGGCTCAAGTTACAGACTCTGTACCTGGGACCAACGCCCTTGGGCTTTTGATCCCTTTACCCAGGGTGGTGGGACTCAATCCATCAGTGTTTCCCTCATCTTTTTTTGTCAGAGGGGGGTTGTGGTGCAATGAAGTGTGAGAACCCCTGCTCTAGCATTTCCCACACTCCTCCCCTGCATGACCAAAACATGAATAGCAGCAGGAAAAAAAGCAACAAAAAAAGAGTAGCAGTGGAAAATATAAATATGAAGTAAATGAAAGATAAAAATCACTTTCTAAATGAATGGAGATGCCTATCTCCTAGAACTGGAAGGGACCTTGAAAGATCATCAAGTCCAGTCCCCTACCTTCAGAGCAGGACCAAGTACCATCCCTAACAGATTTTGTCCCAGATCCCTAAATGGCCTGGCCTCCTCAAGGATTGAACTCACAACCCTGGGTTTAGCAGGCCAATGCTCAAACCACTGAGATATCCCTCCCCACTAAAGCAAGAGCATGCAAGATCCAGCCCTCCCATCCTTGCAGCACCGAGCAGCGCTGCTCAAAGCAGCTAGCTGCTCCCTGTGGCACACTGTGCTGTGTTTACAGGAGGAGGGGGGAGGCTTTGCATGCTTCCCCCAACCCCAGCAAAATCTCTCATCTTCTATTGGCTGGAAACCAACCAATGGGAGCTGAGAGATTTTGTGGGGGCAGGGAAAGTGCAGCAGAATTTCTCAGCTTCCATTGGCTGGTTTCCAACCAATAGGAGCAGAGACATTCTGCTAGGGGCAGGGACAGTGTAGCACAATTTCTCAGCTCCCATTGGCCGGTTTCTAGCCAACAGGAGCCGAGTGATTTTGTTGGGGGCAGAAGCAGCATGCTAAACCTCCCTTCCCGCCCACACCCACAATGCAGAGAGCCACATGCAACAGACAGCCAGAAGCTGCTGGCAGGCAGGGAACCCTGCTGACAGTGCTCTAGGAGCTGCTTAGTTAACGACTCCACCCTCTTCCACACCCAACTCCGTCCCAGACCCTGCACCCCCTCCTATGCCTCTCCCTCAGACCAGAATCCTCTGCTAAACCCATACCCTCTCCCGGGCCCTGCACCCCAATCCTCTGCCCCAGATCACCACCCAAACCCTCCGCACCCTCCTCCTGCCACCCCAGGTTACAACAACATCCCAGACTCTGCACCTGCTCCTACAATCCTCCCTCAGGCCAAAATCCTCTCCTGCACCCATACCCCCCACGAAAACCTGCACCCCAATCACAAACCCCTCCTTCCCCTGAACTCCCTCTCAGACCCCACACCATCTCCTGCACCCCAGTCCCCTGCTCCAAGCTCCCTCCTTCACCTAACTTCCGTCCTAGACCCTGCACTCCCTCCATAGAAAAGTGTGGCCATTGACCACTTACCAAAATCTCAGGGTGCCCCCCCCAACAAAAATTACTGCCCAGTCCTGCTTTAAAGAAACATTGCCTTTTTTGTTTGATTGTTTCTATCAGTGTTTACTTTAAAATGAGGATAGCCGCTTCATCAACTGTGTTTAACAGGAACCAAAATCAAGAATCCTTATTTACTACTCACAAGTATTAGCTTAGCTTTTCTGTCATCTTCAGGCACTATTCTCTGTTCTCCTGGCTTTCTGTCCCCACCTCAGAATTCTGGATAGGGTCCAATTTGAGTTTTGTCATATTCTAGACATATATGACTTTTGACCACCTGTTTTGGCATGGCTTCTCCTACTGCACAGTTTCTTCTTCCACCATTAGGAAATGTCTCTCTCTGTTTCTGGCACGTGTTCCATCACCTTCCTTCATGAACACTATGCCCAATTATTCATGTGATGATATTTGAAACTGTGTCTAGCTCTTTTACTTTAGCCTCTGAAATCCTATATTTACTCTTTCACTGACCTTAGTCTGCTCCTGGTTTGTTACTGAAAAATGTTTATATACGTTAAAATGCATTGTATAACCTCCCTCCCTCCTTTCTCCACCACTGCTTTTCTCTGCATCATTTTTATTCTGTCTTAACTTCATTTCATGTTTTTCCTACTCTTCCATTTTAACCTCAAACTTTATAGGTCTTTTCTTAACTACTAAGTGCATTTGCATCAGCTGTTTTACCCACCCTGGCATTTTCTCTTTCATTTTTCTGCTAAAAGGATGCACGGCCCATAAGGGCAAAAACTAATTTAATCTTAACATTTTTCATTTTCTCCACAACTGCTTTTCATCTCCTTTTGTTTCCAACATAATGTCTCATGCTTGTAAAATCTGTGTTGCTGAAATTCAAGTCACTTTGTCTCCCTAATTACAAATTAAACTAGCATAACAACTTTTTTAGTAGGGTCAGCTTGCAAGGAATGAACTCAAAACCTCTGGAGCTAAACACATAAGCCTCTACTGCATGAACTAATGAGACTAGGCCCATTAATTAAGAGGCAGTAGCAAACTCCAAACTCTCCAAGGGTTCTAACCACTAGCAATGGACAAATAGCCATACCAACCATGAATTATACTAGGATTCTAGTCATTTCTTAACATCTCCCTCCTATGCACTATATCCAGAGATGTTCTGGTCATCTTCTCAACTGTGTCACCTACGAGCTTTCTAGCCCACCTGAATGTTGGGTAGTGCAATGGCCAGCTCTATAGGCCCTCTATCTTGTAATACATTGGCCAGACTCCTCTTTAATATACCGAATACATCTATCTATTAAGATACCTACAGCTTCTTTCCAGCCTCCATCTACCTAAGACGACTCTACTGCCTGCCTCAACCAAAGAAAGAAACCAATGAAAATCTTGATTCCTAGCAGAGTTATCAGCTAGAAGACGTATGTACAAAACCCCCTGGAAGGCTCAAGGACCTGTATAATTACATGGAGTTGAGTGAATAGTAACACCATGCACTTTCCCGAAAGGCTAGATACACATTTGTAAAGATACTATGTGTACAACAGCTCCATTTGTATGCTATGCTTTTTTATACTCCTCTCTCATAGCTTTAGGTCCCAGATTCCTTAGAGAAACAAATCGGGGTCTGTACAATTTGTACAACAGATGTGAGAAGGAGAATGTGACTCAAAGGAAAAAAAACCAAAGAATAGTGCTAGTGAGGTTACGGCTGTTGTTCAAATGCATTTCTACCTTACAAAGTAACTCTATAAAATGCTTTGAGGATTCCATGCCTGTTGTACTCTAATTTCACCATCAAATGTAAACAAAGATAGTTAACTGTAAATAAGAAAATTCCTCACTATGGCTTCTGGAAACCAAGTTGCGTTATTTCTTTCTTGTGCTCCTATTCTTGTAATACATCTTCTGCAGGCCAAATTAGGCTCTTTACCTCTATAACAATACCTTCCAATTCTGCCTTCAATGGCACAGGGGAAAACTTAATGCACACAGGAGAAACTGACTGAAATAATTCTACTGCAGAAGGACAAGAAGGAACAAAATTGAAGTCACCTCTCTGCTGTGTTGGCTCTGCAGGGCTAATGAGAATAAAAATCAATTGCCACCATATTCAGCTGCTCTGATTTCAAGTGCACAGAAGAAACAAATTAGGCTGTATTAGAACTTGCCCTGCTCACTAGTTATTGTGCAAAGTAAACACCCACATTAAGAAGCCTCAAACATTGCCTGCTCACCTGTTTCAAAAAGGCACCCGGGAACGTGAAAGCGAATGCTATTTAACTTTGTGGTGTAAAACCCAATAAGCCACTCCATAAACACTTTCCACTCTTTCCACACATTCTCATCGGGTGTAGCCCAGTTACACTCAGCTGTAATCAAGAGCTTCCAAGGGGGGGAAGGGGCGCTTACCAGATCAGCCCACTTATATTTAGGGCTCTTGAACTTTTTTTAAAAAATATGCATGAAAAACCAAACTGCACCAGCAAACAGTAGGAGAAAGGAAACGAGATACAAAGTAAAAGAAGAAAAGAAAAATCCCCCCAACTGACAAACACCACCAGCTGCAGGCCAATTCAACTCAACAGTTTACAGATGTTCACAGGAGAATACCCATTCACAATTTCACCAGATTGACCCACTTTCTTAAACACTCTTGAGAGTTGGTTCACAAAGCCCACTTTTCTTTAGGGCTCTCTAAAACATAAACAAGGTTAATAGCGCTCCTCCAATTACTATACTGCTAAGTGTCCCTCCAACCTCCACTCCCTACCCACCCCATCTAAAACCAAGCAGATCAAACTTCACATTTAACCTGTTCACTGCTGGCCACTGACTGTGCTCTACTTCCCCCTTCTATTCTCCAGCTCTCTTCTTACAGAGCCCTTCCGCTGACATGCCAAAAAATTATTTCATTGTCTTCCCTGGTATCAATCTCAATCACGGTCTCTCCCAGAAGACTGACGCTCATCACTAATGAGTCTCCCTATTATTAAAACTAATTAGGAAGGTATTTGGTTATGCCACCAGGGCTTTCAAAGCAAAAAGTTGATGGCTCAGAAAATGAAAGTTAAAAGCTCTTATTAAAAGGCATAAAGATTAATAATGGCATGTTAAGTTCCTTTTTGTTTTGGAGCCCCTGGGTAATCAGGCCAGTGAGACATCAGACTCCTAACATGAGCCATATCATCCAAAACAACAAACCCTAGCTCTAGCTGTATTTTCTAGGGATTCTGTTTTGTCTTCCGCTGAGTCAATTCTCATTACTGCCTTTTAGAACATGTAGAAGTTCTCTAAGTAACCCTAAAACTTTTCCTGGGTTATAAAATGCCCCATTAGTGACAAATCAGTGAAACTTCAGTAGAGAGTATTTACCTTTTCACAAGACTATACACCTAACAGCTCATCATTTTTCACAATGGCCCAGTGAAGTACTGCTGGTGATCACTATCATTCACACTCTTTCACAAATCAATGAATGATGGGACAAAAAAGTTAAGTGACTTGTCTAATGGCCAATAGGAAGCCTGAATAAACATTCAGGTATTCATGACTACCAGCCCCAGGCCTACCCCACTAAACACCGCCAGTCTAGTGTGGCGCCAGTTAATACTATACAGAAACCACAGCCATCCAAAAATGGACTACTGAGTTTTAAGGAGTATAAATCTTCCTTTAACTTTTTACATTACTGAGTATTCATGTATGTTGGGAGTCACAGCATATTAAGAATGGGCTTTTCTAAATCCCAATAAAGAAGATGAAACCAAGTGATGAACAAAACTAGTCTGAACAATACACTCTACCAGAGCAAGAACAGAAGGACGGCCATACTAGGTCAGACCAAAGGTCCATCTAGCCCAGTGTCCTGTCTGCCAACAGTGGCCAATGCCAGGTGCCCCAGAGAGAGTGAACAGAACAGGGAACCATCAAGTGATCCTTCCCCTGTCACCCATCCCCAGCCTCTAACAAACAGAGGCTGGGGCAACCAAACTTCACACACAGTTCTGCCAATATGCCTCAATCCCAAATTACCAAAAACACACCATTTCCCTTGGGGTGTCTCCTACATAGAAACTACTGCTTATGGTGAATTGTGTAGTAGTATGCTTGACTATTTTAATTCAACAGAGGTCTTGAAGACTGAGGTACTAATATGTAGTTTAAAATACATGTTACTATTAAAAAATTTTCATAAATGCCACTGTTCCTTCAAAGAATGCATGCATGCTATAAATACTGAGGCACTTAAAGGATAATAAATTGTGTTAAGATTCTTGAAGATTGAAAGGGCTTGCTTTTTCAGAAAAGTACTTTTTTAAAAGATGGTGCAAGATCTTAACTCCTACATCATACAGCGGCCATACCGGGTCAGATCAATGATTCATCTAGTTCAGTATCCCGTCTTTGGACAGTGGCCAATGCCAGGTGCATCAGGGGGATTGAACAAAACAGGTAGTCATCAACTGATCCGCCCCACACCACCCATTCCCAGCTATGGGCAAAAAGGCAAGGGACGCCATCCCTGCCTATCCTGGCTAAGAGACATGGATTTACAATGAACTTTTCTAGTTCCTTTTTGAACCCTAGTATAGTCTTCCCAACATCCTGTGGTGAACAGGTCCATGGGTTGCCTATGTTGTATGAAGAACTACTTCCTTTTGTTGATTTTTAAACCTGCTGCCTATCAACTTCATTTGGTGCCCCCTAGTTCTTGTGTTATGAGGAGTCAACAATGCTTCCTTATTTACTTTCTCCATACCAATTCTGATTTTTATAGCCCTCTATCTTAGCCTGCTCCCCTTTATGTCAGGGGTGGAAGACAAAAAGTATTCAAAAAGTCACCCACTTTGTAGCAAGTTGTTAAACTAAATTCCTCATTTCAGTAACTCACCTCCACCACGCCAACAGAATTTATCAACTAGTCTACAACTAATTTTTATTTGATTTGTTGACAAGCCATATGGAAAAATGAGCAGAGAAAGTTAGTGTTACGACACAGCAATGCATTTTCCCAGGAAAACAAATGAAGTGAAGTAATTCAGATTTCAGAAAATGAAAGTGACTGAAACAGGTGGGTACCTTGGTATTATCAGGATAGTGAAACAAAGGAAGTTAGAACTTATGAGGCATGTTGGTTGGATGAGTGGAGGCAGATGTAAAAACAATTTTTGTAGGCACTGGAGCCATGGGGTACCTGCAGCTTGTCTGGTTCCATGATATGGCTGACCAGACGGAATGTGGTATGGCATACTTCTCAAGGCAACATGAAGACCATAATCTGTGGAGAAAGATGACCAATGACTCTAGCGTGTTTTGTTTAGTGTTCATTATGGTGCTTTGCACTATGAGACATGCTGCAGTTACTGCTCCTTGATTTCAGAGGTGCTGACCACCAACAGCCCCCATTAACATCAGCTGGAGCTGTGGGTATTCAACACCTCTCAAAATGGGGGCCAAAAGTCTGTAATAAAGTTGTATTATTCCAATGTAGAGATTCTTCTCTCTCCATCCCTCTAGTCTATAATTTAATATGGCCACTATTGATTTGTTTTTACTATCTGTTCATCACCTGGTAAGACATGTCTCTCATTCCTATGCAAGGGGTAGGAGTCATTTTTCTGAAGCAGCAAGGTAATGAGAATAGAGTAGTAATCTGAACAGCTGTAAACCAACGCAACAGTGATCGATGCCCAGGAGCAATCACCAGGTGGAATCTCCATTTTCCACCTGTCTGAGAACAAGCTGCCTTCTTCTACAGCACAATAAGGAGTCAGCCTGGCAGCGCACTGAAACATGCCTTTTCAAGAAGCACGCTAACAGCAAGCTTATGAAGTGGGACTGCCTGATACCGTTGACTAATAATGTGAACACTTCCCTTTCCCTTCCTTCAAATCTCTTAATAAAAATATGCTAGAAATTGCTCTGAAATGGGGGAAGGGATCTCCAGGAATTGCTGTCATCATGCCTATAAACATTTCAAATGAGAACGATTTGATCTGGATTTCAAGAGGCCCTAGATTTTGAAAACCTGAAACTGAGCAGAAACAAAAAGCGAAATTGACAAGACTATTTTTGCCATGCCAACCATATGCAACACTCAGGTTCCAAGTCCAGAAGGACATGGAAATATTATGATCATCTAGTCTGACCTCCTGTACAACAAAGGCCATAGGACTTGCCCAAAAAACAAAGAACATGAATGGCAAAACCTACATTTCTAAATTCATTCTATTTTAAATAATCTTAGGCCCATATCCAGAAAACAATTAAGCATTTGTTGAAGTTCTGGGCATGTGGCTAGTCCTAATTACTTTAACTGGCTTATTGATATTCATCAATTTTTGCAGAACTGGGGCATAAGATATTATTAGGAAAATATATTTTATACAAGACAATATTATTGTTTTTAGGGAAAAAGTAAATCTTTATAAATCATGGGGGGAGGATTAAACTTTTCAAGGCCTTTCCCATTTGCAACAAGTAAAAATGAAGATTTTAAATCGCCTTTTGGACTCCAATATACTTTTAGTCAATTCTGTGACATCACATTTGTCTGATAAGTACACTTTTAAGACTTAGAATGGGTAGATTTACATTTTTTCATTATGTCTGAAAGACTTCAACTAACTTTTTATCCAAAGCCACGCAGATCAAATTATGATTTTTTTTGTCTTTCTCTCGTGCCTTCATTTCACAAAGGCCACCTTCTCCTCTTTTTTTATGTAACCTGAGTGCTAAAACAGAAAGATCATTTTCCATAGGACGACCACTTTTTATTCTTGCTAAGAATACTTGGCCACTTAAAAAATGACTTGAAATGTAGGCTCATTGTATGCAAAGAAGGGACTTACTGGACTGTTGTTGCAGAGGAGTATAAGGTTGCAGCTACTATGGCATGAAAAAAATACATAACACCTCCTAATCTTTAGAAAACAGGGGGCAAAAGGCAGGAAGAAAAAGCATCTGTGAAAATAAGAAGAATTAACTCTAGATATGTATGGAAATTCCATTTAGGATAAGAATCAGCGACAGGAAACAGCCAGGAGGGACTATTTGTACTGAAATACAAGCCATTAACTTGAGCCAAGCTAACAGCAAATGACTGCACTGGCAACTGCTGGCTGCAGATAATTAGTTTAGAACCTATTTTAACATGAATATTTTATCATGCAGCACAAAACTCGTTATGGAGAAGAATTAGAGAGCCAGGACGTCTGGAAGCACTGGAGAGGTGATCTGTCAGGTCCCAATAAAGGGCCTTCCAGGAGAAAGCAAGTTTAGTGATTCAAAGAGGCTGATTTCATTAAAGCTACAACAATCTATAAAGAACATATCTGGTGGCAAGTTAAAGAGTACAGGTAGTCAGTTGTATTTTAATGACTTAACTATGGGCAGCTGCAGACAAGAACAATAGAATGTGTGCAAAATTAGCCCAGTCGGGATTATTTTTTCTGAAATGCAGTGTTCACTTTCATCGGGAGCAATTTGGATTTTTCAGTAAATTACCTTTGAATTGCAACCATTTGCTCCTTCTTTCAAGTGTCTCTAGTGCTTGTTAAAAGATTCTCTCACCTTGTTGAGGGACATACAACTGGTCCAGAGATACCATGTGTGAGGCACAACAGAAAGGGAGTCAAAATGCAGATTTGCTGTATTGACCGAAGAAAGGCAGTGAAAGAAGTCAATATTGTGTGGCATGCCATTTACTGAAAAGACAGAAAATTAATGCAGCCCCTACAGAAGAGGTGGTTACTTACCTGTAGCTGGATGTGTGGTCTCTGTCTGTATTCCACCTTCCCTTCTCCCACCACTGCGGAAGTCTTGGATTCGCAGTGGAAAAGGACCTGGTGATGTGCCCCATTAGCACCAGGGACTAAATCAAGAGAAGAGTCAAGGGAGGCACGCAAATGTGGACCAATGGACACTACTACTGACATCTCTCTAGCTCAGTACATACTGTGCACATGCACAAATCCTCAGTGGCATGCAGACAGGGACCACATCTCTCAAACAATCTCCAGCTATAGGAAACCACCTCTTCTGTATGATCTGCATTCGTCTTCCATCTTTTCAGTAAACGGCACGCTGGACAATAATGACTGCTGGTCAGTGGAAGCAGGTACACTGCTCAAGCAGGCGTGAAGGGTACCTCAGATGTGGCATGTCTGATTCCGTGAAAGTAGAGAGCCCCAGAAGGCCTAGGGACCTTGGCTCTCCTAGGGCGAACATTTCCTAAAGCGTTGGCACTTTGCCCAACTTCCCTGGAGTCAAGGCCGGTCTCTCACTCCCCGGAACTGAAATGGGAGCCATGATCTTCCCTGGAGCAGATGGCTCTCCGGCTCAAAAGGCCACTGATGCTGACCTGGTGTGCAGGTCCACACTTGGTACCAGCAGGTCCATCAGTTTTTGCAGCTTTGTTTGTGGTTTATGAGCTTTACGGTATGTTCCATCCTCACAAGTGGAACTTGTGGAAGGATTCTGTCCCTTCTTAGGAACAAAGGAAGTCTTACTGCCATGCTTCTGAGCGTGCTTCCTTAACTCCCGAGCAGGCTCAGGCATGAGGTCCATAACAGTGGTACTCCAGTGCAAGCCTCAGACTCGGTAATTGAGGGCACACTCCAGGTTGCCTCAAGCTGATGTGCTGGGAGGTTGGGGGGTGTTGCCTGGCCAGAGTCCAAATAAGGTCTCATGGCCACTTTCATGAGGTACTTGCAGAATCACAGTGATGATTACAGGTACAGCTTGGGAAGGACTGGCAGATACTGCACTTGGATGGTGAAAGTCTAGATGGTGCTTAGTCCTGCCATAAAGGCAGGGGACTGAACTGGACAACCTCTTGAGGCCCCTTTCCATTCTAGTGTCCTATGATTCTATTATTCTAAGTCATGTGGGCTTCTCCCAAATAGTAGATGCAGTGTTGATGTTCATCACTGAAGAAGACAGCACACGAGCAGGAAGCATAGTTCTCAAAGCCTGAGGTTTTCAGAGTAGTCATATGAAGATGGAGATGGGGGTATTCACAGGGAACACAAACTCCCACAAACGGATCTCCAATCCTGTTCCTAAAACTGCCAAAATACTAAAAACTACTCTTAAAACAATAAAAAGGGTAAAATAAACAATGTACAATTTTATCTTTTAAAGTGCATCACAAGCAAGAGGACACTAATAGTTCTGGCCTGGACTGTGCGATGGTGAGAAGATGCGGCTGGTCTGCCTTGCCCCTCGCATCTAGGACAAAACCATGAGGCAAGCCAAGGGCACATGAGCAGACCAATGGACGCTACTACTTGAAACTCTCCAGTTCCAGAAGCAGTGTTTAACCACCCTGATTGTTAGGATGTTTTTCCTGATGTCCTATCTAAACCTCCCTTGCTGTAATTTAAGCTCATTGTGTCTTGTCCTATCCTCACAGGACAAGAAGAACAATTTATCTCTCTTTTTAGGTACTTAAAATTATGTCCCCCCTCAAACTTCAGTCATCATGGAAGAAAATCTTGGGGATATCCAGCCAATAAGATTGCCTTCATTTGCTGAACATTCCTTGTCTTCTGTTTCGATCATTTGCTTTCGACAAAGGAAAAACTTCCATAATGACAGAAATGTCCCCTGAAAAGCTCCAGGCTTTAAAACAAAGGAAAAGGATATGTGAAAAAAATAATGGTGTAAAGGGCATGTATTTGTCATAAAAAAAACCTCACCCGTGACCTAACAAACTCACTACATCAAACACATCTTTCTGAATATTTATCAGTAAAGAGCAACATGGAAGGTATGTACAGAAAGCTTGTAACCTGTCAAGAGTCAATCATTGTGAAATGTACCTACAGATGATATTTAAAGAATAATATTTTTATACTGAAAGTATGCTTTGTGGACTTGCAGTAAAAATTGTGCAGTCTCTCTTCAGTTCCAATTCAGGACTTCTGAACAAAACTAAATGGGATATAACCCAATGCCAAAACTAGCCACAGCAATCTCACCATTCTAAGGATCATTGGTTAAAACCTGTATTAATAATACTACAGGGATTATTTCAAAAATTTACCATATATAATCGATCCTAAGCTGAATTTTTTTGGTAAAAAAGTGACTCCAAGAGCAAGGTCCGTTTATCAACATGCCGACATTATTGTTGTAGATCAGGGGATGGTAAACTTCAGTTCCCAGCCCATCAGGATAAGCCGCTGGCACACCAGGACGTTTTGTGTACCGTGAGAGGCCCACACTGCTTTCTGCAGCTCCCATTGTCCGGGAATGGCAAACAGCAGCCACTGGGAGCTGAAGCATTCTATGCATGCAGATGCTCCAAGTACACAAAACACCCTGGCATGCCAGTGGCTTACCCTGATGAGCCAGGAATTAAAGTTTGCCAATCGCTGAAATACAGAGTTGGCTTATGAAAAAGTCGTAGAGTTTTGCCATTTTTGCCTATTTATCGTGGGGGAGTCAGCTTGCAAAGTAACAGATTAATGAACAAGTATATATGATCATTTATATTTCATTGTTCATGTTGAATATCTCCCCTTCCCTCACCCATTTTACTCATTTGGGACACTGAAAATAAATTATCCACCTTCCCCTTTTCAGCCTTTCTAATACTAGTTCAACAGCTACAATGTGTGGGTTGTAGATAATACAGGTGACTTAAATGCCAATCAGAAAGTGGCTTTTACTAGAAAAATGTATGGACATTTTTTTATTGATCTTCGGTTCTCTAAAACCCAGAGCAAGAGTTATTGAGAACGGTCACAAATGTCATAAGTGACAGGTGAACACTAGCCTATGTTTCTAGATAGGATAAAAATTAGAGTCCCAGTATTCAACAGCCAGCTTGTCAGCCCCATTAATGCTGGTGGATGGAGTCTCTCTTCATTATTTACTTGATAGGAAGAACTGGAGATCAGAATAGATGCCTGCTTCTCTTTGTCAACTCTAACAAGTTTCAGCTCAGGTTTCCTTCACACCTGAGGATACCGGTTTGGGATGCTTCTCTTTCTAACCAACATGCTTCCCTAATTTAAAACAGATCCCACAGAGGAAAGCCCAGTCACTGGAAAGCATCAGGAGACAAAACAGCAGTTGTTGTTTTTTAATTGTGCAGAAGAGCATCATGTCTTGGTGCTTCAGACCTCAGTGATGCAGGAGATAAAAACGTTTCTCAGCAGTGTTCACAAACACTGCCCGTTTCCGTATGAGTCTACGTGCTACACTGTAACATGCTTCTTCCCACTGCTGGGTTCAATAATATCAAATACATCAATAAAACCAAAGCCACACAAAGTAAGATATCAGCGGCAAAAGAAAGCAAGAGCTACAAAAGATGGAGTGGGTGTCTTCAAAAATACTACCCAAGAAGGCTATGGCCATAAGGATTTTAGTCACCTGTGTGATCATGGGGATGAAGAAGCCCTACAGCCATGCCCACAATTTTGCCTAACTTAAGCAAGGGAATTAGACCGGGCTCATTCTCCCTGCCGTTGACCTATTTGCTGACCAGAGAAACCTCCGAGGAAGAGGGAGCTGTTTCCCGCTTCCACAAGCCAGCTCTTGGCTTTACTGGTCAGGAAGGCAGAGCTGAAGTAAGGATGTTTAATCTAAATGTATCAACTAATCGAACAGTCGATGCAATTTACATCGACTATTCCATTCGTCGATAAGGGCACCTCCGCTTTTGAAATGTACCAAGAACTTTGCTGGCTCTTGTTACACTTCAAAGGCGGAAGTGCCACAGGGAGCACAGGACCAGCGGGGGACTCAAGACGACGGCTTGAGTCCCCCGCTGGCCCCGTGCTCCCCGCACGCTTTGCTTTTGAAATGTACAAGAACCCCGCTCTTGTTCCATTTCAAAGGCGGAAGTGCCACCAGTTCCCTGCTGCACGCCTCCCCCCCTCAGAGACAGTGCTAGGGAGAAACGGCTTTTAAGTCGACTCCCGCTCCCCCCTTTGCTGCCTCTCTCTGACAGAGGCAGCCCGGGGGGGGGGGGGGGCAGGGAGGAGAAGAGTGACTAGTCAAGTTGACTAACCAATAAACACATGCTTATCGCATAGTTGACTACTTGCTTACATCCCTAAGCTGAAGCCTTGCTCGGTGAGCTGGACTGCTCCTCTAACCCACCCTGCTGTTCAAGCTGGTGAGGAAGGTGCAATGGGCAGCCCCTGCCACAGACTCCAGAGCTCACACCATTCTGCTCTTCACCTCCATTTCCATGCAGCAGCTGGAGAAATAAATCAGAAGATCAGCTGATCCCACAATCTCAGAACTGAAGGCGTTTTACCAAGACTCCAATTCATTTATTCTCAACCACCTCCAAAATCAACATGGGAGACGCTAATGCAAGCAAGGACTGACGACCCTGGGAAGGAAGTTGTGAGAAGAACTAGGATTGCAGCTTTAGAAGCAATGACTTTCACCTACTCTCTGTGGCTCACATAAGCCCTACCACCAGGAGACCACAAGACGACACCAGGGGGAAAAGGAAAGTTCCATGAGGTGCGCCTTTAAGAGAATGCCCTCTGAATTTTCTTATCTGCTTGTTTTGTTTCCCCTCTCTTCCCCCACACACAACAAGCAGCAGCAAAACCAGCTGGCCTCTGGCTCTGTAGTTCCCTACGATGCTGCTCTACTGACTCCCCATCAGCACAATCTTCATGTGTCACATCCATGCACAGGGATCATGACAATTCACCACCCCAGAAGCAAAACCTTTCTTGCAATAATGAAAACTGAATGACATTCCCCCTGGCCGGGTAAGATTGGCGAGACTCGGCGGGTGCAGGAATATATTTTATTGACCGGCTTCTGCTGGGGAAAGAGATGAGCTTTTGACCTTCACAGAGCTCTTCCGGGTGAGATTGGGCAGGCAGCTGTCTAATAAGAGATGCAAGGAGGGTCTCTAAAGGCACCCTGAAGAAAATACCATGTCATCATGCTGCAGACCCAGAGAGGAGATCTTTGGAGACCAGTAAGATGCATTAAACCAGCAAATCTTCCCTAGTCGCCACACTAGCCAGTGCTTAGAGACATTTGGGAAAGCTCCGGTTGGCAGGACAAGGGGGCACGGTAGCTGTTTTTCGTTGCCTCCCTTTTGGGTGGCTTTTCCGCATCACTTGAGTGAATGGAACCCAGCAGAGGACAGGGAGCGTGTGCCTCTCCCTACTCACCACTTACTCAGAACATCCCTCTGCCTTGGCACTTAATTTCCAAAACCCTCTCCCACACATACCACGTGATGTCACTGAACGACTGGGTGCCGCGCAGATGAACACCACAGCCGCAGGCATCTGGGAGGAAAAAAAGAATGGGATGAAAAATTACATTTAAAAAACCTGCATTTTCTCCTCATTTTTTAAAATCAAGACCCCCTTAATGGTATCAAGCTGCCGCAAATAGTATGCAGCTGGAATGTGAGCAGCTTTATTGCTTTTCTTTTTATTCAATCAAAATGTGGAATGTCATTCACAATATCATTATTCCTGAATCATGAAGATATTTAAATGGATTATTGGTGTTATTACTTCTAAAGATACCCAAAATGAGTTAACTCCATCTTCTCATCAAACTCATTTTTGTTTTCACTGACTTTCCACTTTCTTCACAGACAAAGAAGAGCACACGGAACACCCTCCTCCCCACACACACACAGAACTGCTAACGAGAGGTTAGAAACACTCATTTGTACATTACTAATGTGCTCGTTAAATAAACTTTGTTTTTTCTTCTTCTTCTAGTAATTACTGTAATAATAGTAACTCAGATAAAACTTTGGCACTTTTAACACTGCCATCTTATTTTCATTACCATATTTATTTTGTTTTACCCTCTGAGGCGACTTCCGTGATTGAAAATCAGCTTGACTACAGGTGGCATAAAACTAGAAAGAGTTACCATATGGAGATCCGTATGCTTTGGCACGATATCAGCATACGACAAAACACGGAGATGTGATTTCAGAACCACTGGCTGTCTCGCTGTATTGACTCCTTCTGTTTGACCTCAACTGCTTAAATTTTAGTCCTAGCACTGACATGCTATAAGACCTTGTACACTATCTTAAATGTAAGGCAGCAAATGCTCGGGAGCCAATTTCCACTCCCTGCATTGTGAAAAGTTGAGAATGGGACAGATAAGAGTCAACGCATACGCATTTTTAATTGGGTGCTAATAATTAGCAATACCGCACCCTAAAGAGCAATACTAAGCAAGGCTCAGGAGAGACAGAGCTTTACGCAGCGTGCTGTTCCATGGAAGTCAGTGGAACTATTTTGTCAGTAAGAACCATTTCCATTAACGAGTGCTTGCAGGATCAATCCCTCTCTCTCTCTCTCTCCCCACTAGAATATGGCATCCAAGTCTCCTGTTTCAGGAGTGTGGCTCTGGTGAGCATGTCCAGTGCTTAATCTGTAATGCAAGAGGTACCGGGGATCACAGTATCCAACTTGCACGACTGATATGAGAAACCCAGAGGTCCCAGGGCTATGCACTGTCAAGCCTAGAGGTGCTGGGACTCCACTCTGGCAAGCCATAGCATAAATTAGGCACTCAGGGAGACCCCCCTCATTCAGGCAGGGGGAATACAATTCTGCTTCCCTTCGCTCGTACAACAAGGGTAACAACATTTCATGACCTCCACATGTAATATCACAGTGATTTGTAACCCACCACCAGCCAGAACTGATCACTTGGAGAGCTGCTGGATACCTAGGCAGAGTAGGTGAGTTTGTGTAAATACAGTCTGATCCCGAAGCCTTTCCACCCACCACTGGCTCATCACTAGCTGTCAGGGGAGAGTTCATTCAGACCAGGCTTGCCAATTATAATTTGAAATGATTAATTAGGTCACTGTAGCTAGTTTTTTGTTTGTACTTTTCAAATCTATGACGCTTTCTCAGGCACAAATATTTTCTCATATACTGCAAATGCTTTTAAAGTGCGTATTAATGTATCAAATTTCATATGAATGACTAAATTGGCAACATTGCATGCAACAGGGTAGAGGAGAAGGTTTATTGGGGAAATTCAGGTGTCTGGGAATACTCCTGCAGCAGGGTATGGAAGACTGTAGCACTACAACATAGACTCATAAAGCTCCAGCGAGCAAATAAGCATAACACCCCCTCCACACACACACACACACACTTCATGGATAAAGGCCCAACCCCACACCCTCACCTCCAGGATACCTGCTTTATGGACAAGTGTAAAGGTTAAAAAAAGGGTTCAGTCAATAATGGAGAGTAAGCATGTGGGGAGACATGGGCTTCAGCTCACCTTTTTCATGCTAACGAAATGCATAACTAAAACCTCTCCTTAGGCCTCCTAGTACAGGACAGCTATAATCGGGGGCCGGCAGCCCCTGCCAGCAGCCCTACCCCCAGGGAATCAGCTGAGCAAAATAGTCAAGTCTTGCCCTTATACATAAGCTTTATACTGCAGAGCCCGCAGCTATAAATTTTAGCCGTTACACGGTTACAACTTTTAAATAATTTGTTTACATCCCTACTATACAGCAGCGCTTTCAGTATCAACCATTCAGTGGTGGGCCCCTACTGGCATTGACAATAATTGGTGTCATCTGTGCAAGTGGAATATTTTGAATATTTGCTTGCTAAAAACTGGACTTAGAATATGATTTCATGTTGCATATGCCACAGAGCCACCAGATGATAACTTCAGTCACTAATGACCAATAACAAATCTGAATCACTGATGTGGATTTCAAAGGTTCTACAACCCATTTCCAATCTTGGGAGTCATTGTGGGGCCCGACGAGATCATTTTCAAAGGTATATTTTAAAGCAGTCAAGGAAGTGCTCATTGTCGGACACACCATAGCAAGCCATCAATCATATAGCTGGGAAAAAGCAGTAACAAAACCTAGAGACAATCTGGGATTTTCATACCCATTCTATTGAGCAGGGGTGGGGAACATTACTTGCCTGGATCCAGCCCTCGAGGCTCAGCCCCCGCTCCCTGCCTTGGGGAGCCAGTGCTGGCTCCCCAGATCCCGTCCACTGCTCCACAATGGTGCTGGAGCACACAAAATCAACTAAGCTGGGCCCCCCTAGGCTCTGGTGTGTGAGGGGAATGTGGGGAGTGTCTTTCTGCTTCTCAGTCAGGCAACACATCAGTGAGGGTTTTTTGTATGCGGCCCTCAACTGTTTTTTCTGTGGGTCAGTGGCCCCTGACCCAAAAAAGGTTCCCCGCCCCTGCTCTAGAGGAAAAGTTGAGACAATAGAGGGCTATAGTATGGAGCCTGCTTCCATTTGTGTGTAGCAGACAGTTCAGTTTCTGAGGCAACAGACAGACAGACTACCACAGGGGAGTAAGAGGAAACCATGAGCCCGGATTGGTCAGCAGGAGCTGCAGAAGAGAAGACGCCTGTATCAAAAGGCAAGACTGTATAAAGGGACAGAAAGGAGGCTGGAATTAAAAGATCCTAAGTGCAATGGGAAGTAGCTGTTTCTCCTATTCATTTGTTGTGTCTTGTCATTAATTTTGATACAAATTCTCTAGAGTAATTTTACTAAATGTTTGGTCAGTATCTAGCATAATTTGCCTGTGACCTCTGACTGGGGTCTCCAGGCATTACTGTAGTACAACTCTCCCCCCGGGGCTCTCAATCCCCAATTTATGGTAATAATTAACTTCCTGTGGGGTGTGGGATATTGCTTGTATGACGGACTCTGTCCAAGCAGACTTTTTTGCCCAGGAATACAAGACAGGGAAAACCAAAAGAGGCATTAAGTTCACTTAGCAAGGTTTAACACATCAACGCTTTTTTGTGCATATTGCTTTAATCTTAAACAGATGTTTCACAAGAACCTTTTTCAGAGCTCAAAAACTTTCAAACAAAACTCCGCCTCAGATCCCTTGACTTTTATCAGTGAGAAAGTGCAGAAAGAAGGGCAAGACTTCACTTCATAATGATCAAAACCTGATCTCCATCTTCTTTTATAATGTTAAATGTAAAGGTAACTAACACACACTCCTCCAGAAAAAACAAACTAGAAAGATAACAGAACAGCCTTCTGGATCAATGTTCTGTTGTTTAAGAAAGGGAATTTAAAAAAAAAAAAAAATTGTGCTTTAATTTCCTTTTCAAGCAGTTGGTTCAACCTCACCTAGATTTCAATGATATCTCAAGTGCTTATTAATTTTGTCCTGGTGCTAACACACAGAGAACAACAACAAAAAAAGACAGTGCCCAGGTTCAAAGACTGAAGTTACAAAGGGAAACCAAAGTAGTTATATGGACGGGACACTGAGTTGTGACCTAATTTAATTTGCCACAAGGAGATGTATTCAGAAATTCCAGCTAATGGTAAAAAGGAAGAAAAAATGAAAGCACAAATGCTCAAAAAATCAAGGTATTAAAATCTATGAAAGTTTAGCAAAATCACCTTCACACAAAAGGGTAACGAGTGTACGGAGGAAATCACTAAGAAAGGTCATTGTGCCAAGAAGTATTTTGCAGAAAATCAATTTAACAGTGTGTTAAAAGGATTACAGTGGCTGGGGTGAAAGAAGACAAAACAAAGCGAGAGAGATAATACACACAGACCTTCCAGAACTCCCCTGATTTAAGAAATCGCTTCATATCCTAAAATGAAGTCAGTAACATCACACATTCCTGTCTGCACACAGTCTGACTAAAAGGGCCAGGAACAAGTAATTTGGAACCCTGCAACTTTTCCAGTCATCACCTTTTATAACAGGAAGGCATGGGTGAGGAAGAAACTGACACCATACCATCTGAATGGGATTGCTAGGCCTTGGTCCAGCACCTCTAGGACCTTTGTCCAGGACCGCTAGGGCCCACTTGTCCATCTAGCAGCCTCAACCAATACCAGGGCCACACTGTGCTAGGTTCTTAGGTGATGGGCCTGGAAGAACTTAAAATCTCAACAGAAAAGGGAAATAAAGAGTCAGGAAATAGGTTAAGTAGTTAAGTAACTGGCAGATCTAGGAGAAGAACCCAGGCACCCGGAATCCAAATCCAGTGTCCTAATAACAGGACCATGATGTCTCTTTTGTGGCTACATTATCATTTAGAATTATGTACTCATTCAATAATAAAATAATAATAATGTTGTTCTTATACAGCAACTTTCATCCCAAAGAATTACTGCCCATTTATAGCTGTGAGGCATGTTGTAAAGGATTATTAGCCCAAAGAGTTTTCCAGTTTAACTGACGTATACTCTAAAGGAGTCCTTTCAACTTCCAGTGACATGCAGTCTTGCTTCTCCCATGTATTTTAGACAAGGTACTTAGCATAACTCCAAAATCAAGGAATGGAATTATATCAATTTACATCACCTGAGCAATTAACATGGTATGAACTTAGGAAAGTCACTTAACATTCAGTTACTCCATCTGTGAAATAGACCCAATACTGCTTGCTTCTGTCACAGTAGTGCTGCGATGACTATTTAGTTAAAACGTTTGTACTGTGGTTTGAGATCCTCTAAAAGACGACACTATTTAATGGGAAATGATCACTACTATGAACACGGAAAGCTAGCTCTGGTTCAAAGCGGAACAGAAAATCATTAGTACAATGTGACGCAGGGATTTCTTGATGCCATCTGGTAGAGAGCATAAAAGACACGAGGACTACAGACATCTCCTGAGTCTGATATTTACACTGTATGTTCGCCAAAAAGTGTCCCGAAAAGTCTCTAATGAAAGCCTGTGTCATCCTGGTTCAATATGTCTGCACAGGAGATGTCTGAGGAGTTACGAACCTGTACAAAAATTATGTTCTTAAAGCATGTAAGGTGACATCAGACAGGAAGTCTCTCTTTCTGGCTACATGTAAACAAAGTTCTGCAAACTTTACAATGGAAACACATCTACATACTAAGTCTAATGCTAAGGGAAGGCAGCGCTTGTGTTGCCAAAGATTGGCGGTTTCGGTAAGCTGATTCACAACAAGCATAGCCAAGACTCCCTAATGGTAAGGGCAGGTGGTGGTGATCCTGCGTACCCTGGGAAGCCTCACATACAAAACAACAGATCTTTTCAGAGAGCGAACCAGCCACATACTGGAAAAATGGCAAAACGGAGTGTACCAAGAAGACGGAAAGAGCAGCTAACTTTTACACGCCGAACTGCATTGAAAAAGGCTTGGGAATTCTGGGCAATGAATGCAACTTCAACTTGGCAATTAAATAAATAGATTATGAAAGTGAAGCAGTTCTCAGCAACGTAATGTTCTTTTAATAGTTTGCAGAGGGAGCAGAGATGTGATGGTGTGTAATCAGCTGAATAGTGTAATCGTTTTTAATGGTGTCATCATTTCCAGGCTCCCTATACTGTGGTGCTGGGAAATTTCCTGTAATGACTCATTGATAAATAGGACAAAAACAGCATTCCACCACCATGTGCGCATTTAATATGCAACAGCCAACATTTCAATCACTTGCTCCTTTTTTTAAATCTGTCTTACAGCTGGCAAACGGGGAGAAAAGTACAGACGCTCCACTCCTCCAGTAACCCAAGAGCTACATAAATGAGACCTATGGCTTCAATGACAGTTTTCGACAGAAGAACAAACAATGTAGCTATTTTATGCACAGAAAAGTAGCCTGTACTGCAGC
Organism: Rafetus swinhoei; assembly: GCA_019425775.1. Taxonomy (NCBI): domain Eukaryota; kingdom Metazoa; phylum Chordata; order Testudines; family Trionychidae; genus Rafetus; species Rafetus swinhoei. The sequence continues at coordinate 343,196,730 of CM033437.1, read as the reverse complement.
ATAATTTAAAAAAATACATGTTGGTAATAATTTACATTCACACAATTCCCCACAGCAACACGGACAGTCTAAACACATGCCAAAAAAAGCAAGAAAAGCCAGAAAGCTAGAGGCGTGTGGCGCTTGTGTTCTTAAATGACCCATTTGTGCTCTGGCACATTGTAGTAACACTTATTCTATACCTCTGTTTAAATTAATCAGCAGCTTGCTACAGATGGTCAACAGCTGGTGGACTCATGGTTCTGTTCAGAAACTGGCCCAAACCAAACCCTAGATTAGCTCCAGATCTAAATTTTGTGGCTCAGGGATGTCTTTGCCTCTAATGAACACCACCGATTTCTTCATACCACTGAGACAAAGACAGATCATGATGAGACCATCTGAGGATATGTCTTTGTCAAATGATCAATTCCATTTCATTTTGTGAGTGGCATTTATGACTCCAATCTTCATTGCAGGTTCTGGACCCAAACACAAATCAGAGATCACTTAAGGATGCCAGAGTCTTGTTTGTGCCCTATCCATTTGGGCTGCTCTTTGCATGTCCTCTGTGTTAAGGGCTATAGATTTTCCTTCTTTCAGTAGTAGTTGACAGGGATTCTATTGTTAGGTCCCTTTTGTGTGTTCTTCCAGCTTCCCAATGACATCTGCCTGGGCAAATATTCTGGCTCTTTCCTTTACACTTCCATCTCTTTTTCTGGATAACATTACCTAAGATGTGCATGAACTCACTGCATTTATTATAAATTCATTCCACTCAATGCCTAGTGGTTTTCTAAAGCACCGTGGATTAGAGCAGCCATTTTGCAGCAGGCATCTATAGACAGATCATCAGACACTGCAACAGAGCAATCAAGAGCCATCAAAGTCCAGCAACCCTTCTATAGTAAAACAATTTTCACCAAGAGGGCCTTGGAATCTCTACACAGAAGCTGACCAGGGAGGAGAGTGTCATGGAGGGGTACTGAAATCTAGACTTTACAGCACATGAGGAAAACATGGGGTGTTCCTCTAAGTAAGTGACGCTGTGTTACGGCCAGAAACATGATGGCCACTTCAGGAAGGGCTGCCTAGCCTAAGGATTCAGAAAACCTCAGGACTCTCAGAGTGGACGCATCAGACCAGCTGTTATTGGGTTCAGGAGTTTGCTGGTTTTTGTCGCCCAGTTTTGGTGACAAAAAACTTCCACCCATAAGAGAGGCTTTTTTTTTTTCCCTTTTCCCCTTCCTTTATTGTTAACAACCAACCAGTGTACACACTGCTTTTTGTTTTGTCCACAAAACTGGCTTCCACCAGTATCCCACAATGCCTGCCCTGATCACTCTGCTCAGAGTTTTGATCTCTGCTGCCCTGCAGACATGTACCCCTCCCCTTTCAAAGCTCCGAGAAGTATCTGACAGATGAGTGAGCTGCTCCATTTGGGGAACAAACAAACAAAGAATAAATAATTGGAATGCTCCTGTTCTGCCTGGCACTAGGAACACAGCAGTAGGCAGACAGCTGCTGCTGTGGAAGAGGACAGGCTGATGTGCTGCTTTAATATGCCTCAGCACGGAGAGCTCACAGAACTACGCATGATGCTGCTCCCAGCAGCTGAGAAGGCTTTCGGAGAACTTGGAGAAAATCCCAAAATGTGCAAGGATCAGCTCTGCCTTCCCACAACAAGGCACCGTGGGGTACATATCCACCGGGCATTGCTTATACTTGGATGATGGTGCCTAGCGTGGACATGATCTGATCTGTCATCAGAGGGAGCAAGCATGAACATCTTCTGGCAATTGTTGTTTTGTCAACTTTTGGAAGTCAACCTAAGTTTTGTAGACAAATCTTGGAAGTGTAGATTAAGTCTATGTCTAGTAACAAGACAGCCCAAAATGGTTTAAATAGTGCTCCCATCCCTGGCCCACAGTTCACGACACACCTTGCAAAATCTTCAAGAATGCACTGCTTCTGGGAGTAGAGCCAAGAATTGCAGCAAAGATATTCAGCACTTTGTGCAATTAAAACTGGTCAGGACAGTACTCGTGTGACCGGAGAGCAAACCTGAAACCAATTCAACATCACTAGTATGCGTGCAATGAACTGTAGATTTTAAAAATTATTCAATAAAAAAGGAAAAAGTCCCATTGTCTGGCAAAGGCACACTTGAAATGGGGTGCCCACATTACAGAACAAAAGGGAATTCTTATTGGTGTATTTAATGAGGGTCATTCACTCTGGAATCTGTTCATTTACTTGGTCCAAAACAGACAAATCCAGATTTCCTTTCTGATGCAAACTCCGACAATTATTGCTAGCGCAAACTGTTCTGGATAAGGAAGGTCACTTTTTTTTTTCCCTTTTAACTACTGCTTGATCAGGTTTTTGTTTTTTTATAGTGATTTGAGAGTACTGATCTGCAGCCATGCGTCAACGCCAGGTAGCTAATAGTTCTAACGGATCGATATACCACCTATAGCAATGGATTGGCATCTCTGGGCTCTCTACACCAACATCCCACATGTAGATGGGATACAAGCTGTCAAGAACAGTATCCCCGATGATGCCACGGCACAACTGGTAGCCAAGCTCTGTGACTTTATCCTCACCCACAACTATTTCAGATTTGGGGACAATTTATACCTTCAAACCAGTGGCACCGCTATGGATACCCGCATCACCCCACAATATGCCAACATTTTTATGGCTGACCTGGAACAACGCTTCATCAGCTCTCGCCCACTAGCGCCCCTCCTCTACTGAAGCTACACTGATGACATCATCATCTGGACCCATGGGAAGGAGGCTCTGGAAGAATTCCACCATGATTTCAACAGTTTCCACCCCACCATCAACCTCAGCCTGGAACAGTCTACACAAGAGATCCACTTCCTGGACACTACAGTGCGAATAAGTGATGGTCACATAAATGGACTATGCATCTGACGAAGTGGGTCTTTGCCCACAAAAGCTTATGCTTCAATAAATCTGTTAGTCTATAAGGTGCCACAGGACTTCTTGTTGTTTATTCAGACTCAGACTAACACGGCTACCCCTCTGATACTTGATCTTTGGCTGTGGTTCCCAACTGCCGGGCTGCGGACTGCTGCCGGGCCACGACCTGCTGGTTGCTGGGCCATGGCAGCTGCCGAACCTCAAGCCAGCTGTTCACACCACAGCTCCCAGAGCTGAGCCGCTAAGTCAGGCATGGCAGGAGGAGGCAGAGTAGGAGGTGCCTTCCTCCCTCATCCATGCTTCAGGAGAGAGGGGGCACACAGGAGAAGGGAGCGCGCGTGCCGCCAACAGTCACTCCCCCTGCCCGCACAGCTGCTTTTGGCGGCAACAGTAGGGCTGAGGCAGCTGCAGGAGGAGGAGGAGGAGGCGGTGCCCTCCTCCCCGTCTCAGTAATGGTGGCCAGCTGGGGCTCCATGCTCTGCCCACACAGCTGCTTTTGCCAGCGGCGGTGCTGAGTCAGCAGCAGGAGGAGGCACCTCCCTCCCGCCTCCTCCCCTCAGTAACGGTGGCCCAGCTGGGGCTCGGTGCTCCCCCCCCCACCCATGGGGGTGCAAGATCCAATAGGGAGGGAGGGGACATGAAGGTGGAGAGAGCGCACACGCCACCAACGGCTGCTCCCCCTTTCTGTGGGGCCATTACAGCCACGCTCCCTTGGGGGGGCAGCCTTGCTCTGGGGAGTGTTGGAATGAGGGAGGACAAAAAGGGTGCTGAGTGAGGGTGTGGTGGGGTGACAGGGCAAGAGGGTATTGGCATGGGCTATAGAGGTCAGAGGTTAAAGGGCATGGGTCGTAGGGTTGGAATCAAAGGGTGTTAGGCACTGGAGAGTAAGGGGCTGGGTTGGGGCTAGGCAGTCAGGTAACATTCATAGAATCATAGAGCTGGAAGAGACCCCAGAAGGCCATCAAGTCCAGCCCCCTGCTCCAGGCAGGACCAATCCCAACTAAATCAACCCAGCCAGGGCTTGGTCAAGCCGAGACAAACACCTCTAGGGATGGAGACTCCACTACTTCCCTAGGTAACCCATTCCAGTGCTTCACTACCCTCCTAGTGAAATAGTTTTTCCTAATATCCAACCTGGACCTTTCCCACATATAACGAATATGCAAATAACATGTTACCTGTCCACCAAAGGTTTGTGAATGGGTTTGCTGGTCCCCGGCATAAAAAAGGTTGGGAACTTGTCTCTTTGCAGGCTTACATTGAAAGAAATAATAAAGCAATGTAAAACGTATAACAGCAATTAATTGCTTCAAAGGGCACGTGGTCCATCTGTGGAATTCATGGCGACAAGAGGTCAGGGAGTCAAATGCTTGTTCTGGATTCTACAGGATGTTGGACAATTTTATGACCAATAATAATAGTTAATAACAATGCTTAGCACTTACATGATGCTTTCAATTGTCCAACTATTTTACCAACCTTTGTAGTTACACATTCATATTAAGCTTGCGGGTGTTAAATGGTTGCTGGAGGGATCAGGAAGGACACAACGTATGAGCGCACACACGTGCACAAAGGTCATTTTGCCTTTTGCAAAAGGGGTGCTAATTGCTCTCAAAACACCTGCTGCTCCAGGGAAGACGGCTGATCCAGGGGGTAAAGGTATTCACCTCCAGGGAGTATCATTCACCTCTGTGGAATGCCTCTCTCACAGGGTTAACTCAGGCTGGAACACACCACCAGCCTTGCCTGGCTATAAGTAGCCACACTGCAAAGCCATACCTGAGCAAGCGTCCTCACCCATGCAGCATTCACCTTAGTCACTAGGAATTTTGGGAGCACATCCCGTGTGTTTCTGCGCTAAGCGAAGCCTCACTGTGGGAATGTCTACACTTGGAGCTGGAGTGCAAATTCCAGGTGAAGACGATATTCGCTCTAATTGAGCTTGAGTGCTATGAACAGAGTACTGCCATACTAGTGCAAATAGCAGGAGGGGTAGTCACACTGAGTGTACATCTCTCCGAGTCACTAGGTATATCATCAGGGCAGCTAACATCTGCCACCCCATCCACTGTTCTATTTTTAGCCTGCTACCTCAGTCAGAGCTAGGGGGAGTACATATCCTCCTCCAGCCGCAAGTGGAGACATGCCCTATGATTCTTTCCAATGTAACAAGGGAAAACCTGTGTATCTGCACACACTAGCAGAATTCTGAGAAGGCACTGGATGACTCCCAGCCTGTGAGCAGTTTAGCCTGTGTGTTCACTGAGAAGTGGAGGAGTTACCAGTCCACATGTAAAAAGCACCTGAACTCTAAACCACACTCTCAACAGGGCTTGGTTTAAAGCCTGGACTACTCAGGTGAGATGGGTTTGTGTGAGGGCAGAATGGGGGTTGAGGAAACACCTAAGATCACATCTTCACTGCCCAGAAGATCGACACTGTGGCGGTCGATTCTCCAGAGATCAATTTAGTGGGTCTAGTGAAGACCAGCTAAATCGAACGCTGAGGGCACCCACGTCAACGCTAGAATTCCTACTCCTTACAAGAAGTAAGGGAAGTCGACAGGAGTGTTTCTCCTGTTGACCTCTCATTGGGAGGATGGCACCGGAACTCGGTTTAAAGTACGTTTTTTACATAGCTGGAATTGCGTACCTTAAACGGGCCTTCCCCTGTAGTGTGGACCTGGCCTGAGTAAGAGCAGAGCTAACTCTGCAGTGGCTAGAGGAGATACTGTCTGGGCTCAGGAGACCGTGTTCCAAACAGGAGAGCTCACATTCCCTTCAGGATAATTCTCCCCCTTCCTTACTCTCGCCATTTTTCTCAGATGCCAGTGATACTTTTTCTCCTTAGCAGAGCCTAACAAAAATAACGCAGAAGACTGGTTTTAAAATGTCTCTGCTCAGGTGTGTTTAAAGCAGGTGCTTAAATGTTAAAATAACATAAGCAGGGTGTCTACTTATGTGTTAATGTAATTCAATACTGTGAAGTTTAAAACCAGCAGAGAAAATACTTGGAAGCCCTTGATTAAGGCCTGCATTAAACCATCAGCCGCCGTCAAAAACCCAGCTGATGAGTAGCTATTTGGCCACACACAGAGCTGTGATTTCCATCCACTTTAATAATCAGCCATTTCAGATTTGCTGCTAATATGACATGGATGAATGGGAATGATGCTAATGTGACACTGATGAACCAGAATGACAGTTCAGGCTTGATTAAAATTAGCCGAGGTTCCTCAGCACAGGACAAAACACAAGCTTGGAACACAACTCTCAGTACAAGAAATACTTTTGAAGCAAAAAGGAGTCAAGAACAACATGTTTTTGAACTAAGTGCAAAGAAAACCAATTAAATTCTTCTCTTCCTCGCCTCTTTTATTATCGTCACAGCGAACACTGTCAACTTCTATACAGCCTTCCGTGAAATTCTGGACACCCACAGTATATCAGTGCAGTAATCAAAGACAAGTTTAAAGGTTAAGGCTTACTCATTATTATTTATTGTTTTATTGTGGCAGATTCCACATGTTCCAAATTGGATCAAGGCCTCACTGAACACATAAAGAAAAGGCAGAGTAGGGAGAAAATGCTGGTATCCAGATGCTAACAAATGGCTCCCTCAAAAATGGTCAACTTTGGTAAATGAGAGAGAGCATTCCTAGAATGAAACCCGGTTCTCTCCAACAGTCTCATCCCCACACTACCCTGCCCCATGCTCCACACCAAAATCCACCAGTTTCACATTTCCCATTCCCCTTCTCCCCATCAAATCCATCAAGCCGCCTCCTACTTTCTCAATCCAACATGCTTCCAACACCTCACAGAAGTTCCCCGAGATTGATCCTTACAGGGGAACCCGGTGCTTTAACCTTCTTGTTAGTAGCGTGCCTGGTACTAGCCAACAGCCACTAATCCTACTCTGAATTTCACCCACGAAAAGAAAAAAATACACACTTCACAGACTCAAAAGCTCGGTGATCCTACCATGGCTGTCCTTAAGATAACAAGACTTTCATTTGAGGGTCTCAAAGATTCATTAAGCTTCACAGCACATGCTGCTATTTTGCAAAGGTGTCAACTAAGGCACAAAGACATGCAAGTCCAAGTTGAAACTTGGAAGTCTTTAAATTTCGACACTTAATAAAGCATCTGATTTTCATCGGTATTAAAGTTTGATAGCACCCAGTGATTTCCCTGAACTTAGTTACCTAACTTTAGGAATCCTGATTTGAAAATCAGCTGCCTAGATCTCTGCAGGGAGTCCTGGACCACCAAAACGTTAGGGCAGGATCAGAGAACAGAAATTCCACCCCTTTGGCATGCCTCTGCCCTCCGAGGAGCAGCAATACAGGTCATTGAGGTATACTGGACCACTGTAGCTGGTTTCAGGCTGGCTTAGTGGGAAACCCTATTCAAATGGAACTGGAGAGGTTATGGGGCGTTCCATATGCTTTATGAAAATATGCTTATGAATATGAATGACATAACGGGCACATGCTTTATGCGAGATACTTCATGTAACATGTCATTGGAAAGGTTATAAGCTGCTGAATATGATTAGCCCATGTGTATGTATGTAACATTCCTGTATTTAAAGTTAAAACTTGTCCTACTAATGTAGTCATAAGTGAGAGCCATGAAGTAGAGGGGTCTAAAGCTGGTCTAGACCTCTTGTTTGGGAAGGCATGTCACGGAGGGGAAAATAATTCATCAGGGAGTTCCAAATCCCCCAAGATAGATGACGCTGACTCCTGATCCCACGGTGATTCTGACAGTGCCACTGGAGGGAAGTCAAAACCCTAACATGCAAAGGGAAGCAGACTCCTCCCAAAAGTCAGCTCTCCCAATGGACTCAGGACCACTCTCAAAAGGATCTGGGAGAGTGAAGTCCTGAGGAAAAGCAGAGATCTTGGTTCTTACCTGAGCATGAAGGGTCCTGTCTGCATGCTCCGACGGAGCCGCAACAGAATCTGTGCCACAGCCAAGGAAGAGAAAACTGGTATCATGGATAGCCCATGCTGATGACTCTTCGTAGTTGCCAACTGATCCAGGGCTCGTGCTTGGATGGTACTCACTGCCTCCAAATCACAATCCAATGGCAATGGAGCCCTAAACCTGAGGGCTCTCTCATCATTCTCCTGAGACTTAGGACATACTTTGTTTTCTTGGGCTGAGCTTAAAGACTGTGCCAGGGTAGGAAGGGCTAAATCCAACTTCTCTGAAGTGGATTTGGTGGAGGATTTAGTCCATGGTCATGAGACGACACCCAGATCTCTCAACAGGACCCCACTGCGGTATGTGTGTGGGTAAGCTCCCACGCTCCAGAGTCAGATTTTATGGAAGGAAATGAACTCCTTGCTGATTCAGGACAGTGTCAATGATGAGGTTCCTCAGCCTGGGTCCAATTGTGGCCTCATGGACTTTTCCATTAGAGGATTCCTGTGACCAAGTTCATGCACTTCCCAGGCAAGAGAGGGGAATGAACAACAGATACTGCACCTGACACTAAAGAACCTCAAGGAACATTGGCAGTTATTGACCGGGAAGCACACATTTTGAAACCTAGAGTCTGGACACAGTCCAGTCCCCCAAATGAGATACCGGGAGTGGCACAGAGTTCACAAGGCCAAGGAGGCTAACTATAAAACACTGAAACATTAACTTATAAAAACTATTCACAGATGTATAATATACGCTCACAGGTAAAATACTAAAGCTAAAGATTTGAACACAGGAGGTTGCAACCCGGACCACGCAATGGTGAGAAGAAACAGGTTAGTCTCCCAACTTTTTATCTCCTCGGTTGAAGGCACGAGATCAGCAAGGGCAACTGACGCTACTTTCAAAATTCTCCAGTTCTGGGCACATGGATCACTTGTACCCAAAAGGCCATATACGTATCAACCAGCACTTCAAGAAGACTAAGTATTATTTGCTCAGAATTCACATATAGGTAAACAACTGGAGTCTGTTGACAGACAGGCATGAACAAGATGGCAAATTTAGCCAATCAACGAAGCTACTCAGATGCTTGAAATTATGTTTACGTAACTCATGCTTCAGTTACTATTCCTTTGAACAACAGTACTGAGGGTTTCTCTCTCCAGAGGAATCAAGGAGCTGTCTGCTGGCTCCAGCTAGTCCAGGACTAGTAGGGAAAAAGGGAAAACACCACCAACACTTGGAGCATTCTCAGTAAAGCATCTCCACGGATCAGGACCAATTCCAGTCCAGGTGGGAAAAGGGGTAAAGTGGGGGAATCCAACTCTTCAGTTAGCCAGACTGAGAGGGAAATAGCCATACTGCAGGGGGGCTAAAGATCTTGACCCCAATGTTCAGTGAGGGATTCCCGATAAGCAACTGTTGACATTAGATGTTGAAGAATATGGCATTGTGTGTTTGTGATGTATTTTTTATGTGGGGGAGGTGGGAAGCTGTTGCTCAAAACTCTTCAGTGAGTTAATTCAACCAGACCCAGAAGGAGTCAGCCATATCAGACAGGCTGTCCAAATTTTCATATTGATCTTCTGTATCATGACAGTGGAACCACCTGTGCATAACATAGTACAGTAAAACTAGTTACATTTGCCTTAAAACCTAAAGCGTCACATGCCCAAAGACTATCCCTTAGCCGGAAAGACAGACACTGGGTCGCCTTGCTGTGGAGTGACCAGGTGACCAGTGGGGGTGCTAAGGCAGCTTCCTGCCTGTCCTGGCATTGCGGGCATGGTACTATACCCCAGAAGCGGACACCAGAAGGCCCAGCTCCTAGGGGAGATGAGTCGCAACCTCTCACACGATAATAAAGCAAAACAAGCCACAAAAATAAAGCCAATCCCATTGCAAACCCATTTGCGCTCGGCAAAGCCTGGAGAGAAACCAGGAACCAGCCAAGGGGTGTTTGGCACCACAGCTTGGGGTGGGGGCAGCCTGTGGAGCTGGACTTGTTGCTGGCCACTTCCAAGGTGCAGTGCAGCCCACTGTACCAGGACAGGCAGGAAGCTGCCTCACCATCCCACTGCTGGGAGATAAGCCTGTGCCCCAACAATCCCCCTGTCCCAACCCTGAGCCCGCTCTCCAACCCAGAAACGCCCCCTGCACATCAAACATCTCACCCCAGCCCCATCCTATAGCCTGCACCCCCTATACCCTACTCGCATGCCCCAGCCCAGAGCCCTCACCCACATACTGAACCCCTCTGCCCCATGCACACCCTGCATCCCAAACTCCTCCCCACTGGCCCCACCTCAGAGCCCACACAGCTAGGTAAAGCCTTCACCCCCCCCCGCCACACCCTCCTTCACCCCAAACTCCTCATCCCTGGAGCCTGCCCTCTAGTCAAAAGCTAACAATTATGCTGGGTCACAGGCATCAACAATTTTCTTCAACTGAGTCATGAGAAAGTTTGAAAGCTACTGCCTTTGCCTCCAGGTGCAGCTACACAGCAAAATTAGCAGCAAGTCTCAGAGCCTAGATCACCCCATGCGGGGTTGAGCTAAAGGGTTACAAATAGCATCATAGCCATTGCCCACTCAGGCTGGAGACTGGGTTCTGAGGCCTGCACCCCTCACTGGGTTTCAAGGCCCAGGCACCAGCCCAAGCAGCAACATCTCCATTGCTATTTTTAGCCCTGCAGCATGAAGCCGAGTCACTTGTCTGTTTGTTTTGCAGTGCAGACGTACCCTCCGTGCAGTTCCAGGGACACGCAAGGTCTGCATTTATAAGGTAATTCCCTTGTTAAAACCCCACACTAACATCACAGAAGGCCTACAATTTATGCATCAGTCAGACCCCGTCTCCCAGAATTACTTTCCAGCGGTGAATTAGCTGAAAAAGCCTGAACCTTCTGAAGTCACATTATTTGTTCCTTTTATAAACAAAATATTATTTCATTTATAACACAATTTCCTAGACTAGCCATGATTAAAATTCCCCCTCCAAAACGAATTTACATCTGAATGATCTCATTACTTCTGAACAAGTCAATTATTGCCTCTAGTGAACAAAATAATTAGACTTGTGCTCGCCATTCTCAGGTTCTTTCTTGGCGGCCTTGGTGCAACGAAGGCCTCAAAATAAAAGTCTAGATAGACCCAGAACAATAAAGACACAAATGCTTACGTAACATGGACGGAAGCAAGCCAAGGCCGCTTTGTTCAGGGTAGGATTTTTCTGGTCTGCTTTGTAAGAAATGCAATAATTATTGGGATCTATAATGAATCGTTTGAATAGTAAGGGGCAGTCAACACCTGCCAGATTTGAAACCTGGGTGCTCAGTCTTTATTGAGATGAGCGCCATATAAGGATCTAGACATATACACTTGTTGCTTCAAAAATGGCAGCAGCCAGCCTCCCATTTCCTCTGAGGTCTACTCTGTGACAAAAGGTCACGAAGAGGGAAGACCAGAGGTGGAAGTAAGGGGATGCGCCCCAGGGTGCAGCTCTAGCAAAAGCTGGAGGAGCTGCAGCAAAAGCCAGCAGGGAGCTGGCAGGGACCCAGGTTGGGATAGGACAGTCCCTGTGAGAAATTTAAGTTACTTTCACCCCGGGGAAGATTGCCTTTAGGAGGCTGGCTAAGGGAGAAAACGTTTCAGTACCCCATAACGCTTTGGGGAAATATTTTATTTCTGGTTTAACCGGTTAACCAGCCTGCCACGTGGCGCCATGGGTAGGGTGCCTTGGGGGCAGCCACTCTGCCCATGGCACAGCATGGTGGGCCTGGCTGGACTGGAGCAACCCCCCACCCGCAGCACAGTGTGGCATGGGTGGGGGAGCCACTCCAGACAGGCCAGGCACTGGTTAACCAGTTACCCCAGTAAGCATGCTGGTAAGGCAGTGCTTATCGGGTAACCGGTTACCCCTTTACATCCTAAGTAACAAAAACATAAAATATTGTAATAATTTGTAACTCACTTCCCCTCTTACCGGCTCCGCACGCTCTCTCTTAGTTCCATTCATTCATTCATTCATTCTCTCTTCACTACAACCTTATGCAGAAGTGCCCCAATTTCATTCAAACAGCAATTTCCATGTTTTGCACTTTAGTGGCATTCCACAGCAGCTGCCTTTTACAACACAGCCCTGTAGATTTTTAGGAACAATCTTTCTCCACAATTTTCAGTCCCAGTGACAGAACATACTAGCTCCCTGTCTATAAGATCGTCTATTGAGTGCTGCAGTCCAGATTACGGAGGTGTGATTTGTGAAGCACTCTAAAGCGTTGTGCTGTGTCTCATGCAGACCCTTCAGGTGCAAACTGAAAAGTTTCTAGTTCATTTTATGATTGTCCTGTTTGTAATGTGACTGCATGAATGCGAACTAGGTATGGGTTGGGTTGGACCTCCACCACCTGATCGGTCCTGTACAAGGGACTTTGTTGGACCAGGGATGGCCTGTTCTGGTCCCTCTGCTGCTGACCTCGGGGATCTCTGGGCTCAGTCCCTTCACAGCTGCCGATCCCACTGTGAGCCCTGGCCCCTGGTCCATGAGGGGAGTCAGTTTAAAAACCAGCTCCCCGTTGCCCCTCACTGCTGCCTCTGATACAGAGGCAGTCTGAGCTCTCAGACCCAGAGTGAGCCGGAACCGAGCCAGGCTGCCTGCCCGCCTGCTCCAAATACACTTTAAATGCAGAGCTGCAGCGGGGGTAGGTCCCAGTCCCAGGGCAAGCTAGGATTGAGCCGGGCTGCTAACCAGTCTGGCGGAGGGGAAGGAAATGCATGTAGCCTATAGCATTAACCGATCAGCTTTTGTTAATTAATCTACTATACTGTTACACCCCTGATCTGCATTCTTCTACAACATTCTACTTTCTTCTACAACAAAAATCTACAGAACGGAGTTAGTTCTCTATACAATTCCTTATATTTTTTTAAAGTAATTTCCACAAAGCCTCAGCATATAGAATTGTACTGTTTTCATCCCTAATAAATTCTACAGAGCTATTCAATAAGGAGTGCTATAATGAAGAACATGCAGAAGCATCACAACAGCATCAAAGCCAGAGAGCTGAAACTTTGGGGACTTACACAGGAAACTCTCCGAAATAATTCCATTGTTGTTACTGACTATTAGCTTTATAAAACCTCTCGATCATTCCACAGAACTTTACCCTTTGAAATTCAGTTGACACCTAGATTGTAAAATATGATCATTCTGATTACCATTCTACTTCCCTTCCCTCCCCCTCCATGCTTCAATTCCAGCATGATTTTAACAGCTAATATATCATGAACCTGTTGTGTCAAAGGTTAATGCTTTATAATATTTGAAAACTGGGATCCCCAGCTGCTTTCAGATCGTATAAATCACCGATTTCCAAGCTCTAGTGGTTCTTGAGATGGCGGTTACTAAAACAGGCTAAAATGGATGTGGGGTGAAAAGAGTCAATATGGTAAATTAGAGTGATGTGAATTTATGGACCAATTTCATGGGACTCACTAGGATTATAAATGAATTTTGTTAGTAATTGCAGTGCACCCATCTTGGTAGCATTTAGGCACCAGATGCCAGTGAAAAGCAGTTCCCAGGTATCCATGGGCATACGGCACTTATTTCTAACGCTTCTGATAAGTGATGTAGCAGACTACGAAAGTGGTATAACTTTTAATACCTGAGTAGGCTCCAATACTGGACTCCACCGCATAAAACGTACTTGACAGGAGACCTAATGCGGAACACCCTAGGAGTGATGCCTCTGTACCAGTTAATTCAAGTGACAGGAGAATAAATTGGAGACCTGCCTGTAAGAAACTAAGTGTACAACTGAAAATCCACTAGTGAACCACCAAACCCTTGGAGAAGGTTTAAAAAAAAAAAAAAAAGGGACTTCTTTGAAAAAACACTAGAGAGATGTTCTGCCACCTGCAGCCAAATTTTTTACAAAGCATGCAACAAGAACAAGAAACCCTAAATATTCAAAGTTGGAAGGGTGGATTAAGTTAGTGCCTCCTTTTATGTATGTACAGAAGAATACTCAAAGCTGAGCCAGAATGAAGCATACTAGTTGTTGTGCATTTACACACACCTTTCCCCTCTTCCCCTGCGCGCACACACCCAAAATGGGTGGCTGCATGTACAGTGGTTAGAGCTGGTACACTGAAAACCAGTTCTTGAGGGTCCTTTTCCCAAGTCTACCATGATCTTCCTGGACGAGACAGTAGGCCTCACTTTTCCTATCTGTAAAACAAAATACCACCAACCATTAGTGTTCCCTTGTAAGCTGAGCACTTAGGCGGCCACCCAAGAGAGACTGAGGTGCCGCCCAGCTGATTAGCAGAGCAGCCACCGCCAGCAGCATGTGTTTCTACTAGCGGTGCACATCCACACGTGCGTCAGAGCACATAAAATTTATTCTGCACATGGATGGAAAAAATAGAGGGCATATTACAACCCATCTCTGTAAAGCACTTGATATCCCTGGGTGAAAGCCAGAAAGTGATTTTCAGTGAAGTTGTGGGAACACTAGAGGATAGGGAAATGTATCATTTAAGATTTGGTATGTAAAACATGTGCCTACTGATCATTTAAACGCTGGGGGAGAAATGCCTAATTCTTCCCTCTGAAAGAGTTCTTGGGGATGTTTAGGATAACAATTCCATACAACTTATAAAGTTAGTTGCGGAGGGGTATAAAAAAACAATGAGAAATGGTGTAGCACCTTGAGACTAACAGCTTTATTAGTGTCTAAGCTTTCATGGGTAAAAGCCACTTGATCAGATGTATTGGAATGGAGTTTATAGAACAATGGGTTTTTATAAGAACATCAAATCAGACACCAGAAATGGTGATGCACATAACACTGTAACCTCTCTGGACATTCAGTAATGGATTTCAAAGTAGCCCTCCTTCTACAAAAGAATTTCAATACCCGACTACAAAGGGAGACAGTTGAACTAGAGTTCATTTGCAAAATAATATCAACGTAGGATTGAATGAAGATTTTAACTCGATAACACACTACACAAAGGCAATTTCCCCTCTCTTGATATCCACATTTCCACATCAACTGCTGTGAATGAGCTACTTTTACCCTGACTTCATTAAACTCGTTTACACAAGTATCCTCTTCCTTTTGTTGTTCTGATATAAACCCACGCCTCTGTACACTCCACTCCAATATATCTGATGAAGTGGGTTTTACCCATGAAAGCTTATGCCCTAATAAATCTATTAGTCTCTAAGGTACCTAAGGACCCCATTGTTTTTATATTTAGTTGCTATAAATCAGTAGTTTTCAACCTGTGGTCCACAGATCCTAGGGAGTCCAGATTATGTCTAACATTTCCAAAGGGGTCTACAGCTCCAAATGAAAAAAAAAAGACTGAAAACCACTCCTGTAAGTGACCCTGAAGGTATGGGCTAGGGATGAGAAACACTGAAAGAAACGGTCTTCTGATTTTACATTGAAAATCTGCAAACTTTGTGTCAGTTAACAAAATGGAGCACCCAACTTTCATGTCAAGCATTTGCAGAGGCAAATGAAATACATATATAAAAGGTCACTAAAAAAACAACCACCAAATGTCCAATTCTCTGATGTTTGGATAATGTTATGTAGCCCACGTCAATGACTGCCTGCAAGGGAAACAACATTATGATGCGTGTACTTGAGCATTCATGGTGCATTAAGACAACATATTAGAGAAAAGTAATAAAACAATGTGATTTTCATTTCTCAGCTGGGTGATCCCTTGTCAAGATTATCAACTGGGTGATGTGACCAGTATAGTTAGAGAAACAGGGGATGAAAGTTCTTCCTTTAAAGGGACACAGTCAAATTGAAATCAAAGTACTGTTCAAGTAAAGGGAAGATTATTATAAATGAAAGATTAGAAGAAAAGCTTTATTTTTTCCCCCCTCACACCAGTTTCTTTCTTTTGTGCATCTGAATGGAATTTCAGTTTCACTCTCGTTGATGGTGAGTTGCACTTCCTGTCTCTTGCACTAGTGTAAATGGCAGATACAGGGTATCCTAGGTGTGCACGGCAAAGTATTGTGTTCCCTGTCTGTTAATTTTTAATTAACTCATCTCAGAAAGGAACATGAGGCGCAAAGTCATTTTAGCCCTGTGGACGGGTGATACAGCAATGCTGACAACACCAGATGGCAATCCCCTCAGAAAACATGCCAATACAAATAGATCAGAAGTGTCCAGAAGACCACATGCAAACAATAAGGAAAGTCCAAGCAAACACATATGGTCATAGTCCTCTTCGAATCTAGAAATATATGCTAGCCCGGCCCAAAACCAAAAATCCCTGCTGTTCTTACTCTGATTTTTCATAAAGACCTGGAAAGCAGCTAAGGGGGGGCATGCTCTCACCGGGGGAAATAATTTTCCATATCTGATTTAATCTGAAAAAACGTTAACTTAATGACAGCAGCTGTGCTAAGAAAGCAGAGGACATCGCTGAAATAACAGATCAGCCTTATAGCCACATTCATTTACTGTCCATATACTGCTGAATGCATAGGTGAGCCTGTATTCACAAGAAGCTGAAAAGCCACGATTATTTTAAGTAGCGAATTTCAGCACATTAGCTTTTGGAGTTTCCATCTTGAGAGGCCTATTAACGGATGACCTGAGTTGCAGAAAATGCTGAGCTTCAGTCTATTTAAGTGATTTAAAAACAAGGCAACAAATTACTCGTCATGTTTAAGAAAATCTATTTCACTAGGAGGGTGGTGAAGCACTTGAAAGGGTTACGTAGGGAGGTGGGGGAATCTCCATCCCTGGAGGTTTTTAAGCCTTGGCTGGACAAAGCGCGGGCTGGGATGATTTAGTTGGGATCAGTCCTGCTTTGGGCAGGGGGTTGGACTCGATGACCTCCTGAGGTCTCTTCCGGCCCTAGGAGTCTATGATTCTATGCTGGAAAACGTTAGGCAGAGCATTTTAATGATCAAACAAAAATAGGTGGAACGAGGACAGACCTTTTTGGAGAAAGAAGATTTAATAGATGACAACCTCCACCTATTCCTTCCAATGTTCATCATACCTGGAGCTCTGCTACATAAGAAGCTACAAAATGCAAGGTTGCTATTACTTCGGAAGGAACTCCTCAAATCAAGGAAAGTCCCAAAACAGATGATTTGATTCATTCTTGTTTTTTGACTACTTAAAGCAAAGATGAAAGGGTTTTTTCCACTATAAGAGAAAGAAAATATTCTAAGAGCTTACATAAAGTCAAGGAAAGCTGGAAGAATTCAACTTTCAGAGTGGCAGCAGTCCAAAAGGAGAAATGGCACCAAAAGGGAATTTCTGGAGATGTGGAAGAACACATTTTGTTCAACACCTATATTTGAAAACTCCTGTTATTCGTACACCAAGAGTAAAAATTAATCAAGCACTCAATTCCAAGAGACAACGTCTCTATTTATGCTCTGATCCAGTACTAGAGATATACTGAGAAGTCTCAGCTCATTCATGTTCCATGAAGGTGAGACCAACACAGGGTCTACAATTTGAACTTTTTACACCTCTACGACATCCAGAGCTGGGATTGGTAGAGCATCACAACATGTTGCATGGCTTAGGTATTCCCTCACATTCTGCTGAGGTACGGCTGGAAGGATGGAGTGGGTCAGTGGAAATATTTTTCCTCATTATTAAGGCATGGTTATTTACTTGATCAATAGATCTAGTTTCTTTGCCCTAAGTACTTGCTGCTAAAAGTCAAGACAGGTGCTCAGAGAGAAAAACTCAGTCCTACTAGACTGAGAAATAAGCACGTGTATATAAACTAGAAAACAAATAATGAAATAAAACACCGAGTATTTCCTGTCTACAACTATAGACAGCTTCTGAGTGTTTCCTATTCTGTTGCTATTCATTATTTCTTGTATGGCATTATCCACCTTACTGCTTATACCCACTTGGTTGGTCTGCACTTTACTGCATATTCCCTAATGCTCTTCCTAACATTCACTTTGCTTTAGCCAAGAAGTTTTGAATCAATCTGCTCCAAGTTCTTTTCACATCCTGGGCCAGTTTTCAGAAATTTAGGATGGATATCACCCGACCTCAATATTTTCAGCAGTCTCAACTTCCTGGCTCCCCTGATTTCTGAATCTGGGCAAGCTAGATTTCTGCCACTTACTTTTCCCCCTTTTCTCAACTTGAAAATCTAATCTCTGTGTTCTGGCATCTGTCTACACTATCCCTTGATTAATGTTGTGATGCATATTTAGAAGTAAAAGCGGCGAGGAGTCCTGTGGCACCTTATAGACTAACCGAAGGAAGAACACATTCAGACTAACACGGCTACCCCTCTGATACTTGACACTTCGGTTAGTCTATAAGGTGCCACAGGACTCCTCGCCGCTTTTGCAGATTCAGACTCACACGGCTACCCCTCTGATATTTAGAAGTAAACACACATTCTCTGGGTGCCATCAGTAAAGTCAAGTTAACTCAACATCATAGTTGAGACTTGAAAAGACAAGTGAAAGACCCACCATGCTTTTCCGGAGCAATGTGTCAGTCTTGGTCTATTTTTTCCAAAAAGTAAATAAAATGTAAATTTAATCCATTTGGGGGGCTCCTAAGGGGCCCCATACGTCTACAGAAAAGTCTAGACCTTACCAGGAATTGCTGGCAATGAGCCATATTATGCCATCAGTTTAGTCAGGAGAACCCCCCGTCTGGTTTCAGAGGGTGCTTCTGCTCACCAATCCCAGTATGTTAAGGCCTTAGGTGATCCACAGGGGGTTTAGCCACAATAGTAACTGCCTGGCTGCCTGTTAGCATTAATTCTGGTGGTGGCAGTGGCAGGTGAAGGAAAGGGAGAAGGAGTGAGATCTTGAAAAGCAACCTACCTTACTTTCAAAATAGATGTGGATTTGCAAGAGAGTATGGGGGGGGGGGGGGGGCGGGAAGGTACCAGGTCAAACTGCAGGTACAGTAAGCAATATATTGAAGATGGAAAGAGTTCACTGAGAGGCACCATGTACTGGAAAGAGGACAACTCTGATAACTGCCGTGTCAGAGGCCTGGGTTGGCAACTAGTGGAGTGCTTGCCTGCTTCTCCTGCACTCCATTTGCAGGTGCTTAAGTGTCCTGCTGGCAGCCCTGATGTCAAGGGAACCATATGTTACACTTGGAAGTGAAGCATCTGATCCTCCACTCCAGAAGTTTTGTCACCGACTGCAGAGGGATCGGGGTCAGATCATGACTGAAACAAGTCCAACTGTGAAGAATTCCAGGTAGCATCATGCCCATGTGGATACATGGAGTTCTGCCGCTTGGTATGTTACCTGTTTGCCACTACATCATGTCCAGCACTTGTGCTGGGAACGACTTTCAAAAACATTACTCAGACTTTCCAGACCAAATGTGTTTTGATAGGTTAAAGACATCTCACTAAGAGACAAAGCCCATGTCTGGTTAGTGAAGCAATTTCCAAAATAGGGATTTAATAACCTAACATATCCACCCCCTTCCCAGCCCAACCCATAAAAATCCTGACACGTTTCCTATGCTGTGAAAAGCACCATTATCCAGAAGCTGAAAGGAATTTAAGCAAATATTTAACCACCAAATTTATCTGTGAGCTAAGAAGCATGAACAGTTTGATCCCACAAGGACAATTTTTTAAAGTTATAAACTCTTGAAAATAGAAGCTAGTAATGACAGCACCTCTTCAACCAGAACTTCAGCATGGCTAGCACATTACTCCATTTTTTTTAAAGCAAAGTATATTAAACAGCCCTCAGTATCTCATACAGCTAGACCCCCAGTGGCTTCCAGAGTAACCCCCATATCCTCATCTGTCTGAATTAACCGGCATTCATCAGAAACTCACCTGAAAATTAGTCACTCTTCACTTTTACGTTTATCCCTCTTTAAACTCTTGGCTCCATTCTGCAGTCTTGCTGGCCATCCCTTGGACATGGCATAGTATGCATTTAGGGGGAGATTGTTCCAAAGGACAGTTGAGTACCCACTGAAAGCTGTGGGAGCTGGGCACGCCTAACACCCTTTGTGCCTTTGAACATCAACCCCCTTACCACAGAGGGAAGGGTTAAAACCAAAAGCTCAGTTCCACACCTCTTTGAATTTCAGAGGCAGGATGTTCATCTCCCAACTGACTCTCATCTAGCCATTTCAGCTCCACATCATGTCTTTCCTCTTTTCCATTCAGTTCCATGTACCTAGTCTTTTGCACTGCATGCACAACGGAGGTGTCCTAGCCTCTCTGCTCGCTTTGTAACCTTGATCAGTAGCACAAGTATCACATCTGCTCTAGTGAGATTTCTTCCATGAGGGCGTGCAGGGTAAAGTTTCCTGTAGCACCTGAGATAGGGTACGTCTACACTGCCCCTCATTTCGGATCACAGGGTTATGAATAGCGAAGTGCTATGCTGTAACTCCCCTGCGTGTACACTGCAGGGTCGAAGCAAAGGGTTCCTAGTTCACAATAACGTACTGTTGTTTAAAGAAGGTTATATTAAAGTAAAATCAGGAACTTTTTAGTTTAATTTAATATCCATGGTACATGAATTAAGCTAAACCAAACACAGGGGTTTAATGCTGTTTAAAACACTTCAAATAATAATAATAATAATAATAATAATATATAGAGATATACCATCTCATAAAACTGGAAGGGACCTTGAGAGGTCACTGAGTCCAGTACCCTACCCTCACAGCAGGACCAAGTACCATCCCTGACAGATTTGCCCCAGATCCCTAAATGGCCCCCTGAAGGATTGAACTCACAACCCTGGGTTTAGCAGGCCAATGCTCAATCCACTGAACTATCCCTCCCCCCTTAGGTTAATTTGGATTCATTTTGCAGGATGTTCCGATGTAGACAAACCCTTAGTCTCACAGCTTTGCGTAGCCTCACAATATTGTCTGTATAAAGTTTTGGAACAAACTGACAAACTATCAGATTCTTGAAGATTAATTTTACTTAATAAAAACAGCTGGAAGGCTGACAGGAGCAAATGCTCCCATCAGCTTCCCTTACTCCCTTCTGCTTCCCTTACTCCTTGCAGAAGCAGAAGTACTGGCTGCCGATGGAGTACCCTCTGAGTTCTATTTAGTGAGTATTAACTAGACTTGCTAAATCAAGCCCCAGAAGATGGATTGCAGCAACACTGATTCTTTTATTCAGTGAAAACATGGCATTAGCACTGTTTTTCTGTAGTCCTCACAAAAATCTCAGTCAGGGAGTACAGAATCAAAAAAACCAAGTAAATCTAGAAGAGATCTTCCATGAGATTACAAATATTTTAAGAAAAATCCAATTTTGCTGTAGGTTATCATGTCCTTCTACAATTCGTTTATATTCTTTAGTTCTGGAATTTGTGTTGTCTGTTTTTATACTTAATATTGTTCCTCTGTCTATCTGCTCTGACTCACTGACCTCAAGACAGCAGCTTTCAGGCTGGCATCCCAAAATCCGCAATGGCAAAAGCCACATCGCCAAGGAGTTAACTACGGTTAAGCAGTCATAATGGCAGAATGCAGTTTCCACACAGTCGCTTGTTGGCATTAGGTGAATCTAAACATTAGAGAATAAATTAAACACCAGAGGGAGGTCTTACTTTTTCAAAACCAATTATACATAACGGCCTTTATCAAAAAGGCATTTCTCTTCTTGGCATCACAAGAGAGAAAGTGAAACTCCAGATTTAGTTAAAGGAGAAACTTTGAGGCTGAGATTTTAAATCCTTGACACCAAAAAGCCTTTCTTGGTGTTCCAACAGTTAGTTTTTCTCTTTCCTAAGAGCAGTCTTAACAATCAACCATTATTTTAAAAGCCCCATTATGTATGGCACTGTAATTTTGTTGTTAGAGATTCCTCCAAGCTGCTTATTTCATACACTCAATTGTGCAAGGAAAAAAAAACCATGTCTTTAGATAGCCTAGAATTAATGTTTTCTTCCTCTATTCAGTGTTATCCATTTTTGTTTGTTTAAAGCACTATTAGTATTCATGTATGCAAAGATTATAGCCCTGTCCAAATGAGGCGCAAATATGCTCAGGTGGTGAACTATCAGTTATTAGTAAGAGAATGGTCTAAATCCAATCAAAATAGTAAGACTGGATTCATTAAAATATCCTTTTTCTAATTCATAGTAGGAGGAGTTGCACAGCAAAGGAAATAGCCTTGATATATTCAGGAACATTACATGCCTGTATCAGTCATTAGAAAATAAAGAAATTAACATAGTATTTAATTACCATGTCACCGAATTATCTGTCTAGGACCACCAGAGAAGCCACAGACAACAACATTCAGGACTCAATAGGTGCCAGACCCATAGCTAAGGGGGGGGAACAAACCCAACCCAGTTCCCAATGAAAAACAAACACGCACACATAGTCATGAGATAAATTTACAAATTATGTAAAGCATGAATGTCAACAAATGGAGTGTAGTTCAATATTCTGTTATCTAACGTTCAAACAGTAGGGACACAACTGCACCACATAAATGAGAACAATCAACTGCAGATTTGCTTTTCTCAGTTGTTTACAACTCACGGATCTAAGCTGACAAGAATATGACATGATGTTGGCCAAGGCCTCCAGAGAAAATAGTGGTATTCTAATCTAACGCCGTTCCGTTGCATGTGATTGGTTGGTGCAAACTGAATGGGAAAAAATATTTTAAGTGGGATCCCCATTCTGAAATGTGACTATAGAACAACACCCATTGGGTTTACTCTTACCATGCAGGTAAGAGGTTACAGTTTTTGACTCCTACCATTTTTTAATCAACAACCAATAGTATCGTAGCACTTTAAAGACTAACAAAACATGTAGATGGTATCATGAGCTTTCGTGGGCACAGTTCACTTCGGGTATGTCTAGACTACATGCCTCTGCCAACAGAGGCATGTAAAATAGGCTACCCAACATAGTCAATGAAGTGGGGATTTAAATATCCTCGGCTTCATTAAAATAAAAATGGCCACCGCGCTGTGCCGGCTCAGCTGATTGTCGGCATAGCGCGCGAGTCAAGATGTGAATCGGTCGACAAGGGAAGCCTTTGTCGACCGCTCCTGTAAACCTTGTTTCACGAGGCATAAGAGAGCGGTCGACAAAGGTGTTCCCTGTCGACTGATCTGCGTCTTGACTCGCGCGCTGTGCCGACAATCAGCTGAGCCAGCACAGCGTGGCGGCCATTTTTATTTTAATAAAGCCAGGGATATTTAAATCCCCGCTTCATTGACTATGTCAGGTAGCCTATTTTACATGCCTCTGTCGGCAGAGGCATGTAGTCTAGACATACCCTTCTTCAGATGACCGGAGTGTTGTATGTCCAGAACATATACAACACTGGTCATCTGAAGAAGTGGGCTGTGCCCACGAAAGCTCATGATACATGTTTTGTTAGTCTATAAAGTGCTGCCAGACCATTTGTTGTTTTTTAAGTTTATCCTGTACAGACTAACTCGGCTACCCCTCTCATTTTTGAATCAGTCAGTCAGAGCGAATTCAAGCAAGAGAGAATGAGCTGGATTCTATTCCCTCTTGGCATCAACAGAGAGGTCTATGCTAATTTCCAATCAGCTACTCCTCTGCCAATCTAAGGATTTCTTTCCCCACTGGGTTGTCACTGAGGGGATATCAGCAAAATAATGGTGTCACAAAAGTCTAATGGAGGTCACTTCCAGCCTCCTCTCCGGGCATCACTGGTATAAAAAAATATAACAAGTTCTACCAACAGAATGCAACACTACATACTGGATCAGTGATCTCCAAACTGTGAGCTGTACCCTCCCCCCAAGAGACGTGGAGAAATGTTTGGGGGGAGTGTGCCGAGGCCCAACCCAGCTCGCAAGGGGATGGGGACAGATCAGCTGCAAGCACCTCTCTGCCACCAGCTCTGCCTCGGCACTGGCCCTGGCTGCCAGCCCCAACCCTGGCCTGGCAGTGTATCTGATCCTGGCACTGCTCCCAGCCCACACCCGCCCCCCCCATATAAGCCCTTGACCCCAACTGCAGCCCCGAGTCCAGCCACAGGTCCCACTGCAGCTCTAGTCTTAATTGAGGCCCCATTTCCAGCTATTTTGCAGTTCCAGTACAGCTCGCAAGAGCCCCCTTTCCATGGGGCTGAAGCCCTGAGCCCAGGCAGACATGTCCTGGTTCTCCAACTTCTGCAGATTGTCGCATAGGTCTCGGAGTGTAAGTTTGGCCACTCCTGATCAAGTTATGCCAGCAATCAAATATAGGCGCAAATCATTTCAGTCGACGTAGACATACCTGGTTTGTTCAGAGTATGGTATCTACCTATCTAAGGGTCCAAAGCCAAAGAGATAAAATAGTATTCTTTCCACTGACTTCCCTGGGGTTCCAGAATGCACCAACATATGTCTCCAATAAACCGGCAGCCTTCATGCATGTGCACACACACTCTCACGCACGCACACAAGGCAGGTACAAAAACTGGATCTGTAGAAACTAGAGAATACTGACAGCCAGCTTCAAATCAAGCTCAGAAAGTTTCCATGCGGTTTACCCGACATAAATATTTCAGATGACATATACCAGTTGTATCTATCTATGGGACTATTAAAGATCTCAAAATACTTTCGTAAGATATGAGACCTGCCATCTACATTACACTGGACTCACTGGCCATGATTACTTTCTGATGAAGATTTACATATTAATGGAAGTAAGAGAAAAAACTATAAAACCAAAGTTTTTCTGTCCTTGGATTGGTCTCTTTAGGCACAATCAGAAAGCACCTAGAGGGTTAAACCCATTATATAACTGTGTAATAATATGCACTCATGGATCAAAATAATGCAGTCTTGCATCCAGGACTGAAATTAGCCAGTTTAATTTCACTAGCATTATATCCACTGTCTTCATCCCTCCATACTGCTTCACCACAACTGCATCATTAACTTCCAATATAGACAATCAAACCCTATCATTCCGATTCCACACATTTTCATCAAAATGTACTTGTAATTTACTTATCTTCTGCCATTCGCATCAGTTTCATATTAAAATGGAAAAGGTTCCAATCTTCTTTCCCCACCTTTAATTCAATCACCCGGCACTACTGAGTTAAAATGATTCTCCATAGAACATCAGACATAGCTGATACTTGGTTAGACTAATTCAGGAGATAGCATGCCCAACAAAGAAAAATGGTAGAACTAACAAATAGGAATAATGAATAGTATTTCTGCAGTTTTGCTCCATCAGTACAAACTGAATGGCTTTCTACTATCAGAAGAATGACTGGCAGGCAGATGGTCCATCTACAAAACCACTAACTCCCTGCCCTGATGATGCTAATGCAACTTCCCAAAACAATCCACGGGAAAAAATCCTAATGGTTACTGTACTTTCATTTACTCCAATGAGGAAAAAGTTTAGAGTCAAGTGCAAGGCCAGAAGGGACTAGTCTAACTTTCTAGGTCACAGAGAAAGTCTCTCTGTCCGTGCGGTAGATACTATTTTTTTTAAATTTAATTCCTGACTTTTCAGGGAAGCATCATTGCTCACAAATAATGCCTACAGGCCACATTTCTTTAGCCCATTTGGGAGATGGGACCTTATGATATTAAATGGGCTGTCAATGGAAGATGAAGCAAGGCCAACTTTGCCAGTAATTGAAGACCCATAAAATGCAATTTAACCAAACTGGAGTCACTAAAATTGAGGTCTTTCCCCTTAAAGATATTTTTTAGGATTCAAAAGCCAAGCCACTAGAGAAAGGGCCAGAGGAGCAGTGACTAATGGACTGAGAATGCCAGTCATAATGAAGCTTGCCGCTACAGCTTCCAAACATTTTCCTCATCTTATGAAGATTTTTCCTTTTAAGCAGGTCAGACGTATTGAGTTGTTTCATGCAGACTAAGGGTGTGTCTAGACTACCGAGTTTTTTTTGGAAAAAGTGGCTTTTTTCCAAAAAACTTCCCCTGCATCTAGACTGCCATCGTGTTCTTTCGAAATTAAATCGAAAGAATGCGGCGTTTTTTTGATATTGGTAAACCTACTTTTACGAGGAAGAACGCCTTTTTTTGGAAGAGCTCTTTCGAAAAAAGGCGTTCTTGAACGCAAACAGGGCTTTTTCGGAAGAGAACGTCCAGATTGCCTGGGTGCTCTCTTTTGAAAAAGCAGATCGCTTTTTCAAAAGTCTTGTGGGCTGTCTAGATCATCTCTTTCGAAAGAGGCTTGTAGTCTAGACATACCCTAAGGCTGTTGTCTACTCTCAGAAGGTTTGGCGACAAAAGTGCTGTCAACATGCAAAAGTCACCAAAAGCGAAAACCAGTCAAACCCTTGTGGCAGACCAAAGGCAACAGGCTGCACTAGTTTGTTGGAGGGTAGGTACACGGGCAGTTGGGAAACCAGGCTACTGTTCCCTGAGCAGGCTGCTGGAGACTACTGCCCAGTAATGAAGACAGGACAGGACCTGGGTCTCAGAGCTAGCCTGCAGCAGCAGGCTCATGGGACACCTGCAGCCAGTGAGGGCCTGCTGGTCCATTATAAAAGGTTTTCCCTCAGGCAAGGAGAGGGAAGGAGAAGAGGGACGTACTGGAGTAGAGGAGGAAGCACAGAGTGAGGCCAGCTATATGTGGCAAGCAGGAGAAGTTTTCTCCAAGACGCCAGGGAGAAAGGATTGTGGAAGTGGCTGCTATTCTGTGGGAAGAAGGGCAAGAGCCCCACTAGTGGCTGCTACCTAGGGCCCTGGGCCAGAACCTGGAGTAAGTGGGTGGGACCAGGTCCCTCCCCCCCCAACCCTCCCTATGCCTGGCAGTCTACCACCAGGAAAAGCGGGACTTTTGGGACCACAGAAGGGTTCTTCCCTCCAAGCTAGTGACCGGTGATGATGAAAGTACCTCCTTAAGTGGGGAATCCTGGCCTGAGAAAGAAACAAAAGGCAGTAGGAGGATCACCGCGAGCCTTTGAGACATCTTAAAAATCTGCCAGGAAGTGCAGGACCTAGGGGGCACAAGCAGAGCTCTGCCACACCAGTTTTTCTGCCTGCCATTGTCAACATTTCAAGGCCACATTGCTAGCAAGCATCCTACAGTGCAGTGCTGTGGGAAGGCAGAGCTGATCCCTGTGCTTCTTGGGATTCCCTCATACCTCTGTGAGCTCTCCATGCTGACAAATGTTGAAGCAGCACAGCCGTCTCTCCACCCTCCCCCTGCAGCAGCTGAGCATTACAACTCACACCCATGGATGAAAAGCATTACATATTCAGATCAGAACATGGACGTAAGCACCCACCCCATTTCATATTAAAAGCCCACACATGGCTTTATTTCACTGTTCTCGGGCACTTGACTTCCAAGCCTGTTTTCCTCTGACAAATTAAAGCGATGACCAACTTCTCTTGGATTCTGCAGACAACAAGGAAGTGAAACTATTCTGAAATGTAGCCATTAGACACACATCAAGTGACCGATACTTTCAGCTTCTCTAATGGACCTTCTGCCTGTAAATCACCCCTGTAGGACAAAAAGTCAATCTGTTATGACGGATGCAGGAAGAGCAAAGAATGGCGGAATGGTTTCATCAAGCCAGGACATCTGATACATAGTATACGCATATTACTTAGATCAGCTTTCAAGGGTTTTTATGGAAACTCTGTGTATAACCAAGTGGTTTCTTAAATGGCTAAGTAGATGGGAAAACAGTTTAAAACAAACCAAATATTAAAATAGCTTACCTGGGCGAAAAATTCTTCCCAGCTGGTGGGAGAAGATAGAACTTGGATATTTAGCTGAAAGAGCATTCTTCATAAAGTGTTCCAATTATTTCCCATTTTCCACCCCCATTTCCATTTGCTGGTAGGAGGATAGAATAACTCATGTTTTAACTCATCAGGACACTCAAATGTACTTGTCATAATGATGCTACTTGGAAAACTTTAGGCCGTGAAAGAAAATTGAGACATTTGTGATTACTAATAAGAGAGAATATATGACATTTAACAAAATCACAAAGTTAGACAAAGTTCCTGCCCCAAAAAGGGTTTCTGAAAAAAGGACGCCATGAATCATCTCAAATAAAACCCATCCTTTCCTTTTATCCTTACCTCAATAGTCTATATTCCAAACAGCCTATAGGAGAAAAAAAAGTATTAAGACAATATATAATAGTATAATACAATTGACAAGTACTTTATCTAAACTGAATTCTCCATTGAAACTAATAATTACAACCTGATATCTTAGTTGAGACACCAATGCAATTGAGTGTTCAAACACGGTGTGTCTCCTTATCACAACTCTAAGTAAACATGTGACTTTCTTCAGCTCACCTAGTGAGCTTACAAAGTCAAGAAAGCCTTCGATATTTTTGACATGTGGAATACCCAACACGCCGCTGCAGACATCAGTTAGTACTGACAAACGTATGTTAAACACAACCATAATTATCAGATGTATACCTGGAAGTATATCTTACGATGGATCACCCCTCTCTGTGTGCACAATTAAGACATATTAATACTAATAGACCCTAAAGTGCTCCTGTTCACAGGAACTCATTAGAAAGCCAAAGGTGGCAAGAAACATGATAGCACCTAGATACTAAAGTAAAGAGCACATTTAGAAATGCCTAATTAATAAAAGGGGGACAATCCACCAAGTCACTGCTGATTTCTCTTTAAACGTATGTAACACATATCTAGTTACAAGTTAATTTAATCACTGCAGCTCAGAGATAGAAAAGAATTTGATTTAATCTATTCTTCTACCAACATAAGATTGTTCCATATAGTATTTTAGTAGTCCCAGTTTACTTTTAAATGTCTAAGCAAGGGAATTTTCCCAGCATGGGAACAGATCTCACTATTAGAACGTTGTCTTATTGCCTGTAAATCCTGATTTCCTGAATGGACGGGGACACATATTTGAAATTAGGAACTTTGGGATTTTATTTTTAAAAATCTAAATTTCAGAAAAATTCAAAAACACGGAGATCGCTAGTACGGCCAAGTCACTGAAATGTCTCCCTCTTAGGCTTCCAAGACACTTCCCATTACAGTAAAACCTGTGTTATCCAGCACACACAAGGATTAGGGCATTCCGGTTATCTAAAAATTCCGGTTATCTGAAAGTCCCATCAACCTAGGAAAAACAAATGGACAATAATAGTAAAACTCAAGTTTTTAATATCGGTAGTTTTGTAGTGTGAGGCAGTTGGTCTCACATTTCTAATGTGAGTTAAAGATGATTCATAGAATCATAGAATACTAGAACTGGAAGGGACCTCGAGAGGTCATCGAGTCCAGCCCCCTGCCCTCATGGCAGGACCAAATACTGTCTAGACCATCCCTGATAGACATTTATCTAACCTACTCTTAAATATCTCCAGAGATGGAGATTCCACAACCTCCCTGGGCAATTTATTCCAGTGTCTGACTACCCTGACAGTTAGGAACTTTTTCCTAATGTCCAACCTAAACCTCCTTGCTGCAGTTTAAGCCCATTGCTTCTTGTTCTACCCTCAGAGGCCAAGATGAACAAGTTTTCTCCCTCTTCCTTATGACACCCTTTTAGATACCTGAAAACCGCTATCATGTCCCCCCTCAATCTTCTCTTTTCTAAACTAAACAAACCCAATTCTTTCAGCCTTCCTTCATAGGTCATGTTCTCTAGACGTTTAATCATTCTCGTTGCTCTTCTCTGGACCCTCTCCAATTTCTCCACATCTTTCTTCAAATGCGGTGCCCAGAACTGGACACAAGACTCCAACTGAGGCCTAACCAGCGCAGAGTAGAGCGGAAGAATGACTTCTCGTGTCTTGCTCACAACACACCTGTTAATGCATCCCAGAATCATGTTTGCTTTTTTTGCAACAGCATCACACTGCTGACTCATATTCAGCTTGCGGTCCACTATAACCTCTAGATCCCTTTCTGCCATACTCCTTCCTAGACAGTCGCTTCCCATTCTGTATGTGTGAAACTGATTAAACCAAGCCAGGTCTGTGCTCCTGAAGATGTGACAGTATTGTGGCTGGTGACAGTTAAAGTTCTCAGGTTAACAGAGTGCAGGATAACAAAGCTTTCACTTCCCAACTGATGATCTATGACTAAGTTTCTGAACCCCCATTGCTATGTAAGTGCCAGGAATGATTATAAAATAGGACAGAGTAACACGTGTCCAACAACAAAGCACCAAATTAGGAAATCATAAGATCTGGAACTTACTTGGCTGCATAACAGCCAATAAGTCACTTTTGTGCCACAGTTTCCCTACACATAACATGGACATAAAAAAGGCTCAAGTTTGCAAAGTTCTTTGAGTTCTATGGATAAAAATGCACTATGTTCATTCAAAGCATTATTTATTTTGTGACACCACCAGGTAACTGCTAGAAAATGAGAAACATTAGCCATATATGGCCCAAATAAATTAAATATCAGTATCAGTGAGTGTACAAAAGAACAACCACTTTTCAGTGTATTGGAATGTAATAGCCAATTAAATTACAACAACATTGTAATAGCTCCCTTTCTTCTACAAAAGTCATAGAAACTAGGTGATACAATTTTCTCTGTACCCAGGTTATCAAAGTTTCCTTAACCATGGGGTAGTTATTGGCTTTACATACATAATTTTAAAAAAATCGCTTTAAAATATTAACTCACTTTAAGAATTGATATCATGAAAAAATTCTCCCACCTCACCATTGGGTAAAAGCATTATTTCTTATTTCACATGCCTGGCAGCTCAGCCCCAGCATACAGATCTCCCATCAGCACACACCTGGTCATGCGTTACTTATTACTTACTTAACCTGGGGTTATTTAAAATGGGTATCTTTCATCCAGCTGCAGGAAAGGCAGCAAGTACACTATAAACCAATTATTATCTAAATTACTGCTTTTCCATGTATTATCAGCACATCTGCCATTAAAAGAGAAATATATAGCTATAGTCTAGGGAAGAGGCCATTTGAAAGCATTTATATACTCATTAAACACACAAAGAAAGTGACATTTGATACATTTATTCATACATCTCTAGATGCCACTAAGGTGCAATGAATACATAGCACTTCCACAGGAGACTTCAACCAGTAGCTGCTGATGACAATTAAGTCAAACACAACTACACAATCACTGCAATTAAAACTCCCAGAGAGAAACATGGGAAGAAATCCAAGCTCATAATCACTTACAATATTTTTATATTATTTAAGAGAATCCAGTTACAGCACATCAAGTCGTCGTTACTATACTGTCAAGCAATTAGACTGAAATTTGAAAACACTAATGAGATCTTCAAAAAGTACTTAAACCATACCCATTACTTAGAGGAAACAAATTTAGTGTGGTTTTTCCAACTAACTTCGAGTGAACTGCCACAAGCTGAGTTATAAAAGAGGTTTATGATGGAAAAAACATCTGGTCTCATGACAGATTTCACAGCACACAGGGTATCTGGATGGCTCAGGGGATTGGTAATAGGATGCAGAGCTTTCCAACATTAGATGTCCATTGAGCTCTCTCTCAGTTGGCAGTGACGACAAGTTGTTACCATTTGATGGCCTGTGTGAAATGGCTTTGAGGGACTCAGTGCAGTTCCTAATGTGTAAATATTTACATCATACACAAAAATAAGCCAATCCTAAGAGTACTAACATGCAGCTATGTTAGCAAACTCACTAGCGAAGCCAAGGCCTGAACACCACTGTCACCCCTAAAAATAACATCTTATGGCCAACAGTAAGAAACAATGTTACACACCTCTCTCACTATTCATCAAGATGTACTGCACATGTATATTACAATGTAGGTACGTGCGCACGCATGAAATGTGGGCACCAATGCTGGAGAATTTTCCTTAGTGGTACCTATCAAGATGGCCCCTCCCATCGATAAGCTTGAACTGGTGGAGTAGCACGGGAGATGTCACTGTTCCCTGTACTTCACCAGCTATATAGACAGAAGACTGATGTCTAAGGCTGCCAATCCATCCCCTTGAATATGTTCAGAAATTCCCATTAAAAAATGAAAACAATTTTCTCAAACACAAAAAGTTCATCCAGAACTATATACAATCAAATATGCAAATGAAATTATCAGGACAGACAGTAAGCCTGGACAAGCATGCAAACAGATCAGGTTTTATCACCGTGAGCTCCAGCAGCTCTAAGATCCTAGTTAATTGAGCTGAGAATCAAACAAAGACACTGTTTGTGGGTTCTGAGACATAAGACTGCATAAGAACAAAAGAACATAAGAACGGCCATATTAGGTCAGACCAAAAGTCCATCTAGGCTTAAATTGCAGCAAGGCAGGTTTAGGTTGGACATTAGGAAAAACTTCCTAACTGTCAAGGTGGCTAAACAGTGCAATACATTGCCTGGGGAGGTGGTGCAATCTCCATCACTAGAGATACTGAAGAGCAGACTGGATAAACATCTATAAGGAATGATCTAGATGGTGCTTGGTCCTGCCGTGAGGGTGGGAGACTGGACTTGATGACCTCTTGAGGTCCCTTCCAGTTCTAGTATTCTATGATTCTAGCCCAGTATCCTTTCTTCCAACAGTGGCCAATGCCCGGTGTCCCAGAGGGAGTGAACAGAATAAGTAACCATCAAGTGGTCCCTCCCCTACGGGCATCATTCCTCCCCATCCTGGCTAATAGCCATTGATGGACCTATCCTCCATGAACTTACCAACCTCTTTTTAAAACCCTGTTAAAGTCCTGGTCTTATAACATTCCCCGGTAAGGAGTTCCACAGATTGACTGTGTGTTGCATGAAGAATACATTCTTTGTTTTAAATCTGATACCTATTCATTGCATTTGGTAACCCCTAGTTTCTTGTGTTATGGGAGCAAGTAAATAATTTTTCCATACCTACTTTCTCCACACTAGTCATGATTTTATAGATCTCCATCGCATCCCCTCTTTGTCGTCTCTTTTCTAAGCCCGTTCCAAACCCCTAGCCATTTTGTTGCCCTTTTCTGAACTTTTTCCAATGACAAGATTTTTTTTTTTTTTTTTTTTTTTTTTTTTTTTTTTTTAAGGTGAGGTGTCCACATCTGCATGCAGTATTCAAGATATGGGTGTACCACGGACTTATATCTATCTTATTCTCTATGCATTTACTATACCTTTTTTCTCACCCTCCCAAGAAATATTGCAATCTCAGTCACCTGGTGAATCAAGAGAATGAGCCCAAGCCACGAGAATAAAAGGACTGTGTGCTATGAACACCAGGCTCACAACACACAGCAGCTTGGATTTGCAAGTCATTTGCTCTCAGTTTATCAACCATGTTCAAAAGACTGTTACGGGGCTTGATTTGCTGAGCTGGTAGGAAATGAATTGCCAGGGTGACATGCTTAAGAAAATGTGAAATGGGAGGGTTGTAGAGAGGGCAAGATTTTGAGTAAATCAACCATGAGAACAAGTAATTAAACTTCCAAGTCCCAGGTCTCTGCACTCCAACATATGTAGAATGCAACCATCTGTCTTCTCAAATCTTCTTGGAGACTACATACATGATCCACCCCTACAATCTCCAATTCCTCCATAGACCACTCCATTCTTTCCGGGATTTAAATAAAATTCATCCCAGGGTTTTAAAAACCCTGCAAAAGCTTGTTCCAGTCTCTGTCTCAGGGAGCTTCTCTCACTCTCTGGTCTGTCTCCACTCATTTACTCTTGTTCTCCTTTTTCCCCATCCCCATTGCTGCAGAGTCCTTCTCCCCCTAAGTTCCTATATCCAAAACAAACATCTTGTATCTATCCACCTTATCCACTCTCTTTTCATGTAAGATCTCTTGTGAGAGAATACTCCAATAATACTGTATTTGAAATATTTTCTTAAGAGCCTAGGTCAATTTGACTTTCAACTATACTGAAGCACCTAAGTCAAATAGGCCTATATTTTAGAGGGATTTTGGTTCCTAAGAACTTAAATTATTTTTAAAACCAGGTTCCTAAACCACTTAGGCTTTGCAATGCCTAAGTACCTTTAACATGTGGGCCATAAGCACTTTTGAAAATGTTTTTCTCTGCATCATCACAAGAAACTTGTCTTGCTCACCCTCCCCTGTTAATACGAAAAGGGGAAGTAAATTAACTTTTCAGTGTAACATCTAACTCTGTGAATTGTTTCGGGAATTAAGCAACATGAGAGATGTTATACAAAAACAAAGCTGTAATGTAAATTCCCAAATATCTTGTGCACACAGATACACAGTACATTATACCTCAAATTCGCATATAGGCTGCAATGAACAACAATTAATATAAGTTGAATAGGTATTTTTTTAATCCTGTAATAAGATAAGGATTACGTTCCCCCAACCGTCTTCCCTTATCAAGAACAACCCTGGACATAACCACCTCCAAGCCTGAGTTAGTAATTCAAACAACAAGCCATGCAAGCCTTTCCAGCATCTATCTTGTTTTATGCTCTGTGGCAGTCGCCTTAGCTTTGAATTCAATGATTTATTACTATATAAGCTAAGCTTCTGATAAGATTATGCTGCCAATTTGTGCCCTCTTTGTGAACAGAGGTCTCCTCGAACCCAGGTTTTGGATTAAATGCATCGCATCTCAATTAAAGGGTGACCTTTTACAAGACAAGGGAAATGTTAATTCACACTCACCTAGATGGCTTTAACCCTAACTGAAAGCAGGGCTCCTGCCACTCTGTCACTGTAATATTTCATTCCAACATTATCAGATAGATCTCTACAGTAAACATAAAAGTCAGTCAGTCAAAGCAAGAAGAGGGAAAAATGCAAATGCTTATAGAGCTGATACTGGTGCATTTTTAAAAATACCTCACCAAAGCAATCTGGGTAGTTTTTGCGTCCTTTACTTCTTTTTTTATGTGAATTCCATGTTGGTGAAAAGTATTGTTCTCCTAGGGCTAAACACCTCTCTGTATCCAGTGAGCAGGTACAACACAGGACAATACCAAAAAGAGCTTCCTCTGTGTTTACACTTCTGGCTTTCTAAGCATTTCTGGGGAACCCCACTCACAGCACTACCGGGCCCTGTTGTGGTGTGCCCCAAAGTTGGTCACAGAAGTACTACCTGAAGAAGCAAGATGGCAGTTTGTGTTCCATGGCCAATTCAATCTTTGACTTTTTTTGCTGATATTAGCAATAATGGTGCTCCTGCGTTTTATAATCCAAGCGACTCACTGCAGGGAACTGGACTAATATCACCCACTTCTTTCATGCAGGCTACAGAAAGACCGCTAGGTGGAAATTATTTCTAGCCTCTAGCTAGTGGGTTAAATTAGAACCATTAACCCAGAGGTGAAAGAAGCTGAATATTAGCAGCAGCAAGTCTGTGCTCTCAAACGGGCATAATTTATAAAGTCATGTGTAACAAAGCCAATAATGGCTGAGAACTGAAAGGTAACAGACCACAAACTGCAATAATGAGTGAACAGGGTGATAGTCTAAACACCAAGGGTACGTCTACACAGCAGGGCTTAACTAGAAATAAGCTACGCAAACTGAGCTACGTCATTTGCGTAGCTGATTTTGAAATAGGGAGCGTCTACACAGCACTTATTTCGAAACAGAGCACTCTTCCTTCGACTTTCCTTACTCCTCGTACAATGAGCATTACAGGACTCTGAGTAAGACGACCTCCAGCTTGACAGTATTTCAAAGTATCTGCCTGCTGTGTAGATGCAGACTAAGTTATTTCCAAATTTTGGAAATAACGTTGCTGTGTAGACGTAGCCCGAGAGCTCTCAACCTTAACTGCAGTGGTTTCCATTGCTTCAGGCTGATTCATCAGACATTTGAGGCTTCCGAGTGATGTTTGAGGCTATGGTAGATGCTGGTTGTGTTGGGAGATGTGTGTTGATTTGTGAGCAGAGCATACAGATGTGGTGGCGAGGGTAAATACTCCACCATTTTCTGCAGCATCTCTCTCAACCTATGAAACTGTTGCATGCAACAGTAAAGGGATGATTGGTTGAGTCAGCTCTGACACCACAATGGTTTAAGGACTTTTGGGAGGCCACAGATATGCACCTTACTGTAGCCGTACAGTGCATGGCTGTAATTTGTAAGTCAAAATGGTTGAGAATTACAAAAATTAGATTGTAGCAGAACACAAAATGCAGTGAGGATCCAACCTAGTGATATTCTGAACAAAAAAATTCCAGAAGCTTCAGGGGATAGCCGAGTTAGTCTGTACAGGATAAACTTAAAAAACAACAAATAGCCTGGTAGCACTTTATAGACTAACAAAACATGTAGATGATATCATGAGCTTTTGTGGGCACAGCCCACTTCTTCAGATGACCGGCCATACTTGTAACTGCTTCCATTGCTTCACAAAGACTCAGGCATTCCAGACTTCAGCATGACACACAGAGTGTTTGGTCCTGCCGTGAGGGCAGAGGACTGGACTCAATGACCTCTCAAGGTCCCTTCCGGTTCTATGATTCCTGGAAACTTCTTATATAGACTAAGAGCCGCATAGACATCTGCTCTATTCGTTCATGTAGAGAATGTTCTTTCTCTGAGAAAACCAGAAGGACTGGTCATTGTCAGACACAACTTGCAATGGTTCCCAAACCACAAGTAAAAAGACATCAGATCTCTTCTAAGGAAAAGCCCATGGAATGGTGTAAATGAGGACTGCAGGGCCGTAGTAAAGCTGAGGCAGGAGGAAGCTCAAACAGTACCTGCCCACATTCTCCATTGCTCTTCTTAGTTCAAACCCTTCATTTGTAGAGATTAGAGAAATCCAGAAGACGAATTCTTTTTGAAGGGATTGTTTTTGAATTTCAGACTAGTATGAAGAAATGCGTGGCAATATAAATCAATTTTCCTTTTAAAAAAAAAAACAGCACTATCACTTGAGCTACCAACTCATTGTCAACCAACCAGGGCCATTTGTCCACTGCTAGCAAAATATTTTTGTCTTCCTCTATTGAGTATATGATAGCAAATTCAGCTTTTGGGTCTCGGGTCATCTAAATATGCTTTGCAGAGAAATCCAACATAGGAAACATCAACTTTAAGTCTTGTTGATACCTGCTCAGTCTGTACAATTAAATCCAAACAACTTGGAAAATGGTAAACGCAACCTGAAAGAGAACTAAATGCTATACCAAATGATCATGTCATTATTGTTCTGTTAAGTAATTGGAGTAGCTAGAAAGTTCCTGATCTTACAAGTGAGAATTTGTGACAACACAGAAACATCTTGATTGCATCCATTATTTGCAAGATAAGAGTTCAAAAAGATATCTACAGCGTGGGCGGGAGCACTATATACAATAACTCAAGCAAATAAGATGCCCCAGAGCTCTGAACTAATTCACAATCCCGATTTAAAGACCACGAAAGCAGATAATTCATGCTAGCACAGTGACTCGAGAATGAATTGAACTTTTTAAAAAAAAGCAATAATTCTAGATGCAGCTATTAGAATGAGTTGAATCCTTGTGCTGGAAGTCTTTTAGATGACACATAAATCAGACGTCTCAACCCTATGTAATCATTAAAGATCCCACTGTTTTGTCTGTAAGAGTAGGGTTATTATCCCCAATGTTCTGGGCAAATTCCAACTCAGGAATTAAATTCAGTTTATCTGTGTTCCTGTTGCACTTTGTATCCTTTACTTTACCACCTTAACTGGTGTATGGCATTGCTGTGCACTGTTTAACAGCTGTCTTACTCGTCTTGACATGGATGTCTTTCTGTGATGTGTCAAGTAACCTCTTATGTATCCGTCACGTCAACCTACCTCATAGGGGTGTTGTGAGATTTAATTAAAGCACTTAGAAGTCTCCAGGTGTAGGTACTATGGAAGTGCAAACTATTTTTGTCATGAAGGCCAGCAAGGAGACATTTGCCATGAGCTAAGTCAGAGGTACTCAGAGATGTGCCATAATATCTTAGTAGCAAACGATAAGGAGGGCACAATCGAGTAGTATTCCTCAATGGTACAAAGGCGGCTTTGCAGTGAATGGTGCGCTAAATGGCAACATACTCACAAATAGGGTCCATGCTATAACAGTACTGAATTAACCAAGGCTGAAAGGCAAATTTAGTGCCACCATCAATGTCTTTATTCTTCACTCAAGATTGGCCTGCAGTCCATGCTCATTCATGTAGGAATGGATATTCTTTCACAGATGGAAGGGATATTAAAGGAGACTGACAATACTGTGTCTCAGCGTAGGGCATGAAGGGCCAGGTTGGGTCAATAAATCATGCTCGTAGGACACATAGCTGTTGCAAGCCACGGTACGTGAAATAGTTCTCTACCACACACCAGACAAAAAAGAGCACACTTATTTCAGAAGAGAGAGTGCGAGTCCAAGAGGTTAATGAAGGAAAAGGAAACTTTATGAAGCTAAAAAGACCAAGTTGCTTTTACATATTGCTGTCAGAGCAGCCCCGTGATTGACTATCAGAAATATTGAGGTGTTTGCAGGCTGTGCTGAGGAAAGGTCATCATTTTCTTTCAATAAAGAAAAACAACATTTACATGTTCTATTCTGGTTCAGCAGCCGGCAGGAGGGGCACATGCTGAACTATCAGAGCAGCAAAACGAATAGCTGAACATGGACAGGTCCCTCTCATGATTCACTCTATCCAACCAGGCCTCTACATTCGTTACTGTATAAGGGGTGTACGTATATTTGGAAGAAAAATCAACACCGATTTCAGGGAAGATGTTGCTGAAATGTATTAACTTTCACCCCCTGCTTTTTATAGCTATTCTAAGTCACCAATACCAAGATGGAATTAAATGGCCCTTTTAAAATAAAACTAGACTCGCAGGACCGGTGGCCCCTAATTCTTTCCCCTGAGGTAAATTGCTAAATCACTGCTTTGGAGCACCTAATAATAAGCAGCGATTGATCCAACTTCAAATGAGAACCATTTCTTCTTAGTCTTTCCTAAGATGGAGACACAAACCGAGGAATGAAAAGATTCCACAGCCCAAAGTGTGACTTTCATCACCTTGCGTCTCCCTGAACAGAGAGAACAATTCAACTAGAGATGGAAATGCTCGGTGTTTTACAACAGTGGCGGAGTTGCTTTGCTTCTTATCACAGACACCTACGCCTGGCAAAGGTCAGACTTTAATAAGCTGCAATCTATGTCCTCGGACACCAACAGAACATCAGAAAATGGTTTAGGGAAAAAAACCCAGCACACACAGTGCGCACCTACTTAAAGCAACAGAGACAAAGCTGCGTATCTATTCAAAGGATCTCTTTCTCCTCCCCAAGGATATAAATATTTTGAATATTTAGCAACTGCTGAAGAATCTCAGATATCTAGCTATTAGAAAAGGCTGTATAATAACAACAGTGCAATAAAAACCTGTTGCTGTGTTTCAAATGTAAAACATGCTGTAACTAAAATAGACGAAGAAAGCGATTTGCATAGCAAGCAGGACACTAATGAAGCACAGGGACCTCTCCGGCATCCATTTCTCCCTCCCCCTCCCCTTCCTTACCTCCCTCTGAATTCACTGTTTCCTTAATGGCAATCTCAGAAGCAAAATCAAGAAACAAATTATTTTCTTACACATAATCCCCCTTTTGCCGTCAAGTGTCTGACCCTGGTTTGATAATCTCATTTCCTGAGAATCAAAATGCTGGAAATGTAAGCTCCTAGAGTGTTAATTGCGGCCCTGCTCCATTGCTAATCAAAAAATTGGATGTTTTGCATGAAAATGCTGCTCTAATTAATTCTCAGTCATAAAGCACCCTGGTTTTAATAACCCCTTTTTGATTGGATAGCCTTTGAAGAGACAGTGCAGCTAATCCACTAAACTAGAAAAAACACACGCAGAGGAAATAATAAGTGGGCTTACAAGGTCTGAACCAGATGATTGCATTAATACTGTCAAGTCACAAAAAAGTGATTCTCTGTCCCCCCCCTTCCCACAACCTCAGAACCACCATGATCCTCTGCACCCTGGGGAGACAAAGGCAGCCGCCAGACAGAAGGTTCATTGCCTCAAATAATTTGTCCCTTCTTCACACCACTGACTTTCTAGATCTCAGACTCCCTCCCTCCCGTTTCTATTTTGGGGGGTATATTTTTAACTGGGACTGTCCACTTGGCACACTGTCTCTTTTAGAGAGACAAGAATTCTGCCCCCACCCACAGTATCTGATTGACAACTTATTATCATACACGCCTCTAAAAGGTGCTGAACTGAATTTTCATTATCCAAAATGTCAAGATTCGTTTTTATCATCAGAGAACGCAGCTGGCCTCCTCAGACAGCCCTTTGGTTAATTCAAATGGAACAAGGCACCTACACATAACTCCATTTTTCCTGGGCTTCGCCTAATGTACAAGTTTTAATTTACCACTTGTCAGTCTGAGGTACCATTTGCTGCTGCTGCTGCCATCACTGTTTCTTCAGCTCTCAATGAGGAAAGAAAAATCTTAATTAGCAGCAGCTTGCTTTGGTTTCATTAATTACTAAAATAAATTACAAGGAATTTCCAACAGTACAGGTTTACCTGGAATAATACTAGTTTTCCTGTGCAAACCAGAATCATATTTATCCTCGGCATCTTTGACTTGTATTTACCACTGAACCATAATGAACACTCTATACAGGTCCAAACCATACGAAGTGTATTGATTACAGATTGACAGTGAAGTTTTCCTACACCACCAACGAGCATCTATCCAAACCTCTGGACATATATATTTATAATAGGACATCTCAATTTCCAGGCTCTGTTCTCTGATGGTCGCACTTATCTGTGCACCCCTTATATGAGCTCAAATTCTTGTAGCTCTGCTTTGGACACACTTATGGGGTAAAAATATTCTCTGGTTGAGATCTTAAATGCACAAAAGTCAGAAAATTCTAAGAGTTAATGATCCTGCCACAGCAGTAAGTAACTCAGCTAGATCACAGACCAACATGAAAACATACTTCAAGGGACGGATTCATCCTTATTGTAAAGGATTATACACAGCTATTACAACTGATGCTACAGTTGATCTTTGGCACAAGGCTGAGACAAAGCAATATACAACACAGCATGAACATACTACCTCCCAATTTGGCCAGTTACACTCTTATAGAAACTTCAATTTTGAATCATTTGACTTTTGTAAATGGAATTTTAAAATGGGGTTGCTGTAACATGGGGCTTTATTAGCCCCACCAAAAATCACTTGCATGTGTCTCTACAAATATTACAAGGGATTAAGCACACATGCTAAGGTTTAACCAGAACAACAGTTTTCCAGTACTAACCACTATCAAGTTGATGCTCAGCATAGCCTCTTTGTATTTACCGCTTGACCAATGCCAAACATTACAGTAAGGTCCAAACCCTAATAAGTTTACTGATATATTGACATTGAAATTTTACAACTCCACCAGAGAACATGCATTCACAGCATCACACCTTCAGCAATGCCTGCGACTTTCATAGTACCACAGGACTGAAAGGCGCGCCTTGCGAAGTCATCTTGTCCAGTTTCCTTTGCCCATGGGAGGACTAAATTATCATGACCATCCCTGACAGGTGTTTGTCTAACTTCTCCTTAGAAATCTCCCGTGACACATTCCACAACTTCCCCTAAGCATTTCATTCCAGTATTTAACCACCCTGACTTAACTACCCTGAGGACGTTTTTCTTAATGCTTAATATAAGCCACTCTTGCTGCAATTTAAGCCCATTGCTTCCTGTCCTACCCTCAGAGGTTAAGGAGAACCTCCTTCTTATAACAACCTTCCACATACTCGAAAGCTGTTATGTCAGTCTCAGTCTTCCCTTCTCCAGACTGAACAAGCCCACTTCTTTCCATCTTCTCTCATAGGCCATGTTTTCTAGACTTTTCATCATTTTTGTTGCTTTTCTCTGGACTTTCTTCTATTTGTCCACATCTTTCCTGAAATGTGGCACCCAGAATTGGACACACTACTCCAGATGAGGTCTTATCAGTACAGCAGAGTGGAAGAATTATTTACTGTTAGGGTTCTACCAAATTCACAGCCACAAAAAATGTGTCACAGACCGTGAGCTCTGGCCTTTCTGTGTGCTTTTGCCTTGTACTGCACAGATTTCCCACAGGAGACACGCACTTCTAAAACTGGGGTCCTGACCCAAAAGGGAGCTAAAGGGGGAGTCATAAGTTTATTTTGGGGGGGGTCATGGTATGGCCACGGCCACCCTTACTTTCACACTACTTTTAGAGCTGGGTGGCCAGAGAGCAGTGGTGCCCCACCAGCAACAGCACAGAACTAGGGGTGGCATGCTATGGTACTGCCACCCCGGCTTGTTTGCTACTGCCTTCAGACCTGGGCAGCCAGAGAATGGAAGCTGCTGACTAAGGACTCTGCTCTGCAAGCAGCAGCACAGAGGTCAGTGAGGCAATACCATAGCACGCCATTCTTACTCAGGTGCCGCTGATGGTGGAGGCTCCACCTTCAAAGCTGGGCTCCCTGCCAGCATTTGCTGCCCAACTCAAAAGGCAGCGCCACAGACAGCAGCAGTGCAGGACGGTAGCAGTACCCCAACTCCACACACAATAACCTTGCAACCCCCGCAAAACACCTTTTTGGGTCATAAGAACATCACAATGGCTGTACTGGGTCAGACCAAAGGTCCATCTAGCCCAGTATCCTGTCTGCCAACAATGGCCAATACCAGATGCTCCAGAGGGTGGGAACACAACAGCAAATCATTATGTGATCCCTTTCCTGTCATCCATCTCCAGACAAACAGAGGCTATCACCACCATTCCTACCCATCCTGGCTAATAGCCATTGATGGACCTAACCTCCATTAATCTATCTAGCTCTTTTCTGAATCCTGTTAAAGTCCTGGTCTTTACAACAGGACCCTTACAATTACACCACCATGAAATTAGATTTAAAAGATTTGAGACAATGAATTTTACAATTTTTTTCCCTATCCTGTGACTGAAAGTGACCAAAATGAATGGTGAATTTCATAGGGCCCTACTTATGTCTTGCTTACAACACTGCTGCTAATATCTTCGAGAATGAGGTTTATTTTGCAACAGTGTTACACTGTGGGTTCATAGTTAGCTTGTCATCCACCATCACCCACAGATCACTTTTTCCAGAACTCCTTCCTGGGCAGTCATTTCCCATATTCCTTTCTAAATGGAGTCCTTTGCATTTGTCCGAAATGAATTTCATCCTATTTCCTTCAGACCATTTCTCCAATATGTCTAGATTATTCTGAATTTTAAAATCGCATCTTCCAAAGCACTTGCAACCACTCCCAATTTGATATCATCCACAAACTTTACAAATGTACTCTCTGCACCAGGGTTACTCAACATGCGGCCCGCAGCCTGTTTGTTTGCAGCCCACAGTGCAGTTTGGGTTTACGCAGGGCTCAACACATGGCCCGCAAGCGGGACCTTTGAATATGGCCTCCACTGG
Organism: Rafetus swinhoei; assembly: GCA_019425775.1. Lineage (NCBI taxonomy): Eukaryota > Metazoa > Chordata > Testudines > Trionychidae > Rafetus > Rafetus swinhoei. The sequence goes on along the minus strand of CM033437.1, from coordinate 343,153,444 downwards.
GAACATGCTCCACAACAGCGAGTCAATATCATGGTCTTCTGTTGATATGCACTTTAGTAGTTAAATTCCTGGACTGTCATTGCTCATTAAAAGTGCTGTCATATGGGTGGAAATCAGGGAAATGTTGCATTTTATTAATATCAGCAGAACGGACTTCAATGGGGCCTGTGTGTTGTGTAGTCTTGCCTTAATCTTTTTTATTCATGCCCATCAGTGTGAAAGAAGCTATTTGCATATATCTGCATATATATTTGCATGTATATGCAACCACACTTCAGTTGCGGCCTGCGGCATCTGCTGTGAGTATCATTGTGGTCCCCCGAGGCTTCCAAAAGTTGAGTAGCCCTGCTCTATGCCATTATCTCAATCACTGATGAAGATATTGAACAGAATGAGATCATACACTGATCCCTGGAAGCCTTCAGTTCTAATCCTGCTTCCGACTCAAAGATTGTGTCTCTATTCGCCATCTCTAAAATGGAAAAGAGAGCAGTCCTCTGCCTCACTGCGATGCAGTGATGAAGTGTGAGCTCCTCAGGTGTCCTGGTGATAGAATTACCAGAGACAGAGTGAGGCACTTCCCTGAACACTGAAGGAGCACAGCCATGCTCCAAGAAGTTTACACACTAGGGAATCATCAAACTAGAACATATTGATCATTATACATGGTACATGATTACAGGCTGAAATTTCAGAGAAACACCATTTGGTGAGAAGCTGAGTCACACAGGCCTATCACTACTGCACTAATGTATACATACACCGAGCCAGCAAGCACTAGAGTTGTGAGCAAGAAGGGTCTTGAAAGTCATGACTCCAGAGTCCTGACCCTAACTCTGCTCGTCGGCCTTCATGCTCCTTGGCCAGTGCACTCTGTGCCTCAGGTTGCCCAGCTAGAAAGTGAGAATAAAAGACTGACCTGTAAAGGCTTTGAGATCCTCGGATGAAAGAAACGAAGGTCCAAACTTCTAAGAGGAGCTGAGCAGCTGCCGATTCTCATAATTGTTCAGCAGCTCTTAACAGTTCGTTCTTAAAAATCAAAACCCCAGATGCACAACAACACTAGCCAAGTTGACCTTGATATGAACTGCTAGAGCCTGCACTGGCACAGATAACTGAGAGGAACTGGATGCTATTTTCCATGCTGATCAGTCCCCTCAAGGCTTGTAAGGATTTTCACAGCAGATAAAAGTTCTCTTACCAGTTGTGCTGATAAACTGAACTGAGACCACAGCTCCTACAAACATGTCAAACTACACCACTCCCTGCAGCGACAAGGACCTGAAGTCACACCTGATGGATTTAAGAGTCCATGACGAAAACACCTTTGACAAAATGATACTGTGCTAGAAATTGTTAGCAGAACAGACATCATGGCATCTGCCACCTGATGAGAGGCTCCCCAGCCTATCCAACTCTGGTACTCTGAGGGCAACACACACAGGAATAGTCATTGGTAAGGAAGATCAGCAGCTAAGTTTAGATTCCTTGCTCACATGTGTAAGACAACAAGGATATATAACCCAATGAATTTTAATCTTTGGCTGACACTTTTCCCCTGGCATTTTGTACTTACATCTTTTGAACCAGTTAAAAAAGTAGCTCCAACACTCCCCCACCACCGCCCCTGCTGCCTCCCTCCCATTCCAGCCACATTCCACCCAAAATTTAACTATGTAAATGAGCATTTGACTTTTGCCACGCAGAGCCAAATACATTCTGCCCTGTCACCGTGTTGCTGACAAAAGCTACAGAAACATGAAGAGGCTGGAAACTGATCGGGGTTGGGACAGAGGCTATAAGCACATATCATGCCCAGCTAGCATAAACAAGTCCAGCGCTAGGTAAGTGCCATTAGGCATAACCATTATACAAATAAAAAAACAGGCAGGCAATGGCACTGTCTAGAATCATTTCAACTGAAAAGTTAAAAAAAGGGAATTCTAAAACTGACAAAGGGGAATATAAATCCCCTAAAGCAGTGTTTCTTAAACTGCATTCCGCGGCACACCAGTGTGCTGTGAGGCAGTCGGAGGTGTGCCACAGAGAACAGAATTCAAAATAACCGCCCTTAAAGGGGCAGATCACCTTTTTTTCTTTTTTTCCCCCTCAGTAACTCCCCCCCTGAACCTTTTCTTTTTTTCTCCCCGCCCCCAAACAAAAAATCCTTGGTGTTCTTCATTTAAAAAAAAATTTTGTTTGGTGTTCCTCGGTCTTAAAAAGTTTAAGAAACACTGCCCTAAAGATAGGTTAAGTCGCTTGAGAGCGTTTGAAGGAGACTGTTCCAGGCACAGCGGTAGCATGTAAGGAATGGGAAGAAAGGAGGGAAAATCACAAGACTTCACAAACAAGAAAGAAGTCACAGATGTAGGTGGAGACGAGAGGATGTATCCCTTTGTGTAGGAGTATGAAAATCTTGACTCTGATGTCATAGGAGATGGCAATTCAGTGCAGTCAATAGAAGGATAGGTTACATGGATTTGGTAAGAAATTATCACTATTTAGCCAGAGGGTAAGGTTTCCTGTACATTTTTTTGGGTGTAAAAATATCCCAGCCTCTCCTTCCCTTATCAAGTGCTGTTGTTGGCTCTCAGCAAGCCCATTCATCTGCCTGATCCTTGGATCACAGTCAGAGTGGCATATCAGGAGGGAAAAACTTGTGCCGAGAAGATCTTCCAAGGAACATATAGAAGAAAAGCTTGAAGTTCAGTTAATGCCATTTTTTTTTTTTTCAATAGGGGATTTTCAGTTGCCTTGAATCCCCAATGGTCAGACTGGCACTTGGGCAGGAACTGGCACTATTGGGTCTGAAATACTGCCGTGCACATGGCATGAATCACCACCCAATTCTGGAAGAGATCCTGCTGCGGGAAGATTAGGGATGAGCCTAAGAACGACCGTACTGGGTCAGACCAAAGGTCCACCTAACCCAGTATCCTGCCAATGCCAGTGCTCCAGAGGGAATGAACACAACAGGGAACCATCAAGTGATCCATCTTCTGTTGCCCATTCCCATCTTCTCGCAAGCATTATTTCTTGAAGGTCTAAACCCAGCGAAGTCAGTGGAAGACGACTCAAGCCCTGGTTTTCTTTGTTTGTGTCTAAGCTGGGCACCTTGCATTGTTTGCAAAGAGGACTTACGGGGATTCCATCATTTAAAACAATGAAAACTTCATATTCCTCCCTCTGAGCTAGTCAGGGCAGTCCCTAGCAGTGCCCTGTGCAGCCCAGCACTGGGAACCCCTCCCCACGGGAGGAGCTGAAACTGTGGAACTCAGAGGGATGCCGATGCTCCCAGACAGACCGAATGCCTTTTGCTGCACTATGTCCAGTCCGAGAGAGTTGGTAACTCTGGAGCAAGGCAGGAAGTGAAACTCAGCTGAGAGCCTCAGGGGAGCAGGCAGGAGGCGCAGGTGGTAGCAGGCGATGAGAGCACCGGCTGGGAGAGCAATGGGCAAGCACTCTGCCAGCTGGACATAAATGGCGTTCTGATGGGGAAATCGCCACTTCTCTCCAGCCATTGACTTTTCTGTGCGTCAGTGGCCCCCCAACCCAAAAAGATTCCCCACCCCTACAGTATAGGCTCATGCTTTCAGATGCAGAGTTCAGTCCCAGGAGATAACCCAAGGCTATTACATGAGCATGTGCCAATGTGGAAATAAATTTCAGGTAAGGAAAAATAATAATCTTCAGTCTTCTAAAAGCATAGAGTAACTTTTTTTCTTAAGTCATTGTTTTAAGAATGCCGTTTTAAAGTCACACCTATTAAGGTACCACCAAGACTCTGTGTTGTTTTTTCAATACAGCTAGGCCACTATAAGAGTGTCCATGTCGCCACATTAGGTCGAAAAAGAATGCTATCCCATTCACATAAAACCAGCTCAGCGAGCAGTGGTAGTACTTACGCTGCCAAAATTTATGTTGTTCAGGGCTGTGTTTTTCTCAGACCCTTGAAAAACAAAGTTTTGTGGCCATCCAGGCAAGTGTAGTCATGGTCATAGATGATGGCCTTGCATAAGGTTCCCTAGAGGGGGGCTTTTGGTTCTGCATGCATCCAAGCAGGGCCTGTCGATACTTTACAAACCCATCAAACTTATGAGCTATCAAGCTCCCCACCTTGAAGTTCTCCGCTCCTGCTGTAGAGCTCCCGTCTCTGCTCACGCAAATAGGCACTCATGCTAATAGCATGGGAGGACGACTCTAACCTGCAAATAAAAAGCATGACATGAGTCACACAGCTCATACTGCCTTTGTTACAGCCACAAAGGTTGAGATACTGTGTTAAATTAATTGAAAAATTTGCTAATTGATGCCATCAGCTCTGGAAGCCTGCTAGGCATGTTCCAAAGGCAGAAGGCCCAGCACAGAGGTGGAATCCAATCATAGAATCACAGAATATTAGAACTGAAAGGGACCTCGAGAGATCATCAAGTTCAGTCCTCTGTCCTCATGGCAGAACCAAGCACAGTCTAGATCATTCCTGAGAGATGTCTGTCTGACCTACACTTAAATATCTCCAGTGATGGAGATTCCAAAACCTCCCTAGGCAATTTATTCCAGTGTTTAACCACCCGGACAGTTAGGAAGTTTTTCCTAATGTCCAACCTAAACTTCCCTTACTGTGGTTTAAGCCTATTGCTTCTTGTCCTATCATCAGAGGCTAAGGAGAACAATTTTCCCCCCTCCTCCCTGTGACACCCTTTTAGATACCTGAAAACCACTATCATGTCCCCTCTCAGTCTCCTTTTCCAGACTTAACAAGCCCAATTCCTTGCCTCAAACCTCATGTTTTCTAGACCTTTAATAGTTTTTGTTGCTCTTCTCTGGACCTTCTCCAATTTCTCCACATCCTTTTTGAAATGTGGTGCCCAGAACTGGACACAATACTCCAAATGAGGCCTATTCAGTGCGAAGTAGAGCGGAAGAATGACTTCTCGTGTCTTGCTCACAACACTCCTGTTAATGCATCCTAGAATCACGTTTGCCTTTTTTGCAACAGTGTCACACTGTTGACTCATATTTAGCTTGGGGTCCACTAAGACCCTTTGATCCCTTTCTGCAGGACTCCTTCCTAGACAGTTGCTTCCCATTCTGTATGTGTGAAAATGATTGTTCCTTCTTAAGTGGAGTACTTAGGAAGGAAGTAAACCAAGCACACACACACTAAGCACACACTTCAGCTCTTAGCAAGGAAGTGCTGCAGCCAGTGATGAAGACTTAATATTTCCCTGGGTAACTAGGAATAGCAACCCATTCAATTACATATGATTGTGTTGGGTCCCCTTCAGCCCATCTATCTCCTACTGCTGTCCAACTTCAGACTCCCCCAGTCTCAGTTGACTTCTTACCATCCTTCCTCTTTATCCTTTCCCTTCTCGGCTCCCTACCTTCCGTTTCCACTTCCCACTCCCTTCTCTTACTAATGCAAATATTTCCTCTCCCACACCTCAACCACAAGTGATTCCAGCAAAAGAGACTCCAAACAAGTGTATAGTCAAACATGTTAAAAACTCCCAAGGATCAGCTTAATATGCGGAAACTCCCCGCCCCCCATCACCTTGCTTGTACATCCATCCATTTCCCACATGGCATGGTTATGGCTTTTACTTGTTCAGATTGCCAGCTCTTGACAGCATGGACACTGTGCATGTCGCCATGACTGACTAGGCTCTATTATAGTGTCAATTAGCATTTCAATTGATGCAGGGCCTTTCATCTGAAGAGCTCTAAGTTCTTTATAAGGCATTCATCAGTCAAGTGACGCGACCACCTTGTTACAGCACAAATACGCAGTATCTACAAAATTAGCTTCCAAGCAGATATACCAACTGCTCGCACATGGTACAGCTCTATCAGTCTATGAGTGAGATCAAGGCTCCATCTCCTGTTCAAGCGATTTCCCAAGTGGTGACTCTGAACACAGAGATTTTTATGACAGATGGATGGCTTCTCTAAATGGGAAGCAGGTGATGGAAATGCAAGGAAGAGAGCATCTCTGCCCGGAGAGGAAAAACGCAGAAGATAGAAGAGACAAGGATAAGACTTTATCAAACACATGCATCCCTTGGCGGATAAAGAAATTCCATTTCACCCGAGAGATTTCCATAGATGCAGCGACAGCTGACAAGAGACAGATAACAGAATGAGAGATCCCGATAAACATCACTGTCACTGAGGTGCTAGCAGTGACTTAGTGACAAGAGCCTGAGCAGTAAAAGATGGCTGTTCTTATGAAGCTAGGCACCATCACGTTAGCCAATTACCCTTAACTACATTTTCAACTGATAGAGCTGAGTACACAGGCTTAAGAGTGCTGCGGGTGAAACAGAGCAGATGAATTCATCCTTTTCACCCCTCACATTGAAGGGGGCTGAGAACACTTGCAGAATTTGCAGCCTACGCCATGAAGAAAAGCAAGCACCCTGTGGTGCTCCAAAGTACAGCTTAGTAATGGGAAAAGAGAGTAGACAGAAAGTCCGGGGAGGGGGAAAGAGTAGGGATGTGGATTTAAAGCCACCCATTTGATCAGCCAGGACTGGGCCAGATGCCCAGAGAATCCTCTGGAAAAAGCCGAAGACTTTGCTACCAGGGGATTACATTTGGTGATCTGTAGGCTCTCTGCGGCTGGCATCATGTTTCCACTGCGTGTGTGTGTGCGCACATTATGCCTTGAACAAGGGAGCCCGGATTTCTCTGTGGCCCTTTACAGCCTACCACAACTGCCAGGGTCTGCTCTAGTTAAGATTTAGGTAACAATAGTTATTATTTGTATTTGTGCTTTTAAAAAAAAGAATTAGGCTGATTATTAAGGATTAAAAAAAGCAGGAGAAGCTTTAGGAAGGACTATAAAGAGGCCCAGGCACTGCCAACAGCTGCTTCAGAAGGGCACAAGAGGGCTAATGCAGGACACCTCTTGTCCCAACCCACTCACTGGTGGAGTTAGTGCAAGCCATCCAGGAATGCCAAGTTCCCGCTTCTTCCCACTTGCATGTGGTGAGACAACCTCAGCAGAAGGCCCTATCCCCAACTCTAGCAGGGCACTGGGGTAACGCAAGGCAGGCCTACGCTCACATTCACTTCCTTCCAGTTTCTTCAGAGCATCAGATTCGTTGGACTTGTTCAACTTAAATTTCACATTTTCCTTCTCTGCTGCCGGTCAACGTTCCTTCTCTCTGCCTGAAGCTCCTCCCCATTACAATGTACCTTGAACAGTGCCCGACGGCCTCAATTGAGATCACGTCCCTATCAACACATAACGAAAGACAGGCCAGGCCCCTCAAGAATCACATCTAAATAGTCAAGGCAGACAAAGCGGGGTTCTCTGGAGAGGCCGGCCAATAGGGCTGGAGCATTGCAGCCTGTGTAGCTTCATGTATTTTTCTTAGGGCATGTGCTGTTTGCATAGCAGTGTCTGGTGAGCGGGGGAAAAGCTCGTTGGTGCAGGGTTTGCATAGGGGGGCCGTTGCCCTGTTTAAGCCGGGGCCGTTCTGCCCAGGCAGTAGACAGGCAGCTCGGCAATAGACAGGCAGCTCGGTACATGCATTGCACAGTGTATCGGAGCAGGGGCAGGACGGCAGAGCTGATGGCACTTCCTGTCGCCGCCATTTTGTCATCTAGCAAGAGTAGGAAGCGGGGAGGAGGAGGGGAGGGGAGGAAAGAAAGGACGTATTAAGATCCCCTTTTACAGATGGGGAAATGAGGCACAGAGAAGTTAAAGCAGGAAACCAGTGACAGAGATGGGAATCAAACACAAGTCTCCTCCAGACCCACTACCTTAGCGACATGCACAGCTCCCTGTCCTTGCTGCATTACTTCCCAGCCCCGCACCAACCTCCAACTGCTTCCCTCATTTTCTTCCTCTCTCACGTCCAACTCTTATTCCTACATTCCCCTCCCACTTGCTTTATTCCACTCCACACTTAACTCCAGTTCTACTCCCAATTTTTCCTTACAAAAAGCAACCTGATTAACTGCCTCATCTTTACACAAGGATCTGGTTTGTCCTGGTCTCCTTTTCCCTAAGCAGCCCTTTGACTTTGTCCCTCGCCGGTGTGCTTTTGTCTTGGCATGTCAGGGCAGGTGTGATCTCTCACTACATGTTGCATAACACCTAGCTCAAGGAGGCCCGGCCGTAAGTGAAGCCTTTGGAGGCTACGGTAGAACAAACCGCGAAGCAGAAACTATCTCTGGCTCTCAGATGACAGCCGAGTTTCAGCTTTGCTAGCTCAATTCCATCTCAAGTGACTGCAAAGGTTATTAATGGCTAGTACCTGATGGTCCAGAGACAATCTCAGTATCAGGGACTGCTCTGGCGATGTAACACTTACTTGAACAGAGGGTTTTTAGGTCTTTGAGGTTTCTTCTTTGCAAAGAAAGCGGCAAATTCCCTCCCAGAGCTGGCATAGCTAAGTTGGGCTGATGGCTCTGAGGCAGTCCGAGTGTTCTTCATATCCAAGTATTCTGTCAGCAGCATCTGAGAGCAGGGAGAAAAGTCAGGCAACATTTGAAATAGCACAATGATACACGTTCAACTCACAAACCCCAAGTGTCTCAAGAGCACGCTGCTGAACTAAAAAATGACAATTGGTAAAATTTTCAAAAGCACCTATGTGATTTACAAGCCTAAGTCCCATTGATTTTCAATTACTCAACTCTTAAGTCATTCGCCCAATTTAAGGCAACCATAAAAGCACTGACTACAAACCAGAAATTTTACAAATGTTGTCAGATGCTGTCACCACGGATACAACTCCACTGATGTTAGCAGCATTACAAACCCTACTGTAGCTTGGCAGTTGGTGTTTACAGACCTATCATTACCAAGGTTATGTGTCACAGTTCTTAAAATACTAGCAGCATCCTGTCTAGACAAGACCTCCCAACACAGCTGACACCACTGATGGTGAACTGATTCGGCAATCAGGGGGTGGAAGGGTTACCAAATGTCAGTGTAAACAAGGCTTTCAGATTATTTAAGATGAAGAAACTAGACACCCTTTCTCCCCTTCTGTTTATTTCCTATGTTTGGTTTGACTGTGCGAGCCCAGTGCTTCTGCGCTTGAATGTCGTGTACCACACAGGGACACACAATACCTCCCTCCAAAATACAGAAAAACCCCAATTCTAATGAAACACTGTTCATGATTGAATTATTTGTAAGATATTTTTATGTTTATTTTTTTTTAACTCTACGTTTAGGGCATACACTACATCATCATATCCCTTCAAATATACGTACCACATGCCTAGAATATTTCAATAGATGTATTTAGCAGGAGAGAATCAAAGTGCTGTTCATTTATACAGCTGAATTACCATCTGGATTCAAGCTGATTGGAGGGAGGAAGGCTGGACAGAGCACCAATCTACATACTTTGACACTACAGGGATGGACACAATTACAATGACATGAGGAGAGTGTGCACACAAGCACATCTAGTTGCCAAGAACCTCGGAATTCTCAACCTGGCTATGTCACTTGATTTGCTGTAAAGCTTCAAGCTTTCCCTTCAGAACCTGTGAAGTGCTTGAACAAGAGAAGGAGGAAAGATGGTCCAATGTTGGCATGTTTCTCTGGGGCTTGGGCTGGTGGTGGTTGCCCCTGGTGGGGGTGGGACTTGAGCCCTCAGCCTCTGGCTCCAGGGGCATGCACCTTATCCACTGCACCACTGGAAGAGCCCCCCAACCTCCCACTCTTCAGAGCTCCCCTTATCCTTCTTGTGTTCCAAAGGGTGCCAGGTCTATCCCTCGCAAAGCCACCACCAGCTTCCCCAGCCCTACCTTCCAGGGGTGCCGGCTCCATCCCTCGAGATCGAGCTGTGCTCACCCAGGCAGCTGCTTGGGGGCCCAACACCCTTTGCCCCAGAGATGGAGTTGGTTCCTGCATTAGTAAGGCACCATACAGGATGCCCTGAAGGTAGGGAGGTGGGGTGGTCTAGAGGATAGGGCATTTGCCTGGATTGTTGAATACAGCTTAAAATTAATTTCCCCTCCCTTGCTGCCATCCCTTCACACTCAATTTGGGATCTCTGAGTCAAGCTGAGTTTTCTTCTGGCCCATCAATGATGGAAGTTTTACAGGTCAAGAAACACCCTTGATGAAATCTGCGTAACCACAACACCTTCAATGAAGCAGCGAAGATCTAGCTGTTTGGCCCAAGAACTACTGTGTAGTAAATAATTCCACTCATTATGCAGAAGCAGGATTACTCTTTAGCTCATTCACTTTTACCTGTGTTGGCTCGGGCGGCATAAAGGAAGCTAACATAGTTTAAAAAACCAAAAGCACAACAATAAACTTACTTTTGTCCTGCCTGAATATACACAGCCAGCTTTAAGTATTTGGGAGCTATTAGTTACACATTTCCCTCTATTATGAGCTGGCCAAACCCAATCAAAGAACGTTCAGTGTAATAAAAGGAATACATCAGTACTGTGCTCTCTATGTTTAAACAAATCACTAAGAAATAATACCCAGGCAAACAATATCATGCCACTAATTAGAAACAATCGAGAATTGCTCTAAAAGGAAACAACACAATTAACTACAGGTAACTTGATTTCAGTTCCTAAAATATCTCAATTAATACTGCACCTGAGAGAAGGCTTTTAAATGCAAATATGATTCTTGCCATATCAAAATTAATCACTACACTAAGGTTATTGTGGGTTTCTTTTCCAGGAATGTACCAGTGCCACTATTCTCTGGATAGGCATTGGCTTTGCTTACTTGAATCAATAACTTTTAAATTAACTAAAGGTCATTTAAAATCTTTCCCAGAAAAAAAAAAAAAAAAAAACTACACAGCAATTTTGCTCATTTCATGGACACAACGTACTCATAACGGGCCCCGTCATTTTGAAACTGTCCTAAATCTAGAGCTAATGGGAGTAGGTTACGTGAAGTGAATAATGCAGTGTTTTACTCAAAAATTACAATGGGTCAGCAAAGAGTGAAACTAGGACCACAAAGTACTAGTCTGGCTACAAGACCATCACCACACAAACACCAAAATGCATGGTAACATGGTTATACATTCATAAAGGGAAGTTTGAAGACAACCACAAACCATAAAAGAAAATAATATGCCTGGCTGTGATGTCACCTGAACCTACAGATTAGCAAAATGAGCTTTTTATGCATAAGATTGCTCCTTTGGCTTTTGGTTAATTTTATGGAGGAAAAGGGCTGGCTCTCACTCTGTACAGATATTGAAAAACAGGTATTTTATACCAACAGGCACACAGGAGAAACCACACTGGGTCAGACGAGTGCCCCTATGTGGTCCAATGTCCTGACTCCAGCAGTGAGATCATTTTCTGAAGAGAAAAAGAATGATCTTTAAATGCAAGTGACCAGCCATAAAACATAGCACAATGGGGACATTACTTCCATTCCCCTCCCCTGCAGGGGATTAGCTGAAGCCCTTGTAATTTTTAACAGAGCACATGTTATTTTATATGCGAGAAAAAAAATCTCTTTAGAAAAAATCTTACACAATTACTTGCCTCAGTAGCATCCTGCAAGATTAGACCCATAGGCTAATTGTACACTACAAACTTCTCAGCTTGTCTTCATCCATCTCAACATCTTCTGCATGTCTTCCACCCTAACATGTCTGACTGTTCTTCTCCACCCCGCACCCCTCTCAACACAGAGCCTTAATAAAGCTCCATACTTCAGTGTCAAAAAATATCCACCGGGGCATGTGTACTTATAGTAAAAGCCACAGTCAGCTTAAATTTTTAAAATCAATGAAACCACATTTTCTGCCTGCCCAAGTAAATAGGAGTTTCACCACAGGATCATGTAAGGATTCCAGGATTTGGTCTTATAATATTTGATTAGTAGTTGCTAAGCCATCAATCAAAAACCTTGTTAGACATTAATCACATGCACACCTAGCAAGATTTATGAGCGACTATAAAGTCTGCAACATCCCATCTATCTATTAAAAGGACTTTTGACTTCCTGCTCAAGAACAGGGGAATTCTGCGATCTGTGCATTACACTCGCATCAATTTCAAATCAACACATCGGCACAAGAAGGAAGCGAACACAGCAGTCCTTGTGCTAACTCATCTACTGTAGCTCTGAAAAAGACGATGTACACAGACGGAAGAATATTTTATAAACACAAGAATGCTTATAGTTTGGGGCTCTATTGAACTGTCACAAAATACCTATGGTCATATTGCCCTATGCCATTTATAACTGATCTTTTAACAGTTCTCCACATACTGTGTGTTTTAACTGAAGTGCCATCTCCTTGGGACAAGAACCATCCTTGTTTGTATATCCCATATGGGCTGAACAAATCATTGTCACATCCTACATCATGCAGAGGAAGGAGAGTCTCACGGATTAATGCCCACAGATTTTTCTTAGGACAGTTTGACTCATTACCTCTCTGTGTTGCACTTTCCCCAGGTGTAAAAACAGAGTAATAATACTTGTGTACCCCAAAGGATGATGCAAGGATGAAATCACCACACACGTTCAAAATGCAGTAGAACCTAAAATTACCAACAACCAAGTTACCAACTGACCAGTCAACTAAACACCTCATCTGGAACTTGAAGCACACAATCACGCAGCAGTAGAGACCCAAAAAACCCCCAAAAGCAAATACATGACTATACTGTGTTAAATGTAAACTACTTTAAAAAAGATGTGATAATATAAAAGAAGCTTTCTGGCTTGTTTCATTTAAATTAAGATGGATTTAAGTAGCATTTTTCTTCTGCATAGTCAAGTTTCAAAGCTGTACTAAGCTAATTTTCAGTTGCAAACTTTTGAAAGAACCACCGTTAAGTTTTGCTGAGTTATGAATATTTCAGAGTTATGAACAAATTCAATTCCCAGGGTGCTCTTAACTCAGATGTTCTACTGTATTATTACTGTATAAGGCCTTTAATTGACATTCCGATTGAAACATGAAAACTGATGGTCACTGCCTGTGCGTGCGTGTTTACATGCTAGTTATACATGCTGTGTTACAGGGAATGCCTCATCCAATGTTCCTTCACTGCCTGATTCTGGTGGGTCTCTCTCCATACCTGCCCTTGCAAACAGTTGCGGTTTCAGAGTCAGATTCCTAGCTAGAGTACACTGGTATATGTGATGGAGGTATGAGGCACATTGGTATCTAGTAATGAGCTTCTGTGGACTTGACCAGTCCAATGTACCACAACTTACTATGGAATCTTAGAAGTGTAGGAGCAAAAGGGACCTCAATAGGTCATCTAGTTCAGTCCCCTGCACCCAAGGCAGAACTATGTAAAATGTCATGATTTCTAGACCTTAAACCATTTATCTTGCTCTCCTCTTGACCTTCTCCAATCTGTCCATAACTTTAATGAAATGTGACACCCAAAACTTGACACAATAGCCCAGCTGAGCCTCCTCCTCCACTCATCTGAAGAAGTGGGTTGTGCCCAAGAAAGCTCATGGTACTATATATATATCTGTTCGTCTCTACAGTGCTACAGGACCACTGTAAGGGTGCATCTACACTACAGGATTTAACTCGAAATAAGCTACGCAAATGGAGCTACATCAATCACGTAGCTGATTTCAAAATAGCTCATTTCAAAATTGGGAGCATCTACACAGCACTTATTTCAAAATAAAGCACTCTTCCTCCAACTTCCCTTACTACTCGTACAATGAGGCTTTCATGGGGTCTGGGAGCTGGCCAGAGGCTGTGCCAGGTAGAGGCGGTGCAGCGCGAACCGCTCCCAGAGCTGGCTCCAGGACACGTGGAGCCACCTCCACTTGACACAGCCCTCTGCCAGCTCTGGGAGGAGCCCATGCCATGCCGCCTCCACTCGGCACACCCCTTGGCCGGCTCTGGGAGCAGCTCGGACCGTGCAGCCTCCACCTAGACACAGCCCCCAGACGCCAGTGACGTGGCGCGAGCTGCTCCTAGAGCCGGCCAGGGGCTGTGCCAGGTGGAAGCAGCTCCATGTGTCCCGGAGCCAGCAACGCGGTGTAAGCTGCGCCCAGCGCCGTCTGGGGCTGCGAGCAACCGGCTGACCCTGTGGCTCGCTGTGTAGGCGGGTTTGAGAGGCTGGACCGGAACAGGGCAGTCGTAAGTTGGGCTGTCGTAAGTTGGGGGTCGCCTGTAGTCAATTCACCTCATGAATTCTTATTGGTTGCTCAACTATCTTATAGTCCCCAGGGGCAGGGCCAGCAGCCAGTGCACCCGGGCTTCACTCCCAAGGAGCCCCCTGTCCCCTTGTTCTGCGGTCTCTGATACAGGGGCAACAGCATGGGGTGGCATCAGTCTCTGTCCGGTGGGGGGGGGAGGGGGGGCACGTTGAGATCCCGGACCCAGTGGAAGCTGGAGCTGAGCCAGGCTGACTGCCCACCTGGCTCCCAATACACTTTAAATGCAGAGCTGCAGAGGGGGTAGATCCTGGACGCCCTGCTGGCACAAGCCAGGACTAAGCCGGACTGCTGGCCAGCCTGCTAAAAAAAATTTACTGGAGGGGCGGGAAGATGGGAGAAGAATTGCATGTAGTCTACAGCATTAACTGGTAAGCTTTTGCTTAACGGTAAATTGACTATACTAGTACATCACTATAGCAGTCTTTGAAAGTGCTTTGGGTAATAGGGCAGGCAACGGACACAAATCCTCACTAGTCTAGATTGCAACAGTGAAGTTGGATCACACTGGATGAAATGTGACACTGACTTAATGCGACTTACAGATCTGGCCCAGTATTTTAAAAAGAAATTGCTAATGGAGTTAAAATGGAAGAACAAGTGGTAGATCTCCAGCACCACACTACTTGTAATTGGCAACAGGGACATGATCTGCTTCGAACTTACCACTGCTTTTCAGCATGGCAGATGGCAGCCAACACTTATGCATGAGTAGCATTTATGTTTTGCAGAACCTTTCATGCTAGACATTTGAAAATGTTTTGAAGAGCTACATTTTAACTCCAGAATTCATGAGAGAGAAAGATAAGGGAAGGTTACTCACCCTGTGCAATAACTGGAGTTCTTCGAGATGTTTGCCCCGTGGGAGCTCCACCTTTAGGTGCACCAGCACCACTGCACCCATCAGTTGGAGACTGTTAGTAGAAGTGCCCCCCCAGCTGGCCACACACGAGGCTCAGGCTCGAGATGCTGGCTGTGTGTAATGCACACGCGTGACCAGCCAGCTCATCAGTTCTTCTCTGATCTGGACCCAAGCAGAATCCGAAGGAGAGAGGAGGAAGGTGGGTGGTGCAGCACCCACCGAGACAACCATCTCAAAGAACTCCAGTTACTGCACAGGATGAGTAACCTTCCCTTCTTTGAGGAATCCCCCCCGTGGGTGCTCCACCTTTACGTGACTACAAAGCAGTATCAGTGCTTGGAGGTGGGACCTTCGGAAGGCTTGTGTCGGATACTGAAAGTATTGAGCGGCCAAATCGAGTGCGAGTGTCTGCATATGATTGGATGGCGTAGTGATGAGTGAAAGCATGAGCAGAAGCCCATGTGGCTGCTCTGCAGATCTCTTCCCCTGGGGATACCACGGAGAAACTCTGTGGAGGCGGCCATTGCCTTCGTAAGGCCAAAGGAGACTGTTTGTTGAATATGGTGTAGGCCAGTCTTATACAGACTGAGATCCACTTGGACAGTCTGTTTGGAGATCAGTAGTCCCTGAGATCTTTCTGTGGAGGAAACGAACAATCAAGGCGTTCTGCGAAATGAACGTGTTCGTTCCAAGTAAAAGACCACTGCCCTGGGGACATCAAGGGTATGGAGAGCCTTTTCCCTGTCATCACTAGGAGGTGTGGGAAAAAAGACAGGTAAGCAAACTGGCTATTACAGTGAAATGCGGTAAGTACTTTGGGAAGGAATTTAGGATGGGTACAGTCCTTGTGAAAAACCGTATAGGGCAGATCGGTCAAACTGCCCAACTCTCCCACCCTTTGTACAGAGGTAATAGCCACAAAAAAGGCCACCTTCATGGACAGGTGGAGAAGGGAGCATGTAACTAGCAGTTCAAACGGTTTGCCCATTAGTGCCCCTAGCATGAGGTTAAGGTCACATGCGGGGACTGGTTCTTTAATTGGTGGGAATGTATTGTGCAGAAATCTCTTGACTGATGGATGGGTGAAAACAGAATGATCCTGTCTGAGCGGGTGGAATGCGGATATGGCTGTGAGGCAGACTCTGATGGAGCTAAGGGACAGACCTGAGATGTGATGGTATAGTAAGTACGTAAGTATGAATGGAATACCAGTCTGAGTGTGGGTGCAGTGTCAAGTGGAGCACCAACTAGTGAAACGCTGCCACTTTTGCGTCTAAGTGTTTCTCATTGCAGCTCTGCAGCTGTTCATGAGAATAGATAAAACTTCTGTAGGACACTGGATCTCTGTGGTGGTTAGCCAGCAAGGAACCACGCATGCAGATTAAGATACTCGATGGCAGGGTGGCGAATCTTTCCGTTCTGTTGCGTGAGCAGTGATGGAACAGGAGGGAAGCTATGTGGGGGGACACATGGCCATGTGTAGAAGAGACGCATACCAAGTCTGTCTGGGCCTCCATGGTGCTAGCAGCATCACGTTGGCCCTGTCGTGTTTTGAGTATTACTCTCTGGATGAGGGGAATTGGCGGGAATGTGTATGCTGAAGGCACGTCCCATCTGATGTTGAACACATCCCTCAGAGGGCTGGGGCCCAATCCTCTCTGGGGGATGCATTCAAGCAAGAGCACTGTGAGTTTCTGTGTGTAGCAAAGAGGTCCACCATAGGGAACCCTCATCTGCATAACAGATGGTTGATGACAGACCTGTTGATCTCCCACTCATGATTGAAGGAGAAGTTTCTGCTGAGATTGTCCGCTCATGTATTGTCTCCACTTGGGATATATTTGGTTATGAGGTGAATGTGCTGAGGGATGCGCCATTCCCGTAACTGTACTGCCTCCCGACAGAGCTGGCGAGAGCAGACACTGCTCTGCTTGTTGATGTAGTGCATTGCTGTCGTGTTGTCCACCAGTATGCAAACGGTATTGTTGCGTATTATCTGGGAAAAGTGCATGCATGCATACTGGACAGCTCCGAGTTCAAGCAAATTGATATGTTTGCGTTGTTCGTCCGGTGTCCACCTGGCTTGGATTACCTGGTCCTGCAAGTGAGCCCCCCCAGCCTGTTAAGTGGTAATTGTAAGTGTTGGGAGGCTCCATTGAAAGGGAACCTCTTTGCATACGTTGTGGGGTTGCGTCCACCAGGTAAGAGAGGCTTTTATACCACATGGCATGTTGACAGTCTTGTTAAGTGGGTGTACATGAAGCCTGTACACTGTCCTAAGTCAAGTCTGCATTGGCCTCACATGCAGGTGTGCATAGGGCACTATGAAGGTGGCAATTGCTATATGACTGAAGAGGCACAAGCACTGCCTGGTAGTTATACAGGGGCTGAACTGTGCCAAATGCACCAAGTCTTGAATCGCTGTGAGCCTGTGCTATGGAAGCGAGGCTGTGGCTGTTCTGCAGTCCAGGTGTGCCCCTATGAAGTCTAGTGTCTGCGTTGGGAGCAAAACACACTTTGCCAGGTTTATGCATAGCCCAAGTCTGTCGAATGCTGCCCTGGTAAATGTCACTGCCTGTTGAATGTGGTAAGGTGACTGGCCCTTTATAAGGCAATCATTGAGGTAAGGAAAAATGGTGATTTCCCTTGTTCTGAGGTAAGCAGCTTCCACTGCTAGCACCTTTGAGAATTCCTTTGTGTGGTCAATATGCCGAAAGGTAGGACTCTACTGGAAATGTTGGTTTGATAGAATCATAGAACCATAGAGCTGGAAGAGACCTCAGAAGGTCATCAAGTCCAGCCCCCTGCTCTAGGCAGGACCAATCCCAACTAAATCAACCCAGCCAGGGCTTGGTCAAGCCGAGACTTAAACACCTCCAGGGATGGAGACTCCACTACCTCCCTAGGCAACCCATTCACAGTTTGCCACTGTGAATCTGAGGAAGCATCTGTGTGACAGGTGTATTGCGATGTGGAAGTAAGCATCCTGAAGGTCGAGGGTGGACAGCCAATCTCCTTTCTTGAGGGCAGGTATGACTGTGGCAAGGGTCACCATTTTGAAGTGTTGATAACGCACGTACCAATTGAGTCGTCTGAGATCTAGTATAGGTCTCCAACCCTGATTTCTTGGATGTGAGGAAATAGTGAGAATAAAAACCCCTTCCTCTGCACTCAAAGGGCACCCCTTCTATGGCTCCCAATTGCAGGAGACGTTGTGCCTCTTGTACGAACACAGCCTCGTGAGAGGGTTCCCTCAAGACAGATGGGGATGGTGGTCATGGGTGGGGGGTGGAAATAAAGGGGATGATGTAACCCGTGTTGATTATCTCGAGAACCCACTTGTTGGTCGTAATGGATCGCCAGGCAGGATAAAATGTTGCTAGTCTGGAGCCAAATGTGGTGTAAGGCTTGGATTGCCACCCTAGATGTATGGGGGCTGCCCGACACTCGACCAAGACTTCAAAATGACTGACGTGCTGGAGCCTGTTGGGCAAGGGGATGTTCTGACAATTTTTAAGTCTGGGT